>JAVMKO010000002.1:130648565-132037565 GCA_032164245.1 Sternotherus odoratus | reverse complement strand
TTTTTGAACAGATAAAAAGGAAAATTGATTATTCCCAACCTGTGTAGAAGGCTGGTTTAAGAAATAATTCAGAGAGCACATTTCTTCAGCCTTTGAGACCATACTTCAGTTTACACTGTAGAGTCTGCTAAGCACAACATGGGATTCAAAAGGCACAGAGGAGGGCTCTTGGTTCCACTGATGGGGAATCGTAAATTAACTTATTTTCTCGTGTGATCAGATTCTTAATGCTGCAATGCCATGTTTTGACTGAACTGCAACATTACTCAAAATTAGGATCGCCAACTTTCTAATCACACCAAACGGAACACCCCATCCCATGCCACGCCCCTTCTCAGAGGCCCCATCCCCTGCTCAGTCCAGTCCCCCTTCCTCCATCGCTCTTTTCCCAACCCTCCTTCACTTTCACAGGAATGGGGCAGTGGGTTGGGGTGTGGGAGGGGATATGGGCTCTTGGCTGGGAAAGAGGGGTTGGAAGCTCTGGCTGTGTGCTCTGGGGTGGGGCCAGGGATGAGGGGCTTGGGGGTGCAGGAGGGACTCTGAAATGGACTAAGGGTTGGGGTGCAGGGCCTCGGCAGCACTTGCTGTGGCTCCGAGGAAGCGGCTGCCAGGTCCCTGCGGCCTCCAGATGCATGGGCAGTCAGGCAACTCTGTGCAGTGTGTGCCCAGGCGCCACCCTCCACAGCACCCATTGGTCGTGGTTTGGGGGTGTGACACTCGGGGTTGGGGCAGCACATGGAGCCTGCCAGTCCCTGGCCACCCCAGCACCTAGCGGTTGCTTCCAGGAGCTGCACGGAGCTAGTGCAGGTAGGGAGCCTGCCTTAGCCTCAAGCCCCCACTGCGTCACCGACCAGACGTTTAAGGTCTGGTCGCCCCCACGCTGCTGTGAGGGATCCAAATGCTGAATCTCACGTGCTTTAAGTCTCCAGAGTTTCAACTCAGCCCAGACACTGCCTTTATCTTGGGGTCTCTAGGTACAAACGCAGGCTCCAGATGGTCTGTATAGCCCCCTCTTCTGAGTGCTCCAACCCCACGGTCCAATTGCTTTTCCTCAAGGACCAGGGCTGACCTCTTGGATTCCGTGGTAGTTTAAACACATCCGCTGTGCCATTCTATACCAGTGGTCGGCAACGTTGGCATGCAGGACCGCAGGGTAAGTACCCTTAGCTGGTCCCACTGCTTTATTTACCTGCCGGCTCACCGCTTCCCGCGGCTCCCACTGGCCACGGTTCACCATCTGAGTCCTTTCTAAATCCTGCTGTTTTGTCACTTTGGCTTCTCTACCCTGTTCTGAAATTTTCCACTCTTTTCACTTCACTAGGCCTCTGCATTGATGCTTGCTTGAACTGGTTTCCCAACTCCTTAGCATACCCATTATTCAATACAGGGCAGTCCTCCCGTTTTAATGACTCTGTTGTCCCTGGCCTGATACCTGTGTGCTAGCTAGAGGGCTTGTCAAATGGTATTTCTGCAGTCACAGAGGCATTCCCTAATAACTTCATAACAGCAGCCCAGATTTGTAAGAGCTTCTCCAAATCATCACACAAACTCCCTTCCATCACTGTGTTCCCTGCACAAAGTTCAGGCAGAGTCTGGTTCCATAACAGTTTAATGAAGCATATAGGCTTTGTCCAGCCCCAACCTATCATAATTCAGCCTAATCCTTAGGGTATTTTCTATCCACAGAAGCAGCCACAATACCTTATTATGTTTACTCACTGGATATGAATCAGCTGTTCATAAGGAGGTTGTAATCCTGTCTGGGTGAAATAGCTAGAGGATCTTGCCTGCTCTTTGGTGTCTCAACTAGCACAGTGAGCTAGTTTACAAGGGTATGAAACATAGGAGCAAATTGCTGTGACATGACTCTAAAGTTAAAATTGAGAAGGCAAGCAAAGCAACTATATGTGCTGTTTTTTCTAACTGGTACTAAATCACCAGAAACAGTGCAAAGAGTGAATCTAAGTAGGTAAGGGTGATTGGAAGTAATTTGGGATCAGAATGAAATCTTATATCCTCATTCAAGATGAAAATTGACTAAAGACATTAGGGTGATGCGTGTTGTAGAATGAGTATGTCTTCTCTAATAAAAGGTCAGAGGTCACACTGCAAAGAGGTCATTTCTTAGAAATTCTGAGCAGAGAGAATAGATGTGGTTTTAGCACCAGTTCACAGAAACTGAAAACAACACAGAAGCAGATAAGCATTTCATAGTCTTGATGACCTCATGCAAAATAATTTACCTTATACAATCAGTCTAGCACCTGAGAAAATGCATATTACAACTGGAACCTTCAAATAAATTTAAATTACGCATGTAAAGCCAATTGCAGTGCTATGCATGGAACCAAGTCTTCATACCCTAGGGAGAATTTGTAGTTTCAATCCAGACTGATTGCCATGCATAAAAGTTTGGCTGGCTTTGAGGCCATTACACACAGGTTTTTGGAATGTGTGTGGTCCAGAAAGCAGCATATTTTTAATCTATAAAGCCAGAAGGGATATGCACATTTATATTTAATTTTGAACAAACATGTTGTGGTTGGTTGATCACTTGTGTGCGTGCATTATTTATTGTTGATTCTAGGAGTTATGTGGAAAGGACAATAAACTATATTTTGTGTTCACAATTTTTAGTAATTCATTATGTACTTTTAATAAAGCAGTCAGAAAAACTCCATAAGCTCAAAGTATTTGTTTATGGCGAGAAAGGGACACCAAAGTCACTTGTTCAAATATATCCAAGATTGTTAGAGCTTGTCTACACTTAAAACTGCTGCCGCGCACCAGTGAAAATCCTATCTACACCAACGGGAGGGGTTCCCCCATTGGTGGAGATTATCCACCACCCCGAGAGGAGGTAGCTAGGTCAACAGGAGAATTCTGTCGACCTAACTCTGTCTACATCAGGAGTTAGGTTGGTTTAACTGTGTTCAGGAATGTCGATTTTTCACAGCCCATAGTGATGTAATTATATAAATTACCCTAATCATAGGCACCAACTTTGTGGGGGAAAAATGGTGGGTGCTCAGCCCCCCCATCAGAAACCTCCCCTTCCCCCAGCACCTCCTCTCCACCTATGGTCCCACAGATCAACACCTTCCACTCCCCCTTCCCCTCCTCTCCCCCAGCCGCAGATCAGCTATTTTGCAGCATGAGGAGGCACTGGGAGGAGTGAGGACACAGCACACTCTGGGGCGGGGGCAGGAAGAGATGTGGCGAGGACAGGAAGAAGCAGGGTGGGGTGGGGGCATTGGGGTAAGGCGTGGAGTGGGGGTGGGACCTGGGCAGAGCAAAGGGTGGGAAGCACCCCTGGGATATTAGAAACTCGGCACCTATTAACCTCATTTCCTAGTATGGAATTAGTGCCTGACAATTTGGTGGGGTATGAGGAGTACATCAGTGTATTTAGCCCTATTGCTAGTGGACATACCGGTGTCACAAAACTACCACTAGAATTATTGTTACCTGGCATCCTATTTGACATTGTTACTAGGGAGGTTACCTAGGCATGGAGATGAGAATCCAGTGGGTTTTGACCCTTCTGAAAAGAACTGAGGCCCATTTGCAGATCATGTCCACGAGCTTTAGATGTTTTTATACTAACACATGCAATCTGGCTGCAAGGGATCATACTCAATTTTCATTAGGGTTCATCAGATAAAAAGTTAGTAACCTATGCTTCCGTAGTACTCCTCTAGATTTTTTTCTTGAATAAAATGACTACAAAAAGATAACCAAAAATGCTTTATTTCACCAATAGCCTTTAACCAATAACATAAATGGTGGCCATAATATTGTGTTCAGAACAGTTCCAATACCCCAAGGAAATTATACTGAAAACATTAACCAATATTTTATTCCTATAAAAATAAAAAAGAAAAAATGTTACATTCATTTCAGGAACAATAAATTAAGCTTTGAAATATTAACATCAATTTACATTTTAATGATTTAGAGAGAAGCACAGTTCAGGATACAGAATTATCTCCCTTCCTCCCTCCCACCCTCCCCCCAACCTTCTAACACAAAATCTTTTGCTCCTTTTATGCACTGGCAGCTAAGATCACAATAGAAGACATTTCTCAGTGGCACAGACACAACCATTAACAAAAGATAGCCAGAATAATTAAACATGTACGATATTAAATGCTTTGTCTACATCTCAGATAAAAACTCTACCTGAACATATATAAAAATATAAATTTAGTCACTGAAATAATGGAAACTTCAATTTACTTGTCAAATTCCTGGCTACCCAAGTCTCATATTTTATTCCAGTAATAGCGAGAACAGGACATGTCAAACAAACAAAAAAAAAAGGCCAACTCTTAATAATACATTATAATGTATACTTATGACATCTTCAAGCTTTGGTAAGATCATCTGCTCATTTTTTCTTGTCTTTCTCTCTATATTAATGTTACATGGACAAAGTGCAGAAACAAATAAATTATGGTTACTACTCATTACAGAAATCTGAAATACACGCATTAATGTCTGCCATTTATTTTGGGAAACCTGGATTTGATATTTACATTTGAGTGTGTATACTAACTCCTTTCCCTGTCTTCCTCATGACAGTAACTCAATTTCCTTTGGAAATTAGGAAAAGAACAAATTTAACAACAGACCATCATTTAAGTAAATGAAGCCTTGAATCAGAAGGGTGGGCACTGATTGATAATAAAAGTCAACTGCTACTTTGCCAAACTATCAGTTACTAGAGGAAAATGAAAATTTACCTAAGCTGATGACACTCAGGTATTTTGAGCTTTCTTTCCTAGACAGGATTTAGTAGTTTTCCTCCTTTTGGATAGAAAGCTAACTAATTTCTTTGTGTAAAACTTGACGGTGATCTACAAAGGATTTTAAACGATTAATGCTTGCTCACTTGAAGACCTGAAAGAGTGGCCTGTTATTTCCCCAATAATATTAGAAATATCCGGGGTGTCAAATCAGTTCTTTTCAAGAGGACTTCTTGAAGGTCTGACAGCAAGTGTACTATGAGCGCTCTCACCTAAATTAAAAGGATGGAGATAGATTATGAAGGAAAGACATCCTTTCCCCAAAAAAGGTTCATTGGTATTATGTAATAGGTAGCTGTCTGGCTAACAATCTCTTCACTTCTCAAGTCCTCAACATTTATGATGTCATAACTTTACAAGTTTACAGTCACCAAGGAATTTTGCTAAGAAATTCATAACGTAAAAATAAGCAGAAAATAACCATCAACCTTTTTTCGAAGAAATACAACTTTCAGGTCTTTTATTTTTTATTTTTTTTACACTCTAATAAGCCAGAAAGGGCACAAGTCCACTTTACTGTATTTTTCATGGGTCAACTTCAACAGGAAAAAACATGATGAACAGGATTTTCTATTAAATAGGAAAATTGGTCTCCATTCACTCCTACAGAAATAACATATATAAAAATATTTTAAAGGAAAATAAAAAATTGGACTTGTGGTTTTTTTCATTTTTTTAAATCATGTTTTAATTAAGACTTTTCTTTTTTAAAGAATCTGTTCTGCTCATTCATTAAGTTAGAAATTCAGGTTTTGACTTCCCTAAAAAGAATTCTCCTCTGCTTTTTCAAATAATTCCCACTTTGTTGGCACCAGCAGATCCAAAGCAAATGATAAGAGTTCTAATGTAGGCAAACTTCAGCATCATCTAACTCTACTTGCAGCAAATATAAACAATATGGTGTTTGAAACAAGGATGACAGCTGTTAATTTGTCTGTACGTGGGGTACTAATGTTGCTAACACTGGTAAAGCTGAATTGGCTTTAGCAAGAATGGGAAACTTGAAAAAGTGTCTGTAGTGTGGGCAGAACCAATGATGCCTGGAGAACTATTGAAATGATCACATCACAAGAATTAAGACAGTGAAAGCTGAGCAACCGAAAAATGAAAGAGAATTTTAGTCAAACTCTTGCTGCTTATGTTAACACCTATTTAACTTAAATGATTAATTAATATTTTGGATAAAGGAAGATTCAAAACCTTCATCCCTTTAGTTCAGCTGAAACAGCGAGTAAAAAATATAATGGGAGACCCTTCCAAAAAGTCTTAAGCAAAACCAGGGAAGCACAAAAGAGCACAAGCTCTTTTTTGGTTTTGTTTTGTTGCAGGCCATCGTCAAAGTACAGTTTACTATGTATTTCTTTGGAAATACTTAGCGGCGCCTTCCTTTACTATTTTATTAATGAAACATGCAGTACTAATGGCTACCATTTTCTGGTCTTCACTGAATTCCTACTCACTCTACCCATTCCCCGACCCTCCCTTTTCTTTATCTTAGTACAGAGCAGTTTACACATGCAGTTTGAGTTCAACGTGTTCTTAATATTTAAGGAGTTTGTTCAGTTAAAAAATATACCCGAGCTTAGAAGCTAAGAAACTACTTAGCTACAAAGTATCCATGCTTAGAAGCTCAGAAGCTCTTTAGCTACAGAAAGTTCAGCTATACAAAATGGATGGAGAATCATTATAATATATACTTACCTTGAACTTCTTGAACTAGTATTTCCAGTAAGAAAAAACTTAAAAGCACATTAGTGTACTGCACAATCAACTAAAGATTTGCTGATTGCAAAAAATTCACATCTCTAAAATATGGCAATTATTGGATATAACTGTGGATATAACATACTGTACATTTTTAAAGTATATCAGAAGTAAGAAACCTGCCAAACAATGAATGGGGCCATTGGACGATCAACAAGATAAATGGGCACTCAAGGAAGACAAGGCCATTGCATAAAAGCTAAATTAATTTTTGCATCAGTCTTGACTGCAGAGGACGTTAGGGAGATTCCCCTACCTGAGCTATTCTTTTTAGGAGAAAAATCTGAGGAACTGTCCTAGAATGAGTTATCAATGGAGGTGGTTTTGGAACAAACTGATAAATGAAACAATAACAACTCAACAGGACGAGATGGAATTCAACCAAGAGTTCTGAAGGAACTCGGATATGAAATTCCAGAATTACAAACTGCTGTATGTAATCTATTGCTTAAATCAGCCTCTGTACCAGATGACTGGCAGATAGCTAATATAAACACAGATTTTTTAAAAGGGCTCCAGAAGTGATGCTGGCCATTACAGGCCAGTGAGCCTAACTTCAGTATCAGGCAAATTGGATGAAACTGTAGTAAAGAACAGAATTATCAGACACATAGATGATCGTGATATGCTGGGGAAGAGTCAACACAGTTTTTGTAAAGGGAAATCATGCCTCTCCAATCTATTAGAATTCTTTGAAGGGGTCAACAAGTATGTGAACATGGATGATCCAGCTGATATAGTGTATTGGATTTTCAGAAAGCCCTTGACAAAGTACAACACCATCAATCATGGGATTAGAGGTAAGGTCCTCTCATGCACCAGTAACTGGTTAAAAGATAGGCAACAAAAGTTAAGAATAAATGGCCAATTTTCACACTGGAGAGATGAATAGAGGGGTCCCACAAGGATCTGTACTGGGACCTGTGATGTTCAAAATATTCATAACTAATCTGAAAAAGGTGGTAACAGTGAGGTGGCAAAGTCTGCACACAAGACAAAATTACGTAGAATAGAGTAAATCCAAAGGTGACTGCGAAGAGTTACAAAGTGATCTCACAAAACTGGTTGACTGGGCAAGAAAATGGCAGAAAAAATTCAATGTTGATAAATGCAAAGTAATGCACATTGAAGAAAATAATCCCAACTGTACATAAAAATCAGGGTTCGAAATTAGCTGTTATCATTCAGAATGAGATCCTAGAGTTGTCATGGATAGTTCTCTGAAAACATCTGTTCAATGTTCAGCAGCAGTCAAAAAAGCTAACAGAATGTTAGGAACCATTAGGAAAGTGATAGATAGTAAGACAGAAAATTACATGCTCACACCTTGAATATTGTGTGCAGTTCTAGTCACCCCATCTAAAAAAAGATATATAGAATTGGAATAAGTACAGAGAAGGGCAACAAAAATGATTAGGGGATGGAACAACTTCCATTTGAGAAGAGAATAAAAAGACTGGGACTGCTCATCTTAGAAAAGAGACAACTAACGGGGAGGGATATGACAGAAGTTTATAAAATCATGACTGGTGTGGAGAAAGTAAATAAGGAAGTATTATTTAGCCCTTCATCACATAACACAGGAACCAGAGGTCACCCAATGAAATTAATGGGCAGCAGGTTTAAAACAAACATAAGGAAATACTTTTCCCCACAACTCACAGTCAATCTGTGGAATTTGTTGCCCGGGGATGTTGTGAAGGCCAAAAGAATAGCTGGGTTCCAAAAAGAATTAGATAAGTTCATGAAGTTCAATGGCTATTAGCCAAGATATTCAGGGATTGCATGCTCTGGATGTCCATAAACCTCTGACTGCTAGAATCTGGGACTGAATGAAATTGGATGGATCATTAAATAATTGCCCTGTTCTTATTCATTCCTTATGAAGCATCTGGCTGTCAGAAGACAGGATTCTGTGCTAGCTGGACTATTGGTCTGATCTAGTGTATATGGAAGTCTACTGTACTGTGCAACTGCATGATTGGAAAAAGAAATATGTTGAATGTTGAAACCAATCTTATACATACAATTATCATGCTTAGTCGATGAATATAATGCTACTGTTAGAACATAGTTACCTGAGATGGTTTAACACTATCAGTGTCAGCTCCTACATGCAGGAGAACACATTTAATCAAAACACTATATTTAAAAATAATAAATTAACCATTCAATTGGCTTTCAATTCCTTTTGAAAAAGTGTTTTATGAAACAACTTTAGCTTTTATATAGTTTCAATTAATACAAGCTTTTAAACAATTAGAATAATTGTAGGGTTAACAATGGAAATATAAACATTTCCTATTGCACATTATTTCTAGAAAGTCTTTATGTGAATAAATAAAATCAGTTTGCCTCTAAATGCTTTCTTTAAGGACATTCCAGAATAATCATTAAGAAAGTCAGAGGAGAATATTAATGTTTTAGTTACACTATTTTGACTATTTTTAAGTTGATCAAGTGTGAACCCAGCAGGCCTTTAAGGCAGGGTTTTTAGTTGTTAGACACCTGTTTTATTTTAACATTTTCATTTTGGCACATAAGGACACTACCATTTTTTCTTGTTGGTTAATTATTAAATTATTACATTTGGATTAAAACAAACATACAGTTCAGTATTGTTTCAGCACTTCTGTTCCTTCAAAACAATGTACGGAATATTTAATAGAAAGCAAAAAATTAGATGTATAAGAGAAATCAAATGAACGATCAAATATATTGCTGAACAATTAAGGTACATTTTAAGTACACATAACTGAGTACAAAGATCTAGTGGGAAGAATTTGCAATATGGTCTATTTATGGTCTGCCTAGCTAGTACTATATAACAAATGAGGTAAGCATGCTTGTGTTGGTTTATATGGACTCTTGACTGCACAGCATTTCCTTTTACTTGTGTACTCCACCCTCGCAGGTAAGTATTTTAGGGGTTAAGAGCCTAACTCCTACTAATAATCAAGTAATTATTATATGCATATATAATTACTCACACACCTTGCTAAAGTTTATTCAATTGTGACAAAAATATCAGGGTTGAAAAGACCTTTCTATTTATTATGCTTCTGATGCAAGATTAAATTTTAAGGTTTATATAACCCAGTGCAAAATCACTACACATTATTTGATAAAAGGAAGGCATTCATTCCCCAAAGGCCCATGTTGGGCACTTAAAAAATAAAAAAAAATAAAAAAGGCTTCCTGTACATGTGCAAAACCCAGTGAGACTGTGAAATAGAAGTAGACAAAGTACTGGTCAATTTTCAAATTAAGATTTGCTCTTTTGATCTTGAAGTATAGACTACCGGTAATTATAGAAATGATCAACTTGTCTTTTTAAATGGCTATTTCAAGTTAATGCCACAGCAGGTCTCAGTGCCTTATATGTTCTCTGAAAATTGACGTATTAATTGAAGAAATTCAAAATAAAAATCCACTCTTTTCTTGAGAGCTACCAGACCAAAAAGGAAAAGCTTTATATAGCAAAATCTGATTACACTCTTAACAGTACATGTACATTAATGTATAAGGCAAAACTGTACAGCACTGCTGGAAGATACTGGAGTTATGTACTGGAAGAAACTTATTGCATTTTGGTAAGTACAATTATATGCTTGACACAATAAAGAGGAGCATGACTAGTGGCAGAAACACATTAAGCTCCTGGAACACAAGTAGGCTAAAAATAATAAAATATTTTAAGGAATCAAATGTATACCATAAGGGAGTCTCTAAACATTCTCATGCTGTTCTCTTATACTCTTTTCTCCACTTCTTTTCTGGCTCCCTCCTGTCACATTATCAATTGCCAATAAAATTAACTGTAAGCAGCACTTCTTCCTGACAGGGAATCAGATGGGAGGTATGGCTCCTTTAGTGCTTTGAGCCTTCTGCAGTTGCCACATTTCCATTATGGCAGCAGCAACAATTTTAACATCTAAAAGTCCTGTATTATAAGGATAATAAGAATAGATAATTTGCACATATATAAGCACTTTTTCATGTTTTTTTCCCCAAAATGCTTTACAAAGGTAATAAGCACGAGCAGCCCCTTTTTATATATGGGGTAACTGAGGCACAGAGAGGTTAAATGACTTGCCACAGTCAAAGCAAAATAGCATCAGAATATGTGCTAGAACCACTCTCTTGAATTCTAGTCCACGCCTAATCCACCGGATAATAGTGGTTCAATATATGACAAGCGCCAACTCAAGCTAAATCTTGAATAGCATATTTGAAATAATATGAAAAACTACTCACCCTGCAACTGATACACATTAGCAAGGCTGCCATATAGCCCCATATGTTCTGACTAGCATGAACATCTTGGCCAAAGAAAAGTACCAAAACACTCTTCCCCACCAACTATGACTAATGATATAATCTCCAAGAAGGGACCATTCTGCACAACAGAAGGGTGAGTGATCTAGAATGGACTACACCAGCTTTCAAACCATCTTCTTCCGAAAAAAAAAAAGTCTCTTGGATGCCATTAAAGATTGCAGCATATCCAGGTGTAGTAGTTTCTATAAAATAATCTGTTGTCAAATACAAATGATAGCATTCATAATACAAATTATAGTTATAAAATGTATGTGTGTGTGTGTATATATATATATATTAGGAGAAAATTAGATTTTTTTACACACATATAAACATTTGGCTTATATGCCCAATATAAATTTTAGACAACTTTCCTTATTTAGAACGAATCTTTAAATAACAGAATTATATACAATTCCATAGAACATTTAAAAAAATTAACACACTATTCACAAATACAGAATTATCTTGGACAATCAAAAAGTGTATTCAGAATAAATTAATGTCATACAATTGTGGTTATATTGTTCAGAAAGTCCAATTCTCCCCTTTGAAATGAAACTGAGACCATTGTACCTTAGGGTGAATTATTTAGCAATACACAAATTCTTTCTCTTTATGTAGACGTCTTCATATGAACTTAATTGCATTTATACAAAGGAAAGAAACATTAAAGAGGCACCTCACATTACTTGCATTCAACTGAATTATAAGAAGATTTCTATTGAATGGCAATGAAGTCAATGTTTTATATTCTGAACGCCAGTGTCCTCCGTGTCCTTGCAAGTTTTGCACCTTGAGTTAACAGCAACATGTTTAATAGGTTCAGTAGTACATTTTTCCCTGATACTGGATTGGGCCAGTTTGCATTTATAGTAAGCCAAAGCATTTAGCAGTTGGTGTGCAATATTAGTCCACTCCTGCATGTGAGAACTAATAAATACACTGGGAAACAAAGATAAATGAGACTTAAACATTTAGTTTAAATGTTTTCAGTCTAGAGAGAGAGAAACCACAAGAAAACATAGTGAAACTAAAGTACCATATTAGAGTGCAGAGGAGTAGAGCGGAAGAGGCTACAGGAAATAGGTAAACTATTGAAAGGTCAAGAAAATGGAAAATTCAAGCCATGAAAGATCTCAATAAAACCTGCAAAGCAGCATTAGAGTTTGGCTGTCAGGTATGCTATGTTTGATTTATCAAAAGTTTATTAGTATAACCGGCATATTTGCAATCAGGTTGATGGGAGTTAATTCTTTAACTGTTCTGGCTCTTAATGGACATGTTTAGGGTTTAGCCCTTGGCATTCTATTAATGTAAAATGTTTGACAAACCTCTATGAACCAAATAATATGACCAACTCTACTTTGTATATCAATATTTTGGTCCCAATCTTGCAAGATGTTGAACAGTCAACTCCCATGGACCTCAATAGGAGATGAAGACACTCAATATCTCATTAACTGGGGCACTTTTTTATTAATACTGCTGGTTTTCCTTTCATATTTTAGAATGGTAAACACCACGGTTAAAATAAATTCTAGAGGAAAACTTGTTTTTACAGCAGTAAAAGATGCAGGTTATGTACTAAAGTTTCCTTGATTATTTCTTTTCAGTATGTATATAATGCATATTATGCACAACTGCTCTCATATACATATATACATGTCTTCTATATACTGTACATGATTTAATAATTCTCTACGGAAATTTAAAGTGCCACAGCTCAAATGTGCTCATCTGACTTCCCATGGGCTTTTGATGAATTCCCTAGTCACTTACAGAAATGAGACCCCTGCTTTATGACAACTGGTGTTCTTAGAAGATTAAATTAATCCTTTCACAGCTGTACTAACTGGAATCCAGTGGTCGAACTAATCCTTCTTTGTAAACACGAAGAATAGCTTCACACACGAACTTGTACTGACTCTGTATAATGAAAGAAAGAATGAGTAAAAATATGAATGGTCAGTCACATAAGTTATAAGCTATTGATTATAGTGTAGTAATGAATAGTAACTAAACACTGTAAACTACCGTATTTTTCGCCCTATAAGACGCACTTTTTCTTCGACAAAACGGGGGGAAAAAGTTGGTGCGTCTTATAGGGCGAATGTGCGCCCCGGTTTCCCCCTCCCCGCCGCGGGCGGGCTGCCGGGAGCGTCCCGGTTCCCCCCTCCCCGCCACGGGTGGGCTGCCGAGGTTCCCCCCTCCCCGCCGGACAAAAAAAAAAAAAAGCGCCTCGCTCTCCCGTCACCGCCGCGCGGGCGGGCTGCCGGGAGCGTCCCGGTTCCCCCCTCCCCGCCGCGGGAGGGAGGAACCTCGGCAGCCCGCCCACGGCGGGGAGGGGGGAACCGGGACGCTCCTGGCAGCCCGCCCGCGTGGCGGGGATGGGACAGCGAGGCGCTTTTTTTTTTTTTTTTTTTTTTTGTCCGGCGGGGAGGGGGGAACCTCGGCAGCCCGCCCGCGGCGGGGAGGGGGGAACCTCGGCAGCCCGCCCGCGGTGGGGAGGGGGGAACCGGGACGCTCCCGGCAGCCCGCCCACGCGGCGGGAACGGGAGAGCGAGGCGCTTTTTTATTTATTTATTTTTTTTTGGTCCGGCTTTTTTATTGTAAAACGAGGGGGCGTCTTATAGGCCGGAGCGTCCTATAGGACAAAAAATACGGTATCTTCAGCTTTACTGCCACCTGTGGCATTGAAACATGGGCCGGAGAAGAGGACATCTACAAAGACAGATGAAAAAAAAAATATGACAGCTCCACTCAGTGGAGATATGTGCAGAATTTACACTCCAGTAAATGCCAAATGTTGTACGGTGCAAGTTTTGACCTCAGATGCAAGCATGAGTCTCCTGGTAACTTTAATAGGTGCAATGTACAAACATCCAAGAGGCAAGATTTAGCCAGAAGGAAAGTCTAAATGTATGCATCTGATTCTTTAGCCCATATAGCTATTTAAATGGAGGCTACTTTGTTTCAATTACTTTCTTTCATATATTTTATTTATGCTGTAATTTGTACTGATGTTAATCGATCATTTAAATGGTAGCAATGTATCCATCCATTTAATATACATTACCTGAGTCCTCAAAGCATGCAAATTATGGCGATGTACTTCATGTCTTTCATATAAAATGTTTAAAGGGTTTTATCTTCCAAATTATGTCAACACTGTTGCACACGTTGAAATTGATTTAGTTCGATTTTGTATAGGCAGGGTACAACTTGAGAGAGAAAACTCTGAATTATGATAGCCACCCCCCTTTTACCTCATCAACCGCAACATTTTGGGCTCATTTATAATCCTATAGCATTTTGGAATGTTTTTATAATGAAGTACTTTATACATGAGATTAGAGTATTTTTCCTCTTTAAGAGCATCTAAGAAGTAGACCATTAAACAAATTTCAATTTTTTCCATAATCTTGTTCTCTGTACCAGACATTCATTAAAATATTTAAGTCCCTTTCTGAACTGGGAATATCATGTCCTGTTGTTGACAATTGGAGCCATATACATTTCAAAACATACTTATTCTGAAGCAAATATTTATAAAAGGCTGAGAATATGGGATCAGAATAAAAATTCAAGAGAGCTTTATAGTAGCACTAGAAAGTGAGACAAAGTTATACATTTTTGCTTTTTCAGAAGGGGCTTCGGGTATCCAAAATATGAACTCTCCTCAGCAACTCAAGTGTGATATGCCCAGAGGATTTTAGGTCCCAGAAGTGTAAGTATGTATTAACGCCTTCATTTTGAGCCACATCTTTTTTTAGCCATCTGTCCTATATTCTCATGTTGATTGCAATGGAGTGTTTGGCAATAGCTTATATTAATCCCTCCCCGCAAAAACACTCCAAGGTTTAGCATTGCTCCCAGCCCCATCCAGCCTGAAGAGCGAAGGTCCTGAAGTTGCATTTAGGCCTCAGTTTTCAATATGTTATCACTGTGCATTACTTGATGAGTAACGTTTTTCCTTTGCTTTACAAATTTGGCTAAAATTTACAGGAAATCAGGGGATGTAAGTTAACTTTTTGCAGCTCAATTTTCATGTCATCCCTCCTCCCTCAACTTTCTAGTCAACTACTCCCACCTCAAATATCAATTTGTTCTTATGACTGTGATGTTTGTTGTTCTGTTTATCTTGGTTAATTACTTTGACTTTTCCTTCACTGTTAGTCATTTGCATATTTCACTGCTGCCTGCACATGTCAACTGTGATATTTAATTCTCTGATTTATTACTTCTGTTAACTGCATTTGTGTAAGCAACTTCTTTAGAAATAAGATTGGATGTTTCATCATTGATTCCTATGATGCAAACAGTGACTACTTGTTTTGCCATTCTAATTGTCATTGTTTGTGTTCTGATTGCTCACTCAACTGCGTACTCATGCTCTCCAGTAAAACACTCCCAAGGTTAGCTTCTTTTAAAAATTGTGAACCATGTGACCTCAAGTTTTAATAGGTTGAGTCAGCACAATAACTTTTTCTTCTTCAGGGGTTATATAGTAAAGTAGGACTAAAAGAAAGCCACTAGCCTGTCAGCCAGCTAACAATTCCCTGTTATGAAGCAGCCTAATAATCCTACTTGTTAAATTTCTCCCTAAAATTTTAAAGTGATCAATTAAATAATTATCTCAAGGAAGTTACTCATTGCTGAATATTTTCACTAATACCTTCCCTCTTTTTGTGTCCAGTCTGCTGTAGCCAAACTGGAATTCTCTTTTGCCTCACTATCGACTTGAACATATCTGCTTTGAACACAGAGTGCTATACAAATTCAAAGTGCTTTGAAAATATTCTGATCTGGGGCTCTCTCGGTCTCTCCTCTTGAAGCGATTCCACTGTGGATACAGTTAAAAAGTAATTGGAGCAGGGAGACGGGATCTTGACTCTCCCAAACTCCAAGGTGAGTACTCTAACCACCAGACTGAAGAGTCATTCTCATGCTTGTTCCCTCTCTCTTTCTCCTAGCCCATTGACTTTTTAAATTATCACAGCTTCGACAAAGAAGACAAAATAAAATATCCCAGAATTCAATAGTTAGGGTATTCACCAGGGAGGTGGCAGATACCAGTTCAAATCCTTCATCTCCCTCAGGGAGGGGGGACTTGAACCACGCAAGTGAGTACTTTAGCCACTGGGCTGAAAGTTACAACAGATATTCCCCTCAGTCTCTCCCCCCAGTTATCAGCTTTTGTGTGAGATTTCCATGGGTCCCTGATTCAGCGGGCAACCTCTAAGTACACTTAACTAGGTTGGGCCCTGCAGGCAAGTTACGTGGAAGAACTCCTGTCTTCCCCTGATTTGTGCTGTGGCTTTGGTGTCTGGATGTGCTGCAGTCTGTATGTACAGAGGCAGGGGCATATGGACTTAAGAAACTTTTACTGCAAAAATATAGGCACCTACGGGGTTTGGAAGCAACAGAGTGCGGGTTTTGTGAACCCCAAAGGGGCCTAATTCTGGGATCCAGGCACCTAAAGTAGCATTTACACACCTAGTACCTTTCACTTATCTAGCCCCAAATTTCTTGCACTGAAGACCCAATTTGGGAAACCCATTTACTGACTTGAAATGTTTTGGGCATGTTCTTCCTACCTCAGGAGAGGACAAATGAAACTTTTATTTAATCATCAGAAGAGAGAAAGCACTTGTGACTTTTTAAAAAAACAACCACCACCAAGTACTTAAAATTAATAAACACAACAATTTTGGCTTTTCATCTCTTTGTGGTTTAGTTCCCGATCTGTCAAATGGGATTAATATCAGCGCCTAATCTCACAAAGTTGTCGTGAAAATAAATACATTAATTCTTCTGAAACTCTCAGATGAGTGTCACAAAAATGCACACGAGGAAATTAATATTTTTGTATTCAGGGGAGCGCTTGGGTGGTGTGCCAGCAGTAAGCCTTGGGACCATGCACGTAATGAGAAGGATAAAAATAAGTGTTCACTTCATGAGGAAGGTGTCCCATGGAAAAAAATAGTATGTAATCATGTAATTAAATTAAATATGCCCAAAGGAGTAGAATTAAGGTTGCAAAGGCTTAATCCTAGCATTTCCTAATTGTTGAGGGCTTGCTTTAGTAATCTTAACATTCTTTTGGATCCAATAAAATAATTACGCTGGTGAATCACACAGCCTATTCTTAAGGTCATTAACTCATTACTAAGTGGAGCTTACACCTCTTCCTCAGTTAGCTTCCTCTTTCCTTTACTTGAATGAGAACTGTGAGGCATTTTCTATGTCATTCTTTCTGAAGTTCCAAGAGATACAAAAAGTGCCAAATTCAACTATCACATTTGTAGGTTTAAATCCATTTACTCCAGTTTAGTTCAAGACACTTACTGCCTTGGAAACAAGCACATTGTTCTCATTCCACCTGGCATCCAGATCTTGTCACCAATAATTAATCAATTCCCTTGTTCAAGAAACTGGGAAGCTATGCTTCTCCACTCCGAATATTTTCAGTGGCAACCCATTCATTTCTAAAGACCATTCAAAACTGCTTCTTGATTTTCAAACCTCTCTGCTGCTTACTCTTTCCCCTCTCCCCCCAACCTAGGCCTCCTTCTGGTTCCTGCCCTTGAGTCTTCAAAGCTGGAATGGTGGTGAGTTGTGTTATTTTTTTTAAACTGGTGTCCCATCTGAACTTTCCCTAAGGCGATGTCTACACTACACGTCATGTGGGCATAACTTATGTTGCTCAGGGGTGTGAAAAAACAACTCCGAGTAACATAAGTTACACTGGTATAAGCACTAGTGTGGACAAAGCTACTGCCTTTCATGGAAGTGGTTTTATTATGCTAAGGGGAGAGTTCATAAAGTGCTGCAGACACTCCCCACATAGTCACTTTTCTTTTTAAACCACACCTAAAAATCTTCCTTTTCTTTTTCGTTTATGAAAGACTCTCTGTAATGTTCTCTGTTAAGGATGAAATGTACATACAAATTTATATTTTAAATGTTTGCATATAATATCTTGTATAAGAGATATATAAATCTGACTCAAAGTTCATTATAGTTTACTACTTGCTAGTTATGGAAATGGATGTGTCTTTAAAGGGCAAGAAAGGAAATAAGCTTAAACATTTACAAATGATTGAAGTACACAACTCATAAGCAGGGCTGTCCTTTCTGATAAGGTTAATTTATGTTTTCAGCTAATGCAATATAAAAATAATTGAAAATCATGCAAACAACTAAATCAACTTCATGTGAAGAACCCATGTTTCTCTATATTAATAATGAAACAAAGAGCATGCACAATGCATAAGGGACTCCCTCTCCTTAACTTACTGATGTTTGCACCATCATAGCTCGCTGGTCTCGCATTTTTCGTACAATATCCAGTGGATAAACAGGTTGGTTTCTTTCAATTAAGCACATGGCTGTTTCCATAGTGACCAATACACCAGTGCGGCCTATTCCAGCACTACAAAATGTAACAGAACCCCCCATAAAATTAATAGGCTTTTGCCATGCACTGAATACATATCACAGACTAACATTAAAATATTCTATATACCTTCAGGAATAAAAGCAACACAGTTTAACAGGGAGAACAGAACACAATGCATATTGTTAGGACAACATTTTCTTTATACAACTGGAAGAAAACAGCATTTTTATATAAATAAAAAAAGTTATAGAAAAAATAAAACCGTAAGTTTAAGTAAATGACTTTAAAATAGTTATGATTTTAAAAAATGATATATTGTTTTTAGATTTTATTTAAAATCAACCTTAAGACTGAAAAGGGAAAAGAAAAACTGACTTTTTTAGGGGTACACAAAAAAGGATTTGAGGTAAAATTCATTATATAATTATTAAAAAACAGGGCTGTCAAGCGATTAAAAATAATTTTGATTAATTGCATTGTTAATAATGGTATACCATTTATTTAAATATTTTTGGATGTTTTCTACTTTTCAAATATATTGAATTTCAGTTACAACACAGACTACAAAGTGTCTGTGTAAATAAACTTTATATTTAAAATAAACTTTATTTTTGATTACAAATATTTGCACTGTAAAAAACAAAAGGAATAATATTTTTCAATTCACCCAATACAAGTACCGTATCATGAAAGCTGAACTTACAACTGCAGAATTACGTATAAAAATAACTGCATGAAAAAATAAAACAATATAAAACTTTAGAGCCTACAAGTCCACTCAGTCCTACTTCTTGTTTAGCTAATTGCTCAGACGAACATTTGCAGGAGATAATGTTGCTGGCTTGTTTACAATGTCACCTGAAAATGAGAATAGGCGCTTGCATGGCATGGCACTGTCGTAGTCCATGTCACAAGACTACGACAAGACCAAATGTACTAAATATTCATATGTCCCTTCATGCTTCAACCACCATTCCAGAGAACGTGTCCATGCTGATAACGATCCAAAGCAGAGCGGACCGACGCATGTTCATTTTCATTATATTTCAAATAATTCGTATTTTCATCATCATGAGTCAGATGCCACTAGCAGAAGGTTTTCTTTTTTGGTAGTTCGGGTTCTGTAGATTCTGCATCAGACTTCTGAAAGCATGCTCCACACCTTGTCCCTCTCAGATTTGGGAAGGCACTTCAAATTTTTATACCTCGGGTCCAGTGCTGTAGCTATCTATAGAAATACCTTTTTTGCATTTTGTCTAATCTGCAGTGAAAGTGTTCTTAAAACGAACCATCTGCTGGGTCATCATCTGAGATGGCTATAACATGAAATATATGTAGAATGTGGGTAAAACAGAGCAGGAGACATACAATTCTCCCCCCAAGGAGTTCAGTCACAAATTTAATTAACATATTTTTTTCCCCAATGAGCATCATCAGCATGGAAGCATGTCCTCTGGAAAGGTGGCTGAAGCATGAAGGGGATACAAATGGGTAGTATATCTGGTATGTAAATACCTTGCAGTGCCAGCTACAAAAGTGCCATGCAAATGTCTGTTCTCACATTCAGGTGACACTGCAAATAAAAGTCGGCAGCATTATCTCCAATAAATGTAAACCAACTTGCTTGACTTAGTGATTGGCTGAACAAGAAGTAGGTCTGAGTGATTTGTAGGCTCTAAAGTTTTAAATTATTTTGGTTTTGAGTGCAGTTATGTAACCAAAAAAAATCTATATTTGTAAATTGCACTTTCATGATAAAGCGTTTGCACTACAGTACTTGTATGAGTGATCTGAAAACAACTAGATCTTTTGCTTATTTTTAAAGAGCAAACATTTGCAACAGAAAATACTAATACAAAGTTAACACTGTAAACTTTGTATTCTGTGTTGTAATTAAAATCAATACATTTGAATATATAGAAAAACATCCAAAAATATATAATACATATCAACTGGTATTGTATTGTTTAACAGTGCGATCAAAACTGCGGCTAATCAACAGCCCTATTAAAAAGAACTACATTGCTTACTACATCAAACAACAGTTATTAGTGTCAGATGGTCATATAATGGAGCAATTTAACCAGAAAATTTAATCATGAAGGATACAACACAATAGTAAAGAAACCCAATCCCTTGGATATAATACCGTAACTTTTGTCTCCATTGAATGAGTGCTCACTGACTAATAGGCTTATAGCCTTACGAAACCTTCATTTCAAGGAATTTGCTGCCTGCAGGGTGCATACTATTGAACAACATATAAAATAACACTTCCTTTCTACAGCACAGATGGAAAACTAAATCTCCAGATTCCATCCGATTTAACAGAGCTTTTATTTAAAGTACCTGCAATGAACAAGGACCGGTTCATTCTCCAGTCTCTTTGGCCTCATACAGGTGACAAACTCCAAAAAGTCCCTGGAGTCATCAGGAACACCATGATCAGGCCAAGCCACATACTGGAGATGGGTGATGGTGTGCTCTTCCTCTGTCTGAAATGCAATTGTAGTGTCACCATATTTCACTCAGTACTGTCGTAGCTTTGCTAAAGTTCATTGGATAAATGCAATTTGTTCCATAATAAACTAACCTAGGTAGCACAAGGCTCTATAGCCTGTATTACAGACTGCAAGATTTCCTAACAATGTTTTCTTATTAAAAAACAGTAAGTGATTCTTAGTGAACAAAGTTTAAAAATAAATGCAGGCGTTTAATAAGAGCATATTTACTACGTATAGCTCCTTTCAGTTCAAAAGATTTCAAAATGCTTTACCATTTATACTTTGGAAACACTAATTCCAGCAAAGAAATGCAGCCATCTCTGAAGTAACACACGGCAACAGCTATGTACAGTCATATTACACAATGGTTTACATTAGAAAGGAGGAAATACCTGCTGAAACTGCATAAGAAATTTAGAGGCAGAATGCAATTACCAGATTTGAAATTTGGCCTGGACTCAGGGTTAAACATCCCTCTGTCACAGAAAAAGTGCCATAGGATCTTTAATGATTAAGTAGTATAGTCCTGTGCTTACAATTCATCCAAAAGAAGGTATCTGCAGCAGCATCTGCCAACACCATACTGGGATGCTGGTTTAGTACTGACACCGATAGAATAGTGCCACCTGCAAAATTGTTATCACTACCTGCAGCACAGTAGGTCTTCCCTCCAAATACTGACTCGTGCAAGCCTTCTGACCTTGTGAGATTTAATGGGATTACAGTAAAAGGTAATACGGCTGCTGACCAGTTCTAAATCTGTTTCCCTCTTCATAGTCATCATACTTCTTATACACTTACACAAAAGAGAAATGTTAAATAATGTATGTCTATTTGTGGATTGGGTTAGACCATAAGCTTACATGTGCATATTTGCTAACTATGATGCCTGTTAACAGGACAGGTTATATACTGATATACGGTATATACTGATATGTTAGAGAAATTATGAATGAATTATATTTACACTGCCTGGGGAAGCACTTCATTCTGTATGATGAAAATGTAATTAGCCGAGAAATTCCATTGTACAAAGGGCTCTTTTTCATTTAATTATACCTAAGGGAAGCCATATACTAGAAACTACTTCAATTTCTTAACTTCCTGTTGATTCTCACCATGCAAAAGCAACTCCTCTTAACACAATCATCTTCACATGCAAATGAATTCCAGTGACTGACTCATTCTGCTTTATTTGCATTCAAACAGCTGTCAACATATGCATGGGGCATGATTTGAAAAACTCTAGTTTTAGAACTTGGCTTTGGTCCATATTACATTTAAGTTTTTAAACTAGACTGTTTTCCAGTGGTCGGACTGGAAAAAGTGAGCGGTGGTATTCTCTCAAGCTCTAATATATCACCATGCCAAAATGAAATGCCACTCTCAGAGACCATGAAAAATCTTCATAATATGGTCAACCGGCTTTCTTCCATATTTTTAGTAACAGTGCAATAGTTAACTATGCTGACATTTCATTGATCATCATTAAGCTCAACATTAACACTCAAATGAGAAGAACGTTGCTCTCGTTCAGTCACGCTGCTTTCACACTTAGCATATCACTGCATGAGTTCATACTAAGGTCACAAGTTCGACACGTTTTTTTCTGATGGGGGGGGGGTCACAAGCATCTTTTCATAGTATCAAACATTGGGAGCTGAAATTATAAGAGGACTGTGTTGCTACAGCCACATCAGTTCCCCGAATTGCCATAGTTAGATTGCTCTGTACCTTGATAGGTGCAGATATCAGATCCAATATCATTTCTAGGGGCCAGGCATGTATGACATCACATTGACCTCTATTGCCCAGCAAAGTAGGCTCAAGGCATGAAAGCCCTATAATGAGTTTCTTTCAAGCAGAAGAAATGGTATGTATATACATTCCCCTCCAAAAACATGGAAGATATGAATATCCTGGCATAAATCCACTCTCCTTGAAGGCAAGGTCTCAACAAAGATGATCAAAAGGCCCAGGGACCCAAGTTCCAGAGTAAATCCTAAATGTGCATCAATGTAAACGAATACTAACCAGATAGCTAAATATAATACCCTGGAAATGAGGTGAGTTTGGGATCAACTCCCCAGAAATCACTCTAAGAGCTGAGAGAAAAGAAAAATATCAACAGCTCAACTTGGCATCTTAAAAAGGAAGGAATTGGAACAGGTGAACAAGCATGGTCCTTTTATAGCTTCAGCTCTGAATTGTTTGTTGCCACAAGGAGCAGCTTAGTTGGTCTCTTGATCGCTGCTTTCTATGTTGCCAAAACTCTGCAAAGCCAGTCAAATCTCATAAGGGGGACTATGCAGAAGCCATCACAAAGGAAAAAACAAAATCTTACACATTATAATAGTTCTCTTCTGAAAACTTAGGGGAGTTCACCTCAGGGCCTCAAAGAGAAGGTGGAACAGCGATTACATGTATTATGGATACAACAGTTTTGTTCTCATTAACTGGAGAAGCTAGAGTGCATCTGAATCATAACACTCAGGCTAGATGAAACTTTGACTCATTCTAAAACAAGCCAGGGTGTCTGTGGTGTGATCTTAGGTGTTCATTAAAGATTCCAGGCTGAGTCATATGTGTGAGTGCTGAAGGGACACATCATTGAGGCATCTGGGGACAGTTGCACAAAATTCAATAGCACTGAGTGGTTTTTTAGATTTAAATAATAAACATATTATTCACCACAAATGAAGACTTGAATGTGCTAGGAGCTGCATTTTTAATAGCTCCTAGACATCAAGTACAATAAGTAAGCACATTACAAAAGATCTCTCTAGAATAAGAGCACACTAATCATCAAGACTACGTCTGTTGTTGCAAGCATCTTCAGTTTCCTGGCCTTTGCTCTATTCTTTCCTAAGGACCAATATGCTCCTTTGTTAAATATTTCAGTGTTCCTCAAACTTCAATATATTCGTTACGCTTTTTCATTCTCCTTTTCAAACATTTGTGACTTTTTCTGATGTGCTCTCCTAAGATTTTGATTCCAATTTTTAAAGTTTTATCACAATAAATATTTACTTTTCAGCATGTCCACATTTACGTCTCCCTTCCTCAATAAGCTGAAACTCCACCATGCTTAATCTATTTTCCTATTTTAAATCTCAGAATAAATTTAATCTCTGTATGCCCAATACCACCTACTTTGGTTGCAGTAGCCCAGCGGTTCTCAAACTTGTTGAGACCGCGACCCCTTTTTTGTGCTCCGGCGGCCTCTCGCGACCCCTCCACAGAAAAGCCGCAGATTTTTTTTTTTTTAAAGCGCCGACCTCCCCCCCCCCTTCCTAAGGCCCCCCCGCCACTGGGGGCAGGCTGCCGGGTCCGCCCGGCCCCCCGGTCCCCGCCGCTGCGGGCAGGCTGCCGAGTCCGCCCGGCCCCAGGCCGCCACCGCTGCCGGCGGGCTTCAGGGTCCGCCCGGCCCGCGGCGGGCTGCCGGGTGCGCGCCGTTCTCCTCTCCCCCCCCCCCCCCGTCTCCGCCGCGGGCGGGTTGCCGGGTGTGCGCCAGCCCGCCTGCTGGGGGGACTGGGGGCCGCCGCACAGCCGGGAGGCCCCCCTCTCGGGGACTGGGGGCCGGGGCGCAGCCGGCAGCCCGCCCGCCATGGGCGGGCTGCCGGCTGCGCCCCAGCCCTAGTCGCCGTGAGTTGTGGCGGCAGGAGCTCGCGACCCCTTGTGGAGCGCTCGGCGACCCCCCGGGGGGTCGCGACCCCCAGTTTGAGAAACCCTGCAGTAGCCTGTTACTCCATTTCAACTGTCACAAATCTGGCTTTGGGTTTTTCCAAAGGTTTACATGGGTGCAATACATACCACTGGTAGTCAGAGGTAACTGAGCTATGTGCATGTGTGTGCACGAAGTCAGGAAAACAGTAAACCACTCTCACAGAGAAGCAAATATGGTTGTGTGCCTGTGCCTCCAACACCTTTTCAAAGCAATAAGGAGGGGGCAGGAGGAACACGGTAAATTCTACACTCTGCAACGCAGTTGGAGTAGTGTAATGACTTTGGGGGGGAGTTGTCAGATGTGTAAATTGAGGGGCTAGAGAGTTAAAGTTTTTGTATTTTAACTTGCAAGGTATGATTTCTGATATTTGAACTTTTAACTACAAAATTGGTCAGTATGTGATGGATTCAGAACTTTGAGAGAGGATGTAAAGATGTCAGAGAGAAAAACGTAGGACAGCTTAAAATTAGAGGTGGACAGGAACCAAGTCCCTCTGTATAAACAAACTCAGACTTTCAAGAAGCTTGGATGTGATCTGAATATGAACTTTGCAGTGCAAATTCATCTGTAAAAGCATTTCATGCATCTGACTCTTCCCCCTTTTTCTCCCCTTTCATTACAACAAAATAGCAGCAGCCGAAGGGTACAAAAACCTTGCATAAATTTCAAGTGTTCAAACTGTGCCCTCTACGGAGCTGCTTTTTCAGCTTGACAAAACTAATGGAAGAAGATTCACAGGATTCTGCAAGCTCCCTCAAAACTACATTACAAGGATTCACCTTTTTCTGCTAATTACCCAATGGGTATATGGAACTGAAGACTTGTCCCAGCCTCCGCTTCTGAATGAGCAAAAATATTATGAAGAAAAAAATCTATACTTTAGCCCTAAATATTTATTTCGAGTGTGTGTGTGTGGGGAGGGAGGGCGGCTGTAAAGCAGCATGGCTGAGTATAACATTGTATAAATACACAACATAATAATAGAATAAGGCCTTATAATTAGTAACTGTTTTAGCCTTTTTTTTTTTTAAGTAACTCACTAGAAGTATCTTCAGAATTGCATGGTTTTGGGGCATTTCTTAAGAAAATTAATCACAATGCACTGGCCCATGTAATACCCATCATATGTATACAAGTTGACAATGCTTAGCTATATTTCTCACTACAGCAAAACCAAAACAAAGCACACTCCCATCCCCAAAAACTAAAGGCCACACTACAGAAAAGCACTCACCTCAATATTTGTAATCACCATTTCTCTAAAAACATAGGCAACAGTACAATCTTCAGATTGACATTTGACACGGAAGTTGCCATACTCCATTATATCTGGTGGATCAGGCCAATATTGATGACATTTGGTCTGCAAAGAAAAAAGAAAGTACAAGCCATTTTCTCTCATGAACAGGGCACCTGTGTGACCCAACTCTCTCTTCCTACGTCAACATTCAGAGAGCTCACTAATGTTATTTATAACTGTTCTGGTTTGTTTTGTGGAATGTATGCATCTGTACCTGAGAACAGCTTGACATGTCAGGCCTGACTCTCCATAATCTTGTGTAGTCATTTACACCCATGCAAAGTGCATACTGAATACCAAAGTTGTGAACCTCACATTCACTTTACATAGGTGTCAATCAATGACTACAGTGTACAAACCGGTGGAGCATTAAATCTAATGGCATTATTGAACACCTTTAATCCTCAATGCCTGCCTTCGGAGATTTAAAAACCTCCACGCCCACTGAGCAATCAAATTTTTGCTGATCATAGGATAGTAGCAGACATCCTGCAAAAAATACAACCCAAGTTTTTGTTGGATCAGTGAAATTCTTGATTTACAAAGTTGTGATCTGAGCTAACATATTTTTAAGTGCTATTTTCTTTTTTTAAAAATCTCACAGGCACATATAGTAATTTTTTTTCAAGTGAACAACATTTTGAAACAATATCAATTGAATATGACAATTCATGGGTGTACACAGATAATAAACTGGAGACTGGCCTTGAAGACTGGATCAAAATGTCAAACCTCAGTGTTGTTCCCACATAAATCTGTGAATTTATATCCATGGGTCAAAATAACTAATTACAGTGAGACCATTTTTACTTTAATAACGGGCCTTTTGACCTTTTCATATAGTTTTGCAAGTTTTAGGAGACATTAAGATTGGGTGGGCAGTATAAATTAGCAGGACTGGCAAGTGGAAGAGAATGCTACATTAGTGAACTAGGATAACAGTTTCTTTGTTTTGGCGAGCAAAAGCACTGCAGCTCATTTTAATGAACTGAAAAGGCTTTTGCCAGAAGTATGCTGGAACAAGTACGTTTAATGTGTGATTTACACTGTAAGGGCAGTTTTCAAAGAGGATGCTGATTTTTCATTTGTATGACAAATATCAAGAGACCGTATTTACTTTTAGTCACATTATCTTTTTCCAGAGGGTGGGGATGGGGGAGTGGAGAGAAACAACATGTATTTGGTGACTATCAAAACTAATTACAAAATTCATGAAAGAGGTCAAACAGATTGGAAAGGCTAAGAGTATCAGAAATGAAAGTCTTCAAACATGAGGGATGTTTTTTCAAGAATACAAAGTACAGATTCTAGAACAGTAATGTCAAATCTTTTCAGCCTGAAGACCAAGAATATTTCAGAAACATCAAGGGGCCACGTGCAATACAGGGGCAAATTCTCTGCCCTGTTCTGCTCCCGTTGTGTCACTGAAACTTTGCAGAGGGAGTGAAAAAACACCTACAGATCACTTGCTGGCAATTCTTCTATTATGCCTGGGTTCCAGCAACCATAGGCTACACCTTTATGATTAAAAAAAAAAAAGGTGTGATAGGTATTTTGTCTGTTTTTGAAGTGATAGCTGGGGCTTGTATAGATACGAGGCTGCTTTATCTCCTGAGAGTTCTTCATAGCCAAATGCTGGCAAAAGTTATCACTGGGCAGCAAGGTGAGCTAACTGACCCTACTACCCATCACAAAATGTATGTCAGGGTGGCTTATAGGCCCTTTTCATTTTTGGTTTTCAGATTAATGAGGTGGTGATGGCTTTAGTGCAGTATTTCCCTCCCAAACTTTTCAACTGATTTTTGTTGGTCCCTCTCTATACAGATGTCCTAGGCTTCCCTGGGGTCAAAGCACATGTTAAAGGACTATAGCTCTTTTTGCCAAGGGGAGTAACTTACCATAGACTATCAGAAAACTAAAATATTTGTCTTCAGCCACAGACCACAGTTGCATAAATGGATGATTGATAGTTATTATATTGAACAGTCCAAGTTTTCCCCCATTTGGGTATTTGGTTTACATATACTGGTCAAAGGGACAGACTATAGAGGAAACAAAGAAGAAAGCCCTAAGTTCTATACAAGCAGTGCTGCACTTCACTCATGTCCATGGGGGCAGTCTAATGACTTCGGCACTTAAGAGTTCTCAAGGGTAAAGTCTGTGACCAAATACTATGTGGTGCAAAAATATGGGGCTGGAAGAATACTAGTGAGTTAGAGGTTGTGTCAAACACATTTTTAAGGAGAATGTTCAGCTTCTCCAATTTCACCCAACTCATTTTACTTGGGGCAAAGATAGGGGAATGTATTATTTTGACCAAAGTGAATGCCTTTATACTAATTTTTGGTACATGAATCAACAGTGCCTTCCAAGGTTATGTCTGGAAGAACAGTTCAACAAGATATATACTCAACAAGTTCACCATTTCCTCCATTCTTTGGGCTGTTTGGAACTTGACTTGGTTAGGACTGTAGGCAGAAAGGTGAAAACCTTAATTAAGCTCATAGCAAATGATATTTGTAACCCCTGGATGTAGCATACAATAAATATGTCTTCTTGCCTTTCTCAATTAAAGACTATCCATAGATATGAGAAATATTTGGATATTTTGAACTGTACATCAACGGTGGCCTGTTGTAATAACTGGGACTTACAAATTTACCCTAATTGTGAGCTCAACTGTGAAAAATGAAAGTTCCTAAAATGTCACTAACCTATAAAGACAAATGTTAATGGGAAAAAGTGCAAAGAAGAAAAAAAAGATAGTGAGAGACAAAAAGACTAAATATGTCCAAACAAAAAGGCCTTCTGATATAACTCAAGGACTGCATTAAAATCATGCTTGGTTAACAAGGAAAGTGTGGAACTGGAAACCAATGAACCAAAATTGGTGTGTCAGAATTTAGGCCTAACTGGTGGAAAAAATAATGAGGGGATGGGCTAATCCACCCCTCACTCCGTTCTGGGGACCTTAAAGAAAGAGACTTTGGAAAACAAAATGGCTAATGGGGCGAGCTTCACCATCATGGCTTCCCCCTTGCTGTCTCCTGGGACCAGGGCTGTCCCTAGGCGGGTGTGGGCCCTGGGACATAGACGCTGAGTTTCTAATCTCCGGGGGATGCTCATGCCTGGCTTTGGCCAGGCCCTGCACCCATTCAACCCCTTCCGGCAAGGCTCCACACCTGCCCTGCTTCTTCGCACCACTGTTTTGCCCTCGCCCTGCCTCTTCCCCAGCCAGTTCTGCTCCCTCCCGAGCATGCTGTGACCTCGCTCCTCTTCCCTTCCCCTCTGCCTCCCAGTGTCTCCTGATGCCACGAAACATTTGATTCCCACGTAGGCGCTGAGAGGGAGGGGGAGGCGCTGATTGGTTGGGCCTGCCGGCAGGAAGGCATGGGAAGTTTTGGTAGGGGGGCTCCTCCTCTCCCCCACCCCCCACCTGCCCCTCCCTATTCACCTCCTCACTTTGGTTGCCTGCCCACCTCCTGTCTCATCCCACTGCTTGCCTCTTTACAATTTTATCAAAGTGCGGAGGCCCCCAAAACGAGGGGCCTGGGGTTGATGCCTCAATTTGCCATACCCAAAGGATGTCTGTGCCTAGGACCCTCATTATCCTGATTCTGAAATGTTTCCTGATCAGAAGGGGCCAAAGAGAGAAACCCAAATCATATCACCACCTCCATCAGCTCCAGGTAATCCCAAATACTACCCTCTTGTCCCCAGTGTGCCCTTTTCCTTCCCTATCTTATTTCATCTCTTTCCCATCTCTTCCTTTTGTCTAATAAGAGCCTGTCTTAGCCATCCAACTATTTGCAACACTGTTGTAATCCTGTGACCAGAAAGAGGCAGCTAAAAAGCAATGCCCTAACAGCTTGATTTGCCATGTCTGGGTGACTGACAAGACCATATCCTGAGTCAGTGTTTCTCCAGTAGTGGGATTGCAAGGAAGAATCAACTCCAGATAGAAAAGATGCATTTTCTATCTTTACTGTTCTTTTGCCTTGCTCCTGTTATATGCATTTGCATGTCTTTTAGGAAAGGGGAGTGGACACCTCCAGCACATCTCAACTAATTTCTTCACTTTCCCCCAAAATGATAGTGATTACCCTCTTTAATACCATTTAAGAGACTGTCATATAAGATTTGTTTCTCCTCTAAAAACTCTCTCTCGCTTGCTAAAGGGAACAAGGAATGCGGTTAGCATGGAGGACTTTTACATTTTAAATGATTTACCTATTTTTCCTTCTTTTCTGTATCTTTAGTAAAAGGTTAAAATAATGTTTAATGGGGTATTTCCCATGGTACTAAACATAGGCCTCTGGTTACCAAACCCTGAACCTTGTTTAAAACTGCTTAATATTAGATAGTGGCTAGATTACCTTTAACCCCTTGGGCCCATTTATTCCATCTAAATTAACACAACAAGCCTTTACAGGTCTCTGTTTCCAAACTATGCAGATTGCTTATTTGGAAGGGAGGTATGCTGGTACTGAGTCTTTTCTCTATGTAGGTCTGGCTAGGTTGAAGACTTACTGCACTCTTTACTGTCTTGTAACCTGCTCTGCCACCTGAGAAAAAAATGATTATCTCCATTCCTGGCCAAGACAACTATTACCACATCACCTCAGAAATTGGAATATTTGTAATGAAAATGTTTCAGTTACAGGCTTCTGCCCTATTTGCTCAGTCGGCAGGAAAAGAAAGAAAAAAGTATATGAAAAACAGTCTACTTTTGACCTAAATGAAATAGTGTACTCGTAATTTTTTTTAATCTTATTTTTGTATATTGTTTCAGGGGAGGTGATTTTAAAGTTGTAACTGATGTTAGAGAATGATTAATTTTGTCTTTTTAAAATGTGCATTTTTGGGGTCATGTTGATTTGAAATCTGTGTCTATTGTACTATGTGCAATCACCTATGGTTAAGATGCCATATTAATAAACAATTTCAGAGATGTAATTAATGCACATTCACTATCTCACTATAAAATCCTACTGGAGAAAAGGCCCCAGTAATTTTTACTGCAACATAGCCAGATAAGATCACTATAACGTTTTTATGTATTCCATGGTAAAAACTACCTGCACCTACCTTCACTAGGATTTGACAGTTAGCAAGTGTTATTTATCTTTCTTTTGGGGGGGCAGTGAAGACATGGCCTATGAGTCAGCATTGTAACACTCCCTGTGCCAGAATCTGTGGAGAAGGTCAGGCACAAGGCAAGGGAATGGCTGGAGGATACTATACTATGACTATCCCCAGCTGGTGTATAGTGCCTTGGGGACCAGTGCCAGCTAGGGCAACTTAACATAGTCCCCAGGTTGCTCTAAGTTGTGCCACTCCTGAAGCAAAGAATCAGGGAGCAGTAACTGGTTGTTGGTTTCTCAGGCCATGTCTACACTACCCACCGGATTGACGGGTAGAGATTGATCTTTCGGAGATTGATTTATTGCGTCTCGTCCAGACGATTCCCGAGCGCTCTCCCGGCAACTCAAACTCCACCACACTGAGAGGCACAGGTGGAGTTGACAGGGGAGCTACTCAGTGCCATGAAGATGCCAAGGTAAGTAGACCTGAATAGGTCAGCTTCAGCTATGCTATTCATGTAGCTGAAGTTGCGTATGTTGGGTCGTTTTCCCCACTGCAGTGTAGACCACAGCTCAGCTTCTCCTCTTTCCCCCCTCTCCTAGGTTCCCACAGGGGCTGTGTGGAAAAGGAGCACTATCCTTTGCAGAATCTCTCCTAAGTGCAGGCAAAGCCAGTCAAGCTCCTCCTGCTTACCTTCAGCTTAACTGAAAAGGAATCCCCAGAAAGAATGATACTGAGGCATCTTGGGATTATGCCAATTCAACAGTTTTCCTCAAGCAGATCCCACAATGAGCTCTAGTGGAAGTTAAAGTTGTTTAAAGCTCACTGCAAAAATGCTGAAAGAGGACAGAACCACCTGTCCTTTGCTGGTATGATCTTTCATCAGGTGGATGCAGTGAGTTTAGCTGGGGTGGGGATGTATGGTTACTATATACACCAGGGCTAGCTTTCCTGAGTCTAGCCTCCAGTTTAGTTAAAGCTGTTTTCAAAAGATCGTTCAAGTTGAAACATTACAGTTTCTTAGCAACAACGCTGCTGTAGAGTGCGTGTACTGCTTTTGAATTACTCAAGACAGCCTGGTTAAGTTTCTCTCATGGATTCTGATTAGGTTTTAATTTAGGTTAAGCCACCTACATATCTTACAACTTTCTTCTCTTTTAGTATTTGCAAATAAGATTAGAAATTTGAAAGCTCCTTTATACAAATGTACATATATACCTTCACAATCAAAAATCCTCTCTCATGTAGTCTCAACATATATATGTGAAGCTTATATTAGATGAGCAATCACATATTCCTGAACAACTTCTCCTTTGGGAGAAGAGCGCTAATCACAGAAACTTAAGCTATGGCATTATCATTTCTATAACTCTAACTCCTTATTGATTCAATCATTATATTTCATTTTGTGCCAGTTGGTTTGAACACCCCATAAAATAAGTAAAACGATAACACTTATTTCTGGCATGTTTTTCATGAAATGCTTATACATTCTCTCTCATCATGCCCTCTGATTGTCCCTGAAATCTGCGCATGTAGAGAGATAAATTATTATAAGAATACTCTTCCCTGTTCTGGCTGTATTTAAAACCCTAGCAACCATATAAATGAAATGTGCATCAAATCTTTCACAATCTTTCAGACTTTTCCACAAAATAAAATAACAATTCCTTTCTACTGGGAAAAAGGCTTCAAATCTCCCACTAGATTTTGAATTCAACAATTCTACTTTTTCCATTAGCACAGTGAACCAACAGTCCTCTATGTTCTCACTGATACATATCCTGTAGTCCCCTTTTAAGGTGAGTGGCATATTTATTATTTACATTTTCCAAAATTGCCTGGTTTTAAGTTTATAAAACTTGTATGAAACTAGAATAATTTATATGAAATTCCAAAGTGCACTGATGATTTTCTGCACTAAACATGGTTTGCAATAAAAATACCACATCTGAAGAAACTTCAGACTTCAGAAATGCCATTAAAACAATATTTTGGGTGAAAGATTTTGCATGAAAAATTATTAATTGCCTAAGTCAGTTTCTACTCAGTGGAAGCTTTGCTTGAATGAGGACTAATTAAGAACTGCAAAAGTTCAACCAAGATGACTAAACATTTATCTTATTAGAGCAGTTAAGATTTTTACATGGTTCAGCCAATAAATAGCTGTCAGAACTTAGAACACTATAAGACTTCCATGGAAGTTATTTTCCTCACTCACTCTATATAGCTGAAATGATTCTCTCAAATTTTCTCTCTGGCTAGTAACATTATCTGGAATTTTTTGAGAGATGAGTGAAGGAGATATGCCCCACAAACTAAGTCCCTTCCCTGCTGACAAGAGAACAGTAGCTCTAAAATAGCCAGCGACCTGCTGAATGGTTATGATCATGTTTAAGTGTCAGTTTCTTCAAGACAGTACAGAGCTAAAAAGTGAAATATTGGAAATTTTCAGGGAGATAACTATTATCAAAATCGTGGGTATTCAGTCACTATCTGACGGGTATTTAATTACTTTACTGCAACATTTTCTAAAGGATTTTGATCCTCCCCTTTTGGTATCACATATTTTTATAATAATCAAAAAAGAGAAATTCCCTACATCTCTTGATAAATCAGCTTTTTCAGGCACTCAGATTAATAATGTTCACAGAATGTGAATGTGATCAGAAATACGTATTTCAAATGGTTTGGAAGAATGGGGAAATAGTTTGTTTAATTGAATTTTTTCTCCCCTATCATATAAGGGCCTCTCAAAACTAGATACAAGGAAGTACTTTGGGCTTTCTTTGCTTAGGGCAGAGATTGCTGCTCAAGAATATTCTGCTTCCATCTTTTCCCCATTAACACAAGGATATATAAAGATTAGAATCCAACATATGAAAAAACTTTGTCATCTCACATAATAAAAATGATGATTTTAGTTATTTGGAAGCTAGTTTTGATGAAAAAATGTTAAAATGTATTACTGGCACGCAAAACTTTATATTAGAGTGAATAAATGAAGACTCGGCACACCACTTCTGCCTCCCAGTGTCTTCTGATGCCACGAAACATCTGATCCCCCATAGGCGCTGTGGCAGGGTGGGCCTGACCCAGCCTGCCGCCCTTTTAAGAGGGAGAAAAGCCCTCTGCAAACCTCCCTGCAGAGAAGCCTAATAAGCCACCTGGGCTGCAGAGCAATCAGCCTGGATGGGTTGCACCTGACAGCCTCCTCAGGGGGGTAAAAGCCTGCCAGGCAGGAAGCCCAGTGTGGTGGTGGTGGTGTGGAGGAGTGAGATAGAGAGAAGGAGCTAAGCTGTAGAGCTGTGTATAGAGCTGTGTAAGGAGCTAAGCTGTAGAGCTGTGTATAGAGCTGTGTAAGGAGCTAAGCTGTAGAGCTGTGTATAGGGCTGTGTAAAGAGCTAAGCTGTAGGGCTGTGTATAGTAGGTGGTGGGATCTGCACGAGCTGCACTGTAAATAAAGAGCACTGTTTGGTTTCAAAGAAGAGTCTCCTGCCTGTGTTTGGAGTGGGGGCGAGAAGGCGATTTGTCACAGAGCTGAGAGGGAGGGGGAGGCGCTGACTGGTGGGGCCTGCCGGCCGACCCCTGCCTTAGATATTCAAGCTATACATTCACTTTTTCCTCAAGATTTTCCTGATGACATTTTCTTCTAACAAACATTTTTAAAACTTACCCCCAAAAACTTCCAAATAGCCACACTTCCTTAATAATTTCACATCATATTTTTTCAAAAGGTTTCTCCAAAATACAGCATGAAAGAAGATATCCATTTTAATGGCATTTAAACAAGCCCCACTTCCATGCCTCCAAAACCACCCTCAGCTGAATTTACTAAAAAATTATTTTAAAATAATCAGTTAGTAACAAGACTTAAAAAAAAAAAAAAAAAGGAATAATCAAGATGAGAATGCAATGCCTGCTAACAACATTAGACTGAGATTTATGTACAGGTGAGAAAAGAGTGAACAGCATTACCAAAACATGTGATAACCATTTAAGACTCAGAAAAACACCACAGTGAAGAAGCCTTTATTGTCCCCTTGGGAAAGGAGCAGTACAGCTTTGATGCGGACATGCAAACCATGAGATAGACGCCACAACATGGATAAACATGGAGGCTGTAACTTTATTAAAAGCCAGTGGAGAACCACTCCCGAACCGGCCTGGCAGGGTTGTACCACTGCAAATTTCAACTGGGCACCAGTGGCTCAGATTCCAGAAGCAGAGGGGTGGGAATGAAGGCCGTGTCCCTTCTATACACCCCCTGCCTGCTCGGGTCCCCAACCACTTCCCCTTCTCTGCTCAGGAGGCTGGAGAAATGAGATGAGGAAAGCCACACGCTGCACAACACATGCAGGCATGTCCACTTCAGCACAATGTTGTACTCTGGGCCCATACTCAAAGCAACCTTTTAGGTTACAGGGACCTTACATTAGACCCTGTTTACCCCACTGACCTCACTGGAAGCCATCAAAGTTGCAACAATGTAATTTCACCCCATCCCTCCAAGTGGACTTCTGACGCTGGATGGACGGTGAAACCCACCCCCACAGCAGTTTGTCACTTGGGGAAAGTACCTTCCAGACCCCAAATAAAGTTTGTCAGTCAGCCTAGCTCCCCGAGTAAGAGTGTAGCTGGAAAAAAGAGCCCATGTGGCTATTTGCCAGCAGCAAGAGCAAGCAGATGCCATCACCTCTCCTGCCCCTGCAGGCAAGAGCCACATCAGCTGGCCCCTCATAGCCTGGTAATTCAGTGGCAGCAGGACTGGGTGGGACTGGCTCCATTAATGGATGCCATGAGGCAACCCATCCTGTGATACAGGGCGGGGGGGGGGGGGAGAATAACAAGCACCCTTTCCATCCCTCATACATGCATGGAGCAGGGAGAGGAAGGAGGATCTGGGGAAGCACCAGTAGCACGGCCTCAGTTGCTCCTGCTTGCAATCTCCATTTTTCCCCTTTTACCCAGAGGAGGAAGGAAAAAGGATACTCCATCACCTCCATCAAAGATGCACCCTGGCTAATGAAGTGAGCATTAGTAGATATTATATTTCATGCCATTAGGAGTTGTGCCTATTTAAATTTTTCACACCAATGCATTAAAAATTCTCTTTGTTTCTCCACGTGATCATTCTTCATATTTTTAAATGTAAAACCATTAAAATCAGAATGCGGTTTATAAAGGCTGATATAGTGAGCATTGTGCAAGAAAACTAGCAGAGGCATATTCAGATATAATGACTGGGGTAGCTGAAAAGCATCATCCTTCATGCCTGATGTGGAAAACTGAGTTAAGAAACCGGGGAAATCGATGAGCAACTCTGGTTCACGTAAATGAGAATGTGTCAGTTGTGGAACAAATGAATATTTCTTTTTGAAGTGAAACATGTAAGACTGAATTGGAAAAAAATTCTCCCTGTAAATGATTAATTATGCTGAAGTTAGGAAACAAGGGTCAAAATCACTCCTGTTGATACAGAAAAGTGGAAGTTGCCTTCTGTGGCCCAGAGAGGTTTCATACAAGGGTAAACCTCTCAACCTTCAGGCTTGCCAGTGTGTGACACAAGCAATCACAATGAGTGACAAACTATAGAAATGTACAACAAACCACAGGTGTTCCATATCATGTCATAAGTGACATTTATAAAGGTATTTTTTAACTATAACACCATGTGAAAAGGCTTTTTTCTCGTGTGAGCTAAATAAACTAGTTTTTTAAAAAAGAAAACAAATTCCCTCATATGTAGTCATAAGGACCCCCTCCTTCGCACCCTCACATACAGGTTGTCAGAAGGGTCTGAATTCTGGACCTTCAGATTCCTGCATAGATTTTGACCCTTGAAGGTACAAGATTATCTTTTTTTTTTTTTCCCAGTCCAGTCTCTAGGGAGAAATGTGATGTATATTTAGGCAACATGTTACACAGCTATTTGGTAGAAAGAATCAGAAAGTTGGAATCAGGACTCCTGGGTTCTATCTCTGTCTGAAGGGGAATGGCATTTAATGACTGGAGCAATATGAATGACACAAGGAGTGTAATGTCACCGCCCATCTAACCCAAGGGATTAAGTGCCATGGAGAACACAGTACTGAAAGAGAGAAAGAAAGTACTGAAAGAAACTACGCTGATGAGACATTCCTTGAATATCTGAGGCGAAATTCTGGGAATTTTGCCATGGACTTAAATGGGACCAGGATTTCACCCTTATAAATTAAATATTCTTGTTCTTCCATTCGATAACAATGTTAATTCTTTCAATATTAGGCTTTGGTAAAGAAATATTTAATCTGTTTATACACATTTGCATCTTCTAGATATCTGTAATTAACTGTCATCATTTTAACAGACAGAAACAAAACAAATCTAAGTGCTTTGCAGGGTCCTCGTCTATTGTGACCATCAAAGAAGCACTATCAAAATATCTGGGGAGATTCAAGACAATTGTGTGTGTCCTGAAATCATCTTAGTCTAAAAATCTGAAAATTGTATTTATGAATGCAATTTCTGACTGTCTGGGGAAGCCTGGCTGAGTTGCAGTGGAGAGTACATGCAAGCAACTGGAGGGCAGACAACCCAATAACTTATTTCTATTAGATCCATTTTAAAAATGAAGTGGGATTTCCAACAGTAGTTTTACATTTCGGTATGTGTCCATTTGTGGCTCTCTATCCATAGAAACACATACATTATAAATTATATACATTCTAACTGTATTTCATATGTCAAAATATTACAGCTGAAGTTTTTAGTGCCACTTATAGTTAAGTTTCCCTCACTCTTTCCAATATAAGGCCCTGCTTTCAGTTGCTTATAACTTTGCCAAACTGTAACTATTAGGACAAATATTTCATGCTGACTGCTTTCCTCAGACTTGACTTTATTTTATTTTTTAATTTCAACTGAAATAATTCAGTCATTTGTGAAAATGAAATTACAGGAAATACATTTTGCCCATGTTAAAAAAAAAAGATATTTCATCTGTGCTTCAAGGGAGGGCTTGTAATTTAGTTTGGGGTGGTCCTGGTGTCAGATGTGCCTTTTGTTGTAACCAAAAAAACCTGCCCAAATTTGGCTAAGTTACAGGCCTCCAAAAAGTCTCAGTTCACACTTCCTCAGTGGAGACTGGTTAGAGTTTGGCAGCTGAACTCTCTGAAGATTCCATCTGCACTAGGCATTCTACAGCCCAAAGGTTGCACTACTTTCTTTACAATGGCTCCTCTGGACAGCTGGGTGCCAGGCGTCATAACTGAGAGCAGGGAGAGCACTGTGTTCTTCCTGCCGTAGGCCAGGCAGCCTGGACCAGGAGGAAGCCACCTAATTAGAACACAGAGGAGTGTGGAAAAAGGGGGAGACATGGGAAGAAGGTAGCGGAAGAGGACGGGGGAACTAGGGAGTATACTCTTCCCGAACCTGGAACTGAACATTGGTGTCCTGAGTGTCCACATTTCTCAGCTGTCACTACATAACTGTGAAGTCCATTGGCTAAATGTGTTTCTCATCCCCTTCAAGCATTTGGTCCACAAAAAGGAGAGCAACCTTAACAGTTATTCTGTTAGCTCAGGCAATGGAGACCCATGCTTTGGATTTAAAGGTACGGATGCTACTGGTAACCTAGGCTAGGGGTCTGAATGGTTCAACATATTATTTCTGTTTTGTGTTTGTTTGTTTGTTTTTTTAAGAAACTTGGAAATTATATCTGAAAGAATACATTAAAAGGTTAAGGTTGTGAAATTAAGCACTCAGAAGTGGGGAAATGCCAATTTAAGGTTACCCGTGCAACCTTAATTTTCCCCCACCCCCATCCACCTCTGTGTACACATTATGCTACAGTCACATACTATTATGCTATTGTTACATATAATTTTTTGTCTACGGGACCCATTCTTAGTTCAGTGAATAGGAGGCCATCATTGGCACATTCAATACCTTTGTTACTGTATTTATACTAGTTGCAACAAAACTTTGTCTTCGCTAAAGTGTCACAAATCCAAAATTGCTCTTTGAGATGGTGAAACATCTTTTGCCAGAGTTTTTTAATTATGCTACTGTGAATGGCTGTGTATACTTGACTGTACCTAAGAATCATGCCTTAACCCTTATGGCCTTAAGGACTTGTCCTCACTAAGAAACTGAAGAACAAACTCTTAAATCTGACTTCAGAATTTATAAGTCTGCTCCAACTTCCCTTCAGCTCCTCTCACTTACTTCCCAATCAGTATCTTAAATTGAACCTCCAAATATCCATTCCCAAATAAACCAGCTCCCAAACCAGATTCCTAACTAGAATGTCAGTTTCAGGAATTAACAGTGCATTGAGAGTTTACTTAGGGAACACAGATAAAGGTTGAGGAGGATTTTTATCAATAGGAAGGCAGGCGAAAGTCATGATCTCCCAGATGCCAGAAAAAAATGGTTACTAACCTTTCGTAACTTTTGTTCTTTGAGGTGTGTTGCTAACATCCATTCCATGCTAGGGGTGAGTGTGCTGCATGCACAGTTGCCAGAGATTTTTCCATTAACGGAATCTAGTGCCTTCTAGAGCCGTGTGCTTATGTGTCCGCATCCTCTCACTTCCTTCTTGCCAGTAACTCTGACAGAGGGGTAGGAGGGTGAGTCATGGAATGGGCACTAAGAGATTTAAACACTCACTACACTAACTCTACCATATATGTCAAAAAAGTCCAAACCATTGGGAAAGAAGCCTTGCAAGAGCAATAAGGATTGTTCCAGGCAACTGTCACGGGTAGTAAGAAGGAACTGAGAAGGTGCGAGGCCGGCAGGGCTCCTTTTTCCAGCGCATAGGTGAACAGCTCCAGAGGATGCTAAAGCCAGTCCTAGAGAAACCACTAAGGGAAAAATCTCCAGCTGCTGTGCACGTGACACACACACACCTAGCATGGAATGGACAGAGCAAGCACTCAAAGAACCTTTACTACTCAGAGCAGTTCTCCCTGTTTGATCTGCCTCCAAATCCTAAAACACAGCCAGTTTCTGCGTCATCCATACACTAGTTGGATTTTTTTTTTAAAAAAAAAGAACAGTGGTTCCAAAACTATGGGGTGTGAGACCATGCGGGGGTACTCGGCAGGGCCTGGGCCAACATCAGTAGGGGGTGGTGAGGGAGTGTCACCCAACTCCCCCTCCGATCCCAGCTCCACTCCAGCTCTGGCCCCATCCCCAGTCCCAGCCAGAGCCACATCTCTGGGGTGGGACTGGGGGTCCCACCTCCTGTGGCTCCTGACTGTGGCCTTGCTCTTTGAAAAAGTTTGGGGACCACTGTTTTAGAGATTAGAGGTATTTTTCACCTCATGCATATTATAAATTAGAGAGCTAATATATTCTACACTGGATATAGAAATATTTGCACTTTTGGATTTCCTATGACTCAAGGAGTCTATGAACTGATTTCAAAACCATAATTGAGTAAATCAGTTCTCTAACAGATTCTCCAAAGCAGTTTTAAGAAAGGAGTAAAAATATTTTTTCACAGATTCTCAACAACATAATTTAATTAGACTAAATTTTGGCTATATGCTTTAGAGGGCATTCTCTACCTCCTCTCACATGATGTTTTCAGAAAAGCAGGTATCAGAATCTGTCATTCTAATATTTTATTCATTTCACACACAGAGTGGTAGGAAACAAGCAGCTGGCCTAACTGTTGCAGTGTTATTTATTCAGGAGAGGGGATAAGAAACAAGGTTCAAAAAGTGTGGCAAACAGTATTTTACAGGAAGATACACAAGGTTCTTTAGCAGAAAGGATTTCAGTGTAAACCAGCTTCAATAGCCAGGACCAAAACACAATTTAGACATAAATGTTGAATTACTTTGGGATGGATGTGAACTGCAAGCTTCAAGAGAGGATATAAAAGCTTACCCGTCCTCGTTCAGTGAGGGTTGTCAACATGATGATCAGCGATAACCTATGATCCCAGACCATCTGCCAGAAATGTGCACAGGTATGTGGAAGAGGACCTTGAGTGGCAATATATCTGTTCACAATGCCGGCAGAAGGAACTTCCATCTGTCAGGAGAAAGCACACCCTACATCTCATTACTCAAATGCCCAAAGAAATATTGTTTTCTTGTTTAAAATAACTTTCACAAATATGATCTTCTGAAGGAAGTTTAAAGAAACAAGTTGAGTAACAAGATTAACAGGTTCACCTTAAATATCTTATAGAATTTCACAATATTTGATTACTAATTTAAAATGGACCAAAATCACTTGTTGAAACACTGCAATTTCTTTACATTTATTTTTCTACACAACAGTGAAATCTAGCTATAAAACTTACTCAGATCCTTGAAGCCATTTACAAACCGCTGAGTGTTGCATACAAATCATTACAACTTAGTTAATCTAAAATGAAAGGTTATGTACTGACTTGCTAAATTTACTCTCAACAGGCAAACATTTTGAATTCTTCTGAAAATGTTTTACTTATCCTGTTGTACAATTTTACAACCTATAATTCTTCACTATCCCCTCCCACATTTTAAAAGAAAACATATATTTACATAGAAATCTCATGTTTTCTTCTGCTTCCCAACATTTACCCCCTATATTTAGCTTCTCAACTGCTAGACCTGTCAACTACAGCAGCAGGTTTCAATGCTTTTCCCATTCATGACCTAAAATCCTTTTTCATGGGAAGATGAATTAAAGAACAGGTGGCCATAGGTTCCAAGGGTGGTTTAGTCAGTTCATTTAATTCTAGATTGAGATCCTACTGTCAGAATATGCAGAATACCACTGTATCTCTCTCTCGATCACGTGGGAATTCGCAGCTGAGACCATCTGCTGTCATGATGTGTATTGGCAGGTAAGTCGCTGATATTGTACTGTGGGAAATACACCAGTTCCATAGCTTTAGTGCTTCCATTCAAAGGGAGGGCAAGCTGAAGGCAATGCCTGGCAGATATTTGAGGACTGGATTGCACTGTCTTGATGATTTATGCAATACATGTATGCTATATTGTCCATCATGACCGTTGTGTGCGTACTTCTGATAAACAAAAGGAAATGAGCACCTGCATTCCTGACCACTCTGAGCTTGAGCGAATTGATGTGAAGGCACATCTCAGTTGGAGACCATTTGCTCCGCACTATGAGATTGTTGAGATGTGCACCCCACCATATGAGGGATGCATCAGTGGTGAGAAGTAGTACTGGTCCCTGAAGACGGGCAGGGAATGGAGTTTGTGGAGTAGGAGGAGGGAGGTGAAATGATGGAGTACCAATCTCGAATAATCTCAAGTACCTGTTTGTCAGAATTTATCCGTTACTAGGTCCTGCAGAACAGGGCAAGATGGCATCCATATGGATGAGAGGGGTTTTCCAGTGCTAGATGCTACTGAAGGGAGTGGTCTGACAACACCTCAACCATATAATCAAAATCATCCTTTTGAGGTGGATGGCTGTGAAGAAGTAGGCTGAAGTAGGCATTTCCGTTTGGAGAACCTGGATTTCTTTCTTTGGGGTTCATACGAGCGTTGGGATGAATAATGTGATGAGTGGGGCCTGAACAAAGGCTGAGGACTATACTTTCTCTTCTGTCCTGGGTGCGGATTTTGAGCAATTGGGGAGTAGCCCTGTAATATTTTAGAGCGTGGAGGGAAGCTTATGTCTTTTCTGCAAAGAGCTTTGTACCTTCAAAGGGAAGGTTCTCAATGGTTGTTTGCACATCTTTGGGGAAACAAAATAAGTGCAGCCAAGAGGCTCATCTGATCACGAAGGCAGTGGAAATTGAATGTTCTGTCAGATCAGCTGCATTGAGTGCAGACTGGCATGATGTCTTTGCCACTAGTTGGCCTTTGTTAATGATGGCTTTGAACTGACCTTTGTGAGAATCTGGGAGCTATTCAAAGGAAGTGAGTTTTGAGTAGTTGATGTAACTGTATTTTGCTGTTAAGGTTTGAAAGTTTGTGATACGGAACTGCAGAGTGACTGATAAGCATATTTTTCTCCCAAAAAGATCAAAGTGCTTCCAATCCCAGGCATAGGGTGTGGATTTCAGATGATGATGGGCCTCTTGAGTTCACCACATGCACAGTGGTAAAATTGGGGGGTCGGTGGAAGAAGAGAAATTCTGTCTTTTGATGGCATGTAATATTTTTTAGTGCTTGCATGTAACGCTGGAGTCTGCCATCTGAGTTGGGCAGGCTCCAAAAGGGCCTTGTTAATAGGGAGGGCTACTTTGAACAATGCAGAGATGTGTAGAATAACCAATAGTTTATGGTGTGGTTTGGTCACCTCTTGTAATGGTAGTTGTAATGCATCTGCCACCCTTTGAGCTAGGCTCCTGGAAAAACATGAAGTCATCTGGTAAGGATGGAGACGGGGGCATCATTATCTCATCTGGTGATGAAGATGAGACATTGGTCTGGATGGTAACCTCCTCCTCGACTTCAGCCTCTTGCTCCTCTCCTAACTGTGCAGGGGTGCTCGGACATCCTCAATGTGGCAGCCGAAGGAGGGTGTCTCATGGGCTCCTCACATGCTAGACCCATGAGAGGCACAGGGTCTATCTATGGGCTAGTCAGGGGTTCCAGTAAGGCTACTGAGAGGGTGGGAAGGGCCTTGGAGGTTGGTATCATGGGTGTCCATACCAAGGAGGCTGGGGGTCAGAGGGTACAGTTGAGGTCCAAACTGGAAATGGGTATTGTAGGGTGGATGAGAGGAGTGGCAGGAGACTATTTCTTCTTGCTCACTGTCTGACTCAGCACTTGAAAACGGGAATGCATGGCATGATGTTCCCAGCGAGTCTGGAGCTCTGGGTGGACTTGGTAGCGTGGCCCCACGTAAAGACGAGTCCACTGAGTCAGACACTGAAAGGTCTGTCATGTACCAGAAGTCCAGTGGTGTTGCCATGGTCAGTACCCGTGGAATGAGAATAATCAATGGGACACAGTGTAGTGTTATGCTGCCTCCCTGGAGCCTCCTCCTGCTAGAACCTTTTCTCACTACAGTACAATGCTCCAGCAGCAGGTGCCTGCAATCCTATACATTATTAGACAAATACTAATTATTAAACCCCACAAAAACACTGGTCTTAAAATTGATTTAATATATATGAAACTGTCTGACCATTTTTACTGATTAAAAACAACCCAGCACATCTGGTAATGGTTTCCATGTGCTTTAGCCTCCTGTCCACCAGTCTAAATATTTGCATTCCTAACAAAGCACTTTAAGCTACTTATGAGCTCCTAAAGCAGAGGTGGGCAAACTACGGCCTACAGGCCACATATGGCCCATGGAACTTTCTTGCCTGAGCTACCAGCCAGGGAGGCTCCCCCTGGCCCCGCCCCTGCTGTCCCATTTCCCCCACCTCCCACCTCTCCCGGAGCCTCAGCATACCACGTCTAGGAGAGGCCCTGCACAGTGCTGCAGTGGCGTGGCTCTGGCAGGGCCTGACCTCCTGCCACTGGGAGCAGCATGGTAAGGGGGCAGAGCTGCAGGCTCCAGAGAGTTGCATGGCCTCCAGACACGCTGCTCAAGCAGCATGGTATGAGGTCTGGGGGGCTTAGATAAGGGGTAGGGGGCAGGGGGCGGGCTTAGATAAGGGGCGGGGGGGGTGTTCGATGGGGCAGAGGTTCTGAGAGGGGCGGTTGGGGGGGGGGTGGGCATGGGAGTTCCCGGGGTCTGTCAGGAGGCGGTGGGTGTGTGTGGATAGGGATCGGAAGAGTCAGGGGATGGGGGGGGGGGTAGGGCATGGCGTCCGGGGGGGGGAGCGGGGCGGTCAGGGGACAAGGAGCAGGATGGGTCAGGGATTCTGAGGGGGGCAGTCAGGGGCAGGAAGTGGGTGGCAGGATGGATAGGGGACAGGGACAGGCTGTTTTGGGAGGCACAGCCTTCCCTACCCGGCCATTCATACAATTTTGGAACCCCGATGTGGCCCTCGTGCCAAAAAGTTTACTCACCCCATCCTAAAGTTAGTGAAAAAAAGGTTAGGCTTTTTAGAATTAAATAAATAAATGAATAGATAACTTTGCTACTATATTATTCATTTCTTTCTATAATTAATATGGATGCTGTATAACTTACATTCACATAATTTGCATTAATGTAATCTTCGTTTCCCTGCAATATTATCCGTGTGGCATCATCTGTTAAAAAAAAATTAAATTAACAATTGGGTAGCATGCTTTATTAACGCCTCCTTTCATTAGGTCAAATAACCAAGTGATCACAGGCGTTTGGATTACAGGCACATGAACAAAGCACAGAAGTGCTTTAGAATAATAATGTGGATGCACAATTACACAACTCTGATTATATAATAAATTCAGTAATGGCAAAATTCAATGTGGTGGTTTTATAACATGTAAAGCATTATTTAGAGGATAAAATAAAAGTCAAATTTTGTACTTAATACTCACAAGGTAGAACATCTTTGTATCTATTTTTGTCCATATTTTGAGGTAGTTTTGCACACGTAACAGCCAGTCCTGGCTTCTTTCTATACAGTTGCTACAAAACAGATATGAAAGAGGTAACATTTCGAAGAAGTTGCTTAGGCAAAAAACACTATAGACACTAAATAGATCCACCTGTAAATGTATTTTCTTTTAAAAGAAACGTATGTAAAGCAACTATGCAATGGGAAAGCCATCTCCTTTTCACTGCGTACAAAATTAAAGTGAGGGTGATTTTTAAATTCCAAAAACACAAGAACAGAAACCCTGTAGAGTCCTGCACTTAGGATGGAAGAATCCCATATACTGCTATGGGATATATATGCCATATACCGAATGGCTAAGCAGCAGTTCTGCAGAAAAGGAAGTAGGGGTTACAGTGGATGAAAAGTTGGATATGAGTCGAGTGTGCCATTGCCAAAAAGGCTAACGGCATTTTGGGCTGTATAAGTAGGGGCATTGCTAGCAGAAAAAGGGACATGATCATTCCTCTCCATTCGACATTGATGAGGCCTCATCTGGAGTACTGTGTCCAGTTTTGGACCCCACACTACAAGAAGGCTGTGGAAAAATTGAAGAGAGTCCAGTGAATGGCAACAAAATGATAGGGGGCTGGAGCCAATGACTTGTGAGGAGAAGCAGAGGGAACTGGGATATTTAGTCTGTGAAAGAGAAGAATGAAGGAGGATTTGACAGGGACTTTCAACTACTTGAACGGGGGTTCCTAAAAAGGATGGATCAGTAGTACCAGATGACAGAACAAGAAGTAATGGTCTCAAGTTGCAGTGGGGGAGGTTTAGGTTGGATACTAGGAAAAGATATTTCACTAGGAGGGTGGTGAAGCACTGGAATGCGTTACCTAGGGAGGTGGTGGAATCTCCTTCCTTAATGGTTTTTAAGATGAAGCTTGACAAAGCCCCGGCTGGGATGATTTAGTTGGGGTTGGTCCTGCTTTGAACAGTGGGTTGGACTAGATGACCTCCTGAGGTCCCTTCCAACCCCGATATTCTATGATTCTGCTCTTATTGCTAGTCCCTCATCTTCTGTACAAGAATGTCTGAAAAATCAAGGAAATGGGTGAGAGTCATTGACTGATCCCATGATAAATATGATAAATATTGCAGAATGTTGAGTTAGAAAGAGAGGAAGGAAGAAGATTGCAATAAAAAGCAGAAGAGAAGTAACTGCTGAAGACTAGCACTTCCCAGAATGAATGGTAATAACCTATTCATGCACACCGTTAATTTACTAAACTAAAACTGCTATTTTCCATGAACTTTGGGTGTTTGTGTGAAGGGGGGAGGAAGTCTACTGCATTTTAGTTATGAAATTCTGAAGTGGCTTTTGAAAATCAGCTTAATAGCAGGATATGAACAACATTCCACTCACATTAGACAAATGCAAATAGCATAAAACATGCTTTTTGAATGTAACACACTCAAATATGGAATTTATTAATCAAGTTTTTGCTGAACAATAGAAGAGGTGTCCAATATGCTGTGAAAGGGAGATGTAAAAAGCCAAGAGAATGGTGCTGAACAACTGACATGCAAGAGCAAGGAAAGTTATTTCTGGGGGATGGAGTGAAAAAAAATCTGAAATTCTGGGTGCACAAAAAAGGACAGACTTCTTTAATTTTGTCCGTGACAACAAATCAACCCTACTTCAGAACTATATTGATGAATATGAGGTCATAATCTCTGGTAATCATGTCTTATAGTCTTATTAGTGCACACACCATGTGCATTCAGCATCCCTTTTTATCTTTTTTTTATCCCTTTCCGGGGCATTGTACTCATGTATATCATTATCACGTACAACTAGAAATACAAAAGCACACTGCAATGAAAGAGCCCTCATTTATATGCTTAAATACTTTGTTGGATAGAGGCCTCAATGAACTGTGAATTAAATGGGGTCTTGCAGATCTGTGTGTTATTTTGAAACAAATTCTATCTGGCATATCTGGAATAAATATGAATGTATAATGGTGTAAGCGAAAATGGGAAGGGAATGTATTGACCAAGGTATACAGTCTACTGCAAAGAAAAAGTGTATGTGATTATGTAATTACATTTTTAACTCCTCCCCCCGTGCAAAATGTTATGACTGTGTGCGACTACAGTTCTGGCATGTCTTGACATACAACAGCTTCATTTTGCAACGTATATATAAATATGTATGTGTGTGTGTCAAGCGAGTAAAATAAATAAATAATATATACAGTAGACTCTCGATTATCCAGGATGATAGGGAAAAAATTAATCCTGGTTAAGAAAATCCTGGATAATCACCATCCATAGGAAATATGGGGAAGGTGGCATTGGTTCACCAGCCACCCTGCGCTGGGGGGAGTGGGTGTTGGTTCACCGGCTGCCCACCCGGGTGGGGTTTTTGGTGTGTGCTTGGGGCAGCAACAAAGCCAGAGCTGGCCGTGCGAGTGACGTGTATTTTTTTTGACATCCTGGTTAATCCATATCCTTATGCTAGTCTATATATATAAAAGTCAAATGGTGTATGCATGTATGTATGCGTGTATGTACGTGCACTTACTCCTTCCACACCGTTTGAGCTAGAGACTTGAAATTTGGTACAGTTAGAGGTCTTAGGGTCCTAATGACCGTAAGAGTCGAAAATTTTTCAAATCTCACCTCTGACACCCCCCAGGGGTGAAATTCTTTAAAGGCCAATCACATCAGCTGGGCAGCTGCTGTTCTCTGTGACATAGTTATGATGTCATAATACCCCCTCCAACAGACCCCGCACTCGTTCAGCTCAATGCCCCTCCCCCCTCCAATGGAACCCCGGAATCCCTCAGCTCTGTGGCCCCTCCCCCCTCCAACGGAACCCCGGAATCCCTCAGCTCTCTCCCCCCTCCCCTCCTCCGACGGACCCCGGAATCCCTCCGCTCTCTGCCCCCTCCCCACCTCCGACAGACCCCAGAATCCCTCAGCTCTGTGCCCCCTCCCCCCTCCGACGGACCCAAGTTGGGTTTGGTCGGAGGGTAAGTGAGGTGGGGGTGTCGGGTTTGGTCGGGGGGTAAGTGAGCCGGGGGTGCTGGGTTTGGTTTGGGGGGGGGTGGGAAGGTGTCTGGGTGGGTGAGGGGTGAGGTGTTGGGGTTGGTCAGGGGGTGTTGGGTTTGGTGTGGGGGGGGGGAAGGTGTCTGGGTGGGTGAGGGGTGAGGTGTTGGGGTTGGTCAGGGGGTGTTGGGTTTGGTGTGGGGGGGTAAGGTGGGGGTGTTGGGTTTGGTTGGGGGGGGATGAGGGGGGTCGGGGTTGGTCTACGGGGGGTAAGTGAGGTGTGGGTGTCGGGTTTGTTTGTGGTGGTAGGTAGGGGTGTTGGGTTTGGTGGGGGGGAAGTGAGGTGGGTGTGTCAGGTTTGGTCTACGGGGGAGTGAGGTGTGGGTGTTGGTCAGTGGGTGTTGGGGTTGGTAGGGGGGAGACATGGGGGTGTTGGGTTTGGGTGGGGGGGTGAAAATGTGAGTCGGGTTTGGTCGGGGGGGGGGTGAGGTGTGGGTGTCAGGTTTGCTCTCTGCCCCCATCCAACGGACCCCGCACTCGCTCAGCTGTCTGCCCCCTCCCCACCTCCGACTGACCCGAGCAACGCCGGGTATTTTCGCTAGTGTGTGTATATATATATATATATATATATATATATATTATATATATTATATATATATATATTTGTAAATTGCACTTTCATGATAAAGATATTGCACTACCGTACATGTATGAGGTGAACTGAAAAATACTATTTCTTTTATCATTTTACAGTGCAAATATTCATAATAAAAATAATATAAAGTGAGCAATGTACACTGTGTTGTAATTTAAATATATTTGAAAATGTAGAAAAACATTCAAAATAGCTAATGCATTTCAATTGATATTCTATTGCTTAACAGTGTAATTAAAACTGCAATTAATCGTGATACATTTTTGAGTTATTTGTGTGACTTAACTGTGATTGACAGTCCTAATAGGATATGAAAGAAAATTTTTCAAGTTCCTAAGAAATGCATAACTTAATTGATTTATACTTTTTATGATTATCAATTTATCTTCCTTCACAGTTCCATTAAGTAGTATTACAGTATCATTAAGGCAAAGCCTACTTACTACTACCTTTTACTATGATCTTAAAAAAACCCTGCTGCCTGTAAAGGGTATTGAAATATTATTCCGTTTTACAGGGGCCATAGTTTTATTTCATCTTTATGTTCTCCAGTATTGTAAAGGCATATAAGGAAAACAGACCACAAACTTTTAGGCCCGAGGGTCTTAAAATGGTCGCCATTATTACTTGGCAGAACAAGTGAAGAGCTCAAGTTTAAGTTTTTATTTCCTTAAATCAACAGAATTAACTTCTCTTATAATGAAGATCTGCTTACAAAGCACGATTTAAATATGTATTGGGTGTGTATATATACATTATTACATTTATATATTTCCATCCCCCATCCCCAACTCTACTTTTACATCTTCTAAGTAAAGAAGGTTTAATCATCTAGTCCCTAATAAATCTTGAAGAATTTTGGGGAATTCTTACAAAGAGCTTAATGTATCTTGCCATTTAAAATAATATAGGCTTTAGCATAAGATTCCATACACAAATAGAATAAAAGCAACAGGATGCTGACAGAATATCTTTTTACATAAAAATCTGTGGTTACCAAAAGAATGTGTTGAAAATTAGTTCCTCTATAACGTTAACTGAACCCTGATACTCAGTAACACAGTTTGCTACGAATTTGCAGTTTGAACATCATAAGCAGGGGAAAAACTCACATGGGAAGAGACCTAGTTAGTACATTTTTTAAATACTTGCAGCAATTAAAATTTAGGTTCAGCTTTTGATTTGACTAGCGAGTTATGCTTTTAGTGAAAGACAAAGATATTATTAATGTCAAAATCTTAGCTCTGAATTTTCAGACTCCTTCCAGGCTTAAAACGTATTATGTTTAAGTCCACTCACCAGTGAGAATTTCTAAGCACAGCAGGTACAAGAACAGCTTTCTGTTCTATCACATCATATTTGAAGATCTGCTTAGCTATTATAAGAAACCAAAGTTTATTAGGAATGGTTGCCAATGCAAACTTCACATTCTCCCTGTTCCACCATGTACTGAATATATCAAAGGAAAGTTTTAGAAATTATTTCTTCTCCAGCTCCCCTCCCCACAACATTGGGGTAAACATATAGAGCTTCTTATAAGAAACGGTATATTTTAAAAGTGTTTTATGAGCCTACAATTCAAAAACAGACCTTTAAAACTGAATTTTAATAGGTTATCAAGTCTATGATATAAACTAATGACTTTGCATCCTAGAGTTAAAGAACTGGCTAAGAAACCACTGATGATTTTCAAAAAATTCCTGGAGAACTACCAGAAGTCTTAAGTAAAGATATGTGGTACCGTTTTTCAAAAAATGTAAAACTGATCCTGGCAATTTCTGTCTTCTTGGAATAATGCAATGCTCTCTCTCACTGGAGATAATACAATTCAGCTAGTGTAAAAAGAGCTAAGTACACTTGCTAGGGCTATGTCTTGACTACACACCACTTTTCGGTGGAGTGCAAGATGTGTGTGGAGCCCTGTGCAGATACAACATTTATATCTGCGGATGTGATCTTCAGAATCACAGGGCTCTACCAGGAACCACAGTGACAAAAGCAGCAGCATGTTGGACCACTGCTCACAGGAGCCAGTGTCCAGCCCAGGCAGCTTCTCTGGTGTGGCTGTACCGCCCCCCGCAGCAGGATCACCGGCAGCTGTCCCCAGTCACAGTAGCATTTGAAAGTGGCTTGCAAGCTCTCAGACAGGAGACGCACGCTGCTGCACAGAAGGGATTCCCGTGTGGGAGCTTGTGAGCCACTTGCACATGCTAGTGTGACCCAGGACAGCTGTTGGTGAGCTTGGTGCCTGTTTTGTATCTGTGGATATAAATGGTGTATTCACACAGGGCACTAGGTATGTGTAGCTACACATGAAACAAAAAGCAAGCTGTGGCCACACTGTGGCGTGTAGTTACACATGTCAGTGAAAGGCTCTGGCAGAAGGGAGGCAGCGGAAGAAAAGTCTGGCAGTGGGGAGTTGGCGGAGACATTCCACTGCTGGAATCCCTCTTTATCTGTAGTGGAGAAAGGCTCTAGTGGTGGGGAGCTGATGGAATCTTTCCTTGTGGTGAAAGGCTCCAGCAGCTGAGAGGACACTACACAGTCAAAATAGCAGTAGAGTTGGGATGGCACATCTTGGGTGAGAGTAGAGAACCATATAGGGTATGTACTTGGGTATACACCCACACCTTTTAGGCGTGTCTGTACTCTACCCATGTAAGCTGTGTCTCATTGTCTACACTGCTCCTTAAACCCATGCTAATAGGGTGATCCTGCGTACATATTCTGTACACTGCTGAAAGAAGAGTATGGTGTTAACATAGCCTTAGAGGTAGTAGTGCGCTCACCTCTGTCTTATTAGCTTGGATATATGAACGGACACATAAAACTGCAAAATGTCTTAAGAACTGGAAAAAGGGTAAAAATGAACAATGTTGACTGAGCTGGGCAAGTATTTAGTGGGATAAGAAGGAAAAAGTCCTAGGTCTACTTTTATTTAACATGATCACCAGTGATCTCGAAAAAGGGGATAAACTTATTAATGAAATTTACAGAGGCTGCTACATTGAGTGCGGCTGGAAACTCCAAAAGGGATAGAGAAATACTATGAAGAGATCTAAAAAGATGAAGGGATGGTGAGAAACTTGAAATCTTTTGGGACAACTTCAAACATTATATACAAAATCCCTTGAATCGCAAGGTAATTTGCCCTTTAATTTTGTGGCAAGGTCTCCAGGTTTCTTCGTCACTTTGGTGCAGCTGATTGAGAGTCTAGGACAGGGGTCATCAATCTTCCAGAAGTGGTGTGCCAAGTCTTCATTCATTCACTCTAATTTAAGGTTTCGGGTGCTAGTAATACATTTTAAGGTTTTTGAAAGTCTCTTTCTATAAGTCTATAATATAGAACTAAAGTATTGTTGTATATAAAGTAAATATGATTTTTAAAACGTTTAAGAAGATTCATTTAAAATTACATTACAATGCAGACCCCCCCCCCCCCAGACTGGCTGCCAGGACCCAGGCTGTGTGAGTCCCACTGAAAATCAGCTCATGTGCCATTTTCAGCACAAGTGTCATAGGTTGCCTAACCCCTGGTGTAGGAGGAGTTTAATTTGCTTTTAAAAATAGAGGGGTTCATTAATTTCAGTATGAAAATGAATACAATCAGCACTGTAGCCCCCATTTTATTCATTTTTATATTAAATTGAGCTTATTTTATGCTGTCCCCACAGTTTAAGTTCTCACTGTGCTGCATATTTTTGTATCAGCAAGTGAACTGGATCATAAAAGTTGTTAGGTGGTAAATAAGCTTAAGGTTTTGACACCTGGGTAGAAGATGGAAAGCAATTTGAGGCTGTGAGATAAGCTCACCAGCTGGCTAATTCTGTTAACAATCAACAGTAAAATAGTTTGATATTTAAACTTGCACCTCTAGATTTCACAATTAACAACATATTCAGATGCATGGGGCAGTTCTCATTTCTTGGAGTTATTGTTTAAGACAGTGTGCAGACTCAGAAAATCATTTGCAGCATTGGTTACAATCTGTTCATGTTTGTAAAGTTAATTTCATAACCAGAAGGGACAGAAAAAAGCTTTTAAAAATGAAATCTTAGCTCCCAGAGCATAACTCAGGAATAGGGACCCAAACCATGAAGTGTTTTATGCAACAGGTCAAAACCCGGACTTCAGCAGGAATGACTCACCACAAAATCTTTTGCCATGCATGGGGACAAGGGAGGGATGAAACAAAATTTGAGCAGTTAGAGGAGAGAAAAACCACTCTGATCTTCAAGCTTCTGGGTTGCAGAGTGGGCTACTCTGTATCTGGGGAATTTGAGATTAATGGGCCACATGCATGGGGGGCGGGGGGAAGAGGAGCTCAAAAATCACTATAAAAGAAAGATTGAGACCCTGAGAGCAAGAGGGACATAGAGACTCAGATTGGGTTCACTGAATTACCTTGCAACAAGAAAAGCACTGAACAACTGAAGAACATAGAAGAGCAACAAAAATGATTAGAGGTATGGAACAGTTTTCATATGAGGTGAAATTAAAAAGATTGGGATTCGACAGTTTAGAAAAGAGAAGACTATGAGGGACTAAGGTCTGTAAAATCATAATGGTGTGGAGAAAGAGAATAACCAAGTGTTATTTACCCCTTCACATAAACAGAAGAACCAGTGATCGTCAGATGAAATAGGCAGCAGGTTTAACACACATAAAATTACGTACAGTGAAACCTCAATTTAACGGACTTCGGATGCAACGGACAAAATTTTTCAGAAAGTCTGATGCATCCGAAATCCGTTTGTGGAGGGCTGGCTGTGGGCTCCCTGCGGCCGCCGGGGTTGTAGCTGCGGGCGGGCTGCCGCCCGGCTCCCAGCAGCAGGCGGTCGTGCTGGCTGCCGGCTCCCCGCTGCCTCCCGGGTCCAGGCAGCGGGCGGGCTGCCGGCTCCCCGCTGCCTCCCGGATCTCCCCCACTCCCAGCTCTCCGGTCTCCCCCTCCCTGTACTCCCCCAGCTCCCCCCTTGTTCTGAGCCCCAACCCTTCCCGCCCCCCCAGTCCCTCCTTGTTCCAAGCCCCCCCCCCCCCCTTCCAGGCCGCGGGCGGGCTGCCGGCTCCCCGCTGCCTCCCAGATCTCCCCCACTCCCAGCTCTCCGGTCTCACCCCCCCCCACTCTGTACTCCCCCAGCTCCCCTTCTTGTTCTGAGCCCCAACCCTTCACGCCTCCCAGCCCCCCCTTGTTCCGAGCCTCCCCCCCCCTCCAGGCAGCGGGCAGGCTGGCTGCTGGCTCCCCGCTGCCAGCCCGCCCGGGTCCCGGCTGCTGGCTGCCGCCCGGGTCCCAGCAGCCGGGGACCCGGGCGGGCTGGCGGGCTGCTAGCTCCCGCCCGGGTCCCAGCAGCCGGGACCCGGGCGGGCGGGTTGACGGCTCCCGCCCGAGTCCCAGCAGCAGGGACCCGGGCGGGCGGGCGGGCTGACAGCTCCCGCCTGGGTCCCAGCAGCTGGGACCTGGGCAGGCGGGTTGACGGTAAAACCTCGATATAACGGACTAATTCGGGCGAGGGGGTGTCCGTTAAAGCCGAAAGTCCGTTATTTAATAATTTTTTTAAATTATTAAATAACGGACTTTCAGCTTTAACGGACACCCCCTTGCCCGAATTAGTCCGTTAAATCGAGGTTTCACAGTACTTCTTCCCACAACTCACAGTCAACCTATGGAACTCATTGCCAGGGGATGTTGTGAAGGCCCAAAACATAACTGGGTTCAAAAAAGAATTAGATAAATTTATGGAGGATAGGTCCATTAATGGCTCCTAGACAAGATGCAATCCCATGATCTGAGTGTTCCTAAGCTTCAGACTGCCAGAGACAGGGTCTGGATGACAGGGGATGGATCACTTGATAATTGCCCTGTTCTGTTCATTCCCTCTGAAGCATCTGACACCGGCCACTGCTGAAAGATAGGGTACTGGGTTAGATGAGCCACTGCTCTGACCCTGTATGGCTGTTCTTAACTTTATTCCTAATTCCCTAGTTTAATCAGCAATTTCTGTACTGAAGACATTAATTTGATAAACTAGATTGAAATTTATTTTATTTGTGGGGTTTTTATGATGCTCATTGCAAATATATCTGAGCACATCACATACATACTTGAATTTTTCCATGCAACAGCTCTGTGAGGTATGAAGTATTATCTCCATTTTACATATGGGGAACTGAGTCACAGTGTGATTAAGTGATTTGCCCCTGGTCACACAAGCAGTATGTGTGGGAGCCAGAAAAGAGAACTCAGATATTTTGTGTTCCAGACCAGTTCCTGATAGAGAAGAAGATTCTCCCTCTACAACACAGAAACGTACATACCACAGGAATATAGAAACTCATAGGAGAAAAAAACCAGGAGGGGGTAAGCTCCTGCTGTTACTCCATATAAAACACAGCAAATGTAGGGAAAGAGTAAGAGATAAATGGTTGCTTGCATTCATAAAATGCAATCCTGCATTTTCATTGTGATATACAGGAAACTCTATCAAGTGCATACTGTTCTGACTTCTGTCAGAAAACTTAACTTTATGAATTCTCTTCAAGCCAAAAATAAAGATGAATTGGGGGACGGAGGGCTCTGGTGGCTGAACTAAAAACCTTAAACACCACTATTTCTCAACACATAGTGTTTCAAGCAAGACCGATAACACACACTTCCCCAAGATGGTTGAGAGTGTAAGAGTGAGCATGAGAGAGAAGGGGATATATTAAGCCTCTTGAGATGAGGTTGAATAGGAGCAATAAACGTTCAAATGCTTTAAAGTCACTCCTCAGTCAGCACCACCAGGTAACTGTGAATTTAATGTTACCTACCTCAAATTGAATGAGTACTGTCCCACTTTCCAGCCCTTTCTTCAGTTGTTCCATACACCCCTCTAGTGTGTCACCGTACTCTGAACACGTGCGAAGAATGGATTCTAGAAAACTCTGGGAATCTGCTTCATCTTCTGACTTGGTCTCAACCAAGGGTTTGGCAACTGAAAGACATATAGGCAAATTTAGACTTTGTACATATTCCAGTAACACTCTTTAGTTATGTTAAAACCTACTTGAGTACAAACATGGACATTTTCAGAGGTAACAAAGTCCTGTGGCACCTTAAAGACTAACTATAAAGTTTAGAAGCATAAGCTTTCGTGGGCTAATACCCACTTCGTCGGATGCAAGCAGTCATTTTCAGTCCTCCTTGATGCTGCAAGTTAGGCGGCTAACCCCAAACTGAGGCATCTAAATAAATTTGGCCATAGTTTTACACATACTGACCAACCCCAGCTCTGCACAAATTAGTAAGGGTGGCAGGTGTTCAACACCTTTGAAAAATGAGACCACTGACTTAGGTGCCTAAATATGGGTAAGACCCTAGGCATCCAGTTCTGAAGTTTAATCTTATGATACACCACCATGGCAATTTTTGGGTAGGCAAACAGGTAACAACCACCATAGGAAGAAGCCCATGAATTTCACCTCTTGAAATTTAGAACAAAATTTGTAAATATGCCCATTTCAAGAATGACAAAATGAGCCTTCTGGATTTGTTGTAAATTACATTTTTCACTATACGTTTGTGTTTGGGAGAATTTAGTGTTATTTCCACATCTGGAATAGAAGTTTTAGCAGATGGTACTATATTTTAAAATGTTATCAAAGTGTTTTTGTGCAAGAAATTATTCGTACCACTGCTAAAATTAAAATTAAGCAGAAACTTCCTGCCATATCTTTTACTTAAAATGAGTATTGTTTAGTATTCCCAGAATATTCACCCACCTTGGTCAATACTCTTCACTGTGATTAAAACCTCACCAAAACTGCAGTTATATGATGCAAAAAAACAGTATTCTGAGTTGAGGTGCTCCTCACTTGAATGTATAAGGCTTGTGTTAGTAATCAAGAGAGAAGATCTCAAATGCTACCACTCTATTTCAATACAGACCCATTCACAGTATAACTCTTGATTATGAATATATTAAAATAAATTGCAAGGGGAAAAAGCCACAATTTAAAGGCATGATAGTCTCAATTACATTTAAAAACCTTAGTGCAGTTACCTTTCCGCCTGACCAGAAGTGCAAGCTCTCTTGTGTGCAATTCTCTGCTGGCTTTTATAAACATTACCACTTGGTCATGAGTATGCTCTGAGATGTCTCGACCATTGATTAACACTATCTGATCACCTTCATTCAATTTTGGAATACATGTATCAGCCTGTTTCACAACCAAAGGAAAAAAATTCAGTTTATCCAACACTTTCAGTAGAACATTTTAAATCTCAGGGAGACTGAATTCATCATACAGCAAAGACAAAGTTATTCTCCTGACAAAGTCTTGCCCTCTGTACCAGAAGCAATGTTAGAGGATTCAGATCTAAAATTAATTCTCCTAGTGGCTTCAGAATGAAGACTAGAGTATGAGTTCAGACAACCTATTAACAGCTATACAAAGTTTCTAATACTTTGGCACCTATATTTACCAAGCAGCCATCACTTGATGTGTTTTATGCATCTGAGCTTTACAATCTGGACTTTTAGGAAGATTTTGAAAAATCTCTCACTTAAAAAGTGAGCAGAGTGATTAAAATAGCAAAGAATAGGAGTAAGTTTCAATTTGGGTTGAGTAAAAATGCTTTATAATGTTAGTTTTGCTCCATCATCATACATGGAAACTGAAAATTAATATTAAATACCATATATGAGGGCTATTCTTGTATTACACATCATTGGTTTTACTGAACTATAAACACAACTGATGATTTATGCATTTGTTATTAGATTCATACAAGCTTCTCTCCACAGGGGAGAACTGATCAAATGCTACCGGGGAGTTAGCGGCTTTATTCCTGCCTCCCCATCAACAATTTTCCAAGTAAGATGGTGTGGAAAGGTCCTTTGATCTGCAACTCCCACAGGCGCCACACTTGGGGCAAATCCTATTCCTGCCCCTGCTACCACAGAAGGTGGAAGGATTTAGGTGTGTAATGCATGCTGTGAACATTCCCTATTTGTGTGAAGATCTGCTAGAATCCTCCCTGAACTGGACTCCGCACTGGGTTTTGGAATTTCTCCTCAGTTCTTTACCAGTGTTTCTTAGGACTCGGCAGATCTGAGTCCAAAGCAAGGCTGTTTGAGCAAGGATCCTGTGAAGTCAAAATCTCTCTGGGAGAGGCCTGCTAAGGAGCAGAACAAAATCACTCATATTTGCTTGTCCCTAGCAAAAACAGATATTGTGTTCTGGAGGCATCCAGCAACATCAGAATGAAGTCCAGAAGCACTAGAAATCTGCCCATCCTTTCAACCTAATCTTAATTGCTCCCCCACCTATACCTGTTGGTGTTGCAGAGCTTCACTAATCAATGTCTGTTCACACAATGTTGTTTATGCTGTCAAAAAACAGGAATGAGGAGAAGTTATCCTGATTAGCACATTTCTCCCTGCCTTGGTTTATATGTTTCAGGCTGAATAGGGAACAGCTGAAGGACCGAGGAAGAGAAATGTGCTAATGGCATATAGCATTTGCAGGCAGAAATGAGAGATGATGGAAAGAAATAGTGAGATGGGCAAAACCAAGAGGGAGAGAAAGACAAAAAGGGGAAATCTGCAGGAAGAAAAGGGTGATCTGAGTAGATGGGGAGAGAAACAAGGCAACAACCAGCAGACTAAATTTGGTGATGAGTCATGGTCATGTACCACCTGAGGCACTTTGCACATACACTAAGAAGACTGAAATTAACAGGTGGAAGTGTGAAAGACAATCAGATGGGGGAGGGGAAATAGTGAAACGGAAGAGAGAACATTGAATTCCCAGGCTTTAGTAGTTCCCTGAAAAAGTCCCTACTACCCTGTTTCCCCGAAAGTAAGACATCCCCCGAAAATAAGACGTACTTCCAGTTTTGCCTCTCGCTGTAATATAATGTAATGTAATTTTGGGAGCAAAAATTAATATAAGACACTGTCTTATTTTCGGGGAAACACGGTACTCTGTGCTTTTTCAGAAAATGAGACTGTACAATGCTATTGCTGTGGATGTTTGTATTACTATTTTGTGATATTACCATTTGTCATATATTTTAAAAAATTACACCTCAATATCTTTCTTATACAGTAGAACCTCAGAGTTATGGACACCTCGAGAATGGAGGTCATCTGTAACTCTGAAATATTCTGCAATTCTGAACAACACTTCGGGGGGGGGGGGGGAGGGAGGGCTGCAACTGCAGGGTGGGTGTGTGGAGTGGGGGGTCAGGCCTCCAGGCAGGGGGGAAGGATTGACCCTTGAGGCACCAGGACTCCAGGTGGGGTGCTCTGGCTTCTGTCCAGAGCACTGGGAGCTCAGGGCTTTAGACCTGGGGGGGAGTGCTGGGGCTCAGGGCTCCAGCCCTGTGGCTCCATTCCCAGCTTCAACCCTGTGTGGGGACGCTGGGTCTCCCCACAGCTCCGTTCTCAGCTTCAATGAGGAGGGCCACCAGGGCTTAGGGTGTTAGCTATGGGAGGGAGCGTTGGGGATGAAAGCCTACAAATTCTCTGCACAACGTATTAAAAATGAACATTCGTGTATCAGCTACATCTTATTAAGCAATTAGGAACTGATGCACTGTACTTTTTTGTAGAAAATGGTAAGATCAACATTAATCTTGCAGTACAGTAGAACCTCATAGTTACAAACACCAGAGTGATGAACTGACCAGTCAACCACACCCTATTGGAACTGGAAGTATGCAATCAGGAGGCAGCAGAGACGGAAAAAAGAAAAGCAAATACAGTATAGTAGTGTGTTAAATGTAAATAAGTAAATACAGGTAAGGTTTAAAAAATTTGATAAAGTAAGGAAACTGTTCTTGTGCTTGTTTCATTTAAATTAAGATAGTTAAAAGCAGGTTTTTTCTTCTGCTTAGTAAAGTTTCAAAGCTGTATGAAGTCAAAAGTTGTAAACTTTTGAAAGAACAACCATAATGTTTTGTTCAGAGTTATAAACATTTCAGGGTTATGAACAACCTCCATTCCCAAGGTGTTTGTAACTGCGCTTCTACTGTACATTCCGAAAATGTAACTTGTTGCCTTTAGTTGAAGTGTAAAGTTACCTCTTTCCCATAAAACAAATCTAACATATTGGATGAAAGGTTCCCAAACTTTGCTTCATGCCTCTTGTTCCCTTGCTTGGTGATCTGTCAGGAGAGCACTAACTGGTCATGTGGGCCTGTCTCCTCTGTTTCCAGTTCATACATTTCTCTGTGACAACCACACATTCATTAAATTGTGTAATTCTATTTATCATGAAAGCTGAAAAAAAGCAAGCTGTAGCTGCTACACAGATGTTACATGATGACAAAGATATGTAATGTGGGCCACACATGCACGATTGGGGCAGGATGTGGGGCACAAGTCAATTTCTCTATTATGATGCAGTCTGTGCTACGAAAAAGTGAGAGAATTCTTGCATTATACTGTGGTCCAATTACAATGAAACTTTCTTTCTAAAACATCTGCAGTATGCAGGCTGCAGCAGAAACCACACAGAATGCATATCAAATTATAATTGGTATTATCCCAATTTGTTATAAAAGTTTGGAAAATATACTTTGAAGTATGTGCCCAAAATAAAAACTGAAAAGAAAATGGCATTTGTCCTCCCAAATTTGATTTTGATGATGTATCTATTGTACTAGTCATAAAAAAGACATTTCAGCTACGTGTTACAACATATTCAATGTGTACAGAAACTGGAAAAAAATTAGCTTTGCTACAGAGCCATAGACTGAAAAACTGCATGAGGATTTACTTACAGATGATCCCGGAGTTATTCTTGACACCACCAGAGGCATTTTTTGATCAACACCACCCTATAAGATGTTAAGTAAACAGTGACTATAAATGTAACACTAGAATGTAAGCAGTACATCATCCAACAAATAACCTATTTTTGTTTCTATGTGAATACAAAATGTGTATTTTGTATTTCACTGTCATGGGCTTGACTTAGCAAGGTGCTCAGTACTCCTGTTTAAGTGCTGTGCTGAACTGGGACCAAAGAACTCAGCATCTTGCAGGAGAAGTCTTATGGACATAAAACTCATCTTCCCCAGGATTCGTGAGTGAAACAGATGATCTAACAATGCCCACGAATAAGTGACAGGGATCAGATGTTAAAACTGGAGCCTGGTTCTCATTTTCACCTTTGCAATAATTGGTTCACCATTGGGCGCACACACACCCTAACATGTTCTGTTGATTGTAAAACATGAAGGGCCTAGTTCTCCAAAAATGAGCGCCTGAAGTTAGGCTCCATAGTCCACGTGTAGGCACCTGAATAAATGATCTGCTTTTCAAATGTGTGGGACATACAGCAGCTTCTGCTAAAGACAACATAGTAGTTGGATGCTTACTTTAGCCAATTAGGCCATTATTCGGGTACCTATAAAAGCGATTTAGGAACTTAGGCACCTGTTTCTGAAAAATCTTGGCTAGAGTTTTTAACTCCTCAACAACAAAAAATCCTCGTGGGACAGCAAACAACCATCACATCCCTTAATCTCTAACCTCTGATGCAAACAAACATGGACATAAAAAATAGAAAACAATATTGATTTGATCAGTTAAGACACTAGTTACTTAACAATATTGCATGAGATTTTAAGGCTCCCTTTTTACCTTCAGATTAAATCCAAATTTCCCATCTTCATCCGGAGTGATTCGCACCAAAAGCAAATCTCCATCAATTACTTCATTCTGCAACACATTGAAAAAAAATCTTCTAAGATTTTAGATTTCTTAACACAAAATAATGGCAAAAACAGAACACAATATTTCCCATACAGATTAATTCATATTAGAAAAAACAAAAAGTAAATGTGGTAAAAATAAAGAGGAGATAGGATTGTACAGTACACAAAAACTGTTTGTATTTTCCTTTTTATTATACTGGAAGTGGTAGAGACTACCACAATTAATGATGCATAATAGTTTAGGTCAGGGGTGTCCAAACTTTTTGGAAAGAGGGCCAGATTTGGTAAGGTGAAGATGTGTGAGGGCTGACCCCCTCCCCCCCTGCTCCGGCCGTGCTCTCACTCCCCCCCTCCCCCGGCTTCCCTTGCCTTGCCTCCTGCCCCAGCCCCGCCTCCGCTCTTCTCCCCCGGCTCCGCTCTTCTCCCCCGGCTCCGCCTTGCCTCGCCTCGTGCCCCGGCCCCGGCTCCGCTCTTCTCCCCCGGCTCCGCCTCGCCTCGTGCCCCGGCCCCGGCTCCCCCTCCGCTCTTCTCCCCCAGCTCCACCTCCACTCTTCTCCCCCCCCCCTCGCCTCTTACTGACCCCGCCCCTCTCCTCCGGCTGCGGCTCCGCGCACTGGTTGGCGACAGTGCTGGCGGGCCGCATATTATTGATTTTAGAACAGAGCCTGCGGGCCGGTGAAAATTTGAACACGGGCCTCAATTGGCCCCCGGGCCGGACTTTGGACATGCCTGGTTTAGGTCATAAGTCTGTTGCCCATAATTTTCAGAAATTGTCACCTCCTCGATGCCTGATCCCTTGCCAAAGAGGACTTTTTGTTAAGTTTCAGACAAAAGCAGGCTAGACATTATTGATTTCAAGAACTATAAAAAGTTACTGGCCTTTGAAAATTGCATGCTGAGCATATTTAGATTTTTCAAAACTATAGTCTAAAGTGCAAAACTTAGAAAGTAATGGCCACACAGAGAGCTGGTTGAAAAATCTTAATTTTCTGATGGAAAACTGTACAGTAAGTGTCATTGAAATGTTTTGCTGAAATCAAAACTTTTTGCAGAGATATGCTGATGACAAAACTTTTTGATGGGAAAAATCTAAATGATTAATTTCAACTTTCTTGTCTCATTTAATTTGTGTTTGACTTTCATATTCTATTATATAATACACTGTTTTAACATTATCAGAATAAAACATTTTTATGCATCTGAATCAATTCCACAAGGAAATTTCATCTGTTTCAATTCAAAATGTTGTTACTACCAGCAGGACGGAGTCCATTTTTTGACCAGCTCTGCATGCACATATCCATGCAATGGATTCAGCTATAGATTAAAACCTTTAAGGACAGCAAGCACAGGATGCTAGTTTTAGAAACTGTTAAAATATATTAAGTGAACTGCCAACATTCTCATAGCAAAAAGTACAGGACATGCAAATTTGTCTGAGTAACTTGTATAAATTTGAGTATATTTACATAAAGATGTTTAGAACTAGTGAAAGATGCACAATCAAAGAATCCGGGAGAAAGCCAAAGAAGGGGTGGGGAGAGAAGAGGGAATGGGAAATCCCAACATTTGATTGTTTTCCTCCTTCTCGCTTCCCACATCATTTCATTCCTTCACCCCAAGAAATGTTATTTTATCCACCATCCACAACATTTCATTGCAATTATCCCCCTCTTTGCCCTGAAGCATTTGAATTTAATCGTCCCCCAATAAACTTCCCACCAAGAGGTTTAATTTTAAACTATTCCACCCTTGCATTCCCTGCCACACCTAGGCATTTTTACTTTTCCATATACCTCTCCCCCATCCCACTTCCCACACCTGGTTTGGTTTGGCAGTCCCCTGTATAGGGGGGAGAGGGATTGGAGTAGCATTCAGGAAAACAGGAGGGCAGGGGAAGATTGTTAGACCCCTGGAAGACTTGTGAGGCAGGGGAGGGGAAGCAATAAGGGGGCTTTGGGGCTGGGTGTGGTGCTTGGGAATAGTCAGCATGGCACTGGAGTTGGTAGTAGTGAGGGAGATGGAGTGCCCTGGGCAGCAGCCCTCTCTGAGGGGGACAAGGAAAAGGGGTTAGAGAGATTAGGGGGCAAGGCGAGCCAGAGAGTGGGCAGCTGTTGCCCGCTGTATATGCTGAGGGGTACTGCTGTTTATCGGTATGTAGAACAGCTCTCACTGGCTTTTCTTTCTCCAGAGATGGGGAACTAGAGCAAAGGGCAGACAACTACATGGGGCTTTCACATTAAATTAGGGGTTTTCTCTGCAAGTGGGTCTGAAAATTTGGAGCCTATGGAAAACCCACAAAGCTGGCAGACTTGCCTCCCACACTGCATAGTGTTTTCCCCTTTGGTAAATGTAGACCTTAATAAACCGGACTTACACTTATTAGTGCATGCCATTAAACATGTGTATTGTGCAACAGTCTAGTTAACATTGCTGGAGCAACCCTATGCATGCTTTATCTCACAGACTGGGTGCACATTTATAGTAGGCCTTCTCCTTTTTCATTTAATTCAGTCTTGTTAAACAACTTACCTTATCACAGTAGTACTGACTGGAATCTTCTGTTAAGCTCCCTTTTGTGACGTTGTCATATGATTCTAAAAACTGTTTGTCCACCCCATCCAATGGATAACAGCCTGAAAATTTACCAACTCCATTGGGAGACTGGGACAAGGCAAGAGGTGAGGTATGAGTCAGACAGTTCTGTGTTGGACTATTTTCCAATACCTTCCTTCATTAAAAGAAAAAGATAAAGAACATTAATAAGGTACTGATGTTTCACCTCAACATGCAGCAGTAATTACAAACATGTAATGTCAACTTCTTATAGCAGAGTGCCACTTTGTATTCAACAGTAGTGCATTCTAAATGCTCTAATATCCATTACTTGGATTATCTTCAAATTTGCTGTGCTGGGGATAAGATGATTTGGTCAACATTTGGGGTAATTGGAACAAGGTATTCATGAGATATGAGCTACCCCTCAAAACCCCCAAAACCTGTTAACAAAATCATCTGGTTTTTAAACTTTTTTGCATACATCTGGGGCTCAAACTATGCCTCTAATCCTCCTGAAACTGATCTCAGCCACTTGGCATTTATCCCAGCTGCTGGGGAAGCAATATTGAGAATACTGAAAAAGTTATTAAGCAGGGGTCTCAAACTCAAATGACCATGAGGGCCGCATGAGGACTAGTGCACTGGCCCGAGGGCCGCACCACTGACACACAGCCTGCCCTCGCTGCCCCGGCTCCGCCCCCACTCCACCCCTTCCAAGAGGACTAGTGCACTGGCCCGAGGGCCGCACCACTGACACACAGCCTGCCCTCGCTGCCCCGGCTCCGCCCCCACTCCACCCCTTCCAAGAGGTCCCACCTCCTCCTCTGAGCACGCAGCTCCCCATTCCCTCCTGGAAAGCGCTAGGCACCACCAACAGCTGTTTGGCAAACAAAGCAAGAGCAATATAGGAAGTCCAGAGCTAGAAACACGCGCGGCCCAGCCAGGCAGCAGAGAAGCCTCTGCTTCTGGCCCCTCCCTCCCGCAAACTGCTATGGGGGGGGGAGGGGGACGACAGGAAGCTTGGCGGGCCGCAGGGAAGGGCTTCGCGGGCCACATGCGGCCCCCGGGCCGCATGTTTGAGACCCCTGTTATTAAGGGTGAAAAGTTTAAAGAAGTTTCATCTCTGCCCCCTGAAGCCTTTCCCACATCCATAGCTCCTATTTCTGTTCCCCCTCTAAAACTGAGGAAGGGTGGAGAGCCGGGTATGAGTATGGTCAGTACACAGCACTGAGTTAATAGTGGGGATGTTTTCATTCACCACAGAACGCCTCATTGACATTAATGAGCCACTTCACACCTCTCTGAGCTTCCTATGCTGCAGATGGATGCGTAAAGCTCCTTCCCCATACACTAGGCCCAGGTATGGGGTAGTGGACTTGGCAAAGATGAGGGCAGAACCAGTATGTGCCTGTAAGAGAGGAGCAGGGGTTTGAGTAGTAGGAGTTTGTGGAGGGAGTCAGAGCAGTAGGCATGAGGATTTGACCAGTGGAGGAGCAGTGTTGGACCAGTGGTGGGGAATTCTGAGCAAAAGGGAAGAATTTAGGAGCAATTAAAGGGTTGCTGGAGCAGTGCAGGAAAGAGTAGGGTGCAAAGGAAAGCTGTGCAGTAGGGAATGTTGGGAGCTTTGAACTCTCTTCCCCCAAACCCTCTCTCATCCATTTCCACCCTTGCTCTGTTTGTCTTCAAAAAATATTCCCCACTGATTCCATGCTAATCCTTGCATAGTTCCTGCCTTCTCTCTCCAGCTCCCTAGCCTGTGGGCCCCATTCCAACACCCACCTCTCCCTGTGAAAGTACACAAGGAGAATCAGGCTGTGATACAGGCAGAGAGAAAGAAGACACAGAGATGAAGAAGAGGCAGTGAAGTGACTAACATCCAGTCAGTGCATCCTGTGGGGCAATCATCGACAGGGAGCCAGAGGCAGTAAAAAAAGAGCCGGGCTGTGGAACATGGGGATACTGAAAAACTATTCTTAAAAATGACAAGGAAATGAACTTCACCAAAACTTTGTTAATGCAGTTATGGTTGCCTAGCAGTGCCTTCTGCTGGGCCAGAATATTGAATTCAGATATATCCAAACTTCTGAAAACCAGGACAAGAATAGCTAGAACAACGAAAACAACCTTCTGAAAACCAAGACAGAGAAAATTAAATTGAAATAAATATCATCCTCACATTGCAACCTTAACTCTGTTCCCTGGAGCTGGAAACAGCCGTTGGAAATGGTTCGGGATGAGGTAGGGTGGAATAATAAGTAGACATGAGGAAGTTCTAAAAGAATGTGCCATTATTTGTGGCGGTGTGCAAATGGGAAGATCTTCTTGTCAGCAGTCTGATGACATACAAAACAGTGGTCTCTGGGATTCGGTCAGAAGGTAATGTCTCAGAAGGAATTCTCTGAGCCAGGCTGAAGGGATGGTAATATTAAAAAAGTCTGGGATGGTTTTGCGAAATAGGCTCAGTGTTTGAATGTAGGCCAGGTATAAGTAGCCCTTGTTTGCTACACCTGACCTAGACTTGAGTTTTGCCTTAGCAAGAGAAGGTTTTAGACTTTGTCCTGTAGTGCCCAGGTGCTATATTCCCAGAGCACTGTGTAGCATCTGTAAGAATAAAGTATTAAAATGTGTATTATTGTGTTTTGGGGCATTGCTTGAAGAAGACAGAATTAAGGTTGTATTGAGAAGTGGAGGTATGATAAATTTGTATTTCCTGGTTTTTTAGACATTTAAATTTGCATTACTTTCATTCTTTTCTTCATTTGCTAGTTTTCAGAATCTGAGTGAAGCTGAACTCAGTGTTTTCAAAAGGTACAAGCCACCACTGTTCAACCTTAACTCTGCAGTTAAGCAAGTTTGGGGACATTTAATTTTACCACTTTGCACCAGCAAGGTGGATGGAGTGTTTTTACAACAGTCACAGAATATTCAGTTCAAGAAAGATACTTAAATTTTCAGCTTTTTCAGTCTTCAGTAGTCACTGTTCATGAAAACACTTTGCTAAACCCTGAAAATGTTTTAAAGTAGTAAACCACACACATATATATAAAATAGGAACAGCACCTTCAATAGTTTGGTTTTTCTAGTAATTACCATTATGGATATGGTATACCACAATATATTTAGGACTCAAATATAAAATAAATATTATGAAGATACTAAAGTTATATGTGTAAGTGGATCACACTAAGATAATTTTTGAGGAATATAGCAAATTTTTATATTTCATTTGTAACATCAGATTACAGTCCATAATAATTCCCCAGTGCAGGAAAAGTTAACACAGTGCTAGGGATAGATGTGACTTCCGAACTGCTTAATTTAATGTTCTGTGGTACTATAAAAAGAATTACCAGATAAATCACCACGAGATTTTAGCATAATTAAATTTTTACTCTATATTCTACAGAGCAATTTAAAGAAGTGACTCTTTGCAAATTACAATGTTTACTGGCATGTCAGAATTCAACATATTTCTTAAGATTAGTTTATGGATTTTTTTTAAAGATCTCTATAAAATGACATTTTTCTAACCATTTAAATAGAAAGGCTTCAAAGATTTCATTCATTCATAATTTTAGTTCATATCTGAAATCCCCATTTTCAGTAGTAGAATTTTTGTATGCTTATAAGAAAACTCACTTTGGTGATTCTTGTTCAGATGACCTGTCAAAAACAATAAGTGAACATAGGATAAATATCTTCAGGAGAATTTGAACAAAGTACACCACAGAAACAATATCAAGAAAACAATATCAAGACCTGAGTGCTGTATTCATAGCAATTTAGGATTTAATTCTATACAGGAAGTAGAACCTGAACCCAAGATAATAAAGATTTTATTGATCACTCAAATATTAAAACTAACCCCAGCATTTCATGTCTAGCACAAAGCCAATTAACAAAAAAGTTTATCTGCAATCATAAACTATACTGGTGCACAGCAGTGTCAGGATTCAGATAGTTTAATAAAATCCTCCCCATCACTCAAGATGGAGCACTTTGTCATGGTCCACAAACACTACAGAAGACATTGCTGATGTTCTGCAAAAACCACATGCATAAGACACAAATGAAAGCAGCACAGCCCTTGCAGTTAGAGTTGCAGTATGCTTGTCCCCACAATGCAAGGCAGAATGGCTGCTTACACAGAAAGCCTATAGACAAAAGTGTAACTACATGCACATGTGTTCAACACAGTACAGGGAACAAAGGCTAGTTAATGGACATTCATTACAGAGCAGCTTGACCAAGGACAGCAGGGGTTTCGCAAGATTTTTCCAAATGTGATCCACATCTCAATAGAGATATTGACTTGTGGACAGCTCCTCTCCCATTCATGACTGCAAAATCACTCCACTCCTCTCTGCGATCATAAAATCCCTGCATCAACTACAGCAATTGCTTAAATGGCAAATATATGTTTAGCTTTTCTCAATGAGATGGAGAAACTGAAAGCAAGGACAGCCAGCATCATGCCACCAGTCAGCTCTTTGTGGACCTTCAAGTGCTCTACAGAGCACAGTCCATGGTCCACAGTCTGGGAACCAACGGGGTTATATATTGCAAGACCAAGAGCCCCACCCAACTATAAAGGGGCAGAGACCTTGATGGTTCTGATTCCCCACCCTAACACAGCAGCTTGGAAGAAGATTTGGAACACAGATCTAGAAGAAACACCCTAGAAGGAACTGCCTACTTCCAAAACTCAGTAAAAAGTTTTCTTACTGAAAGTTTTCAACCACATTTTGGTCTATCAAGGTTGTTTTTACTTAAGTGGGCCAGATCACTATATCAAGGTCCAGAGATGAAAAGATTGGTGGTTTTGTCATTTTCTGCAAGAGCAGATGTTACTATGGGCAGGGCCCCATGTGCTTTGTGATTTTGCTGCCATGGAGTTTGCTGATAAATTGTGCTCCAGAACATAAGCCTTCTTTTAAAATATTTTAACAAATATTTGCATTTCTAATCCTTTTGTAATATGAACCAAGCATACAAACAAATTGGACAGAGATGACTGCAGACAGCCTGAAACATTTTCAGAAGTGTAAATTGCTCCCTTTATCTCAATGGTGTGTTAACCTGAAACTTAATAATGACAATTTAAAATGCCAGTGTTAATTATTTCACTTTTGATCACTGAAACATACAACTAATGTCCTTATCCCATGATTCCATCTGCAGTCCCAAATTTTCTCAGCTGACAAAACCTCTAGCTCTGGAAGATCTTTACAAGACAGTTATGCATTCTGAAGAAAAAAGTTCATCAGAAGAGTGCATTTTTTTTAAAATAGCAAATTAAACATGACGAGTACTGTAGCCAGTGTGTAATTCATTTTAATATTTAATTCAGTAAAACTGATTTTTAAACATATCTGATGCTACCACTGAATCTTCTGCCTGTGTAACCTACATGCTTTATACTGCAGCATTTGAACTGGTTTGATTCAACAAAGGAATAGAAACAGTTTGGGGGGTGGAGCAGAAATGGAGGGCAACTCAGACAAGGCACTACTAGAGCATCCAGCACTAGGGTGTGGCAGGTACTAGACATGCTCAGTAGCTGTTTCTGTATAGGAACTTTTTGTTGTGGTCAAGCCGCCTGGCAGGTCACCCTCCAAAAGCTGAGCCTATCAGAGCATCAGGTGTGTGCGCGCGAGGGGGGGGGGAAGGTTATGAATATAAGAGTTAAAGAGAGAGCCCTGTGGACTCAGCAGCTGATCACCATAGGGCCAAGAAATGTGCTGTGAGGGCTGCATCCCAGTCCTGTAGAACTTTGGACGCAGAGCAGGGTGCTATCCCAGCTTTACTGACTAGAGAAGCCCTCCACTGGGATGTTTCATCCACTTTGGTTTGCGTTCTATAGACCTAGAAGGAGAGCTGGGGTGAGTATTTGTTACCCTAGAGGCTACAGAACCAGTGGAACTTACATTTAATTATCAGTTAACTGCTTCAAACTGGGATTCTGCCTCAGTTAACAAGCGAGAATTGGGCAAATCTTAGTGTGGTGAGGGTTTGTAAATTCTTGCCTCACTTAGCTGAGCTTATGGGGAGAAAATGATGCCCTACAGAATGAGAGTCTTACAGAGATTGAGGAAATGGATGTTTTATATGCTGATCAATATCTGTGCCATTTTAAATACAGGCTGCAGATTTCTGTTTCCTCGGCAACTGAGGAGCAGTCAGCTGTAACCTAAGGGCTGGAATAGGACTAGCTACGGAGATCCCCAGGATTGTGTGCTGAAAGAGTTGAAAGGGCAGATGTCCCACTCTTAAACTCTGGGAAGTCCAGGTGGCACACAGAACGTGTTATGGCCACACAACAGCGTCTAAGAAAAATCTCTGACAGAAAATCAGAGGGGAATGTGTTTGTGCTAAAGTATAAATGATGTTATCTTGAAACTTTATATTTTAATGTATGTAACAGAAAGTGGGGAACTCTGTAAAAGAAAAAAAACAATAGATTTACTAATAGCTTTTGCTTAAAGATTATTCATAGTTTTCCAAATACCATTTTCCATGTTTTTATACTGTTTACTGTGTGCATTAAATGTTTTATAATACAATATAAATATAAATGGAGATATACCAATCTCCTAGAACTGGAAAGACCTTGAAGGTCATCGAGTCCAGTCCCCTGCCTACACTAGCAGGATCCGCCTGCCTACACTAGCAGGATTGAGTACTGTCCCCTGACAGATTTTTTGCCCCAGATCCCTAAATGGCCCCCTCAAGGATTGAACTCACAACCCTGGGTTTAGCAGGCCAATGCTCAAACCACTGAGCTATCCCCCCATCCCCCTTTAGTAAGACAGTGTATGGTAGTCCCTCTTTGAAATGGACTGGGAACTATTGATACCTGTTATCAGGGTTTCACATACCACAGTTGTAGGGTTTGCAGCTGACCAGCGCCTGCTCCCTCCAAGCCCAGCAAAAGGGAGAAGCCTCTATAGCCTTCCCTGTTAGGGAAGGCTAATCAGCCACCTGGGGGTAGCCCTGAGCTGCAGAGGGCTTAATGGGTGCCACCTGGCAGCCTCCAGGGGATATAAAGCCTGACAGGGAGGAAGCCAGAGTGAAGAGGTAGAGGAGGAAGAAGGAGAAAGAGACAGAGAGAGAAGGTGCAGGGAAGTAAGTAGCTGCTGAGGAAGCTAGCTGAGGCTGGAAGCCTGCAAGGGCTAGCTATCCCTGGGGCCAGCCAAGCTGAGGGTTGAGCCTGAGCTCTACTTGTAGAAAGCTGTATATAGGTGGTGGGGTTTTTGCACTGTGTGAGAGCAAATAAAAGACATTGGTGAAGCCAAAAGCAGCCTCCTGCCTGTATTTTGAAGAGGGCGGTCAGAGGCCCGCTTACAGGAAGGAAGAAGGGGAGTTTGACAGAATTACACATACTATTGTTTTACCATCCCACTACCATGCCACAAGTGCTGCACCAGAATGCTACAGGAGCTATGGGTCTTGCCACAGAATCAGGTTTTTCTGCCTGCCTGTTCAAGCAACTAAGTTAAATAGATTAAATATCATATTGCCTGCAAGCAACTTTGTCACCTTTTCTGTACGTCTCCTCCTCTCCAATGTGATGTCATCTCCCTGCATCCATCCCATCACTGTATCTAACCTGGATTGTAAAATCCTTTGGACAGGATTATTTTTTTTATGTCATGTCCCTGAAAGGTTCCAAAAAATGCTGCTGCTGTTATAAACAAATGTTAGTAATAAGCAGCCTTTTTTGATCTAGTACTCTGCAGATGGTGGATCTTGGGACAACAGCTATCTATACCCTTATATAGTAGTTATCTCTAGAAATAGCACATGTAAATATGCCTGTGTATTTCAGTTAGTTAAAAAAATTACATGAACTATGGTGGGTAAATTAAAAGTAATTAAGTGATATCGTAGAAAATACAACAGTGAATGAATGAACCAGTGAAAGGGTAATGAACTTTAAGCAGAAAAAAAGAAGGTATTTCAGTCTTCAATTGTTTAAAACAGATCAATCTATATATATAAAAGTCAAATGGTGTATGCGTGCGTGTATGTATGCGTGCATGTACGTGCACTTACTCCTTCCGCGCCGTTTGAGCTAGAGACTTGAAATTTGGTACAGTTAGAGGTCTTAGGGTCCTAATCAGGGTAAGAGTCAAAAAAAATTTCAAATCTCACCTCTGACGCCCCACAGGGGTGAAATTATTTAAAGGCCAATCACATCAGCTGGGCAGCTGCTGTTCTCTGTGACATAGTTATGATGTTATAATACCCCCTCCAACAGACCCTGCATTCGCTCAGCTCTCTGCCCCCTCCCCCCTCCAACGGCCCCCCGCACTTGCTCAGCTCTCTGCCCCCTCCCCCCTCCAACGGACCCCGCACTAGCTCAGCTCTCTGCCCCCTCCCCACCTCCGACGGACCCGAGTTGGGTTTGGTCGGAGGGTAAGTGAGGTAGGGGTGTCGGGTTTGGTTGGGGGGTGAGGTGGGGGTGTCGGGTTTGGTCGGGGGGTAAGTGAGCCGGGGGTGTTCGGTTTGGTCTGGGGGGGTGGGAAGGTATCGGGGTGGGTGAGGGGTGAGGTGTTGGGGTTGGTCAGGGGGTGTTGTGTTTGGTGGGGGGTAAGGTGGGGGTGTCGGGTTTGGTTGGGGGGAAGTCAGGTGGGTGTGTCAGGTTTGGTCTACGGGGGGTGAGGTGTGGGTGTTGGTCAGGGGGTGTTGGTAGGGGGTGACGTGGGGGTGTTGGGTTTGGGTGGGTGAAAATGTGAGTCGGGGTTGGTCGAGGGGTAAGTGAGGTGGGGGTGCCAGGTTTGCTCTCTGCCCCCTCCCCCCTCCAACAGACCCCGCACTCGCTCAGCTCTCTGCCCCCTCCCCACCTCCGATGGACCCGAGCAACGCCGGGTATTTTCGCTAGTATTATATAATGGCATCTTGGAGTAAAGCCATAATTAAGCACTGCCGCAAACTAGTTCCATAGCGCTTATAATCATAGGACTGGAAGGACTTCAAGAGGCTACCTACTCCAGTCCTCTGCACTTATGGCAGGAGTAAATTTTATCTAGACCAAGATTATCTATAATCTTAAAATGTACTTCAAAGGAAATTTCCTATTAATGCTTTCACATTAAGTGAGGTGCCATACCAAAATAATTCTTTTAAAAAAAATAGTTGTTCAACTTAGTGCAAGTGTAGAAGGTTATACCATACTTACACCTCACTAAGGGCTGGAGTCGACGGGGGCGCCGCGAGCAATCGATTTCTCGCGTCTTCATAAGACACGAGAAATCGATCGCCAGAAGATCGATGGCTACCCGCCGATTCGGCAGGTAGTGAAGACATACCCTTAGTGTGAAGAAGAAAAAAAAGGTGGGTAGGAGAGGAGGTAATAGTTTTATTTCAGTAAGTTAATTTTTCCCCTAAGCCTCCAACCTCTAAACACCAGAAGTATACATGCTGAATGTCCTCTCAGACTGCTCTGCTCTTGTAAAGAGGAAGAGGTACTTCACTGAAATATAAAAGTCCTGTGTGCAACTGAATACCCTTTTTTGCTTACAATAAGAACAGAGCAGACCACTATGGTGGAGGAACAGTGCTACGGTGACCACATTATGGTGCCTTTTAATTCAACTTTGATATTTTCTCAAAATAGAATCACAAAACTGGAATAAATACATCAAGTGCCTTTTGCTTTTCTAACACTGAATTCTTAAACATCAGGCACAAAAATTAGACTGAAGAATGTTAACCATCAGGATAACATGAAGCTAAGGTGCAAGTTAAGTGTTGATTTAGAAAACCTGGAGATACACATTTTTAAAAACTGATTCACAATTTCTTCCTTGTCCTATACCACTCCCTTTGTCAGTGGTAAACAACTAACCATCACAGGAATGATTAAGGAAGAGTGCTGCCTTGCATTACTTACTTCCTGACAATACTTTTCTATGTACTACCTAACAAAGGGAAAAGTACCATGTTGACTCTCTCTGTGGAATGAATATGCTTTTCTGTAGATATTAATTGCCGGCCCAGTCAGATCATTGCAGCTCTACATGTTCAGCTATGAACTACTCAGTCTCTTTTCTAACAAAGTTATAATAGAATAGTCAGGCTGCCTTTGATTTTTTTTTTTTTAATTTATAGAAAGCATTCAAGTACTTTGGACAAAATGGAAAAAAAAACAAAAACAATTATACCCCAGAATGAAAAAATGGAGATCTCCCCCATAACCATCTAATCCTTAACCAAGAACTCTAGAACCTAATGCTCCTCTCTCCCCCTCCGGTACAAGTCAAGGATAACAGATCAGCTCTGTAGCGTGTTTGGAAAATCACTGAATCCAGGCTCTGACAGATCAAGAGGAAAGTGCATTTATGAGGTAAGGACCCTTTACTGAAATTTCTCTGCCATCAAACTCCTCTCTTTTTAGCGGGATGGGAGTTGGGGACTGTCACAACTGCCTATTTAGTACTATATTTGACTTACAAAGCTGTATTGTGACAGGATGAATATTTGCTTCATGAAAGCTATTACAGCATATACCAGTAACACTTGCTCATAGACAATGACTTACCTCTGTTTCAATTTTCCTTCAAAGTCCTTCAGTATTCTGAATTTAGGGTTTTTTTAATAGTTAAAAAAAGTCTGACTGTATATATCAGTATGGAGGGAAAGGGCTTTTTGTAACACATTTTCTGTCAAAGCTAAAATGTTCCCTTTTTACTTAATTCAGTTTTAAAACAACATTAAATACTGACGCCTAGGTGTCACTTGCCACTTTCAGTCTCTTCTATTATCTATTGTTCTCTTAAACATTAGTTCTAAATAATTACTCAGGCATTCAGATGGAAATTAGATGTAGGACTAAGAATGAATGCATATCACTTTTTTTAAAAAAATCCTTTTTGTGGCCTACATATTTTGTCTATATAGCAACTCTGTTCCAAAATCTGGAAGGATGAGAGATCTCTGCATACAATAGGAGTTCCCTAACAGTTAAGTATGAAAAAGGTAAAGGAAAATATGGTAGACAATATAATTTTTACAAGGCATTCAAATCTCAATTAAAAGCAATGAGTTACATTAAGTCACAGAAAGAAATGGAATACAGGTGGGGTGAGTAAACTAGGATAAGTTTGAAGGAATAGGTGATAACAGCAGGTGCTGGTAAGGGGAATGGTAAAAAGGTTATTTTTCTGCATGCAGGACAGAACGTGTAGGTTTTGGAGATATCTGTAAACAAGTTCTTTTTAAGTCTCCTCATTCAAGTCCTCTCCTAGAAAGCAGTGATCTAAAGCTGTGGTTCTTTAGATGTATGTCCACACTGGAAAATGCATCATGTTGGAAAACACATTAAATAACAGGTTTTAAAAAGCACTGTGTTAAACACAACTTTTTTTCTTAGTCTGGACAAATAATTATGTTTAAAAACATGCAAGCTCCTCATGGTAAAAGTAAATTAAGGCACGCTAAATGTTTTTTAACACTACTCTTCTTGTCCACACTAATGTCAAAGTCGTGTTTAACACCATGTTAGTGAAAATGTTTTAACATACTTCCCAGTGCAATGCACTGTCCCAGTTTAGACCAGCCCTATTCCATGGCTATGCTGTGCTCTGTATAAAATGAGTTTGAGGATCTCAGTCCAATCCCTAGTGGACAGGTGGTCGTATCACACAACAACACATTACCAAATTTTGGGACTAACTGCTACCAGAGTTTCAGAAGACATCACAAATTAATAGCCATAGAAAGAGAATTTCTCATTCTTCTTATAGTGTTCCTTCATAAGTTAGGGTATAGGCATATTGTATGACAGTGCAAATGTGCATGGTCACTAACTGTGCTACATTTTCTGGGGCACAGTTAGTGACAATGCTGTAGGGCTGTCATTCTGGCAACCTTTCACAAATGCTAAATTCATATAAAAATAAAGGAGGGAAAATAATCTCTCTATATAAAAGTCAAATGGTGTATGCGTGCGTGCATGTATGTACGTTCCCTTACTCCTTCCACACCGTTTGAGCTAGAGACTTGAAATTTGGTACAGTTATAGGCCTTAGGGTCCTAATCAGGGTAAGAGTCTAAAATTTTTCAAATCTCACCTCTGACGCCCCCCAGGGGTGAAATTCTTTAAAGCCCATTCACATCAGCTGGGCAGCAGGTTAACAGCTGCTGTTCTCTGTGACATAGTTATGATGTAATAATACCCCCCTCCAACGGACTCCGCACTCGCTCAGCTCTCTGCCCCCGCCCCCCCTCCACCGGCCCCGGCACTCACTCAGCTCTCTCCCCCCTGCCCCCCTCCAATGGACCCCACACTCGCTGAGCTCTCTTCCCCCCATCCAGGGCCCCCCACACTCGCTGAGCTCTCTCCCCCCTCAGGAAAAAATTGAAAATTTTTAAAATCTCACCCCCCTCCCTCCAACGCCCCCCGCACTCGCTCAGCTCCCTCCCCCCCCAACGGACCTTGCACTCGCTCAGCTCTCTCGCCCCTCAGGTAAGAATCGAATTTTTTTTAAATCTCCCCCTCCTCCCCCCACTCCAACGCCCCCCACCCACTCACTCAGCTCTCTCCCCCCTCCCCCCCCCCCTCCAACAGACCCCACACTCGCTCAGCTCTCTTCGAGCAATGCTGGGTCCTCTTCCCCCCCTCCGATGGACCCGAGCAACGCCGGGTATTTCTGCTAGTTAGTAATAAAACTAGGATATGTAGGCACTAAAGATGTTGAGCAAAGCTATATAAGTGTTATTTTTAATTATACATTGATAGTTTGCTTTAAAACAATGTTTTTGTGAGGGGATTCAATTGGGTAAGGTTCTCAAGCAGAGCCTTCTCTAACCATCTCCCGCTTGAGAACTCATGGTCTCTCCTTTGGACTCTTTTGTTGCAAGGTGATTGGCCAGCTGGAGTTTAGGGGCCATGCACCAAAATGAAGGGATCTACAGGCAGGAAATACCCCATGAAAGCAACAGACTCACTGGAGGAAGGACTGCCAGTGTTACTTCCTACAGGACCATGGGCTGATGGTGGAAAGCCAAAGATTCCTGGCTTAGGATAGGAACAGGCACCTCTATCACCCTGACACAGAGGCAAGGGGCCAGAAGTTGGGTGTAATAACAACTAGCTCCTAGTCCTCTTAGCTCCATATCACAAGTACCTTTGGGGAAAGCCTGATAGAAAATTATACAACCAGATCAAAAAGCCACAGAGGAGAGGCTATGGAGGAGTGCATATTTATTTCTAAGGATTAGAAGTGTCTCAGAAGCAATTATGAGTCCTACTTATCCCACTCATTAGGATTAATCAAAATCCATAATGATATAATGAAGCCAGTGTTGATTTTAAAGTGTAGTCTTTTCAGGCTAGGAATTCAGGACATGGCACACACTGTAAACCAGTAATACTATATTACAAAAAACTAACAATTTGTTTATTTTAAATTGATATTTAGTACCAATAATTTAATACGTCTATTTAAAGAGATGCTATCAAAACCTGAAAACTACTAATATGATGACAGCATCCCATTGCCCAGTTTTTTTTTAACATACTTTTTTTTAAACAGCAAAACCTATCCAGTTTCCAAAACAAGGATAACTTTTTAAAGCATAACTTTTTAAAAATACTAGCTGATACATTAGGAATTTAACCACAACTAACCAAAAATACTTAATTATTTGAGATTGCGGATGGACTTAGACATGCAATGCATATTTTGTGCTCTCTGGCAGTTCTGCTTTTGTAAGATGGCAGGAGACTGAAAGAGACAAGAATTGTGGAAAGGAGCATTAAGGGACAGCTTTTCTATTGACATCTATGATCTCAAGAAACCCAGTTCTTGGGTTTTTCATTTTGTTTTCAGTCTATCACCAGTAATTAAGACAGTGTTAGTCTATGTATTTGGAAGCTACTATTTAAGGAAGTTGTCAACCATGAATGTGCCTTTAACATAGTAATTGGCTAGGACCTGTGTAGAGGTACAGAACTATTCTGCTGACTCACAATGGTGGCCAGACCAGGTAGGTCTCAGCAGTAACTCAGAAGGAGACACAGTGGAGAAAAGCAAGAGAACTAAAGGGTGGGACAAAGTTCTGGAGGAAGGAACCCTGAGCAGAGCCAGTTTAAGATAGAGAGAATTTACATTTCTGAGTCCAGTCCTGCCTTGGTACTTAGATAATAAAAACTGTGTACAATATTTAGCAGCAGGATGAAGAGAATACCTATCTACAGTGTCATTTGATCTTAATTTACTTATATATTTGTTCAATAATCTAAATACAAAGGAAACATACAAATATCTGTAATGTGAAGTTAATTACATGACAAATTACATGATTGAAAAGAATGTTATGAAAATGCATAATCTTTTAAAAATACACGTTACCTTTATTATTTTTTAAAAAATCATAATACATAGTAGCTATATTTTTAAAGTTTAAATAAAATCCAAGCTGTCAGAAGTTAGCTGATGCAAAAGAAATCTACTCCAAAATTCACATCATGTAACTTTGTGATCTAATCCAATAGTTATAAATTACAATTCCACTTGCTTTAATATAACTCTACTTGCACCTGAGGGAGATCTTTAGATTAATAATTTGTAAATGACAAAGGTCCAATCAAACTTTTGGGCACAAAAGTGAAGCAAGTTTCTGAGTGGTATTTTTGGACACAAAGGTTGATTTAAATTATTTTTTTACTGATATTTTTCAATGGCTTATTTATGTGTCATTTATACACTTCAGTTAATTCACTCATTTCTTATGAAAAAGTCAATGCATCATTTTACAATCATTTTAAAAAGCAAAAAGAATACTACTAATATTAACAAGCTCTCATATAGAAATTTGTAAATCTGGAAAATGGTCAAATCCATCTATTAAAATAATTACCAAGATAGAGCTCCACTGAAAGTCCTTTGTAGCACAGGAGGTTTTTTATATATCTATATACACACACCACACACACCTTTTTGACATTCACAACTCAATCAGATGTTATTTCTAATACTTAATTACCCACTAATATGATAAAATATTTTAAGTATGAATGACTGGACCATCTGTTCTCTGAAAGCCACAGCTACACGGTATTCCACATTTTCTCAACACATTCATGTTCCCATTTTGTAATAAATTACAACAAGCACATTTTAAAAACCGAAAATGAAAACGTGAATAAAACTCACCAGAGTAACCAATTAACTTTTCCGTCAAGAAACAGTGACCTTGCTTGGAGAGTGAATAAACTTGCCATTGGTTCATTTACCACTCATGAATGCTTTAAAATTGTAGGTAATCCACCCTCCTTGCTCCACAGTAAACCTTTCTAGAAAGATGTCATTCGTATGCCTTTCACTTACTATAGGATACTCAGTAAGTAATGATCATAATCATAAAGCTCCTTGCCCTAAATACCTTACAATCCCTTTGTCAAGCTTTAAAGAAAAAAAAAACACCTAATTTTTATATAAACTACCGGAGAGCTCTATTCTAAGAACCGATGAAGATAAAATAAAGCTAAGTAAAATCCCAAGGGGAAAAGGACAACTAAAACAATAGAAAACAGTAGTAAACACCTCCTCTTCACAAACAACTGAAGGAAACATCTGCAGAGATTGGTTTTGCCCTTGTGGCATCCAGGGGTTTTTTTCTTTTTTTTTTTAAATAATAGTTAGCACCCGGTAGTGCTGTTAAACTTTAAAATGTGTCAGCATTTTCATTATCATCTCTTTTCCGAGATTAATAGGAGGGATAGGCTCAAGATTCAAAATTATCCTGCCCCTGAATTGTACTGGTGTGCGAAAGGAAAGAATCTATCAGAACCACTGGTTGAGATCTGCTGCTGTGGCCCTGGTTTGGGATCCAAGTTGGATCTAATATGCACACTGTGTATGTGCATGGAAAATGAATTGTTGATTGAAAATCTTGTGAGCACAGCTTGTAGAATTCAAGGCCTACAGAAGGCCACTACTCTGTGCATCTGAAGCAATTTTTAGAGCAGAAGTAACATGGGAAGTAGGGGATCTTATGGTAAGCAGGCCCAACCTGACCTATCCCAGCCACATGGAGACTAGGAAAGAGGCTGGGAAAATACGAGGAGGGAAGGATCCCTTTCCACTGTGGCCACCTCTTCCCCAAGTTAGACAATCTGCACAATGCAGCCCTCGGGTCCAATCCAGTATAGCAATTCCTATATTCCAAAACCTCCAGACTAACCCAATAGCCTGTGCAATGCAACTGTATTAACACAATTTTTTTTTGGCAAAATAGAGGCTACAGCCTAAAATAAACAGAAATTAACATCAAAATTAACACAGGGGCTACACTAGTGAATTGTCCATTTTAATTCATTAAAATGTACTTTTAAAAAAATGTTTTGGGTTAAAATGAAAAACTGTCAGAATTTTCCCTCTACCAAGAAGCTATTTTGAAGACGCTAAAATCTTGCCACGGAATTTGGTCCAGCTTGCCAATATCTGGTGCAGTCCTCTGATAGAAATCTATCCAGCAGGGGATCTCATACACAGCAGTAGCTCTGTGAAGAGGAATGCATGTAGCATTAAGAGGAAGCAAAGAGTAACTAAGGCCTTTTTACTGTCTGGCACAGAGGAATCCATTTGTGGCTACATCATTTACAGAACCTAGCCAATCATGATACGATTTCCAACAAAAACCAAACAATTTAAAGATGACAAGCCAGTTCCCAGTCCTGCCCCAAAAACCAAGCTACATAAAATGAGGCAGCACAAGCAAGACATTGCTAGAGGCAAAGCAGTGAAAAAATTCAAATGCATTTCTATCACTTAGCACGCAAAGCAGAATGTCCCACTTTGGGTCAGTATATGTACATTGTGCTAGTAGAGACAGCTGATCATTCTGATACTCATATTTGCGCAAGAGCTCGCTCCAGTCACTCATTCCAAAAAGCTCCAGATACAAGGTCAGACAGTGACAATTAAGAACACAATCTAAATTTAGGAATGCCTGTCAAAAGCAATCCTTGTACACAGATTTTAAGGGAGTTTTGGAGGGGGTTTTTTGCTGGGGGGAATGAGGGGAGTAGGGTGATTGGAAGTGGTATCTCTCCAGATGATGCTCATCTCTCAAATTATACAGAGACAACATATTACAGAATTCATATAGGAACATGAGGAAAATCAACAATGTTAAGAAAAAGCGACAAACAGTCTTGTAGCACCTTAAAGACTAACAGATCTTAGGGATCATGTGCTTTTGTGGGCTAAGACCCACTTCATCAGATGAATGTTGTGGAAATCTCCAGAGGCAGGTATAAATATGCAGGCAAGAAAGAAAGGTAAATTCAATCAGGGGTGGTGGTGAGGCCCACTTCCAGCAGCTGATCTGGAGATGTGAACACCTAGAGAGGAGAAACTGCTTTTGTAACTGGCGAGCCATTCACAGTCTATATTAAGTCCAGACCTGATGGTGTTGAGTTTGCAGATGAACTGGAGCTCAGCAGTTTCTCTTTGAAGTCTGGTCTTGAAGTTTTTTTGCTGCAGTATGGCTGTCTTTAAATCTGCTATTGTATGTCCAAACAGGTTAACGTGTTCTCCTACAGGCTTTTGTATATTGCCGTTCCTAATATCTGATTTGTGTCCATTTATCCTTTTATGTAGGGATTGTCCAGTCCGGCCGATGTACATGGCAGAGGGGCATTGCTGGCACATGATGGCATATATTAGATTGGTAGATGTGCAGGTGAATGAACCAATGATGGTGTGGCTGATCTAGTTAGGTCCTGTGATGGTGTCACTGGTGTATATATGTGGGCAGAGTTGGCATTGAGGTTTGTTGCATGGATTGGTTCCTGAGTTAGAGTTGTTATGGTGCAGTGTGTGGCTGCTGGTGAGAACCTGCTTCAGGTTGGCAGGTTGTTAAAGGTGGCTCTAAGTGAGAAATCCTACTAATACACATATCTGAAAGGAATGGCAACAACCTGACAGACATGCCAGTGTGACACATTCAAAAGAAAGATAACTGATTCTTTACTGATATGTGGAAGTTTACAGAATCATGCTTTTTGTAGTGCTGGTAGGAAGGTTGCTATGGGTTAATACGTTGTTCAGAGGCACGTTGGAAATAACAGCTTCTTAGAATTGGTCTGGTAATTTCCAACTTTTTATGCTTTCTGTGTATATAAATGCATCTTACTTCTGTGTATTCCATTCTATGCATCTGATGAAGTGGGCTATAGCCTACGAAAGCTTAAGGTGCCACAAGTATTCCTTGTTTTCTTTATTGACGTGGAAATTTTAATATATGGAGTCATCTGATCAATGTCTAGGGGAAAGGGAAGAGAGAGAGAGATCTTTCCAGTGATACCTATTACTAGTGGAGAAGACCAGGAGTGACCCTACAGGCAACAGTGAATGGCTTTATCATTACACTAATTGAACGCATTTCCCTAGTTAAGTTTCTTTTCACAGGTTCTTATCAACTGTCAGATACAGATCCACTTGATTTTTCACTAAAGAAGTTTTTTTTCTCCTGCTGATAATGGCCCATCCAAATTAAACAGCCTCTTAGAATTGGTGTGGTAATTTCCAACTTTTTCTGTTTTCTGTGTATGTAAATGCATCTTACTTCAGAGTATTCCATTCTGTGCATCCGATGAAGTGGGCTATAGCCCACAAAAGCTTATGCTGAAATAAACTGGTTAGTCTCTAAGGTGCCACAAGTATTCCTCGTTTTCTTTACGGATACAGACTAACATGGCTGCTAATCTTAAACTAACAGGCAATGATTCAAAGAACCCTGAGGCCTGAATATTCTTCACAGTCAAATGAAGTCTAAAGGCAAATGATTAATACTGCTTGGGCAGCTGTTAGTTCATACAAATGTCTGTACCACTGCCTCAAAGTCCAATGTCAATGCCCTTAGAACACTCAAAATGTTACATAATCCATCAATTACTTCACCACACATGTGAAATATCTGGAGACAAGAAACATGACCCATGCCATTCCACCACCAAACAACCTGCTCAATTCACTGGCACTATGACCCAGTTGGATCCAGGTCCCTGCAGCTGTAGTATCTTCGGTATCACTCAGTTATACATTTTCCCAGACTCTTCACATCAAGAACCGTAAAAAGTATTGTTCAGAAGCAGATGTTCCACATGTGTGCACAATGCCATGACAAAGTTAAAAAGACCTTGAAATTAAATGGTGAACACGGCATACTTCACCACTCATGTGGACAAATGGTCAGTTATAACACACACACACACACACACACACACACAGCAGTATCAGTGGTTAATACCAGTAACAATGGATTTTGCACAAGCTTTGAAAATATACCCATGCTTTAAGAGCACTGACTGCTAAACTACACCTATTGCCAATTAAGTTTTTCCAATATACTCTTACGGACCAAGTAGGAAGTTGAAGTATTTTTTGAAAATACTCAGGACAAGTTAATTTTAAAAGACCAAAATTTACTGCTGTATTGTGAAGAGAATTGTACCTTAAGTTTCTGACTTTTGCAGAAGAAAAACTCTGTGTGTCACACATACTTTGTAAAGCACTTTGGGATAGTTCCAAATCTACATGTAACGGCTAGCACTCACATGCAAACGGTGACTGCATTAGAAAAAATTGTATAGTTTTTGAATAAGTTAAGCTTCACAACTGAAATATCATTTATCCTGCCATTACAAACAAACATCATTGAATAATTATTGTTAATAAGACAGACAAGAAAATGTAGTACATTTTGATGTGTATATAAGTATAAAAAATGAAATGTTATAACATATCTAAATGTATAATATTTTATACTACATGCTAATATATTGGTGGAGTAACAAATAGCTATAGTTAAGAATTAAGCCACATAAGCCTATTAGAAACACAATTGCCAATGCTTACTACCAACCTCTTTGAAAAGAAAATCACAGGAAGGCTGGGGAAGAACCTCATAACTGTGCCATTTTGCTACTTCATTCTTTTATTTGGACAAAGCGAAAGAAAGTTCCTATGCTGACTCCACGTCTGTCAGGAGAGGCAGAAATATGGTCTGCACAAAGGTGTTTTCTTTAAAATGGCAGGACCTAGTGTTTTGTGATTTTTTCCCTTTTTTCTTCCCCTCCTTCGTACCTGGTAGCAGGCTGGGCTACATTTTACCAAGCCATTTCCACACATATATAGAGTAATTTGAAATGTACTTTTAGATATTGGTATTTTTGTGTGTATTAAGGTTTCTGACTTCAGGCATGGATGGGGAAATATGAATGGGCAGGGGTAGAGGAAGGGAAAGTGGTGTGAGGGCAGGAAATATGGAACTTGATGGCATAGAGCTGTGCTATCTAGTCTTGAATGGGTACTCAGGAGGAAGCAGGAAGAGGGGGTAACATGGACTGGGCACATACAGGGATGAAAGGGAAAAAGAGGGGAGCCATGAACAAAGATGGCAATGCAAGGAACTGAAGAAGTAATTGTGGATGATCAGGGAACTGGAGATGTAAAAAGAAATAGCCTTATACATGTTAATCTTTAAACCTCTTAAAATAATTTCAATATTTTTCAAAGAACGTAATATTGCTTTGGGGACTTTGCTGGACCCAACCAAAACACATTTTCAACAATAATGCTTTAATGGTTTTATTCATGAATTAAGTAATATTTTAATTAAAATAGTTATGTGTGGAACAAGTCACTAAAAATACAGTACTTCCCTTCTCCCACGCCAGCTGCATCTTCATCCAAAGCTTACTGTATATAGCTAACACTACATATAATCTATGGTAAGGGAAGTTGAAAAAACTGGCAAACTCATTGGAAGTTCAGGAAATGTATTTTTATATAGATATATATATGGTATGATATTACTTCCAGACAATACATCACACTTGCATAAGGAGCACATGTACTTCCAGAAATTCATAACCTACCTCCAGCAAAACTTCCTTTATACATACTAATTTATCCTTCAGATTTCCTTCCTCTCTCTCCCTTTTGTACAGCAAGTATTCACGGCTGAATCACCAGCAAACGCAGGATAATTTTAGAAAACAAATTAGAGACGTTTATGGCTTTACAAGGATGTTTACACTAAAAGGAAAACATCTTGTAGAGGATAATGGTATATTTATATTACCAATCTGTAGCCTCAAAACCAGATAGTTAAAGTTTTGTAACATTTAGCATTATGAATATTACTAAACTAGTATTGGACCCTGGTTATCCAATATTTTTCTTTAAAATAAAAAAACGTTTTCATTATTATATAATGTTTATTACACTAGCCTCTGGATTATTTCAGTATGTAGTTCACAGTTGTGTTTATAAGATAAAAATTGAATTAGGCTGAAGAGAAAATATTTTCATGCTCTGACATGTAATACAAGCTAGGGTGGTCTAGACTTTTACTCCATGCAAAACATCCCAAGGAAGCTGAATTTCAATATTAAACTGACCTTATTTATATAACGACAAATCCTCCTTCACAGAGTATGACATTAAAAGCAGATTTATTTCGTCATTGCCATAGTTCAAAAACAACTTTAATGACCACATTATTTCTATAAATGATATATGGCTCCAAGTTAGTATTTACTTTATTATTCATCTTAAAGGAATGTCTGCACCACAATCAAAGGTGTGACTGCAACACACATGGCTTGCTGTGTTGTAGTAGTCAGGAAAGTCCCAGGATTTTAGAGAAATAAGGTGGGTTAGTATCTTTTATTGGGCCAACAAAAGATATTACACCACTAACCTGACCTCTGCATCACACGTAGACATACCTGAGCCATATATCATTTATAGAAATAATGTGGTCATTAAAGTTGTTTTTGAACTATGGCAATGATGATCAGCTAACTCAAACAGCAATAGCAGTGAAGCCACAGCAGCACGGGATAGCTGTTCGCATACATACCCAGGGTCCTGGGTATGTTGGACAGCCCATGTTGCTACCCCTACTGCCTCGGCACCCAGTCACACCTCTGACTGCAGTGCAGACATACCCTCGTATACCATCAATTGCTAAGAGATTTTCTGTATCGCCCTAGAGCATATTCAACAAAATCTATTCATATTTTTAAAAGAATCCTAAAATATATGAATACAAGAAAATTATGTCATCTGCTTTCTCTATTTTGGACATTCAGGTACATATTACAATAAAACAATGTAAAACTCTAGAGCCTACAAGCCCACTCAGTCCTACTTTTTGTTCAGACAATCGCTCAAACAGAAGTTTGTTTACATTTGCAGGAGATAATGCTGCCCACTTCTTGTTTACATCACCTGAAAGTGACAACATGTGTTTGCAGGGCACTGTGGCAGCTGGTGTCACAAGATATTTACATGCCAGATGTGCTAAAGATTCATATATCCCTTCATGCTTCACCACCATTCCAGAGCACATGTCCATGTCGATGACAGGTTCTACTCAATAACAATCCAAAGGGGGGCAGACTGAAGCATGCTCATTTTCATCATCTGAGTCTGATGCTACCAGCAGAAGGTTCATTTTCTGTTTTAGTGGTTGAGTTTTGTAGTTTCTGCATCAGAGTGTTTCTCTTTAAAAACTTCTGACAGCATGCTCCACATCTTATCCCTCTCACATTTTGGAAGGCACTTCAAATTCTTAAACCTTGGGTCGAGCGCTGTAGCTATCTTTAGAAATCTCACATTGTTATCTTCTTTGCGTTTTGTCAAATTTGCCGTGAAAGTGTTCTTAAAAAGAACAACATGTGCTGGGTCATCATCCAATGACTGCTATAATATGAAATATATGGTAGAATGCAGGTAAAACAGAGCAGGAGACATACAATTCTCCCCCAAGGAGTTCAGTCATAAATTTAATTAACACTTTTTTCTTTTTTTTTTTTTAAACAATCATCATCAGCATAGAAGCATGTCTTCTGAAATGGTGACTGAAGGGGCATACAAATGTTTAGCATATCTGGCATGTAAATACCTTGCAATGCTGGCTACAAAAATGCCATGCAAATGCCTGTTCTCATTTTCCGGTGACACTGTAAATAAGAAGTGGGCAGCATTATTTCTCAGAAATGTAAGCAAACTTGGTAGGACTGAGTGGACTTGTAGGTGCTAAAGATTTACATGGTTTTATATTTTGAATGCAGTTCTATAACAAAAAAAATCTATATTTGTAAGTTGCACTTGCACAATAAAAAGATCACAGTACAGTAATTGTCTGAGGTGAACTGAAAAATATTCTGCCTTTATCATTTTTATAGTGCAAATATTGTATTAAAAATATAGTGAGTACTGTACACTTTGTATTCTGTGTTGTGATTGAAATCAACATATTTGAAAACGTACAAAAACATCCACAAATATTTAATACAGTAAATCCTCGATTTAACGGACCCCGATTTAACGGACTTCGGATGCAACGGACAAAATTTCCGATGCATCCGAAATCCGTTATTCGGGGGCTGCCGGCTCCCGCCCGGGTCCCACCTGCGGGTGGGCTGGCTGGCTGCCGGCTCCCGCCCGGCTCCCCGCTGCGGGGAGGTTGACAGCTCCCGCCCGGCTCCCCGCTGCGGGGAGGTTGACAGCTCCCGCCCAGGTCCCAGCAGCGGGGAGCCGGGCGGGCGGGCTGACAGCTCCTGCCCAGGTCCCAGCAGCGGGGAGCCGGGCGGGCGGGTTGACGGCTCCCGCCCGGGGCCCAGCAGCCGGGGTCCCGGGCGGGCGGACTGCTGCTGGGCGGGCTGACTCACGGCTCCCGGCCGTGATCAGTAAAACCTCTATATAACGGACTAATTCGGGTGAGGGGGGTGTCCGTTAAAGCCAAAAATCCTGTTATTTAATGATTTAAAAAAATTATTAAATAACGGACTTTCGGCTTAACGGACACCCCCTCACCCGAAGTAGTCCGTTATATCGAGGTTTCACTGTACATTGAAATTGGAATTCTGTTGTTTAACAGCGCCATTAAAAGTGTGATTAATCCTGATTAATTTTTGAAATCATTACTACTTTTTTTTTTAGTTAATTATGATTAATTGACAGCCCTACTTATTATTGAAGGTCAGTGTAGTCACCTGCTGTAATAAATGTATGTTGTAATACACTTGTTTTTAAAATACCAAATGATGATTTTACTGACAGAAAGCCTGATATACATCCTTTTTTTTCTGGAGTGCAACACCAGTCCAACTCTGCTCCAAGAACGAAGTATCATCCCAGATGGAGTTCTGAATCACCAAATTAAATAGGAATCTATGGTACAGTTACTTAGTAGTTCTCCATATATTGAATACCTGTGGCTGAATATAATTAGGAATATCTTTATATTGCTTTATAAGGGTGTGTTGTGTGTGTTTGTTTTTCCAAACAAGCACTGATGTAATCAAATGTTATTTTGAATTATTTCTCAATATGCTACTACCATATAATAAACTCTGTGAAATTTAAATATTCTCAATCAGAATTTCCCTCCCCACTCAGTATTACTTAAGCCCATTAATTTTCATCTAAGGAAAATATGGATTAAAAATAACATCTTGACTAAACAGAGAAAAGCTTGGAAAATCTTTTAACTACACCTAGTTTACGAAAACATAACAATGACAACAGCTACACAATTTATGTATGACCTCTGTTTTTTTGCTCATTTCTAAACAAAATTACTAAATGTAATTAAACTCTGCATTTAAAGATGCAATAATAAGAAAGTATTCCTTTGAGTAAAGCTTGAACTCCCTTAGCTTTTAAGAGAGAGTGTATTTTTGCTGTCCCTGCAGAAGCAGATCACTAAGGGCCTTGCCCTGCAGATGACATTGAACCTAAAGTAGTCACATTGAAATCACATGTACTCCTCCTGAGAGTAAGCACATTGCCTCTGAATGTTTGCATATTAGGCCTTAAATTAGAGGTGGGTGGCAAGGAGATGAGAGATCTGGAAGGACTTTTGGATATTCTAGACCTTCAGTTAGGATAAAGACAGCATACTATTATTTTGAAATTTTGAAAAGTGTAAGATAAATAGTTAACTGTACTTTAGTAAGTGCAGCTCAAAAATAAAAAGTAATAAATAGAGTAGATATACAAAAGAACTTAAAGGACTATCAAGATGCATACATGCCTTTACTGAATAATTATGAAATACTGTATTGCTATTGTAACCTTTGCTGACCTTTCTGCCTTGTCTCTTTTAGTTCATTATTTGCTTTTGTTGTGTGTCCATCATTAGTCGCCAATCCTTCCAGCTTCTCAGCAGGTTTATGACTACATCTGTTCAGAGCCCCACTGACTTCAGCTTTTCAGATCAGGATCCTAAACCCTTTGGGACAGGGCCAGTCTTCATTTATTTTTGTGAAATACCTAGCACATTTTACACTTGAAAAAAATTAAAATATTACCAATAAAAAACCTCCCATCCCCCAGAGAAACTGCAGTTTTTACTGCTTATTATGTTAGATGATGGGGAAACCTTGTATTCTGTTAAATATCTGACACCATGTGAGAGCTGTTAAAATCTGACCAGAAAATAGGAACTGGGTGTTATTTTAAATTCATGAATAGTCATTGCAGGAGGCTATGTCCATTAGTTTATAATGGGTGCACTGAGAAAAACTACACTTTAATTGCTATTGTTAGTTAAAAGAAAGCTAAAAAAGGATGGAGCCAGCATTAACTTTGAATTTCTCTGATTTCATAAGTTTGTGTTATACCTTAAACAGTTCATGTTTACAATATCATTTAATAAAAATTGTCACACTGCCCTGCTGAAGTTTCCTCTGTGGGACACTCAACCAGGCACTGCATGTGTGACCCACCACCCTTGGCCCACATGCTCCTAAGCTTTCTGTGCTCTGCGCAGGCTACAGCGCTGTTTTTTGCCTTCGCCTCTCTGGCATACTTCCTAGGCACAGGCTCTCTGTCTGTTACTGCTTTACAGAAACGAGATCTTGTGGGCCTAGCTGCATCAAGACCCCAGGACTGATGCTGACCCCCCTCAGCTTCCCCAATACCCTATTCATACCTTTTCCCAGAGCTCCAAATTTATGGGTGCTTTGGGTTTACAGCTCATCTCGTCAGACATCCCTGAGAGACACGAACAGACATGCAAACTTCATGAGGGTTCCTAAAAACCAATCACTCTTTACCTTTAGCTAGTACACAAAATATACAGATCATAAAAACCATGAAAAAAATGCATTCATTCTAGTCACACTGACCTATACTACCATACTTCATTTATAACATTCAATTCTTTGCCAAAAGCAGCAGCAATTCACTTTAGAAACGGACAGAAAAGAGGAATGCAACACAGCATGATCAAGAAATTGTGCCCATACCAGGATGTAGACATGTCGAAGATGTTACTGAAAAAAGGTATGAGAATTTGCCTGGAAGCAGATTTTTACTCCCATTTCCCAGGTTCACCAAAACTAAATTAAGAAAAAAATTAAAAGTCAACTTTTATAAAATTTAAAGGGTCATACATACTAAAGTCTCTAAAAACAAGAAGAATGTTATGCTGTGGGTATACAGCTTCAGTAAACAATTGGATCAAATATGTGTTTTGTAATTCCTACTTACAAATAGTAATTCTTTGTTTCACAATATCCCTTTGAGGTGGGATGCAGTAGAGCATTCAGCAGTTTTTTCAAGCACATGAGACTAAACATTGTTAACAAACATGGCTACTACAATTAGGGGTTTATACATGAAATTTTTAAAGTCGAGTCAATATATGTTTGATTAAGAAACATGCTGCTTTTGTGGCCATATCAAGAGTAGTTCACAAGTACAAGTTAAATATCAGAGGGAATTTATATCCCTTTATCATCTAATCATTACATAATTCTTTCAATTGCTATTAGAGATGGCTCAAAAATCAAAATCTTTATTTAAAAAGCACAGTATAAAATACACAAGCTTTCACAGTAAGTGGTGTATTAAGACAGACATTCTCAAAGGACACTAACAACTTGTTTAACCCCTCAAGAGAATGTCAGTTACAAAACCTTAAAATTGCTAAAATTCAAGTAGGGAAATGTCCTGCAAAGATTAGCAGTGCATTGCTAAGAAACTAAATCATCACTTGCTACCATTTTGGTATATAACAAACAACAGTGTAACCTCCTATGGCTATTCTGTAGCTACAGCTATAGCTATAATGATCTCTACATTCTTACTGACCAATCACACTAATGAACTGTTACAAGTAAACAGAAAGCCATGTTGGCTTCTATTAACTCAGGAAAAAAGGATTGCTAAATGGAGAAAAGAAGCAGGAAAGACAGACACGTTTGTAAGACCACTTTAGGATCTTAAGCAATACAGTTTATAAAAAAAATGAACTAGGAAAACAATAGAAAATCTTCCTTTAAAAATATCATTTTGTGTTGGAAACTGAAGGCATTTCATCACATTTTACAATGTATGAAAGTTAGGAAGATATGGCGTAATTAATTTTCTGAATTTTGTTAAAAGAACTTCATTGCCTAAAGCAACATGCACATCTATGGTACAGTATTAACAAAAAACAATAAACTTACCATAAAGAAACAAACAGTTACGCAACACATTGAGGAGAAAAAGAACCATAATAACCATAATACTAATAGCCAGAATCCAAAGTAACAGCTGAAATATTATGCCAAAAAGAGAGAACTTGTTCGACAACCCTATAGGAAAGAAGAGTAAGAGGACAACTGGTGCATGAAAAGATGCCAAAAAAAAATAAAGCACATCTATAATGTCCTGCCCCACCTTCTCAAAAGATCAAGTCCTTGAATGAGGTTTTAAAGTTTATAGCAGTGGATATAAGATGTTATCAGTTAACAGATTGACTGAAACTTGGGCAAATTATCTGTAACCTTAAAACTAATACACATTATTATTTCAATTCTATAGCTTATTTGAAGGTGATAGGCTAGCCTAGTAACAGAATTTTCTTTTCCATGTGTGTTAGAGGACTGACTTTTCATAGCCAGAAGGGGGCCAAAGTCACACCTTTGGATGAGGCATAGCAGTCAGTGGCCAATGATAGCCCTCATTTGTTAGGAAGATAGCCATTGGTTAACTCCTAGAACTTTTTTACATAAGAACATAAAAACAGCCATACTGGGTTAGACCAATGGTCCATCTAGCTCACTATCCTGTCTTCTGACAATGGCCAATGCCAGGTACTTTGGAGGAAATGAACAGAACAGGCAATCGAGTGATCCATAAAGGCATCCAACTCCAGCTTCTGGCAAACAGAGGCTATGGACTCTCAGAACATGGGGTTGCATTCCTGCCTAATAGCCATTCATGGGCCTATCCTCCATGAAGTTATCTAGCTTTTTTGAACCCTGTTATAGTTTAGGCCTTTACAAAATCCCCTGGAATCGTGATTCCCTCGAATCGTGACCCACTTTTGCTGGGACACAAACAACAAACTAGTCAAGAAATTAGGATAATGTCAAGGTGTGGTTTGAGTTAAATTTATTTATTATAAAAACTTTAAGTTGACTAAGAAACATCAAGTAATATACACAGCTAATCGCAGATTCATACAATCAAAGAAGTGTAGGACTGGAAGGGACATCAAAAGGCAATTTACTCTAGTCCCCTCAACTACATAACAGCTAGACCATTCTTGACAGGTGTTTGGAAGTTTTTGAGAACAGATTAGACAATGAGAAAGATTCCACAATCACCCTAGGCAATTTGTTCCAGTGCTTTACTTCCCTGATAGTTAGGAAGGTTTTCCTAATGTCCAACCTAAACCTCCCTTGCTGCAATTTAAGCCCTTTGCTTCTTGTCATATCTATGTATTTGTGTGATTTTATCATCTTTGTCTTCCACACTGTTAACCCCCAGTGCTACACTCATTGTTCCGAGTTTTTCAAATTAGGCTGCAAGGTATTTGGAGCAGGCACCGAGTCTTTCTGTGAATGTACGGTGAACAGTAGATTAAGATTGGAGCCACTGGAACTACCACAATAGAAAAAGTGCAGAAGGGGTCCAAGGTTAGCATAGCTAAGCGAGGCCACATCTTTCTGGAGCAGCGTAAAATTGACAAATCTTCACTTGGAAGTTATATTGGCATAGCTACATCAGTCAGGACAGCGAAAACAAACACTCCTGACAGACATAGCTATGCCAACATAGCCCCGAGTGTACACATAGGTATGTTGATGGAAGAGTGCTTCTACTAATGTAGGAAACAATGTTCGGGGATGTGGTGTTCCTACACCGAGGCCTGGTCTACACTAAAAAGTTAGGTCAACCCATCTACATTGCTCAAAAGGTGTGAAAAATCCACACACCCCTAAGCAGTGTAGTAAAGCCAATCTAAATTTCAGTGTAGGCAGCACTAGGCCAATGGAAGAATTCTTCTGTCAACCTAGCTACCGCCTCTTAGAAAGATGGATTACCCATGTCGACATGAGAACCTCTCCAGTCAGTGTAGGTAGTCTCTTTGCTGGAGCATTTTAAGTGTCGACAAGACTTAATAAACCTCTTCTGGGATGTAGGCTGTGTCTACAGTATGGAACAATGCCAATGTAGCTATGCTGGTATAGTCTTTGTAGGTAGACATACGCTAAAATGAACAGATGGTTTCTTGAAGCCTACATGCCAGTTACAAGCTCTAATCTGGAAATGGCTTGTGCCCAAACAGTCAGATAACAGGATCTTAACATCTGTTCCACAGAATTTTTAAACCCATGAAAAGTAACCCCCTCACTCTCAAAAAATCATATTCCTGACATATATGGAAATACAAAAAAAGAAATGAAAACATTTTTGAGAAGACATTCTGTGTACAAGTATGGGCTATACTTCATGCTTTCCCCACCCCTCCCCAAAAAATAAGGGCACATATGCAGGAAATAAAAATCCCGCAAGAACCTCAAACTGAGCATCTACTTAATTAAAAAGATCTTGGGAGGCACCCTTTAAGGACCAACCTTCATACGAATGGTACATAGCTTTGGGACACAATTATGAATTGTTTTGTATATTAGATGCAAAGACAGACCTGCCACCTCTGTAAAGTTTTCTGGTAAGACTATGGGTTTCGTGCATCCCTTCCAGGTTAACTGATAATTCCTTGTTTGAATAATTTCTCTTCCCATTCTCCTGGATTCTGGGGAAGGACAGTCAATCAAAACTTTCTGTCAGAAATGCTATAGCTCAAACATAAGTTATGGGTTTGATATAGAGTTGCCTGGGTCAGGTTCTTTGGCCTGTATTATGCAGAAAGCTAGACTGCATGATCATAATGGTCCCTTCTATCCTTAAAAATCTATAAAAGCTAGTAAAGGTTCTCAATGACAATCTGGAACAGCAAGTGCTCATTCCCTCTTCCTTCTGCTACAGGTTGGGAGTACCTGTGAACTGCGGAAAATTGGGGGAAGTGGAAGTAAAATTTGGATGGTTGGAGTAGGATTTGAGAATGATTACAAAGAAGCATCTTGGGAGGGGAGAGAAGAAAGTGAAGAATTAAATGTTGGGGGTGTATCTATCTTTTATTTGCTCTTTTTCTGCAACACTCCCCAGATCTAAGCATATTAATGCAAACAGATTTAAATATACATGCAAAACTATGCACGTTAATTTAAACACATACTAATTTTCATTGCCAAGGTTTTTGCTTTAAGAATATTGGCAAAGATGGTGATATGCCTTAGAAAAAAGCCAATTTCTTTCTAAATTGGGGTCTTGCTTTAACAGCATACCAATGAGAAGTTGTGTAAATGGATGATTGGATGTGGAACTACACTATCATTTGCCAAATTATGTTTAGGAGCATGGGTCTTGTCCTCGCATTGCCCCCACTCTCTCCCAAATACATCAGCTAGATCAGAGATAACCTAATCTCTAATTTTTTGGGCAAACATGGTCTAATTTTACAGTGTAAGATGATGCTGAGAAACAAAAAGCTTCATATTTTTGGAATGGTGCAATTTTTTCAGCATACACAAAGGTCTGTAATATTTGATAAACAAGGTCAGGCCAGTAAGATTAAGTAGCTCCAGTATTAAACCAGTCTGATTCCAACAGCAAGAGCAAACTTAAGATATAGGAAGAAGCCGCCAAGTTAAGGCAGTGGGGAATATATACTGTGTAAACTATGTCACACCATGCTGGCCTTAGAGCATTATGCATCTTGATGTGAGAGTTGCAGTTCAATTTTTAGAGAAGCCTTTTGCTTACACTAGGATGCCAGAGGCTTGGGGTACTAAGGAGATGCCAGGATGTTCACAGAGATGTAAGACTGGAATGGACCTCAATAGTCCAACGCACTGATGCAGGACTAAGTCCATTCCAGGCAGACAGCGCCACAACAAACAGCTTTCTCTATGACCAATGACTACCAAAACTGATGGATTCTTCTGAAACCCTGCAGTCCTCCTTGGCCAGTGTCTGAGGGCTCTGACACAATACCTTGTGGAAGAAGGAGGCAGAGCAGTGGGAATCTTCAGGCACCCCAGGTAAAAACAAATACGAAGAGTAATCAGAAAGGAATTCCACTGTATCTCCTCCCCTCCTCCCCCAATAAATGACCGGTGGTAGTTTTCATTTAAGTACTGAAAGGGGAAATATTGTCCTTAGAGAGTAAGCTTTCCCAGTTCAAGATACAACTTATTAGGATAGCAGATGATCAAGATGGGTTGGTGCCAGGTAGCCTGTTGGCATGACACGTGCAGCTTTTTATTAAGCAAGCTTTTCACCTAAGGAGATAATACTCTGGGATTCTAACGTATCTTTTTAGCAGTGTAATTTATCAGTTTCTCATCTTCAAGGAATCTTGCTCCTTCTGCAGACCTCCAGAGTCTGGAACTCCTGAAGAAAAGATGCATTTAACCTGAATAAACTGATTTTAAAAAAAAATGAAGAAAAAAAAACATTTCTGAGGATTCTGGTGGCAGCTGTCTTGCCAAAAAAATGACAATTTGAGAAAGCGGCATGGGAAATTCACTGAAGAGAATGTAAATAAACTTCAATCTTGTTTAAATACTAGTTTCATTTACTATTTTCTAGATAGATGATTCTAATTTTTTGAATATTCAGATTGACTGGATGAGCCACAATAGTTAAAATTATACTTTTAGTATCTTAAAAATGAAGATTCAGGTCACCAAAGCTAAAATTAATACACTCTTAGTACTAATCTGTTCCCACTCCTATTTTTCTCTATTGTTTAAATAAAAAAATTCGTAAGTTTCCATTACCCAAAAATCAGAGGTAATTCCATGACCATGTATTGAGGTACTGTTCCATAATAATGTATAATTAGATATTACATCAGAATCTCATAGATTTCATTAAGAAAATTGAATAAAAAGTTTCTAAATATTTACATGGAATTCATTTCAAGAAAATAATTTTCTAGTATCAGGTTAGCAGAATTCCTGGCTGGTATGAAGAAAGCAATATTATGATTAAAGAAAATATTGAAATGTGGACATGTAATTGACTGTCACTTTGAAGATATATTTTAGGGCATTCATCTTCCTTGCCTTTGTTGATACTGTGGATCCCTTAAAAGAGGGGAGTTAAGGAAATGTCATCCCTTAAAAGAGGGGAGTTAAGTTCACATCTTCCCAGCTCAGTATGTCTTAGACAGATGAGACACAATTTACCCCATCCACTGTCAGCATGGTATAAATGACCCCATTTCTCTAAATGGGTTACTAATTTCAGGTCAAATTGTGACAATTTAATTGTAAACTAATCATTTCACTTTTTATCAGGTTAGAAGAAATAGCTTGCTAATATGCTTTAGTTCAGTTTCACTATATCAATTTGAAAGGATATTGCATCAATATGAATAAGTTCAGACGCAAACTTTAGGATCTAAAAAAGTGAATGTTCTATCAAAAAGCTGGTATTTTTGCTCTCTTCAGATATCTATGGGACAAGAGAAGAGGAAGTATTCTAGGGGGACTGGAAGATTTTAGTGGAAGATCCTTTAAATTGCTTCCAGAGCCCCCACTGTGAGAGCCCGGGGGAGGCTGTGGCGGGGCTCCAGCACCTATTTAAAGAGCCTGGGGCTGGGCCACCACTACCGCCGGGGCCCTTTAAACTGCTGCCGGAGCCCTGCCGCAGCCTCCCCCAGGCTCACAGGGAGCCCTCTTGCCGGAACCCTAGGGAAGCGGCGGTGGGGCTCCGATAGCTATTTAAAGAGCCCGGTGTGCCGCTTACCCCCCCCTCTCCCCGCGGGCCCTTTAAACTGCCACCGGAGGCCCCGGGGGGGGGGAGGGGCTGAGGAGGGGAGTGGGGGAAGGAGGCCCCTTACCGGTATGGGGGCTCGGCTGGGGCTGGCTCTGACCCCCCGCCCCTTCCTCCCGAGGCCACACCTCTTCTGTGGGCCAGAGCTGGCCCCAGCCAATCCCCCGTACTGGTAAGAAAGTTAAGTTACTTTCACCCCTGGTCCTTTCTGACCTTAAAGTCTATGAATCTATGGAGTTCAACCGCTTTGAAGATGAGGACTGAGACACCCAAAACTAACTGGGAACCAGTGAAGGGAATTACGGCCTTGGTATATTCACAACAGCCTAGGAGGCAGGTAGCCACATCCTCTATTAGCTGGAGCTTGTACATTGTCTTCACATTCAGATTTAGTTACAGTGAAGTACAGTAATCCACCCTGGAGATAACAAGCGCACGGAGTCCTTGTCTAAGAGGAAGGGATATATTTTTCTGTGAAGCTAGAGTTGAAGGGCACTTTCAAGACATCGATGCCACCTGATCACCCAGGTTTAGTGAGGAGACAAACAGGATGCTGAAGCTTTCCACCATTTTGAAAAATGGGGGCTTTATCCTCTCAATGAAAGGTGGGAACAGTGCCTAGCCTACATCTTAAAGGCTTTTGCCCCTTCAACTCATTACTACTTTGGTTTTGCCTTGGTTCAGGTTGAGCAAGCTGCTCTTTGTTCTCATAGATATTCTGATATAGTAGTAGTGGTTGCAGCAGTTGTGAGTGTCATATTGTTGGCAGCTGTGCCCAGGGTATCTCACTCTCTCCTCCACTGCAGATATTGAAGAGAAGAGAGGTTAGCATGGATCCCTGTGGGAGGGTCTTTGGAGAACAGCAGCAATTAATCCATGACTACGCTCAGAATTATCCTGGAGACGAACAACTGAAGCCACTTTTAGTACTGTGCCATCTATTCCTTCTATGTCAGTTTACAGTAGATACCACAAGATATTATAAACCTATGTCAACATTTTCAGAGAGGTCCAGCAGTATGAGCATGGAAATCTTGCTTGTGTCCATAGTCATAAAAAAGGTAGCCTTTTAGTGCCACATGAGCTATTCTGTGTCCTATGCCTGGCCTTAACCCTAAAGGAAAGGCATTCAGGATGTCTGCTGATGTTACATATTGCTGGAGCTTGGTGATTACTACTTTCTCAATTATTTTGCCAAGGAATGGAAAGTTTGAGATGGGATGGTAGTTGGAGAGGTCATCAGATAAACGACTTTCTGAGGACTGGGTGGACTATTGTGTTTTCAAAAAAGATTGCCAGGAGTGTTTCTCTGAAGAAGCCATTAACAATTTCCACTAGCAGTTGGCACAGCTGTTCTTCACTGGCTCTCTCTCTCACATCAAGGAGAGCATAAATACATTTTACAGGTTATGAGTCTGATATTTTTCAGGGGCTCTTGAGCTTAGGCCAGCATGATGGAGTGGATGATGTGATCTGGTCAGGAATGGAATTTTACAGAATTCAGTGGCAACTGTTGCCTTCTTAAGCAACATCCTATATAATAATCGGCTAAAAGTGTGTGTGAAGCTGTCATGCGCAGTAGACACGGCCCGGACGAACAGCATGCTGGGAGGTGTAGTTCAGCGGCACAAAATGGCCACCGCGCATCCGCCGCCGCGGGCCGTAGAGATGGCCCGGTCCAGGTCCAGCTACCTGCCCCTCCACCCCCCCCCCACTGTATTTAGCCCTGAGACACAAGGTGGCTGAGGTGCCATTTAATAGTATTCACTTCTGTATTTATCCATGACATTTATTTCCACTTCAGAACCAGAAAAGGAGGCGCCCGTCCCAAGCTGCCCCTGCTCTCCATACAAAACACAGCTGGACTCAGTGAGGGGGCCAGCGCCCCACTGGCACACACAGCCCCTACTCACTCCTGCCCAGAGCCAAGTGATTTAAGAACAGATCGAGTCTCCCTTCCCACAAGCACCCATGTTTGGCTGGAGCCTCATTCCTAGAGCCCTCGGGCCAACAGCACCGGTTCTCCCAGTGCATCCCCCTCCGGACCACTCCCTGGGGCTCTCCGCCAGCCTGCTCAGGGCCAGCTCCCCGAGGAGAAAGCGGAGGCACGGGTCTGGGAGTGACTCACGCCGCGGGAGGAGAAGCGGGGAAACTCCAGCGGCTCTGCTGGGTCCAGCATGAGTGGCAAGGCTCATGTGCGCTCGCTCCCTGCCTCCCTCCCCCTCGCTCGCTCTCCCTGCCGGCTGGGTGCTGAAGTTGGGCGGATTGCAGCAAACCAGCTCCGCTAGGGACCACCTACACGAGCCCTTCCCCGGGATCGCTCAGTGCCAAGCACACGCAGCCAGGCGGGGGTGGGTAAGCCAGACCGCTCGGCGGACGGGGGGGTTCTTCTTCTTACTTATTATTTTGAACTTGAGGGAGGGAGCTGAGCGAAGGGGGGGGGGGGTCGTTGGGGGGGGAGGGAGCTGAGCGAGGGGGCATTGTGGGGGAGGGAGGGAGCTGAGCGGGGGGGGCATTGGGGGGCAGGGAGGGAGCTGAGCGGGGGGGCGTTGGGGGGGGAGGGAGCTGGGTGTGGGTTGGGGAGGGAGGGAGCTGGGTGTGGGTTGGGGAGGGAGGGAGCTGGGCGAGGGGGAGGCGTTGGGAGTGGGGGGGGGGAGAGAGCTTAGCGAGTGGGGGGGCCGCGAGCAGTTTCCATTGGCCCATGTCCACGGGCTTTTACACTAGTAGAACATAACCCAATAATATCTCTAACACAAATTTTTAGTTCAAACTGTTTTAACAGTTAATAAAGCCATAGCAATGAGGACACCACTTACCTTAGTAATAATAAAGCAGTGCAAGCCGCTCTAGTTAATGCTGCAACATAGTTCCACTGTAATTTTAAATTCCCCCAGCACCGCCCTCTCAAAATAACTCCCACAAACTCCTAAACAACCAAGTCATACTGGCTTCTTAAGTTGTAGGCTAAGGGTCTGGAACTAATGTAGACCTTTTTTCAAAAGTTTACTTGCATATTAATATAAAAACAAAAATCAAAAGACACTAGATATATTGCTCAGGTTAAAATCATGATCTCATATGAAGATTTCCTGAATTACTAAATGTTCCCAGAAACTCTTTTTAAAGGAACTTAGATATGAAAGACTGCTGAAAGGGCATAATTTGTCTGTCAATTCTTTTTCACTTTTACTGTGGGAGGACAAGGCTTCCTATTTATGATTATTTACACCAAAAAAAGAGACATTACATATTTTTATGTACTATCATGGTTATTGCATGCACAGCTAATATTCAACTTAATTTGCTGGTATTCAGTCCCACTTTTGTGAGTGACGTTGGCAAGCAGGCAGTGTTCTTAGTCAATTGTATATGGTCAGTATTCTATGCAAGTAACATCTTACATTTTATGTTTTTTTCCTATTTTACAGGTAACCATTTTTGTGACTTACGGTAAAAATTCTGCCATCTTCAAAAATAGAGACAACATACTTAAATCCCAGGGTTTACAACTAGAATTGCATGATTTGGTTGAGTTAAAATGAACCTGCATATGGTAATTACAGTGATACGTGTTTTTTAACACCTCCTATTAACACTGTTTCTCAAAGTGTAGAGTGAAGACCCAACATGACTCAAAAGATTTATAAATTAAAATGCATAGGCCTTTAGTATTGCCAAGTTTTGAGGGAGAATATTGGTGTCATTTTCCTGAATGGGGCTCAGCTTTGAAAACTGTGGGAAACAGGGCACTAAACATCAAAAGCACTGCATGTCCACTTTGGTTCGAGTATAAATTGCATCTGTGAACCGGTAGGGCATGGGAGGTCAAACTTAACAGTCAGGAGCAAGAACCAAAATCAAGAGTCAGGCCAAGAGCCAGAGCCAGCACCAGAGGCCAAGTCAGGGGTTGAATCTGGAGTCAGCATCAGAGTACAGTGAAGGGACCAGGGAGTGAAGCAGGAAAGCAAGTACTAGGAACAGACAGGGGTCTGGGATTAGGAGGGTAGGAACAGAAAGGCAGGACTCAGGAATGAGGCAAATTAGGCAGAATCTGCAGCAGCAGCCAGTCAGAGATTCATTTAGTTATTCTGACAACTTCCTGTGCCTCTTTCTGTGTCACAACCAATGGGTGTGCCTGGACATCTCCCCCAATCAGGAACTTCGTGGGTAGTTCCTTTGTGAGCTAGAACTTCACTAGCCCCCTTCTCTTTTGGTTCAGGTGAGTTGCTGGGTGGTGGCCACAGGCTCAGCACTGCCTAGGGAGTCTGTGGGCCTGGGTATGAGGTGCACAATCACCCACAGAACCTGACATGAGTTAGGTTCAAATTTTGTTGGCAAAGAAATTCTTGCCCTGTGTTTTAAAACTGTGATTATACTGCATTTAAGACTGGAAGCCTCAGTGCTCCAACTGACATGGCGCATATGATCAGGATTAATCCAGCTCACCAGAAGCCATTCTCCTTAGCATCACAGAGAAAGAACTGCATTTTATTTATTGCATTCTCCCAATATTGCCCAAGCTGAAAATTAGAAAATATTTTTCTAGATCTTTTGTCTGGCCAGTGCCTAAAGCAGGCAATGTCTGATAAGTTTATTACCTTCTCCAACTCTCCAAGTTACTGAAAACACACTCCTTTAACTATATTTTGAAATACTTGTCACTTTATAGATGAAGTATTATGGTGTCCCAATTTTTTTTGCATAATCCTTAATTCTGAAAGACTTAAATACAGAATCTGTTTAATTCAGTGTAATATTGTTGCTCTATTAAAACTTGTAAGATCTGAAGTCACAACAATTGACTTGCTGTTTGTAGAGATCCTTACCTCCTCCGTGGACTGCGGTTCTGGGAGAACTCTGAATCACTGTCCTTTGATGTTGGAGAATCCTTATACGTGTAAAAAACATCCTCTGTTTCTGTAATATAGGCAATCTCATTTGTAAGGTTGTCTACAGACGAGTGTCGTGGTTTACGAATCTCATGACGTAGTCTAGGACTCCTCCTTACGGGAAACACACAAACAGAATCCTTCGTAAAGCTCTTTCAAAAGTGACTCATTCCATTCTATTGCAATACATGCTCTCAGATCTAAATTACAGGACACAGTAAGTTTTACTTCAGTGACAGAAAAATTGGTTGAAATGACACAAGAATAGGTCTGAAAAGGACCTTGAGATGTCATTAAGTCTAGCATCCTATGCTGAGACAGGACAAAGTAAAGCCGGACTGTCCATGACAGGTCTTTTTCTAATCTGCTCTTCAGAACCTCCAATAATGGGGATTCCACGGCCTCCCTTAGAAGTCTATTCCAGTGCTTCACTATCCTTATAGTTAGAAAGTTTTTCATAATATTTAACCTAAACCTCCCTTATTGCAGATTAAGCCCATTGCTACTAATTCTACCCTCACAGGACATGGAGAACAATTGCTTATTATTCTTTTTTTATTTACAGCCCATGACATATTTGAAGACTTCAGTCTTTTTTTCTCAAAACTAAACATGACCAGTTTTTTAGCTTTCCTCAGACATAAGGTTTTCGAAAACTTTTTTCATTTTTGCTACTCTCCTCGGGACTCTCTCAATTTATCCATATCTTTCCTAAAGAGTAGCACCGAGAATTAGTACTCTATCTGATGTCTCACCGGTGCAGAACGGAGCAGGATGATTACCTCCTGTGTTTTACATATAATACAGTCCAGAATTATATTAACGATCATTAAATATTTCTGAAAATCTTGTGACCATACAATGTACAAAGTGCAGCAAATAAACAAACCTGTAATACAAATGTGCTGTGACAAAGCAATGAACTGATTGATTTTTCCTTGAAATATAATGATCAACTTCCTTGGTAGATTACTTGTTTTAAAATAACCTAAACTTTTTAAAAATATGTACAGACTATATTAAATTATATATCATGTCTTGTTTTGTAAATGTACAATGAAATTGAGCAATGTGCCTTTATTTTTCGTAAGGCTGAAACTTTGTTTACCAAGTAGGGGTAACAGGAGGAGACCGAGAAGGCAGGCTTTTGGTCTCTAAATGTTCAACGGATAAAGATCTCCTCATAGTTGGGTTCCAAACCATCCCACCTATGAGTTTTCTGCAGTAGTGGCTGTTTACAGACCTGAAAGGAAATAAAAATACCCTTTAGGTAACTGATTTGCATAGAATACTAAAATCAGTTACATTTATCGCACATGTATTTCACAAGTATAAATTAAGCCTGTTGTAGTTTCAGTGATTGAAAGGATATGCTTCAAAACGCCCAACAGAATAAAAACAATCATTTCCATTTCAGTAAGGTATCCTTGGTTCATTCATATCCAAATTGTTTTCTTTTTTATTACATTAGATTGACAGAAATTTCTTTTTTCCTTTGTTTTGCAAATCTGAATTCCAATCTACTTAATAGATGTAATTATTGACAAATAATTTTAATGCTGTCACTATTTATTAAAGTTAATTCAATCATTTCATCATTGCCTCAATACTCTCAGAAACTTTAGATTTTTTTCTTCATTTAGGATCTGGTTCTGCAGCATATATATATATATATATATATATATATATATATATATATATATGTATATGTATGCACATTGCTGCCCTATTCTGCAGGGCTTCATACATACAGCTTCCAATCACTTAAATGAGAATGATATGTAAATAAGTATTATAGCCTTTAGATAACTGATTTGCATATGTATATATATATATAAGAGCCTCATTCAGTTTGTTCAAATGTTATTCTATGAACCGTATACACACCAATTAGTGTAACTGTTAAAAGGAGTAAGTTTTCATATGCTTATTAAAGCAATATTAGCACAATCAGCTTTAACACCCAATAATTTGGGGGGGGAAAGTGAGCATTATGGTGAATTATAGTACAGTCTTGTTTATGTGCTTTTTTTAGTTAATGTTATGTTAGCTAATGGTTAGACACACATCTAATTTTTTATTTTTATCCTAGTTCCAGAAAGAAACACCACGCTCCACTGAAGTTGCTTATTAAGTCAACAGCAGCAAGCAGAGAGAGTAGCAGGAGACATGTTGCTCAGATGATCTGCATTTAAGAGTGAGTCATAGAGAAAGTCCTATACTTCTCATGAAAACTGTAGGTGGAGTGGAGGAGGAAAGAGTGATTTGAGGTCTGTGATCTGGAACCGTGCCAAAAATAAGTAGCGCTCAAATGAAGAATCAGAAATTATAACACTGATTCTCAAACTGGGGGTCACAGCTTGGTTATGTGAGGGGTTGCGAGCCCCGACCCCAGCGCGTGGCTGCAAGTTACGAGCCCTGATCCCTGTGCTGGGCTGCGAGCCCCAATCCCTGTGTGGAGCTGTGGGGCTACAAGCCCCGACCCTGGCATGTGGCTGCGAGCTCTGACCCCGAGCCCCGACCCCGCCAGACTGTAAGCCCAGATCCCAACCCTGGCCAGGAGCAGGGCTGTGAGCTCCGGCCAGCAGTGGGGTGGCGAGCCCCGACTTCGACCTCCTCATGAGGCTGTGAGCCCAGACCCCAACCACGGCCAGGAGTGGGGCTGTGAGCTGTAGGCAGGTGTGGGGCTGAGATCCCCAAGTCCAATCGCCACGCGAGGTTGCGAGTCCTGACCCTAACCAGGAGAGGAGCTGTGAGCACCGACCTTTGTTCTGGGGTTGTCAGGCAGAGCCCGGCAATGTTGAGGGTTATCAGCCGGGATCACACACAGATTTGTCAGCCCCGCCACCTGCTGTGAGCCCGACAAGGCATTTGGCTGTGAGCCACCATCACCATGTGCTGACCTCAGAGCTCCAAGCTCCTCCAGCCCAGCTCCACCCCCAACTCCACTCCAGCTCCAGCGCTGCTCCAACCCCAAAGAAAGGGTGCCAAATAGAAGTTTCCCCAAGGTGCCTTTTTTCCTATGGCCGGCCTTGGTACTGAGACAACATTAGAGGGCTTGATTCTCAGCTGAACAAGTAAATTAATTAAAAGTCAGACACACAAGTGCAAACTTTCTCCTGAAAATAATGGCCACCTTTTCTGCTAAAACTGCTAAAAATGAAAGTATCTCGAGTCTTGCATTAAACTTGGCTTTGCCAGTATCATCACCTCTGGTATTGAAAAACTGCAATGTGTCATTTTCTGTGAAGTTTTGTCTGCTGAATCAAATGAAACCATGCAAACTGCAGCAACATCTTGAAACTAAACATCCTGAGCATAAAAACCGAAAGGCTGAGTTTTTCAAATGCAGAGAAGAAGCAACAAAGGTAAATTCATTTTAAGCAATAGGGTTTAAATTTCATATTTAACACAGTGTTAAATATCAAATGTGTTTTTAATTTCTAAGAGGGGGTAACACTCAGAGGCTTGGTGTTTGAAAGGGGTCACCAATACAAAAAGTTTGAGAACCACTGAACTATAAGGTCCATTTTCTCATAAATGGTTATAGCAGATAAATGTTATAGTCCCAGCATTCCAACAACATGTAGGATGGATTCATAGACTTTGTGATTTATGAGTTCTGCTACCTTGAAAATTTAACTGGTCACTCAGAATAGCACTGATTTTAAAGCCGTTGTCCAGATCACACTAGATCTAAATTCCCGCATTCCTGCAGATCCTTCTGCAGTATGTTTCCTGAACTCTATGCATTATTTAGGTGTTTTCCTTCATTTTTATCTTCTGTTTTACCATTTCTTTCCCATAAATTTAGAAGGTCATATTGCAAAAAAATTATTTATTTTTCCTCTTTAGGGACAATTTGCGATACAGAAAGACAGAGGGAAATAATTTTAAGTATGGATGCAGCTCTCTTTTCCTGCTGTGTTATATCAGCTGAGAATCTACCCTTTGGCTCTGTGCAGGACAAAACTTGCATGGCATGGGTTAAGATTTGTTGCTTTGCAAAGCTATGAAGCCTGGAGCATACGGTTTTCTAGCACACAATACTATCTATGTATGCAGTGGACTGTTGTATATAAACAATTCTCCCTCATTCTAATAAAACAATTACCGTATATACTCGAGTATAAGCCGAGTTTTTCAGCCCACTTTTTGGGCTGAAAAAAGCCTCCTCGGCTTATACTCGAGACAACCCGGTAAAAAAAAAAAAAAAAAGCCTCGCTCTCCCGTCCCCGCCGCGGGCGGGCTCCCGGCAGGGACAGGACGGGTCGCGCCCGCAATGGCCGGGGCTCCCCCCGTGACAGGCCGCGGCACGGAGCCGCCGGGCCCAACCGCCCCGGGATCCTCCCGAGCCAGCCCTGCTACCGCGCAGCGGGGGCCATTCCCCCCCCGGGGAGGGGTGAGTGCAGGGCCCGGCCCGGGCGGCGGGCTGGGGGGGGGGGGGGGGAACGGCCCCCGCTGCGCGGTAGCAGGGCTGGCTCGGGAGGATCCCGGGGCGGTTGGGCCCGGCGGCTCCGTGCCGCGGCCTGTCACGGGGGGAGCCCCGGCCATTGCGGGCGCGACCCGTCCTGTCCCTGCCGGGAGCCCGCCCGCGGCGGGGACGGGAGAGCGAGGCTTTTTTTTTTTTTTTTTTTTTGGTCCGGCGGGGAGGAGGGAACCTCGGCAGCCCGCCCGCGGCGGGGAAGGGGGAACCTCGGCAGGGGGAACCTCGGCAGGGGGAACTCGGCAGGGGGGAACCTCGGCAGCCCGCCCGCGGCGGGGAAGGGGGAACCTCGGCAGGGGGAACCTCGGCAGGGGGAACTCGGCAGGGGGGAACCTCGGCAGCCCGCCCGCGGCGGGGAAGGGGGAACCTCGGCAGGGGGAACTCGGCAGGGGGGAACCTCGGCAGCCCGCCCGCGGCGGGGAAGGGGGAACCTCGGCAGGGGGAACTCGGCAGGGGGGAACCTCGGCAGCCCGCCCGCGGCGGGGAAGGGGGAACCTCGGCAGGGGGAACTCGGCAGGGGGAACTCGGCAGGGGGGAACCTCGGCAGCCCGCCCGCGGCGGGGAAGGGGGAACCTCGGCAGGGGGAACTCGGCAGGGGGAACCTCGGCAGGGGGGACTCGGCTTATACTCGAGTCAATAACTTTTACCGGTTTTTGTGCTCAAATTAGGTGCATCGGCTTATATTCGGGTCGGCCTATATTCGAGTATATACGGTATGTTTAGTTTTCCATGATTTTTGCTCTCCAGGACACCCGGTATCTAAATACTTTAAGTTTATCTATTGGGTGTTTTTAGTTCCGATCAAAGGATTTGTCATCTATGGTTTTAATCTTCATTTCAAAGTTGACTTGAAAAGCACAAATGGAAGTTGAACTGAATGTATCCTATTCTCATATTCATAGATTCCAACGACAGAAGGGATGATTGTGATCATCTCACCTGACCTCCTGTATAACACAGGCCATAAAACTTTCCCAAAATAATTCCTAGAGCAGATCTTTTAGAAAAAAACATCCAATCTGGATCTCAAAAAAGATCTCTACCAAGTTGTTTGATTTGAAGACCTACATGAAAATGGACGAATGGGGGATATACAGGGTGTGTATTTGTTTGGGGTTTTTTGTTTTAAAACCGTGCTCATTTGCTAGGATGGGGCTAATCTCCTTTAGAACCCATAGCTATTATCCATTTTTTAAAGGTTATGTGCTCACCTTGTTACTCAAACTGAAGCCATGTGTACTGTAATTGTTCTGGCTCGAATCCCAGAATGATAAGAGTTCCAGTAGCTAGTCTATTATCTTAGACAAAGGGTATGTGATTGGGACACTGTTCATTATTTTGGCAGAAAACAACAAATCTTACATTTAATTGGAATACATTACTTTAATAAAGTCCTTTAAAACTGACAAAACACTTTTATAATTGCTTAGACAGATGGCAGAAATCTCTTAGGTTTTTTTCATATTCAATGTATTGATGGAAACTGGAGAGCCAATGCGTGTTTACCACTCTTGAAAAGGAGAAAGCAGCCTGCTAAAGACACATAGTAAAGTTTTTAATGAGTGTGCTTTGTTGAAGTGTAGAACCCATCACGTCAAGACCGCACAAGACTGCCAACTCCTTTCGTCCACAGAAAGATCCAAAAGCTCTGTGATATCGCCTCAAAGACTATACAAATGGGTCTCTAGTTGCATTAATTTTTTATCAAGGGTGCAACTTGCTTCCGCCCGTATGCACTCCACAAGATCAGTTTCTACCTCAATCACATTCCATAGGGATACCCCTATCAACGACTTGGCCTCTGTCCATCTTTGACTCCACAGTACCTCGGTAGTAAAAGACTCCACTTCGAAGATCCAGCCTCCAGTGGTGGGTACTGCTCGGGAGTCACCTAAAGTGGAGCACTCATAGGGACACTACTCAAAGAAGAAGAGGAAGTTACTCATCTTGTGCAGTAATGATGGTTCTTCGAGATGTGTGTCCCTATGGGTGCTTCACAACCTGCCCTCCTCCCTTCTATTTTGGAGTTCTCTATAGGGCTCTGTGGTAGAGAAGGAAGTGAGGAGTGTTCACCCATGCAGTGCTAAATAGCCTTGAGGCAAACCACGAGGGAGGGAGAGCACATGCATGGGCTCAATGGAACACTGCTACCAAAAATCTCTAGTTAGAGTTGCAGGAGAACACAGACACCTAAAGTGGAGCACCCATAGGGACACTACGCAAAGAAGAACACCTGTTCTCACTTTCAGGTGACTTTGTAAACAAGAAGTGGGCAGTATTATCTTGTGCAAATGTAAACAAACTTAGTTGTCTGAGTGACGGGCTGAACAAGAAGTAGGACTGATTGGGCCTGTAGGCTCTAAAGTTTTATATTGTTTCGTTTTTGAGTACAGTTAAAGTAAAAAAAAAATCTACATTTGTAAGTTTGCACTTTCACAATAAAGAAACTGCATTATGGTACTTGTATGAGGTAAACTGAAAAAATACTATTTCTTTTGTTTATCATTTTTATGGTGCAAATGTTTGTAATACAAATAATATAAAGTGAGCACTGTATTCTGTATTGTAATTTAAATCAATGTAGTTGAAAATGTAGAAAAACATTCAAAAATAGTTGTTAAATTCTAATTTGTATTCTACTATTTAACAGTGAGATTAAAACTGCGACTAATCATGATTAATTTTTAATCACGTGAGCTTAACTGTTAATTGACTGCCCTAGTATCTAATAATTGACAAATATCCCATATTTAAAACACTTTATAACAAATGCTGAGAAAATGTTTTCTAGATTTTTCAATTTTTTCTCCTAATTTGACTTTGATCATGAGTTCTCCAAAAGAGACTAAAGATTTTCTGAATACCCTCAATCCTTGGATTTTCCTCTAAATTTACTTGCCTTTACACCTCTGTAGGAATTGCAGCAGAAGATGGGTAAATCAATTTAAAAAAAATTCTTTTACCCTAAAATAAAAATTTCTTAAGAAAAGGTTTTTGCAGTTAGATGTAATATGTACAACAACTAGATCATATGATTCTTTTCTCAGAGCAGGTATAACTGTGCAAACTAGGAAGATTAGAAAGATTTGGTTTTATTTTTTATTTCTGTTTTAAACTATTTTTTAAACCGCCTACAAAAATCCTTCCTTAAGCTAGATATGCAATAGCATATCTTAAAATGTGCAATACCAGTTACTTTCAAATACTCAAATATATAAATGTATCTTCTATGAATACAATCCCAGATAGTAGAATAAAAACATCACAAATTAGGCTATCAAATTACATAGTTTTCCACTGGGTGAGAGCTGCCCTCCCTGTAAGTACGAAATAAACTGCACAGATTTGCATGATACAACTATCAGTATTTATAGTAGCAATTTAGAAAGGGTGACAATTATAAATATATATGTGTATCTCTACAATACATCATCCTTTTATGCTTTTCATTACAAGACTCCAATTGAGTAAGGAAGAAGGATTTGTCTCTTCATCAAATAAACACTTGAGAAGCTCAATCTGTAGCCTTAATACTTATGTTCTAGAAGTGCCATGGAGATATTATTAATCCCATTAGAAAGACAAACAGTACATTTTCAGATACTGATGCTTAAACTGTACCTGTAAATAAGAACCATGGAACACACTTCTTTCGTATGGTATGATTTATATGCTAATGTCTGAAAAAATTGCCCCAAATCAAGAAAGGTGGAAAAATAAAATTATAAAATTAGACCAATTCATTTCTTCAGAAAATTAGCAGCCAGCAGGTCCTGCTGCTCACTTACTACAGAGTTGAAGCTTCCCATCGTTACATAGTTATACAGAATTTAGAAGAGCTTGTGTTGCAGCAGCTGCTGACCCACCAAAGTTCCAAATGCTTAAATATGTTTTGCATTGCACTGCTTTTTGTTCCCAAAAATCTCTTCCAGATATACCTATTTCCTAATTATTTGGAAACACTAATTCCTTTGGTAATAGAATCTAAGTATTAGAGTAAATACTAATGTATTATAAAAGATTAATTGAAAATAGATTCTTGAAAATATTATCCATTTAATGTAGTCATATTTATTGTAGAGCATGATACAGATTTCAGTTTTAAACTCAAACCAATTTTGAATTATGCAGGCTCCATTAGTGTATTTTTCTGTCTACTCTTCTTTTTTTATGAATGTTAAAAATAACAGTATTGTAAAAAAGCTTCCTTATCTCTGTTATTAGCATAACCGGAAATTGTTAAAACTAAATGTAAAATTTTTCATCTTTAAAAACAACTTATTTCTCTCAATTTAGAAAAGGAAAACAGGCAAGTCCATTACGCAAAAATATTTTGTCATTAGTTTCATGTAACTTTTACTTTCTGGTCCTCTTATACCTTTGTACACAGTTGAATGATATGGGTTTTAAATCACACTGGTGAACCAGGTTTAAATCCAAACAAAGATTTTTTTTTAATTTAATGTTATGAAATATTTCCATAAAAAGGATACTATGCTACAATTCTATGCCTGTTTCTACCTGAAGATCTCAACATTCTCTGTAAACAACAAAACTTCAAGAACTGTCCTGTGAGGAATTAAGTTTCTCTTTATTTTACAGTTTGGGAAATGCACACAGTGTGGTTCAGTGACTTACTCAAAGTTACATACCAAGTCTATGATAGTACTGGAAACAGGATTCAACTCATGAACTACAGTCCTGACTTTCAACTTTGGGTAGAAAGTGTGTACACGACTTAAATTAAATAGAAAGTCACATCTTTAGACACTGTACTCACTTTGTTGGGTTTCTAGAACCAAAGGTCCAATAATGGGACAATATCTTTCTTTCGTGAGGTAGTGAGGACTTTGTCTGAAAAAACGTATGATACTCTACACAAGATTTCCATAGATTTTTGCATGCTCGGTAATTTAGCATGTTGAAGGCAACTATATGTTCTCTGGATTCATTCTGTAATAATAAACACATTATGTATCAGTATAGAAAGATTTAAAAATCAAGTAAAGCTAACAGGCAATTTATAACCAAAGGTAATTTTAAACTGATAAGTCATCAGTAACTGCAAAGAATAAACAGAATAAAATAAGACTGACTATTTTCAAGTAGCAAAACACTCATAGATGGAGAACCAATCTGAAATGTCAAAGATATGTTACAATTAATCACTTTTCTGACCACACTTTATGAAGTTAAATAACACTGACAAAACTGTGGAATCTGCTTAAGTTATCAGACTGCTCAGATGTCAGTACAGATATCAAATCTTCAAACAATGATCCTTCCAAAACTAAAGATAGAAATTTTTTTACTTGAGTTTTATATGCCTACCTTGTTTAGGGAAAAACAAAAATTCAATGTAGAGTACATTCTAATAGAAGATCTGTTTAGAAATAACCCAAATCAGACTCAATACAGTCCTTACGTTACTTATGATAGCATCTACCGTATATTTCGGCGTATAAGACGCCTTTTTAACCCCCAAAAATAATCTCAAAATTAGGGGGGGCGTCTTATACGCCGAATATATGAAAAGCACCGGGCAGCTGGAGCTGGGGCGGCTGCAGGTGGCCCGGTGGGCGGGGCGGGGCGGCGCTTCCCCCCCGAGTCCACCCGCATGTGTTCGGGGCCGGCGGGGAACGGGAGCAGCTCGGGCCCCGGGGCCCCTGGGAGCACCCGCCCGCGCGGCGGGGACGGGAGAGCGGCGCGCTCCCAGCAGCCCGCCCGCGCGGCGGGGACGGGAGAGCGAGGCGCTTTTTGTGTGTGGTGGTGGGGTTTTTTTTTTGTTTGTTTGTTTGTTTTTGTGTCCGGCTTTTTTACTTAAAATCCGGCTTTTATACTTAAAAACTCGGGGGCGTCTTATACGCCGGAGCGTCCTATATGGCGAAAAATACGGTACTTAAGATATAGAGACCTCACAAAAAAGCATACTACAGAAGTTTACAGAACTGACCATGGTAATGACCACTGTAAGCAAGGCTATCACCACTTATTTCAATGAAATAAATAGCTCCAGAGAGTCAGAGGTGCTAACATAACCCGCCACTGCACAAAACTAAACAGTTTAACAAGGCTCAAGGTTTTGCGTACAGAGACCTTGGTCTGCTTAGTTCCATGGCAACAATCCACCACTAAAAACCTTTTAATTTTTTTATTAAGGATACAGAAAAAGGGAGAAAAAATCAAATCCCTTAAAATATAGAGTATTAAATAAGGTTTTCATTTTAACTACATCTCTTGTTCCCTTTCCCTTTAGCTGTTGAAAGATTTTATGAGGAAACCCTCCCTCCACCCCCCCACCCCCCCATTTAATAGCCTTTTAGACTAGATGGTATTAAAGACGACAATAACTGTCCTTTTTGGGGAAAAGAAAAATAACTGAGATGGGCTAGAGATGCTGTTGTTGTTGAAGCTTGATGCCTGGTTTTCTGAAGGCAGAATAAGACCAGCATACAGAGAAAGAGATAAAAAAGAATAGCAAAGATAGAAAATGCAGTTTTCTCTGGTGCTGCCTCTTACTTGCAACCTTGCATCCAGAGGAAAAACAGGCACAACACGCAGTCTTATCAGCTACTTTGAGACCTAACAAACTTACGCCAGCTTCAGGCTGTTTAACATGTTGCTTTTAGCCACCTCTCTGATCAAGGGTTTTCTGCAGTTCTGCAAAAGATGCAGTCTTGGCTGGATAACCCAGACTCTTATTAAACACAAGGCAAAAAGAGAAAGAGAGAGAAAAGAGGCAGGGGAAGGAAAAGGACACACAATTAAGAGGATGACAGAGGAACTTGAGTCTCACATAACAGGTGCTGTCAGCACTCAGCCAAGGCTGGTAGAGGTGGCGTTGTCTCCAGTTCCCTCTCTTTGACCCAGTCTAGTCACAATGCCTTTTGCAATCAGGACAATAAAGGACCAACAGTTTCATAGTGGATCCTTCAGTCCCAGCAGATGGTTGGGGTGGCAGACATGACTGTAAAGCTCACTTCTTCCAGTTCAGCCAGCGCACCAATTGTCATGATTTCCCCCAAAGTCTCTTTTAAGAATCCCCAAAAGGGGCTGGAAAAGCTCATAGCTCCATTAGTTTTTCCACAAATTTGGCCTAATTTCCCACACACCAGTTTTGGTCCATTAATTTCCAATTCTATCTTTTGTTTATAGTCACAATCTTTATATGGGCGATATCAGTAAACAGTTTTGTTTGGACTAAGCTAATCTTTTTATTTTCCTTTTGTACCTTCTTCTATCAGCATTTATTTATAAATTATTCTGACATTTTATTGGCACCTTTCACCTGTTTCCAACAATTGAGTTTATAACTGGGGTAAACACAAATTCTTAAAACATCACCTACCAGCTAAAACACATACAGAGCGCCAACATTTCACAACTACTACTTGTTAAATACTACATACTTTCATCACTCTGATTAAATCTGATCACATTACTCAAACCATATTAAGACATCTCCATGAAAAAGGTGAGAGGATTTGGCACTTTGTATGTGGACATTTTAAATGGTAATCTCTTTTACAATAGGACTAACATGCATCTTTCCTCATACATATTTTAAAATATTTATCATGGATCTGTTTATACAAGAAAAGAATAATGTACTTGTTTTTAAACTTTGGTCAATCATACTGGAACTAAAACAGTATTTGGTGATCATGGATATTTCTATTAGCGAGTTTACACTGAAACAAACAACTTTTAAACATAAGTGTTGTGAAGGTTTGAAGGAAATTTTTTGCCATGTATAAAAAGTATACCGTAACAAAAGATTTAATAGCAGCTGGCATTTCTTAGCATGCTGATGATGGCTCACCTGCAATATTGGTTAAAAATGATTATATTGACATACTTGTTCAAAAGAAGAGCAATGCAGGGGAAAATTGCAAACAATTTTGTCCAGCTGTAATACTAATTTTTAGCCATAAGAATTTGTTAACTTGAACATTTTGGTTTAACTTTATGCAAAAAATGCATGGTTTAAAGGCAAGGGATGAAATTTACCTAGTATTTCCTAGTTGAATTTTTGCTGGACAAGAGAAAGCATTTGTAGTCCCCAGTTGCAGTCACTGATAACTTTGAAAAGCTCCCTTTGTGTGCTGAAAATTCAAATGCTTCCTCTTATCTCATTTTGGAAGGCTTGAAGATGATCCAGTCAACTTTTTAAAAATTATCAATGAAAAAATGTTTAATGGGGGAAAAAAAAGACTTTTTGCAGTACTTTTTCTCCAGAACAGCTGGCATGGGAACACACACACAAAGAGGAAGAACGGAAAAAGTACAGAAAAGGAAAAAGGAGGAGACTGGATTAAGATGAGTCATTCATCAACAGGCTTGAAGTATATAAAAATGTCTTAAATGAGCATCTATTCATGGCCTTTGAGCACCTTCTCCAGACTTTCAAGAAATACCATCCATCTAAATATGCAATGGCATACAAAAGCCTGAGATGATGTAGCAACATCATGATCCATAAAGAAACCTTACTCATTAAACCTTAGGTGGATTGTATAATCTACTCCTTACTGTGCCTTCTCCATTCATCTCGGTCTTTCCACCTCCTCACAATCTCCTGTCTTTCCTCTCAGTCTTATTTAACCTTTCCCTTCTAAACTCTGAAATGGATGGGTTGATAAATCCCAAGACTAAAATATACTCAGCCACCTCTCCTCAAAGCCCACCTGAGCTGCCTGATATTCTAGAGAAGGCCTAACTGTCCCTCTTGCATTAGAAAAACAGGGTCTTCGAGGTAAGCATACCCTCTCATTAAGAGACAGAGTAGCAAGAGAACAATCCATATCACTGGGCTGCAGAACTGGCTGCTTTATATCCCCCTTCACTTGTGAACTTCATATATATTTGACAACGCTGGATACATCTGGAGAGGAGACTTAACTGTGCACCTGGTTTGCTTTGTCATATAAACAGAGGAAGATAACGGTTACACAGCTGGTCCTATTTTTGTTAAGGTTTTGTGGATCTTTAAGTGTAATGCCATTTGCATTAATATGATCATTGTTTGTTGTTATGAAACACAAGGAAATGATGACTTAAGATATGTGGATAGTTATAAATCACAGCTTTCAAACGGTCATTTTTCAACAAGATAAACAGCTTCTCAACAGAATGAACTTTGAGAACAGTGCCCTTTTCAAAGTTGATGAAGCTCTCTTGAATGTGTAAACTCACTTTTCTGACAGTAGTAAAGAACTCTTTATGAAGTGAACAAATATGTTTAAAGTGACATCTACTTCTAGAGCTGATTAAATACTAAAAAAAAAAAGCATTTGTTCAAGTGCCAACTGGTTGCTCAGTTTGACCACATTCATTTCTTTTATTATTCATTCTTTGTAAACCTTACAAAGAGGATTTTGTTCATGTGACTGGTTTGGGAGCTGCCGCTATTCATATGTATGCTAGTACTCATATACAACAAGAATATTCATAAGTTAATAGAGAATTCACTGTTCGTTATTTGGAATTTGAGTCATCCAATCAGGGAACAGAAATAATACTTTGTGACTTCAGTGACCTATCACTCACCACAAATTATTCAGAGTGAATAAATGAACAGTTGGCAACCAACCATAAGTTAAGAATCAGAGAGGTAGCCGTGTTAGTCTGGAATTGCAGAAGTGACAAAGAGTCCTGTGGCACCTTAAAGACTAACTAAAGTATTGAAGCATAAGCTTTCATGGGCTAATACCCACTTCGTCGGATGCACCATAAGTTGAAATTTATTTGCATATGCCATCGATAAATATTTGCAAATAAATAATATATTAGTAGAAATTGTAGAAGTAGTAGAAAATAATTAGCAGAAATAGTTTGCAAACTATTGGATATCCATTTTTGGTAGGATTTGACTCTCTTCCCAAAAATAAAGCTGCTAAATTTGGGAGCCCTGTGCACTCCCTGAAATGGTGTGCCAACCATACTTATGGGTCCAACTTGGCATGCAGAGGCCCACCATATGTACACTTCTTTATTAGAGGCCTTACGAGCACATATGCCTCCCCATAACCTCTGATACTCCATACAAGATCTACACCACCACCACCGTCCAATTTAAAAATAAGGAGACCACTACCTCCCCTGGACATGAGAAAGTTCTCTTCCTTGTACAGTAAACCCTCGATTTAACGGACCCCGATTTAACGGACTTCGGATGCAACGGACAAAATTTCCGATGCATCCGAAATCCGTTATTCGGGGGCTGCCGGCTCCCGCCCGGGTCCCACCTGCGGGCGGGCTGGCTGGCTGCTGGCTCCCGCCTGCGGGTGGGCTGGCTGGCTGCTGGCTCCCGCCTGCGGGCGGGCTGCCTGGCTGGCGGCTGCTGGCTCCCGCCCGGCTCCCCGCAGCGGGGAGCCTGGCGGGAGCTGTCAACCCCCCCGCCCGGCTCCCCGCAGTGGGGAACCGGGTGGCCGGGGAGCCGGGCGGGCGAGTTGACAGCTCCTGCCCCGGCTCCCCGCTGCGGGGAGCCGGGCGGGGGGGGGGGTGGTTGACAGCTCCCGCCGGGCTCCCCGCTGCGGAGAGCCGGGCGGGGGGGCGGGGGAGGAGGGGTTGACAGCTCCCGCCCGGCGGCCGGGTTGACCGCTCCCGCCCGGCTCCCCGCGGTGGGGATCCGGGTGGGCGGGCTGACAGCTCCCGCCCGGGTCCCAGCAGCGGGGAGCCGGGCGGGCGGGTTGACGGCTCCCACCCGGGTACCAGCAGCCGGGATCCCGGGCGGGCAGGCTGCTGCTGGGCGGGCTGACTCACGGCTCCCGGCTCCCGGCCGTGATCAGTAAAACCTCTATATAAGGGACTAATTCGGGTGAGGGGGGTGTCCGTTAAAGCCAAAAGTCCTGTTATTTAATGATTTTTTAAAATTATTAAATAACGGACTTTCGGCTTTAACGGACACCCCCTCGCCCGAATTAATCCGTTATATCGAGGTTTCACTGTACTACCTGCTGTTCTCCCATTCTGCAGAGACCTACCTGCATTATTCAACCTTCTCTTAAAAAAACAACAACTGCAGTCATCTCCCTTTCTAAACAGCCCAAAGTCAGTCAGAATGCTACATTAAATCACCAGTTTTTCCCCTATTTGTGTCCCCAAAGAGAAGGGTGTTTGAGCACTCCTTAAGACTTCTCACTTAGTAATGAGCCTGAGACAAGTTTTCCAGGATAACAGCTAGCATTTCACTTTATATTTGATCAAGATTAGGGTTACAGTAATTACAATGAGATGTCCATCTTTGTCTCCTTTAATATTTTGGGTGCAGGTGAAGGACGCTCCCAAATTTAACTATAATTATGAACACATTGGAATATGTACAGCCTTAGTTTAAAAAATGCTTATTTATTTTTCATTAAAACAGAATCCACACATGCAAATATCTTCAAAAGTGTCCAGACTTCACATTACTGTGTATGGATGTCTATATTTTATCATGGTAGAATCTAATTAATTAGCTTCCCACCTGACCTCTCCCAAAAAAAGATTGATTAGTTTCTCCCCTGAATTAGAGGAAACAGCTAAATCAAAATATACTAATTAGAATCTATTATCAACTGCAGCACTTTTTTTTACCACAATATGAGCTCATACTACCACTAGTTTATAAGAAAAATACCTTATAAAGAAAACTTGTAGTGAGCAATGTATTCTAACTTTATTTTATGTATCTCCATGTATACCATTCAATTTTGTCAACTCAGACACTATTGTATAATTACTGTACTACGGAAGGTTCTCATTATCCACTTTATCTCCAGATCTTTCAGTTGCCATTTCGCCCCATAATGCATCCCCTACCACTTTTCAACTTTGAGTCCCATGGAGAATAGAAAGTATCTGGGAGACTGAAGGGCAGCAGTGCCCAATACTGTATATCCTGCAGTGCTGTCTTCTCCCTCCATGCCCCCTTCTAGAGACACTCAGCTATAGAGTGGCTTATCTGCACATAGGGTACATCTACATAGCAGCTGAGAGATGTAATTCACAGTTTGGGTAAACACATATATTGGGGCTAGCATGCTAAAATAGCAATATGGTTCCGGTAACACAGACAAGTGGTGGATAGGACTAGCCACCTAAGTATGTATCCAGGCAGTCAGAAGAGACTGTATTTGGTAAACTAGTCCAAGCCACCACTTGTGCCACCACAGCCACACTGCTATTTTTAGCATAGTAGCTTGAGCACAGATAGTGTGTGTTTGTCGATCCAAGCTGGAAATTACCTCTCTGAGCTGTTGGGTAGACTAACCATTAGAGCAGATTCTGCAGTCAGCTGGCCAGCAGGTGGGGCATCTGAGAAAAAGTTTCAGGCAGCAGCTGAATGTGGGTGAATGGACTGAAATCCCCTCTGCAGTCAAGCTGAACCCTCACACCACCAAAAATACTGAAATTAAGAAGGTACTGATGGCATGGGGGCGAAGGGTGGGAACAATTACACTTGAGGGGGTGGGGATAAGAATGAAGACAAAGCGGACTCTGGAGAAAAGGTGACAGCAGATGGGAGCCAGAGAGAGTGGAGAATGAAAAGGGAAACTCCATGGGGAGAGCCAAATAGAGCGAGGCAGTAAGGACAGAGAGCATCTGTCAAGCCAGCTTTTTCTCCCACTGAAATGTAAGGCTAAAAATGCTACACTTGTTCCTTTTACAACAAGTCAAAAGAATTTACAGAATACGGATTTAAAATGTGATAAATGAAATGGGGAAACAAAAAACATTGAACTACTTACATGTTTTTGCCGTTGCTGTATAAAAATTTTTTTCCTTTTAAATGAAATTTTTAATATGTTCATCCTAAAAAAAAATAAAAAACAAACAAACAGCCCATATAAATAGAGCAAAATAATCAAAGAAAATGTGACACAACACGTTTATAATGCCCGTCGGTCTTAAAAGATCCTGAAGTACATTATAGCATTACACATTCCTGATTACTAAAATGCAACTACCTCTTGGGTGGAGATTAGCAGCTAACTGACACATGCCACAGTCAAAAACAGCACAGGAGCAAGAGAGAGGAGCAGTAACTTTGACCAATGGAGAGCATCTTTTAAAAATCATTATTCAATAGTCACTCTCTAAGATTTGAATGTTGCATGAGTAGAAAGCCTCCTGTGGCAATTCTCACTAACTAAGCTGTTCGGTGTACTTTTAGCAAAGACCCAATGGAATCAGATTTTCCTCTTCATTGGATGCACAGAGTGGTACCTAATGCGCTGAGTTTGTGTAATTAATGAACCATATTGTAACAACAGAGTACCAAGAGGCAAATGTAGGACTTTGATAACAGGATACATTAGGCTGTATACAATATCAAAAATGTATTGTCATCTGCTCTATGAGACTAGTCATGTTAATATTGGTAATAGTTGTATCACATTATTGATGATATTTTGAATATGAAAAGGGAACCAACATTTTAGAGTTGTCTTTTTGAAAAATCCTATGCTACTGTACTATTAAACACCCAGGAGAATAATTGGTGGTTACCCATTAAACATTCTAATCACATACTTATTTGACTTTGTGGGATTAAGGGAGAGGAAGAGTGGTGGGAAGAGACAGGTCTGAGTGCTAAGATTTTCCTTACATAGATTCATCAAATCTCTAATATTGCAATATCCTTATATATTTTATGTAGCATAGTTAAAAACAAACATGAGTTGTGATGTTCTAAATACACATGGTGTCAGTGGTGACTTCCCAAATTCATTTATTATAGGCAGAGATGATAATAGTGGCTATAGTTAAAGCTTGTCTAACACTTCATTATAAGCCCGATGCTATTTGCTTAGCTGAATTCTTCAGGGTGAAATTTTCCATGATTGTTTTTGTCTCTTTTGTCTCAGGATTTTTTTATTTTTTTTTTAGGATTTCAAAGTCATTCCATCATTTCCAAGAAAAAGGCTATTGAAAAATAGGTAGTTTTGCCAATGTCAAAATTTCCAACTGTTGTTTTTGTTTTTTTGTTAAAGTGCTCTAGTTCCTGCATGCTTGGGAGAAGAAATTTGATGAAGGGATATTTGGAGTTAGAGAGGTGCCTTACCCCTAAGAAAATCCAGATTTGGCCAATTTATAAATCTGAAAACTGCCATTTGCACATGCACAGTAACACTTGTTAGAAGGCTGCTGCTAAAATATTAGAATATTGTACCTTCACTGAGTATGCTGCAGACCCCTGGAGTTTTGCCCAACAACTGTACTGAGGATTTCTCCCAACCCTCACCAACTCTCCTACATAGCTGTCACAGAGCTAGAACTCTAGATAGAGAGTGCAGAGGGGACCCATCAGTCACTCTCTGTTTTGACTTAGGGGAAGGTGAATTGGGTTAGGAGCTAACTTGAAGTCCTACTCCACCACTTCCTACTAATTGGTGTTAATGCTGTGCATTTTACAACTGTTATTATTGAGCAATACCTCACACTCCTGCTTTAGGAAACAAGAGACAAACATTCAACTGTTTTATCAATAGGGTAACAGACTGCACAGTGTCACCTGTAGCAGACCTGGAAATAGAATGTCCGTAATATGTCAAATCCCATCCACTTTGCCACACTGCCTTTTACAATGATTGTAAAAAAAATGTGCTCTTGACTCTGTCATCAGAAACAGAGGAAACCCAAGGATTCTGATTCTCAACATTCCTCTGCAGTCTCGCAAATACTTGTGTAAGCTACTGGAAAGTTTATGCCATGTTCCTCTCTACCGGCTAGTCTACAGAAAAAGTAAGCGCATAACACTGATACTATACACCATTGGTTTAAGTGGTGGAAGTCTGTACTGTGTGTTTAAAGAACATTGTTACCAAACCTGCTGATGACCTACAAGATGATGGAATTTGTTTTTTCAGTTTTGTTTTTTAAAAGAACAGGTGAAATTATTGTCTCCAGAGTCTTTTTCTAATGTTTTATTTTACATAATACCTAGTTCTGAGCACTGAATCCATGTGCTACACAGCTGTTTCATCTCTGCTGCTGCACTCCTACTATGCTGTTGACTCCCTCTCGTTACTCCTTCCTCTCCCCATCACCATCTCTCACTTTCAGGACTTGTCTGTTCTTCAGTGCCAGTGCTGCTTCTTTAGAGTACCGCTCCAGCGGTTTAATTCAGGGCACAAAATACTTGTTAAAAGGACATAGATGTATTTAATCTCATAAACAACAGCTGTGACATCACACAATCTGTTAAAGTGAATGGCAGTGACAGTAATCTGTGACACTTTCTTTTTTGTTTTTCTAGTTGATTATGCGGTCATTAGAAGACTTACATTGCACGAGTGCTCAAGCATGTCACATCCAGAATATAACCTGTATATAATGCAGTTGTTCACATTCTTATGTGTAACAGCCACCCTTCTCATTCATTTTACAATCTTTACAGTGGGTCCCTGTAAAATTCACAAATTCACTAGGTATTACTGCTTACTTTTAAAGTACACAGTCATTTTGTTCCTCTAGAAATGACAAATTTTTTGGCTCAGGTTTTTCCTTTCATTTACCAAGAAAAAAAGAAAATTACATAACTGGCAATAGAACCTCAAGTGTCTGTACCAGAGGTTGGGACTTGACAACGGGATGGATCACTTGATAAATGCTCTGGTTTGTTCATTCCCTCTGAGGCATCTGGTACTGTCGGAAGACAGGATACTAGGCTAGATGGAGCACTTGTCTGACCCAGTATGTTCATTCTTATGTCTTTAGAACTTCAGATCAACAAACTGATACTTAAAGCTAGCCTAAACCAAGCTGCTATTTTTTAGACTTAAACTGAAAACGTTTCCTTAACTGTAACTTTGCTTTCTCATCCATCTATCTGGAAGTTTCTGCGTATATCAAATCCACAGTTCAAGCAGGAAGCCAATTAGATTTCAAGTAATAACAAGTAGCCTTAATATAGTCCTGCAGGCGTCTCAGAAAAGCTATTCCAAAGTTGCAATTGTTTTGACTGCACACATATAACAAAGAACAGAAATTGATCTGTTGCATCTTTGTAAGTGGTGGTGTAATTAATATATATTCAGATTGGGGAGGAAATCTGTAGCTTGTGTGTTAGGAAAAAGCCTCTTCACTTGCAAAATAAGCCAATCTAATTTGGAAATTGTTTGGAATCCCCTGGTGCCATTTAAAGTAAGGTTTTTTCCCCTCCAGAGCAGATCAAATTTGGGGGAAAGTTATTTTTCAGAAATATACACTATTCTGACACTCAGACTGACAAGGCTGTCAGCTTATTTTTCTTATATAGTTTGTTTTGATCATCTCATTTTTTGCCAAGATAGTATTTTTATTACATTTATCCTTCAGTGCTTTTGTTCACTTTGGCTACTATTACACAGCCAGGGCCAGATTTACACCTTGCACGCCCCTAGCCACAGCACAGAATCATAGAATACCAAGGTTGAAAGGGACCTCAGGAGGTCATCTAGTCCAACCCCCTGCTCAAAGCAGGACCAATCCCCAACTAAGTCCTCCCAGCCAGGGTTTTGTCAAGCCTGACCTTAAAAACCTCTAAGGAAAGAGATTCCACCACCTCCCTACATAACCCATTCCAGTGCTTCACCGCCCTCCTAGTGAAAAAGTTTTTCCTAATATCCAACCTAAGCGTCCCCCACTGCAACCTGAGACCATTACTCCTTGTTCTGTCATCTGCTACCACTAAGAGCAGTCTAGATCCATCCTCTTTGGAACTCCCTTTCAGGTAGTTGAAAGCAGCTATCAAATCCCCCCTCATTCTTCTCTTCTGCAGACTAAATAATCCCCATTTCTTCAGCTTCTCCTCATAAGACATGTACTCCAGCCCCCTAATTGGACTCTTTCCAATTTTTCCACATCCTTCTTGTAGTGTGGGACCCAAAACTGGACACAGTACTCCAGATGAGACCTCACCAATACCAAATGGAGAGGAATGATCACGTCCCTTGATCTGCTGCAAATGCCCCTACTTATACAACCCAAAATGCCGTTAGTCTTCTTGGTAACAAGGGCACGCTGTTGACTCATACCCAGCTTCTCATCCACTGTAACCCCAGGTCCTTTGCTACAGAACTGCTGCCTAGCCATTCGGTCCCTAGTCTGTAGCAGTGCATGGGATTCTTCTGTCCTAAGTGCAGGACTCTGCACTTGTCCTTGTTGAACCTCATCAGATTTCTTTTGGCCCAATCCTCTAATTTGTCTAGGTCTCTCTGTATCCTATTCCTACCCTCCAGCGTATCTACCACTCCTCCCAGTTTAGTGTCATCCACAAACTTGCTCAGGGTACAGTCCACACCATCCTCCAGATCGTTAATACCTCCCCTTCATCTTCAGTGCTTCCCCTGCCTGCAGTGATCCTTTGTTTTACACAGTTTTAGAGAGGTATGGTGCCCCTAGAATGCCAGGACCCCTAGGCACATGACTGTGTGCAGTTCGAAATCCAGCCCAGCACATAGCATCGCTGTCCTATTAATATTGCAGAATATTGTTCCAGAATTTTTTGAAAGAGTGCTTTGATGGTATTTGCTGCCACCTAGAGTTCAAAAAAGTTTGTGCCAAATCCTGATGAACTTACACCACAAGAAGCTCTATTGACTTACAACAGTGTTATTCAAAGTGTAAACTGAAGCAGGATTTAGCTTTTTATGCGAACTCTATCTCCTTTTCAGCCATTTGCCACTATATAATGTTTTCCCCACCCAAGCACCTCCACCCAATAGGCTTTGTAATCCTTTAAGTGAAATACATTGAGGGCATAATAGAAATTTATCACATTCTATCTTTTTATATGTCTAAGCACACAAAATCCAAAATGCAGTCTGCATATATAGTATAGAAAGGTGTGGCGCTGTATTTTCTCACAATGACTTGAGTTAACCAGATTGCTTATGAGTGGCTGAGTCATGACTGATGTATCGATTCAAACAGAAATGAGACCAATAAAGCCGCTCTCCCATATATAAAAGTTTTTAGTTTGGGAGGGGAGGGGTTGGGGGTAGGGTGGAAAGAGACTATTTTAGAGCGTTTCTACGACTGTTCCTACCAATTTCATACTTTCGCCTTCAAATCCTGGTGCCTGAGCTATTATGAGTCCAATTTGTATTAAGCCTGAAGACTCAAAAAATTACTTAAAAGTTTTCTATACATGATGTCGTAATTCCAGTATACAAACTTTTTGCACCTTGCAAGACTAGAAGTGCTGTAGAATGCTGTGAATTATCCCTTCTCGGTGGAGTAACACTTCTGCTGATAGACCTGAAAGATCACATGATATTGAACTTTACACATCACTGGTGCAGAACTTAAATATTGCCCACTCAAGACTGTGGCTCAGTAATTTTGGGTAGAGTAAAAGTTTGAAAAGGAAGAAAATACCTTTCTGGCAGACAATCTTTAAAAATGGTAGCTGTTTAAAGGCATTTAAAGATTTGAATGGCTAGAATTAATAAAGGAGGACTAGAGGGCATATTTCAAGACAATCAGAGGTGCATAATCAAAGAAATCTATATTTTATCATGCACTAAATACACAGACACACACAAAACATCATTATGTGGTATGAAGTTTGTATTGATATGAATTTGGGATGGCTGCATTATCCCCAAGTGAATTATGCAGGCCATACTATTCAAAAGATGATACATTTCAAAGAATGGAGAAAAAGGAGAGAAATAAAGGAAATAAGCACCAAAAAAAATAATTTAGGGTAGATAATTTAAATTTATAATCTCTTTTAGTGCCTTACTCTATCACACATTCCTTAGATTTGTGATAAAAGGATGGGGTGTTTTGACTACTTAAGTCCTATTAATATTGGTGATTATCTGTAGGTTTTGTAGTTAAATAACTGGAGGCAGAAGAGGAAAAGCTATAGCTCACTACAATGTATTACTCTGTGAGGTCTGGTAGATTTGCATCAACTTCTTTGGAAACCTTCCCCGGAAAACTGTTGTAAATTATGCCTAATACCATGCACCAGCAGCTAGGCACCAGTTCCACAACTGAGTAGACTGGAAGAAGTGCAAATAATCCCACTTTTACACAAAGAGGGTCAGTAAGTAGTGGAGTGGAGAAGAATCATCTTTTGCACCCTCTCCAAAATCTTAAGGCCAGATGTGTTTAACATTTCAATCACTTTACATAGGGGTCAGCACTCTAGAGTCTCCTTCCTGTACCAAGATGGGACTTCCCTATCAAAAATGAATGCATACACTACTGTTTTCAGCTTTACACAGTCAACAAAGTATCTTCCCTTTTGGAGACCCCAAACCTATAAGTCAACCCTGGAGAGACTTGTTTTACTCCTTTTTCGCTTGTTCATTTATCCCAACATCTCCTGAAAACTGCCTATAATTGCCATTTTTGTTGGTTATGTACTTTCTTTCACAGAAGCAACGGCCATGTTTGCCAAAATTCATAAAATTGCTGATCATCCACAATTAATTGCTGAGCTGTTTAGCAACATTAAAAAATGTAAGCAGAGTTATTTGGGTATAAGGACAGGGGATGTGGAGGGTCATCAGTGTCCCAAACCTGCAAATGCATATACGAGAGTGGTCTGCCTCTGAATTCTAACTGACTCCTTTAAACTTAGTGGTACTCAGAATCATGAATCTTTGTAGGATTAGGTCCCCAATCCAGAGCTTTCACTTTAACCCAACCCAATGAGAATCATATACATATCACAAAAACTTAACCTAGCTCTGTCAGTAATAGATTTTTCCTCTTTGGAATAATCATGCCATGTGAAAATATTATTTAAAATTTTAAAACAGCAGTTGTAATTGTTGATTAACAAAGGAAGTAGAAACAAGTAACACTTACCAGGGATAGAAACTTGTGCAAATAAATTTTCTGTACACCGCAATACCTCCTGATGCAATTCCAATCATCAAATCTAGATTATGTAGATCCTGAAAAAGAAAAATATTGTAAAAACACAGAAGAAGCCTATGAAATACATGTTCTTTCTGCGGGGGAATTCATTCATGGGTTTTCCATATACAAGTATAAAAAACAATCCAAAAGGCTTACAATTCAAAGAGTAAGATTTCTTCACTATTTGTCCTAACTTTGTCAGACCTACAGTGCAATATAAGTCTTGCTATTGAGAGAAGCATTATAATGTTATCTCATGCAATTGTGTTTAATACTGTCTGTGTCAGTAGGAGAGACTGTTATAAGGCAGCAGCGCGGAGGGGTGGGGAGGGGAGGGGGATAGAGCTCTTGTCCCTGGTCAGTCAGTTAAGTGTTCAAAGAATTTCAGAGCTCAGGCACCCAGCCTCCCAATCCTTGACTGTTTGGGAGGACTTGGAAAATAATTCCTCTCTCTGACTCCAGAAGGACCAACCAACTAAAGGCTAACAGAGTTGGCTAGGTAAGAGACCCAAGCTCTCTATATAAAAGTGGGTTGGGACCACATATATGTGGATATGCATAACAAGTCAAATTTACTGTCCATTGTAGTGTCATGTCCTGGTGGACCAGATCAGAATTAAAGGTCTTAGACTTCTAGTCAAGGAGAAGAGGTGCCCTGGCCTAAGAATGATTTAATATGTCAGAACTCCTTTCTTTTAGGCACCTGTTGCTGTTATTTTTATGGTGATAAAGGTGTTCCCAACATACATGAAATCCTGAAAAACAAATATTACGTGTATGTTTCAACAGACTACTCTTGTGTAAAATTCAAATATGTGCACATCAGGATTTGCAGGACTGAGGCCTTACAATTAATCTACTAAAGTACTATAAAGTGGTAGAATACACGTGACAATAGGACATATACTGGGATCATTAACCAGCTTTGATATTGCAGGATGTCCAACCTCCATGCACATTAACTATGATATAAACACAAATTATTGTCTACAAGCAGCAGCTGGATAAGTTACATCATAAATTTTAAGCTTATGATTTCAGCCAAACAACATTCCTTCTTTGTCCTGTGGTTCTCATCACTGAGCTTAAATCTCATTAAAACCATATTTATGGAATCATTTTTCATGGAGGCTGAAATTATTCACACTGGAGTTTTAGAATTACAGTGTATAATGAAACAGTAATAAAAATATTGCTTAGCCAATGTTTTAGACGTTTACTTTAAGTCCAATATAAAATTGTAATCCTCAGCTTCCTAGCTCTATGTATGTACTCATCTTACAATATACATATTTCTACAGGGAATTGAACATTTATGCCTAAAGATAGCTTTAGGATCCCTAACTTCAGGAACCCAATCTTTAAAATATTGGCTTTGGATCAGGAGAGCAGCCTTAAGAAATTTTATAACACACTGTAAGGTAATGCTGGATTCTCTTAAGAAAACTTTCAATAGCCTAAATGCTCCACTAGATGGCTCTGTTTGCTCAGGTAGAATAAATACATTTCCCTTAATCCCCCACTTCCATTTTTGTTGTACCATAACGACTCTGAGAATAAAACAGGTAGAATATAATTGCACTAAACTCTAGCAGGATACAGAATGTTTGGGAACAAATTATCATTTCTATTACAAGTTTGTTAGAATATATAAAATAAGAGATTGAATAATTGCTGAACATTCTCTGCCACATGCATTATCAATTCCTATGCCACCTAACTCAAGTATCATAGTACATTGTAGAGGGTAAACACAGCACCATATTGTGCCAGATTTAGTATCTATCAGTAATTTATATTTCACTGGCAAGAGAAAAAGAAATACAAATCCTGTCTCTAAAGAGGTTAATACAAAAAAAAAAGGGTAAATAAATTTGGCCACACATCTTAACAACTCTAAGCAGGAACAACTCTTGTACACCAGGATTCGATCACATTGCCTCTTTAGGCTGATAAACAAGATTACAGCGGCCCATTAAAAGCTAGTTTGAAGAAAAAGCTGGAAGCTCCCGTAAGAGCTAACTGGGGAAAATGTTAGCAGAAATGACAGATTGATAACCATTGAACAGAGAAGAACTAAATTAATCCAGTTCCTCCAGATGGTGTGCCTGATCAAGTTTTTGGGGGGGTTTTTTATGCTGATATAACCTCACCCTGATATGATAATGAAATCAAAAACCTTCAAGACTAAACAAATCCAAGCATAAAGACCAAGAAATGGGAACGTAAGTGGGCACGTGGAAGGAGAGATACTTCCTGAGAGTATGTCTACACACCATCAGGGAGCATACTTCTCAACCAGGGTAAACAGACACATGCTACCATGTTAAAAATAGCAGCACAGCCAGGGGTGGCATGGGTTCCAGCTCAGGCTAGCAGCCTTGGGCCGTACAAACCTGCCTGGGCCCGCTGAATACATACCTGGTGGCTAGCCCAAGCCGCCGCCCATGTTATCCCCAAGGTGTGCTACTATTTTTAGCACTTGAGGTTGCCTGACACTTCCCATTATAAAACCCTATTCTCAGTTGCTCATAGCTTTGCCAAACTTTAACCAGAGAAACAAGGTAGATGAAGTAATAGCTTTTATTGAAACTACTTCTACTGATGGAAGGTACAAGCTTTCAAGCTATACAGAGCTCTTCCTCAGGTATGGGAAGGAAGCAGACTGAGCTAAATACAAGTTGGGACAGATTGTTAAGGGACAGTACATGTTGGAGGCAGTCACTTGAAATGCAGTGTGTAACTGGGGGTTAGATGTTAGGCATAAAGGGTTTGAAGTGGACAATTAAGAATGGCAGGCAGAGTAGTGTGCTACAAATTTCCTGAATTGAAGAAGGTTCTCTCCAGGTATTTAGGTGCTAATAAATCTATGATGTGATCTACTTCTCTGGTGGAGTAGCCTTGTTTACTGGCACTCAAAGCAGCACCAGACCCTGCCAGAACAATAGATATAAAACCTGCAGACATATCTCCACTGCCATACCATGCCATGATGATTAATACCTCTGTGACCGGGGTCCAGTGGGGAGCCAGATGAGGTCACTCAGTTAGGGTGAACTGTAAAGAATGGAGCAGACAAACCCCAAAGCTGGTGGATAATAAAGTACTTAAGATCTACCAAGCCAGCAGTAAAACAGTTTCTGCTATATCTTACTGGTTACTACCGTGTTTCCCCGAAAATAAGACAGTGTCTTATATTAATTTTTGCTCCCAGAATTACGTTACATTATATTACAGCGAGAGGCAAAACTGGAAGTACGTCTTATTTTCGGGGGATGTCTTACTTTCGGGGAAACAGGGTAAGAACACCAAACAACATGGTTCCCTTGAAGCAAACCAGCCTCTGGCCTCCATCCAGGTACCCAAGTCAAATATGATGAAGATTTCTCAAAATCTTATTTCATCATATAAAATAAAAAAAAATTACCAGTCCCAAAGGATGAGACACATTACCTCCCAGGTTTGTGAATATTTCAGATCTTACCCAACTACACGCTACAGCCAATTCTTATTAACTAAACTAAAATTTATTAAAAGAGAAAAGAGAGAGTGTGACTAAAAGATCAGTATACGTATAAACATGAGTTCAATTTTTGAGGTTCAGATTCATAGCAGAAATGGTGAGCTTTGTAGTTGAAAAGAGTTCTTTCAGAAATAGTCCATAGGTTATAGTCCAATGTCTATATTTCAGGGCAGTCCAGTCAGAATGGGGATCTCAGTCCTTGTGGTGTAGGCTTCCCTTGCATGAAACCTCAAGCAGATCCAAGATCAACAGGATCAGGACTGAAGGGTCTTTTTATACAGTGTTCTAGCATCTATTTGACCATACAGTCCTGAGTAAACAGGCTTCTGACATAACCTTCTGTTTTCTCAACACCACCAGTAATTGATTGCACATTTTAACACAGGACAATTTATCCATTAGGCAGACTATCACAAACTTCAGAGACATATAAACAATGACATCATTTCACCAAAGATTAATCTAAATGTTAATATTCCCTTTTGATCTCTGAACTAGTAGCCATAGTGACAGATAGGAACTTTCTGTTCACAATTTGCAGCACAAAGATTTTGTCAAGTGTGTGCCATCACTATGCTTGGCAGGGTCATAGCAATGTCAATGTTATAGCAATAGCAATGTTGGCAATGTCATAGCAATACACATGGCAAGAGGAAATCCATGACTAACAGTTGAGATGAGTATTGAATCAGCCTAGTCCTGTCCAAGTAAAAATGCCCTATCTAAGGTATGGAGTCACTCCTCACCTTTCTGAGGATGAGGCTTAGGGAAAAAAACTGGTAAGTATATCCCTGGTAAGTCAAACATTTTGGATGCTGGCCTAAGAACACTTTGTCTTACTGAAAGACTATGAAGGAGGGGTCAGCTACCAAGACACAATTTCCTCATCCTCCTCACAGAGATAACTGCAACCAAAAATGCCCCTTTCATGGCCAGATGAAGAGCAGGTAGCCATTGGTTCAAAGGGTGGACCCATCAACCAATTCAAAACCCATTTAGGGAAAAGATCCGTCTCTTGGTGATAGATATCCAGACCCCTTAAGATCCTAATGAACATGGTATTGGAAAATACTGAGTGACTCATTATTGCAGGGCAGAAACAGAGATAGCTGCTAGATGAACTCTGATAGAACTACCAGAGACTTTGTGCTGTTTAAGGTGGAACAAATAGTCCACAACATGTATAAAAATGTCGACTGGCAATATCTCCTTTCCCTAAGACCATGAGAACTTCTTCCATTTTAGCAAATAAGTGCACCTAGTCAAAGGCTCTCTCTTATTCAGGAGAGAGTTTGTTTTGCACAGTCTCTAAACAGACCACCTCCTGAGGCATTAACCATGGATCATCCAGGCCAGCAGACGAAGAGCATCAGGGTTGGAGTCAAGCAGGCGACCGTGGTCTTGTGAGATCAGGGCTGATTCTGGAGGAAGTGTCAAGGGAAGCCTGGTGGAGAGAGACAGCAAAGTAGAGAACCAATGCTGATTAGGCAACAACAGTGCTGTGAGGATTATGTGAACATGATCCTGCTCAATCTTGAGCAATGCTCTGGGAAAGCGTGGACTAGAAGGGAAAGTATATAGCAGTTTGTCTTTCCAGACTATGAGGAAGGCATCCGTAAGAGATCCCTGACTGTGACCCGCTCTTGGACAAAAAAGTCAGCACTTACAGCTGTGGCAAGTAGGAAATGGCTCTACGTGAGGCCTCCCCATATGACTGAAAAATTAGTTTTCTTATATCAAGCCTGCAAGATCACTCGTGTTCTCTGCTAAAAGACCTACTCAAGTGGTCTGCCAAACTGTTCTAAATCTCTGGCAGGTGAGATGCATTGAGGTGAATCATGCTGGTGATACTAAATTCCAAAGCTGTATCACTTTTTCACAGAGATGATCTGGCATCGCCCTTCCTGTCTGTTTACACTGAACATTGCAGCTGTGTTGTCCATGAGGACATCACTTGATCTGGGGGAGGAAAGCCCAACATGCTAGATTAATGGCCCTCAACTCTGTCACATTTAAATGGAGAACTAAATCTTGTTGTGAACAGACACTTTGAGTCCTCAGGTTTCCTAGGTCAGTCGCTCTCAACATTTCCACAGTGATGTACCCCTTTGAGAAGTCTTATTTACCTGTGTACCCCAACTTTAAAAATACTTGCTTAAAAAATCAGACATAAAAATACAAAAAACTGTCACAGCACACTATTACTGAAAAATTGCTTACTTACTCATTTTTACTATACAATTATAAAATAAATCAATTGGAATATAAATATTGTACTTACATTTCAGTGCACAGTATATGGAGCAGTATAAACCAATCACTGTCTGTATGAAAGTTTAGTTTGTACTGCCTTCAGTAGTGCTCTGTTGTAAAACTAGGCAAATATTTATATGAGCTGATATACTCCCTGGAAGAACCCTGCGTACCCCCAGGGGTACATGCACCACTTGTTGAGAACCATTGCCCAAGGTGAGCCCCTTCTCCTCTCCCCAAAACTAGAGAAGAAACAAACATCCATAACCAGAATCAATGCAGGTAGGGGAGTAGCAAAGAAACTCCAATTGGTTGGATCCATCCATCAATCCAAAGAGGCTATAACTCTGAACTATAAATCTGGTTTTCAGGACTGCTCCTTTGAAGTCTATCGTTTGGAGACTGACTTGTCCTCATTGATCAGCAAATCCAAAACTCTGAGGATGCACCAGATCTTGGTCATACTTCATTTTACCTGTCTCTTGGGCCAACCCTTTGCAGTCATCCAGACATGGAAGTACTTGTGCTCCCGTTTTCTTTAGAAACACAGCCACCACAACCACCACTATGCATTTTGTAATTACTCACAGGGCCATGGATAGATCAAACAGTAGGAATGTAAACTGATCCTGGGATTGACTAGAAATCTTAGGAATCTCTTGTGGCTTTGACAGATAGCCACATGAAAATATGCATCCCTCAAGTCAAGGGCAGCATACTAGTTGCTGGGATCAAGGGAGGGAATGATGGAGATTAAAGTGACCATACAAAACCTTATTTTCTTTATATGTTTATTCAGCTCTTGCCGGTCTCATATGGATCTGAGACCTCCCTTTGACTTTGGAATCAGGAAGTATAATGAATAAAGCCATTTCCCTTTGTGCAGAGGAAGAATCTCATCTGTAGCTCCTAAATAAAGAAAAGACTGTACCTCTTGAATGAGGACAGCCTTGTGAGAATGGGTTTCTGAAGAGAGGTAAGGAAGGGGGAGGAACTGAAATAAACTGAAGAATGTATCCAAGTTCCACGGGGCTTAGAACCCATGGATCTGTGGTAATATGGGCTCAAACACACTGCTAGAAAAAACGGGTGGGAGATATTGGTGTAATGCAGCCTGGTAAACTGCCTTCAATATGGCAATCAGAAAGACAACTTAGCATCTCCAGGCTGCCGGAAACAGTGCCAGAGGAAGAAAAATGTAGATTCCTCCTCCTGGGAATCTACCCCTTCTTTCTGGACTGGTCAGAATGTCTAGCCATGAACAACTGATAAAGCTGAAATGACTTAGGAAGGAACTGTTTCTTTTTAGGGTATGAGGTGTAAATTCCTGAAGACTACTACTTAGCCCTCAAGTCCTTCAGATTGTGAAGTTTCTCATCAATGTGCTGCAAAATAAGAGTTGGACCCTCAAACAGTAGACCGTGTATCATCTGCTGGCCTTGCTGTGGAAGAGATAACAATTAGAGCTATGAGCACCTGTGCATCACTACTGCAGATATCATGGCTCTGACTGCCGTATCTGCCCCATCCAGTGCACCCTGCAGAGACATCCTGGCATCCATATTGTCCTCTTCCAGTACTGCCAGAAACTCCTATCTGGCATCCTCTGGCAATTTTTACATGCATTTAAGATCATCATCCCAGAGGGAGAAATCATATCTAGTCATCAGAGCTTGCTGATGGGGTGGAAGAAGGTTATCCTTCACATTCCTTTCATTTAGTGCCAAAACCTCTAAGGATGCTGGGAGGGGCTGTGTGTAGAAATGTTCAAATCCCCAGGAAGGAACATAGTATCTCCAATCAGTCCTCTTAGCTGTTGCAGGCACAGATGATGGCATTTGCCACAATACCTTTGTGGGCTCCAATATGGTCTCACTTGAAGGGAGCATCAGAATGAAAGTCCTGTCAAACCCAATACATCACCCACCTATGAGAGGACATCAGCAGTGCTTTACCAGGAAAACAAGTGCCTAAGTTCTGCTAAGAGAAGTTCTTGTTTCACAATATGGCCAAGTATGGCAGCAACTGAGAGACATGCACTGAGAACTCTCACATTGAGGAGAGCTCACCATTTATATTACAGAAAATAAAAGTGCAATTAGACTTTGATATGCTATCACGTGACCTATTTGGCATGCTAGGACAGGAGACCTCTCTCGAGAAAACTGCATTATGGTGCCCATCTATAATCATTTTCAGACACATCTTTCATATTGTGCGTGTTAGTACATGGAGACCCAAGACTTAGATTTAGGAGTGAAAGAATATACAGAAGTATTAAAGGGTTGGGACTTTTAAGGATGCATTTGAAATCAAAGTGATACTGAAGACTTCTGCCAGCCATGTCACTAAAATAGCCACTTATTTTCCCAGTACTTAACACACACTAATCTAGTTTACTTTCACCCTTCAAGAAAATATTTTGTTCTCTAAAATATTGTGCAGTATCAAAGACAAAATGTTCTCAAATGAGGAGGAAAACTATTCTATAAATTAATTTAATTTACTGACAAAACTGGAGATGCTTTTGTGTCAAATGCAAAGTTGAGAAATATAATACAAATTAAGTTGAAAACAAAATACTGTGCAGCCAATACTGAAGTGCTACTGTTTTCACTGTTAATGAAAGATTCTTGTCTTAAAAATAGTATTCATAAATTCAATTATTTTTCCAAGCAAAAAATGACAACGTAAACATACTCTACCACTGTGTAATTCTACTCCGTAGAATTCAAGGGTTCGTGCTATGTTTATATAGCAGGACTCTGCTTCAGATTGCTTGAGACCACTAAAGGAAAAAACAAAAAAGTTATTAATTTTAACTACATTAAGTTAGAACAAGACATTAAGCTTACTAACTTGACTATTTTAACCTATTACAAATGTTTCTTTTCAAAGCAGAAGAATTCTGTAGGCTGACAGGCTGATCATACCTGCAAATACCACAGAAACAGCTAAAAGATTCTGTATTTTAGTTCCTTCTAGGCTCCTCCTATATAATCCATCACATGCCCATTTGATTATAAGACCGGTCATACTCAGTCAAACTAACGGTCCATCTAGCCTAGTGTCCTGTCTTCCAAAAATGGCCAGTGCTCAAGAGGGAACGAACAGGTAATCATCAAGTGATTTATTCCCTGTCGCTCACTCCCAGCTTCTGGCAAACAGAAGCAATTTTCAAAGTCTGAATATTTAAATAACTAAAAACAGAGCATAACTATTCACAGGAGTGGAAAAGATTCCAGACCAATCGCTATTCTCACACAGTCATGCCTGTGCTCCAGTCTGATTAACTGCAAGTAGCAAGCAGACTACCCCAAAGAATAAGCTGAGGAAGAGCGCAATGAAAGGAGACAATTAAAGAAAAACAGACTGTAAAACCCAGCAACCAAAAAAGCAATATCTGAAGAAGTTACATCTACTTTAGTGTTTCACAAATTGTCAAAAAGCCACTCTGCAAATCTCCTCATAAAACCTTCTATTTATTTTTGCCAGAGATGTGGTAACAGACCATGATTAATGTGCTGCAAGAACTGGAAGAGGTTTTCCCCCAGTCTTGTAAGCTTCTACTTGAACTGTTACCTTGAACTGCTGGGATATGTTGGCTTTGAAGCTTTCACAGCTTTGTTCTTCTAAGCACAGGAGAGGAACAAGACATGAAATTTCCTATCTGGAAATAATTTGATCCATAGGTATAAGTTGTCACCATCTGACCTTTTGAAACTCAGTTCATTTAAGGTAAAATAAACTAAGAGTTACATCCTGGTAAAGATATGTAAGAATCCTGGAGTAGTTCTGACTACCACTTTGATTTTTGTTTTTTAAAGGGCCTTTCCTGCAGTACTTCACAGACAAACAATGAAACACACTAACTGATCATTCTAGCAGTAGTGATTGAAATCCAGAAAGACAAACTTAATAGAAAGGAAATATAATGATGAGGGAAGCCCAGTCAACTTAGTTATTGCCCTAAAGGATCTAGGAATGAGAGAAGAAAAACCCAGCTATTTGCCAGATGAACTTCTGAAGGCAGTTGAGTGAGGTACCGTGATTTGAGAGTCCTGAGGCTAATGAAGCTATCAAATGACTTGGAATCAGGAATTGTAAGAAACTGACATGGCCTTACAGCTATAGTAAGAAAACCAGGTCATGAAGACTTTCCAGTTGCAGTAGTAACTCTAGATCAAGGATTCTCAAACTTCATTGCACCGTGACCCCTTCCAACAATGTAAATTTCTACACAATCCAGGAAGGGAGGGAGGGGGCCTGAGCCTGCACAAGCCCCAAATTCCTGAACTAAGAGAAGAGCTGCTGTGAAAAAGCTGTTCCCTGTGGTACAGAAGCAACATGCAGGGGTTGTGATGCAGCACATGGGCTTCTATGGTAGAAGACTGAAAGACACCAAGATCTTTATGATATCTCCTTCTGTGGCCTTTGTGGTCCAGTTAATCCAGTTCATCCATCACAGTCTAGAAGATTCCTTCAATATGTGAGGGTCAATTTTCCTTTAGTGTTATCCATCTTCATCTATGTCACTAATATTTAATGGATGCAAGACTTCTTTTTTCACTTAAAGTGAATTTAATACCTTCCTCTTCCTACCCAACTAATGCTTACTAGTTAAACCTTGCCAAACAAGCAACACACAATTAAAAGGGTAAAAAGTGACCGATAGAATCAAGTTTTATTTTTGAAGGATCTTTACATTTTTTCTTTTTGCCTAGAAGACTGAACTTAATTATAATTTAGTTCAATTTGAAGTATTTGTTATGAAAAAGGAAAAAGAATAAAAAGCCAAATAAATTTTAATTTGAATTTAGATGAACTTTTAATTAGTCAGAAAATTAAAAAAGATACTGTAGTATTTTTTTCCCTGTGCGTTGTAGTCTAAAGGAGAAAAAAAATTAAAATAGAAATACAAAGTACTATGCATAATGTTCACAGAATTTAACTATTGTCCTGAAGATATCCTCTTTCCTGACTCCTGCCCAACAGACTTTCCTTAAAGATACCCAATCCTGATAGCAAATGTCAACCATCAGACATTAAAATCCACTTAACGCATCTCTGAGATTAAAACAAAAATGGAAAATATTATCTCAACAGTAATCTAAATAAATTATAAAAACAACAAAAAGAACTCACAATGTAAATTAGAATTCTAACTTCACTCTGGTAGAACATTTGCTAATGCCTTTAATAACTATCAACACAGTACTTGCCATGTTAGTAATATTCATATAGTCAATAAAAATGTTTCCCCACACAGCAAATTCCAGCAGATATGTCAAAGGAATCAAGAAATCTAGCCAAAGAATACATGCAAACCAAGCTCATACCCAGTGCATTTTTGACTAATGACAAACAGACATAATGATATAAAACATTTTAAAATGACTTACCTGGACAGCTGTAATTAGCTACCACCTTTTCTCTCTTAAACAGTAAACATTCATGCTTTCCGTAGCCCAATGAGAATCCCACGGGATTCTGATCATGGTCCAAAGCCCTCTAAAAAGGAGCTCTCTAATAAATGCCTTCAATGTCTACATGACACTAACATCAATTTATTACACTTTAATTGAGCCGCTGATTATTTTATATCAAGTTTTGTTTTTAAATTTAATTTATGCTACATTCCTTAGTACATAAGTTTTGAATACATATATTTCAAAATCAGGAAGCTTAAGCTTATTACAAACAATATTAACGTAATATTCACCAGGTTAAACTTTCAGGAACATTAACCTTCTCTCCCCTCCTCACTTTTCTTTTTGAACTCATGAGGTGGAGAGGAAGGAGAGGGAATGGGGAGGATATTAAAAATATGTGCTTACCTGTGCTGTTCATGTAGTGACTCTACTTTGGTTAAAAAATCTTCGTTCTGATCTGGTATGAAGCAATAATTTGAAAGATATCCTGAATGATGTACTGAAGAGTTATAGTCTCCAAACTGAGCTATAAGGAAAAAATAAAAGGACATGCACAAAAAGGTTTCATAGACAGTCTCAGTGTAGTGTAAATACTGTTTACAGGAACACCCCCCTCCACACTGCATGGCATGTTAACCAAGAGTAAGTACAGTTGTGGAAAACTGCAAGAATTAAAGATTATTTCTCACTGACCACAGTTTTGCTTAATCTACTCAATCTTAAAACAGCAGCACATGAAAACTTCTGCCAACATACAACTATGCTTTCCATAAATGCATTTTTGGGCACTGATTAGCTCAATACTTTGTGCAGTTACTTATTTATCCATACTTTTGTTTTGTATGCTCTATATAACAAATCTTGTTAGACCACACATATTGCACCAGCACAGAATATAACCATGTAAAATGTCACAGGTGAAACAGACTTGTCTAAATCAGGGAAATCAAACTGAGCGTATTTGATAGGTATGTGGCCCCACTACAGATAAAGAATCTGCAGAATTAAAATTCTTTTTTTTTTATGTCTTGCATTTAAAACTATAAAGAAAATTTTCCAAACTTTAACTAATGTTGTTTTATCCCACTTTGATATTATTTTATCCCACTTTGTTATTAAATCAATTCCTAATTTGTGCATGGATTTACAACAATCATATGTGCACAAATGGCCAAATAAACAAAGGACAGAAACAGTATTTCATACAACTGCACAAAATCATATTTTCCCACTGAGTGATGCTGAATACAACAGCAAAGTCAAAAATTGACATATTGTTTTCTAGCAATGGGATATCTGCTATACACTGAAGGACAGCCTATGGCTCTAACTTTGTAGCCTCAATCCATAGACAAAAGTCAAAGATGTAACTCAGCCCTATCCACAAAATAAGTTTGACACCCTTTATGAACAGCAAGTAAGGGTCTGTTACGTTTTTTTTGTTTTGTTTTGATTCAAGCACTTACCTTCTGCTAAAAGAACTAGCTAGAACTAATTTCAGTAGAATTCCAAGTTCACAAGTAAATATGTACCCAAATGACTCAGGAGTAATGCTTTCATATGCCAATCAAACATACTGAAGTGATGTGATACTATGCAAATCACTAGAACCTGAACTATTTTTCTTAGCACAAAACTTATTATGAAAAAATATTAAAGCATTAAAATATATATAAAAATTTACTTGTAAGATATTTTGTGGATAAGTACAAGAACACATACTGGTGCAGAAAAATTCTGTATACTGTACAATAAAGTCTTCACCAAAACACACAAAGTCAATTTTTTTAAACAAGATGCTATTATTTTACAAAAATTTTAAAGGCCATGAAATATGAAATGGTGGGTTAGCCAAAGAATCAATATCTATCTATATATATAAAAGTCAAGTGGTGTATGTATGTATGTGTGTATGTATGTATGTATGTACGTATGACTGCGAAGTCCTCCCGCACCGTTTGAGCCAGAGACTTGAAATTTGGTACAGTGAGGGGTCTTGGGGTCTAGATGCTGGTAAGGGTTGAAAAATTTTCGGATCTCACCTCTGACGCCCCCCAGGGGTGAAAGTCTTTCAGGGCCAATCACATCGGCTGGGCGGTTAGGTGGTGATGATGTCATAATACCCCCCTCCAACAGACACCTCACTCGCTCAGCTCACCCCTCCCTCCTCCAACGGAACCCCGGAGATCACTCAGCTCACTGCCCCTCCCCCCTCCCAACGGAACCCCGGAGATCACTCAGCTCACTGCCCCTCCCCCCTCCCAACGGAACCCCGGAGATCACTCAGCTCACTGCCCCTCCCTCCTCCAACGGAACCCCGGAGATCACTCAGCTCACTGCCCCTCCCTCCTCCAACGGAACCCCGGAGATCACTCAGCTCACTGCCCCTCCCCCCTCCCAACGGAACCCCGGAGATCACTCAGCTCACTGCCCCTCCCCCCTCCCAACGGAACCCCGGAGATCACTCAGCTCACTGCCCCTCCCCCCTCCCAACGGAACCCCGGAGATCCCTCAGCTCACTGCCCCTCCCCCCTCCAACGGAACCCCGGAGATCACTCAGCTCACTGCCCCTCCCCCCTCCAACGGAACCCCAGAGATCACTCAGCTCACTGCCCCTCCCCTCCCAACGGAACCCCGGAGATCACTCAGCTCACTGCCCCTCCCCCCTCCCAACGGAACCCCGGAGATCACTCAGCTCACTGCCCCTCCCCCCTCCCAACGGAACCCCGGAGATCACTCAGCTCACTGCCCCTCCCCCCTCCCAACGGAACCCCGGAGATCTCTCAGCTCACTGCCCCTCCCCCCTCCAAACGGAACCCCAGAATCCATCAGCTCTGTGCCGCCCCCCACCTGCGAAGGTCCCCGGAATCCCTCGGCTCTGGGCCCCCTCCCCGCCTGCGACGGATCTGAGTTGGGTTTGGTGGGACGGTAAGTGAGGTGGGGGTGTCGGGTTTGGTCGGGGGGTGAGGTGGGGGTGTTGGGTTTGCTTGGGGGGGTGGGAAGGTATCGGGGTGGGTGAGGGGTGAGGGGTGGGTGTTGGGGTTGGTCAGGGGGTGTCAGCTGTCTGCCACCTCCCCACCTCCGACTGACCCGAGCAGCGCCGGGCACTTATGCTAGTTTCTTCATAAAAGAACCTGTAGAACGACAACTGTAGGATACCTAACACAGAGGGAACGCCAAATTTAGGAATACTGGCCAATTAAGATATGAATGAAAAATCTCTGTGCCATATGAACCTTAACTACTGAGATATAAAAAAATAAAAGCTGACAGCACATGGGAAAATAAAGTCCCATAGTTACTTGTCAGCACCAACTGGGGTCACAACACATATTTAAATAGAAGAGAAAATGAATGGACAAGCATGAAATCATTTAATTTGGTTACCCTAACATTCCTACTGTCCTTTGCTCCGAAAGGTCTTTGGAAACAGCTTAATTTTTGTGCTAGTTAGCAAAACACACTCTTGGCAGAAAGATTTGGATTTAATGATAAATATCTAAACAAACTTTAACAATGTTTGTCAAACATTAACTCTTCCTTTGAAAGCAAATCACTCACTTGTATGAACTGTGCCAAACCGAAAAATTCCATGTACTACAACACATTAATGTAGATGCAGGCCAATACCTCGCACAGATGTGCACAACTAAAGACTAAGGAAAACTTATGAACTGTTTATCCAAAGTAATATATGCTTAATAATGGTATCAAAATAAAATATGCACATTTCAGACAACAGTGTTTTGACTGGAGAGTATACTTATTTTTCCTTTACAGCAATTAAGATTTCTCAATCACTTCCACATAATCTCTGACTCAATCATTTTATTTTTTTGGGCAAAGCTAAGCGAGGCTTTTTCGTGTCTTTTCATACCAACCATGGTTGGAAGCATATTCTTGTCAACAAGAGACTACATTGCCAAGAATAGTACATCTTAATTTTCTGCTTCAAAATTTATGCTTGTGTTTCTTATTGTAATTTTACCTTCTCTAAAGAGAGCACCTATTGCTCAGTGATTCATTAGGAGGCTGGGCTCTTCTAGTTCATCTTCCAAACATGTAGGCTCCTCTTTTCTCCCCCTTCCTAACTAGGGATGTCCTTGATGTCAGGCCAGCAAGGAGGCGCAGGTTAGACTTGCATCTCCAACACCACAGACAACTGCCATAGTTGAAGAGATTAACTATAATAAACGCTGCTTAGTACACATTGTAGAAGAGTAGTCTCAAGCATCAGCCCACATTTTTTTTTATTAACCAAACAACAGAAAAGAATTAGGATGTTTTATCTTTCCTGCTTGTGGCATCTGATGCGCTATAATTCACTGTAACTGGAAAGTAACAAGCAGTATAACAATCTCAGCAAACATGAAGAAAACAATCTTCAAGGAAATGAAGCTGGTGGGAGGGAGGGGAAAGAACGACACATACCTCTTATTTGAATGTGCATTGATCATTTAAAATGATCATGGTTTAAAATTAAAAGTTTTAATAAAGAAAAATCAAAGAAGAAAAACAGAACCATTCATTTAAAAAGCCATACTAAGCAAGGAGAGCACACCTATTGAATAGTGCTCAGTCAAGGAATGCAATAAAGATCAAATAGCCAGGTGGCAAATTCCTTGGATGAACCTTTAGATGCCTAACAAGTAGCACAGATGTGAGACTCAACGAGATAAAAGGATCTTTTACGAACATTTAAAGGCATGAAAAATTCCTGTGTGTCAGTCTGTCTATTTATATAGTGGATATGGATACTTTGTGGTCCTACCCTCCTATGTAATCCGAAAAAATGGTTCAAATTTTCTCCAAGGCTTAGTTTTGTATAAAGGATTTTCACTCTCTGGTTAAAATGTTTAAACAGTTTCTTAATTGTTGAAAGGCTTAGGTCATACACAAGGTAGATAAAAGGACTTGGGGAGGGGACTGGAGTGAAGAGGAAGGACAAATAGATTTGTAACCTGCAGTGTTGCTGTAGCTGTATTGGTCCCAGAATATTAGAGGACAGACAGGGTGGATGAGGTAATATCTTTTATTAGACCAACTTCTTTTGATGAGAGAGACAAGTTTTCAAGCTATACAGAGCTATTTTTCAGATCCAAAGAAGTGCTCTGTGTAGCTCAAAAGCTTGTCTCTCTCATCTAGAGAAGTTGGATCAATAAAAATCACTTCACCCATCTTGTCTCTCTAAACAGATCTGTAGACAGTTTCTAGATTTGAGTAAGAAGTCCATGAACTTTCATGAACATCCACGCTCCTCAGGCTTAGTACCTCAGCGCTGGAAGCCTTCGTGTTTGAGCAGACCTTTGGAAAAAAGGTCCCACCAGAGCAGGAATACTAAAATGCTCAAATGACAAAACTATGAAGAATTATGGGTGAGTAGGTGAGTATGTTTATGTTCGTGAACTGAGAATTTCATTATTCTCATTCTTCTATATTCAATTTATGTCCAGGCAGCCAGTCTTTAAATATGCTTTTTGCCCAAATGCAACTGAAAGATGAAGGAAGTGGTCTTGAAAAATCTATGCACAGACTCCTTTGGGACTATTTCAAGAGATTTTTTGTCTGATGTGGATTAAGAATTCTTTGGGATTAAGCCATTGGGGCTGGAAATTTCCTTTAGGAAAGGTAAATCCTGATGTGGAAGGCTTGGAAAACTTTGGAAAAAACTCCTATTTTACTATTTCCAAGATACTAAGGGAAAAGATTGTAAAAGCCATACGACTTGGAAGGTCTTGGGGTTTATTTTCTTTTTTAGTCATGTTATACTAACATATTTTATTGAAAGCTTCAGCTAATCACCTCGACTATGGTAGATCAATCTCCAATCCACTGAGTTGCACAGCCTCACAACTGTAAAGAGCTCTGCTGCTGCTGCTTCAGCAACAGCACTTGCTTGTGCCCCAAGCTAGGAGTCCCCTAGTTAGGGACAGAAAACATTTTTTTAAATGTATTTGCAGAGGAAAGAGATACCAAAGGGGGAACAAGAAAATCTCTGAGCAAAAAAGCCCTGCTGATATGGTTTTAAAACTGGGCAATCTCCTTCCTTAATGCTGACATTTTACTGCAGGATCACAGTCATTCAGATTGTCCAGTGGAGTTGGCAGACTAGTAATATACATGATAAGCTGAGAGCTGCTGGCAGGCCCAAAAAGTGATAGTCTAACCACGCTGCAGTGGAAGAAAACTGGCAGGAGAGATATTTAAACTACTTCTAACCTGAAGATTTTAGCCATTTGGGTGGTCTACTGCCATGACAGGCTGGCACAACATGTGCTGAGCTACACTGCTGAAGACAGACATTGGTAGGTGCAAAACACACGCGAGGCCATGCTGACCTGATGCATACAATTGAGAAAGCCTGAAATAGAACAGAATAAGCACATGGAATTTTCAGGCAGCCACACAAGAGCGGAAACTGGTTCCACATCTTGGGAATTCAAACCACCTGAGTTCATCTACCCTCTCTTTGTTATTTTAATTGTGATTTCAATTTCAGAGCTAGTGGGAGACAGAGCTGCCCTCTGGAAGAAACCCTGATCAAAAACTTGAAAAAGCAGGACTTGAGATAGCAATCACAGGGACTGAGAATTGAAGCTAAGGCCTTCCCTGGAACAACAGGGGGAAAACACCAACTAACTGGCATCCTAGCAGGTCCAACACCATGGACTTTTCTTACCCCTCTGATTTACCTGTGTCACAGAAGTGCTTCTGGGCTCAATTTTTCATCTTAACCAGTTGACAAAAATAGCAAGTGCCAATGTCTTATAGTTTCAAAAAAGACCAGATCCTGCTGATGGACTTCTGGCCCAAGTAACCTAGGGTTTGAATGTCATTTCTACAGAGTGGAAGAGGAATGAATGGTGAAGGGCAATGGAGCTAGGCTGGGATAAGATTTTTTTTTTTTAACCTTCTGCTCAGAAAAAGAGAGCAGAACTCTAGAGGAATCTCCTGCTTCTCCAAGCAGGGGTGAGAGACTTGAGAGCTGGAGATATAAGCACTACTTTGTACAGCTCCTTCTGGAGGCAGATTAAGAAATCAGGAGCAAGAGTGAAAAGAAAGTGAGGTGCCTATGTGCTTAGAAATGTGGAGGAAGAACTCAGTCATAATGAATCAGAATTTAAAGCACTCATTATAACAATGTATTCCTTGGACTAGGGCCTTACTGTAAGAACTGACAGCAAAAGCAGCAGTAATAGTAGTAAATCTGCCACATGAGATTTTAAATAAAAGCAGAGAATATACCAATTGTGTAGGACAATCTATTACATTAAATGGCTTTATGAAATACCTCCTCACACCCTTAGTTAATTCATATTAGCTTTCCTGGAGGTTCCCATGAAAAAAATACCCTTAAAGTGAAAATATCTTTTAGACCAATTCATACTGTAAAGTTTTATACAGAACACAAATGAGGGCACTGATTATTTCTAATTCTTGAATCAATCTAATATTTTCTATATCACAGATTTAATGAGTATGCTACCTCTATTTAGTAAAATTGCCCTACGCATCCAAGTGTAGATTACTGGTTATGTATTCTTTCCTTCCAACTAGCTCCTTAATGCTTCTTTACAATGCATCAATTTTAGCAACCTTTTATCCAAGAGGATAGGTAAAGAAAGTCTTCTGCATTGGCATTATCAACAGAGCTCAGTGGAAGATAAAGAACAGCTCAATGATGGTCAAATATTTTACCAGCCAAGAAAGATCTGTCATTACTTACACTGTACGGCATAAGATGCGAGGACAACAGCAGAATTAAGAGGACATAACAACCTGAGAAAAGAGAAAAACAAGGGGTTATATATTTACACACAGCATAAATAGGTAGAATATTAACCATTTATCTGCAATCAGTGTATCTTGTAATGTTTAATATTAATCTTCAGCAACTCTCACTGATTTTTTTTTTAACAAAAGACAATAGTCATAGCACAGTAGGGTGATTAAAGCAAGTTGTGTAACAGCTCATTAATGGAGTGGAAATAGCTTGTCTTAAATGGATATGTTCGTATCCTTGTTGGATGCTTATTCTGGAAAGTGAAAGAGAAGGAGATTTTTTTTTGCTCTGGATATAATTTTAATAACAGCAGTCTAATATTTTTAACATGAGACATGAACATTAAAATTAGACAAGTGCCAAGTGTACAAATGCAGCTACACAGAGGCTTGCACAGAACTTGCTACCAATTTTTAAAGACAACAGGTAATGAAGGTGAAATGTTTGGACCACATTTTAGACTTTTTCATAGATGCACAAGACAGACAGAAGGACATAGGAGCCTTCTAATTTATGCCTAACAAGCAAGGACTAGGTACAAATTTAGTCCATGAAATCTCCTGAGGACAGGGGCTGTTCTCTGCTAGGATCATCTGAGGGTTAGAAGAATGTGACAGGCCATGGAGGGAAGAGCATGCACCACACTCTTAAGGGGTGGTACAGTCACCATGCTACTCCCTCCACAAAGGAGATCTACTTTTGAAGCACAGACAACTTGTGCCTCCGGATACTGGGGGAGTACATTGTATAGGGAGGGACATATTATTGCCCATTGTCGTTGCCTCTGGAAGGAACTTCCAGCCCCACCTCCCTGGGCCAGGGCAGCCAATTCCATGGGTTCCTAGGGGGCTGGGGCCCACAGAAGCAGGTGCCTCTGAGCCCAGTTGGGGCTGGTGCTGGCACGAGAAAAGCTCACAGCACCAGTGTCTCCCCGGAGCTCACAGATACCACAGAAAGGGAGACAGGGGACATGGGAAATGCCTCTACCTCCAGCTGGGCAGAACCTGCTTCCAGTGCTTTCCCAGTGACCTCCTGCCCTGCACCCAGCCCAGGGACCACCCTGCTTTCCCCCCTACCAGAATTACTTACGGGGGCAGGGCCCTTCTCTCACTGCACCTCCCCTGGCATATTTGCAGTTTACTCAAACCCTCTCCCTCGCAGCCAGGCCTGGGCAGCAGCAGGACAGAGTCCCTTTCATGTCAGCTGAAGGTGGCCACTTCGGGTCACTGCCTCTGTGCAGCACAGCAGCTGTCTGAGAGAGCCCAGCTGTGCAGGTAGCAGCAACCCGCCCCTTCCACTCCCTGCGCAGGCCCACCTGCCGAGGACAGAGACCAAGCAAGCTGGAAATGTCCTGGGAGGGGGGAGGCCTACGTTTCCTCTAAGCTGCGCAGCAGGCTATCAAGGTCTGTGCATGGGGGGGGGGGGGTAGGTGTCCCTCTTCCGGCCCAGGACTGCTGCCACAAGAGAGGGCTGGGGGGAGTCCTCTCTCTCCGGCACAGCCTCAGTGTAGCCTGAATCCCAAAACCCTCATCCCCAGCTCCACCCAAGAGATCACACCTCCAGCCAAAGCCCTCATCCCCCCGCATCCCAACTCTCTGCCCCAGCCCTGAGCTCCTTCCCATACTCTGAACCCCTTGGCCCCACCCCCGCCACACATCACCTACATATTGGTGCACGTAACATAATTTATTCCACACATGGGTGTAAAAAATTAGAGGGAACACTGAGGGAGGCTTTGGCTTGGTCAGTCCCTGTCCCCAGAAGCTATGCCTGGGAGGAGAACAGAGGGGAAGGGCCACTGCCACTTCCCCACCCGGGTTCTCACAGGCAGTTGCTGCGCTGCACAGAGCAGTGACCTGAGTGGCTACCCTCACCCAGCATAAGAAATGGCTTTGTCCTGCCCCTTCTGCTCTCTGCCTGGGCTTGGCTGCCAAGGATAGGGGCCAAGCGTGCAAGGGGGCAGGTGCAGCAGCAGAAGGACAGAGCCCCTCTCCCTCACCTAGCAGGCAGAAATTTGGGGGAAGCCACTTGACCCCACAACTCCCCCTCCGCCCCCCCCCCCCCTCCCCGACACACATCACCTATGTGAAGCACAATGCTCACTGGAGCTCAAATGAGGCAGTTTCCTCTAGCACAGTCAAAACACGGTTTTCTCCTTCACAGAACTAACTAGCTCTATGGATGTTAGTAACACTGTCATTTGCTTTCTGGAAAGCAATATTCAAGTAAGAACATTTTTATGATAGCAAAAAAATCTACTTAAAAACAGATTTTTTTCTCCTTGATCGTTCCTTTATGTCCAGCTATTGAAGAAAGATTACTTCAATAAGAATTTTTCATTACCTTCCTTCCAAAATATCTGTCTTCAGTTGTAAGAAGAATAAATGCCTAGAAAACAGAATTTGGCAGCGTTGATTCATGTTCAAATATCAAATTTAATCATTTCTAAGAAATGTATATATAAAATTAAGTTATATGCATGTATTTACAAACAAACTCTATGTACAAAAGTATAAGCCTACTTGGATATCCCTATAAATCTTTAACTATGTGAATGCTCACTGTCATTCACAAGAATTAAAGTCTTTTGTAGTTCCTATTAAAAGTCAGTTCCAATGTTTAATTAGGTTAAAGGGTCACTATTAAATAACAAATGGTTTCCTTAGATTCAAGTACTAAGCGCATTGCCTCCAAAGTACCCCCAACTTTGTCAGTCTCAGGGGACAAGAGCCAGCGATCAAAAGTTAACTCAGTGTTACGCATGAAATTGCAGAATAAAACCATTAGAAACTGGGGCTTGCCTAGCTCCCATGAATTTCCATTTTAGCTCCAATCATCTATGGAATCTGTGGCTCAAACATTTTCTTTACAAAAATAAATTACTGGTTTCAAGAGCTCATTCATAAAGTAGTTCCAATGCCCTCACATTTAAGATTGATTCGTATGCAACGCTAAGATTTCTGATCCTATCGCAATCTCTTTTCATTCATACATTCTAGTCTTTGATAGCTATTTGTATGGCACATAAACTGGTAATCATTAAAATTTAAAAGGAAACCTTAGTAATGGCATCTAAAAAGGGTCTGAACTCTACAAATGTTAGCATATTCAAAAATGTAATAATGGCTGAACCAACTTTTTATTTATTTTCTCTTCTTAAAGGAATAGCCATATGAAGTTACTGTGTTATTAAACACAATGCAAAAAAATGAAGATTTACAATTCATTTATTAAGTCTTTACGCTATGCTTGAAAATCATGCATCTTTCATCTGTCAGTCAATGGATTCACAGATAAAATGCATGATGCACAATTCTGTATTTAACTATGGAAGCACTGCTTACAATTCCATAGTAAGGATGAATTAAATTTAGCACTTAAAACTGGGTTTCGACCACCGTATCCTTATTTATTATTTGTATTATCATAGCACTAGGAGTCCTAATCATGGACCAGGACCCCATTCTGACAGGCACTGAACAGTCTCAGAAGAAAGACACTCCCTCTCCAAAAGAGCTTATATTTAGATTACAAAACAAGAGAGGGAAAAATGGATGCAGACAGAGCGACACTGGAGTACAAGGAAACAATAGGACAATATCGGTCAGTATGATAGGCAGTGGTCTCTGCACAACAGCAGCCTAGTTAGCAAGTTCTTTTAGGCCTTGCAGCAAAGAAGAGTTTTAAGGGTTTTGAAAAACGATAATGAGTTAGTTTTGCGGATCTTCTCCCAGGCTGGGGGACAGCATGACGGTGCCTGTTTGAAAACATAACAAGCAGGCACGTAGTGGGGCAGCTGCCCCACTCCAGCAGAAAGTGGCTTAAAACAGCCCTGCAAAGGGTTGAGGGTAAGCAGCTGAGGCTGATTCGGCAGAGCAGCCACAGCTGTGGTGGGTTCAATTAAGGCCCAGTTGGCCCTGATAAAAGGGCTCCGTTTAGAACAGAGAGAGACTATCTCCTCATGCTGTAGAGGCAGACAGGCCTGGCAGCTGGAAGCTTAAGGTACCTAAAGGGAAGCAGGGCTGGGGTAAGGCAAGAGGAGCTGGGGAAGCTCTAGTCTAGAAACCCTCAGGCTGCAGGGCCTGGGGATGGTCCATCAAGGGGTACTGGGGTTACAGGGGGCAGCCCAGGGCTGCAGAGGCAGAAGCAGCAGGCCAAACCCCCCTTGCCAGTGATGAGTGGCAATGATACTGCAGTCTGCCCCAGAGAATGGGGACAAGTGGTGACCGGCAGTTGCCTAGACTGAGGCAAGGTGGGGATAGGAGGTGAGGGGGTTCCCTGGGAAGGGGAGACCCTGAGACTGTGGGGGTACTGCAGGGGTGCAGCACCCTAGGGAAGAGGGCACCGGGGTCCAGGGAGGGACCCGGGGCCAGCAGCAAGTGGGACATCAGCCTGCAGAGGGCGCTCTGGACACTGGAAGAGCTAATTCCCGGACAGACCAGCAGGAGGCGCCGCAGGGTGAGTCGCCGCGCTGCTACAGGGCAATAAAAGCTGATATCATGGATCGACTGGAGACAGGAGTCATCTTTTTGATACTTAATGAGAGCTGATAGGTAAAGTGGTAATAGGTAATGAAGGACCTTGAAAGTAAAGGCAAGTAGCTTACATTTGATACAATAGAAAAGAAGGAGCCAGCGAAGTGATGCAAAGAAGGGTGACCTGGGCAAAATGATGGGGTAGGAAAATGACCTTTGCAGCAGCAAAGATCTGAATGGATACCAGTGGGGCAGGATTGCATCTGTCAAGGCCAGGGAGAAGAATGTTGCAATAAATCGAGACATAAAATGAGAGAAGCTTGGACAAGAGTTTCAGCTGAGTGGAAGGATAGCAAAGGCCATGTCTTAGAGATGTGATGCAGAAAAAAATCTGCAAGACTTAGACATAGCCTGTATGTGAGGACCTAAAGAGAGAGATCCGAGCTGAAGAGAACACCTCAGTTATGGGTCTGAATAACAGGAAGAATGGCGGTGTGTTCACAGTGAACAAGAAAAGAGGTTGCGGGGAGGGTTTTTTCCAGACATGGTGTGTGAGAGAGCAAAGATTAAAAGCTGTGTTTTTGTTTGAATTTGACAGCACTTTCCCTGAGTACAGAACGAGTTTTCTGAGAATTTATAAGCAAATCTTGGTCTGTGACTTAAAAAAAGAATAATTTAAAACAGGTTCTTTAATAAATGTAGCACTTTGTGTCCCAACATATTTTTGTCCTTATTGATTTCAGTAACAAAACAGACTCTTCAAAATTTCCCATGTTGTAAAAACTCACTGAAATCATGTGCAGCTTAGCCTCACTCCCATTAGCAACAACGTGCAATGATGTTTATTTTGAAGAAGGGCTTTGCTATAGAGTGAAATCACAAGTAATTTTTTTATATTAATAGGTCTTTAAAATCAGTTAAATTTAATCTAGGACTATAAAGACTGTTATGCACTTATAGTTGTCTGGGAATTGTATGGTATCACTATAGAACTGAGTTAAGGTTGCGTGAGTGACCTCACTGTTCACTTCCAAATCTCAATATGTTTGGATTCTTTTCTATAACCATAACTCTGAATTTATTGGGATTTATTATGATTGGTTTTGGGATGATTTCAACATCACTTTAGTGTTTTTACCATGGAGCATACATACCAGTAATTTAAAAGTTTTTAGTGTGGGAATAATGTATAATTGTTTACTTACATAAGGAAGACTACCCCTGTTTCTTATTACAAATAGCAATTATTTTCTGCTTTAATTATTTTCATTGTAGCTCAAACCTGAGAGGCCATGGACACCCACAAGGACCATTGATTGGAAGTTGCAGGTGATAAACATCAGGTTTAATGTGGTAGTGCCATGTGGCATAAACATTTCCTATATTCTACCAAGGGCTTCAAGTGCTACTGTAAAACCATGCAATGGATAGAACACTGAACACTTGGTTTCTACTGTTTTCACAAAATTTAGAGTGCTCATGGGACAAACTCCATGGTAAGACTGCATGATTAATATTTTAAAGTGTAAAACACGCAAAAAGGATCCCATATCAAAGTAATTATTATGTTGTACTTCATAACTATAAAGACACCAGAAAATATACAAGCTATAATAATTACATGCAAAAATAAGTTAAATGAATGCTTATATTACATTATCATGCATTTGAAATGCCTGATTTATGGTTGCCCATGCAACTGGAATTTTGTCTCTTTGTATACATATCCTGTACATTGAACGATACGAAGGTCTCAGATTACAAAATAGTTAGTGATAATTTAATTAAAGATTGTATTAAAAGGCATATGCACAAAACCTGAAGGAATTTAATGGGTCAAAAAAAGAACTTCTCTGACCAGAGGGTTTCCCCTCTTGAATTTCAAAGGTCTGCTGCAAACAATAGAGGTTTTCAGAAAATGTTATAAGCATCTTTTAGAATGAAAACTTAACAATGGGGGAGGTGGGGCAAGAGGGAGGTTGCTACTAGCTCCCCCTATAAGGAGTTAACAATAACCTACTGTATGTGTTCAAACTGGCCAAATCAATGTTGCTGTAGAAGCTGCAAAGTAACAGTCAGGAGATGCAAAAACTTAATTAAAACGAGGAAGACTTTGTAGCACCTTAGAGACTAACCAGTCTATAAAGGTGCTACAAAGTCTTCCTCATTTTATTTACGGATACAGACTAACATGGCTGCTAATTTTAAACCAAAAACTTAATCATGCAACCTTTATTTTTAAAAATGATTACATTTAGTTGAAAGAGAAAGAATGGCATGAACGCATACTTCCTGGAAGCATTTACTGCTTTAACTACAGGTTTTTCGTGTGCAGTGGGAGAGTCCCTGGGGCCAGTTAGTGTAGGGGTTCTCAAGGTTTTTCTTTCTGAGGGCCCCCTAACACGCTATAAAAATTCCAGGGCCTAGCAGGGATGGCTGGGTCTCTGAGCTCCAGCCACGGGGGAGGAGAGGGCTCAGGGTGTTGGGGCTTCTGCCCTATGGGGCAAGGAGGGGGGCTTGGGACTCCAGGCTTCTGCTCCCCAAGGTGAGGGGGCTCCTGGCTTTAGGTTAAGGGGAACAGATGTCCTGATTTTATAGGGACAGTCCCAATATTTGGGGCTTTTTCTTATATAGGCATTGATTACCCTCCCACCCCCCTCCCAATTTTTCATATTTGCCATCTGGTCACCCTACTTTAGATCTGCAGGGCAGGGGGCAGCTCAGGGATGCCCTAAAATATTGCCTTAGACGATAGAGAATTGAAGGTTCTGGACATAAGCAGACCTGTGGAGGTAAGTCACGGGTGATACACAGAAGACTACAACCCAAGGCCCATGCTGAACATAGGAAAATCATATGATACCACCTGAAGACAGAGGTGACAGTTTGAGGCCAGAGGTTTATACTCAGGGTATACTCCGAAATACCAGGCTGGGTCAGAGATGCAATTAACCCATTAATGGTAACACCCAGTGTCACATTAAACCCTATGCCTGTATCTTCTGAAAGTAAGCTCTATGTGGCAGGAACTATTCAGTCTGTGCCCTATCACCACGTGTATAGCATCACACGCACCTATAACACTATATCAATACTAAACACCTTTTATATTAAACAGATTTCAGAATAAATATATAGAACTAGCATAAGTGCCCGGCGCTGCTCGGGTCAGTCGGAGGTGGGGAGGTGGCAGACAGCTGACACCCCCTGACCAAAGCCAACACCCACACCTCACCCCTCACCCACCCCGACACCTTCCCACCCCCAAAACCCGAAACCCCCACCTCACCCCCCGACCGAATCCGACACCCCCACCTCACTTACCGTCCCACCAAACCCAACTGGGATCCGTCGCAGGGGAGGAGGGGGCCCAGAGCCGAGGGATTCCGGGGACCTTCGCAGGTGGGGGGGGGGCACAGGGCTGATGTAGTCCGGGGTTCCGTTGGGGAGGTGGGAGGGGCAGAGAACTGAGGGATCTCCGGGGTTCCGTTGGGGAGGTGGGAGGGGCAGAGAACTGAGGGATCTCCGGGGTTCCGTTGGAGGAGGGAGGGGTGAGCTGAGCGAGTGAGGTGTCTGTTGGAGGGGGGTATTATGACATCATCACCACCTAACTGCCCAGTTGATGTGATTGGCCCTGAAAGACTTTCACCCCTGGGGGGTGTCAGAGGTGAGATCCGAAAATTTTTCGACCCTTACCAGCATCTAGACCCCAAGACCCCTCACTGTACCAAAATTCAAGTCTCTGGCTCAAACGGTGCGGGAGGACTTCGCAGTCATACGTACATACATACACACATACATACACGACTTGACTTTTATATATATAGATAAACTGCAGTCTAACATCAGAAAATAAAAAAAGAATATTACGAATTCTTAGTTGATGGATATACATTTGAAAATAAAGTTACCTGGTTTGTTCCTGCTGCAGTGTGTTGGGATCAGGTAGAAAAAATCTTACTCGAAAATGGATGGTGCAGGGAAAACCTCCTACAACGTTTTACAAAAGTAAATCAATATTTCTATTTTTGGTTTATTTCTGTAAAATTTATAGAAAAACGACCACAGAAAATAACCATATAAAAACAGTCCTGTTCATGAAGCAATCATCAGCACGGTCTATTCAGTTACCTTCTTTCATATTTTAAGTGCCATTTTTAACACAGCAATTTGTGTTGGAAAGAAATATATTCCATTCCTTCTAGTATTGAAAGAGGAAAGTCTTAAAAAAAAAACCCACACACACCTGATGCCGTATCTCATAAGACAAGCAGGAATGTTATATCAGGAAAATTTAGAGACTCCTCTATATTTCCTCTTGCAGAAAATGAACAGTAACAAAGCTTTAACAATTATTGTGCATAACTAACTATTAAGCTTATTTAAAAATCACACACAAACAAGAAAATGAGCTAGAATCAGGAGACCAAAAACAGAATTTACCGGTATGTTTCAATCTCACTAGTGATTATGTAGCTTTGGCTACATCTTCATTGAGAAAAAAACCTTTATCAGAAGTTGTTTATAAATGGTTCATGCTAAAAACAATTAAGCCCTGTAAAAAAATTTAAAGACCTTGTTCAAACACTATAGACTTATTTTGCTCCACTCTGGCCAGACTAAGAGCTTTACCTGAAATGGTTTAAAAATAATATTTACACTCTTTCCCCATCAACTACTTAATCCTTCCTCCCTACTGCTGACATAAGTGGGAACTGTAATGTACAGAGGTCACCACACAACTACTATTTTCACTACTGTGTTGTTTAACTTTGCTCAGATAAAAGCTAGAGGGCAGAGTGGTAACTGGTGACCTACAGTACCTAATCTATACTGAAGCAGTTACCACTACTGAAGCTTAACTAGTAGTAAGAACTGTGGGAAGTTTTGCCAAAAATTTTACTGTTTATGCCCATAAATTGAGAATTGTGTTTTTTCTAATCCATGATATAGGTACAAGAGGATTTCAGGCCAGAAAAAGTTAGATTTTTATGTAAAGTATCTTACCTTTAAGTTGTTTTCTAACAGGTTTGCTTGATTCAAGCCATCGCTGTTAAATGAAAAAATAGATTAATTTTTTTTAAATTAACTTTTAAAATAAATTTCTTAAAATTTAACACTATACTTACAGGGGAATCTACTGACTCTTCACTTTGCTGTAAACCAAAATACTCCTTCTCTGTCACACCCAAGTGGTTATAGGCCATATCCAACAAAACCTGACCAGTATCTTGTTTCTGAAAACAAAGAATGCTCCATAAATAAAATGCAGACTCTCATTTTTAATTAATAATCTAAATGGAAAAATTGGGTATAAAATTTAGTCTATAATAAAATGGTTAAAAGGTTCTCAGAACAGAGATCATTAGACATGGAGTACATTAAAATGAATAATCTCCCACCAAGATAAAATTACCTTAATGTTTTCAAAGAACATTTCTCCCTGAAAAAATATGAATTTATGAGTTTAAGTTATGAGTTGTGCTGGCTGATCAAGCATAAGAACAGAACAGCAGCCAGCCTGGGTCAGATCAATGGTCCATCTAGCCCAGTATCCTGTCTTCCAACAGAGGCCAATGCCTGGTGCTTCGGAGGTAATGACAGAACATGTCATCATTGAAGATCCACCCCCTGTTATCCACACCCAACTTCTTCAGAGGCTAGGGACACCCAGAGCATGGGGTTGCATCCTGACCATCTTGGCTAATAGCCATTGATGGACCTATCATCCTCCATGAACTTATCTAATTCCCTTTTTAACCACATTATAGTTTTGGCCTTCACAACATCCGCTGGAAACGAATTCCACAGGTTGACTCTGTGTTGTGTGAAGAAATACTTCCTTATGTTTTAAACTGGCTGCCTATTAATGTAATTTGGTGACCCCCGATTCTTGTGTTCTGTGAAGGAGTAAATAACACTTCCCTATTCACTTTGCTTCATGCATCTCATGTGACATGTATCCAGGTTGCCCCTCACACATTCCTGCAGTACAGACTGAATGTTACCCATCCACCAGGGCTGCAGAAATTGCCTGCAATGATGGCTCACCGCCCCAAGAGACCATTATGACACCTGCTGAGAAGCCAGCCAAAGCAGCCTGTCTCACTGCTTCCCCTACTGGATTTGAGTGGGGAAAGCAAAAGTCAGGACAGATAACTGGGAGCCCTGATACTGGCCCAAAGCTCTCTACCCTACAGGTCCCTGTTTCCACTGTACATAGCCGCCCCCAGGTACCCCCCAAACTCCCACAGCTACCACCATCTTCTCTTACATAACCCCACAAAATCAACTGTCATTTTCCCTCCTCTCAGACACACCTTATCTATCCCCCAGACACACTTCAGTACCCTCTCAACCTCCTACAGCTACCAAATTTTGTGCAAATCCCTATCTTATACTACCACTACTTGGAGAGGATATATTAATCTTGAGCAGAAGTTCCTGGTCATATACAAATCTGAAAATATAAAGAGGCAATTTGCATATGTGAAAATTTGCATAAATTTTCACCAGGAGCTGCAAACAAACTTCGTAGCTCCATTTGTGTTGGTTTGTTGGATAAAACAAAAGTCATTCCAGCCTGCCCAATTTCTGCAAGTAGTACCTGTTCACAGGAATGCAGCTGATTAACTGTGTGCCAACTATAGCTTGTGTTTTTTAATCTTACCTTTTGCAGGGTACTTGCTTGTTTCAATACCCACAACGATTTACAAGAATCTTGTGTTAAGCAGACTTGCATATTAAACTACAAACACAAAAATACACTAAAATAACATTCTTAAGGTTGCAAAAGTTGCATTCAAAAATTCAAAAGCGTCCGAATGTAGGTTGTGTGTACAACCTTAATTCTGCCCCACCTGTGAATGCATTGTGATGCAGTCTTTAATCAAATGATCACATACTATTTGTTTTTCAGGACCCCTGCCTCATTCAGTGCACAGAATGAATGGTGCCAGTGGCATAACAAGACCCCAGAGTGCCCTGGTGCAAGAACAGGTAAAAGGCCTCCTCTCCCAGCCTCCTCATTCTCCAGGGTGGGTACCTGGGTCCCAAGCAACCCCCTGAAGCTCTCCCGCAGCCGCCTCCTCACCCTCTACCCCCTGGGGCAGGAGTCCTGTTCCCCACAACCCTTCCCCTGCTGCCACTCATTTCAACTACAAGGGGTGTTGGATACCTGCCACTCAAATCCTCACTGCACCAAAGCCTGAATTCCCCACATAATCCTCACCCTCAGTACACACCCCACAATCCACACACACCAAGCCCCCATATTCTGTTTAGCCTCCAGCAACTCAGTCCGCCTCCTGCACCTTTGTGGATGAGATCCTCACTGCTGACGCAGTGGTCACACAGTGAATCTAAAAATGATAGCAGGAGGCTTTCCAGGAAGTGAGATCCACAGGGGCTGGAGGGGTTGGTTTGGGCTGAAGCCCTGGCAGTGCCATCAGGAGCAGCCCGAGCCACTCGGTCACCATCTTACTTGCACTGGGGGGCCAGGAACAAGAAGTAGCTACAGAGGGGCCGGGGAAGTGTTTCCCCAGCAGCCCCATCTGGGGATCGCTTCTTGCTCCTCAGAGCCCTTGAGGAAGAAGCAGCTTTCCTAGATGGGCCACTAGTCTGCCTATAGGTAGAGTGGTCTCTGCTGGTTGGACCCCATCATCTCATAGGCCCAGCGGCAAATGCACCACAGGATGGTGCTCAGTTAATAAGAAGCTACTCAATATTTTGTCTGATTCTCAATATTCAGTGTATGGCCCAGGCCTTTTCTTCTGCACACTAGTCAAATCCTGCTCTGAAGACAAATTATGGATTACCCCATATACTTATCTATGGCACTCATCACTACAGTATCTTAATACTTCACAAACATTAATTTTTTTCGGTGAAGTGAGGGGAAGGAATTAGTCCCATTTTACAATGACAAATTGAGGTATAGGGGTGATAAGTCCCCACTAATTTTTGGTGCTCAATTTGAGATGCCCTGGGACCTGATATTTCAGAGTACTTATTATTAGATATCCCTTTAATATATTCAAGCACAGCTCCCACTGACTTAGATGTGACTGTGATGCTTCCTACCGGTACCCAGAGGTATGAGGCACCTCACTACTACCTGCCCTTAACGCGAGGAAGCCTTGCCTGTGCCTGCCAGGGGTCAGCTCCTGACTCCACCAGCCACAGGCAACACAAGCCCTCCCCTCTCAGACTATGCCAACTGTACCGTCCCAAGTCCTCCAAGCATCCCCTTTGGATGCCCAGCCGTTTATCCATCAGAAACTCAAGGACTACCAGATCCTTGGTCCCAAGAAACTATACACCACAGCTTAACAGTTATGCTCCACTCCAGATCACTGCTCCACTTAACATATAGCACTGAGATTTGTTTATAGAGAAAGCAAGTACAGTATAAGTTTATTTAACAAAGAACAAGATTCAAATGATTGTTTCCAGTAGTTCTGTTTGCTCAAGGTTTAGATATGAAATAAAATCATAACATGTACTCTAGAGTCTTAATTCAAGTACAAGATGCCCTCTTGTCCAATAAAGTCCTTTTTATCCCAAGTCCTTCTCACTGTTTTTCAAACAAAGTTGAGACCCTTCCTTCAGGAGACCAAGCTTATACTTGTCTGTCCAGATGAAGGATGCAAGGGCATCTTTCTGCAACCTCGCTATATTAAGACACGTCCTTCATTCTTCATCTGTAAATAGGATTCCCCTCTCTGCCCCACCCATACTGTTCACCTCTTCCTGTTAATTTCTTCTCCTGAAGTCTCTGCAATCTCTTCCTTAGGATTTGACCAGTATGCAAATAGACTTCCATTGTAAGACACACAATGCACAATGGTCAGCCAAGAGAGAAGTGTCTCCCACAGCTGATCTGGTGGAACCCATTTTAAGTTATATACATCCTCTATAGATCTTGATCTACTCAAGAAAAGTAAGTTAAAAATCTGTACTAAAAAACTAAGAGGCACTCAGTCTTTCTTGGCTCAGTAGCACTAACTCTCAGAGACTATCGTCTTTAGGTTTACACGTAAATGCATGTCAAAAAAGATTCCAAGATGCTCAATAGGCAGAGTCAACGCTGATTTGACAGCCATCTCTGTGGATACGAGGGGAATAGAGAAACATCACTTGCCACTTGGCTTTCAGGAGAAGTTATTCCTAAGTTATTAATGCTAGATAAGTTTGACTTTCATAAGGAATGCCTTGTTAAAAAATTGACCAGTTTAAAAGAAAAAACACAGTTCCAAAAAACAGATTCAGAAAAGGGCAGCTTAGATTAGAAATACAGGAAGCCTAAGAAAAGTGATCCCATCCCATCAAATTGCTTTGAACTTGAAGGACAGGGAAAGAACCACCCAGCCTCCTAAGAGTGAAAAGCTGTGGTTTGCAAAAAAAAAAAAAATGGAATACTTTTAAAACAAAGTATCCTATACCACACTTGGTTTCAGATGTACTTCTGAAGAGACAGAATTTCCTGCCACTGGTTTGAATTCGCTTCCATCCTTTGGACAGTGTTCCAGATGGATGCAAGTGTTATGATGGAGCAGAGAGAAGAGATCATTACAGCATTTATAGATAAGCCTTTCATCTATAAGGGAAATGACAGCCACGGTCAGCTGGGGGCACAGATGTGTGTGTTCTTGCTAGCCTGAACTGCTGGAAAAGGTGAATAACCACAATCTATACTGATTAAAGTTTCTGAGATGCCTTTATGTTAAATATCAGGTACCAGAACTAGGCAAAGCCTTCAAGTAACAAAGGCATAGGTGACTGCTACACCCGAAAGGCTGGAGTTGTGGCCACTCTTAGTATTTGGGAATTCTAGAGTAACATGTCTAGTAAGAATACTAACAATCCTGAACATGACCACTCAGCAGACACCTTCAGATAAGAGGAAAGTTGTGTACTGTCAGTTACATAAGCAACTTTCCCTGCCAAACACTATCTTCCTCTTATTCTGACTAGTTCTGAGACTCTTGGCTTTCAACTATCCACGTACCTACCGATCCAGTCAGAAAGCAAGGAAAACTATTCCATTTTAAATTATGAAAAGGAGATAGATTACAGACTCCCTGCTGGTTTCACAAAATTCAAAAGTTCACCAGCTGAATAAAGAAGTGTGCCAGAATTCCACTTTCTGGGACTTCATAACTGCAAGGAGTGGGGGAAGGGAGGGAAAAGCCTCAAATAACAAAGATTTCTCAACCTCCCCAGGTAATTTGGTCCACTGCTTAATAACCCTTACAAATAGAAAGTTTTTTCCTATTGTCTAACCGAAATCTCCCTTGTTGCAATTTAAGCCCTTTGCTTCCTGTCCTATCCTCTGAGGATAAGAACAATTTAACACCCTCCTCTTCACTGCAATCTTTTATGTACTTGAAGACTTATATCTCCCCTCAAGTCTTCTCTTCTCCAAACTAAACAAATCCAATTTTTTCAGTCTTTCCTTGTAAGTCATGTTTTCTAGACCGTCAATCATTTTTGTTGCCCTCCTCTAGACTATCTCCAATTTGTCCACATGTTTTCCAAAGTGTACTGCCCAGGTCAGGCCTTATCAGTGCTGAGTAGAGATGAAGAATTACTTCTCTTGTCTTGCTAACAATACTCTTGCTAATACATCCCAGAATGACATTCCCTTTTTATGCAACAGTTGACTCATGTTGACTCATTTAGTTCGTAACTAAATATGTAGTTTTGTAACACTCAGATCCTTTCCTGCAGTACCCTTTTCTATGCAGTATTTTTCCCTTTTATATTTGTGTGATTATTTCTTCCTAAGTGTAGTACTTTGCATTTGTTCCTTATTGCTTCCCATGGAATCTGACCTACCAATTCTCTGGAGTTTCTTAAAGTCTGACTTCACAAAGCTCCTTGTCTTCATTCTGATGTTTTCCCTCCTCACATTCCTTAAAACTATAAATGCTATTATTTCAGTATCACTCTCACCCAAGCTGCCTTCCACCTTCAGATTCTCAATTAAATCCTCCCTATTAGTCAGAACCAACTCTAGAAGAATCTCTCCCCTCCCAAATCGCTCTCTCCACCATCTGTAGTAAAAAGTACATCTCCAATGTATTCCAAGAATTTGTTAGATAATCTGTGCCCGGCTGTATTATTTTCCCAAAAGATGTCTGGGTAGTTGAAGTCTCACATCACCACCAAGTCGTGTTCTACGGGTATGTGGGTAGGAACCTGGTAAAGAAGATCAATACTTTCAGCCACAGTAACAGGACATTGAATGTTTATTACCTCTGACAACAAGTTGTAAAAATTTTTAATAAGACACAGTTGACAGGCTATTTAATTGATTTGTTTTGTTACTATAAATTGGCAATTACCTCTAGAAAAAGCCAAGCCAGTTTTAATCATGAGGGTTTTATACCAGTAGCTTCTCTTCAGAGTAGCTTTTTAATAATGCTTTTTTTTTAATGGCTAATTAGTTATTTCCCATCAAAAGGGGAAACCTGACTCTCTGCAAATCAAATTGGTCACTGGAATTGATACATTCACCTTTCATGAAGGATAGGTTAACACTCTGGGAGCATATCCCTACTTTAATCAAGCCAAATCTACACTTCAAATCAAGTTGTAATAAAAACCGGAAGGTTTCATAATAGCAAACTTCTTCCAAATGTAACATGGCTGAGTTTCAAATTCTCTCTATTTACCCAAAATCAACCCACAGATGTGCAGAAGCCTGACAACGTGAATTGCCCTCTTAAATCATGTTCCTATTATCCCACCCATCATTTACCTCCCACTTGTATAAGCAGGGAGAAAAGGGAAATTGCAAAGCATCTCCAAAGATGAAAGAGCATTGCAGAGAAAAGGAAGAGAAGTGGTCATTTCAACTCCTCTGACATAGCTGTCCCTGCTTATCAGGCACACTCCCTAAAACACCCCAGTAACACCACCACAAGATAGATAAAAATGGGCTCCCCCAATCAAATTCAGAAGCCTCACTTATTTACCTACAAATGAACATTAACAACAGGTAGCATCCAGTAAAAACTTAGCTTTATTCAGTTCCCATATCACCCATGTGATCCATCTCCCGGAAAAAATCTGCACAAAATAAGTTTACTATTAACTGATATCAACGGATATTAGAAAAACAGCTGAAAGATCAGATTTACACAATGACTATGAAGTATCCCATGACAGAAACCTACATCTTCAGTCCCAGATATAAACCATTTGCCTAATAACTCACAGATTTGATCCTCAGATTTTAACCTCAAGTTTTAAGCCAATGTGAAAAAAGTCTTCAGAACTTACACTGACTTTGAAGCTTTGTACTGAGCCATCCAAAAAGTGGACATTGCAGATGATCTCTGATCGGGCTTTCTCTTTTGGTAGTTCTGATGCTCGTATATTTATTCTCCCACCTAATGCTCGTAATCGGGAGTTCATAACTATTGCTGAATAACCTGTAAAACAAAAAAGTACATATGGTAAATTCCAAAGAGAACAGTTTCATCCAAAATAAACATTGATATGATTCATTGAAATTATTTTAAAAAATTAAATTCTGCCAAGTCTAAATATGTGCTATGTCAGCTCTCAAATATTTATTCTTTATAAGCAAATTTACAGTTGATATTTGTATATTTTGTAACATCAAGACCCACTTATGAATTAGTCAGCCTCATTTCCTTATCCAACATGCTGATTCTCTCAGTTAAAGGACAATGCTTCTTTTATCATCCCCCCCCCAGTGAAACAAATACAAAAATAAATCCTTTGCCATTTCTCATCTAAAAATAGTCATTTTTAAGTGCAGCATAGGAGATTACTTCTATAAAGTATTAAAGATCCAGGTCTTACTTTAAAAAATCTGTTTTGAGAGATAATTAGTGTGTTTGTAACTAGTGTGTTAAATGAAATGTTTCTCATGCAGTTAACACCATCTATTGTATGAAATGAATGAGGCAGAGCTCTTGTCAAAAAAAAAAGGGGGGGGCATGTAATCCTGGAATTAAAACTATCATAATGCATAAAGGGGTGAATTATGGTTGCATGGGAAACCTCAGTTCTGGTATTTCTGAGTTCTATCCAGTGCAACCATAACTTTCTTTTAACTTTTTTTTTAAAAAAATATAATCCTCTAATAAAAAAAACCCCTAAACTAAAAACATGCATTCCATTATGTGGAACCATACTATCCCCCATGAGTCATCAATAGGGCTGAGGCTTTAAATTCAAAGCACTGACCTCTTCCACTTCAATTTAGTAACTGGTAGCAGTAGTAGGCTGTCATATTCCATAGACCAGCCATTAGATGAGAAAAACACATTCTCCTAGTGTGATTCACAGATATTTGCTAGACAGCAGAGGCATTTTGAAACTAAGGAATCCTTGGGTCAGTTCCATGTTCTGGAGGGGAGTATGTTGTACTGTTTACAGACCCGTCTGCCCATGTGCCCCATTCATCTCAGTGTCCCCCTCTGATCCTATGCCACTCGCTCCCCTTCATACCACTTCTCCCCTATACTTTCCAGCAATGTTCCCTCTAATTTTTGACAGGCCGTGTGCACAAAAAATGTCTTCTGTGCATATTTTTGTGCTTCTGTGCAAATTTTTGTGCATGCAGTGTTTTGCCTGTGCATGGGGTTTAGGGTCTGTGTGCATGCACACACACACACAACTTAAAGGGAAGAATGCTTTCCAGTCAGGATACCTGTGCTCCATCAGGGAGAGCACAGAGCACACTAGTCTCCTGTTCTTGGTTCTGATACCTGATTCCTTTACTTCTGGGAAAAGTGAGCAAGGGGGAAAAAAAGGCCTGCGCGAACCCAGCAGCCATGGAACGAAGGATGCGCAGCGCAGACAGTCTCGAGATTTCAGCTGCCAAATTCTAACACGCCTCCACTAAGAATATGTCAATGTAATTTTCAAAGATGCTTATAATCTGGTCAAATTTACACCTGCTACCTTTTAGAGCTCTCCATATTACAGGTAATAGAGTAGCATTTTATCAGTGATGAAGGGCTATTAGATTAAATTGGGTAAAACACAAGGTCCATGTAAATAAAAGCAAGAGTGGTATGGTCCATTTATTATAGAATGAACAGTTTTATAACAAAATAATTATGATGAAATAATCACAAATTCTTTACAGAACTAAACTGTACACAGTGGCATGAATAGTCCCATTCTAATTTCACAATGAAATCCTCTATCTCAGTGTGTCTAACAGATTATCTGGATACCCTAAGACGCGGTGGGCAAACTTTTTGGCCCAAGGGCCACATCGGGGTTCAAAATTGTATGGAGGGCTGGGTAGGAAAGGCGGTGCCTCCCCAAATAGCCTGACCCAGCCCCCATCTGCCTCCACCCACTTCCTACCCCGACTGCCCCCCTCAGAACCTCAACCCATCCATATCCCTGTTCCTTGTCCCAACTACTCCCTCCAGAGACCCCTGTCCCTAATCACCCCCCAGAACCCCACCTCCATCCAGACCCCCTGCTCCCTGTCCCCTGACTAGCCTCAATCCCTAGCCACACCCCCTCCCCCTGGGACTCCCACGCCCTAACCCCCTCGTTCCTCATTCCCTGATAGCCCCCCACCCCACCCCCCCGAGACCCTCTGGCCTTTATCCAACGCCTCAGCCCCGGTCCCCTTACCATGCCGCTCAGAACAGTCTGTCTGGCTGCTGCACTAATCCGCAAGAGTGCACACCGTGTCAGGCTGCCATGCTGACCTGACGGAGCAGATGTGGCCCGCGTGCTGTAGTTTGCCCATCCCTACCATGAGCAATACTTCAGGCAAGTTTGCTAGACTGGTTTGCCTTATCAGAACATAGGCCCTGAGGATTCTGAAAATTAGAGCTCCACATCTTCTCTCCTAAATGGTTTCCAACTTTCTCAAAATCCTTTCACCATCCTCAGTAATTTGTAGCTCAGTCTCTGAACCTGAGGCCAAATTCCTACTGAACCTTGCCACTAAAGAAAGTGTGTCAGAGATGGCATTCGAACTGACATTCCTTTTCTGTAAGATGACAGTGAAATGTCACTACTAAATTTTCATTATTTAGCTAGAATTCAGAATGTAATTCAAGAGAATGTATAATGTATCTTGTGATCCCTGAACTTTCAGGCGTCTCCTCAAATGAATCTGAACAAACTTTTTCTATGCCACAAACCTATTAGTCACACTTCTTAAAGTATTTATAGAAGGTCTCTAGGTGATACCTGTTTGGCTGCCCTATTTTGCCATTGTGTATAATGTAAATTTTTGTGAGGCGCTTACAGTAAAGATAGATAAACATAAAGTGTTAGGCAGAGTATAAATCTGTATTTGTTATCTTTGTTTGGTTTTATGCTGAATGTTCCAAATAACGAAACTGAGAAATTCAGCACAAGTGATATAAAGAATAACCAATTTGCACCGAAATTCTAAATCCTTGAAGTCTATAACCACACACAGTCTTACATACCAGCCAAATTAGTTCTGTGGGATCTATTCTGTGGATGGATAAAATATACATGGACATGTACTCGAGATAAATGTGTGGAACAATCTTTTTCCTATGACAGATTACTGAGGGACATTTCACCATCTCTGGTGGATTCCCTCATCTTTCCACAGAAAATGTGTTTACAATGAACAAACAAAACAGGGCTGTTCACAATATGAATTTGATTTTTATAAAAACAGAGCTCAGTTATTGAAATGCCAAAAGAGATTAGAGCAACAATCCCTCACATCCAGTACCAGCAGATGGTTCACAAAAAGGTGCAAGAATGCTGGCATTAACAGTTATAAAATAATAGCCCACTGGGGAAGTTACTTCTTAACATCCTCTGAACTTGTGTTATGCTTAAAGGATATAAACCTTCATGCTTTAATCTTATCTAATACACCAGTGCATGTGCTCATTATCTATTTAAGAGGGGTTATTTTTTAATCCTAAATTCTTGGAATCAATTATACCTCCTGCCAAGGAGTTCCAAACACTAATGGCATAATGTAAACAAAGCATTTCCTTGTATTAATGTTAAGTTGTTAGGTTGTTTTTTTCCCTGCACGTTCTTCTCCTTCCACTTTTCCCTCCCTGAAAACAGCTCTTTGGAAATATTTTTCTGCCTTTAAAATACTTTTCTTTTTATATCCTTTTGGAATAAACTAAACAGATTTATTTTATATGAAAGCAGCTTTCTTTGCCTCACTCTTCCATAAATTATAACTGAATGTTAGATTGTTTCAGATAGTATCCTTCACTCTACTCCAAATTAGAGGGATAGGAATGTTTATTTTCAAGTTCTACAACTAGCTAAATATCCCCTTTGCACTTTAATGCAAATAAGCATGCCTTTTAGGTTTCTACTGCTGGAATCAGAAAGAGAACTCAGGTCAAGTTTTGACACCAGCCAACTGAAATTTGGAGTAAAGCTGAAAAGTTCACTTCTGATATCTTTATGGAAGATGACTGGAGTTTCATCCAGTTTCAAGACAGGTAACTTTAGAGCACTTACTACATTTGAAAAATAAAATGGAAACAGAAACCAAAATCAACTGAAAGCAGCAATCTTGTTTTTCAAATATAATTCACCGGAACACCAATGAGCAATGGCTCATATTTATTGGGCAAGAGCTATGAATGATATACTTTAAAAAATTCTGGGTCATCCAGTTGTCACCTGAAGCCCCTTAAACACTGTTCTCATCCCTAGTTATTAGGCATTACTCACATATATCAAGAGCCATATCAACCAGTGACGCCCCTTTATGGGAAAAATATTTTTCCAGCCAGAACCAAACAATAGAAGCCTACAATTTGACCAAGCTTTTAAAACAAGCACCTATGAAAATGGAAATAAAATTTGGTTCCTCTAAGGAAGTATTAACATGTCTCTTTTCATCTTACCTTCAACCCTAAATTGCAGATTGAAAGTCTGTCCACTAATGATATAAAACTTAAGTCTGAAATTCCATAGCAAAACACTTTGTCACATACTACCCAAAATTTGTTGCTTACCCACTGGCATTATATTCCCTGAAAACTTTTTTCTGATAAATACGGAGGGCAAATCAATCAGTATTTATTTTAAAATCTATAGCTGCTTGCTTAGACACCAGAAACATAAGTTGTCATGGAATTCAACTCTTCAAGCAAATCAACAGATCACAAACAGTGCTTAATATGTAATGAAAGAGATGCCAGTGCTCAAGCAATTCTTTGTAACATTTATAACTGATGCAGCAAGCGCAGAGGTGCTGTGGAAGTGAACTGCCAAGCCTAGAGGTGCCAGCAGCCCTGGCAACCCCTTGAACAAATATACCAATACATTAAGATTAAAGATTTAACTACAGGGGACTTTATACATCATATACTGGATTAACAGAACATGAAAGAACTGCAGTGTAAAGAATAGAAGATTTGTTGCTTCAAGTATCCTCTTGCTTAAGTGAGGAAAAAGAGAAGTTTCTAAGACCTCAAAATTCTAGCTAAAAAAATTACAATCACCATTCCTATGAAGGAATATAGTTTTGCCAATACAAGAAAAACATTCACATTTCTTAAAATAAGCCTTTTAAGACAGTTAGAAATTCAGATTTAGCTCTCAGATTTGGTTCCAAAGGCGAGTGAAATATTTCAACATATAGTAATTGTTTGTCTTACTATATAAATTATGAGTAATCACAATATAAGCATCTTGAGATAATGATGGGTCACCAGAGAGTGCAGGATCTAGGGTAGTGGTTCAATGACTTCCAAAATCACCAAAATGCTACACTTAAAAACAAACAAAGAAAAAAAACTATATTATAGTTTAATTTCAGTAAGGTTAATATATAAAATGTAAGCTAAGTCCCTAAAAAACACAATAAACTTTAACAACAGTCAAAGCTATACCTTAGTTGTATTAAAGGCAATTTACAGAAAAATACACATATTAACAAAAATTTAAATCAGCCAAAATATTTAGTAAAGCCAATGAAACAGATTTTTGTTAGTCTGTTTCATTTCAAGGTATCCTCAATATTGCATTCAAGCCTTCCAGTACTAAACTTGTATTGCAAATTTCATCTAAGGGAAACTTTACAATTTTACTGAGTGCTGAGTTCAAGTTAACAATTGAGTGGCAAAGATGCATTGGTTAAGGTGAGGAGAGAGGGGAAAAAAATCAAAATCTTAGGCAACATCTACCCTGCAAATGTGGATGTTATTTGCAACTTCTAGTGAAGATTGGATTGTTTAACCATAACAAATCCTGGGTCTTGGCAGGGGAAAGCGATTTCCCCCAAGGTCACCCAGCAGACCAGTGACAGAACTGGGAATAGAATTCTCTTATCGCCCCACTCTAGGCCAAAGTGCCTAGTTAAGCACTCCAAAGTTAGAAAATGCCAGAATTCCTGTGCAATATTAATTCCAGAGCACCATCCCTTGTGAATATACATTGTGATACAGTCTTTAATGATTTTATATTATTTTTTTCTTATGACAGAGGTTCTCAACCTTTTTCTGACATCCACTCCCCCCACCCACATGCGATAAAAAATCCACAGACCGCCTGTGCCGCAACACCTCTTTTTCTGCATATCCAGTAGATTGAAATCTAGGGCTGGCATCATGTGGTAGCAATCAGGGAACTGCCTGGGGCCCTAAGTTCCTCGGGCTTCGGCTTCAGCCATAGCGGTGGGTGTCGGGCTTCAGCCCTGGGCCTCAATTAATCTAATGCGGGCCCCTGCTCTCTGGCTTATTTTGGCAGAACCCCAGAAACCTGCTCGTGGCCCCTCAGACCCATGGTTGAGAACCATTGGACTAGATTAGTCGTTCTCAACCAGGGGTCCAAGATCCCCTAAGGTTTCTTGAGCAGGTTTTAGGGGGGCCTCCAAGCAGGGCCAACATTAGACTCACTCAGGCCCAGGGCAGAAAGCCAAAGCCCTACCGCATGGGTCTGAAGCCCAGGCTCCTGAGCCCCACCATCCGGGCTGAAGCTGAAGGTGACGGGGCTGGGCGGCCTCGCACTGGTACTGAGGGGGTTAACCCTTCCCTCTTAGCTGAGGAAGCCACGCCCCAGAGGCTCTACTGGGTATGCCCTACTTGAGGACAGCACTGGAGGGGAACATACCGGAGGACCCTGGAAGTGGAAGGCAAGGCGGTTCGGGTAGGAAGCAACCCAGGGGAGTTTTAAAGACACAAAGACATTTGACATGTTGTGAGTGGATCCCCACTGAGCTAGGGGCAGAGGAGCCCCACCATTAGGTGAGCCCTGGGTCAGGACCCGGTGGAGAGGTCACACTAGGCCGTACTACCCTGCCTACAAGGGGGAATATATAGACTGGCCATTAGGCCACGCTGCCCCGAAGCTTGGGGGAAATATATAGACTCTTGCTGTTAGGCCGCACTGCCCGGAGGCTTGGGGAAGATATATAGACTCTGGCTGTTAGGTCATGCTGCCCCAAGGCTTGGGGGAGCTATATGGACCCTGGCTGTTAGGCCACACTGCCCTGAGGCTTGGGGAGTTACATGGACTCTGACTGTCAGGCCACGCTACCCTGAAACTTGGGGGAAAGTATATGGACCCTGGCCATTGGGCCAAGCTACCTTGAAACTGAGGCAGGGAGGTCGTCTGGACTCTGGCCGTAGGGCCACGCTGCCCTGATACCAGGAGCGCAATATATAGACTCCAGCCATTGGGCCACACTGCCTGGAGATTCAGGGACACCATAAAGACTCTGGCCATTGGGTTATACTGCCCTGTGATTGGGGATTAGAGAGTGGCTGGGGTCCAACACCACACCCCACCCCTGCAACAAAGGGGCACTGCAGTGCCAGACCCACCACAGGGTGTTAGAAAGAAAAAGGTTGAGAATCTCTGCTGTAGGGAAAAAATATTTTTGGTGGAGTAAAGCCCTAAGAGTTAAAGTTTGAAAAGTTATAATCAACTGAAAAATAATGGAAAGTGTTAGGCAACCTTACCTACAGGCTTCACTGTCAGCTCTACCAATAATGTTTATTATGTAGAGGAAAAAATGGGTGTGGGAGACGAAAGGATGGTACCAACTTTCAAAGTATTTTCAAAAATCAATTGAGAAAATGAGATGATTATGTATATAGGACAAAAAATAAAAATCCAAGGGAAGACTACAGTAATGTCTACTCCAATTTCGAAGGACTAGCAAGAATGAAAAAAAAAAGTCACATTGATACTGGACAACTTAAGCTATTTGAATTCATCATAGTGTAGAACAGAATCACAGAATACAGAAATAAAGATACATTTAAGATCAAACCTATACTGCTTCTCTTTCCAGGCAATTCAACTACTCTAAGCTAAAAAAGGCTCAAAATGAAAGTGAAATATGGAGCCTCACACATTTCACTTGCTGCTTTTTCTTTTATTTTGGGAGGAGGGAAGGAGCACTAGAGTTTTTCTACCCAATTTTTTTTTAATCAGTCTATGATTTGTTATTTATTTTGAAAACTTATTTTAATAATCACATCTTAAAACAATATTCATGATAATGATGGCTGGTTGCCCTGTTTCCTGTACTGTATGAATTGAAGAATTCAGGAACTCTATGGCTTCCTTTATAGCCCACTTCAACTTTAAACAAAGCCATGGTGTAAAATAAACACATCTGGCAACCATAGATCAAAAAGTTACCAGATCGCTACTCTGATTTCTCTCTTAAAAACAATGCATCCTCTATTTCCTACTGATATCTGATTTGCACGAGGAAACTGCAGATCAATATGAAGACGTTTATCATCCTCAATTGGATATCAGCATTGAGAGCTAGAAGAGCAAGAAAAAAACCCTGCAAGCTAAATGGCAGCTTGAGAGCCAGAGGCCTTAACCAGCATATATCTCATAAATACTGCTTCAGAACATTTTTTTTTAAAGGGGGTACATAGGTATTGTATTTCAAACCTGACCAGTAGCAGCTACCAGGGAAAATCATACAAGATTATGATGAAGGCTATTCAGCTACTTCGCTAACCTTACATAATTTTAATTTCATAATACCCAATAATTTCTCCCTGCACTTGCATTGTTCAATTGATGTAAACTGATCTCATTCCTTTAAATTACACATAATGAAATATAGGGTTTCCAAGTACCAAGAAACAAGCAAGCTCCATTGAATTTACTAATATACTTAGGACACAAAGCACTAACATTTTGGAAACTACTCGGCATTAGTTAAACTTTCATCCAACTAATGAAACCTGAAGTTCACATAACAGAAGAGGGGCAATGAAATCTATGTTTAATGAAACTGCTCTACAAAATATAAAAACAAAGCCTTTGTTATACTTTTAGCCAGGGGAGAGGACTAACAAATAGAGAAAACTAATGACCATAATAATGTAAAGCACAAAATATACATTTACTTTGAGGGGTGATTTTGTTACATAAGTTGAAATAACATGTCAATATACATAATGTGATGAATACAAAAAAAGGCAGGAGGGGGCATTTAAAAAACCAGAAAACTCATATTCCATCCAGTCAGAAACCATTCATGCTGTAAGTCAGTGTTTTAGAAACTCACAATTCTTGTTATTTCAACCACTACTAGTAATAAGCATATTGCAAAATACTTAATAGTGGCAATCACTAGTTCCGAGCAGGAATTTTACAAAAGAAAACCTTTTGAAATCTATTCCCAGGTCAGCAGTTAGTACTCACTACTCAAACTCTTCATTCATGCTCCACTGTGCCAGATTACACAAAACGTCCTAAGAACAATGAAGTCAACAATACACCAATAAAAATCCAAACCACACATCCCAAACACTGAACATTTTTTAATCTGTTTCACCAACTTTATAAAGGCCCATAAAGACACTGCAAACAGGAACAAAATCAACTGATAAGCAGTATGTCCAGAATACATTACTGTAGTGAGTAGCAGGATATGAAAAAAAACCCTTTCACTTCTTTGGAAGCAGCTGCAACCTACCTGTTGCTTCATTTACTGTGAACCAGTTATGAAAGATCCTCCACAGAAAGAGAAACACATTCATGCATCACATTTCTCACTAACATATGCTGTCCACTGACTTTGATGGCAATAGATGCAAATTACAGTCTATTGATTTAAAAATAGTTTTATGCTATACTATATCAAAACAACCAGTTCTAATATTTCACAACTCTTTCATGTCAAAACTACCTCGGAAATAAAATTTAAGGTCAGCTGACGGCTAATAAATGCTACATTATTTTTATTAATAGAGCTATTTTGAGTCCTCCTACTTGGAAGCAGTAAAGAATAAAACAGCTAACCCCTATCTACAACTACAGTATAACAGACTAGCATAAGTGCCTGGCATTGCTCGGGTCAGTCGGAGGTGGGGAGGGGGCAGACAGTAGACACCCCCTGACCAACCCCAACACCCACACCTCACCCCTCACCCACTCCGACACCTTCCCACCCCCCCGACCAACCCCAACACCCCCCGGCTCACTTACCCCCCCGACCAAACCCGACAACCCCACCTGACCCCCCCAAGCAAACCCAACACCCCCTGACCAAACCCGACACCCCCACCTCACCCCCTGAGCAAACCCGACACCCCCACCTCATCCCCCGACCGAACAGTGTATTTAATAATCTGTGTGCTACACAGTGCACCGTGAGCCGGCGGGGTGTCGGGTTTGGTCTCGGGGGGTGGGAAGTTGTCGGGGTGGGTGAGGGGTGAGGTGTGTGTGTTGGGGTTGGTCAGGGGGTTTTGCGGTTGGTGGGGGGGGTGAGGTGGGGGTGTCGGGTTCGGTCGGGGGGTAAGTGAGCCAGGGGGTGTCAGGTTTGGTCTGGGGGGGTGGGAAGGTGTCGGAGTGGGTGAGGGGTGAGGTGTGGGTGTTGCGGTTGGTCAGGGGGTGTTGCGGTTGGTGGGGGGGGTGAGGTGGAGGTGTCGGGTTTGCTTGGGGGGGATGAGGTAGGGGTGTCGGGTTCGGTCGGGGGTAAGTGAGCCGGGGGGTGTTGGGTTTGGTCTGGGGGGGTCGGAAGGTGTCGGGGTGGGTGAGGGGTGAGATGGGGGTGAGGTGGGGGTGAGGGGTGAGGTGGGGGTGTTGGGGTTGGTCAGGGGGTGTCGGGTTTGCTTGGGGGGGTGAGGTGGGGGTGTCGGGTTTGGTCGGGGGGTAAGTGAGCCGGGGGGGGGGGGGTGTCGGGTTTGGTCTGGGAGGGTGGGAAGTTGTCGGGGTGGGTGAGGTGTGGGTGTTGGGGTTGGCCAGGGGGTGTTGCGGTTGGTGGGGGTGTGAGGCGGGGGTGTCGGGTTTGCTTGGGGGGGTGAGGTGGGGGTGTCGGGTTCGGTCGGGGGGTAAGTGAGCCGGGGGGTGTCGGGTTTGGTCTGGGGGTGTTGCGATTGGTGGGGGGGTGTGGTGGGGGTGTCGGGTTCGGTCGGGGGGTAAGTGAGCCAGGCGGTGTCGGGTTTGGTCTGGGGGTGTTGCGATTGGTGGGGGGGTGAGGTGGGGGTGTCGGGTTCGGTCGGGGGGTAAGTGAGCCAGGCGGTGTCGGGTTTGGTCTGGGGGGGTGGGAAGGTGTCGGGGTGGGTGAGGGGTGAGGTGTGGGTGTTGGGCTTGGTCAAGGGGTGTTGCGGTTGGTGGGGGGGTGAGGTGGCGGTGTTGGGTTTGGTCGGGGGGTAAGTGAGCCGGGGGGGTGTCGGGTTTGGTCTGGGCACCCACCCCAGCACCTCCCCCCCCCCCAGACCAAACCCAACACCCACACCTCACCCCTCACCCACCACGACACCTTCCCACCTCCCCAGACCAACCCCGACACCCCCCGGCTCACTTACCCCCCGACCAAAGAGGGTTCTGTTGGGAGGGGGGAGGGGCAGAGAACTGAGGGATCTCCGGGGTTCCGTTGGAGGAGGGAGGGGTGAGCTGAGCGAGTGCGGTGTCTGTTGGAGGGGGTATTATGACATCATCACCACCTAACCACCCAGCTGATGTGATTGGCCCTGAAAGACTTTCACCCCTCGGGGGCGTCAGAGGTGAGATCCGAAACTTTTTCGACCCTTACCAGCATCTAGACCCCAAGACCCCTAACTGTACCAAATTTCAAGTCTCTGGCTCAAACGGTGCGGGAGGAGTTCGCTGTCATACATACATACATACACCACTTGACTTTTATATTTATAGATTCAGCATAAGGCTGGGAATCTGAATGCCTGGGTTGTGTTCCTGACGCCATTATTGTTGATTAAGTCACTTTCCACACATCAATTTAGAGCATAACTATGGTATATTAAGTGCAATAATATGCCCATTTTGCAGATGGGGAAACAGACACAGAAGTGGTGTGTTTTAATATTGGGTCTTTAGATGCATGTTGCATGCAATGTGGGGAGTTAAAAATAACCAGATACAAATTGCCCCAACTACTGGCCTCTTTGCAACAAGGTTGAAATAGCTAAGAAAAACAGTAAAAAAACCCACAATAAAAAATACTAGTAGGTACATTGTCATCAAAGGGAACACACAAGTTAAAGTTTGATTGTTCATGTCAGCAACATTACATTTTGCTGTTTGTTGGGGGTTGTTTTTGGTGGGGAGGGGGTTGTATCCTATTCTGATTATTGCCTTTAAAAATAATTCAGTGTCTTTGGAAGAAGGTTATTCTAGGAAAATATATGTAGCTTGGCAAGCAAATAGACTAATTTTAGTAGTCAATGCAATAGAAGGCATTACTTTCTACAATATGGATTGTATGTAAGCAGCTGTAGCATATCATATCTACTGAATGCTGGTCAAATTCATTTTTAAGTCTATTTGAAAGGATAGGGAGATTACTATTGATGAATGGATCATTTCTACCTGGCTAGCTTGTTGGCTCGCATATAACTAAATGAGGCACATATTCTGTGGCTATGTTGTTTATAGCATGCTTGTGCAAGAATTTGTTCAACGAAGAACCAAAGAGTTTATATATCATCATTTACCCACTAGTTCTGTAATACTCAATAGTGACTAGCACTAGTTTACATTTCCTTTTGAAAAATAAAATCTTAATCTTCCACATCAGAGCCATAAGACTGTCCAGTTCTAACTCTGCATTAATGAACCATCTCAACCGAAAGGATACACTTCTTCTCCTTGATAAGAAGCTAAAATTTACCAACTGACAAGCACATTTCATCCCTGAATGGCTACAGTTTAGAGGCGGATAAAGTAATTTGGCATACTTCAGTATCTATCCATCTATAGTTTGCGAAGCACATTGTGGTCCCTTCTGAGTGAGAGGTGCCATACAAATAAAAGTAATATGAACAAATTCAGAAATTCAACACAAGACATACTTGCAGCCTATCCTTGTTCAGTTTCTAATTCTGTACAATTTTGTGTTTTCAGTAAAATGGACACAAGCTCTAAAATAGTCATACCGATCCAAAATTCATAAGAGCACAAAAGTGCAGGAATCTGCAATTGGTTCAGATTCATATGTAATTTTCAGGCATAATACAGAGCAGCTAGTAGTTATGCCCACACTAAAATTTTACATAGGATAAATGCTACCTGGTCCCCTCATATTTAGCAGTATGAGGCCTCAACAGTTACACAATTGCATCCCATTAAGTCTTCCATTAGCAGAAATATAGAATAAAAGTGCATATCGGCTCTTCAGTACTGTGAAGCGTAACCAATTCCAGACCAAAGTTTATAAATTATTTTGATTTTGAATTGTCCAGGAAGGCAGCCAGGACAGACTCTAGGCACCAGCAGAGGAAGCACATGCTTGAGGCAGCACATTATAAGGGGAGGCATTCCGGCCAATCTTGGGGCTGCACATTCTGGGCTTTTGCTTTGGTTTTTTGTTTGTTTGTTTGTGTGTGTGTGTGTGTTTGGTTGGTTTTTGTTTGGTTGGTTGGTTTTTGTTTGGTTGGTTGGTTTTTGTTTGGTTGGTTGGTTTTGTTTTTTGTTTTTTACTTCCGCGGCATTCGGTGCTCTTGCTGCTTGGGGTGGCAAAAAAGCTGGAGCCAGCTCTGAGATCAGGGGTGGGAAGAGGTAGGGCAGGGGAGAAGCAGGGACTGGGGCATTGGGTAACGGGTGGACTGGGGGCAGGGCTGGGGCAGAGCAGGGTTGGGAAGAGCAGAGGTGGGGGCTGTGGGGAAGGGTGGAGTGAGGGTGGAGCTGGGTCAGAGCAGGGGGGCAGGAAGAGGCAGGGCGTGGGCAAAGCAGGGGCAAGGGCTGTGGGGAAGGGGTGGAGTGGACACAAGGCAAGGGAAGCTTTTCTGGCTGGCTCAGCAGGCCAAGGGAACGGGCTGGCTGCTGGAGCAGCACACAGCTGTGTAAGGCACCAGGAAATTTGGAGCAATTTGGTGCCTCAAATTTCCTGGTGCCCTAAGCAGCTGCGTGGTTTGGGTATGGGTATGGGTAAGGACGGCAGTGTGTCACTAACACCTGGGGGGGGGGGGGGGAACATAGTTCCCTTTAGACAACAGTGTGGCTGTGCCTAGCTCAGTGTTTCTCAAATGCAGCCTTCCGGAGAGCCTCCTGGGCAAGGATGTGGGGGGCAAAGCATTGTCCCCTCCACTTCCCTCCTTGTTTCTCCTGGATGCACCGCCCTGCACCACCTCTGGAGAGAGGGGAGAGACATTGCTGCAGGGGCGAAGTGAGTTCTTGACCCACACTGGGGGGAGGAGGGATTGGGTAGCAGGCTCCAGTGGCAGGACTTCAGGAACCTGGCAGTGCAGCCCCAGACTCCAACTGTGGGGCAGTGGGTACTGACTCCCCGGGCTCTGGCCACGTGGCCCTGGCCTCTAGTTTTGCGGTGTCAGCTCTGGCCCCTGGTTCCAGCTGCCTGGCAGCAGTTGCTGGCTCCCAGCTCCAACCCCAGACTCTGGCCACAGGCGCCAACTCCCAGCCCCAGGCACAGGGCAGCGGGCTCCAACTGCAGGGCTTTGGGTGCCAATCCCTGGCTCTGGCCGCAGTGTAGCAGGTCCTGACCCCCAGCTCCATTTGCAGAGCTTCACTTGGCCTCTGGCCCCCAGTTCTGGCTGTGCGGTGGCAGGCACTGAACCTGGGCTCCAGCCACATGGCCTTATCCCCTGGTTCAGATCCCCTGACCCAGCTAAATGGCAGCAGGCGCCAACCCACAGCTACAGTCGCACGGTGGCGGAAGCTGGCCCTGGCCAACCCTGGCTGCACAGCAGCGAGCACTGACTCCAGCCATAGACTCCTTGGCTCCAGCATGCAGCCGTGCAGCGGCAGGCACTAGCCTTGAGTGCTGACCCACAGTTCTGGCTGCATGGCAGTGAGCTCTGATCCCTGGCTCCAGCCATGCAGTTTGTATCCCACAGGCACTGAGCCCCGGCCCTGGACACATGGCAGCAGACACCAGGCCCTGGCTCTGCCCACACAACAGTGGGGCTCATCACCACTCCAATCCCCCTTCACCCACGCTGCCTCCCACGGCCATGTATCCATTCCCCTCCCCACACGACCCTGCTGCCTCCTCTGGTCCCACACCCATCCTCCCATCACTTCTGGCTGCTGCTGCCTTCCCCCCCCTCCCCCATCCAGGGCTTAATGGGTCCTGGGGCTTGCTGAGAAAAGTGATATTAACAAACATGAAAGTATCACTTTTCACAATAGACTTACTACTATCTGTTAAAAGTGATACTTGTGTGTTTGTTAATATCACTTACCACTTTTCATAGCCTCTCGGTAGCTAGTAAGTGTGCTGTGATATTAATAAATATACAAATATTACTTTTCACAGCACCCCCGCCCTAGGACCCATAAAACCCTGCACTGGGGGGGGGGGAAGAGCAAAGAGGGAAATAGCATTATTTTTGTTACTGAATCTGCCAAAAACTCTACAAATATACATTGCAATGATTTGGATGTGAATCTGTGCATATTTAATTGTTTTTTTCTCCGAAGTTAATTATCTTATGGAAAAAAGTGTCAGTGCGGCCCTACCTGGTCCTTAAATGCCACTTTGAAACTGCAAAGGTTCTGTTTTGACAGCTCATGATTTTATCACAAGTCTCATATTTGGCATTCTATTTAAAGTGATCACTGGAGACCCAATTTAGCTTTGTTTCTTAAATTTCATAGCCCTCATAGTTACGAAGAAACCCTTGAAAATGTCACAAGTAAATCCTAAAAGCGCAAACTAGAAGAAAAATAAGAACATTGCTTTAAATCTCATAATTTTTAAACCAATCTCATGATCTGTGGTGGCCTGACTCATGAGTTTTTTGAATACGGTAGTTGTGGTTGGCAAAACTGAAGTTTGAACATTGTATTTGGGATTTGGTTTGCATTAGGGAAAAATGCTGTTACCTCTTCAAATAGGTTTTAACGCATACTGTTTTATGAGTCCCTAAGGACTTCCAGCTAGTTCAGGAAAGCAATAAGAACAAGCCAAAAGTCAGTGTCTAAATACATCTGTATCTTGCAAATAATGCTCATGGGAAGAACAGTTCTCTATTTTTTCTTACTCTGTATTTTCCTCTCCTCTCCCGCTCAGATCTATTTACGACGAACTGTCACATTTATATTCTCAATTCACTAGGGGCAGGAACCATGACATTTTTTTGCAAAGGGTCTAAAACACCTATGGTATTAGATAATAAAATGATACATGACACCATAAGGTCAACCCACTGACAGGAGCCCGGGTGAAAGCAAAAATTACATACAGCTTTCACCCATTTGGATCCACTTCTTACGGGAGAGGAGTGGATTGAACTATATGCTACCACCATCACAGACCAGCTGCTGGCAGCTGCCCAAAGACCAGCATACAGAAATCTGTGTATGACAAGAAGAATGCAATTCTGCTACATAGTAAGAGAAATACAGCAATATGAATCTCTTACAGTGCATGTCCTGTCTTGCAAAAAATGCTTTCCATTTCCCATCAGTATTTTGAATTACTGAAGACAAAGTGAACATTTCAAACCTAATACCTGAATATGAAGTTTAATTATGACAATTTTTTCATGTTTTTAAAAGTTGAACATGACTCTAGAAGACTTTAGCACAGGGATGGGTAAACTAGGGCCCGTGGGCCAGATGCGGACCAGAACAGCAGGAGACGGTGCCGTGTGTGATTAATGCTAAAAAAAACCACATTAATTTGTTTTGAGTTAATCATACGCTTTAACTGTGATTAATTGACAGCCCTAATGATTATTTTTCATTACAAATATTTACACTGTAAGAAAGATGTGCAAGCTGAAGCATGAAAGGGCATATAAATATTTACCACATCTGGCATGTAAACACCTTGCCACACCGCTTATGATAGTGCCATATGAATGCCTGTTTTCACTTTTAGGTGACATTGTAAATAAGAAGCAGACAGCTCTGACATAAATGTAAAGAAACTTGTTTGTCTTAGTGACTGGCTAAACAAGACATACGAATGGATCCGTAGGCTCTAAAGTTTTACATTGTTTTGTTTTTCAGTGCAGTTATGTAAAAAAAAAAAAAATCTTCATTTCCAAGTTGTACTTTCAAGATAAAGAGATTGCACTACAGTATTTGTATGAGGTGAATTGAAAAATATTCTTTTTTACAGTACAAATATTTGTAATAAAGAACAATATAATGCAATCACTGTACACTCTGTTGTCATTTAAATCAATATTCGAAAATATAAAAAACCCAAAACATTATAAATTTAAATTGATATTGTATTATTGTTTACCTGTGTGATTAACACCGCAACTAATCACAACTAATTTTTTAATCTAAATCATTTGTTTTGCATTAATCATTTGAGTTAACTGTGATTAATTGACCATCCTAATCTATACATACAGCAAAGTGAATGTTAAATTGTGAATTAAAACTCTGTTCTGGCATACACAAGTGTAGCATTTACTTAACCATTATTGCTGTTTTCAAGAGTTTTAAAGAAAGGTGTTTACTTGATTTGTTATTTTCAGTTCAAATTCAGTTAGAACACAAGATAACAGCTTTTTTTCCTTTTTTAAGGACAAAAATCTAATTAGGTAAGCGGGTCCAATATTCACCCATCTTTATATTTCAGCCTTTGTATTCCTGACTAGCAGGTAAAATATTTATCTACTTCCCTTGAAACATTTGTAGTGCTTTGACAACTAATTGCAAAGGAATGTAGGCACCTTGCCAAGTTGTCTGCTTTGTACTGAACCAGGAGCAAAGAAGGAAAGCAGGTTTACAGTGGAAAGGTTTAACCTGTTCCCCTGCTCCTGCTCCCCCACACTTTCAGATGCTTTTATGTGGCACAATACTACTTAATGCTTTCCAATAAGCAAATAATTCCTCAGAACTCAAAATAAGGGGGTGGAGCAAAGAGCAGGGAGTGCACTGTGGCACCTTATCACATTTGAGCTGTAATCACTGTATAGCTGAACAATGAAAGAGGACAAAAGTCCACAGCTACTAAGATTTCCTTTGTACAATAAAATTTTTTGTACTACCTCAATAAGGAACCAATATTTTATAAATCAGTGGAAAGGAGAAAAACTATGTTGGGGAAAAATACATTTATTTTGGCTAATATACTAGTTGCTTATTTAAAAAATGAGTAAAATCAGATCAGCAACTTCCTAAATGTGTTTCATTGTTATGATGGCTTCAGTGAGGACACCCATTTAAGAGAATTCTAAATTAAACAATGTCAATAAAACTGATTCACATTAGTTACATTTAAGTTGTACATTCTCAGATCTGTTAAAGATTTGTGCAGATTCCTTGATAATCAAATAAGAGTATGCACCAAGTGTAGCAATGAAAAAGGTATAATGAACTGTACCTCTTGCTTTCTAATCTATCACACCTCTATAAAATCATATTTATTTAAACTTAATAGCTTTTCCAGTGTAAAATGTAACTAGTCATCGTATGTTAAGTGGCTTGCAGGCTGGCTTGCTTCCTTGCAAGAACCTCCTAAATGTGGCACTAGTATTTACACATAATGAATATACTCAGTTTGCACTTGATCTTTGGAACTAAAGTACAAACTCTGTTTATTTATGTTATTCTCTCCTGGAATATCTACTAGCACTTTGCATAAGCTTGTACCTCAAAAAACAAACTTTTTTAGGGTTTTACTGGGATTTATATAGTGTTATGATGGAGGCTCAATGAAACCTTTTGATAATTATCCTTCTTTCAGGCTAATGTAAGCAGGTAAGCTCCTTCATGAAATAATATGGCTGAAATAACATGTCACCTCCCAAAGCAGAGGTCACATGAAAAGACAAGTCAGAAATTGATCTGTGTGGTCAGAGGGAGTTTTGCTACAGGCTAAATGCAAACACAGGGGGTGAGTATATCTACACTGAAAAAAAGTAAATAAATAAAAAAAAAAGCCTAGAGCAACAAATCTCAGAGCCTTGATCAACTGATTCAGACTTGCACTATGAGACTAACATAGCTGTGCAGACATCCCCATTTTGGCTGAAACCTGTCCGGCACAAGCAGCTACACTGCAAGTTTCAGACCCGTAACAAGCCTGAGTCAGCTGACCAGGCTCTGACGTTCACGGTTGTGACTTTATTTTTTGCCATACATACCAAGCGTGTATGAAACAGAAACAGCCAGCAAGAGAAGCACATAGTAACACGGTCCTGAAATAAGAGTTTTGGGGATAGAGTGCTTCTCTTGCTGGCTGTTTCTGTTCTGTACACACTGGTCCCTATGTAGATTCCAAACATGGGTGACTAGCGAGCACTGATCAGCATGGAGCTGAGTGCCAGGTCATGCTCAGGAGCGTAGTCTGCAGCACAGCACGGCCTACGGTGGCATCTGCAATCATCGCTTGGGTGATGACGTAATGAGCTGTAAAGATGTGGATGGAGAGCCAAGTTGTGGCAGAGGGGAGGTATGATTGCTTTTATAAACACATTACAGGAATAAATAACTCCTCTCCCACTCTGCTAAATTAACAGTCAGCGTAGACATGAACTAATTATATAAATTGGCTATCAACAAGTTTAGGCTTGAAATTAGAGGAAAGTTTCTAATCAGAGAAGTGAAGTCCTGGAACAACCTTCCAAGGGCAGTAGTGTGCACAAAAAAACGTTACTGGCTTCAAGACGGAGATTGGTAAATTTACAGAGGGGATATGTGATGAGAAAGGCCACACACCATTGTAGGTAATCTGTGACTGCTGGTAGCAATTATCACCAGTGGCCAGAGATGGAACACTAGACTGGAAGAGCTCTGATTTACTATATGAATTTTTTTCCCAGGTGACTGGCTGGTGGGCACATCTTGCCCACATGGTCAGGGTCCAACTGACCACTGGGGCACCTGGCATCGGCCACTGTCAGTAGACAGGATATTGGGCTGGATGGACCTTTCGTCTGACCCAGTACGGCCTTTCCTATGTTATGTTCACCATATTTGGGATCAGCAAGGAATGTTCTCCAAAGTCAGATTGGCAGAGACCGTATGCGGGGACGTGGGGAAGGGGTCTGGTCATCTTCCACTTCAATATGGGGCAGAGGTGATTTGCTAGTTTAAACTAGAATAAATGGTGGAGTCTCTGTAACCCCAAGCCTTTAAAACAAGACTGAGAACTTCAGTAATTCAGCCAGAAATTATGGGTCTACTATAGGAGTGAGTGAGGTTCCTCCAATGTACAGGAGGTCAGACTAGATGACCACAATGTTCCCTTCTGGCCTGAAAGTCTGAGTCTGCACTTAAAACCATGCAGCTGTGCAACTGTAGTGTTTTAAGTATAGACACAGCCCAACTTTATCACTGGGGGAGGGGGGATGCCCACAGTGACAACACTTGGGGAAAACTGCTGCCTTAAAGAGGTTGAAAGAGTAAAGAACATTTACTATGTATAGGGCTCCATTGAACTACTCGGTGCATAAATGTAAATTCATCCCTAGATTTTACAAATTGGAACCAAAGGTTTTAAGACTATTTTATAACTAGCATTTATTCAAGTCTCAGTCAATGTAGGTTAAGTTTGCAGTATGTGTATGTGTGCACTTGAAAATTATGACTTTGTACAGAGATTACCAGCAGATTTACACAGATATTAGGTTTTTTACTGTCCTAGCACCTAATATATTTACCAAACCATTTTACAAAACTAAAACAGCTAATACTTTGTTACAGGAACACACACAAAAAACCCTATATTGATTTATGCATGGGAATTTCAGTGATAGAGCCATTAGAGTGATTAGAGAAGCTAGAAAAATAGAAAAGAATAATAATGGGAGATGTCCACTATCCCCATGTTGACTGGCTACATGTCACCACAGGAGAAGATGCAGAGATAAAATTTCTAGACACTAACAACAACTGCTTCTTGGAGCAGCCAGGTCTGGAACCCACAAAGACAGAGGCACTGTGCAGCTCGCTGGGGGTGAGTAGGGGTGGGGCAAGCCAAGTGGGGGGATTGGGAGAATCAGATGGGGACGGGGCAAGGGTGGGGCTTTTTGGCCTGCAGCTGGTTTTTTTGCAGTAATGTGGCCCTCGCTGCTTTCCAAGTTGTGCAGGCCTGATTCAGTACTAACTGGAGAATAGTCTCTGCTCCAAGAGGTAACTATAGCTGAACAACTTGGTAATAGCAACCATAATGTAATTAAGTTTAATATCCGTGGGGAAGGGGATACCAAAGAAGCCTACCACAGTAGCATTTATCTACTGCATGGAAGTTTTTTTAAAACACCATAATAGGGGATCAAATGTATACCTCAAATTAAAAAAAAAAAAAATACCCACCAATAAGAGGACCAAAAACATTCTACCATGGCTAAACATAATAAAGAAGGCAGTTAGAGGCAAAAAGCCATCCTATAAAAACAGGAAGTAGAATCCTAGTGAGGAAAATAGAAAGGAGCATAAATGCCAATAAATCAAGTGTGAAAATATAATTAGGCACACCAGCAGAGAATCTGAAAAGCAACTAGCAAAAGACACCAAAAACAGAAGTAATTTTTTTAAATATACCAGAAGCTGGAAGCCTTCCAAACAATCACTGGGGCCACTGGATGATGCAGGTGCTAAAGGAGCACTCAAGGAAGAAAAGTCCATTGCTGAGAAGCTAAATGACTTCTTTGCATTGGTCTTTATTGCAGAGAATGTGAGGGAGATTCCTACACCTGAGATTCTTTTTAGATAACAAATCTGAGGAACTGTTCCAGATTGAGGTGTCAATAAAAGTGGCTTTGGTATAAACCAATAAATTAAATAATAATAAGTCATCGGAACCAAATGGTATTCACCCAAGACTTCTGAAGAAATTTGGATACTAAATTGCAGAACTACTAATTGTAGTATGCAACCTACTGCTTAAATCAGTCTGTGTACCAGATGACTGGAGGGATAACTAATGTAACAATGCTTTTTTTAAAAAAAAAGACTTCAGAGGAGATCCTGGCAATTACACAATAAGCCTAATGTGAGTAACTGGCAAGTTGGTTGAAACGATCATAAATAACAGAATTATCAGACACACAGATTAATACAATTTATTGTGGAAGAGTTGACATTGCTTTTACAAAGGGAAATCATGCATCACCAATCCCTCAGAATTCTTTGAGAGGATCAACAAAAACGTGGACAAGGGTTAATAAAGTACATCTAGATTTAAGAAACCCTTTGACAAAATCCCACACCAAAGGCTCTTAAGCAAAGAAAGGGATCATGAAGTAAGAGGGAAGGTCCTCTTATGGATTAGAAACTAGTTAAAAGACGGGGATGGAGGAGGGAAAGAGTAGGAATAAATAGTTTTCTGAATGTAGAGCAATAAATAGTGGGGCTCCCTAATGCATAAACAGTGAGGATGCAAAATTTGCAGATGATACAATATTATGCAAGATAGGTAAGTCCAAAGCAGACTGCAAAGAGTTACAAAGGGATCTCACAAAACTGGCAACAAAATGGCAGATGAAATTCAATGTTGATAAATGCAAAAAAAGTAATCCCAACTATATACAGTATACGAAATGATGGGATATAAATTAGCTGTTACCAGTGAAGAAAGATCTTGGAGTCATTGTGGACAGTTCTCTGAAAACATCTATTCAATGTGCAGCAGCAGTCAAAAGAGCTAACAATGTTAGAAAACATGATAGATAATAATATGGAAAATATCATTATGCCACTATAGAAATCCATGGTTCACTCACATCTTGAACACTGTATGCAGTTCTGGTTGCCCCATTTCAAAAAAGATACATTAGAATGGAAAAAGACAGAGAAGAGCAAAAAATGATCAGGAGTTTGGAACAGCTTCTATATACAGAAAGATTTAAAAGAATGGCACTGTTCAGCTTGGACAAAAGAACTAATTGGAGGGATAAGATAGAGGCCTATAAAATTATGAATCATGTAGAGAAAGTGAAAGTGTTATTTACCCCTTCACTTAACACAAGAACTAGGGGTCACCCAATGAAATCAACAGGCAGCAGGTCTACAAACACAACAATGTACTTCTTCAGCGCACAGTCAACCTGTGGAACTCATTGCCCAGGGATTATGTGAAGGCCAAAAGTATAAATGGGTTCAAAAAGGAATTACAAAAATTCATGGAGGATAGGTTCATCAATGGCTATTAGGCAAGATGGCTAAATCCGGGGCTGTGAGATGCTGGGATGTGACTACAGGGGATGATGTATAATTGGCCTGTTCTACTCATACCCCCTGAATTATCTGGTACCGGCCACCATTAGAAGATGGGATATTGGACTATATATGGGCCACTGGCTATTCTTATGTTCTTAGACAAACAGATTTTCTATAGCAGAAGGTCATTTACTTGAGGTTGGCATCTTAAGAAGGCCAAAATCAGCCCTAGGTATATAATAAATACATATATGAAGGGTAAACCAGGTACTGTGTTTAGTCTGCATGTGCACAAATACGCAAGTACTAAATGGAGAATAATTGACTAGGAAGCAATGTTGGTGGAAAGGATCAGAAGGGTACAGTGATCACAAACTGAATATCAGCCAACAATGTAACGCCTTTATGAAAAAGGCAAATATCATTCTGGGGTGTATTAATGGGAGTTTTACATAATACACAAGAAGTAATTATTCTGTTCTACTTTGTACTGTTGGAGCCTTAGCTGGGATATTGTGTCCATACTTTAAGAAAGATGCAGCCAAATTTGAAAGAGCCCAGAAGAGAGGTACAAAAATGATAAAAGAGTGAGAAAATCTGATACATGAGGAAAGATTTTAAAAACTGGATAAGTTAAAGTTGAGACATGAAGACCAAGGGAGCACTTTCTAACTGTCTTCAAATATGTTAAACGCGATTATGGAGTTGATCACCACCCTCTCTACGTCCACCAGGTAGAACAAGTAATTGGCTTCATCTATAGCAAGGGAGATTTAGATTAGATGGTATAAAAATCTTTCTAAAGCTAATTAAGTACTTGAACAGGTTATCAAGGGAGGCTGTAGAATCGCCTTCACTGGAGGTTCTTAATATTTCACAAAACATGTCATGGATCGTCTCAGTTTATGTGGTCCTGCCTCAGTAAGATGTATAGATTAGATGACCTCTTGTGGTCCCTTCTTGACCTACATTTCTATGCTTCTACGTGCATGCATAAATATTTAATACAATATCCACTATAATTAGCCAAGTATCTCAATTATGTTTGATTTACAAGTAGCCAATGATAAAACAATTGAATATTTGGTATAATTTTGTCAAACATTGATCTGTCAATCTCCAGCTTTGTTAGTAGATATGTTTTGAAATAATTCTTTATCATGGTGTTGTAGGTCAGGCAAAACCTTGAGGAAGGGCGGTTTGATGTGACTGAAAGCATTTATTTTCTCTTCGGATTTTTGCTCTCATGGCAATAAAAAGGAATAAAATTGTTTGTGATATACACATACACAAAATATTTATATTTCAGACCTTAGAACCAATTGCTGTGTATACTTTGCTCTAATTAAAATGATTTGTCTAATTTCTTAAACTGCTTAGATTGTTTAATATGTTTTTTAAAAGGAAAACATGAATGAGATTATATTAAAAAAATATATAGTTACTGCCCTTGTTGACTGACTGACCATGTAAGACCCACCAACCCAAACATTAAGAAAGCCAGAAAGCTTGTGATGTGGTTCAGCACATTCAACTGGGCAAAACCTGTATTAACCATTGCAGACAGGATTCCCAGAACACATGGATAAGACTGGGTAGGTCAGAGGTCCTAAATAGGACTTGTGGCTTGTCAGCTAAGTGGTACTTGAGCAGAGTGGGGGTTGGGGAGAGAAAAAAACGGAGAGGTAATAAAAAAGAGCTTTAGGACTAACACCCCAATCCAAAAGTTGTGCTGGTGCCTTAGGCAGTACATGAAACAGAATCAGGTGGAACAGAATAAAAAAAGGACTGAAGAGATAAATAAACAAGCTGAGGGTTTCTATCAGGCACTAGACTGTTGAAAGTGATCTTGTTAGGGTGTGGGATAACACAAGCTACACACACTTTATATTGGCTGGGATTATCTGCTGTTGAGAAGCACGTATTTCTTGATTGCCCTAGAGCGGTCATATGATCAAGCCAGTAAAACAAGCTTTACATTTCCTGTGGTTAAGAGTTCAACTGTGCCTTATAATTAGGCTTGGCAGAATTTGATTTTTTTTTAATTATGTCAATGGACTGTTTATTTTTAAACTTTTTTTCTATTTTTATTAATTTAATATTTCCCAGTTGCACAAAATAATGGGAGTTCAGACAATAGAGGAGTTATTTAATAAAGTCGACAACGAGATTCAAAAAGTTAAAGCTTTATCAGCTGAAACACAAATTGTCTACACATGTCAAAATATACAAAGTAAATATCCTTAAATCAAACTAAGTTCTCAATCAGTATTTTTTCTTACTTTGTCTATCTGTAAATTTTGATTATTATTGATGGAAATATTTTTCATCAGTTTGTGTCCACAGTGAAATCTATTTTTTCTGACATTTACCAATAAAAACTAATCCTTCCAAGCCAATTTATAAGTTACACGAGTTCAGTGTTCTTTTTCTACTTAATGCCATTAAGAGAAATCAGCTCACAGAACCACCAGCTCAAGTGAAAGAAGTGGGAATATGATGACAATGAAAATGCATTACACAATTCTAACACCTATCTGGCAATCTGAAAAATGTTTGTGTGCATATACTTGGTAAATCTAGTAGTATCGCTAGTGGTACAATAACAATGCCAGTGTTGTCAAAGACCTTATTTTTGGCATAAAGTTTCTCTTTATGCCGAAAATGTTCATGCTTACCTTAAGCCTAAAGTTACCTAGTTTGATGCTTGAGGTTTTTTCTTTAAATGTTTGTATTAAAAAAAAATTACATTCAATTTGCAAAGCAGTGTTTATGATAGTGTCTGTAAACAACTTAATATAGTAAGCGCCAAGTATTAATTTCCTAATCATTTTTTAGTATCAGTTAAGTGTTTATCCTGATAACCACAAAAGAAGACACAGTGACTTATTTCAATTAATTTTCATTTAACTTCCGTCACACACACACTTGCTTCCTTTTAAAAAAGGAAAGTAGAAACAAAAATCTTTATTAATGTCTTCGTACAACCAGGTATTAATGCACAAAAGACAGTAATTTTAAAGACATTATTTCCACAGTACATACATTAAAACATATGTTTACCATACACATGCACCAGGGGCCATATTACTGCTGCTGTGAAAATATTTTTATTTCCAGACCTTTATTCGCTTAAATTCTTAGTCGTGTTTTACTAATGTAGTTTTGAAAGTGATGTTTTTAAATATCACTTCCAAAAGCAAAATGTCAACTGTGAAACAACACACTTTGTTGTGTTAAAAACTTTGCAGATTTAAAGCAATCTATTGCCAGACTCCCATGCCTACTCCGATTAAAGTGGAACACATTTGCCTTCAATTTCTTACTTTTGTCATCGGTACTATGAGAAATCAGATATCTTTTTCAAATATGTGAAAAGATAGTATTTTGCTTAATGAGATAAGCAAATGCAAGTGACTCAGTATAAAATAAGGTAACGTTGTTTTCATATAAAACATGTATAGTATTTACTCTAGAACAGTGTTTCCCAAACTCTGTTCCGCGGAACACTGGTGTTCTGCACAATGTGAATAGGTGTTCTGTGAAAGAATCGTAATTTTTAAAAAGGGTTTTTAAATTTTTTCTTCTTCTAAATTTGGCATATTTGAAGCGTAGTTTACAACTCTTTTTGAATGACTATAATTTAAAAAATAAAATATATTTGAGCATAAATAACGTAATTTTTAATTTGAAAAACAAACGACTGCAAAATAATATTATAAGTGTTCCGTAAATATAACAACAGGCTCAAAAGTGTTCCGTGGCCAAAAAAGTTAGGGAAACGCTGCTCTAGAACATTATGCTGAGTAACAAAGTTTATGCAGAGGAATAACAACAGGAATGGAATTTCCAACTTCTCTCTAATATAGTTAGAGCACATCAGCTTCAGTCCAGTAAGACAGAAAAGTAACAAGAGACAATACCTATATCTGTGCATGCAACCATAGTGATAGGGGAATGCCCAATGCCATTTCAACTGGATAGCAGGGCTTCCTATAACATGATTCCTTGGGGTGAACTGGACTCCAACACACTCATTACAAAAGGCAGTCATGATCTATGTCGGGGTGGGCAAACGTTTTGGCTCGAGGGCCACATCAGGATTCCAAAATTGTATGGAGGACCGGGTAGGGAAGGTCCCATTCCTATCCGAACCCCACCCACTTCCTGCTCCTGATTGCCCCCCTCAGAATACCAAACCCCTTCTGCTCCTTATCCCCTGAACACCCCTCCCAACCCGCCCCCCCAACAGCTCTGCCGCTTGGCTCGCTGGAGCTTGCGGCTCCCACCCCCTTACCATGCCCCGCTCAGTGGCAGCTCAGGTCCCGCCGGAGCCACGCCGCGCAGCGCTATCCAGGGCCGTTCCTGGATACGGCACACAGGCTCCAGGGAGATGGGAGAATAGCTTGGTAAGGGAGTGTGGCTGCGAGCTCAGGTGGGCCGTGCAGCAGGAGCTCACCCCCACCCCCAAGCCACACTGCTGCAGCGCTGTCCAGGGTGGCTCCTGTATCCGGCGCTGAAGCTCCAGGAAAGCGGGGAAGGGGGAACAGCAGGGGAGAGGGGGGGTAGCCTCTCCAGCAAGGAGCTCAGGGAGCCAGGCAAAATTAGCTCGTGGGCTGGATGTGGCCCACGAGCCGTAGTTTGCCCACCCCTGATTTATATAATGCATGAGAGCTTAATGCAGCCCATAGGAAATTGTGACCTCATATTAACTAAGCTGAAAAATAATAGATGGTACCAACTGAAGTTTGTGCTAGTGACTGGTAAGCATCAGAGACCCTGCTTTGGGCATACAGCCATACATGCCATGGATTTAATTAGGGTGTCAGACTTTGATAGCTGCAGTGCCAGAAGTAAAAAAGGAAGAGAATTTTAAAACACTATGGGGATGTTTTCAAAGGCAACAGTACCTTAAAGGAAATCCGCATCTAGAAGTAGACTCCAACGTGGAACCTGTGCGCTTATCACAAAGAAAAATTCTAGTGGCACTACATAATCCAGTACACAATGAGCTCAAAAATCTGCAGAGTATGGTAGTATTGCACCTGTAGAGGTCAGTACCGCCTGGATAAGTAGCATGGTTTTAGTAAAGAAGTAATTAGGCAAAATACTCATCTGCATAGCCCCAAAGCTACTGAATCAGACATTGAAAAGATGCCACTATCCATTGCCCATGATTGATGCCATCTTGGCAGAACTTTCCAAAATTAGAATCTTTATGGACTGTGATATGGGAAACACATTTTGGCAACAAGCCTAGATAAAGAGTCCAGTGTTCTGACAACCTTTGCTTTGGATCCTACAGCTAGCTGCCAATGGGCATAAGCCCAGCACCAGAAATGTTCCAGAGAGGACTCACCCAAACACTGAAAGGACTGAATAGGGGTGAAAATAACTACCAATGATATCTTCATTGTGGATAAAGGGAGCAATGACACAGATGCTGAATGAGACCATGACACAAAACTACAAGCTTTTCTGCAGCAAAGCAGGAACACAAGCTTAAAACTGAATGCTGGGGGGAAAAATGACAAACAGGATGAGGTGACATAAGAATGGCCATACTGGGTCAGACCAAAGGTCCATCTAGCCCAATATCCAGTCTTCTGCTGGTGGCCAATTCTAGGTGCATCAGAGGGAATGAACAGAACGGGTAATCATCAAGTGATGCAAATGGGCAAACCGGGATGTAGCTTATGGCAAATGGACATAATAAAATTGACGTCTGCTCACAGCTGAGGGAATGAAAGCAGTAACCAGCAAGTTCAAGGCAGTGAGAGACGTACCAACTCCAGGGTTGTGAAACGGGCATTCATATTCAGTGGAATGATAATTTTCTATCCGAGTTCTGTCCACATGAGTCTGCAGTAGCAGTACAGATACGTTAGCTCACAAGGTAAGGTGTTGAAAGGAACTGGGCAGGTCAGCAACAGCGATCATTTGACACGCTGACACAAATGATAACAGAAACCACTGTCCTGAAATGCTACCAGCCAGGAGAGCCGCTGGCGTGCCAGGATGATGCAGCAGAGAAAGGCATGGGTGTAGCTTTTTGCAGGCATCGTCAATTCCTTATGCCAGCAGACACCTGTCAGAGTTTGAACTGGGGTACACCCAAACAGAAAAATAGCTTCTGGCTGTGATATTTTGCATGAAACAATTCCACCAGTTTACTTATGGCCACCCAGAAAGAGAAAGACATTTATGGCAAATCCCCTTTATAGCACTCCAAAGAGAGTGCAGCGCGTGCATCAGATCAGACATTGTCCAGGATTCTTACCTGTGCTAGCGGACATCCTGAACAGGGCCTATATATCCACCATCAGTGAGCTGAGGGAAAGGACTGCCCCTTGCCCAGCATGGGGCAGGAGCGGTGACTGTGGGTGGGGTGGGGGCCCTGTGCTGGTGGAGGGTCCTGCGAAAAAGGGTAGGATTTGAGGTGGTAGAGCAGGCTTAGGGTCAGTCTGCCTCAGCAGTAGAGGATAGGAGGCACTAGGACCTGCGTTGACAGTTGCTGCAGGGATACAGCATACAGCTGCACAGGAAAGACAGGGACACTCTGCTCAGGAGCCGAGGGAGGTGCACAGAGAAGGGGTAAGCGAGGTACAGGAGCAGGGGCGGGAGGGAGACACCCTGACATTAGCCCCCTCAATTGTCCCCCCACCTCTGCACAGCAAACAGGAGGCTCCCAGGAGCAGCACCAAGGCTGAGGGGAGGAGCAGCACACAGCAGTGGGGGGGAGGGACAGCTCAACTGCTGGCAATTGATAGCCTCCTGGGCAGCTCCTGCACAGGGAACTTAGGAGAGCGGGGTGCTGACAAGAGGAGCTGATACGGGGGCTTCCGGTCCACCCTGGTTCCAAGTCCACCCCCCACCAGCTAGCTGCAACGGGCTGCTCTTCCTGCAAGCAGTGGACAAAGTAGGCGGCTGCCAAACGGCATTAGAAGGGAGCATTGCACAACTTTAAACTACCATGTTCCACAATTGATCAGCAACATAACAATTTTATCCGGGACAACTTTAAGTGATTAGTTCATGTACTCCCTAAGAATTTTACAGGAACTATATGAAAATGTTTTGAACTTAAGGAAACAATCCCCCAGCCAAATAGGTAGTCTGCCTTTCAGATGCCAGGGTTATAGGCAAAGGTGTGGACTTATGTCATAAGTGTGGAGAGGCTTAGGAGATTGGTTTGCCTGTTATGGGTTAACTCAGGGAGGAGAGAGAGTGTGACATCAGAAAGGTCTGCCAAGACACAAAGAGACCAGGAAGTTAAGGGCAGTTCAATCTGGGCTTTGGATTGACTCAGACCTCTTGTCCAGTTATGGACCTCCAACCTTGCCCTTTCTCTGTACGTCTTCATAACTAGCTAAAACTGTAAGTAAGAATTGTATCCTTCATAATCTTGCATTCGACCTTTGGTGTCCCCATCTGTGTAGTTAGCGGGGGGGGGGGGGGTAGAAGTTTGTTTATGCAAGAAGATTAAGGTTAGAAAATTCTATACCTGTGTAGTGTTTTAATTGTATGCTTGTTCTTTTCTTTATTAAACTTTTTATACCTATAAGAATTGTCTGGTAATTCTAGTAAAGTGATCTAAGCTTTGAATTTAACCCAGTTCCCAGGTACAGGGAAGTCTGTGTGTCTAAAGGGAAGGCTCACAGAGTGAAAGCCTCAGGGCGCTTTCTCATTTCTCTCCTTAACCACCGAGAAGGAGGGGGGTGAGGGGGAAGTGAGCAGCATCTGAGGGTCCCAATCTCTCAGGGAGAGAGAACGGGGGGTTAGAGGAGTCCGGATACCCCTCTCCAGGGCCTTGAAGATTTACTCGGATGGTGGCAGCTTGGGTAACCCCATTTCCCTACTGGTAAAGTGTGAGGGTTTGGGGGGGTGTAGAATAACTTAGGCTGGGAAGCAGTTTGTAGTTATTTGGTCTGACATAGAAGAGTCCTTTTCTCTGTACCCCAGAGAGCACAGAGAAAGGGAAGGATACTCTAACAACTTGGAATACTATTTCCAAAAAAATTGCCAGGATCTTTACCTTACATTAGGGTAACAAAGATAGGGAGACATTAACTGTATCTCATTTTAAGGATTACATCTTGTTTTTAGATCACAATGGCACATTACTTAGAAATAAATGACAGGTCCTCAGAATCAAATCATAACCTAAACTGACTTAAAATTAGAAATTCTACTATTCCTCCCGAATAGCTACGTTAGTAAATTTCCAAGTGTAGACAAGCCCCTTACAATGGAAGTGCCCAGACAACTTTAACCACAACCAAGGCCATATGCATAATGAGATTATGATTTTACAAACTGCCACATTCTGTTTTAAATATTGTATACCTGAGCTCCAGAATTTCATTACAGTTTAAAAAATAGGTCACAATTCTTTTATGTTTGCAATCATAACCTTCAAAATGTGAAATGAATGTAACTGAATGCCTGGTCTGCAGACAGCTTAAAAAAATAACAGCGGTATTAGCTGCTCCATTTATCTCAATGAAGTGCTGAGTGATGCCCAATGAGGGTGATTTAAGTGAAAGCACTAACTATATAACTGCTTCTTATTTTAACAGAAACATCAAACTAATATACTTTATCACACAGATGTTTAATGGGTGCCAGATATTGGAACAGAGTATGCAGGCAGTTAATTGCTGTCAAGATTTATTGGGGTGGAAGGAATGACAGATTCAAACCTTTTCCCATCAACATATTTAAAGTCACTTCTGCCTCTACCCAAAAAGCAGAGAAAAAGACAACACACAACTCCTTTTTAGTACTCAAAAAACAATCACTTCCTGTCTGCTAAAAAAAAATGCTATTCTTTCAATCACTCTTGGAATCCTATCTGTTTATAACTCCCAAACTTCAAGCTACCTGAAATACTGCAGTTTGAAGGAATATGTTTTCAATTCAAGAATGTGCAAAGAAAATTTGAGTACAATGCATCATACTTTGAACTAACATCCAAATACACAAACATTGAATACTTAAATGAGAGTAGTGTATTGACTAGAGGTGCACAGCTGCAGAGTTCTGGGATTTCTGCCACAGACTTTTGGACTAGGGTACCACATAAGATAACAGGCCTTGACTAGAGCAATCCTTCAGGTTCTATTTTTAAGTATGTGCACTTTTTTTGACAAGTGTTTCATAGAGAGTGACCATGTTGGTTCATGCAGCCAAATCTACAGACACAACAAAAATATTTTATGTCTAACTACAGAACTATAAAATATATCTTCAACCATTACAACAAGCTGAATTCCCTAAAAAGTTTAGCCTCTTCATTAAAAAAACTACTTTTAATATATGTATAGTCCACAGCTACTTCCTCAGGTAAGAAATGAATAGCTCAAAATGCAAAGCAAAACATCTGAAAGTTGGATTTTCCTCAATTACAACTGGGATCTTTCAATGAGTTTCAAATCATTTTCAGATCCAAAGTATATAAATCCATCTGTTTTTCATTCAGATGGTCTCTATTCTCATGGTAAAGTATTTATTTGAATTACTCCACTGAGTCCGTCAATTAGACAAAAACAGAAATAGTAAAGGTTTCAGAGTGGTAACTGTGTTAGTTTTATCAGCAAAAAGAACAAGAAGTACTTGTGGCACCTTCGAGACTAACAAATTTATTTGGGCATAAGCTTTTGTGGGCTAAAACCCATTTCATCAGATGCATAGAGTGGAAGATACAGTAGGAATATATGTATAGACACAAAGAACATGAAAAGACGGGGGTTGCCATACCAACTCTAAGAGACTAATCAATTAAGGTGAGCTATTATCAGCAGGAGAAAAAAAACTTTTGTAGTGATAATCAGGATGGGCCATTTCAAACAGTTGACAAGAAGGTGTGAGTAACATCAGGGGAAATGGTTTTCCGTTTGTGTAATGACAGAGTCACTCCCAGTCTTTACTCAAGCCTAATTTAATGGTGACCAGTCTGCAAATTAATTCCAGTTCTGCAGTTTCTCATTGGAGTCTGTTTTTTGAAGGTTTTTTTGTTGAATAATTGCCACTTTTAGGTCTGTTATTGAGTGTCCAGCGAGATTGAAGTGCTCTCCTACTGGTTTTTGAACGTTATGATACCTGATGTCAGATGTGTGTCCATTTATTGTTTTGTGTAGAGACTGTCCAGTTTGGCCAATGTACATGGCAGAAGGGCCTTGCTGGCACATGATGGCAAATATCACAATGGTAGATGTGCAGATGAACAAACCCCTGATGGTGTGGCTGATGTGATTAGGCCCGATGATAGTGTCACTTGAATCTCCCCTACTCTACTTGCACCTCACTGATGATATCTTCATCATCTGTACCCATGGAAGAGAAACCCTCGAGGAACTGCACCATGATTTCAACAATTTCCATCCCACCATCAACCTCAGCCTGGACAAGTCCACACAAGCAATCCACTTCCTGGACATTACAGTGCTAATAAGCAATAGTCACAAACACCATCCTATACGGGAAACCTACTGACCACTATACTTACCTACATGCCTCCATCTTTCATCTGGAACACATCACACAATTCACTGTCTACAGCCAAGCTCTAAGATATAACCACATTTTCTCCAATCCCTCAGACAGAGAAAAACACCTACAAGATCTCTATTAAGCATTCTTAAAACTCCAATACCCACTCGGGGAAGTGAAAAAGCAGACTGAAAGAGCCAGAAGAGTACCCAGAATTCACCTACTACAGGACAGGACCAACAAAGAAAATAACACCACCGTTAGCCATCACCTTCAGCCCCCCACTAAAACCCCTCCAGCGCATCATCAAAGGTCTATAACCTATCCTGAAGGACAATCCCCCACTCTCACAGATCTTGGGAGATGGTAAGTGAGGACTGGCTTGACAGCCTCCCAACCTGAAACAAATACTCACTAGCAACCACACACCACAACCCTCAACCCAGGAACTTATCCTTGCAACAAAGCCTGTTGCCAACTCTGTCCACATCTCTATCAAAGTGACACCATCATAGGACTTAATCACATCAGCCACAGAGCTCTAAGTGGGCCCTTGCAGCTGCCTACCTGCTGGGGCAGTGTAGGGATCCCGCTGTTGAGCTCTGCATTTTGTCATAAATATGTTTAGTCTAAGTCATGGACAGGTCATGGGCTTCTGTGAATTTTTTCTTTATTGCCCGTGACCTATCCATGACTTACTAAAAACAGCCATGACAAAAGCTTAGACTTATACATGAGTCTGGCTTAAGTAATTTCATTATGGAAGTAGTTCATGCTTTAACTCAAAATTTCTTTAAAAGGCCAACAGTGAAGTTAGTGACACTATGCCTTTTAGCAGAAACCCAAAGAAGATATAGCCAAGGAGAACACAAACACAGAGCACATAATAGGGTATGATCTGGAAAATAAGCTATACCCTTTTTTCTTAACATCCAGTGATGAACGGGGATGAGAAAATGCCACAAACCTCAAACAAAATTCCAAATGAACAAGGATACAGCAGCAGTAGTCTAGTGAGTTGAGAATATGACAGCAGAAGGAAATCTGGAAGTACCAAACAGAGGGAGCAAAGTACAAGTTTTTGAAGATTTCAGATAACCTTAAAGACCTGGGCTCCACTGACAACTAAGGAATTCCTCTACCATTTCACATCCATGAATAAACAACCAAATTAGGTGATAGACACTTAGGGCATGGTTAGACTGGCGCTTTATAGCGCTAAAACCCTCCAGGAACGCTATAATTCTCTAACCTTACACACTGGCAAGGGACATTTTGCGCAATAAGTCTCCCTTTAAAGCGCAACTTGTAAACTTCCTCTCCGAGAGTGATAAGGCTTTTTGCGCTAGCGCTATAGCGCAACGGTGCGAATGTGACCACCCATGAATCACTCATTATGCTGTAAGGGATCTCTGGCACGCCTCCGAGCCATGTAAGGCAATCAACAACCCATTGAAGGCAAATGACATCTAAGTGTTGTTTTGAAAACGGGAGGAAGAATGTGGAAGTACCTTTTCAGTTTCTCTCTTAAAACTCACAGCAAATAACCACTGGAAATGCTGACGGACCGAGCTGTGTGACTTCAATGCAGAGCCTGTCAGTTTCCTCTAAGGAAAAGTCACTGACAGCCTGAACTTGTCTCCCTGCGTACACCTTCCCCGTTCCCCCTCACCTCCCTCCTTTGCAAAGCACGTTGCACCCAGCTGAATGCTGGGATACCTGCCCATAATTCACCACTTCCTGTGCCGCCAGAAGCGCCGGAAATGTGTCCATGCTGTAGCGCTGAAGGGTCTAATGTGCACAGGCTCTAGCGCAATACCTCTTGCGCTAAATGGGACGTGCTATAAACAAACGCGCTACAATTCTGTAGTGTAACCTTACCCTTAGAATTTGTCTCAACACGAATTAAAAAGGTGTCTAATACCACATTAGCTAACATGCTAAGTAGGGCCATGTTATTCTAGGAAAAAAGTTTATAACAAGATAGCTAATGTTAAAACTCTTGTGTAGACAGGGCAAATTCGAGTTTTAGGATCACTCTAGGTGTTCCCCCCAATCAACTACAAAGTAGGACTACAACTTGCCCTATCTGCACTAGGATTTTAGAGCCTTAAATCTCTAGTATAAACATGGACTTATACACTCTAGTGTATAGAAAAGGTTTGCTTTACTTTGGCATGGGCTAGTCTATCTTCAACTTGATTGAAGTACAACTTATGTGATCTACAAAAACTAGATTTTTAGAATGCATTATTTAAAATTTTAGCTAATACATTAAAAAGTTATCCTATTCAAAATAAACGGTCAGCGCTAGAATGTTCTGTAACATTGATATAGCCACACTAATCAAAGGGCCTGCAAAAATACTTACAAATGCTTAACTTAAAGTACATGTGAAAGACTTTGCCTAGAAGTACAACTTTTGCATCCAACTATAATGCTATAATTAATGCAGTATCATCTTTGCCTAGTGTGTACACAGATATAGCTGTATTAAACCAGTATAGTAATATAGCTATTCTCTTGTGGGAACAGAAATAAGTTATACCAGTATAAATAAACCCGCTCTAGCATGTTTACCTGTGTAACTATTAAGGTAAAAAATAATCATACTCCTTAACTTAAATAGTTATATCAATACAAAACTGTGTGTAGAACCGGCCTAGGTGTTTGCAGAATAAGGGCCAGAGATTGGAGTTCATCAATATTGAAGAAGACATTGACATCAGCAATTGTAGCTAAAACAATGTAAGACTATCTATTATCCAGGATGATAGGGAAAAAATTAATCCTGGTTAATAAAATCCTGGATAATGACCATCCATAGGAAATATGTGGGGGAGGTGGTGTTGGTTCACTGGCTGCCCTGCACCCTGGTGGGTTTTTGTTCTTTTGTGCTTGGGGAGGCAACAAAGCCAGAGCCGGCCCTGCGAGTTACACACATATTTTTTTGACATCCTGGTTAATCCACAACCTGGTTAACCCAGTCCTGGATAATCGAGAGTCTACTGTACACAGAAACAGTAGAACAGGTGAGAGCTCAACTTCCTGCAATTATTGACCAACTTCAACATCATGACTTAGAGAAAGCACTGACAGGCTAGAGTCACTAAATAACTAGGATTATCTAGAAGCATTAGAAACAACAAAAAAGCAGCATGTGATATGCTTTTTGGATTGCATTTATATAGACTAAACTCTTAAGGAGATTACATACCATTTTAAGAGAACTTAAGTTATCAAGATATCATCACAGGAAGGCCAATGGTACATAGCTTATTAGGATTAGTAGCTGTGGCTGGGAAGTTTAGTACTTCTTTTCCTCGACTTCCACAAGAAAGAAAGAAAGAAAGAAAGAAAGAAAGAAAGAAAGAAAGAAAGAAAGAAAGAAAGAAAGAAAGAAAGAAAGAAAGAAAGAAAGAAAGAAAGAAAGAAAGAAAGAAAGAAAGAAAGAAAGAAAGAAAGAAAGAAAGAAAGAAAGAAAGAAAGAAAGAAAGAAAGAAAGTGTGAGTGTGAGTGTGAGTGTGAGTGTGAGTGTGAGTGTGAGTGTGAGTGTGAGTGTGAGTGTGAGTGTGAGTGTGAGTGTGAGTGATTAAAGCTTGGGAGATTGCTCGGTTAACAGGATGTGCCTTGGCTGCTTTAGTACATTAAGGAGATGCACATAATCCATCATGTAATATAATAATGAAATAATACTTCAGTCTGTTTCATTTGTTCATATAATTGCTCTCTTCCCTAAAATTTATTTTTAAAGTCTTTATTAAGTAAAATTTTTCTTGATTAATATTGTAAGCCCCAGAGCTAGGCAGCTTGAAAGGAAAAGCAGCTCTCCACTCTCAGTAGGAAAAAATAAAGAAACTAGCGAAAGTGTTTAAGTTAGAGTTGGTCGAGAAAAAAAATGATGGAACCATTTCCCATAAGAGAATGCTATTCCAGAGTCAAAATGTTTCATGAAATTGTGAAATGCTTGACATTAGAAATATCCGATAAAGCATACTTATTTTTTGTTTTGAAATGACTCATTTTTTAAAAATGTATATTTCATATTATAATGCAAAAAGAGCAAAGCTGATATAAAATATTTTGATTTTGTTGAAACATTCTGTTTCAATTGACTAAAATTTTGGAATTTGGGAGGGAATTTTCTTTTGCAGAGAATTTAGAAGTTTTCCATTTGTTTCTAACTGGAATGAAAACAGATGAAGAAATTTCTAAATCCTTTGTGAAACAACAGAATGTGTCCCATGCACAAAGCTCTAGTTAAAATTGCTAGTTATACCTTCTAATGTGGTTTCAAAACAGTGTGCACACACATGGGTGAATTAAACACTAGCTTCCATTTCCCACTGATTTTGTAAGGGGCAAGAAACCGGGCTGCATCTTTAAACTTATTCCTACTTGTCTCTCAGTTCAGCTTCTAGCAGAATACTATCCACATCACAAAAACCCATCACAGTTGGTGGTAGTGTCAGGAGAGATACTCAATCATCATTTCACTCTACTGTGGGCTTTCCAGATTAGGAAGAAGGAACATTTGTTGGGTTAATATGAGCAACAGTATTTGCATCACCACTGTTTGTGCTATACTTCTGCTCCAGGGTCAAATGGAAGATCTCAGTTCCCAGTTTTGGCAAAATGACACCTTTCAAGAGCAAGCACTAATTCCTATTAATTAAATAGATGACATATTATAATAAGTTTGAACATTTCTTTCAAATTTAAGATGCCAAAAGTTCTAGCCTCAAACTTTGTGGCTCTGTATATGCTTAAAGTTGCCACATGCAATTTGTGTAATATAATAGCACAGGCATAAGAGCAGAGCACAAGAGCGGAATTTTTTTTTATAGTCAATGTGGCAGATTTGTGTATCTCCATATGTATCTATATCAAACTGTGAACTCCATTTTGTTTTGTGAATACCATTTTGACTGTAAAACTGCATTGTAATTTCACAGTTGTCTTTTAACCTCCACAATTCGCTGGGATTCCTGGAGGTACTGGCAGAAGGCTAACAATAGGAAGCAATCAGTAGTCAGTAACCTGGATGGTCTTGCATTCACATAGAACAGGATGACAATGTGCTATCTGAATCCAAGGGGAACCAATTTTACCAATCTGATTGCAGGAATCAACAACAAAGCCATGGATCACCTGACAAGGGAGATGAAAACATTGGGGAGGGTCACCTGACACAGCGGGACCAGAACTTCATACAAGGAAAGCTCTTATAAGCCATTACAGAGACCAGACCAGATGTTAAGGCTGTGCAGAAGGATAAAAGGAGGGTCTCTGGGATCTGTAAAGATACTGACCAAAATCTAAGGAGTTTTGAGGAAACTGAAGCAGAATTTACATGCAGATATTGTAATTTTTCCACATTTCTATATATTTCTTGTGCTGTCTAAGAATAAAGACACAAGTACATTTAGAAATTCCTTTGGTAAGTCTGCATGTTACTGGCTTTCACTGTCATGTAGACCGAAGGGGAAAACAGTAACTCCGAGGAGAACTTCAGTGGAACTATGGAAGGAAATCAAAGCAAGAGCAAATGTGGAGACTTGGGGGGGAAGAGGGGACTGGTAATAATGGCCCCAATCCTGCAAGCTGATCTATACAAGCTGATCTCAGCACCCAGGTAGTGCCCCATTGACTTGAAGGTGCTGTGTACAAATGGACTCTGACACCTGGGGAGAGCTCTACTAAACTCACTGGGCTCTGCGTGGGTACAGAGGTCCGCTCATACAGATCAGCTTGCAGGATTGGGGCTCCTATTTCTATCACTCATTCATCGGAGATGCCACATCATAAAATTACTATGTTTCTTGTGCATGACAGCTACTTCCTTTATAATCTAGTTACAAGGAAATTTAGCTATTTAACTTGTTTGGAACATCTCAAAGGACAAAAAGGAGAGAGACATCAGAAAAAACAAAGATCAAGTACGCTAAGTGATGAAATTTGTGAAAATAAGAATAAAGTCACAAAAGCATCAGCCATTACAAAAAGAAATAAACTGAACATTTCCCACCATTTCACAAAAGTGTAACACCAATGTCTTTAGCAATATTAACATTTAGGGAACGTGTGTATTATAGTCTTACAAATTTCTAAAAGTAAGGTGGCATAACACAATAGATGTTTCAACTTAGCCTGGTGTGGCTGACAAGTATGTTAAGACATGAAATAATAACAAAAAAGTTAAGTTATAATGAAGAGCAAAAGCTATTTTTGTCATCTAAATATTATAAGCCTTGTAAATAGAGGTATATTTTAATTTGGTAGATGGAACATTTTCAAAAATAAGGAGGCACCAATATCCTCTTTATGGAAAAAGTCTTCAGGACTTGGAAAAGAGTCTGCCAAAAACAAAGTAGTGGGAAACTAAGAGTTAAAAGAGAAGGACTGTATACCATACAAGTCACTCATTAGAGAGTATTTCTCAATAACTTGTTTTCCATCAACTGTTTTTGAGTGCAAGGAAGAAATAAATAAATAGCATTACGTTTCCAAAAGATGCTAGCCCATTTTGTTTTGATTTCCTATATTTAGATACTTGCAATGCTAGGAAAAAATAACAAATTTACTGAAAGGTTCAGTACATACTGATATGAAGTTAACAGTATTTAAGCTCTTCATTAAACTCCATTATAATTATTAAAACCATAACACCTCATCATCCTTATATGATTATATTTAGAGAGGTAAATTGTTCCCTGTTTCTTAGTGGTCTTCACATACATATATTTAATTTACAAATAAAGAGGATGGGATTTTCCCCTAACTACTAACTTTGAGAATGCAACATAGAATTTTAAAATTAAGCTGCACTGTTTCCTTCACATCATCACAAGTGACACTTGGTCAATCCTATAGTCTTCTGTGAATCTGCACAGCTAGAACTAGTTAGAACTTAGTACACAATACTACTGTTTGATGAAGAAGGAACAGACTCCAGATCACTCTACAAAAGCACTCAGCTGCATTAACAGGAGCCAAGAGCAGAAAAACCTTATTTTTTTGTCAATGAATACATACAGGAAACTAATCCACTGATTATAAACATATTTTTATGGTGTCTTTTTTTTGTTTTCAGACTAGAACTTTAAGACCAAACCTTGCTGTTCTATTTGCAGCATTCCCACTTACATTCTGAATGTGGCTCTAATACAGTGTCGGGCAAGAAAAGGGAACAAAATAATCTGTGCTAGATACTATTATTAGTATTATTATTACTATGTTCCATATAACTCAAATATTAAATACCATCATTTAAATCCTCTTTCATTAATATCATTTATTGTAGAATAACTTTCCAATTTGCAATTTCAGCATAGGATAGTTGTAAATAACATGAAGAACAGAAGTCCTTGAATCTTTGTTAGTGACAACCCAGACTGCTAAAGTAAAAAGCCATAAGGGATAACAGAAGTACAGTAACTCCTCATTTAAAGTCATCCCAGTTAACATTCTTTCATTGCTGATCGATTAGGGTCGATGCAAGGATCCGACGAAGTGGGTATTAGCCCACGAAAGCTTATGCTTCAAAACTTTATAGTTAGTCTTTAAGGTGCCACAGGACTTTGCTACCTCTGCTATTCCAGACTAACACGGCTACCTCTCTGATTCAGTATTAAATTGTTTGTTTCAAACTTATACTGTGTGTGTGTGTGTGTGTGTGTGTGTGTGTGTGTGTAGTCTCTCTCTCTAATAATGTGTGTGTGTATACACACACAAACACATTATTAGAGAGAGAGAGACTAGAGAGAGAGAGAGAGAGTGTGTCTTTTTTCAGGTGAAAAAATTTCCCTGGAACCTAACCCCCTCATTTACATTAATTCGTATGGGGAAATTGGATTTGCTTCAAGTCGCATTTTCAGAAACTACAACGTTATTTGCTATCTGGCCCAGAGTTAGTTAGTCTGGAGCAGGGGTAGGAAAACTACAGCCCATGGATCCGTGAGCCGTTTTAAGTTGGCCTGTGAGCCCACCACACAGTTTGGCCTCGCTCAGCGCTGGGTCAGGGCTAGACCATGTGGCTCAGCCCCACTCCAGCCGGGGCGCTAGGTTGGGGTCACACCACGGGACTTGTCCCCACTCCAGCCAGGGCGCAGGGTTGGGGGCCGCAAAATGCAGCTCCCAGAAGCCATGACCTGGCCCGCTCCAGCTCCTATGCGCTCCAATGGCAGCTGCAGGGGCGGTGCCTGCAGATGGTGCAGCGTGCAGAACTGCCTGGCCATGCCTCCGTTTAGAAGCCAGAGAAGATACATGCCACTACTTCCAGGAGCCACTTGAGGTTAACACTGCTTGGAGCCTGCACCCTTCACTCTCTCCCCATGCCCCAGCACCCTGCCCCAGCCCTGATTCCCCTCCCACTCTCCAAACCCCTCAATCCCAGCCTAGAGCACCCTCCTGCACCCCAAACCTCTCATCCCCAGCCGCACCCCAGAGCCTGCATTCCCAGACAGACCCTTCACCTCTTCCCACACTCCTGGCTGAGCCCGGATCCCCCTCCTGGCCTCCGAACCTCTCGGTCCCAGCCCAGAGCACCCTCCTATACTCCAAACTCCTCATCCCCAACCCCATCCTAGGGCCGGCACCCCCTCCTGCACTCCAACCCCAATTTTGTGAGCATTCATGGCCCGCCATACAATTTCTATTCCCTGATGTGGCTCTCGGGCCAAAAAGTTTGAGCACCCTGGTCTGTTACTATCTCCACTCCAGATTCATAGCCACGAATCCATTCCTGGAATTAGACACCTAAGCCACATCAGCTATTGACTATGTATGTACATATACACGCACAGACCCACTTCGAAAAATTCCCAATCTGCTCACATGCGGCTGTCCTGGACTGAGCCTGATCCAGTCAACATGTGCTGAAATTGCCTCCCATATCAAATCCTACAGGCAAAACAGACTGAGGTGAACATCTAATTTGAGAATCCCTATTGGATTTAGGTGGTTTGGACATTCTCACCAGCAGAAATTTAGACACCACAAGAAACCTCCATGGTTAAGCAGCAGCTCAGTGGCAGTTTTAATGATTTCAGGGGATGCCTAAATGTTGGACTGTGGCATGCCTAAAGTCCCTTTTAGAGTTTGAGCCCTGTGTGTCATACAGAATAAAAACTATGACTTGTAAGATAGCTTTGTTGTTAACTGTGCAATGGGACACTAGATGGGGAGGGCTCTGATTTACTACCAAGAATCCTTTCTCTGGTGTCTGGCTGGTAAATCTTGCCTACATGCTCAGGGTCTAACTGATCACCATATTTGGGACTGAGAAAAATTTTCCCCCAGGTCAGATTTGCAGAAATCCTAGGGTTTTTCACCTTCCTCTGCAGCATGGGTCACAGGTCGCTTGCAGGCTTAAACTAGTGTAAATGGTGGATTCTCTGAAACTTAATGTCTTTAAGACATGATTTGAGGAACTCAGTAACTCAGCCAGAGATCAGGGGTCTATTACAGGAGTGGCTGCCTGAGGTTCTGTGGCCTGCAATGTGCAAGAGATCTGACTAGATGATCAGGATGGTCCCTTCTGACTTTAAAGTCTATTAATCATTGATTATACAAATTAAGTCCAACACTTTACTGAGTCACAATAACACAGGAACAAAACAAAATATATATTTCTTCAAGCTTCATGAGCTAGCAAATAATTGTTAAAATCCTCTTCTATCATCTACTGTAGTGCACTCTTTTCAATATAAGAATTGTGCATAGTTGTCTCTGATGTAAAACTGTTCTCATTAATTCAGTGGATGTAGGGAAACACTCCCACACAGGACTGAGGAGGGAAAAGGGCTACTAGCTCTACACAAAACTCTTAATATAGACACGTGTGTATTACTATCTTTAAAAAGATGGACTGAAACAAATACTGTAGTCATAACTGTCTATTTAGGATCAGAGTCCCTCTTTTTTATTTTTAATCTGATAGTCAAATCTGTAGTTGCTACATATTAAAGATCATCAGCAAACAAATGAAATAAGGAAATATAAAAATTGATATCCATATAGCTGTTTATTCTGCTTAACACAATTAATTGGCTTTAATTACTTTTGTATACACTAAAATTCTTGAGCTGGTGAAAGATTATTGTTTCCTGAGCTTCATAGAAAAACTACACAGGAACATATTGAAAAACTGTTTATGTATCACTGAAGTACACCATATTTAAGATTCCTGGTTTTTAAATAAGTTTTGCTCTCAATATATTAAGAGTAGGTGAGGGAAAACATAGATTTGATGTGTAAAAGTAATCAGTTTCCATAAAGTATTCATATTATAAGCATTGTTTTTATTTTATTTATTAAATTATCCAAGTAAGAAGTATTACTGGCCTGTCTCTGTTATGGCAACTGATCACCTAAAAATTCACTGTCGAGATAGTTTACCAGTTGTCCAGATAAGAGACTGTTAAACTACAAAGTTTAGCTTGGTCACTTCAGACTAACTGTCACAGCAATCTTTTCACATCAATAATGTTTTCTGAAACAAGAAAGTTATTCTACATGAATTCAGTTAATATTAGAATAACATTTTGTGTTCTCTCCAATTAAAAGTGTGAATTAACTGCCCCAATTACGAAACATGTGAAAGCAGATGATAAAATTATAGTCATCTTATAAATGCTTATAATTACAAAACCTCTAGCAAGTAATTAGGTGCTAAAGAATCTGCCTAAGAAAGGATCAAATATTCACTAACATTAAGTGATTCATGAAACAAAAAAATAATTTCCATAATAATTTTATCAACAAAAGACGGTTCTTCAAATAAATTAATTTGTAAAATACTCTGAAGATGTACAGTGCTATATATGTGACAAATATTCCTACTATTTGGCACATGTTCCTTTTCTAATATATTTAAAATAATAAATGACGTTCTAGATGGATGTGTTAAACATGATTTTTCTTCTCCCAGTCAAGATTTTTTTCCCACAATAAGACAGTGCCGGAGGAAGTCAATGTCACCAAGACTGCATTATTTGCATTTCAATAACAATTATTCAGAATCCACTAGTTACAATGGGATCTCATCTTTCTTTTCTAACTCATGTTTGTTAGCTGTTTCCTTTGGAAGTGGAACTACCCAGGTATTAAGACAATTTTTGTTGTTGTTTTTAAAACAACCAAATAATGATCCTCCTAAATGTGAATGACTATAGAAAATCTGAACACAGTTATTAAAAAAATTAATTTTAAGAAAATGAGACAGAAGTTCTGCTATAACAGCACTTACATTTAAGGCTTTCTGTTAGAAGTGTATTATACTATAAGTAAGTAATGTTTCAAATGCTCCAAATTAGCAGGATCTGTATTTAAGGCTATCAGTGTGTTAACTGGCTTTTAATTCTATTATGTATTACAGTAGTGCCTGCAATGTACTAGGTGCAGTACAGACAAAGGGAAAAACAACCCATGCTCCAAAAAGTTTATATTGTAGAGAGACAAATGAAGTGAAGAATGGAGGCAAGACAGACAACATACAAGTAGTGTGTGTAGTTCATAAAGCATACTGTTTACTTTCAACTGCCCTGCCTCCTCCACATTAGATGGCTAAATTGTTGGAGACATCACAGCAAAGGTGAGGTCATAAGGAGATCCAAGTGATGAGTGGAAATTTCACATTTTGAAATCTAATATATTTTACTTTCTTTGCTGCTTAGTTATGGCACCAAAAACTTGTTTGCACAATGTATATATGGTAGAAGTCAGTACACCATGTGCTGAAAAGAACTACTGAGGAAATCCAGCACCTTCTGAGGTGGTTTGTATTATCTACCAAACAGCAATAGAGGAAATATTTAGCAATATAGCAACTAAAATTAGATTGCAATTTTTTGAAAAGTCCATTTACCTTTACTACCGCAGAAATAAATATGATCAATTGAAAAACACAGTTAAAACAACTTTGCTTTTAAAACAATACTACAAACTATTATTCGAGGTGTTTTGTGATTGACTTGGAAAGGTGAAAAAAATGAAACGAATCAGAATAGCCCTCTAACAAAACAAAAAGAAAAAACCCTGTTCTGCCAAGTTCCACTGCAATGAACATCTGTCAACTTTGCTTTGCTATGTGAACTTCATGGGATATTTACAAAGTTTGCAAGACTTTCCAAGTCATTTATAGCCAGTTTAAATGCAGCTGGAAACGAAAGAGAAGTGACTTCATAGCTAGCTCGTCCTAGCAGCCCTGGGCCAGCCTCCCCAGAGCTGCCACTCAGCGCACCTAACCCACTGGGGGGAACACGGTGTATCCCAGTGGGGCACCGACTGGAGCCAGTAACAGCTGCTCGGAGCCTGGAAAACACCCTCCTCGAAGGACACTAGCTAGGAGCCAGCGGTGCGCGGCGTGGGGCTGGAAGAGGCTGATCCGCACCCTCCCCTGCCGGGGTGAGAGCCCCCCACCTCCTCGGACCCCCCCCCCTCCAGCCCCCCAACCTCGGCCCCCCGCCCGCCCCTCGCACGGGGCCACCCCTCCGGGACAGCGGCCGAGCAGACAGACCTGGGGCCGGGGAACCCCCCCGCCCACCGCCCACACCCCGCAAACTTTCGCCCGCGGCCCCAGCGCAGCGGGCGGCTCCCCGGGCAGCGCCCCCGCCCCCGCGCGGTACCTGCCGCACCATGGGGCAGCGCCCGGCCCCGCTGCTCCCGGCCTGGGGCTCCCTCGCCTCCCGCGGGCCGCGCCGAGCAGGTGCCGGGCTCCCCGCACGCGACCGGGAAGCTGCGCCGGACTCCGCACCACGGACCCGCTCCCAGCGCCGCCGCCGCCCTCCCCGCTGGGCTCGCCCGGCCCGCGCCCCGCAACCGCCCCCTAGCGGCGCCCGCGAGCCCGGACCCGCCGCTCGGCAACCCTCGGCCGCCGCCGGAGGGGGGAGGGGCGCGGGCCGAGTGACCTCACGCGGGGGGGGGGCGCGCTCCACCCCCCCACACACACACCCACACCCTTGCCCAGACGCGCCTGCGCAGTGAGGCCGCCCCCGCTCCCGCAGCCTGTGGAGAGGCGGGCGGCAGAGACCCGCGCCGAGCGCCCCTGACAGCGGGGTGCCCGGTGCCGGAGAAATCCGGGGCGGAGGCGGCCCCCGCCCTCCCCCAAGGGACTGTGGGGGCTTCTCTGCACCAGCACGTGCAAGCTGGGGGCTGAATCGTGCTTTGGGGCTGACCCTGCCCCGCCGGGTGCCTCGCAGCGGGCTCGGGAAGGGGCCGTAGTGCGGGGTCCACGCGCGCAGCCGACCGCAGTGCCCAGTCCCACCGCCGCTTACAGTTGCCGGTGCATGGTCCCGCGGAGCCCAACACCCGTGCCCGGCCCTCCTCCCTCCCTCCCTCGCCAGGGGACCGGGTGCTGGTGGCTCCAGACCCTCCAAGGGCCGGGGGAAGCGGAGGCTCAGGGCCCCCCCCCCCCCTCCAGCAGGACGAGCTGGTGCAGCGGATCCAGCCCCGCAGGGGGATTCCAGGGGCTGGATGAAATGAACCGCGGGGCCCGATTTGGCCCGCACGCTCTGGGTTCCTCACTCCTGTCCTAGGTGGGGGAGGGGGGGGGACATGCCGGCTACTTCCCGAGAGTCACAAGGAGCAGGGCGCTGCCAACCGGACAGGCAATGGCCCAATCAGCGGTGTGTGCCCAGAGTCACCAGCATCCCTTTTCGACCAGGTGTTCCAGTCGAAAACCGGACACCTGGTCACCCTAGGCCAGGGGTTTGGGAGGAGGTGTGGGCTCTGGAAGAAGGCTCAGGGCGGGGGCATCGGCTTGGGGTACAGGAGGGTGTGAGGGCTCTGGGACAGAGTTTGCATGCTGGGGGGGGAGGGGCTCAGGGCTGGGACAAGGGGTGGGGTGCCAAACGGGATGAGGGGTGCAAGCTCCAGACAGACGGCACATACCTCAGGATGCTCTGAGTCAGTGGCGTAGTGGTGCTAAGACCCTGGCCCAACACCGCTCCCAGGAGCGGCTGGCACATCCCTGTGGACCCTAGAGGGATCTGAGGGGCTCCACATGCAGCCCCTGCCTGCAGGCACCGCCTCCACCTGTAGGTGCTGCTCCCACATTTCCCATTGGCCACAGTTTCTAGACTATGGGAGCCATGGAGTCAGTGCATAGGGCAGGGGCAATGCTTGGAGCTCCCTGGCTCCTTCTCCAGGGGCAGTAGAGACCTGCCGGCTGTGTCTGGGAGCGGTGCAGGGCCAGGGCAGGTAGAGAGCCTGCCTTAGCCCTGCTGCTCTGCCAGACTTTTAGCAGCCTAAAATCCTGGAGATAGAGCCTGATTCTGGGAGCCCTCCAGTGAAACTGGGAGGGTTGGCAACCCTACCTCAGCTTGGCACAAACTAAGCAGTCCTATAGATTCTCTAAAGGCCCAATTCCACAAAGTGTTTAACTGCATGCTTAAATCTGGGACATTCTTTGATGAGTCTTGCAGCCCCTTGCATGAAATCTATGTCTTGTGGATGTATCATGTATTAACATCTTGGTGCTCAAAGTTTAGGATCTATCAAATCTGCATACCACCTGACTTGCTATACAGATCAGAAACCTGAGCCATCTTACAGACTCAGACTTTAAGGCCAGACAGGATCACTGTGGTCATCTAAACTGATCACCTGTGCACAGGAGACTATAGAACTTCACTCACCTACTCCTGTAAAAGATCCAGAATCTTTGAGTTATTGAAGTCCTTAAATCTTGATTTAATGACCTCAGCTTCCAGAGAATCCAGAGTTTACTCTAGTTCAAACCAGCAAGTGACCTGTGCTGCAGAGAAAGGTAAAAAACCCCAGGGTCTTTGCCAATCTGACCATGGATAAAATTCCTTTCTGACCCCCAAATATGACGATCAGTTAGACCCTGAGTGCATGGGTGAGACCCACCAACCAGACAGCTGGCAAAGAATTATCTGTAGCCACTCATAGCCCTCCCCCTCTATGGTCCGGCCTCTGGCTGCTGGAGATATTCGCTGCTACTGTAGAAGTTGCAGATGATCCATATCCCATTGTAGGCAACTCTCTCATATCATCGCTATATCAAGGATATACCGCTCCAGTACAATGAGGGCTACGGGAAGTGGCAGCCAACACCTGGTTCTGGTACTAGCCATTTTCAGGATACAAGACGAGATGGGCTTCAGGTCTGATTCAGTATGGCAGTTCCTATCAAACTGCAGCAGTATTATTGGACTATTCTTTCATTAGAAGGCATGCTGCTGGTTTACCTACTTATAATCCTTCCATCTGCAAAACTTAACATCTGAAGTACAGAGTACTGATCAGTTAAATATTAAGATCACACAAACCATTTTTCTCAGCTGAACAAACTTGAAAGACCAAGGCGGGAGCTGTAGATTTTACAAAAACGAAAAAAGCTTTTAGTATGCGCTGCCACTTATGCCTATTCAAGTCTATCCTTCAGAATTGTATTCCGAAAGACCTCAGCTATAGAGAAGGACAGAGGATCATACTGATTTAAAATTCGGAGGGAAAGAGTGAAAGTAAGTAGTTAAGAATCAAGTACTAAGCCTATTGTAGAAGTGGATCACCAGTGCTAGTAGGCTTTTGACTATATAGCAGCAGGGGACTCCCCAAAGATGATTCTGTATCTGCTAACCAGCCAAACACCTCGGTATGAAATACACAGGTGTATGGATGCTGCTGATGATGATTCTTCTACATATCCTGTGACATTTGTTTCAGTTATGGCATGGTGGAAGATGAATCTACCAGTGAAACACTAATCAATGAGATCTAATTGGTTGGTTGTAATTTTGTAATAATTATTTCAAAATTGTAAATTATATGTAAATATATAAAAACGATGTTAAAAATATCAAGGTTGCAAAGTCAAGCACTCTGAAGTTAGAAAATGCCATAATTAAAATATCTATGCAACCTTAATTTGGCCCCTTTTGTATATATGTATATGTACTGTATTATGACAGTTTTTAGGGTCGTATATTAGTCTTTCCTTGCTTCTTTCAGTACACAGGATGGACAGTTCATACACCATAAGTAGCTATTCAATATTTCCTTTTATCCACATCATTCAGTATACGGCCGCATGTCTTATTTTCCACATGCAATCCTAAACTTGCACTGATAACAGAATTTTTAATTTTTGTGGGCTTTTTTACAGCATTAATCACTGTAGCATTTTAATGCTTCATAACATTAATTTATCTTCATAACACTCCTAGAAGGTAAGATGGGTCTTGTTTTCCCCATATTACAGGCAATGAACTGAGGCACAGAGAGATCAAGGACCAAACTGTCAAAAATATCCACTCATTTTGAGTGTCTAGTTTGTCCTAGAACTTTATTTTATATAGCACTTTTTATGTTCAAAGCACAGCTGCCATTTAATTCAGTTGTAGCTTTACGTGTTCAGCACTTCTGCAAATCAGACCCATGGATCTCAAGTTAGCCACCCCAAAAATAAGTAACACAATTAGTGATCATCTGAAAAGTCTGTTTTGGGTGACTTGCCCAGTATCACATTAAAAAAATTGTGGTAGAAGGAGGGATCCAATTCTCCTGTGCAGCTTTCAACTTCCTTAACCGTGAGAACATCCTTTCTGTTCCTGCATTCCCCTGCCTGATTCACCACATGCCTTCCAGTTTCCATAGCAAATGAGGCAGGGGTCCTACAAACAAGTTTCCTTCATGTCACATCTCAGTTTCATTCCCAGAGTTTAGTCTGCCCTGTGCACTGAATGAGGCAAGGTCTTATGTACAAAATATGTGATCATGTTAATTAAAGACTATCTCATAATGCAGATACACAATGGGGGTAAATTATTGTTGAACGGGCAATCTTATTTCTGGCATTTCCTAACTTTTGGGGGTTTGATTTTACAATCCTAATGAAGGATACTTTAAGTTATTTCCTAGACATAAAACCCCCCCTTAGTAATCAAGATATATCATTCCACAGGACCATACTGACCACCGTATGGTTCATCAGCAGGGCTGGAACCTTTAGATCCACAGTACTGGCTTCTACCATTTGAACTAATGGTGTAATCAGCAGTAGTATCAGGCTATTATCCTCGCTGTGGACCAGCACTAGAGTAGGATGAGACATGCTTTGACAAAGGGGTTCACAGCTATTTGCTCACAGCAGGGGAAAGCTAGTTCTCAGGAATCCTGGGTTCTATTCCAGATGTTGAAGGTATGTGTATTCTAGGAGTTGTAAACCCTTCTGCCCGCTTCCTCCACCGAGGCCTTGGCTATACTTGGGGAGGGGGAGTTCAAACTAAGATATGCAACTTCAGCTATGTTATTTGCGTAGCTGAAGTCGAAGTATCTTAGTTCGACTTACCTGGCCATCTTCATGGCGGCAAGTCGACTGCAGGGGGTCCCCCGTTGCAGAGCTGGAGTTGTGGAGTTGACAGAGAACGCATTCAGGGATCTATTTATCACATCTAGACGAGACACGATAAATTGATCCCCGATACATCAGATGCTACCTACCGATCTGACAGGTAGTATAGATGTACCCTAAGTGTGCACCCTGCTGCCCCATACATTAGCATGTCTTCCCCTGTCCCCTTCAGCCCCTCTCCTACATGCTCTTACTCCACTTAGAAGCTTGTACCCTTTCCCCTGTACTCTTTTCTCCCTTTCCTAGCCTGTCTAGTTCCCCTTTTCCCCCCACCATATTGTCACCCAGCCTGCTGCTGTTCTCCCAACTCCTGTTTCTACCCATCCACCCCCACACCTCCAGGCTGTATCCTCCTATTCACACTGTGTTCTTCATTTTATTGTATTTGAGTCAGATTGCTTCCTTCCTCAGTTTCATTCTGCCTGGGCAGTAGTGGTTGGAGGTTGAGATCACTGCTTTCAGTTCTCAGAGGGGGTGAAATATGCTGTGCGAAGACAGAATGTTCTGAGGCTTCTACTGCCCACCTCCAAAAACCTCTCCCACAGATGTAGATTTTTAGAGTCTTACAATTTAGCCAAATTTGTGTGGATTTTCACAGAGACAGCAAAAGGCACCTCCCTTATCCCAGAGTGAGCCCCTGCAATATTTCAAATCCTTGTTCAAAACCATGGACGTGCTAGAACTTCTCCACACAATGATTGTAAGAGTTTGTTAACATGGGCAAAACAATATATTTCCCCCCTAGCCCCATTCTCACAAATGGCGGAACTAGGCTTGCTGAAATCTTCCAAGATATTGAGCCTGAGGGGAATTTTTGTCCCAAATGGTTAAAGATTGGCACGGTTATACGCAACTGAAGACATATAATGGAAATTTTTGGGCAACCTTAATTATGGACATCACTTCTACTATCATTCACATCACTTAACTATCACTTCTGCCTACAATAGATATAGGTGTTTATGCACACACAGAGTAATGTTCATTCCAGTTCTAGAGATATTATCATTCCAGTGACAGTCCTTATTTTAAGTTTATTAAATATTTCTGAAACTTGCAATATGGCTCAAACTAGAATAAACAGTGGAATTTTCAAAATAATGTAAGTGGCTTAGAAGCACAAATCCCCATTGAGTTTGTGCATCTATGTCACTTAGGCTAGAGTTTTCAAAAGTGCCTATATGTTAAATGTGCCATATGAAGATACAGGTAGTTATACATATGTACACATCCATGAAAAATGTCATCCTTATAATTAAGCATTCATTCACCCAAATAGAAGAGATGGTGGGGGGGGGGGGGAGACTTTGGTAATACATCTACAATATTGTATGCAGTTCTAAACAGTGAAAGGCCTATGAACAGTAAAGCTGACTTCTAATAGAAGTAGTGGAAGTTTCATTATTTCAGCCATTTAAATAATGGACAAAGTACTTCAGAATATATTGTTGGGAACAGTTCTATGCAGGCCTGGAGATGGGATGAAATTAACTAGGTAATCTTTTCTATCATTAGTTTTATTATCTGATTACTATCACATGTGTGGCGAGGAGAATGAATATGTATTTGCATGAAGAAAAGCAGTTTGGACATAAAGAAACACATCTCTCAATTTCCTCTTTGGGTCTTTCTTCATTTGCTTCAATCCAAGAGCCGCTCTTTGATTTGCTACTCTCTCAAATGTTATATTAAAGTGAAAACCTTGCTTAAATTCAGATACATTTTTATTTTATATACATGTAGTACTGTTCCCATATTTCAAGATAAAATTTCTTCTAAAAGAAACAAATATATCATTTGAAACATGTTTCTATCATTTTTACTGTGTCTGACATGGCTATCGTGCCCTAGATTTGGCTTTTAACATGTTAAGAGATATGATCACATCTCCATAGATCAAATTTGAATGGATCTTATTGAAATGAATCCATTCTATGCTGTATTTTCGTAAGAATAAACCAGTGCTATGTGAATTCTCTAATAGGTACATTTTATCCTATAATTACCACTCCCCAGAGTGCAACAAAGGGCTCATTATATGTTATAGATTATTTGAATTTAGAGAGGAAGCACTAAAGAATGATATTTTAATTGATCCATTTCATTTGCCTGTCTTTTGGTGAGGCTTAAGAGGTACAGAGTGGGGCCTTTAGGGACAGTGGGGCACTTTTCTTGTCCATCTGACTGATTGATTTGCATAATGTGGATGGGGTGCAACGTTGGTTTGGCTATCTATTTTAATTTGTATTAGAAGCTTTAGAATAGACACTTTGTCCCAGATCCTCAATGATATCTAGCCACATGACTTCCACTAAAATGTAAGTTTGGTATTTTTGTTGATTGTGAGCATAGAGTTGCCAATTTTGGTGGGACGTATTCCTGGAGGTTTCATCTCATGACAATCTTTAATTAAAGATGAATCTGTAATTCCTGGAGACTCCAGGACAATTCTGGAGGGTTGGCAACCCTATGTGGGCCTTTATGTTATAAAAAAATAAGTAAAATACTGAACTACTATTGAAAAGCAATATATTGAACTGAATTCAGAACACAATACACTTTATAACATTGCACTATTACAGCAGAGGATTGTTTTCCCTTAGCTGGGTCTTCTATTCACATTTGTGTACATTATGTGGAACAAAAACCTTTAAACATAGAATAATGTAACTTTCTCAGTCCCATAAGGAATATTGGTCTGAAAACCTGACACTTATTACATTGTTGGGAAAGGACTTCATATATTCCTTACGAAAAATACAAAATATATTTTACCATTTGGACTCCACTTTCAATATACGCCAAATCCAACCCAGCTATCATCGGGCCACAGTGTTGTTTGTGCTTTATTGATTTGGGGTCAAAGGAAAGACTGTCATTCACTGTAATGGGAGTTGGTTCAGGCCTGACATTTCTTTCTATACTTGAATTTATTGTAATCTACATTTTGTTTTTAATTTATGTTTGTTTATTAGTTGTGTCAGAATCAGTGTCTTGAGTTCTTAATCTGTAGAGCCACTCATTCTACATTGTTTGTGTTGTAATAGTCACGGCTTATGGAAACAAAGATCCCCTTCCGACAGATGGTATAATACTAATCAATAATATTAATATTTCCATGTTATCTGGTACCTTACATAAAAGATAATAAACAGGCCCTAAAAGAGGATCTGCTATAGCCCTCGGTTCTGAAAGCTGCCGAAACACCACAATGTAAGCGTGGTTAACTCTTTCGACAGATAAAAAATTAAACCACTTCAGGAGACTAGTAATAGAGCAGCTTCCATCTATAGGTCACAATTAATGTAAAGAATAGAACCTGAGCTGTTTCTTTTAGGTGGTTATTAGTGGAATATACAGATGCTGCAGCATTTCCTCATTTACAGTACAGGTCAGGCCTAGTGGCATACAGGGTTATAAAGTCCCCATAGGGAAGGAGAATAAATAATTAGGTCTGGAGTCTGGGGATCAGAAAGGCAGCAACTGGACTAGCCTAATTGATTTTCAGGTTGATATTTTAAAATATATACTGAATATACCGATGCTGTTCTCTTTTGGGGGAGAAGGGACTCAGAAGAAGATTTTGACTGTATACCACTACATTTGTAATAACTAAAGTTCTCTTAGATCCAAACAATGTCACACTTAAATAGTAAGATGCACTGCGAGAGCCTTTGTTTGTATAGCTTAAAACACAGATTTTGTAATGAAGTTAGGAACATCTGGGCCTTGTACTCCACTAACATACATTAAATGCTAAACTCACTTATACTGAGTCTCAGGAAAAGTTGTTTTAAAAGAACTGAAGAATTTCTGCCATTTTAAACATTTGAATTATACAGACAAAGAAAAATATGTTAAAGAATATTAAGGTTGACAAGGCAGGCCCTCAAAAATTGGGAAATGCCAAAATTAAGGTTGCCCGTGTGACCTCGAATCAGCCCTATTGGCAGCTATGCATTAGATACAGTCTTTGATTACACGATCTCATAATATTTTCCCCTCACAGGAATCTCTATCATGATTTTTTCTCGAAGGGGATTCCAGAGCCCAAGGCTGATGGGACTGATGGGGATGTTGCTTTCTTAGAGCTGCTGCTTTACGATTTTGGGGCCAAGATTACTGCTAACCACATCCATCCATCCCTCTTCAGTGGATCTGACCTTTAGAGATATATTGTGCCACACAAGGATATCTAGAATGTTTTATACGTGAAACCACTGGGTGCAAACCAAATTGCACCTATTCATCTCCATTGACTGGGTGTAACGGGGTCAGTCACTCACCCGGCAGCGCCCCCGTCTGGTCGTCAGGGAATTAGCTCTTTTTGACCCAGGAGCGCCCTCTGCCGGCCGACCTACGCTTTTCAACGCCGGCCCCGTGTCCCTCCTGGACCCCAGAACCCCTTGCTGAGGGTGCCGCACCCTTGCAGTACCCTCCTGATCTTAAGGGTCTCCCCTCCCTGGGGAACCCAACGCCCACTATCCCCAACTTGCCTCAGATACGGCCACTGCCAGTCACCACTGCCTCAGTTCCCCTGAGGCTGACTGCAGTCTCATGGCTACTCATCACCGGCAAGAAGGGGTTGGCCTGCTGCTCTTAACCAGCCCAGGGCTGCCCCCTTGCAATTCCCAGTACCCCGTGGGTCGGGCCTTCCCTAGGTTCAGCAAGCTGGGGCCCTCTCTCTAGAGCCTAGGCTCCCTGGCTCCCAGCTGCCTCACCCATGCCCTGTCCCAGTCCAGGTACTTTGCAGCCAGGCCCTGTCTCCTGCTGCCTACAGAGTAGACTGACCTCAGAGTAGACTCACTCTCTCTTTTCTCTCTCTCCTTAACTCCTGCCTCCCAGGCTTTTATACAGCCTGGAATGTTTGGGGTGTGGCCACACAGCTGAGCCTGCTTTCCACTTAAGCCTGCTAGCAGGCTCAGCCAGCTACAAACCCTCTTTCCAGGGCTATTCCAGCCCTGGCCGGCAGGGAGCGGGTATCACTCCACTACACTGGGGTTGCAATACATTGAGAATTGGCCCATTTGGCTCAATTTCATTAAGAACATGTTACAAAGTAGGCACCTGCAACTTTTCTGAAATTCAAGGACATGGACTACTTCAATTAAATTTATGGTCATGCCTCTGATATAGAAGCAGTTTTAACGCTTCAGCCACAACTCACAGTATAAACATTTTAAAAGGAGAACTCCCTTTCTCTTCTTTCCTCTTGCCATATTTGTTAAACTAATTATTTTGTTGTAACGAGGTTAAACAGTATTCTCTACAGCTACCCATCCATGTAAGTCCTTGCTTCTACTTTTCATGGTTAAATTAGAGAAAACATGATTAAGAGGATGGTCTTATTAAAATTCTTAACCAGAAATTAAAAGGAATATGAATTAATTATAAGCAGCCAGGTAACTGTGAATCATGCCATTATAGTTCCATTAAGGGAGTTCTAGTGATTTTACAAAGCATGAGAATGAAGCCTGAATGGTTTATGTAGTCACAAGAAACCCTGGGTAGTTGTATATTAATGTCTATTTTTTATTTAATGGGCTATATATGCCCTTGGTTGTGCAAAGAAGTTGCCCTTTAGAAAGTGGAAACGCTCATGTCCCAGCTGCCTTCAGAGCTGAGTAGCTGGAGAGCAGCGGCTGCTGGCCAGGTGCCCATCTCTGAAGATAGAGCTGCTGCCAGCAGCAGTGCAGAAGGAAGGATGACAGGGTATGGTATTCACACCCTTACTTCTGCATAGCTGCGTGCAGAGCTGGACCCTCAGTCAGCAGCTACCGCTCTCCACCCACCCGGCTCTGAAGGCAGCAGTACAGAAGTAAGGGTGGCAATACCGTGATCCTCCCCTAAAATAACCTTGTGAGCCCCCTGCAACTCCCTTTTGGGTCAGGACCCCAATTTTAGAAACACTCATCTCCCCCATGACATCTGTATAGTAAAGGGTAAAAGCAGACAAAAGACCAGATTTCATGTCGGGAGACCAGATTTCATGGTTTGTGATGTGTTTTTCATGGCCGTGAATTTGGTAGGGCCCTATTTATGAGACAAGTCATGCTGTCTGCTTGCCTCCTCAGTGGAAAGATGCAAGAGGTACTCTGCCTATCAGATATGCTTCAACAATCCATTGCCTTTACTCATGAACAGGATCCCCTTCTGCGGGTTTATTGTCCCTGTAAATTTTCTCTCTTGAAGATTTCATCATCTCTTAATGAGCATTTTGGTTCAGTATGGAAATAGAATTATATCGTTAAGTGTGCAATATACAATGCTCACCCAAGACAATAAGCATCTATTACTCCCTGGCTCGAAGGAACTGGTTTGAGGCATCACCTCTTGCCTTAATTCCAAGGCTTTAAGAACATAATTTCCAGTATATAGATACAGTGGAACCCCAGTAAAACTCTGTAAAGGTGCCACACGTAGTCCTCATCTTATTTAACTCTGTAAATGTTATTCACACGTACATTTTGAAATGATTATGCTATGATATGACAAGCGGGCTACTGGCTCTCAGTAGAGGTCTGACATGCCAGCCTTTGGTGAATTATTGTGCATATACTTGACCCAGGGGAACCCCTGTAAAACTCTATGCCCCCACCACCACCACCACCAGTTGGCACAAAGAAGTTCCTGGAGCACAACATCTTACCCACAACCAAGCCAAAAATGCAGCTGCAGATAATTTTCACCAGCATTTACAGTCAATTTTTAATGAAGCTCTAAGAAAAGATGACATCATTATCCTGGGTGACTTTAATGATCAGGTAGGAAAGGATAACAACACCTGGGCAAATAAACTTGGGAAAATTGGTAGCTAGTGTACCATAGCGTGGTGGTAAATTTCATTTAGAGGTTGGAATGTCCTGGTTTGCCTGGGTCTTCAATCATTTATATCTTAACACATCTTTTGTAGTTGCTATTGAATAACTAAATTCTGTACTGCAGGAGTAATATACTTCTCAGATTAGTTGCAGGAAAATCATTGGGCTAAATTAATCCCTGGTGTAAATGTAATTTATATTAATCAGGATATTAAGAGGTACCTGTTATAAGTTTCCACTTGAGGAGCACTGGAAGTAATTGCTTTCCTTAAGTGGTATTCCCAGCAGGATCCGGGGTAATCTAGAAATTACCTAATAGTGTTGGGTTTTTGTGTGTTTGTGTGTCTGTGGGGGATGATCAAGACTTTGCCTTATTGCCACATGTATAGTTATAGGAGTGGATGCTCAGGTGTGTGTGTGTGGTACTGAAGTTTCCAAAGTTGAATGTGGGGTTTTTGTTTATGTTATTGATGACTAGCTGTCATTTTATCTGTGGCACGGAGGGGATTGGCTCTGGCTGTTTTTGTAGAATATGACTTTGATTACCTGCCAGGGCGTCCAGAGCCTTTGGATACCATTTTTAATTTTTTCATCTCTCTAAATCAGTATTTCCTTCATTTCCTGCCACCGCCAGGTCTCACGAAGGGATCCCCGCCCCCACCATGTAATCTGGGACACTTTTTAAAAAAATATCCTCTTTCTAAAGTATCAGGAAAGGCCATGGATGGAGATGGAACATTGGGGTGGTGAGGGCCAGGATTCTGTGGTGGTACCGAGCATTCTTTCTCTCAGGTGCTTGGCTGGTTGGTTCTTGCTCAGATGCTTGGGATCCAACTGATCACCATATATGGGGTTGGGAAGGAATTTCCCCCTAGGTTGGATTTGCAGTGACGTTGGGGAAGAGGGGGGTTCACCTTCCTCTGCAAGATACGGGTCACTTGCCAGGTTTATCAATCATTTCCCTGCCATTCTGGAGGCTTCAGGCACTGATGAACCTTGGTCCCTCCTATTCTCTGCCTGTGGCACATAATAATTTAATCTCCTATGGGCTGTACTACTTTCATCTAATTTCAGTCATTGGGTTTAGGGTGTGGATGCTGGGTGGTTTTGGTGGCCTGTGATATACAAGCAATCGGACTAGAGGATCTAGTGGTCCCTTCCGACCTTAAACTCTATGGCTTTATGACTTCTAAATCAATATTCAAATGGGCTAGTTTTGCTTACAAACCTGTGTGCTGGGTACACAAAGAGGACCAGTGTTCTAATCTACACAAGACGAATTCACAAGTCTCAGATTACAAGCACAATTTAATCAGACACCTCTGTTTGTAACCTTGGCAATCTGGTTCTTCACAGATAATAACAAAAACTGTTTTGAAAGCAGAGGTAATATCATTGCTGATGCTTGTGCACAAAGATGTTTTGGTATGATACTGAAATGTTTGTCACTGAAACATATCTGAAGTTTTCATCTCCTTTCAAAATAAAAGCAAAAATAACTTTTTTTCCTCGACTGAAATGGCAACGCTAGTGGATTTAAAAAGTATCCAGGCTCCTAAGAGAGTATTAAGAATATGGATAAGAAAAGCATTAAACCAATAGAAGTTGGTTATTGTCCCTGTATTAAAAAAAATTCAATTACTTGAAAAGAACAATTGTTGCTGTCCCTCTCTCTTCTCTTGTGGATATTACTACCATTAGTAGTAGCTCCCAATAACTCCAATAGTTCCAAATAGCCTAATTCCAGGTACTACTGCAACTATTCACATATTTCTTGTTGTCATATGGAAATTTTGGAATAGGATTTCTTTAAAAAGCCAGGAAAGAATACACTGTAGAACAAAGAAGGAATATTTCAGTGGCTTATGGAGTGATATTTTATTAAGAAAATTATTGAAGTAAAATCATTATATTGTTTATAAATTTGGATGTATAATGGAAATATTATATACACACACACACTGATCTGAACTATCCATAATTCCAGCAGAGCCCATCAGAGGACTAAGTCATCGAGTTTTAAACATACTTCTTTGCTGCAATAGATTTATCATCAAAGACGACTCCATTTGCAGTATTAGGTCCTATAATTGTGTCTGCCAGTGGAGAAACTGAAGCACAAGATCCCAAGAAGCGGTTAAGGAAGTAGCTTCTATTATAGCTGTTGTCACAAAAAGATGTTTGAAATAGGAGGACTCTCTCATCTGATGGCTTTCTGACTCAAATACAGTAGTTGGAATATACACATATAATCAAATTATCCAATGACCTTTCCCATTTCATCAAAAGTAACATTATTTTTCTTCACAATATATTTATTTTAACAGTATCATTGACTTCAATGGACATTTTGTCGGAGTGAGGTTTAGAGGATCTAGACCGCAGAATGTTCCTTGATTTGAAAACTGTCAGAGAGGGGCTAGGAAAGTTATACATACAGAATACATGACGGTTTGCAGTACAAAAGTCTTACTGTCATGAGTTGTGATGCTATATTACTCTTACGATGAGTTAGTCATGAGTTCATTGAAACTTTTATAGAACTCCATGACATCTTCTAAGCTATATGCACACTTAGGTTACAGATAGTATATGCTAGAAATGTTTGAGATTGTCTTGAAACATTTTATTGGGATATATTATATATAAATAAATCTTTCCATCTGTAAAACCAAGCTCTCTTGCTAAAATGAGCCCAATAATCTTTGGGTGGCAAGATCTTACTAATACTTGTTAGAAACTTTGAATAATGACTGAAACCAGCTTTTCTATACATAAAAATGTCATGATTTCAAAGCATCTGATATTTTGGAATTTTCTAGGGCAATAAACTGGTGGAGTATATCCCTCTGATCAGTTGCTAATCTCCTGTGTCCAGTGATACAAAACTCCTATTTTTAGCCCAGAGGGAATCTGAGACAGCCCTGAACCTTAATTGCATCATTAGTCCAAGGCTAATTGTTGTCCATCTTGGGTCTTGGGCCAGTATATTTTTGGGAGGAAAATTCCGCATTTAATGTTAAAACAGGACACATTTTTGTGGGAGGTATTTATTTATTTATTATATTTAAATGGCATATGCTTGAAAATTCCACATTTAACATTAAAACAGGACATATTTTTGTGGGGGGTATTTATTTATTATTTGTATTTATATGACAATTTTGAAGCCACTCAGATATCTAGAATGTTAATCGACATCTAAATAATGGAGCAGAATCAGTAGGCAGAGTGCAGGCAAGACAGTAAAACAGGAACAGCATGTGTTAAATTGCAGCTACCATGTATCTTTGTGAATATATTACTGTATATATAGTGTATGTAAAAGTATGTGCTGAGAAAGAGGAATTTGATTTAGATTGATCAATAAAGTCTTATAAGCAGATATACTTTTAACACCAGATGGTTACCTGCTAAGATATCAAGTTGCCTTTTTTTTAAATAATGTTAATTAGTAACCTACAAACAGACTAGAACCCTTGTATTTCAGCAGCCAACAGAGTCAGGAATGAAATGAAAAGGGTCAGTGTTGCTAACACCTTACGGCAGGCTAAAGGCCTGTTCACTGCATTTTACTTCATAGTAAAAAGGCAGACAGAAGAAAGAGACAATTGATTTGTAAGAGTTCTAGTACGTCTTACAGTCAAGTGGTTAGAAAAGCACAGTCATAAAGGAAGTGGACAAATAAAACAGCAATTACTTTTCCCCAGTCTGTTAGACAGCACAATCAAAGAGGCAGGTGGCCCTTCTAGCAAGATCCCAGGTCTACCCTGCAGGCCTTTCATCTTTTAGAGGTCATTTCTGTTGTCAATCATAGATTACACAGAGGGAAAAGTAATTCATATAACCTGATAAAGAGTTTGCCTTGAAAACAATAAGGTGCTACAGGAAAGCTTTGTAAAGCTACTTACAAGGCTGGGGCTAGTCTTTCTGCTACTTCAAAGGATTTGTGTTTACTCTTCTGAGAACCATTTGAAGAAAGGAAAAGAAACTCAGTAAACACAAGATATACAAACCTATTTCCGCTCCCCTACCTGTCTTTAAAAGAACCCATAGACTTGGCAGAGATTATGTTGCCCTGGCACAGGGAGACAAATTTAAACAAATTAAATAAAATAAAGCCAAACTTCACTCCATAGAAACTTTGGTCATAATGTGTGGGTACCGAACTGCAACAGATAACAGTACCTATTCCTGCCACCTTTCCGCATCATCAACATAGTCCCTTGGAAGCAAGCGGGATTACTCTTGTGAGTAAGTACAAGATCAACCCTTAAATCATAATTTAGTTCCCTCCCTGTCAAAGCAATGTAAATCAGAATTTAGGGTGATGTTCAATTGTTAATTTACCACAAACTGATTGTAGGGTTTATGAAAATGTATAAACAAGCATAATCTTACACCATATATGCTGCAGGCCCAGCTACAAGGAGAGTGATTAAAATAATATCTTTCAGCTCTAATTGTGAATTAATTGGGTTTTGTTGGTAATAAGACTTTTGAGTTGTATAGTCTACTACAGGAAAGCATAATCATAAATCTTTAAAACATACACCTGGCATCATCTACTGTGCAGATACCTACAGATAAATACTTACACTATTTACCAGCATAGTACAATAGGGACATTGTTTGCTTCTTTGGTTAACTTATCTGCTGCCAGCATAAAGGAAGTTGCTGCAATCACCTGAGTAGTTTGAGTCAATTTTTGAAACAAAATCATTCCTTACGGAACTCCATTCACTTCAGTCATTAAGACTTTGGACTATATTTTGAAAAATCTTTTTGTCCAGACATTAGATTTTGAATGTGCAAATGAAAGTAACAGAAAAGCAGCCATATCACTGAAAGATATAGGGCACACAGTGAGTGATAAAAGACTCACTAACTGCTTGTGCTAATTTATTTAACCATTTCTAACAACAGCCAGGCATCTTCTGCAAGGCATATGCCACTGTGGAGATTTGTGACAGGCAGTTTTATATATGCTTTCAGTTCTAAGTTGTACATTTATATAGAATTAGTTAGCAGCTCTAAAGTTCCTTTGTGATTACGTACCACATTGTATATTCCACATACTGAGGTACTATGTAAGGTATTTATCCCCAAATACAGTATTGAACGTGTATTTGTGACAACATCAGACATATACATAGGGAAAGCTATGAACATGTTTGTTATGTATATAAAAACACTTCAGTTTATCTGCCTGCAAAACCTCATAGGTTGCCATATTATATAATATAATGACTTCTGAATTTTGGGGGTTTTAAGGAATAAACTCTGATAAAATACACCAATACACACATACAAAATCAGTAATAAAATCAGTGTTTCACCAACAAACACCAGAAAAACACTAGAAATGGTTAGTTGTAGCTAAAGCCTTGTCTATGTGGAGCAGGAATACATTCTACGGGGATGCAGTTTCCATATCACACTAACGGATTGTGCATTAATTGGTCCATGTAGATCCTGTTGGCTGGTATGCACAAAAGTCCTCTTTCATGTAGTGCTGTTTGAAACAGTACTACGTGAAAGCATGCTAGGAAACATTACACAGAGATTACTCATTACAGTGCTTAGCACTGTAATGAGTAACATACATAATATACATTACTTGTGACAGTATATACCGAGAGAAAGCCCAGATTTTTGAATATCCACATAAAATTGCTAAAAAATAAATGCTAGTATTTTCATTTTTTAAACCCTACAAAACAGAAGTGTAAATATGATACTGAAATACAATTTACTGTGGTTGTAAAATGACAACAGGGATACAGAGGCCATAGAAATAATTAATAGCTAAATTATGGAAGAGCTGGACTGTTATTCTGATAATGTCAAGTTTTAAAATGTTACTCCTTTTATATACAGATATGTATGTTAATTAAATATAATTTTTATAATATTATTATGCAAAGGCTTGGAAGACTTTGCAGAATTAGCCATTAGGAGAAAAACATATTTTTACTTATAAACTGAGTAAATTTGATCTGGAAATCAATAAGGCAGAGTAACCATGCACACCAATATCATTTTCCTACCATAACGATAAAAGTGGAATCATATACTTTTAAAGCGTCTGTGTATTCTTTCACTTGTTGAATGGAAAATGTTTTCAACACAATACTCTGCGTTTGACAAAAATATTCAGTTGAAGAATATAGGACTATAACAGGGTTTAAAAGAGAACTGGATAAATTAATGGAGGTTAAGTCCATTAATGGCTATTAGCCAGGATGGGTAAGGAATGGTGTCCCTAGCTTCTATTTGTCAGGGCTTGTCTTCACTACCTGCTGAATCAGCGGGTGGCGATCGATCTTCTGGCGATTGATTTCTCGCATCTTGTGAAGACGCGAGAAATCGATCGCTCGCGGTGCCCCCGTCGACTCCGGAACTCCAGCTTGCTGGGAGGCGCAAGCTGGATTCGTGAGGACGGACGGTAAGTCGGCTGCAGATACGCAAACTTCAGCTACGTGATTCACGTAGCTGAAGTTGCGTACCTGCAGTCGAATCCCGCCCCCCCCCCCCCCCCCGTAGTGGGGACCAGCCCTCAGAGGGGGGTGATGGCTGGCAGGAGAGATATTACTTGATCATTACCTATTAGGTTCACCTGGCATTGGCCACTGTCGATAAGTTACTGGGTAGATGGACCATTGGTCTGACCCAGTATGGCCTTTCTTATGTTAAGAAGTAAAACAATGATTTTTCATTAAATTTTGCACACACATAGATCTTGATATGAACTAGGGGTCAATTTCCCTTCTATTCAATTTTAAATTTATTTTTTATTGTCATGTGTTTCTGTTCCAATACAGGAAACTAATAAGGAGCCCTCTGGTGACTAAAGTAATACCTCTGAATTGGAATTGAAGTTAAAAGGAGAAAACTATGGGCTGGTCTTCACTACCCGCTGGATCGGCGGGTAGCAATCGATCTGTTAGTGATCAATTTCTCGCATGTGGTGAAGATGCAAGAAATCGATCGATCGCTGTGCCCCCATTGACTCCGGAACTCCAGCTTGCCGGGAGGCGCAAGCTGGAGTCGACGGGGGAGCGCGCCTCCGACTGCCACCGCTGTGAGGACGGCAGGTAAGTCGGCTGCAGATACGCAAACTTCAGCTACGTGATTCACATAGCTGAAGTTGCGTATCTGCCATCGATCCCTCCCGGTAGTGAAGACCAGCCCAAAATTTCTCTCCAACCCCTAACCTGCATACGCACCAGTGCTTAACTGTATGTACATGAGTAATCCCATTAATGTCAGTGGGACTACTCACATGAATGGTTCTCAGCTGTGGTCCACCGCTTGTTCTCAACTGTGGTCCAGCCGCAGTTCGCCGCTCCAGCCCAATGGGGGCTGCAGAAAGTGGCAGACAGCACATCCCTCGGCCCGCATTGCTTCCCGCAGCCTCCATTGGCCTGGAGCGGCAAACCGCGGCCAGTGGGAGCCACGATTGGCCGAACCTGCGGAGGCAGTAGGTACTCAAACCAGCCCGGTGCGCCAGCGGCCCAGTGCGCCAGCGGCCCAGTGCGCCAGCGGCCCAGTGCGCCAGTGGCTTTCCCTGAACAAGTGGTGGACCACAGTTGAGAACCACTGACTCACATGTATAAAGTTAAGTACAAGTTAAGTCAGGGCCTAGTCTAACACTTAAGCTAATTATGCGTAGTTTTTCCCTATGGTTTTAATGCTCATGTTTCCAGTGGAATTAGTATTCTCAGCACCTATCATACAGCCCCTTTCATGTTAGCCAGAGCAACACAGTCCAACAGAGTCACTATGCATCAGAGAGGGAGAGAGGAAAAGGGGAAGAGGAAAGAAATGCAGGAAGTCAAGTCATTGTCAGGCCAGACTAGTTGTTGATTTTGGATTTATTTAATTTTTTAGTATTAAAACTGCTTTCCTCAGATTAGATTTCAGCCAATGTTCTCACACTATCGGTAAGGAAGAGACATTGGCAGCCTATGCCTGGAACCATAGTCTTTTGATTTTGATGACAATTTGGAAAGGGCTATTAAAAGAAAGTGAAATAAAATTAGCCTAAATATTAAAATCCAAAATATTTTCTCAAAGGTTATCAGAGTCAAAGCTGCCCTGAAGTGGACGGTTGTAGGACTAGCAGCTCGGAGAAGGAGGATAGGGACCTCAAAATATTGGAGAGGGCCAAATCACTTACTGAGACAGAGGAAAATTATATGTTGTTAATATACAGTAGACTCTCGATTATCCAGGATGATGGGGAAAAAATTAATCCTGGTTAATAAAATCCTGGATAATCACCATCCATAGGAAATATGGGGAGGAGGGGTTGGTTCGCCAGCCACCCTGCGCCAGGGAGAGGGGGTGTTGGCTCACTGGCTGCCCTGCACCCTGGTGGGGTTTTCTTGTGTGTGTGCTTGGGGGTGGCAACAAAGCCAGAGCTGGTCCTGCAAGTTACGGCATATTTTTTTTTTGACACCCTGGTTAATCCACATTCTGGTTAACCCACTTCTGGATAATCGAGAGTCTACTGTATATAGTGCCAAAAGTGTACGAGGCACTGCACAAACAAGTAAGGCCAAGCAAGTCTCATTGAAAGTTGATGGGAGTTTGGTTTGGATGTCTGCAAATTGAAAATCTCAGCATAAAAAGAGACAGTGTTCCTGATCCTGTTCCCATGAGGCGACTGACTACATTCTAACATCTGAGAGAGAATCTACAGAATACCTGGCCATGCACAAAAAGCCAAAAGACAGACATCAGAAATGCAGAGAACGAAGCATACTTTTTTCTCTGCCTTTTCATTATTAAATATCACCAGTGTGGCACATTACTTTAAGACTACACATAATTTAAAACATAAGTATTGCAAATGGAAAACAAGTTCTTCACAAATGATGTTTCTCATTTTCTTTGTCATTTACGCAAAGTACTCATCTAAAAAAGACAAGAGGCCTATGGAGAAAAAAAGAGTCTGGCTTGCTTGGAAGAGATCAGTGGGATTCTAGGTGGGGCAAAGACCTAGTTTTTATTTTGCTGAAAATATTCAAGCCTATATAATTAACAGGACATGGTGTATTCTAATGACTACCATATCTGATTCACATACCCTTTTAAAAAACACACTTCATAATGTTTTAAAGAGCAAATGAGAGAAAAACGGTATTAGTACAATGACGCATAAGACTCATACATGATTACACAACCTGGATAATAAGTAGTAAGATATTTAAAGAATATTGTTTCAACTATTGTGTGTGAGGACCCAGAGGCAGATCTTTTAAATTGCCATTATTAGTGCTACAAAATCTCAAAGGATGGGTGTCTTATCTGACTGTGCTCTAGTTTGAAGTCCTCTCAGTAAAGTCAAGGAGTGGAAGCAAAACTAGTTGAAAGTCATCTGTACTAAGCTAGCATCTGCTAACTTTTCCATAACTAAGATTCTGATCCCAGTAATGGTGTTTTAAATTGCTACTTATCTACTTCCAAATGTAATGTGATCTTAAGCATTCTGTTTGGCAATTATCCTTCATTTCTTTAGGAAGCTTTTTATAACCTTAATGTTAACAGCATTTTATAACCTTAATGGGAGCTGGGAAATTTCTTCAGTATACAGTTTCTATGTATAATAGAACACTGCTGTATTGTATTTGGATCACCATTACACAAGCTTGCTGTCTCACATTTAGCTTTTGATTATGTTAAGAAGGCTGACCTGTTTAAACTAGTTTGAGGAAATAGAAAAGACAAAAACAAATGCACATATTTGTAAGCCATGTATTAGGTGTGGTCTTTCTATTCATGAAATCATGCTGTTAGAAACAAGTCCAGAGACAGGCTAATCTGATCAACTGACAACTATTCCTCTGTGAGAACCTGTCCCTCCTTTCTCCCCCTCCCCCAAGTTCCCAGTCCTTTGAAAACTGATTGGGAATACTGGGTGGTGGGGGAGGAGAATTATTAGAACCATAAGGTGATAAATGTGGCAAGCACTCTCTCAATAAAAACAACAAGGAGTCCAGTGTGTTTAAGGTGCCACCGGACTCCTTGTTGTTTTTCTGGATAAGACTAACACGGCTACCCCTGATACATATCTCTCAATAAACAAGTTTGAAACCACAGTATAATATCTCATAGCATGCCACCAGGAGACACCTCAGACATGTTTACTGGAACATAAATGTTCAAAAAAAAAGACACAGATCTCATTCACCTCTGACTGTTGTTTTGAGCATGGGATGCCACCAGTGACTTCAATGGAGAAAATGTTGGAGTGCAAAATATGGAAATCACAGCTGTTATTTTTTTATTACACTCTGATATTAGGCTCTCTAATAAGGTGGAAAAGAATACATTTAAAGCAACAGTCTCCCTACAATCTGTTAGTACCTCTATGTCAAAATAGTTCCTATTCACTCTCTTTTACACACAGATAATGAAAATAAATAAGTTAAGCATAAGGCCCTACTTGTATCGCAGGATGATTGTCAAAAAAGTGCAGCCAAGTTGCAGAAAAACCATGGAAAATGGCAGAAAAGTAATAATGGACCTTATTATTTGTGGTAAAAAGTTCCAATTTTGCTTTTTTGTGATTTTCCACTGTCGGCTGCCCGGGGATGAGAGCTAGAACCTGGGGCTCCCACTGTTAAAATTGCAGGATCCATAATATTGCAAATTAAGCAGGGCCTTAGCAAAGCATTCTATTTTTGTTGGCCAGAGGCTATAGCCATAATAGCATAAGCTTCTGCCAACCTTGTCTTTCTTGGTTTTTGTTAGTCCATATTGTCCCCACCCTCTTGCTGGCTAGTTGTCTCAGAAAGTAGACAAGGTGGATTTTCTCAAGTCACTACTAAAGTTAGTCTGTTAAGGATGTTGAAAAGTACATCTATTGTCTCTATGGAAAGCATTGCCATCTCCTGCATGATGTACTGATGGATTCTTATTTCAATGCACCTGGTTACCTGCTATTTAAAATGTACATCTATGCTCAAAAGCAGCAGTGTAAATATGGCACCAAGGGGGTTCATGTTCATTCACTCAAGAACTTCCAAATCAAACTAGTACAGTTTATAAGTTACTTGTTGGTTTTCCTAACAGCCAGGCTTACCAACGCATCCTGGGCAATGAAAAATAAAATGAATACATTCCTGGCTGTACGCCACCTGTAAGAAGGTTCTGCAGAGCCAAATTCTGCTCCTATGTACACCGGTATAGTTTCTATTGTTTTCAGTGGGATCACAACTGCACACAAGGGAAAAATTTAATCTTGCATTTGGAACCTATTTAACAATTGTTGAGGAGCTCTATGGGCTTTGCAGCAGTAGCAAAAAAAATAAGACAATCTTATCTGATCTTTTTGTGATCAAAGTAACTCCTCCAAACATAGGCAGTAAATCTGTTGACTAAGAATGTGTCATTCTTACATACTTTTGTCAGAGTAAAACTGCATTGAAACGTGTGCATTAACAACAGACCATACTTGTAATTTCCAGGGCCAAAAATAAAAAACCGGTGACCGTGTCATTAGACAAGAGTCAAGTCGATTGACAAGGAGTAAAATTTTCAGAAGCTCTTAACTGGAACCAAAGTCCCATTTTCGGAAGTGACTGAGACAAGTCCCATTGGAAGGCAATGGAATTTAGGCTCCTAATTGACCACTCTCAGACATTAAGACCAGAAGGCACCATCATGATCATATAGTCTGACATCCTGATGCTGCATGCCACAGAACCTCACCCACCACCTCCAGTAATAGAACCCTAACCTCTCGCTGAGTTACTCAAGTTCTCAAATGATGATCTAAAGACATCAATTTACAGAGAATCCACAATTTACTCTAGTTCAAACCAGCAAGTGAGCTGTTCCCCACGCTGCGGAAGAAGGTAAAAACCCCTCAGGGTTTGTGTCAACCTGGCCTGGAAGAAAATTCCTTCTCAACCTCAGATATGGTGACCAATTAGACCCTGACTCAGAATGTAGGCGAGACCCACCAGCCAGGCACCTGGGAAAGAATTCTTCATAGTAACTCAGAGCCCTTCCCCACCTAGTGTCCCGTCACCGGTCATTGGATAGATTTGCTAATAGCAATTGTGGTTGGACCATATGCCATTGCATTGTCATACCATCCCCTCCATAAACTTATCAAGCTCCAACAGTCTCCTCTCATAAGTTAGGTTTTCCAGTCCTCTGATCATCCTAGTAGCTCTTCTCTGCATCAGTTCCAGCTTGAATTCCTACTTGAACATGGGAGACCAGAATATTCCAGACAAGGTCTCAACAGGGCATTGTACAATAATACGAACACTTCCCTATCACTTGTGGAGATACCTTGTCTGATGCATCTTAGAATTGTATTAGCCTCTCTCACAGCCATATCACATTGGTGATTCATAGTCATCCTGTGACTGGCCATTACATTCAAGTCTCTCCTCTCCTCTGGTAAGTCTCCACCTTAAATGAGATTTAGCATCCTAAGTCATGAAATATAAAAAAGATCTGGGGTAAAAATTTCAGAAATAATTTGTATAAAGGGAAAGAGAACTGGATATAAAAAAGGTTAAAATTTTTGCTGAAAAAAAATGTTACTTTTTGAAGAGCTGCTCCTTAGCTTCTCCCATATCCTTTAGGCATAGTTATCTTTTTTTTCATTTAAAATTGGAAGTAAATTATTAATACTCTTCTGATTTGTCATTTCTTTGAAATTTTCACTCCTGTGATGTTTTATAGATCCTTTGGCGCTCTCTGGTGGTAAATTACAGTGTTGCCCTATTTTAAATAATTTAATCTATAGCAAAGTTTAATGGATACTAAAAAAAGTATTGGAGAAAACGTAGATACTGCAGGAATATAATACCTATGCTATCTAATTTGAATGAGTCCTATTTTTTCTTGCCCATTATATTGTAAGTTGACTACAATTCTGTTTTCTTGTACATTCTGCTAAATGTTGGTATTTCATTTTCAGTATGTGTACATACACATACACAATAAATGTCCTTTAAACAGAAATATATTTATTTGTGTCCATGTAGGCCTTTTTTGTGGTCTCTGATTTTTCCTTATCCAGCTAAAATGGATTAAGTCCAGGACAAATTTATAGACGTTTAAGCCTTCCATTTACCCTAGTGATGACCCTACCTCATCATTATGCTGAATGTGTATATACAGTTACAAGTAATTTAGGGACCAGTCTTGAAGTTCTCAGTCAAGTAAATGTTTTGAAATGAGGTATTCAGGATCAAGCTTTCTAGACCCATTGCTTTTTGAATAAATCTATTTATAAATAGTAATAATTATTGATGACTTTTGGAACTGAGGGTGGGTTATTTTTAAAAAATGCAACATTAACTTTAAAAGAATAATGAAATTCCAAAGTGCATTAACCATGTTAAATAGAATTGAGATTTGCTAACTGCTTACAATTGTCAAGATGATGGAAAGTTCATAATGAAATCAAGCATGGTAATAGCTTAAACAGAGCAAAAATTAAATAACCCCCCCCCCCCAGGCACTGACAGAGGGTTTTGTGTCCCTTTTCCCAAAAGCCTACCTAAAGACCTCAGTGCAAAAGAGGAAGAAGTTCTGTTTAGTGACTGTCTGCACCAGGAGTTTGGTCTCTTTTGCATGGAAATTAGCCTTCCATTTTCTAATGATGCTTCCCGAGCAGTTAATGCTGTAGTTGAAGGCACTCACTGACTTGTGATAATCATAGTACAAGAACCTATATAGAATAGGAGAGAGGAGACAACAGCACAAGCAGGGGTAGAACTGGGAAAGGAGAAAACAAAGACTAATATGATTAACTCGTCACGTAACAGGCTATTGCTCATGTCTAGAATGATGGGGGTGTTGTGTGAGTGAGAAGGGTCTACTCTGTCCCCTCAGACATACACTAGCTTATGGCAAACAGGATGTCAAGGCATCAGCAATAGCAATGGTAGTGTCTGTTAGGGCAATCATCTTGCAATGTAGCAAGTCAGCTACATTGTCCTGGCTACTGGAGGCTGTTTACTTTTTTCCAACAAACTAGGTGAAAAGCTTATTCTCCCAAAAGAATTGCATTGGGACTTCTTGAGGATCAGCTGAGTTGTTTCTCCAATAGGTATTAGGAAAGTGAGTTTGGATCATTTTTATGTTAACTCCTCTGAGTGTAAGTTTTGGTATATTTCCAGGGTTTCCTATGACAAGTACTGCCAAGATATAGCAACCACATTAATATGTTGCGAATACAATTTGATAAATAGTTCCCTTCATTTTAGATGACACATATCATCCAATTGGTTTTCTAACACACGATTCTGGGCCAAATTAGCCAATCAATTGTTGTTATTACTTTTTATTTGTATGGAGTCTCCATGACAGAGCAGGACCTCATGGTGTAAGGCGCTGTACAATCACAGAACAAAAGACAATCCCTGAAATACCCATTTTAAGCCTTAAATTCCCATTTAATTTGTCCCCGATCCTGCACATGCTTGACTGTACTACTGTGAGTAGTCACCATGAAATCAGTGGCTTTGTTAACAATAGTATAGAATTAAGTAAGTGCATAAGTGGGAGATTGAAGCTTTATGGACAATCTAAATCAATAGCAATACTGTATGCCCCTGGACTGCAACAGGAAGGGTATAAGGCCTACGCCAAGAGAATAGACAGTGGTGTCATATTCATTTGTATTCTACCCCTATGATGCCTCCACTGCCAAAGAATCAGGGGGTACCTTGTGTATATGAGCTGCACACGCTCTGATAATACTATTGAGCAGTATTGTCAGCGATCTTTTATAATCACCACCTAAAGTTAATCACAGAATATCAGGGTTGGAAGGGACCTCAGGAGGTCATCTAATCCAGCCCCTGCTCAAAGCAGGACCAATCCCCAACTAAATCATCCCAGCCGAGGCTTTGTCAAGCCTGACCTTAAAAACTTCCAAGGATGGAGATTCCACCACCTCCCTAGGTAACCCATTCCTGCTTCACCACCCTCCTAGTGAACGAGTTTTTCCTAATATGCAACCTAATACCCATCACCACCACCACACACACACACACACTGCAACTGGGGACCATTAGTCCTTGTTGTATAATCTGGTGCCACTGAGAACAGTCTAGATCCATCCACTTTGGAACCCCCTTCCAGGTACAGTAGACTCTCGATTAACCAGGATGTGGATTAACCAAGATGTAAAAAAAAAAATGTGCAACTCGCAGGGCTGGCTCTGGCTTTGCTGCCGCCCTAAGAACACACACAAAACAACTCCACCAGGGTGCAGGACAGCCAGTGAACCAACACCCCCTCCCCCCAAGCGCAGGGTGGCTGGTGAACCAACCCCCACTCCCAATATTTCCTCTGGATGGTGATTATCCGGGATTTTATTAACCAGAATTATTTTTTCCCTATCATCCTGGATAATCGAGAGTCTACTGTAGTTGAAAGCAGCTATCAAATCCCCCCTCATTCTTCTCTTCTGCAAACTAAACAATCTCATTTCCTTCAGCCGCTCCTCATAGGTCATGTGCTCCAGCCCTCATTTTTGTTGCCCTCTGCTGGACTCTCTGCAATTTTTCCACATCCTTCTTGTAGTGTGGGGCCCAAAACTGGACACTGTACTCCAGTTGAGATCACATTGATGCCAAATAGAGGGGAATGATCACGTCCTTTGATCTGCTGGCAATGCCCCTGCTTATATAACTCAAACTTCCATTAGCTTTCTTGGCAACAATAGTACACTGTTGACTCGTATCCAGCTTCTCGTCTACTGTAACCCCTAGGTCCTTTTCTGCAGAACTGCTGCCTAGCCATTCAGTCCTTAGTCTGTAACCATGCATAGGATTCTTCCATCCTAAGTGCAGGACTCTGCACTTGCCCTTGTTGAACCTCATCAGATTTCTTTTGACCCAATCCTTTAATTTGTCTAGGTTCCTCTTTATCCTATCCCTACCTTCCAGCATATCTACCACTCCTCCCAGTTTAATGTCATCTGCAAACTTACTGAGGGTGCAGTCCATGCCATCCTCCAGATCATTAATGAAGATATTGGACAAAACCAGCCCCAGGACCAATCTTGGGGCACTCCACTTGATAGCAGCTGCCAACTAGACATGGAGCCATTGATCAGTACCTATTGAGCCCGACGATCTAGCCAGCTTTTTATCCACCTTATAGTCCATTTATACTAGGTGAACTAGGCGTCCGCCTAGGGTGCCAAAATTTGGGGGCACCAAAAAGCGGTGCCCAATTTTTTTTTTACACTATTGCTGAAAAAAAAGAATAAAAAAGAAATGTCGTTGAACATGTATTTTAACTTGTCGTTCTCTCACACATTACAGCTATAGCCTATGCCAGCTCTGGGTTGCAGACACAAGCGCACTGCTTCACTATGGTACAGAGTGTCAATGACATCATTTTTCTCATTACGCGCAGCCATTACCCATTCTGACAGGCCGTTTATAATGCTAAGTTTACTGGTTTTCGGAGGTTGTTGACTGAGGCTAACTATTTTTGTTGTGTTGTTTCAGATCTAAGACTCTGGCAAGTGCTGTTGCCTCATTTCACTAATACTTTGTGTCAATTGTGTGTGTATGTTAAGTATTTAAGTGTATATGTTTGTGTGAATGTGTGTGTGTAGGTTGTTTAAATTTGTCATATTGATATTGTCAGTTGTTGTTGTATGACAGAGTATCCGCCATTCTAATTTTATAAATTTTATTAATAACAATATTCTAAAGGTAGAAAAAATGTAATAGATTTTGATATGAAAGAATGAAGGAAAGAAGTATACATGACTAAAAAGGGTGTATTTTTGAAATTATTTTGAAAGTTTATAATAAGCGATGTTTGGGGGGACTGGAGAGAAGGGAGAGAGGGGCACAAGGTGGAAGTTTTGCCTAGGGTGCAAAATATCCTTGCACCAGCCCTGCATATACTTCTTTAACTTGCTGGCAAGAATACTCTGGGACACTGTATCAAAAGCTTTGCTAAAGTCAAGGAATAACACATCCACTGCTTTCCCCTCATCCACAGAGCCAGTTATCTCATTGTAGAAGGCAATTAGGTTAGTTGGGCATGACTTGCCCCTTGGTGAATCTATGCTGACTATTCCTGATCATTTTCCTCTCCTTTAAGTGCTTCAGAATTGATTCCTTGAAGATCTGCCCCATGATTTTTCCAGGGACTGAGGTGAGGCTGACTTTCCTGTAGTTCCCCACATCCGTCTTCCCTTTTTTAAAGATGCGGACTACATTAGACTTTTTCCAGTCATCCGGGACCTCCCCTGATCACCATGAGTTTTCAAAGATAATGGCCAATGGCTCTGCAATCACATCCACCAACTTCTTTAACACCCTGGGATCCAGTGCATCTGGCCTCATGGACTTGTGCTTGTCCAGCTTCTCTAAATAGTCCTAAATCACTTCTTTCTCCACAGAGGGCTGGTCACCTCCTCCCCATATTATGCTGCACAGTGCAATAGTCTGGGAGCCGACCTTTGTTCCTGCAACCTCAATAAGGATTCTTTAAAACACAGCCAGCTCTCCTGGACTCCTTTTCCCCCATGTTATTCTCCCAGGGGACCTTGCTCATCAGTTCCCCAAGGGTGTCAAAGTCTGCTTTTCTGAAGTCCATGGTCTGTATTCTGCTACTCTTTCAGTTGTTAACATTGAGATGGCAAACTTTCTATACTCCTTTTTCATATACAAACCACTTTGGTGCTGACACCAAGAGTACTTGGTTTCAGTGTCAGAGTAACTCCTACCCCATCTGCCTAATCTGATTTAGCTGTTTTGAATGTCAAGAATGCAAAAAACCCCAGCAAACTACACCCAAAATAGAAATGCACATTTCTGCAAGTTTCAGATATTTGTTTGCAGTTGAATAATTAAAAATGAACTCAAAGCCAAGTGTGGAAAAGGAGTAATCATTCTATTCATTATCAGAAAATTAGGTACCTAAAATACAACTTTTAAAAAACATTCATGTAAAAAAAGATGTCAATTCAGAATGATGGACATCCACAGAAATTGACACAGATCTGACCGACTGAGATCATCTTTAATTTCCTTTAAGTTGAATTCATCATAGCATCAATGCTAGGAAATGCATAATTTCAGGCTCCCAGCTCTGATGTTGGAAAAGAGGAGGAAAAGAAGCCTGCAAATGCAATCTTTAAACATAGCAAAATGTAGTAAAACTCTGTCCATAGTATAACAAGAGCTGTGCTAACCACAGTATAACATGGTTAAACATGATTATGTGTAGAGTGGCAAAGTTCTAGGTGTGTGCTTACTGTTGATTTCTCTGGAATACTTCACACTACTGCACTATTCATGGTACAAATCCATTGGTGGTGCAGACTTCAGAATGCTAGGCGGAGAGGTGCCGCCTGCATTTTTACCCCCCATCATCCAGTGTCACCAACAGCAGGTCCAGATGACAGGTTGGTAAAAACACCAGTGATTGTCTGAGCCTTATGTATATTAGTCCCAGTGCTCTCAGTCCAATTGGTGGTGGTGCACCAGTGGCAATTCCCTAATTAAGTTGTATAGCTGAGGCCTCGCATGGTCTCCCTGACCAGTGTGAACAGGGATTTCATTTTGTCTGAGATCCATTTTATAAAGCCATAAAGTACCTCTTGGAGTAGTTTATAGGCGAAGTTTGGCTAGAAAAAAAATATCTCCGAACGCTGGCTAGGGAAACTATGCCAGAACTCTTGCTAGCAACAACTATGTTTAATAATAGATTTAGTTATACTACTTCTGTTTCCTGTGTGGAGTGTGCCTTATTTCTCCCTATAGAGTTCATAATTTCTACCCAGGACGTAAACTGCTCAACACATTTGTCTAGCAACAGTAACTCGTCCTCTGCATACAGATGTTTATAAAGCTGCAAAACAAATACTAACACAAACCAAAATAGATGTGAAAAACAGCATCAAGTCTATCCTGCCTCCTGGGAGAAATAAACTGAGTCACAGCAAATTGCAAGAGTGGAGGATGTTGAAGTTTAGAGCTGAACAAGGGTATAACTGTTATGGCCTTTTAGGGACTGGATGCTTGAAGGAGGATGTCATTGCTTCTACTGCAAATGTTAATAGATAATTTCCCCCTTCTTTCTAAAGCTTCTTGGTCTAAGGCCCAGCAGAAAGGGAGCTCCATGGGGGATTAGCACTTCCCCGTGTGGCAGGGCTATCATCCTCTCTGACCCTCATATGGGAGCAGTGCAAAGGAGGGAGTTCTTATACTCTCTCCCCATACCATGTCCCCTCATAAGGGCACGGTGCAACCTTACCCTGGGGGTCTGTTCCTAGGGGGTGCCAAATGCCCTTGACACCCAGTCAGCCCAATGTACGGGGACTCAGCACCTTACAGGCTGCCCTCAAGTGCCTCACAGGAAGAGGACCCAACATCCCAGTCATGCTGCCATTGAAGCCAAGGTGGGTTGGACTTTTGAATTCGATGGGGGCAGGATTTTGCCCTACTTTCTATATGGGATCTTTATTTTTACTGTACGCTTTAAGAAACCTTTTTTGTAGGCTTCTGACATTCATGCAAAAATATAAAAATACACCGGGAAATCTACTGACCACATTTACCAAATGCAATTAACTCAATGCATTAAGGTAAATAAAATAACATTTTTAGAGGCCAGTAGCAGCTATAGGCCAATCATATTGAAATACTTCCTGGAAAAGGATGGTTACTGTAGCTATACCAACTCTTCGACAACTCAGAGGCTTATGCACTGGAAATATTCAAGATCTGGTGAAATAACACTTCATTGCATTCCTGAGATACTGCTTGATATTGCAGTGCTACCTGTACGTCCAGGCCTGTTGAAGCTACTGCAGGTATCTGGAGGCCACTGCTAGACTTGGACAGATTCCAGTTTTTAGTGGTTTTTTGCCACATAAAAGTCTGATTTCAGTCCCTTTCAGGTCAGAGTGGTTCTCCTCTCCGTCCATTTCTAAACACTAAACTATAAAGGGATTTAGAATGGACTGTCTTGCTGCAGCGACTACAAGTCGTACTAATGTGCTGCACAGTCTTATGACTCTTTTTCTAAGCTGTGGAAAATGGAAAGAGAATGTTCCAAAAGGAGGAGGTTGGGCCCAGACACAAGAGCAGACCCTGCCTTTGCCGAAATCAAGGGGCATGCCCAGGAACCCAAATCCTCCTGAGAGTAGAGAGTGAGGCGGCTGGGCTGTGGTCTCCCAGTTATTCTGCACTGGCTTTGTGAGCTGACCAGGAATATGAGGGAGCATGTGGCTGAGCAAAGGGATGGTGCAGCACATGCATTTCCCATGTGCATCCCCAGGGAATTCCAGCACAACTCCTCCTGGGCTCCCTGGGAAAAGGATGATTCTGCACCCGCCAGATTGTGTAAACTACAGGATCCGACCCACAGTGGGAACTGCCCTGACACAATACAAAGTGACCTTACAAAAACTGTAACATTGTTACAAGCCAAATATTTATGAATATCAACAATTCCTTCATAACGAACCACAAGTCTTTTCAACCTAGCCCAAGCTGAGGCAGGCTGGGACAGTCAGCAAAGCTCCGCCCACAGAGGATCTGGCTCCCTGTACCTGATGATGTGTTGAAAGATTGTATCAGTATGGGGAAAAAACCACCAGAGAACTGAACTGGACACTTAGGGCGGGGCTACACGGGGGGTGGGGGTGGGGTGGAGGGGTGTTGAACTAAGATACACAACTTCAGGAAGTCCCTGTATCTTAGTTTGACTTACCTGGCTGTCCCCACGGCGGCTGGTTGACTGGGGCCGTTTCCCTGCCGACTCCACTTACTCCTCCTGCCGAGGTGGAGTACAGGTGTCGATTCAGGGATTGATTTATCGCGTCTAGATGAGATGCAATAAACTGATATATTGAGTGCTATCCACCGATCTGGTGGGTGGTGTAGCCGTACCCTTAGACTCTGACTTTCTTTACTTTTGCAGGTTTCTCTCTCAAATTAACATGGCCTAATGAAGTTCTTTGCAGCGATCAGTATGTCTATGAATGGAAGGATTACATCAGCCTTTAATGAAGTGATTTTTGCTGCTACTGCTCGAGGGTATTCTATTAAGAGAGGTGTAGTATCTTAATGAGTTTTAGTCAGATTGGATTTTGTATTTGTTCTGATTTCTCCAAAAATAATTTTTAATTATGCTGGGATTGTTCTCAAAGTGACTGTCAAGCAAGGAAGGTGGCTGGTACAAGGAAATTTAATTTCTCATAAGATGCAACAGGCATAGCACCAATTAATTAATGAGGCTGATATTAGCATAACTTTGGTACAAAAACAGATTCAAGGCAGTTCATTCATCAGCATTAAAAACACAAACCATCTAAAATAGAATCTAGAATTGAGGGGCAATTTTATTCTGGAACACCAGTACGAATCTAGAGTAACCTCACTGGTAACTTCAGCCATTGTAACACAGTAGAGCCTCTAACAACATCCTTGCATAATCATTCCTATCTGGAAAAGTTAAGGAGACTATTTGAAAAATATCATAGACCAGCTCTTCAGCTGGTGTGAACTGTCAAAGCATCATGGAAGTCAGTGGAGCTACACAGATTTACACCCATGGAGATCTGGCAAAACAGTTCTGCCAAGTTCTCTCTCTCTCTGTAAATACACACACATTTTATACAGTTTCCCTACTTTGCAAACTAGAGGCTGAGTCTGAGTAGTTAAAGTGGCTCTCACTAGTTCTAAGATGGCCCAAGTTTAAGGCCCTGATGTCCTTTTCTATCCATCCAATTTTAACATTGCTTTTCACATCTGGCAAGAAGTGTGGTCATTTCAGTTGGCTGAAGTAACTCAATTTAGTTTGTTTTTACATAGCAACTATTCCATGTTCATGCGTGCACACCTACCACAACAGGTTTGTGTATCAATGCATTCTAGCAAAAACTGGACCGCTATTGTGAACCAGTGGGGGACAGAGAGTCCCTAGGATAAGAGGTCATGGGGTGTAATGTAAGCCAGGAATTCCAATCCAACAAGGACTTCGGAGGAAGGCGGTCTGGCCAAACTGGTGATGAAAACATGACTAGAGGGCTCTGGTCCACATTGCTGCTGTGAGAATAATATTTAATAGGTAGGAGATGATGCCTATTCAGTAGGCTGCAGAGAGGGACGGCTCTAATTCCTCAGTACTACCATCTCCAAATTCACTTACAGCAGGGGCTATGTTATTTTTCTGATGCCAACAAAATAAAAGGATTTGATGCCAATTTTTTCAAATGGCATGAAGCACGTTGGGTGTGGGAGGAAGGAGGCAGCCAAGAGGAAATCTGAAGCTTTGTAGTTTCCCATTGTAAGCAGGTATGCATAGATTGTAATGCTTCCAAAGGCGTGTGCTGCAAGTCTGTTTTAATAATAGCTCACAAAAATGTGGCCAAACCTGTATAACATATGCAGTGCATTCACAGTACACCGTGCAACACCACCAAAGGCCCCCTTACAATGCAGCCTGAGTTATGTTTTTAGCAAAACCCGTCAACTGCAAATCTCAGTGTTTACACGCTATCAGTTCCTAAAGGACCCCAGTCCAGAGACTGGGATAGTGAGTGAATCTGTATGTCAGAGGAAGCTACTGCAAACTGAGTTACAATAAAATTAAAATCTTTCCACTGTTTAAGAAGAAAAGAAAGGCCGTAGTGGGTCAGACTAAAGGTCCATCCAGTCCAGTATCCTGTCTACTGACAGTAGCCAATGCCAGGTGCTCCGGAGTGAGTGAACCTAACAGGTAATGATCAAGTGATCTGACTCCTGCCGTCCATCATCCCTCACTGACAAACAGAGGCTAGGACACCATTCCTTACCCACCCATTTGGAAATGGATACTGCATTTCCCTCTTGTGAAAAGCAGAGCTGAATTACTATATATACGGAACACCACTAAAATGGTTTGAAGTTGGAAACATGGCTGAAATAGGAACTACTACAGTGTTTGTTATTGCTGGGGATTGAGCATTATAAACCAATAAAAAAAAACCTGGATCCCAAAAGTAATAAAGTCAGCACATTATATTTCATCTGTTCTTCAGCTATATACTCTCTTCAAATCTTGGCCAATGGATGAGACATTAGCTAAGAGGATTCAGTTGACGTGACATGAAGAACAACTGCTGGGCCTGCATCTGTTCAAATGCAATGCTCCGAAAGGAACTACTGCAGCTGTATTATTGAAAACTGACAATTCATGGATTGTCCTATTTGGTATGTGAGAATGTCTTGCCACCTGGGCAGTAGTTCCTTTATATTCATTATTAGAGCTACGTAGAGAACAGAAATTCTATTTTGTGAAGGATTTTGAGTTTTATTTTAATCCCAGTTAGGAACTAACCTCTCACATCTTGGGGGGAGGTGGGCCAAGAAGGTTTTGGGTTGATCCAAGTGTTCTATCAAAACACAAAAACTGACTTTTGAAAATTGTATATTCTTGGGGAAGTGACCATTATAAACATGCAACCCAAAGGTTGCATGTTAGGATATGTCGACATGGTCCTGCAGTCGAGACTATGGGGGGCATGAACTGCAGTGAGCTGCATGGTAACTCCCCCATATGGATGCTGCAGGCACAAAGTAAAGGGGACCTCATTTGCATTAAGGTAGTTCTATGTGTTAGTTTAATGCGGTTTGCACACACACTCATTTATGAACTCTTTTCCCTATTTGTGTGCATGGGCGATATTAGAGTGAATTGTGTGCATGCATTGTCAGACCTAAGTGGAGACAATGATATTAACTATTTAATGTGAGGACTACAGATGCATTTTTCAAGCTCACTTAAGCAATTTCTTATCTAGTAAAATACTCAGTAGCTGATTTCACAAAGTACATGGTATGGCAATACAAGATCGTGCAACAGATTAAAATACAGCTCTAAATTTTCACTGACAGCAGGTGGAGCACATTTGTCATTTGCTTACTCATCACAGTAATTAGCTTGTTGAATCTTGCCATGTTTTCAATATTAGATTATATGGAGTACATGAAATCAAGCTGACTGAGTCGTCGGATGGATCATTGCCTAGTGAAAATGACAAGCTTGTCATTATATTTGCCAATAAAGCACCATGCCCACCTATGGGGCTGTTAACAGAACAGTAAGCTTGATTATTAGTAAGATGTTGTTTCAAATATCAACTCTACAGTGTATTTGCTTTACATAACTTGTGCTTGATTTCTTGTACTGACAAAATACTTAGAGAAATCCATCTGATTAAAGTCATTTTATCAACCTTATTAAAATTCAGGCAATAATGAAAGAATAGCAATAAAGTTATTGTTTAAAACAAACTGCAGATTTGGGGCATTAAACATGTCATCAGCAGCAAGCTTCCCATCTCTTCTTGAAAGCAATCAAACAAATTAACAGTGAAATTGCACACTTGAGTGTTTATAAAGTACTATGTTTAAGGTTGCTAAGCTGCTTGTTTATTTTAAAAAATGGGCACATTACTAGCTTTTTATAGAGGTGGAAAACAAGAGCTCAGTTTACACATATGCATTATGGATTGGTGGAGCAGTAGGTAGAAAGTATAACACACAAACAGTTTAATCTATTGCACACAGTTTGGTTCTGCTATGAAATTAACGTCCTGTAATTGCTGCACTTGCAAAGCCTGTGCATAGTTCACAGCAAGGAAAGTCATCTCCACCCATGGCCAGGAAATAATGAATAGTATTCATATTAAATTATTGGTGCGTATAGGATGTAGCATTAGGTTATTAGCCACTCCACTTCTTACATGGAGCCTGGCATGCCAATGGTGCTAACCTCAGGAGAACTGTAATAGTGTAACACGACTATGGAGTTTTCCCTGGGGAAAGATCTCATGCTGCTCCCAGTGAAGGCAATGCAGGTTTTCCCACTCATGTGAATGAGTGAAGAGTCAAGCCCTTAACGATCAGTGAGTTTGACAAGACAGACCTTAGCAGGCAGTTTGATGTCTCCTCAATGGAGGAATCATCTGTCCCCTACTATTGGCCATAGGATAGTTAGTTTCAAATCATAATAATAAAAGAAATAAAAAGGGATCTTTTGAAAAAGGTTAGGCCAAGCGCCTCTGCCGTCAATGACCAAGAGGGGTTGATAGTCAAGCTGCAGCCTTCCAGTTCCAGCGGGGGGGGGGGGGGGGAAGAGGGAGGGAGGGAGGAGAGGGAGTGTCAGCTTACAGATAAAAGTGAAAAAACTGAAAGTACATCCTGATGGTGATCTGTGGAAGGAGAGAAGACCAGTCGCAAGAGTCCCCTCCCCCCAATTTTCTGGAGTTTCACACAGCTCCTTGCTCCATCATAACATACAAACAAACAACTCCACAATGAAAACACCATGAAAGGACTGGTATGTAGGTAATCTTGCCTAGTAGTCAGGGAAGGAGTCAAGTCTAGTGGGCAGAGCAGGTATCAAGGTTGGGGGAAATGAAGTCAAGTGTCAGCACCAGAGTCAACTGCCAATTACCAGAGTCAGGGTCCGAAGTCAGAAGCTGGGGTCAGAGCCAGGACTGGTAACTGATGATTGGTGGCGAGGCAAGGATCAAGCCCAGAGCAGGAGCAGAGCAGGAATCAGGGACCAGGTTAGAGGTAGGAGACAGGCACAAACAGGGCCCAATGCAGCCACAACAGGCAATCACCTTGTTGCTCAGGGTATGATTAGACTACCGATTGTAGCACGTTTTTTTATAGCGCTTCCCTATTTAGTGCAATAGGTGTTGCACTAGAGGCTGTGCATATCTAAGCCCTCTAGCACCAAAGAATGAACACATTTGCGGCGCTTCTGGCGGCAGTGAGAGTACCGAGATAGGGCAGGTATCCCACAGAGCACCTCTTCTGAAATCTGACACAGTGCCTTGCGGGGAAGGGGGCGTTTTTTGCGGCCATTCTGCATCCAGCTAAAACTCAGCCCGCCCGCAGCGGCAGGGACCCCTCAGCCCTGCCACATGCAGCGGCGGGGTCCCAACAGTCCTGCCGTCCGCAGCGGCAGGGGACCAGACAGCCCTGCCGCCTGCAGCAGCGGCGGGGACCCCACAGCCCTGCCGACCGCAGTGGCAGGGGGGACCCCACAGCCCAGCGGCGGGGACCCCACAGCCCTGCTGCCCGCAGCGGTGGGGGACCCGACAGCCCTGCCGCCCACAGCGGAAGGGAACTTTAACCCATCCGCAATGGCGGGCACCCGGCAGCCCGCCCGCAGTGGAGGAGGCTGTGATGTGGGGTCACCTGAGCAGGTGACAGAAGATTTTAAAATGCTGGCCAGAGAGGATGGCATTGGAATTCTGGGTCAGGATGCTGGAGGCTGGAGGCTCTATATAACACAATGGGTGTACACATTCCCAACCTTTCGCTACAACGGTAGCGCTAAAAGCCTTATGCCTCTCGAAAATGAGGTTTAATAATAGCGCATCAATCGTTCAGTAAATGCGCAAAATGTGTCCTTCAAGTGTGTACGGTCAGGTAATTGTAGCGCTAATGGAGGGTTTTAGCACTGCAAAGCGCCAGTCTAACCATGCCCTCAGACAAACTCTCTGTGCCTCCTTCTGTCTTAAATAGCATATTTGGACCAATTAGTGGAGTGGGGCAATCTTCCAGGCAGGGCTTCTGTGAGTGGTGTCTTGGCTGAGGCTACAGTCCTACTAGCTTCTCAGCTCACCAGGTTTCAGCAGATGTTAGGTGGAGGCCAGGATGCAGTGGCTGCCTGAGGACTGCAGTGCCTTAGTCCATCTGGATATTTTAGCTTATTTTGTTTGTGGTGTTTGTTTACAGAGTAAAGGCAGAATCCCAAAGAATCCAGCCAACAACTCCACCCATCCACCCAGCTTTACAAAGCCTGAATCCAAGAGAGTCTTCTGTGATGCTCTGTGTTCAAGACCCAGGACATCACACTAGTTAGTTTTTGGCAGAATCAGAAAGCAAAGAGTAGAATCAATTACCATGACTTCTGGGATCTTTTCAATCATGGAAGCCACAGAGCAGTTTTACTGAATATGACTTGCCATGTTTTTAGACTGTCACTAAATAACAAACATAGGAACTGCTAGCACTATCTGGTCCAGTAGCCTCTATCTGATAATCATCTATAGTAGATGGTTCTCTACGTTTTATGTAGGCTCTTCTGATGTGCTACTCCTTAATTTCCTGCAGCAATCCTAACAAATATTTCAGCTCCTTCTACACAAACAGGACCTTCTCTCTCCCTCGATGAAGACACAGAAACACCCCCAAGTATTTGCTCCCCAAAATACTAGCTTTGTCTGAGTCTGCAGTGTTGGTTGTGGAATGGCTCTGCAGCTACTCGCCGCATGATTACGGGTGGGGAGTACTGCACACTCTGAACCACCATCTCAGCGTTGGGCACAATGCCCATTTATTTGGATTTGCCTTGAGGCCAAGATTTGACCGACAGTACACACCTATAACCTATCATTTTAATTCCACCTTCTACAGTTTTAACAAAAGCTCTTTAAAAACACAACTACAAAAAACTGGGACAAAACTGCCCACCCCCAAAAATTTTAGATAAACTTTTAAATTTCCCCAAGACACCCCTTGTTGAACGAAAAAAGAGTTAATAAAAAAAAACATTTTTGGATCTAGAGAGAATTCTACATTTGCTAAATGGAAAAGTTCCAAAGATCAGAGTCATAAAGACTCTTTGGCATTTTGTCTTGCAGAAGCAGAGTAAGGAGAACAAAAATGTTTAAGCAAGAGCACCATGACTAACACATATATGGGCAGTCAATCTGGAATGGGCAATAAGATACGGCCTGTTGAAATAGCACAGCAAATGGGGGAGAGAGGCAGACTTTACATAACAAAGATTATAGACATAGCTACACACAACTGTTGTATCAATATTTGTATGAAAGAAGAGACATGGGTCAAAGTCTGCTCCCATTGATGTAATTTCCAGTGGATATTTTACATCTTCCTCTCATCCCTTCTGCTATGGAGTACCTCAAATTTCCATTCTTGAGCCTCTCTGTCACTTATTGTCTCCCTCACAACGTTCATTGCTAGTTTTCACTTTTTTCCAAAATGGGGAACATGACAGCATTGGTCTGTCGAGGGCAGGTGTACATCCTCCATTAGTGCTATATACCAGAAATTTCAGAGGAAGGTTTTGTTCATTCAGGTGATTAGCCATAATCCGAAACATGAGATTGAACTAATCTTTCTTTTGCTTTCAGATGCACAAGTTATGAATGGTCCACACAATTATTCAGCTACAGTATTTTTCTTCTGACTCCCTGCAGTAGTAATTACAATACTGTATGAAGTAGTATTTCCTTTTATATTTAAAAAACGTACAGACCCTGGATTTCACATCCCCTTTTCCCTCTATCATTCTTAGACTCATTCTCAGCTGCCTCTGTCTCCCCTCTACTGTCTGCCTAGTTCCTAGATACGCCATAACTTTATACCACTGAATGATTCAAAGAGGAAAAATTCTCTTGCTAGATTACAATATTCAGTGTTCCCTTTGTTTCACATAACCATCACTCTCCTCAAATATGATGTTAATTTGCCCCCAAAGCCATAAATCCTGATGTTATCTTTGGTCCTGATCTCCTTTCTTCTCTGCCTCCATTGCCTATGAAGGGAATTTTCCTCTTTCCCCTCTTCTGGAAGAGCTAAGCTTTCTCTGTCTCTTCTCACTATCTTGTAAAGATTCTTATGTCTGCCTTAATCATGTCCCATTTTACTCACTGCAATTCCCTGTCTGATACTTTTTGAAAAGCTGTAGAAGTCTCTAGAAGGTAGGCCCCGGATTTTCAGGAAAAGCATATAATCTGCTTGCTTTTTATTAATCCTTTAAGATTTATAAAACTCATAATTGTTTTTATAAAACTCATCGCACAGGAATGGGAATCTGATGACAGTTTTCTTGTGAGGAAGCACCCCAGCATAAAGAACATCTAAACATTAGCACGGTAAAAGCTTCTAACGCTATTCCAGTTTCACTCTCCCCTGCTGTCCCCTCTCATGTACACTCAATATTCTCTCAACAGATGACCGGTTCAAGGAGATGCTTATCACCTCTTGTAAGGTCCTAGGACCCTGAAGGCCGGGAGGCCCCCAGAGCTCAGGCTCCAGCCCAAGACGAAAAGTCTACCCAGCAGTGAAACAGCCCTGCAGTCCAAGCCCCGCGAGCCTGAGTCAGCTGGTGTGGGCCAGCAGCAGGTTTTTCTTTTCTGTGTAGACATACCCTGAATGATCTTAGAGAAGCTGTTCAGATCTGACTTAGAGAGAACCCTGCTGAGTTCTGTGAAGGCCAGTGACAGAGTGGGTCATCTTTCGCCAGTCTCTTGGACCTTTGAACTACAGGAACTCCTCACTTAAAGTCGCCCCAATTAATGTTATTTCATTGTTATGCCGCTGATCAATTAGGGAACGTGCTCGTTTAAAGTTGTGCAATGCTCCCTTATAATGTCATTTGATAGTCACTGCTTTATCCATTGCTTGCAGGAAGAGCAGCCCGTTGCAGCTAGCTGCTGGAAGCTTGGAACCAGGGTGGACCGGCAGCCCCCTTATCAGCTCCCTGCTCCCCTAAGTTCCCTGTGTGGCAGCCACCCAGCAGGCTATCAATTGCCGGCAGTTCAGATGTCCTTCCCCCCACTGCCATGTGCTGCTCCTGCCCTCTGCCTTGGAGCTGCTCCCCGAGACTCCTGCTTGCTGTGCAGGGGGCGAGGGAGGGCAAGGCTAATGTCAGGGTGTCCCCCTCCTCCCTGATCCCCACTTACCCCTTCTCCATATGGAGCTGGGTGGGGATATGACAGGGCTCAGGATGAAGAGAGCTTGCTGGCCGCAGTTGCTGTCTCAACTTCCTGATAGACTTAAAAAGGCAATGTACTTAGAGTGGTGTCAGCATACTTAAAGAGGCAATGCTCATTTCTCTCTCACCCACATACAGGGTGTCTCTGTCTGCCATGCCGTGTCCCCCGCTCCACTCATGCTGCCTTGAAGAGTGAGGCTACATTTACAACAATGTGTTAACCCTTGAGGGCTCAGCCGAGTGCTAGTTCATCGTTTAGCAGTAAAGCATTGTCTGGGAAATAGCACACCCTCTAACTTCACCATCTCAACCAAGCTTCACCATCATCATTGCTGTGTACAGTATTATACTGTTTGTTTAAAACTTATATTGTGTATATAGATAGATATAGATATTTAGTTTTTTGTCTGGTGGACCTAACCCCTGGAACCTAACCCATCCATTTACATTAATTCTTATGGGGAAATTGGATTCACTTAACATCGTTTCACTTAAAGTTGCATTTTTCAGGAACATAGCTACACGGTTAAGCAAGGAGTTACTGTATTGGGCTCTGGTACTGAGGGTGTGCCCTACTACAAATGGCATGAAATATGAACCCCCTGGCTCTGAGGAAATTAAGTATAGTATTAGGGAAATCTTTGACCCTTATTCTGCTCATATTCAGTATCTCCAATTCTAGTACAGATTTTTGTAGAGCCTAATGATTTCTGTGCAACACAAACACATGCAGGATGGCTATTACAGGAGGAAAGTTGGTTTTCCAGACAGATTTACATGAGTCTGAGCTTGGAATACAATTGTTTATGATGATAAATCAATGAACTCCACTGATGCTGTGCCATGCAAAATGACTTTGCGAGTTGCAAAAATAATAATAATAAAAAAAAATTTGTACAGAGAAGAAAAGAAGCAATAGCATTTCCCAGGCTACTTTGACCTTCTGAACAAGAACTGGAACTGGCATAGTAATTTAGATTCTAATCAGAATATCCAGTGTGTGGGCGTGCTCTGAGTCACAGCCATGATGTGCATTCAGTCCTAAAACAGGGCTTCCTAAATGTTTTTGTGAGTGTAACTTTGGTTTAGCTATCGTTTGGCACAGTCCCATGCTGCAAATGGCTAAAAGCTCAGGCGGGAACCACATGTTGTGGACGGAGCTGCTACCAACAACTTTGAAAGTTTTCAGATTTTTAATTACAAAACCACACCTCAAATTAGGAGGCTTGTTTTCTCTCAACCAGTTGCCAACCATCACATCCGTAGGCTTCAAGTGGTCTTTGACAAAAGTTTGTCCACGCTGCAAATAAAGGTCTAATTTTTCCCTCTTGGAATTTACTGTATTTTTTAATAAGTGCCTAATTACAAAAGACACCACACAAACAACTCCAGGGGTAGTTACTGAGGACCAACCAAATATAACTGCCCTTGCATTGTGCAAACAGGATATATTGAGCATGGATACAGTTAATGGCAGCAAAATACTTCAAGGAATTCTGCTCAGAGAGAGGTGTTTTTCTAGTGTTGTTATTGTTACATAACTGGAAACAGAGAGAAACAGGCTTCAGTAAAAAAACAGTTCACAGGTATCACACACTGCTTGCTCTGAGATCCTGTTCATGGTGGTGATATTACCTACGGCTTTTGTGAAATAAGCTTGAAACCCCCCCCCCACCCCCCACCCCCGTTCATTCTATTCTGTAGGAGTAAAAAGGAATGAATAATTCCACAGGCCATAACTCTAAGCTGGACCTACCTTCCAAATGGAAACAGTGGTCCAAGTTCTGCTCTCAGTTACCCCAGGTAAATCAGGAGTAACTCCAGTGACATTACACTGGGGAAATTGACAGCATAATCTGGCCCCAGGTGTCTATAGCAGAATCGTTTACCAGATGAAAGGCCGTGTCATAGCATAGTGAGAAAAAAGGGGAAGTCAGCAGAAGAGTTACAATGTAGACAATACAGCAGACTGTACTAGTCACTTCTGCACAGCCAACTCTGCAGAATCAGCATGGGGTGTGATCAAGAAAACGTTGACCCCACCCACAAAGAGTGAAATACTTCACAGAGAAGCAAGTCTTTTCAGTCCTCCAAATGCAGGAGCTCAGTAAATCTGCAGAACAATGTGAGCAGCAGGAAACAGATGCCCACCTGTACCTAGGAAGGCTAGGAAATAGATATTCATGAGCCCACATTTCCTCATAGGCTCTGTCTATACTAGCCTTTTTTTCTTAACATTCCCTTTTGGTGTTGTCAGGGTTCCCTCCCCCCTACTCTGAACTATGGAGTACAGATGTGGGGACCCGCCTGAAAGACCCCCTAAGCTTACATTCTACCATCTTAGGTTAAAAGCTTCCCGAAGGCACACATTCCTTTCCTTGTCCTTGGATGGTATTGCTGCCACCACCAAGTGATTTGCACAAAATTTCAGAGAAGGATCACTTGGAATCCCTATCCCCCCAAACCTTTTCATCCCCTTTTCTGGGGAAGCTTGAGAGTAATATACCAATCAGACCTTAGCACTGTGAGCCCAGACCAGACCCTTTGATTTCAGTGTCCTGAAGACAATCAGGTTCTTTAAAGAAGAACTTTAAAAGAAAAAAGTAAAGGAATCACACCCCTGCAAAATCAGGATGGAAGGTAACTGTACAAGGTAACAAAAAATGTAAAACATAGAGGATTGCCCTCTGGGCTCAGCTTCACCGTTACAAAAACAGGAATGAGACTACTTTTGTATTATTCTGGATTATTCCAGGTATATTTTCAGGAGATATTGTACCTACTTGGCTTCTCCCTCCTTCTGGAGAAGGAACAACACACAGAACAAAAAGAACAAATCCTTCTGCCCCAAATTTGAAAGTATCTTCTTTCATCATTGGTCCTTCTGGCCAGGTGCCAGCTAGGTTATTTGTGAACTGTTTAACCCTTTACAGGTAAGGCAATCCACTACAGCTGCCAAGGAGGGATTTTATGCTACTGCATACATAAAGGTTGCTATGCTTCCCCCTGTTTATGACAGGTGTGAATCTAGTATAGTCTGGCCACTGGCATTTTGAATGCTGTGTGGACCCCCTTACCCCCTGAGCAGGTGTTAATGACCTGGTGGGTAAAACACATGTGGACATCGGTGGCCTGTCTGCACTGGCATTCTCACCCTCGTGCAGGCAAGGCCCCTGTATCTCCTGTATCCTGGGGGTACCTGACAAAGTGCGCACAACCACCAGTCCCTTGGGAGGACTTTGACACTGCCTCAGAGTCCTTGTCTGGCCATGCTTCAGTCATTTCTTTAGGGAAAGTACTATCAGCTTGTCTTCTGAGTGCATTGAGCAGCCAGTATTGATGACCTTAGCCTCAGATGTTTTTCTCAGAGGCATATCGCTGGCACTTCATGCAGAAAGAGTCAATATTACTTACGTTGTCTAATAATATTTCTCTGCAACCTTTGAATGGCACAATGTTCATTGTGCTTCCACCTCGGTTCTGGTCCACCCATTGAACATACCCCTGTGGGTATAATCAGGCCTATAAGTTTACCCTAATTGTGAGTTCAACCATGAAAAGTGAATAAGAGGTCATAACGTGTCACAGTAATCAATAACTGCATATGCTAATGGAGAAAGTTGCAAAGAGGAGAAAAAATAATCAATTACAGTGGAGCCCCGCTATAACGCGACAAATGGGATCCAAGAAATCCCATCACGCTAAATGCGGGGTCGCGTTATAGCAAGGTCTCAGTCCCTGGCAGACTGGGGCTGCGGCTTCTCTCCCCGCTGCCCAGCAGGGGAGAGAAGCTGCGCCCCAGGCCTGCCAGGGACAGAGAACTCCAGGGCTGCAGAATGCAGCCTCAGAGTTCTCTCTGGAAGCCACTGCCCCGGCAGGCACAGCAGCAGCAGCTTCCAGGGGAGCCGTGGTCCTGCGTCTGCTGGGACAGGGGACTCCAGGGCTGCAGGTGCTGATGTCCCCTGCCCCTGGCAGGTGCAGGGCCGCAGCTTCTCTCCCCTGCTGGGCAGTGGGGAGAGAAGTCACAACCCGGCGCCTGCAGTCTGGAGTTCTCTGTCCCTCGCAGGCACGGCCGCAGCTTCTCTCTGCGCTGCCCGGCAGGGGAGAGAAGCCCTGGCCCCACGCATGCCAGGGACAGAGAACAAGGACTTGGGAGCCATGGTATAATCATGCTATATTCGGATTCACGTTATACCGGGGCACGTTATATGCGTTATACTGGGGCATGTTATACGTTTTATACGGGGGGCTCCACTGTAACCCAAACAAGATGGTCTACTAATATAGGATAAGGATTGTGTTAAGATTATGCCTAACAAACAAGAAAACTGTAGGACCAGAAATCAGTGAACCAGTATTGGCATAGGAAATTAGATCTAAATAGTGGACAAATTACTGGATGGGATATTCTGCCCATTGCTCCCTTTTGGAGTTCTTAAAAAGGGAAGACTTTGGGGGCAAACTGGTTACCATGATACAAATGACCAAAGAAGGGGAAGGAATGCCACCCCCACACCCCTGGTCTCCTGGGACCCTGTCTCTATCTATATCTTCTGTGGCCCAGCCCTCTGGCCAGGTCACCTCTTTTCAGTTCTGTCCTAAAAATCCACACCCCCATTTAAAGAGAAGATCCTTCTACCTCTCTTGGGCTATGCGGAAATTCCCTGCTTTTTGTTCTCGGTCCTGGAGACTGAAGAGTTCTCTCTTTGCTCCTTAGGCTGAATAGTGTCTCCCAGGACTTTTCCCCTGGAGATCCTGCTTGCCTGTAGTTCCCTCAAGCCTGCCTTCACCAGGCCCTTTTCACAGAGAGGGCACTCTACTCGCCCCTCTCTCTCAATCTCTTTCCTCTCTATGCACTTCTTCCTGACCCTTCCACAGCTGGGATCACGAACTGTTATTGAGTTCCCACATGTTTTGGTAGCTCAAGTTTTTGGTTGGTTGGTTTTATGGAGGGCTTATTTGGTCTGTTGTGTTTCTGTGATCTATTCTCTTGAGAATACAAAAAGAAACTTTTGGCACCTTCAATATATGGGTGCTGTCATGCAGAACAAATGAACAGAGAATACTAATATAAAATAAGTCTAACGATTACTAGTTAAAAGCAATCAGTAACTAAAACACCTGGCTCTGCAGGAGGAAAAATAGAAGAAACATCCAATATAATTGTTAAAACTCTAGAACATCCATGAAATAGCTTTTCATATAGATACCACATGGATAATACAGTCTACAAGATTCTGCCATGTTGTCTAAAGGATTTATTGCCATTCCTTTAGAAGTTGTGACTTTGAGAAGATCACATTGCAGACAACAGTAGCAAACTCATGCTGTTAAAACCCTTTATACCACATCACACAATCCCGTTCTCTTTCTCTTTCCTATAGCCATTTGTAATGAATCCTAATTAACAGAGGGGTCAATGTTCTCTTCTATCATGATTTTACTGATATCCATTGCCACACACTCTCTGCTTTCTGAGTTACTTAGAGTTCATGGTAAATATTGCTTCGATACATGTTTTCATTCCATTTCTCTCAAAAGAAGCCTGGCTGGCAGGTTCAAAAGGGTGGTTGAGACAGAGGAGAGTGCCATGTTTTCAATTATTCTCAGATTCTTGGTTGCCCACACATAATTCCCCCTTTGAAGCTTTGATTCAGCAAAGTAACAATGGTGACAAGTCAGAGTAGCATGAAAACCATGTATTTTAATAAATAACGCAGTTTAGATGAGCCTTGTACTGTAATTGTGCCTGAATGTGATGTTTGCAATGCACAGGGATTTGCTTTGGCATTTAACTAGTTTTGAAGAAACAAAGGCAGAAAGAGATGCTGAAAGCTTAAGTTCACTGCCACTGTTCCAGGACATTTTGCCCCTCTGCTCCTATCATACTTAACGCACAGGTCAGTGACAAGGGCAAGGCAAATATAGTGCATGCAGGATTTATCACCAGAAATTCCAGGCACAAACATGTGCCCCGCTTCCCAAGATAAGGCATGAAAGAAACAGAATGATAGCTCACAAAACCGCCTGACTAAGATTTGAAGAGACAGGCAAAGTTGTCACCTTTTAGGTACAATTTCTCTCCAATGTCCTTGCCCTGTTACATTGTTTAACAGTTTTCTCTATGTGGAGAAACATTTACATACCTACAAAGAACATATTCCCTGATTAATCATGTACTACGTTTCCAGTGATGTAGCCTCCTGTGCCTGGCTGCATTAGGGTACACAGAGGAAGGTGGACAAATGAAGTGGTTACCTTCAATGTTTCTTTTTAAAGAGGTTTAGCTAATATGTTGTTCTAAGACAAAGAATGGTACACAGAATACATATGGAAGTACTTGATCAATGCCAGAGAGACCTTACATTTCAGGATATCTGGCTTTGAGTTTTCCATCAATTATCACCAGCCCTATTCTCCACAGCCATAAATGTTTTCCTTTACAGTTTTGATGAGCCTAAAAAGCATTACCCCACTTAACACTATACACAAAAATAAGGCCATTGTCCCAAAGAGCTGCATTCTCCTAAAGACTTAATAGATGATCAAACACAACAAAAACATCTTCTTTAACACACTTAGGGTATGGCTACTCAACAGCTGAGGTTGACAGAAATTATGTCACTCGAGGGTGTGAATTAGCCACCCCACCGAAATCAACATAAGTTATGTCGCTAAGTGCCAGTATGCACTCAGTGCTATGTTGGTGGGACAGCTTCTCCTACTGACATAGCTACCGCTGCTCAGGGGGCTGGAGGAATTAAGCCAATGGCAGAGCTCTCTCCTGTTGGCTTGGAGCAGCTACACCAATGAAGCTGTGCCACTGTAAGCCCTCTACTGTAGCCATAGACTTAATCAGTTATCCTACAAAGTGCTGATCTCTGTGGCTCAATCTTGCAAGCACTTAATTTTTGTGCATAAGGTTAGATTGCGCTGCACCTTGCAGGGTTGAGCACTGTCCAGCCTGCTTTGGAATCGTCAGTCTTAATTTGGTTTCTTAATTGATTTGTCAAACATGCAAAGTCCCTTTTTAAAAAGCCAAGCAACTCCGTTGACTTCAGCGGAGTTCTCCTGATTTAAACCACTGTGAGCACTGGAGGCTCAATTTATTTCATCAGCTGGAAGAAAGGGCTTCATACTCCAACAGTTCACTCCCTTTGGTGCAGTTCTTGCTACAAAGATTTCTCTATGCATTCTACAGGGCACAGCATGTTGCAGCAGGCTCGTTCTTATATAAAATATTAATTTAATTGAGTGCCAGGATTGAGGCTGGCTATTCATTCCCACTCTCTCACAAGTTATATATAATGCAGAAAGTTGAATAATTTAATCATTTCATTCACATTCTGTTTTCAGTAAAAAGCAGCCCTATGATTTCAGCCCAATGTGACTCTTAGTTTAGATTAAGGAGAACAGCAAAGGACATAAGTAAACTCTTCAAGGAAAGAGCATGATGCCCACATTTCATATGTATGGTACAGGCTGCAGCAGAAACAAAACAGTCGTTACCTTCAAACACTGATTTCATAGACAAGCAAAAGGTGTAATATACAGAAAAAAGATCAAGAGCCATAGTTTTATAGCCACAAATACCTCAACTCTAACTATCATTTGGAAATATCCATTGCACTCACTTTGCCTCAGTGCCTACGAGAGACTGGATCCTTTGCCAGCCAAGCTGAGCCTGGTATAAGACTAATATGGGGGCAAAGAAGGTTTAATGCTGCCTTTTTAGCTCCATGCTCTAGAGGCTTACTAGGGAGCACCAGGGATTGGTTCAGTCCCCAGAACATCCTCAGTCTGCTCTAAGTTGCTTCCTGCTGTCTATGGCACCTACAGGGTACTTTGTCAGTTAGGGACAGCTGTGCACTGTCCACACCTCTCTGTCATCAGCCACATCTCCTACACAGAGGCCTGAGAACAGGAGAATAGCTATTGGGTTCCCCTAAACTTTCCCTATGCGGGGATTATCTTTAGGAGGCCGGTTAAAACAGTTTTACAATCACTTTGAGCTGAGGGATGCAAAAGGGCTGAGGATCTGACCCTGAGCCTTTCCCTTTGGGACCTATAAAACCTTCAGTAGTGGGGGTGGAAAGACTCTGCCAACAGTCATGAACAGTACAAAACAACCAGGGAGGATCCACCTCGTTAATGACATCCTTATCTGAATCTCTTATTAATCAGTGTAAAGAAAAAAATCTTTCAGGGATTTGGAAAATCCCAGAGAACATGAAACAAGCCACACTTCCATTCTCAGAACCAAACGGAACCTTCTCCTAGAAGAAAATTTTAATTTAAGACATCCTACGTAAGCTGCCAAACCAAACAAGCTGAGCAATTTGAAAGCTTTGGAGCCTGCCTTCACTCTTTGCATCAAACTTCCACTATGGCAGCATGTTTAAGTGGTTCATCAGCACACCAGTTCCAAATTCCACCCTGAGTGTTTGGTTTAAACAGCTCCAGTTCCAAGTTATTCAACCCACAGGCACTAGTTTGCAGCCAACTAAGCATTCAGCTTCCTGCTACATGGTTAGTTGACCGAGCCTAAAATTCTATTTGTTGTTGCCTGAAAGAGGGTTGATTCCCTAACATTAAGAACAAAAGCAAACAAATGACTTTTTTTTTCCATTCACAAATTGTTTAATTTCCCCATAATAAAGGAAATATTACGGATTGGTCTAGAAGCTCTGTAACAGCACTTTTTTTCTCCTGGATCAATTTAAGACTCCTGTCATTGTGCTGTAATTCTCAGCTGACATTTGGACAAGGTGAAAGAAAGCTTTCCAGTAACACGGGGGGGTCTTTGCATTCTCAAAAAAAAAAAAAAAAGACAGACATTGCATGATTAACAACACACACTGCTGCTACAAGAAGCTTCCACAGCACTTCAGTCTGTCACTCAGGTTATTTAGACTCATTGTTCAAGTCCCCTTCACTGAAGCACCCACTCACTACATTACAGTTCTTTGCTAATACAAGCAGTGTCCAACAATAAAAAACAACAACAACCTTTCAAGATACTTCACATAAGGGTTCTTCTCTTTTGTGATGTAAAAACCATGATCATATTGCAAGCCTAGAAATATAAAGTTAGCTGCTCCCTTCTTTACTCATTTTTAAGATTTCCCCTTTTCCTCTCCCATGTCTAATTGTTAAACTATTTTTTTCCCCATTTCATCTACCCACAGCATGTATTCTTTTCTTATACAAAAATCAAATGTGGTCACTTACACTTTTCTTGAGGACAAAAACATCTTGATAACATCTCTTGCTCCACCATGATGCTCCTGTTGGGTATTTCAAAGATCCCTTGAATAGCACTTTGAAAAGCCAAGCTCACTTATGCAAATTTCTGCTCTTCTCTCATACACTTGGCTCCTGGGTGTTGTAACATTACAATCCTTAAGTTGTTGTTATTTTCCCTCCTGAGAAACCTGTGAAACAGGTCCAGGAACACACATCTAATGTTGCAGAAGAGGTTTTAATTGATTCATTGCAACAAATATCCACCCCTAACAAAAAAATGCTCTGTGCAGTGTTGTTAAAGGGAGTAGTCACCTAACACTTCTTTTGAAGTTCCACAACCCACAGAGTCTAGCAGCCAGGGTACTTTAAAGGGGAATTAGTTTGAAATTAATTTCTGAATTTGTGAAAAACACAGGAGAGAATATAAAATAAAGATTACATACTGAATAAACTCTACCCATCTGTGTATTACAATAGATCTGCTCTTTCTTTCATGCATATGTGTTTGAGTGTTTCTTCTTATAATTGTTGCTTTGTATATGTCACTGGAAAACAGCCTTGCAGTATGTGCAGTTTTGGTGTATGTATTTGGGTTGTGCTTGGGTACAAATGAAAAACACAGGCAAATTAAAAACCTATTCAATCATTTAATCACTTTCAGTCATTCTTAATGTTTGGTGTTTGTCTGCTCTGCTATAAATGTCTGTCTCTTTTCTCCTAATAAAACAGTAGCTGTGGGGACTTAGGATATTTTGCTGCTGTGGAATAATTGGTGTTTTTTTCTCTTTTAAACCTGGGCTGGTTTATTACTGCATTCATGGAAGCACCCTACTCCCATTAAAGCCTCAAATGCAACAGTATGGCTGGTCAATTAGTAGAGGTTATTCAGCAGTAAATGCTTACATTTGTTAGTAAAATGATCACACTGAGACAACATCATATATCTGTGAAGTGCCAGGCACATGTGGGCACTATGCAAATAAAAAGTGAACTCTGAACACCTCTTGGTTTTTCTTAGTTACATTAGATGATGCTTTTGTCATTTAGAAATTGAGTGCTGGATTGTTGTGCAGGGGGCTACAAAATGGATGTTGGCGTAAGTTAGAACAGCCTCAAGGGCTGCTTTTCCTTACAGCAGCCTTGGCCTATGCAGCCTTTCCTGTGCAGCTTAGCGCTACGGCACTCACTGCTTCATCTATCCCCCACCTCCTAACCCTTTCCATGCCCCTTCCCACTCTGGTATGTCCTGTGTATACTTCAGCCATAGGCTGCTCCTGCACTGAGGGAATTCTCCATCAGTCCATTTATGGCCCCTCTCCTTTGCCAAAGTGTCACAGGGGCCAGAGCAGGATCCACAATTGGCTTCCCTGAAGACTGTATTAATTTATTAGATACTAGTGTAACAGCCCGTGTACACGGGCCAAAGTGCTTAATGCTGTTTGTCCAGACCGTCTCTATGGCTCGCGGCGGCGCACACGTGGTGGCCATTTTGTGCAGCCGAACTACAACTCCCAGCATGCTGTTTGTCCGGGCCGTCTCTACTGTGCATGACGGCTTCAGACAAACATCCTCTGGCCTTTTATTATATTGGATAATGCACTGCTAGACTGATTTTCTAACTGCAAGCAATAGCCAATAACAGCCTCCTATCTCTGTTGCTACTGTATGCTAGTCCATACCAGGCTATGTTGAGAGTAAGGCAGTACAGTCTATTGGTTACCAGGTAACTGGAAACCAGGAGAGCAGAGTTCTGTTCCTGACTCTGCTTCTAATTTGTTCTGTCACCTTGGGCAAGTTGCTTCATTGTTCTATGCCTGTTTGCCTCACTATACAACAGGGATAATAATAGTTCTCTTTCTTTGTAAAGTGCTTTGAAATCTCTGGATGAAAGAAGACATTAAGGAGCCAAGTGTTGTAATTAGTCACTTGCAAAACTTTATGATGAGTCAGACGACATCTGAAATACCACATCTATAAAGTGCTGTGTTTAAAGAAAAGAAATCAGCAATGGAATGTGACCTTATCATAATAATTCTAAAAAAGATACGGGGTAATTTGGCAAACTTTCAATTTCTGTTCTCATCATGGAACTCTGTCAAACAAGCTAAATCACTTGTCACCTCTAGGAACAATAAGTCCTCATGAAAACAGCAAGTCCATCTGCGGCTGCTCAGAGGAAAATGACATAATATGGCAATTTCCTGTCTTTATCTCACCTGGAAAAATAAAATCTCTCCTTTTTCATACTGCTGGTGCATCACATTCTCCAGGCCCAGATATTGTCTGACTCACTGAAACACAAACAGTCAAAAGATTATTTTCTCGTTTGTGGATAGTTTTGAACAGCCATATGTCAGAGTTTTGTAAAGAAAAAATCAAGGTTCAATTAACCTTTGCAGCCATAGGCACCGACTCCATGGGTGCCCTGGGGCTGGAGCACCCACGGGGAAAAAAAGTGGGTGATCAGCACCCATAAGCAGGCCCTGCTGATCAGCCCCTCCTCCTCCCTCCCAGCACATACCGCCCACTAAGGATCAGGGGTTCAGCTGTGGGCAGGAGGCAATGTTGGGGGGGAGGGATGGAGCGAGGGCAAGGCATACTCAGGGAGGGGGAGGAACGGAGCAAGAAGAAGCGGGGTGGGGTTGAAGCAGGGGTGGGAAGAGGTGGTGCGGGGGTGGGACTTTTGGAAAAGGGGTGGGGGCAGAACCTGGAGTGGAGAGGGGGTTGAGCACCCCTTTGTCAGCTGTGTTGGCCAGCCCTGAGCTAGGATTGCAGGCCTCTTGCGTCATTGTTCAGCCATTCTGAGGCAGACTTTCTGCAACCAAAGGTCCACAGCCTGGGTTCCAACAGCAGAGTTCACTCCTTAATCTCCACTTTAGACTCCCCCACAAAAAAGCGTTGTTAATTTAGGATTAAGGTTGCTAGACTTCATATCCCACCGACACAAGGAAATACACTGTTCACTCATTCAATATTCCACCTACACGCGACTCATCTGTTACCTTTCTCCAGCCCACTCACCTCTTTTCTCCCCTCCACAGCTCACAGACCTGGCACACACATCCTGAAGAACCAGCCGACACGCTTAACTCTGCCATGATGTGCTGATGATTCACACAGGGCTGATAACTAATTGAGACAGATTTAATTTGGCTTTCATGAACTGCATTGCTTGTAGAGTTGTGCTGTTGTGTTTAAGAGAGCAGGGTGATTCATTGTGCCCTTATCCTCCTCCCATACTCACCAAACCAATTCCAAATTGAAATCTCTTCATCGTTCTCCTCTTCTTTTTTATGGACTAAAATGCTGGAAAATATATTGAATGGAGTTACATCAGCTGAGCACTAGAGTAACTCAGTGGTGAATCAAAAACTCAGCATACAAAGGTCTGTATTTGAGCCTCTTGGCATTATCATTCTATGCACAGGCCAATGCTGACTGTGCAAAACATGATGGGAAAGACTATAGGGAAACATCTTTTCAGGAAACTCTCATTGTCTGCAAAATCACAGTGACCCCATCCTGTATGTTTCCCTTGCATCTTGATACAAAGCTCTGTACATGATTTAGCATGACCAGTCAGTTTTATTAGAGACACCTGGTAGATGTGTAACCTGCTCTTTTCTTATTTCATAATCCATGAACTTCAGAGACAGACTCTAAAGTTAGGGAGCTAGAAGGTTGCAGTATTTTTTGATAATGAGTGAATCTCTGTGCCTCTGTCTCAGCCTGTTTCCCTGACTATAAAATAAAGCTAATCAAGGTTTCATTTATTATCCGCATTTTACAGGGTGGGAGACTGAGACACAGTTGGGGCCTGTCTACATTCTAGGTCAGTAGCCCATTTGTAAGATGCTGACTCCCACATGTTGTTCAGAGCCTATAGACAACACAACTCCTAAGCATGTGTTTGACTGTGCTTTGCCCCCATAGACCAGCTGGTCTGGATGGCCCTTTCCCGCTGTGCTATGGGAAACAGGTACTGGGCACTCAGGATCTGAAGAGGCTCTCAAGGACGAATTCTTGAAAATAATTGTTATCAATGAACTGCAACGCAATATAAAATCACTGCTGATAAGATTGGTGGGTGACAAAATACTATCAGAGTGGTAATTAATGATGAGGACTGGGCTGTGATACAGAGTGATCTGGGTCCCTGGGTAAGCTGGACCCATTCAAACAAAACAAGTTTGAACAGAGCCAAATGCAAGATCCTGTACCTAGCAACACAGCATGCCGGACACACCTATAGAATGGGGAAATGTATTCAGGGAAGTAGTGGCTCTGAAGAGGATTTAGGGGCCATACTGAGCAAGCCGTTCAACATGAGCTCCCAGTGTGATGCTCTGGTGAACAGGGCTAAACCCATCATTAGATGTATGAGCAGAGTAGGGAGTATGATAGGGAGGTGACACAGCACCCGTGAGACTGATATTGGAATCCTGCATCCAGTTTTGGTGTCCACCTTTGAAAAAGATGTTGAAAAATTGGAGATGGAGCAGCAAAGAGCCACAAAACGTTTTGAGGGCTGGAGAAAAATGCCTGCTAGTGAGCTACTGAAAGAGCTCAACCTGTTTAGCTTATAAAAAATGGAGACGTGATTTCACTGAAGTGTTGAAGTGCCTAAAATGAGAAAAAATAAGGGTTCATTAGTCTAGCAGAGAAAGGCATAACAAGACTCTGTGGCTGGAAACTGAAAAGAGCCCAATTCAAATTAGAAATAAGGCACAAATATTCAACAGCCAGGACAATTCACCACAGGACCAAACTACCAAAGGAAGTGGTGGATTCTCCATCTCTTGGTGTCTTTTAATGAAAACTAGATGCAGTTTTGAAATGTGTTTGGTCAAAAACTAGCCACTGTGCTATAAAGAAGGCCTGTGATATGCAGAGAATCAGATTAGATGCTCTTATGGTCCTTTCTGGCCTGAAAGTCTATTTCAGTAGCCTCGATTATCCAGGATGTGGATTAACCAGGATGTCAAAAAAAATATGCGTAACTCGCAGGGCCGGCTCTGGCTTTGTTGCCGCCCTAAGAACACACACAAAACAACTCCACCAGGGTGCAGGACAGCCAGTGAACCAACACCCCCTCCCCCCAGCGCAGGGTAGCTGGTGAACCAACCCCCACTCCCAATATTTCCTCTGGATGGTGATTATCCGGGATTTTATTAACCAGAATTATTTTTTTCCCTATCATCCTGGATAATTGAGAGTCTACTGTAATTCATGAAACACTGAGTATAGCACGGTGATATTTTTTTAATGTGTAGCCTGATGGATCCCCAGAATCAACAGTCATTGAGTGAGGTGATCCATAGGGAGCAGCTCAAGCATCCAAAGGGGCTGGTCAAGGGCAGGACATCAGCATTGCAGGGGAGGGGTGGGTGTGGCAGTGACATCACAAAGGCCTTTTGCAGGACCTCAGCCTATTGGTCAAAGATGGTGAGGAGGTGATGATCTCACAGAGAGATCTTGACATCAGCCTGGTAGGACAGGGACAAGGGGCCAGGGAAACCTCAGAGACCCCTGTGGCTTTACTTCAGCAAGTCTCCTTCTCAACATCTCTCCTTGAGGACTGAGAGCAGGGCCGGCGACGGGGGGACTAGGGGGACAGGTATACCGGGCCCAGGACTTAAGGGGGGCCCCCATGTCAGGACTCAGGAGTGCGCAGGCGGGTTGGAAACAGGGGATGCTCTGCAGAGCCCCAGCGCGCGCGCGGCCGACCATGTGCAAATCCCCCACCGGGCATGGGGGGCAGGAGGCTGGGTTGGGAGTGGGAGGAGGCTAGGTTCGGTGGGATGGGCCGGGCCAGGCAGGGGTGGGGGAGGGAAGGCAGTTAGATGGGGGGAGGCTGGGCAGGGGTAAAGGAAGATCACCCCCAACAGCGGGGTGAGCCAGGCAGGGATGGGTGGGGAGGGGAGGAGGTTAGGCTGGGGGAGGAGATTAGGTTGGGTGGGCCGGGTCAGGCAGGGGGGGAAAGAGAATAGGCTGGGGGGGAGGTGGGCCAGGCAGGGGTGGTGTGCTACAGGCCGCCCGCACACGCCGCGTGCCTCACGCCACCGTGCTACCGCCGACCGCGCCCAGTACCCCCGCGACACGACACCCCCGCTATGCCCGACCGGCAAGGCGGTCCCACGTAGGCCTGGGCGGGGCAGGGTGCAGGCGGTGGGAGACCGGCCGGGTGGGGGCCCCAAAATTTCTGTCGCCGGGCCTGCCTGAGAGAGAATTCTGGTTCTTCTTTGAGTGATTGCTCATGTGAATTCCAAGATGTGTGCGCGCACCGCACATGCACAGTCCCGGAAGCTTTATACTAGCGGTATCCCATAGGGTCAGCAGGGGAGACCCCTAGAGCGGTGCCCTTATGGCAGAGTATATATGACCCTGCCGACCCCCCCCCCCCTCAGTTCCTTCTTACCACCCTGACTGTCGCTGGAACAGCTAGCTTCTTTAGCATTTTGCTTAGTGGTACTCGATCAGTCTTTGTGTATTTAGTTAATGGTTTCATTATCAGTGTTAATTGGTGTAAATAGTTGTAGATAGTTAGTTTTCTACCTCTAGCTGCGGGGTTCTCCTTCGCCAAGGCCCCCGGGCATGCCTCGGCTGCTGGGGTTTAAGTCTTGTGAATCCTGTGGAAAGCCCATGCCGGCCAGTGACCTGCACTCACAGTGCCTGAAGTGCTTGACAGAAGGCCATCAAACAGACAGGTGCCATATTTGTAGGAGCTTTAAACCGCGCACCAAAAAGGAATGTGACTCCTGCCTAAAACTCATTTTGATGGAGTCTGCTCTGCAGCCGCAGACTGAACAGGTCCCCTCGGTGCATAGTGCATGGGCCTCCATTTGGAGCACTCAGGTGCCGAAGAGGGATGCCTCCCAGGGCCGCCAGCGAAAATCACTGGCACGCAGGTCTAGCGTCTCTCGGCGGCATCGCTCACCATCGCCAGTGCCCCTAAAGAAGAAGAGGCCAGAGGACGATCACCCACCACTCGTCCTCAGGGTGATCTGAATGGAGTGCGTTCCGCGATGGGACACTCCTCCCGGGGCCGGCAAGAACGGATAGCTGTGACATCGGGCTCCATGGTTCAACCCTCAGTGCCGGTGGAGCTGGAATCACCTCCGCATGGTCTGGATGAGGAGTTAGACCACCCCTCGACACCGGACACTTTTGAGGCGGCCCGAGACCTCATTAGTATGGTGCAGGACTCGAAGCCATAGGCACTGACCTCGGTACCGAGCACCACCACCTGCTCGGTTACCGCTTCGTTGGCGCCGGAGCACATCTTCACAGCACCGCCTATTCTGCCTTTGATGTCATCCACACCACCTGCGGTACTGTCCACGTCGGACCTCGTACTGGTCTCTACGGTCATACGGCACCGGGGAAAACCGACAATGATGCGGTGCCTTTCTCTTCACCAAACCACTGCACCAACAGGCTCTGCTCCTCCGTGGTCGGCGTTGGAATACTCTTTGGAGTTGGACACGGGGTCATCTAGATCAAGATGGAGCCACTGCCACCTCTTGCACTCCCGGCACGGGTCACGGCACCGCACTCGAGAGGAGTACCCTCAATCGGTGCCATGCTGGCCTCCCAAATGGCAGGGGCCAGGTCAGTGGCCCTTTTGGACCCCATGGGAATACCATCAGGCCCAGGGTCGAGATTCCAGGGCTGCATCGGTGGTCTCTGGCCCCAGAGAGCCTCCAACGGCTACCTCTACGGTCAGCTGTTCACCCAGAGCCACTGAAAGCACCACACCGCAGGCCTCCATAGGACAGGGACCCTCCATGGGACCCTGCACTAGCCGTGCCTTCGGCTTCCATCGGAAACCCAGCCATACCCCCCAAGCTTAACATGGGGAAGAAACTGAGTACCCTCTGGTGCGCACCTCCTCTTCCTCATCTCCAGATGAGGCAGTGGCGGGGACACCGTCAGGACTCTCACCTATGGACATTAAGGGTCACCAAGATCTCCTCCACAGGGTAGCTAAGAACCTGAACCTCCAGGCGGAGGAGGTAACAGAGGACTTGGATCTGACGGTCGATATCCTGGCTTATGACGGCCCTTCCAGAGTAGCCCTGCCACTGATTAGATCCATTGAAACGAACTCTAACGTTTTGTGGCAAACTCCAGCGTCAAAACCACCCACTGCAAGGGGAGTTGAGAGGTGCTACTTTGTTCCCCAACTGGGGTATGAATATTTCTTTACACACACCCCTCCAGAAACGCTTGTGGCAGATGCCGTCAATCATAGGGAGCACCAGGGTCAGCCGGGGTCGGCCTCAAAATCCAGGGACGCCAAAAAGTTAGACCTGTTTGGCCAAAAAGTCTATTCTACCGGGGCCTTACAGTTGTGCATATCTAACCAACAAGCCACCCTTGGCCGTTACGCCTACAATTCCTGGTCTTCAATGGGAAAATTCAAAGCCTTAGTCCCTGAGGACTTCCACAGAGAGTTTAACGCCTTGCCTGAGGAAGGCGGGGTCATCTCTTGAGCAGCCCTCCAGGCAGCGCTAGACTCAGCTGATTCTGTGGCCAGAACAATGGCCACTGCCATGGTCATGAGGCGAAATGCCTGGCTTCAGGTCTCTGGTATCCCGCCCGAAGTGCAGAATACCATCCAGGACCTTCCTTTTGACCGCGAGGGTCTGTTCGCACAAGAAATGGACAAACACCTCCACGGTCTAAGGACTCGAAGTCCACTCTTCGATCCCTGGGTGTCCATACCCCAATGCCCCAGAGAAGACCGTTTAGACCCCAACCCCCTTCTCGTTTCTATCAAGGTCCCCCTTCACAGCATACCCTTTAGCGGTTCTTGTTTATAGTTAGAGTTAATAGTTGTAGCTAGTGTTCATAGCTATCGTTCATAGTAGTAGCTAGTTTTACTGTTTTTTAGGGGGGTTTCCTCAATGCAGCTAGCCCAGCACTGGGGCATGCCTCGGGCGCCGGGGTTCAAGTCCTGTGAAAAGTGTGGGAAACCTGTGCCCAACAGCGACCCGCACTCCCAGTGCTTAAAGTATTTGGGAGAGGGACACCAAACAGAAAAAAGTGTTTCATCTGCAGGGGCTTTAAGCCGAGGACCAAGAAGGAGAGGGATTTCCGCCTGAAACTCCGTCTCATGGAGTCTGCACTTCAACCGCGTGCAGATCCTCCTTCTATGACCGTACACAGCGCACCAGGCTCCATACGGGAGCCCACGGCACCGAGGAGAGACACTTCCAAGCCGCATCGGCACCACTCCCCTGAATGTCCTACCAGTGCGTCTAGAAGGCACAGATCTCAGTTCCCAGTGCCGTCGAAGAAGAAAAGGCCTGACAGAGGTTGCTCCCCGGCTTGGGAGTCTCAAGGTGAGCCCTCTACGGTGCGTCCCGCATTGGGGCATCCGCACCAGGCCTCAGAAGGATCCCGCACCAAGTACATCGGGTGTGGTGTCCAAGTCAGGCAGTCTTATGGGTGCAGAATCCCCGACCCAAGACACTATGGAGGACCTGGACTTGCCATCGATTCCTGATACATACGAGGCAGCCAGGGACTTCATAGACATGACTTGGGACCAAGTCACCACGGCACCGTTTGTGGCCCCGATCGCCGGGTAAGGAAAGATCAGATCTTACACCAGCCAGTAGATGGACCTTGGCAGCGAATACAGGTTGACTTTATAGGTCCATTGCCTCTTGAGAGGTTCACTCTTTCCCTGAAACACGGGAAGGGGGCTGAATGAAAAATCTGCTATTTCTGGTTGTCATGAATCCTCCCTGATTCCTGAGGGCCATCCTAGCCTCTGACACATTCTTATTCTCTTGAGGCAGGAGGACATTAGGACCAATGTGATGCACCAGCTCCACACCATCTGATCCTTTCACCAGGTGCCCAAGGCTCTGAAGGCCTGTGCCTCTTAGGACACCTCTGATGGAGTATATAAACCCCACACTGGGCCAAGAGCAGGGGTGCTGGAACTATTTTTATAGTGGGGGTGCTGAGAGTCATTGAGCCAAAATGTAAACCTGTATATGATGGCAGACACTTCAATGCAGGGGGTGTAACAGCACCCCTAGTCCCAGCACCTATAGCCGGAGGAGTTAGAGAGCAGTCCGGGGCCACTGTTTTCCCGTCCCACCACACATGCAGAACCTACTCAAGCTGGAAGAGGACTTTAAAAGAGAGTCTGTCATAGGGTGTATCTACCCTACACTAACCCTGCAACCGAAGGTTAGACTCATTGGCAGTCTAACAGCAGCTGGGAACATAAAAGAGCTGGGGAGCTGACATGTGGGGCAGCTAAAGAGGAGTGAGAAAGCAGGAGAAAGGAACTCCTGTCAGCAGACTCCTAGAGAGCCTGCCAGGGACAACACCCCAGAAACGGGCAAAGAGGCCTGTGATTCAGATGTCCACCTCTCTTGGCGTACAGACCCAAAGATATATTACATTTGCCTCTTCCCTCAATGTGGAAGAGGGTATACACAATTTCTCACCCTCATGCACCCAAGTTAGAAATCACATAAACTGGGTTATATTATAAACCAGAAATAAATGTATGAACTATAACAGGTATTTTAAGTAGCTAAGGAGGTAGTGGACAGAACAAGGCAGATTACTAAGGAAATAAAACAGAGCACCAAAACCAATCTTAATACACTAAAGAAACTAGTTACATGTGAGTTCTCACCCTAAATGTGGTTGTAATGATCTTCTTCTCAGGCCAGACACCCTTCCAGCCTGGACCCAGTTCTTTCACCCTGTTCAGTCTTAGTTGTTGCCAGCAGTCATCTTGGGTGGGGTAACAGGGGAGAATTGAGGACCGTGATTATCTCACTCCCCACCCTTAAATAGGATTTGCATGAGGAGGGAGTTCATTCTTCACAGGCTGACCCACATATTCACAGGAAGACTAAGCTCTTTTTACAGTCCATTGTCTCTTACTGATGGGCCATTGGCCCTGTCTAGCTTTTCCATTATGGTACCTGAAGTGTCAGCAGCGGGAGTGACCCAAAGCAGCAAATATGAAATACAGATACTCGGGTCAAAATTCTTAACTTCAGCTACAAAAACGATAAATGCATACAAATGGGGTAATCATCTTCAGTAAATCATAACCTTTCCAATGATACTTTACATGAGCCATCTTGTGTAAAGTACATCTCACGTGTGGCACATTGATATCATAACCATATTTTCATAAAGCACATGGAATGCCATGTCACAAGGCCAACAGACTGAGGGGCCTACAGAGGCCCAAGGGAAGGTAGGAAGGATCTTAGGGCACTGTCAGAGTCAGTATAGCCTGACTCTTGTTGTCTAGCTTGAGAGCCCAGAGCTAGAACCCCATGCAGTGGGCGGGCCTGGGTTCCCCTATCAACCCTCTGATGGACCTGAGAACAGAAAGGCTGTCCAGAGTATTGTACACTGGGAGTGGACTGACAACCCGACTAAATTGAGTGAGCCAGAGTCATGCCCCCCATTTTTCCAGGGGAGGCAGCTTTAATTGAAGCACTGCCTCACAGACCGTGGCAGCTCAGAAGCAGGAGAGACAGTAGAGAATGAGACTTACCTCAGGAGCTCCTGAATAATGCTCCAGTAGGAGTCCTGGGTGCAGGAGAGGTTCTGCTGGTAGCAGCTACCCCAGGCCTCAGAGAAGACTAAGGAACCCTTTGCTCTAAAGTCTGGAGGATCATCGGTTAGGGATTTGACCATATGCTCAGTGAAGAGGGTGGGCCCAGGCTCCCCTACCAATCACCCTTTTCATGTAGGAGACATAAAGCCCTTTCCCCTCCCCTGGAGAAGAGGAGAGGATAGAGACATTATCAGTCCTGAGTCAAAGATGTACCCACTCACAGGCAACCACAGGTGGGTAGAAGACCCATTGGTTGGCCCCACATTGGATTGTATACATTTTGTTGGACTCTGCTAACTAGGAACTCAATTGATGAACTATCCAGAGGGCAAGGTCATTATTGAAAGGTGGACTGTCATAATGTTAGAGTGATTGTTGGCAAGGAGGCCAGACACAGAGGACAGTTGAGACCCAGTGACCTAACCATTAGATGGCACCTAGTCCCCATCAGAATTTGGCAGAGAAAGCAGGCAACATCCCAGACCTGCTGTAAAGCTATACAAGAGAAAAAGGGATAGATATGGAAAAAGTATTGAAGTGATTGTTGGACAAAAAAGAACAGGAAGCCCAACAGCAGCAAGGGTACCAGCTGTTCCAACAAATGGCCACCCAGGAACAACCGGCGCCACAACAGCAGCAGCAGCTCATTCGGAAGTTGACAGTGCAGCAAGAAGAACAGCAACAACACTTAGTTAAAAACTAACCCTCTTACAACCGAAGAGGTGAAACATAAATCCCGCAGCAAGACCTTAGAACACCACGCCAGCTCCAAAGTATTCTAATAAAACTCACAACAAAGGGGTCTGAAGATGACCCAGAAGTCATCCTCGGGACCTTTTACTAGATCACCACAGTGGCACAATGGCTACCTGAGCACTGGGCTATTTTGCTGGGAGACAGACCCACTGAGAGCCTGATCTCAACCAGCGGTCCAGAGCCTTTAGAAATGTTGGCTCTGACTCCAACCTGAAAGGTGATCTGGGCAGCAGATGACTGCCTGCTACTGCCTTTCCTAGTGGTTCAAGAACACTTTGACAGGATTGGTATGGATATTCAGGTGGGGCTCTTGGACAGACGCAGATATCAGCACATCTTGATGAACCAGCTTATACCACACGCCATCCCCTTTGCTCAGTGATTTCAGCAGCCACCACCGCCACACTATTTTGAATCTTTGCTTGGGTGGGAATACCGAAGGAGATACTAACCAACCAGAGGACCAGCTTTACTTCAGAGCTAATAAAGGAATTGTGTGATCTGTTGAAAATCACAGCTTCAGAGATGTCAGTTTACTATCCCCAGATGGATTGGCTGGAGGAATGTTTTAATACGACACTGAAAAAATGCAAAGGAAGTTTCTGGCCTCAGATCCCCATCACTGGGCCTGGTTGATCCCACCCAGGGGCGGATTAATTGCTCCTGGGCCCCTAAGCAAGGTCGCATTTAAATAAAAAATCGATGAGCTTTATATAGCCAGGCACAAGGGGCCCTGAGGCCCTGGACTCGGGCCCAAGACGTTAATTGAGACTTTTTTTAATTTAAGGCTGTGCAAACTTGTAATTTTGTAACCATTTTTTGTTGTTGCTTGGGGCCCCTTTTCTCTTGGGACCCTAAGCGCGTGCTTGTATTGCTTATAGGTTAATACACCACTGAATTCCCACCCCTCCAATTATCCCCATTTGAGCTACTGTATGGGAGGCAGCCCCACAGGATCTAGATGTCTTCCGCAAGACATGGGAGGAGCAAGACTCAGGTGTGGGAGGCCCCTCCCAGGGAACTGAGGAAAGGGGGAGAGGACATTTTGAAAGGGTCTGGAGCCAGCCAGGGAAAGGGCAGGACTGATTGTGTGGTGAAGGGAAATCCTGGGACTAATGCAGCCTGATTCCTGCCTGAGGAGGATCCCTGCCAGCAGAGAGCAGCCCCTCTGCAGAGACTGAGGAGTCCAGTCCTCTTCAACCCTGAGGATCATTAACGGAGTCTGTGAGTGCCCATCATTTAGTTAGTTAGGTCATTTGTTTTGGGGAACTCCTACTCCCTGAACTGTGCCCTCCAGCCAGAGAGTGAGGGTGTGAGGATTTTACAATTTGCTGTGTACTACACCCGTGGAGGAACTTGCCACTTTCTCCCACTTGTGAGTCCTTTGGGCTGTACTGAACCCTGTCAGCCGCACTGCTAACCCACTGCAGAGAAGAATGTTGTGTTGCAGGTCATCAAGAGCCCTAGCAAAATACGCGTACCAACGGGACACTAATTTTAAAATTAATACATCAAGTCACAGGTATTTTCGGTGTGGGCACTGGTGACCCTAAAAATAGTGTTTTACTCTATTATGTTGAATTTGTCTCCTGTTTAATATAATTGTTGTGTTGAATATATTGTATGTGTTTGTGTTACTTCTTGGAAGTCTCCAACTATCTGGCAAGTAAGTGGGGATTCCCCTGCAGTTAGAATTTTCCTCCCAAGCTGCCTTGGTGACCCTGCCAGGAAGGAGCGAGAGGGGTGGAGGCACCACCAATTAATTTCATGGGGAAGAGGAAAGAAGAAACACCCTGCTGAGTGGGTGGCAGGATCCAAAAGAACCCAGACCTGTCCATCAAAACACTGATTGGCATATCTGAAGGTAGCCTGGTGGAGAGGGTGTGTTACACATGTTTTGTCTGAAGGACAACAGAGAGCATAAGGGTATTCTTGAGAGAGAACCTGTTGAAATCTCAGTAGAACCAGGAATGGGCCTACAACAAAGGGGCCAGGATATGAAAATTTAAGCCCCATGATAGGGGTGATTGTTATTGCCAACCTGAAGTCAAAACCAGTAGCCAAATGGCAAGGACCATTCAAGGTTGTAAAAATGGCAAGAGTCTTTGATTATGAAATCCACTATTCAGGGAAGAGAAAAGAGACACAGTCATACCCACGTGAACCAACTGACAGCTTGGAAGAATTCAAGAGGGTCCCGTCCACGCCAGTGACTGAGTACATGGTTCAGGCCTTCATAGCACCAGTGCATTGTTGAAAGACACCACCATTCCTAAAATGAAGAGAAAGGGAAGAAGGCATTCCATCTTACCTGCTCCTGTTCCTGGTACAACATCACCAGAGGGTTTCGGTCCGCTTCTTCCACCCTGAGACATCGAGGGACTCTCCAGGGCTCCTCCTCTGAGGGTTCCAATTACCTGGACTTCACCACTGCCACAGATGTGCTGACAAGATAGTGAGATAAATGGGGGTTTTCTGTCAGGAGCTAGGAGGTGCTACCATCTTCCCCAGGAGCAAAATGGCCCCTCCATCCCTGCTGGCAGGGAAGGAGTTCCTGGCTGGGCCAGGAGGTGGAAGTTCCCAGCCTTCTGGCAGAGGAAACCTACTCCCGGTGCAGGCACCAAGGCGGGAGGGGCAGCTGCTAGGCCCCAATGGAGCTGGATGAGGAAGTGGCTGGGCAGTCAGGAACGAGCCCAGGAGGGGAGCCAGGCAGGGTGGCTCTTGGGCTTTTTGTGTGGGAAGCAATGGCCCCAGGAGCCCAGGCATGATTCCCAGCAGGATCTGCCATGGATCCCTGAGGTGGGAAGAGGAGGGGAACATTAACCCTGCTCTCCCAACCATGCCTGTCCTTCCCCCAAGTGTTATCTGCATACATCCTGTCCTCTTCTCTCCCAGAGACTAGGATGACAAGAAGGGGGAATGGGTCGATGTGGCACAGAGGAGGCTGCTCTCAAGAACATCCGAGAGCATCTCCAGGACAGAGAAAACATGCAAATATTCCCCAGCTGGGCTGCAACTGAGGTTGTCCTTCCCCTACCCAGCATCCCAACCCCATGTAGCAGATCTTGGCACCTCTAACTGGGACTGTTATCCAACATGATCTGGGACCCCCAAGATGGGGTCCTTTGTCTCCCACAATCTTGGGTCCCCTCCCCCCACAGGCACTAACTCGGTTCCTGATCCTGCTTATGTAGGCATCATGGGTGATTTGGAAAATGGGCAGTTCCTCACCATCCCCTATTGAGGCCGCATTCCTGAAGCTAGTATGGCTGGGGCAGGGAGGTCCCTGGCTAACTGGCTCTCTGTCCCCTAACTCCACTCCTGGTGGGCACAGGATACTTCTGATCCAGGCAGGGACTGGGAGCTTTCAGGAAAATGCTGATGGAGTCCCCTCTCCCTCTCCCTTCCATTAGAACTCGTGGCTCAGCTGGGTCTGCACATAACTGACCAGCCAAGAACACCAGCCAGCAAGCCAGGGAGGGGATTTATCAGCTCTATCAGGTGCTGCTACATCAGAGAGGTAAGGAACCTAACTGGGAAATGGGACTGTGACGGGGTCGGGACTCACCACTGCAACACCTCCCGCTGGCAACAACAGTACCAGCTCTTCCAACGAAATGGCCACCCAGAAACAACATCAAGCAACACGACAACAGCAGGAGCTTATTCAGAAGTTGGCAGTTCAGCAATAAGAACAGCACCAATACCTAGTCCAACAATTAGTGACTCTCTTACAATGCAGGGATCAAATGTAAATTCTGCAGCAAGACCTTCACTCCAGAAACAATTGAGGTGACAATAGAGCTGAGAACCCGCATGGCACCGCCGTTTCCCACTAGAAGGGAGCAGGCACTGGACTTGAGGGGCATAGCAAAGACCCTCAGTACCGTCAAGAGGGAAGCCAGGCATGGTACCGCAATGGTTTCCTTCATCTCAGCATGGCTCCCCCTGGGTCGCCATGGAGCGTGTATTCCCCTTTGGAGTCTGAGCCGGAGTCCTACACTTTGAGGAGGAGCTAGCACCATTTGCAGTGAGGCATTCGAGGACTGACCTGGGGCAGCCCTTTCCTCCCATGCTTTGGCCTGAGCAATGGCAAGTGCAGCACAATGGTCATTTCAGACACCATGGACATTCCATCACGGCTCGTATTCAAGGAGGTCTCTCTCAATGGTTTCAGAGAGCAGAGCTCTCCTTGTTTGGTTCAGGAACATCATGGCACCAAGCCAGACGCCAAGCTAGAGGACCTTGTGCCATGTGATCCCATTGGGGCAGAAGGACAAAAGCAAGGGCCCATCGCGGCCTGAGCATCATCTTCCTTGTCCAAAGACAAGAATGTGGTGGGAAGACCCATGACACTCACCCACCTTTGAGGACAGTAATGTCAATGAAGCGTTCCTGAGGAGGATGCTGAAGAACTTGGGGCTCCAAGTAGAGTAGGTCTCCGAGATCACCAGCCCCATTGTGGACCTCCTGGCCCCATGCAGGCCCTTCTTGGGGCACCCTGCTGCTGATTAAGACTATTCAGGCCATTACTAAAACTTTGAGGCAGACACTGGCCTCTCTGCAGCCCATGGCAAAGAGGACAGAACACAAATACTTTGTCCCATCAAAGGGGTTTAAATATTTATATTCTCACCCACCACTGGGCTCATTAGTGCTAGCAGCTGCAGATGAGAGTGAGAGGCAAGGACAACAAGGGCCCATGGCAAAGGCTAAGGATGATAAGAAGTTAGACCTGGTTAAACAAAGCTTCTGCGTGCTTGCCAGGCTGCAAGGTTGCCCCATCCGCTTAGGTCAGTATCCTCCACATTAGTCTGGCTGCAACAACCGAACCGTGAACTTTGCTTGGTGGAAATAATGTCATCAGGGTGCCACCTACATATATGACAAGTGCATCCGCTGTGCACGCGACTAATGTTCCACATAATATGGCCCCATCTACATAGGTCCAATCAGATACCGAGAGTGTTTTTTCCTTGACCTATAAATTCTATGGAAAGGCACCAAAATTTTGGAGGTGTTCCATATCCAGTCCAGGCCTGATCAACCCGGACAACACCTCCCCGCTCCCATATCTCCTCCTGAGATTGCCGGCCGAGTTTGAAATGTTACTCATTTGTCTCATTTTCCTAAGTGTTTACCTCAGAATTTGAAATGTTACTTGTGTCTCTCATTTCCGTTAAGTGTTTAACTCACACTGTAAAATTTTCTCATTTGAAAAGTTGTTTCTTTTTGGTAGTAATAATAAGGTTCTTTCTTGTTTTAAATGTTATACTAAGTAAATCAGAAAAAAAATCATTAATAGAATTGTTTAATAGCCAATTACTGTAGTTAGTCTTTCAATTCATCAGTTACCCCATTCCCAATAAAGAGATACATTTCAGTTTACCATCAGTGTCCCTGTGTGACTCCCTCTGAAAATCCAAATCGAACCTCAGATACTTACAGATCTTTTCGGTAGAAAAGTATATACTACTGGGGGGGGGGGGGGGGGGGGCTCAGGACTCCACTTCCCAGAATTCCTAGAGTCCAGAGCAGAGACAGAACAAGCTGGAAGCTATCACCAGACCCAATCATAAGCCAGAATTCAGAGACAAAGGGTTTGGTTTACTAATTACATTCACTTTTGGCTGTTGTTAGAGTGGAGCAGAGAGAGACGCATCACAGCCTGGGAGGTTCCCATTAAACTGCCCCTTCTGACCCAAGGGGGCTCTCTTGATGGGTAGCTACTGGGTCACTGAAGGACGTCAGCCCAGCAGAGATCTGCAACCCAGGAGGTTGAGAAGTGATTCCAGGTCAAGCTACTCAGAGCCAACCTATTTTTCCAATGGACTGCTGACCAGGAAGCCTCAGGATAATCCTACCATTTTAGGGTAAAGGCCTTGTAAAAACTCCCATGTTTGTTTATTTTGCTTGTGAATTTTAAGCCAGCCAACAATTACAGTGCTGCATCACCTAGCAAAGAACTGATTCTCAAAATGGGGGTAGGGAACAGCAGTATAGGCACAAGCATAGCACATGACTTCCAGCACAGCACAGAGAGGCCCCACAATCAATGGGATTGGGGATGATTTTTCTACAGCTGATCAGGCCTTGTGGAGTCCCTACCATACTAGAAACTGTCCTCTGTCATGAAGCAAGGGGATTTGCCTTTGGAGACTCGATCCAGGTCCTGCAATATGTGGGATTCATGCCCACTCCTCCAGTACCCACTGACTCCACTGATATGCAGCACCGGTAGGATACACCTCCACACACCCCTGACTCCAGGGAAGTATCTGGTTCGAGCAATTACTCCCAGACTGTGCATGTCACCCTAGGAGAGGAGGACTTGCCCCTTAGGTGTTATTGGCGGGGGGGGGGGGGGGGGGGGAGCAGAGGGGAATAGATGGGTTTTGCATTTTGCTGTAAATGTGGAAACTTTAGTGATCATTCTTGTTAAACCTGTTAGTGAGTGAAATTGTCTTTGCCTAGGTACTAGGAAGATTCGATTGGTTGCCCTATTGGTATGCAGTTCATTATTGCAATGGATCAAAGCTGCCTTTTGAGGTTGTTGTTATTGAGTCTCAGGGAGTTAGGCCCACTTTCATGCAGGGCCTTGAAAGTCAGGACAGAGATTTTGAACAGGGCTCGGGTGAAACATGCCAGTAAAGAATATTGGAGTAATATGTGTTGCCAGCCAAGCAGGTAGGCAGCTGCACTCTAAACCAGCAGGACCTTTCTCAGAGCATCTCATTGCTAGATACAGAAAACTGCAGTAGCTGTTATTACCAAATGTCAGTTCAATAAAACCAGGCTCAATCTTCTGGCCGGTGCAGATGGCAATGACCATTCCTTAGCCATGTGGCCATTCTGGTGGCCAAGAGCAATGAAGAGTCTAAGGGATCACAAGTCTTTGACTCAACTTCATCATGACCTGGGGGCAGGTGCCTTTATTGTGTGGGACTGTTATGGAGGAGGAGAGCTCTTTCTATCACCATCACTTCAGTCTTGTTCAGTTTCACTTATGGCCAGATGCCCTTTATGCGTGTGCTGATTCATCTAAGTACTGAGAAAGCTGGGAGAGGCTACTGTTAACACTGGAGGGAAAGGAGACGGTTGACATATTAACAACAAATTGAAACGCTTCCTGAGGGTCATGCTAAAACATGTTTTCTTCTACTAACTTCAGTCTCATATTGCTTTGGAAATGTGCCCATGTATAAGTGCTTCCTTAACCCTTGGCTTGCCTGTTTCTTAAAAGTCAAATTACAAACCATTGTGAGCATTTACCCAGGGTTGTTTGTTGGATATAACAAACACATCACAAAATTGTTCAGTCTTAATAGTCTCTAACAACAACCTACTAAACAGTGCATGGCTCACTTATTTAGATAACGTAGTTTTAACTGAGAAAATGCTTTCTAAGTGTGTATATGCCTTAACAAATGTATTTTTAACCAGCACAGCCTTGTTATTGAAAGGAGGCCTCATGATGATTCATAGAAGCAGTCTGTCCTTTTATTTTCATATTTAGGCTGGATTGAGGGAAATACAAGTAATTTACAAATTAGCTTATTATAGGTTAGCACTGAGCTCATACAGGGGGCAATGCTGAAACAAATTAGATTCCTTCATTATTTTAAATTATAGGTTTAACATAAGAGTTACTAGCAAAATATACAATTATGTATTTATAATATGACTGTGACCAAACAGAGTGAGGAGATGTAATCCGCTAAGTGGGCCAGCAGGTCCAGGAACAACAAGGATTTTTCACAAAATGAGTCATTTTCCCTAATGCTTTCTTGAAGCCCGAAGAGCACTGCTTATATTAGAAAGGCTTTTTTACAGAAGAAGCCCAGCCTGGGTTAGGACCAGCCCATTAACAACTAGGTGTGGAGCTCTCCCGCCCCTTGGGTTTCTTGTAATACCAGGCAGCTCTTTCTAGAGTTCCCTGGTTTTGTCCTGAGTACCTGATCCGGTGTTTGGCTCTCTGCTTCATTATCCCTGCCCCAACCTTGTACACCCACAGAAGATCAAGCCAATAATTTAGCTCCTTGCCTACTGGCATTCTGGTACCAAGGGTTTTTTTAGTTTACTTTTTATTGTATTGTTTGCAAATAGACAAGGAACAGTTCTGTTCTGGGCAAGATGAAGTAGTTGTTTCTAAGCAAGTAGCAGGTAATCTATGTACTAGACACTCTAGGATGACAGTCCCTGGTTTCAGGAGCTCACAGTTAATCAAAGAAAGGGGTAACGATAGCAACAAGATATATAGGTGGTGATCCAAAAGAGCAGATTTGGGATGGAGCATATGGAAAATTCCATCCAGCCTTCTTCATCAGTTCTCTCTTTTTCTTTCTGATAAAGTCTATATATTTTTTGCTATCTGCTATCCTGAACACAACTTAGGATAATATATAGAATGGACCTGCAAAGCATAGACTCATCCAGAAGCACAGACATTTTTTAGAGCATCTTGATTAACTATTTTAAAGTATGATGCACAAAGATCACATAAATATGCAGTATAATATAACCCAGACCAATCTCAGTAACTAATGTGATTAAAGGACCAGGTTACTCTTAAGCCCCATTCCTTCTACATTTCAGACACCTCTCACATTATGTATATTTTTTCCTTCTAAAATGGCCTGTGAACTCAAGGACTATACTCCTCTATTTAACAAATGAATGAATAAATGACCTGCTGGATTCTGATCTTATTTACATTGGTTTTATTTGTGTGACTCCACTTGCTGTCCTGAAGTTACTCTTGATTGATGCTGATGTCAGTAAGATTGGAAACAAAGGCAAAACATTCACAGGAGTCTGCTTCCTGTCTACTGGAGGAGTGCATGAGGAGAAACATTTGAAGAGGAGTGACAGTTGTGGCTCTTGTCATGCCCTAACCCCATATGCACTGAGCAGCAGAGTTGGCAAGTTCAAGGGAGATAAGTGCACTCCACAAAGGGATGGGATAGTTTCCATACCCTCTAGGAGATCTGACATTGTTTCCTACGGCAGTGGGACTACAACCTTCCTTAACTTTGGGCTGGGTATGTAATTTGCATGACCTAGTCTAGTGTGATTAGAAACAAGCAACATTAATTTCCTCAGAGATTTTCTATTGAAGTTTGTGCTAGGATGCCAGAAAAATCTAAGCCATGAAGAAATACAGATGCTTCAGCACTCTGACTACATATTTCTGAATAATACAAGGGGAGGAATAGAATATAAATTCCCTGAAGATTGATGCATAGGATGATCACACACACACCAATAACAGAAGCATAATAAATAAAGAACATAAACATGAACTGATCAGCTGGACAGAACCAAATCTACAGCATGTATCACACAAAAGTCAGTAAAGAAATAAACCCTGAACACAGATTTCCCAGCAGGCACATGGCCACTCCTTCTGTCTCAGCATATTTTGAACAAAAGTCAATAACCTAATAATTTTCCACTCTGGCCCTGATCTTGTTTCCCCGGGGAGTTTCCTGGAGTCGCCCCGGCTCTCTAGGATGTGACCTTGAAGAACAAGAAGTATGTCTTTATATTAGTTTTGTCATTAGGAACTTCTTGAATATGCTGACCAAGTATTGTAAAGCTGTACAGCTCCCTGCCTTACATTGTGATATCCCCAGCAAAACAGGCTACCTAAAGGTGAGCAACTGTGCTTTGTTGTCTCTGTCTGAGGATTATGAGCATGGCATTGCCAGCAGTTGCAAGTGACCATGCAGCTCTTTCTAAGCAAGCACAGCTATTCTTAAGGTCAAAGCGTTATTGAGAAAAATATTTAAACCCACACGAAACATACCAGAGCTACCCACCAGACTTAGGGTGCCCTAGTAGACCAAAATCTTTCTAATCTTTCTGCAAGGTCTGGGACCGTTTGGACAGAGGGGTCCTGTCTGTTTGCTGGATCAGATCAGAAGGGCCTTTTTATTCCAAAAGCTCTTTCCTTGTTTGAGTCTCTGGAAAACGCAGTTCAAACCAGGGGTTGGCACCTCTTTAAAACAGTTTAGCTTTAGCAAGTCACCTTCACCAGCCCAACTATTTTTAGTTCCTGGAGAAGCTGTGGTAACCCTACTCTCCTGGAGTAGAACACAACCATACTTAAACCATTCATACATGTAATACATGGTACCCAAAGATACTGCACGGGTTTGTAATATCTGTCACAACATGTCCACCTCATTGCCAACCAACTTTGTTGCCCATTCAGCAAAGGATTATTAGCTTCACCCAATCATTCCTTGTCCTTTTTGGGTGGCTAGTGCTTCTGGGAAGCTAAAAGAGAGCTCAGAAGAGCACAGGAACTTGAGCTGTGGCTCGCACAATAGGGGGGTGAATAAGAAGAAAAGACTCCTTGTGTTCCCGCAACTTGCACTGCTGCTAAAGTGCCAGCCACAGTCTGGCTCAGAATCCAGAGCTTTGCATTTTCACTGAAGGGGGGAAGGGGCTTTTCAAAAATGTTCTATATCTCCTGGAAAGAGGTGTGCACTGGGAAAGAGAAAGCTGGAAAACTGTAATACCCGAACAGGCCTACAAGTGATCATTGTTAACAAATTAGACATGAATTTGCAGATACAAGATGACAGCAGAAAAAACTACTGCAAGAGACATTGCTTCAAAGAGCTGTGAGAATTCTCTCACTGTGGTTCTGCTGAGACCACACCAGCAATACTGCATTGAGTTCTGAGGATCTCATTATCAGAAAGATAATTACAAGTTAGAGGGAGTTCAAAGGGTACCAAAAAGTGATCTCAGGGCTGGAGGGATTGATCTGAGGAAAGATTAAAATTAGTCTAAGTAGTCACAAACGGTATGAACCATGATAATAATCTGCAGGTATTTGAAGGGCGTAAAAAGGAAGGAGGGAGAGCGATTATTTAGGGTGGTGGAACTAGTATAACTGGGATAATTATTTATTTATACAGTGCTTAAAGTTTACTCAGATGTTTTATAGAACAAATAAAAATCCCTAGCCCAATCTACAATCTAATTGTAGACATTACACAACAAGCAACAAAAGGCATATCTTAAGGACTTTATATAACATCCTTTGACTTCTTTTCTAAACAAATTTACCTAGGAATCTAGCACTTGCCATTCCAGGGCTTACTGATGGTCTCTGTCACTCAGGATGTTGTCTGCAGTGTGGCCAAGCTAGAATACATTTACTACCTTTGAGTATGTGACAAGATTCATAGAAAAGACAAAGTTTGCCATCTAGAGGCACAGTAAGGAAATCCACTTTTTCTTTTTTACAGAGCCTGATACTGAACAATTAAAGTCAGGCCCGGCCTACAGTATGCGATTACTTCAGAATTAGCCGACTTAAATCAAAGTAAAATTTGTTATGTCCACACGACCAAACTGGTTTTTTCCATTTAAAGGGCTCTTTAATTCGATTTCTGTACTCCACCTCGGCAAGGGGAGTAGCACTAAAATCGAGATAACAGGTCCAGATTAGAGACGCAATTCCATGTTATTAGCCTCCACGAGCTATCTCACAATGCTCCATTGTGACCGATGTGGACAACAGTCTCAACTCCCATGCACTAGCCAGGTAGGCAGGAAAAGCCCCGGGAACTTTTGAATTTCATTTCCTGTTTGGGCACCGTGCCGAGCTCATCAGCACAGGTGATCATGCAGACCCCACCATCACAGGCGACCATGTGGAGTCCAGCATCACAAGAGACCACACAGTCCCGGATTCGCAAATGAGCTCCAGCATGGACCGATGGGGAAGTACTGGATCTCATTACATGTTGGTGAGACGAAACGGTTATGGCAGAACTGCATTCCAAAAACAGAAACACAAATACATACGGTAAAATCTCCCGTGCCATGACTCAGAAAGGCTACTTCAGGGACACAGAACAGTGCCGAGTAAAAATCAAGGAGCTGAGACAAGGGTACCAAAAAGTCAGGGAGGCGAACAGACGCTCTGGATCACAGCCCCAGACATGCTGCTTCTACCGGGAGCTGCATGCAATTATGGGGGGTGATACCACCACTACCCCGCCACTGTCCGTGGACACCAGCAAGGGAGGGAAATCACACGGAATGAGGAGGGTGAGTTTCTGGAGGACGAAGAGGATGAGGAGAAGGAGGAAGACAGAGCACAGGCTGCAAGTGGGGAATCCATTCTCCCCGGTAGCCAGGAACTGTTCCTAACACTGGAGCCAATACCTTCCACTCCTCCCAAGATGGGCTCTCGGACCTTGACTCTGGAGAGGGCATTTCTGGTGAGTGTTGTTTTTAAGTACAATGCAGGGTTTAAAAGCATGGTTGTTTGATTCGTTTGCCTTGAAGACTTGTGATGCATTCGCCTCCAGTAGAGCTACTGGAAAAGTCTGTTAACGTGTCCAAGGATGGAGCGTGAATCCTCCAGGGACATCTCCATGAAGCTCTCATGGAGGTCCTCAGCAAGCCTTTGCAGTAGGTTTCTGGGTAGGGCTGCCTTATTCTGTCCTCCATGATAGGACACTTTTCCCCGTCAGGCCAGTAGAAAGTAGTCGGGAATCATAGCTCCACAGAGCACGGCAGCGTAAGCTCCTGGGTTTTGCTCGCATGCAAGCAACATTCTTTCTTTATCTGTCTGTGTCAGCCTCATGAGACTGATGTCCATGTTTGGTTGAGGCCTGATCAGAGCCTGATCGGAGCCACGCGGTGAGTGTGGGCGGGGGAACCCAGCCTCGCTGAGCTGTTCACGTTTCGGTTAAAAGGTTCATCCCTGACCAGAGTCTGATCGGAGCCACACGGTGTGGGTAGGAGGAAACGCAGCTGCGCTGGGCTGTACGCGTTTACCTTACAGGGCTCAAAGCCCGATGGGGTGGGGATGGGGTACTCTTTTCACGCAGTGGTGTCAGCATTGTGCTTAAAGGGGGGGGGGCGGCGGTGGGTTCGGTATGAAGCGATCATCCCACAGAGACCATAGGCCAGGCCCTCCTTTTAAATAAGAAAAGCCCAGTGCATTGCTTTTTATGGGAAAGGGGGGGAGGGCAGCATTCCACAAGCATTGAACTGAATGTGGAAGCAGAATCCCCCATGCCCCAGGCCTTACCATGGCTGTCTGCAAGCTGAATTCTGCTGCCCAGCCGTGCGTGATGCCGTGCTCACACCAAAACTGGCAGGCACCTCAGTACAAGAGGCAAAATCCAACCTTGTACAGAAAGCACATGTGTAGTGTCTATGAATTGTCTGTTTCACTGAGAGAGAGTGTCCCCTTTGTTCTCTAGAGTGTATCTTTTAAAATTCTACCCTCCCTTTCTCTCCTCCCAAAGGTGCCAATGTTTCAGCTCAGCCCCTATCAACTGGACCCAGAGGCTGGTCCAGATTAGAAGGCGGAAAAAATGAATTTAGGACATGTTCACTGAGCTTATGAAGTCTTCCCACACTGATAGGGCCCAGTAGAATGCATGGATGTTCAGGACATACAATAGCAGATTTAAGGACAGCCATCCTGCAGCAAAAAAAACCTTCAAGACGAGGGCAGTATGGCCTATTGGCCAGAGTCAATAGTCGCCCCTTGCCTCAGAGCAGTGCGGCCTATCGGCCAGAGTCAATAGCTGCCCCTGTGTTGCAGGGAAGTAAGGCCTAATGGCCGGAGTAAATAGCGCCACCATTGTGACGTGGCAGTAAGGCCTAATGGAAGGAGTAAATAGAGGGGGGGTCACCCACCTAAGGGTGTGGCGGCCTAGGTAGGGGGGCCCCGACCCAGGGCCATAACTGTGGTGTAGCACCTGGCCACTGACTCAGCGGGGGGTCGGACCGAAACACACTGAGTTTCACTGGGTGGGAGGTACCACTCCACCACCCTACCTGGGTCACTTCCTGCCGGGTCTGTCGATAGCGTCTCCCAGGCATCTCCGGTTCCTCCACAAACTGTCGGGCCAGTCGTCCCCTCTGGCTGCTCCCAGTCCTGGGCTTCAGGTAGGTTCGGGTAGTCCTCAGGCTCTGGCTCCAGCTCCTTCAGGGGCTGTGGCTGGTCTTCCACAGTGTTAAATATAGCTTCGATGTACATGTCAGTCTGCATGGCCCGGCCACTCTGGTTTGTATCTCTCATATTTATGCAGCTGTCTCGCATGCTGTAAAGTTTTCTCATATAAATAGTTGTGTAATAAGAACCCATTTATTAGAACTGTTTAATAGTCACCTGTTTAGTATAATTGTTTAATAGTCAATTACCGTAATTAGCCTTTAAATTCACCCATTACCCCTCTTCTTAATAAATAAACAAGTTGTTAAATTGCCATCAGTGTCCCTGTAAGTTCTTTCCGAAAATCCTTATCGAACCTTTAACATTTACATGGTGTCACAAACAGGATTTTCGGAGGACTCACCCTGCCCCTGGGCAAGTGGCTGAGATAAAGATGATATGACAGAACAGTTTCCGCATCTGCAATACCACCTCTTAACCAGTCGTTCCCACAATAACACACTGAAATGGATCTGTTCTATAGGAACAGGCCAAGGCCGTGAGGATTACACCGTACCATTAACATTATCTGACAGTGGGTGTCTTCTTTGGTGCCACCCAGGGCCGGCGACAGAAATTTGGAGCCCCCCTACTCTGATAGTTTGGGGGCCCCCCCAGCCCAGCCGCCCCCCCCCCAGCCCAGCCAACAGTGGCTGGGGGCCCAACAGCAGCTGGGGGCCCCCCAGCCCAGCCCAGCCGGCGCTCCCCCCTCCCAGCTGACAGCGCCTGGGGGAGGAAGCCCAGCGCCCCCCCCCCCCCCCGCCCAGCCGGTGCTCCCCCCCAGCTGACAGCTGGCCGCAGCGGGAGCGAGAGCCCGGGAGCGGCGTGAGCCGCCCTTGCTGCTCCCCCCCCCCGCCCTTTGCCGCTGCCGCCGGCCGGGCTCACTGCTCCGGCCGGGGACACGCGCACTCGTCTGGAGGAGAGCCGCGCCGGATGACTACGGGTAGAGCTGTACCGGGGCCCCCCTAAAGTGCGGGGCCCAGTACAGCTCTACCCGTAGTACCCCCTTGTCGCTGGCCCTGGTGCCACCCACCATTTAGGTGCCAGCCAGCTGACTGCTCTCTGCAGCCTCATTGCACGGAGGCTGGAGAGATCAGCAATGCTGAGGATCCTAACCAATTGTGGAAACAATGCTGCCGCATTGTCAAAAAGCAGGGGGCACCATGTCTAAATTGGAACCTGTGCCCCGGGTGTCTCTCACTGATCACTCACACAAGTTGTTATGTCAAACAGTGAACTGGAGGCCGTTAAAAGGATTAAAAAACTATGTCCTGATGAATACAAGTCTAAGGACGTAACCACCGTCTTATGTCGGATGCTAGGAAATGCCCTCGACTTGTGCTCTGTCCTGCACGGGGGCACATTGTTTGCAGCTAGACAATCAACCCAGGGCTCCTCAAAAAATAGTAAGGAAGAAGTAAAGTCCACCCCAAATCCCCCTTCCACCACGAACCTTTCCCAAAAGCCTATCCCACCCCCATATAAGTTCCCCAAAACCTCCTTGTACCCCGTTCTACCATCTGCCCCTCTCTCAGCTGAACCCCTACCAGCAACCCTGTTAAAGGCTCTGCCCATTGCCTTGACCAAAACCAAAATTAATAATCAGGGTTACACCACCTAGGTCACAGAATACCAAGTCCGTAATAAGTCGAAGATGAAGGAGTTCGTAGCGAACACCAAGTGGCTTGACGGAGAGCCCGCTTTTGTGTGGCTGGGAAGACTAGCTTTGGAGCACGGCTCCGAAGCAGTTAATAGGAAGGAAGCCAAGGTTCTTGGTAAGGCTGCCAATTGGACACAATTGGGCCACCAGTTATTAAATAATCAGATTTGGCCTGTAACCTCTCCTGCAGCGTGCCTGTTTGCCATGCAGGGTAGCTTTGCCAGTATGTACCTACCACCAGGCTCAGTAGGCGCAGCCAGTTCCCTAACTAATGACCCGGGAGGGTGTTTTGTTCTTCTCTTCTCGTTACAGGCGGCAGTCAGCCTTGTTCGTTCCACACATTCCCCGAGTAAGGGACAGAATGTCAATGTCTGGTTTGCAGCCTACTAAACTCAGGAAATTGGTTAAAACCAGTCACTCACATCCCTCACTCCTACAAATTGCCTCGTTTGTTCACGTCCCGTGACTTCTGCATCCACTCCTCCCTTTGCCTTTGTACCGGTTCCATACAATTTCACCAGTTTTATAAATGGTTTTGTTAATTGTTCCAATCCTCTTATTCAGTTTGCCCCGAAAAATCTGTGAAATAATTGCTCACAGCAGCTGGACAAAAATGTATCTTCCTTTCTCAATACTCGTAGAGTCACCCTCCCCTTACTTGTTTCAAATTCCTCCCCAATGGCATCTCACTACTGGTATTTTAGAGGCCGCTCCAAAATTGGCCAACAAAGCCTCATAGTTACAACTTCGGGGTTTTATCCTCACTGCCTTTCTGTTTTCGAACCCGCTAATTTAACTCGGGAAAATAACATTACATAGCAAATAGCTTATCAGCTTATCGCAACAAGCCAAAGTAAGTTTTTAGCTTCCCTTATGCAAACATACCTCCCATTTCACATTGTTTTTACATATGTCCCTTCCGTTTCTATCTCTCTTAGACCCAGCTGCTTTTAAATCTGTGGTCGCGCTGCCTATACCGTACTTCCCCCAAATCCTCAGGGCGTTTGCACCATTGGCACCCTGTATCTTCAAGGCGAAGGTATTTATATCTTGCCATCTAGCCACCAACACTGTCATAGTATCTCCTGGTTACAGGGATCAGGCCTCCCACCAGAAGTTAAACAGACTCTGCAGGACCTCCCCTTCGAGGGTACAGAGTTATTCTCTGAAAAGACAGACTCTAGACTTCAGTCCTTGAAGGACTCCAGGGTCGTTATGAGGTCTCTGGGGATGCACACCCCAGTTGCCCAGAGACGCCCATTCAAGCCACTGTCTCAGCACCCTTACCCCCCACCTAGGCCTAGGCAAGACTTCTTCAGACACCGTGGTCGTGGGAGCAGGCGCCGCTCAACCTCTCGCCACCAGGGGCAGCCACAGGGACCTAATAAGCCTCCTCCCGGCCCCAGGGAAAACTTTCAAAGTCTTGGTCAAGGACGGAATACCACTCAATTTGGATCCTACCCCACCCTTTTGTCAGCGTTTATCCCACTTCCACCGTGCCTGGTCTCTGGTAACCACGGATCGCTGGGTCCTCCGCATGGTGGAAAGGGGATACTCCCTCCAATTCTCCTCCTCCCCCCCTTCCCACCCACCCTCCCCGTCCCTCTTCAGGGACCCTTCTCACGAGCAACTCCTTTTACGGGAGGTTCAGTCCCTCCTGTCTATGGGAGCTATAGAGGAGGTCCCGGTGGAGTTCAGTGGGAGAGGTTTTTACTCCCGTTACTTCCTAATCCCCAAGGCAAACAGAGTCCTGAGGCCTATCCTAGACCTTCAGGAACTCAACAAGCATATGATAAAGTTGAAGTTCCGCATAGTCTCCCTGGGGACCATCATTCCCTCCTTGGATCCTGGAGACTGGTATGCTGCCCTCGACATGAAGGACGCATATTTCCATATAGCCATTTTCCCACCTCACAGGCGCTTCCTACGTTTCAAGGCCAGCCACAACCACTATCAGTTCACGGCCCTGCCATTCAGCCTCTCCATGCATGGCGAGTTTTCACAAAGTGCATGTCCATGGTAGCAGCTTTCCTCCGCGGAAGGAGAGTAATGGTGTTTCCGTATCTGGACGACTGGCTCATCAAGGGCAAGTCCAGGCAGGAGGTCCAGTCGCACATGTAGTTAGCCGTGACTACGTTTCATCGGCTAGGAATACTACTCAACGTAGAAAAGTTGACTTTAGGCTGGAGTTCATAGGCACAGTGCTGGACTCCACTCAGGCACGGGCCTCCCTTCCTCTCACCCGTTTCCAAGTGATGTTGACCATTATATCAAGTATTCAAACCTTTCCAACCACCACGGTACGAACATGCCTAAGCCTTCTGGGGCACATGGCCTATTGCACATACATCACCCAATACGCCAGGCTGCGCCTGCGCCCTCTTCAGTCCTGGCTGTCCATGGTTTACCGATCAAGTTGGGTCAGCCTGAACATGCTGGTCACAATCCCCGGTCCGGTCCTGTCCTCTCTGACTTGGTGGCAGGATCAGTCTCTGGTTTGCGAAGGTCTCCCCTTCCATGCTCCTCAACCTTCAGATGCTTCTCCACTCGGATGGGGTGCACACCTGGGGAACACCAGGACTCAAGGTCTTTGGTCGTCCGCTGACCTGGCGCTGCACATCAACGTTCGAGAGCTGAGGGCTGTTCGTCTGGCATGCCAGGCGTTCAAAGAGCAATTACAAGGCCACTGTGTGTCAATACTAACAGACAACACAACAGCAATGTTCTATGTCAACAAGCAGGGAGGCGCCCGGTCCTCCCCTCTGTTGAATGAGGCTCTTCTCCTCTGGGACTTCTGCATAGCCCACGCTATTCACCCAGTGGCATCCTTCCTACCAGGGCTACAGGACACTCTTGCGGATCACCTGAGCAGATCCTTCTCATCCCACGAATGGTTGATTCATCCCGATGTGATCCGTTCGATCTTCCTGAAGTGGGGATTTCCTCAGATTGACCTATTTGCCACCAAATCCAACAGGAAGTGCCTACACGTACCTGGCGAAGTGGAAGCGCTTCTCCTGTTGGTGTACTCAGCATGGTACCTCCCCACGATCGGTTTCTATCCAGCTCATCCTGGAGTACTTGCTCTCCCTCAAGCAGCAAGGTCTGGAGCTGTCCTCAGTGAGGGTGCACCTAGCTGCAATTTCTGCATTCAACCCAGGTGTCTCCGGCCAGTCAGTATTTTCAAACCTAATGGTCGCTATATTCTTTAAGGGCCTGGACCAACTGTACCCTCAAGTGTGCCAGCCAGTCCTATCGTGGGACTTGAACCTGGTCTTGTCTTGTCTCATGGGGCCCGTTCAAGCCAATGGCTACTTGTTCTCTCCTGTATCTATCATGGAAGACAGTATTCCTGGTCGCAATAACTTCAGCACGAAGAGTGTCGGAGATCTGGGCACTAACCTCAGAGCCCCCTTACACTTTCTTCCACAAGGACAAGGTGCAGCTGAGACCTCACCCTGCCTTCCTGCCAAAAGTGGTATCGGCGTTCCATGTTAACTAAGAAATCTTCCTTCCGGTGATCTACTCGAAGCCTCATACCATAAAGCAAGAACAGCGCCGTCACACCCTAGATGTGTGCAGGGCACTTGCTTTTTATATTGAGCGTACGAAGTCATTCCGAAAATCGCCCCAACTGTTTGTGGCAGTAGCGGACTGCATGAAGGGGCTACCGGTTTCTACCCAGCGCATCTCCTAACGGATCACCTCTTGCATCCGCACTTGTTATGACCTTGCTGGTTCCCCTGTTAAACCATTCACTGCCCATTCCACCAGGACTCAGGCGTCTTCAGAGGCATTTCTAGCGCAAGTCCCACTCCAGGAAATTTGCAGAGCCTCCACATGGTCCTCGGTCCATACCTTTGCTACGCACTACACATTGGTTCAGCAATCTAGGGATGACGACGCCTTTGGTTCAGTGGTCAGTGCTCAATCAGCTCCAACCCCACCGCCTAGGTAAGGCTTGGGAGTCACCTAATTGGAATGCATATGAACAATCACCCGAAAAAGAAAAGTGGGTTATTTACCTAGTAACTGTTTTTCTTCGAGATGTGTTGCTCATATCCATTCCAAAACCCACCCTACTGCCCCACTGTTGGAGCTCCCGGCAAGAAGGAACTGAGGTGGGTGCCAGATCGGCTGATGTACATATCTAGCGCCATAAAGGCACCACTCCAGGAGGCTCCACAGCCAACCTGGCGGGAGTTGCTAGGGTAAAAATCTTCCTGGCGACCATGCTCTCTGCACATGCACACCTAATTGGAATGGATATGAGCAACACATCTCGAAGAACAACAGATACTAGGTAAGTAACCGTTTTCCATGTACATGTCAGCCTGCATGTCCCGGCCGCTCTAGTCTGTATCTCTCATATTTATGCAGCTGTAACCACTAAGCGCTAAGCTGTAAACTCTGCCCGACAAAAAAATAGCAACAGGAAGCCACCTACGCTTGTGGTAAGCATGCAGCTAATCTGCCTAGTAGCAGGGCCCTTTTTGCATAGACCCAAACAGGTTCTAAGGGTTGTTTTTCCCCCTCAGCTTTTTTACTCTAAAAATTAGCACCAAGTTTCAGAGGCATTCCACATTTGGTCCGGGCCTAATCAACCCAGACAACACCTCACCGTTCCCGTATCTCCCTCTGAGCAAGTAACGATTGCCGGTCAAGTTCGTAATGCTGTTTATGTGTCTCAGTTTTGTAAGTGTTTATTTTAAAGCTTGAAGTTATATTTGTGTATCTTTCTGTAATTTTTTACCTCAAAATTTGTACTGTTACTTGTGTTCCTCATTTCTGTAAGTGCACACCTCAAAGTTTAAGGTGTCACTTGGGTGGCCCTTCTTCTGTAATTGTTTTACCTCAAAATTTACCTCAGGATTTGAAATACCCCCCATGTCTCACCTGCTGTAAAGTTTTCTCATGTAAATAGTTGTGTCCCCTTAGTAGTAATACAGTAAAACCTCGATTTAACGGACCTCGAGTTAACGGACTTCGGATGCAACGGACAAAATTTCTGATAAATATCAGACCGCGACCCCTCCCTGCTGCGGCCCCGGTCCCCTTCCCTGGCGGCCGTCTGCTGGCTCCCAGCTGCTGCCCCGGTCCCGGCAGAAGGCGGGCTGGCTCCTGGCTCCCAGCTGCCATGGCTCCCGGCTGCCGCCTGGGTCCCGGCAGCGGGCGGGCTGGCTGCCAGCTCCCGGGACCCAGGTGGGCTGGCTGCCGCCCGGGTCCCAGCAGCGGGCGGGCTGCTCCGACAGCTCGTTTTTTTTAAATTAAATAACGGACTTTTTGATTTAACGGACACCCCCTCGCCCGAATTAGTCCATTAAATGGAGGTTTTACTGTAGTAGTTTTACCTCATTGTAAATGTTATATTAGATCAATCAATCAATAAGAAAAACCTGTTTAATAAAATTGTGTAATTAGAACCCATTTATTAGAACAGTTTAATAGTCACCTGTTTAGTATAATTGTTTAATAGTTAATTACCGTAATTAGCCTTTAAATTCACCCAATACCCCTCCCCATAATAAATAACAAGTTGTTAAATTGCCATCAGTGTCCCTGTAAGTCCTTTCCGAAAATCCTTATCGAACCTTTAACATTTACATGCAGGAACTCCCCAGATATGTCCTCCCCCTATGGCCATCAGCATAGAATGAGCCGAGCTCCCTCCTTTTATACAGCCAGAGTACTTGGCGCATGCCCAGTACTGTGGGGGCGGGACTTCCGCTGCCAGTGCTTCCAGCCTGTCCCTGCCTGGGCTAGTGTGGGGCTGCTCTGCCCCATCACAGTACACCATGAACAAACCACTCCAGAAAATGAATTGAAGCGTCTCAAGTGCATCCACAGACTTTGGCAAAACACCAGAAAGATGCTGGAGTTCACGTACCAGTAGACGTCCTTGTCCATGATACTGCCATCAGAACTGATTCCAGATTCCTGCACAATGTTTCCAATTCACTTGTTGGAAAAAAGTTTGCAATGTTCTACACATCACACAGGAATCCAAACACATTCATGTGTTCTCACAATAATGCAAAACATTCTCCCAGCTTCATGAGAGCAGAGTCTATAGCACTATTGAAGAAGTCAAATATAAATCTCTTTTTCTTCATCACCAATGACTTGATCCTCTGCTTTGTAGCTGAACAATTTCTTCTTTCTGTGGGCTTCTGTTTCAGCTAGCCCTGCACGCATTGATGCTTCTTCTGCTATCTAGTTAGCAATTAGCAATGACCCTTCAAATCCATTTTCATAATTCTGTATTTCTGTCCGAGTAGCTTCAATTAATTTCCTGACATAATCAACATCAAGCACTGAGCTCTGCATTTTTTTCCTTACAATATCAATTTTAAACAGTTAGTTAAGCCAAACCACAAGTGAGAAAATGAACTGAAATGAGGAGAGTTCATCCACCAGTGATCCAGCTTCTGCATATATTCCATTATCTTTTGTCATTTCTCTCCATTTCAGCAGCACCTCTCGCACATTCTAGATCTGAAACTGCAGGGCAGAGAGATAAAAATATTATTTCTTTTGTTTATCACTTTACAGTGCAAATATTTGTAATAAAAATAATAAAATAAAGTGTGCACTGTGTACTTTGTATTCTGTGTTGTAATTGAAATCAATATATTTGAAAACGTAGAAGAACATCCACAAATATTTAATAAGTTTCAACTGGTATTCTGTTATTCAACAGAGTGATTAAACATGCCATTAATCACAATTACTTTTTAAGTTGTGTTTATTTCTGAGTTAACTGCAATTAATCGACAGCCCTACAAATTATGTAATTTTTCTGAGAATATTTCAAAGCTTTTATCTCAAGTCTGTACTGAAGTGATTTCAGTTCAACAGACACTTTTCACTGTAAGATCTACCACTGTATAATGGACCATCAAATTTTGTTAGGCTTCATGTCTTAAACGTACTCATTACTGGTCTTTCCAGAGTGTCCTACTGGAACAATCCTGACCCAACTTACAGAAGACACAACATTTCCCTAAATTTGGGACAATACTGCATTCTCCAACCTGAAGTCATTCAAAACTTCTGGTGGTAAGTTGTCCCTGCCAAAGGTGGAGTCTTTTCCAGCCATTTGCCACAGGCGATCCAACTATCAAAGATGAACCTTCCTCTAACAGATAGCTTGCATTGTGACCCAGATATGTGAAGACTCAGGCTCTGCTCTGTTTCTGTCAGGAATGAATTCCATAGCTGGGGATCTCTAATGAGAATATCTGATCCCCAACCCTTGGGCCCATATGTGGGAGCACTTCCATCACTGGGCCAGATGGGAAGAGATTTTTTTGAGTTAGATGGATCTTAGAGCACTTAGGACTTTATAGCTAGTGACCAAGACAATGAATCATACCCAGTTATCCAGTGTAGAGTGCTAGTGCAATGTGCTCTTATCAACTCATCACACTTACAAGGTGGGTTGCTGTCTTCACCTGAAAGCCAAGGCTCATTGTGGCCCTTGAAGAGGAGGCCAAAGTAGACCATATGACAACTCTGTAGGTGACAAAAGTGTGGATAATGACAATTAAGGCTTGGTCTACACTAGCAACTTATGCTGGTATAACTACATTGCTCAATGCAGTTATACCAACCTAACTCCCAGTGTGGACAGCACTATGTCAATGGGAGACTGCTCACTGGTGTAGGTAGCATCTTCACCAAAGTCCTCTTATAGGAGATTGACTCAGAGTTCCATATAGTCTAGCATACATTGGCTGTTCAGCAGCACTGTGGTCATAACCTTTTCTCCCAGTCACACCCTCCAAGCAGAGCAGCAACACATCGTTCACCTGGTCGGCTAAGTCAGTTTTCCACTTACTTTGTGCAGCTGGAGCAGTTCGAAGCATATGGAACAGAGGATCAGAACAGGTGCAAATGCCTACAAGATACAAGGCCAAGGTGAATCAGGCCTCCTGGCTTTAGAAATGAAAGGGAGCTTGCATGCTGGAGCTTTCAGTAGGGATGCATTGCCATATACTCATTTTAAAAATGCCAAGTACAGTAGACTCTCGATTATCCAGGATTGGGTTAACCAGGATGTCAAAAAAAATCTGCGTAACTCACAGGGCCGGCTCTGGCTATGTTGCCACACCAAGCACAAAAAAACAAACAAAAAAACAAAAAAACCCAAACATCAGGGTGCAGGGCAGCCAGTGAACCAACACCCCGCCCCCTGGCGCAGGATGGCCGGTGATCCAACCTCCCCCCTGCCCCAATATTTCCTATGAATGGTGATTATCCAGGATTTTATTAACCAGGATTAATTTTTTCCCTATCATCATAAGAATCTATTAATTAAGCAATAGGACACAGCGGGGTAAGTGCAATAGAATAATTATTTATGTCTAGGTGCACTGTTAGGCATAAAGTCATCCACCAATTAAAAATTGAAAGCATTGTTCGTTAATAAAGCTTCTATTTCAAACTTTGCCTTTGCCCTCTAGCACACGTGCTTCAAAGAGATTGCCAGCAGAGTGAGAACTACTCCCGTTTCATTGGCTAGAAAGTAATATCTCCTTCCGGCTTTAGGCACAGCAGTGTAAAAGAGTAAATAGGGCTACTGAGTAATTTCCATTACATTGAATGAGGATGACTTCTTCAAATTAAACAAACTACTCCATCCTGCTTCGTTAGAAATCATTACTTTTACCACGATTTGGGAACAAAAATAGCAGGAGAAAAAATGTTACGTTTGCGTTTGCCCTTTCATGGGCATATTTATATAGCAGAGGGTGTTGTAGTTAAACTCTACCCTGGGCACAACTCTCTGATGTTCTGCTTGGTTACACCAGAGGTAAATTTGGTCAGACTGTTTTTCAACTAATTAGCTTCCTGTTCTTCCGAATTTACTTTCAGGGATCAAGGTTAATCTTTTAGTTAAGGTGTTTAAAATATGTTGAAAATCTCTCTCTTGCAATAAGTACATCACAATAAGTACATCACCAACAAGTACATCACCTTAGGACCTGTGTTTTGCTTGCATATCAGTGCTCCTTTGGTGTCAGAAAGCACTTGTCCCTTAGACTCATACTTCCCATTATGATGATAGCTCAACATGACATGCACCTATGGTTTAATCACACCATACTCCTTTTAATGAGACTCATCTATCTTTCTTTCCTGCTTCAAACTATTTCCTGCTTTAATGAGATTTATGATGAAAGAAAGAAAAATGCCTCCTAAATTATTCTGCTCAGCTGGCGTATTACCTTTTGCAAAACCTCAATCAGCTGTGGTAAACATCTCTTTGACATGAATTTGCCTTTTTTATATTCTGCTTTCGAAATTTAAGAACAGCTAACTTTCTGCTGGTAAAAGGTATATGATGAGCAATTTAAGGCCCTAATTTGAAAAAATAACAGATAAAAGGAGGTTTGCAGTAGAAATCTCACAGACGTCTGTAGGTTTTAAAGCTATAATAAGATTTAACTGGCCAAATTGGAAAGACTCCTTTAATTAGCAGTTTCACTTCCCACGCTAACCTTTGTATATGAGTTATGGAGATAATGTAGTTCTGGCAAAAATATGTTAATGTAGAATTCAAACCAGCTCAAAAATAAGCAGTAAAGTGAAAGGAGGTTAAACGTGGCTATTGTTTTAGAGCACAAATGGAAGTGTGCTGGCATCAGAAGTTTCTTTCAGTCCCTTCACAGTATTCTTTATGGGCCAAAGCATATTACTAATATACTCGGGTCAAATTTATCTCTGATGTAACTTTACTGAAGTCAGTGGTGTTCCACCAAGAACTAACAGACCTCTTGGGAATTGTAGAGGGGTGGTAGGGCCCCCTGCTGGCCAGGAGGGAAACAACCCCTGGCCAAGGCCAGAGGGGGCGGAGCCAGGGCCGGTCAAGCCCCACCCCCAGAAGGTCGGGGCCCGACCCTGAAGTTCAAAAGCTCTGCTGCCGAGCTCACTGAGGCGGCAGACACCGGAGAGATCGGATGTTCCGGGGCTGGCTCCGGCCAGAGAGCCGCCGAGCCAGCCGCTTCCCTGCTATTGGGAGAAGCCGCCCACGCTGCCGCTTGCCAGGTACCCGGAGGAGCCCCTGGACCTGCCGTCTGGTCGCTACCCGGAGGAGCCGCTGGGGCAGCCGCTTCCCCACTACTGGGAGAAGCCGCCGACGCTGCCGCTTGCCCGCTACCCGGAGGAGCCGCCGACCCAGCCGGCCGCCTACTATCCAGAGGAGCCGCCGACAGAGCCTGCCTACTACCCAGAGGAGGACTTGCCAGACCTGCCGCCTGACAGTGACCCCGAGGAACCTATGACCCTGGAACCCAGTGAGGACCCCGAGACAGCCCAGGTACCAGGGGAGGGGGAGTCCGGAAGTTGCCTGGGGGAAGGCCCCGAGCCAATGTCAGTGTGTTGCGGTCAGGATCCCCACTGACTGCAGCGAGCCTTCCGCTGAGAGGGCCCCGGGCTGGGGCGCAGTGGAAGTGCGTGGGCCTGCGCCCCCCCTGCCCCCCCCACCGGTGGGTGGCAGTCTCCCCCTCATACAGATACCTGGCCTATAGGCTCCTGAACTATTGCTCAGCCCCTGCTTAAGGGCCTGAGCCCCTGACTCATCATACTTGTTATTGCCCGCCCTGCCTCAGGGCCCGGGGCCACTGAACTATTGCTCGGCCCTACTTGAGGGTCTGAGCCCAGACTCATTGAACTATTGCGCAGCCCTACTTGAGGGCCTGTGCCCCAGACCCATTGTATTGGTTGTCGCCCGCCCTGCCTCAGGGCCTGGGCCCCTGAACTACGGCCCAGCCCCTGCTTGAAGGGGCTGGCCCCCGGATTGCGACCCACTGTGGCTCCCGCCCGGCGTGAGGGCGGGAGCTAGGACCCTGCGGCCCCGCTAATTCCCCTTAGGGGCCGCACAACAGCGAAGAGAGGGGTAGGATTTCCCGCCGGGCCGGCGGAAGGGGGCGGAGCCCCCGGTACCCCTCGCTTACAGGAATCTTTCAGGTTACCTGCTGGCTTTACACAGTTCCCCAGTACTTTCACTCACTAATTGAGTTATCAAGACATTTTAAGAGAGAAAAAACCCCAAACCAACCCAGTTTTGGCTGCTTTGGATAGTCCATCACTAGAATTCATTATATGACTGCAAAACACTAAGCTGCACAGGTAAACTGCCTTATTTTTAAACATATTAAGCTTAGCTATTATTCCACCAGCCTTATCCTACAATTTCTAAGGCTATTAAACTAGAAAGAATGGGAATGGCAAGGCAAATTATTTTCTAGCTTTCTCATTTCAAGTGGACAAAGGCTTTTGGTTCTGCATCCTCCACCCAATCAAGCAGTCCCAGTGGACCAGATCCGTTACTGTCTTCTATCTTGTGCTGATTTAACAAAGAGTCCTGTGGCACCTTAAAGACTAACTAAAGTATTGAAGCATAAGCTTTCGTGGGCTAATACCCACTTCGTTGGATGCAAGCAGTGGGTATTAGCCCACGAAAGCTTATGCTTCAATATTTTAGTTAGTCTTTAAGGTGCCACAGGACTCTTTTTTTACCTCTGCTATTCCAGACTAACACCTCTCTGATTCTTGTGCTGATTATTTACCCCCCAAGAAAAGTGACAGTAAAATGCTACTACATCAGAATTCTCCACTTACATAGCGGTAGCCTTTTATGCTCACTTTGCATAGGTGTGAGTGAGTACACAAGGCAGTGGCAAATCAAGTCTGTTGACTATTTAATCCTTTTTTCATTCTCATGATAGTTTTACAGCTTCCACTTGTGTCTTATTTTTGTATAGAATACTAGCATAAGTGCCCGGCGTTGCTCGGGTCAGTCGGAGGTGGGGAGGGGGCAGACAGTTGACACCCCCTGACCAACCCCAAAACCCACCCTTTACCCACCCTGACACCTTCCCACCCCCCCGACCAACCCCAAGACCCCCCGGCTCACTTACCCCCCGACCAAACCCGACAACCCCACCTGACCCCCCAAAACAAACCCAACACCCCCACCTCACCCCCCGACCAAACCCGACACCCCCACCTCACCCCCTGAGCAAACCCGACACCCCCACCTCACCCCCCGACCGAACAGTGTATTTAATAATCTGTGTGCTACACAGTGCACCGTGAGCCGGGGGGGGGGGGTGTCGGGTTTGGTCGGGGGGTCAGGTGGGGTTGTCGGGTTTGGTCGGGGGGTAAGTGAGCCGGGGGGTAAGTGAGCCGGGAGGTAAGTGAGCTGGGGGGTGTAGGGTTTGGTGTGGGGGGGTGGGAAGGTGTCGTGGTGGGTGAGGGGTGAGGTGTGGGTGTTGGCGTTGGTCAGGGGGTGTTGCGGTTGGTGGGGGGGGTGAGGTGGGGGTGTCGGGTTTGCTTGGGGGGGTGAAGTGGGAGTGTCGGGTTCGCTCGGGGGGTAAGTGAGCCGGGGGGTGTCAGGTTTGGTCTGGGGGTGTTGCGATTGGTGTGGGGGTGTGTGGTGGGGGGGTGAGGTTCAGTCGGGGGGTAAGTGAGCCAGGGGGTGTCGGGTTTGGTCTGGGGGGGTGGGAAGGTGTTGGGGTGGGTGTTGGGGTTGGTCAGGGGGTGTTGCGGTTGGTGGGGGGGTGAGGTGGCAGTGTCGGGTTTGGTCGGGGGGTAAGTGAGCCGGGGGGGGTGTCGGGTTTGGTCTGGGCACCCACCCCAACACCTTCCCCCCCCCAGACCAAACCCAACACCCACACCACACCCCTCACCCCCCCGACACCTTCCCACCCCCCCAGACCAACCCCGACACCCCCCCGGCTCACTTACCCCCCGACCAAACCCGACACCCCCACCTCACCCCCCCAAGCAAACCCAACACCCCCACCTCACCCCCCACCAACCGCAACACCCCCTGACCAACCCCAACACCCCCACCTCACCCCCCGACCGAACCCGACACCCCCACCTCACTTACCGTCCCACCAAACCCAACTCAGATCCGTCGCAGCGGGGGAGGGGGCCCAGAGCCGAGGGATTCCGGGGACCTTCGCAGGTGGGGGGGGGGCACAGAGCTGATGGAGTCCGGGGTTGAGGTGGGAGGGGCAGAGAACTGAGGGCTCTTCGGGGTTCCGTTGGGAGGGGGGAGGAGTAGAGAACGGAGGGATCTCCGGGGTTCCGTTGGGAGGGGGGAGGGGCAGAGAACTGAGGGATCTCCGGGGTTCCGTTGGGAGGGGGGAGGGGCAGAGAACGGAGGGATCTCCGGGGTTCCGTTGGGAGGGGGGAGGAGTAGAGAACGGAGGGATCTCCGGGGTTCCGTTGGGAGGGGGGAGGAGTAGAGAACGGAGGGATCTCCGGGGTTCCGTTGGGCGGGGGGAGGGGCAGAGAACTGAGGGATCTCCGGGGTTCCGTTGGGAGGGGGGAGGGGCAGAGAACTGAGGGATCTCCGGGGTTCCGTTGGAGGAGGGAGGGGTGAGCTGAGCGAGTGAGGTGTCTGTTGGAGGGGGGTATTATGACATCATCACCACCTAACCGCCCAGCCGATGTGATTGGCCCTGAAAGACTTTCACCCCTGGGGGGCGTCAGAGGTGAGATCCGAAAATTTTTCGACCCTTACCAGCATCTAGACCCCAAAACCCCTCACTGTACCAAATTTCAAGTCTCTGGCTCAAACGGTGCGGGAGGAGTTCGCAGTCATACGTACATACGTACATACATACACACATACATACATACACCACTTGACTTTTATATATATATAGATATGCAAAGATAAACATACAAGATACAACTTTCAACAGCTGTCCCCATTTTGCCTGCTGGCATGTGGAAAGTCTTGTAATCTCCATTTTGTGGTAAAAATGGTATTGTTATCTGATTGTTTTGTATTGTTTGTTACCTGCTTCTGGTTAACTGCTATAGAAATAGGAGACTAACTGTGTTTCTAAGATGAAGTCTGTGTTTTAAAAATGGAGTAGATCAGCTGGATGGATATGCAGCCATAATCTAGAACAGAGACGCAGCACCTGTCAGTACATGTCATGCATATAATTAACATTTAATATGCAACATTGTTTGTTATACATGTAGCAGTAAGTGTTGTGAGCCAACGGCCGGTGGCTATGACACTTTTCAAATCTGTGTACAAACTATGTATGTGGCAGTAAACTATTGGCTGTATGAAGCTGTGATACTCTTTGAAGTTATTGGTTGTGTGTATCTGTGACAATTCTTGAATCTTGTATATATGTTCTGACTGCCTGATGATTTGCGGCAGTCAAGTTTGGAGCGTTAGCCCCTTGACTCCCTATTCGTGCACGAATAAACCTTTTTTTTATTCAGGTTACCTTGCGACTCTGCCTGTCTTTGAAGGTGAATTGGGAGACCTCCAAAGGAACGAGCCTTTGTGCAACAATTTGGATTAAGTTAATTTAATAAATAGGAATATTGGCCTACATTTTCAAAAGTACTTTGGGTGGCCAATTTGATTCACCTTAAAGGTACTAATTTTTCAGCCAGTGCTGAGCCTATACTGTAGGAAAATCAGACACCTTTAAAATGTTTGAAACTGTACCAAAAATGGAGGCACCACAATCACGTATTACTTTTTAAATGTTTGGAGATCATTCACACCCCACTGAGGAAAGAAATAGTGATTAACTCCAGCCTTCCAATGGAGCCAGAATTTCATTCCATCAAAGTCAATGGGAGTTTTGCCATTGACTTCAACGGGGCAAGAATTTCACCCATGTTCACCATCCCCATCCAGCTGTAGTATTAGATACACCAAAATATTTACAGAAATATGTTTTTTCTTATCTAGCTCTCCTGGACTGAGTTGAAAAGGGCGGGTAGCGATCGATCGGCGGGTAGCGATCGATCTTCTGGCGATCGATTTCTCGCGTCTTGTGAAGATGCGAGAAATCGATCGTTCGCGGCACCCCCGTCGACTCCGGAACTCCAGCTTGCCGGGAGGCGCAAGCTGGAGTTGACGGGGGAGCGCGCCTCCGACTGCCGCTGCCGTGAGGACAGACGGTAAGTCGGCTGCAGATACGCAAACTTCAGCTACGTGATTCACGTAGCTGAAGTTGCGTATCTGCAGTCGATCCCCCGCCGTAGTCGGGACCAGCCCTAAAAGAATATCAGTTTAGAGGGTTTTTCTCTTGTGGATGGAAATACACAACACCATGCTGACTCTCAGAGCTGAACTTGAGGTGTTTGAGATCTGAACCTAAACTTTGTGGCGTGGGCCTTGTGTCTAATTGTAAACTAGTGTGCTGTGGCCCACTATTATGGATTATTGTGTGCTCATTCTATGTGGGACCCTCTGTATTAGAATACTTGAAAGTATTTTCCTCACAGTATTCACTGAGAAGGAAAAAACAAACTAGACCAAGGTCTTTCTTCTGTAATTAAGTCAATACACTGAGTTTCACACATCAAGTCTAATGATTTTACAGTCAAATACTTAATCATCTGAACTGCTGAGTAACCCAGTGTATTGTCATTCCTTAACATATTGATTAAGGTACTCAACTGATAAGAGGCAAGTTCACTGAATTGTTTAAGGACCTAATTTATTAACGTTTTCTTTAAAAGCACCAAATAAGGGAAAAGGGTCAGATGTGTCCAGAGCTATTTAAAGCTAGTTCAGATATCACTAAACCCATGAAATGACAAAACAATAATATGCATCTCACAGCTAAGTAGATGTGTATTGAAATCACCTATCCAGAGCAGCCCAACCAGAGGATGGATGCCTCTAATAAAGCAGACATTTAAAACAACAGTATAATTTTCACTTTGAGAAGTGAAGAGAACAGAGTAAAAGCATACAGACAGCGCAGGCCCTCCACCTGTGTTTTGTATTAGGAAACGTGAACTCCTGAACATTTAACAACCTGGGGTCATCCATACACTACACTACCACATAGTAACAGACTTTTCCCATAGACAGCAACTTTTCAAACACAGTTTGATGACAACTTTGACCATGCCAAAGCAAAATGACAATTTGATCTTGTAACTGAAGAATCTTGTGTGCACCAAAAACCCTACCCAACATACTCTAATCTAGACAGGATATTTATATACTTAGAAAAGTCAATACAGAATCTGAGACGACCTCAGGGTTGGCATGCACTGATAAATCTTGGGGAGCTGATGTTAACACCCTGTATCTGCATTCTGCTACTCTGCTGCTGAGTGTTGGCTTTGTGTCTGGAGTTGCCTGACACACAGCAAGTAATAAGGATACCCAGTTGAATGCAAGGGTGTGCATAATTACAGAATACATTTCCAGCCCTGCATCACTTCAAATTAGTCACGAAGCTGCAGTATGATGATCACACTAGGAACTTTTCCCAATATTTCCAACTGTCCGTTAATTAGATGGAAAACAGTAACCCAAATAGGACCCACTCCGGTCTGGCTGAACTTGCATTCTAACATTATTATTGGCACAAAATGGGATGGAACAAATGATCTTTGTGGAACCCCTTTGCCTTTCCCTACATGTACCCGTGCTCCAAGACCATCTGTTAGTCTTGGGTACTACTGAACCATTTTTAAATCTAGTCACGGATTGTGTTGTGCAAATAGTGGCGGAAGAAAAATGGGAACTTTGCATTAACCATTTTTGCTGGGGTGTTTCAAATTAGATGGGCTCAACTGTGCCAACAAAAAAGGCAGTATTTGGGATTTTTTTGGGGGGGGGTTCTATGTACTGCAATGGGTAGTATGCATTTCAGATACTTTTGCTGACTTTTTAATGACAACTCTTATAGCTTATTACCTCCAACCTTGATTTTATCATGATCTTTCTTTTTTCGGAAGGCACTTCTCCTGAAAATTGTCCTCTCAAAAACAGCATGTGAGCAGTGGAAAGAAGAATGACTTACTAGTACTGTCCTACATGTACATAGACATACCACTATTAGCAGTATTTCTGCAAATGGCATCCAAATACAGGGAACTCTACTTCAAGATGGTTAGTGCCATCAACTCTCAGTGAATTCAAGGTTAGTTGCATTCCATAATGATGAGTTTACTGCACAAATAGGCATGTCGGGTGCACTATATATTTTACTGATCTCATTTTTTAAAGCGAAGAAATGAGAAAAAGAAGAAGAAATGCCTAGCATAATCTTAATGTAAAGACAGCTTCTGAGGTCCTTACTCAGTCCGTTTAGCTTTTATGGGAATTTTAACTGCATGATGACTTTGTGATTTGGTCCACATTTTGTAAAATGCTTGTCAAAAACATACACTATATGCAGATTGTATCTGACATTCCTAATCATGTTAAGGAACTGAAAGTTCAGAGGCTTAGGGTCAAAATAGTGATTTCCATTTAGCAATATTAGCCTCTTAGCTATTATTAAAACTTGTAATAATTATTTGTTGTCTGAGATTTGAGAAGGAGATAAGCCAAACAGAAAATTGAATGCAAGTGAATAATTTATGGTAAGGAAATATGGGTTTGGTCCTCTAATACAGAGAGAACTTACTGTGTACATTATTCTGGAAATACTTTAATTAGGTTTAATTAGATTTTCTTCCACAAAAAGATTGAAGTACTGGTAGATATATATTTAAAAACTTATTGTTGCAGTAGCTGGAATATCTATTTGCAAAATTCTGTGTCCCCAGAACGTGGATGCATAACCCATCATAATGACAGTTAAACTCTATCCATTGAAAATACAGTAGACTCCTGATTATCCGGGCGCGGGTTAACCGGGCTGCGGATTAACTGGGATGTTTAAACGGGTCGGTAGGGGAAGCCCCAAAGCGGCGGCGGGCTCAGCCTTAGCCTGCCGCTGCTTTGGGGCTTCTCCCACGGGACCCTTAGGAGCTGGGGTCTCAGCCTGCTTCCAGCCTGGGTGTAGGAAACCCAGGCTGGCAGTGGGCTGAGACCTGGGCTGGCAGGAGCCTGGGGGGAAAGCCCAAAGCGGCAGCAGTCTGAGCGCTCAACTGGCTGCCACTTTAGAGTTTCCCCGCAGGCTCCTGCTAGCCGGGGTCTGAGCTCCCGCTGCCAGCCTGGGTTCCCTACACCCAGGCTGGCAGCGGGAGCTGACTGGGGCAGGTAGTGGGACCACCACCATCCCCACCCCCCATCCCAGGGCGGCTGGCGAACCCCTCTTCCCTCCCGGTAGATGCTTGATTACCCGGGATTTTATTAACCGGGATTAAGGTTTTCCCGATCATCCCGGATAATCGAGAGTCTACTGTATATTCTATTGAGGTATTTATAGCTTTTTCATTACTGTGGGACCTGGCCTTGCACTATGAAAGGCTCTTTCTTACAATGTTTTCACAATTCAGTAAGGATATTCTCATATAAAACTTATAGGACGTAATTTAAAAGGTTCTAATTTCTAGTTTTTCTACAAAGTGCTTGGTACCCTGAATAATTTGCCATTACAGTAAACCCTCGATTTAACGGACCTCGATTTAACGGACTTCGGATGCAACGGACAAAATTTCTGAGCAAGTCTGATGCATTCCTGATCCATTTCTGGCGGGCTGGCTGCCGGCTCCCGGCTGCCGCCCGGGTCCAGGCAGCAGGCGGGCTGGCTGCCAGCTCCCAGCTGCCGCCCGGGTCCCACAAGCCGGGACCTGGGCGGGCTGGCTGATGGCTCCCGGCTGCCGCCCGGGTCCAGGCAACGGGTGGGCTGGCTGCCGGCTCCCGGTTGCCGTCTGGGTCCCGGCAGCCAGGACCCGGGCGGGCTGGCTGACGGTTCCCGGCTGCCACATGGGTCCCAGCACCGAGCGGGCTGCGGAGCTGTCGCCCCGACCCTGTGGCGGGTGGGCTGCTGCTCCGACAGCTCTTTTTTTTTTATTATTAAATAACGGACTTTTTGATTTAACGGACACCCCCTCGCCCGAATTAGTCTGTTAAATGGAGGTTTTACTGTACTCATGGGAAAAACAACATCTTGATGCTGATGGGAGGACTCCTCTTATTAGAGAAAAAATACTATCATCTGCTGAAGTGAGAGATTCCCTATATCAGATCCACCAGTATAAGGTAGTGTGGAATTTTCTATCATCATAGCACAAGGATATGCCTTTTGCGAAATGCAGTTATGCAACTGAATATATGCATATATCAGGGAAACTGTCTGTTAAATTACAAAATTATTGTTGTTCTAATATTACTAAACCACAAGACAGATAAAGCATAATGGCATTGTAAATAATAGGTCAAAGTGACCAAGCGTGACTTTTTTAAAGTTAAAATTTTCTCATCCTTAGTCATTTTACATTGTACTAAGGCTATTCACGACCACCAATTGTCAAGCTGTACTAAAGTGACTTATTCTGTTGTATATCCAATCACATGTGAAAGTGAGGCTGTTTCCTTTTCTAATTCTTGTGCCATTTTAAACAAACGGCATATTGGTAAGATAAGGTCAGGCAGAAAAATGTGCCGGGGATCATCTGAAGGCCAAAATACAGCAGGTCTTCTCATATAAAATCTGCCACAACAGTACTGACATTATATGCAATAAAGCAATGGTTTTTATGACAGATAATTAAAAGAATGAAAAAATTACAGATTTAGATATCAGGAAACTGCTTTTCAATAATCCTAAATACTTGCTTGTTACAAGCATCAGCTAATTAGTTAATACATATATATACACCCCATGGTTTTCAAAGTAAATATTTAGGTATAATATTATGTTTGTTAACTATTATCCATTTCTAGCAAAAATGACAGTTTTGATCAACAAAAACACCTCTTTTTTCTGAATATTAGGGAAGTTTCTACATGTAAGAAATAGATAATGTCTATCCTAATTTTCATCACACAAATTTATTTAGAGATTTATTACAGCCTTTTCAGACTGAAATGTAGGGCTACGGATGGGAAACCACTTCTCTAAAAGAGCCCCCCTGAACTTCTCAAATCTACCATGGTTTGGATACATTTCCTCTCTCCAATACATCAGATTCTGTGCAGGGCACTGAACAGCTAGCAACTAACAGCGGAATTTCTGTGGGAGTTTGGCCTGAGAGGAGATTGGTAATTTTATGTCCTGACTTGATCCAGGGTTTGCTAATACTGCTTAACCAGGGGGAAGTGATGATCTAGTTTGGCTAGGTTTACAAGCCAGTCACTAGTGAATATTGGAACAGAGAATAGCTAGCAGTTTCAGCGGGAGCAGAGAATAGCTAGTGGTTTCAGCGGGAGTTTGAGGGACAGGATTGGGGGTTGTGATCTTCAGGGGAATACATCTGGTCCCTAGAGAAGGAGAGTGAAGGCATGACAAAACAATGAAGATGAACACATGGGTCAAGGAGTGGCACCACAAGGAAGGTTTTGTCAAATATTAATGCCATTGTACAAGGCACTGGTAAGATCCCATTTGGAATACTGTGTACAAGTCTGGTCATCCCCATTTCAGAAATGGGTGGTCTTCACAGAAAGGTCATTAACCTTTTGGGATGAAGGCTCGTACAACTGATAAAAAAAAGACCTTCAACTAGGAAATATGAAAGAAGAAGGTTGGGAGAAACTCTTGAAATCTCCATGCCTGGCTTCAAGACCCAGAATTAAAACTAGCTAAATGAAGAAATAATAAGGGATCGTGGATCATCATAAGGTGCGGGTATGGACTGCAAGGAGAAAGAAAGCACAAATATTGATTGGAGTAGTTGTCAGGGAGGTGAAAGGACTATATCTAATCTATCGAATACTGGGTGAGAGCCAAGGGAAACAACTGAGATACTTGTTACAAATGCAAGATGTCTGGGCAATAAAATGAAGAACTGAACCTACTGGTGCAGGAGTTCAAACCAGATATTATGGGGATTACAGAAACATGATGGAATAGCACTCCTGAGTAAGATATAGATATTGATGTGTATGTACTGTTTAGGAGGGAGAGAAAGGAAAAGGTGATGGGATAGAATTGCACATCAATTCTTTTGTAGTGACAGTCTGTATTCTGATGATCACCCTTTTTACAAGTCTATGATACATTTTGTACAAAATAGGCCGTGTGAGATATCATTTGAAAACTCAATTTGCTGAGCATTATTGTCCTGGTAAAATCTGTGTGGCAACACTGTATGTAAAGTTACAAAATTCTACTGCATAAGGCATGTTTCAAGATTAGGGAAACAACTTCAGACCAGTTCCACAGAGACAAAAGGTTAGCCAACACCTCACCCAGGTGTAAACATAATCAAATGACCAGTCACCTGGTTAAACGGCCATTCTTTGGCAGGAAGAATGTTGTGAGTGAGACATTTACATCTTAACAAAGAAACAGACTTGCTGTCACCTGAACCCCAGCTGGAGATGATTCTTGAAAAAGAGGAAAAGATATAAAAATGAGGCACAGAGGCCCCCAAATCACCTTTCTTCTCACGGCATTAGTGATACCTAAAGGATCACTGAACTGGGGGAGGAGTCCTGACTGAAGGAGTTCAGCCAGTAAAAGCATGTGGTGAGAAAAAGCTTTGCTTTGAATTCACGTACCTTGTTAAATTAGGGATTAGTTCGCATTTTACCTTTTATTTCTTTGTAACCAATTCTGATCTTTATGCCTCATTACTTGTAATCACTTAAAATATTTCTGTAGTTAATAAACTGATTTTATTGTTTTATCTAAACCAGTGTGTGTTTAGATGAAATTGTTTGGCAATCTCCAGTTGAGATAACAGGTTTTGTGCATATCATTTTCTTTTAATAAAATGATGGACTTTCTATGAGCTTGTATTGTCCAGAAGGAAAGAGCCAGGCAGTACAAGATGCGCATTTCTGGGGACAAATCTGGGACAGGAAGTTTTCTGGTATTACTCTGCACTATAATTCAGGAGTGGCTGGCTAGAAGCACTTGTATGTGTCAGCTGGGAGTGATTTAGATGCTGGAAGCTGTGTGTGAACAGTCCAGGAGTGGTAGTTCTCAACAAAGCAGCATAAAAGCCACCCCAGGTTGGAAGCTGAGGGGACACAGCTGTCCATCAGTCCAGACTGTACCCTGGGGAATGTCACAGCAGTAAATGGTAAAGAAATTCTAAGTGATATAATGGACAAAACAGAATCTATTTGGTCTGATCATCCCCATTCCAGTAAGATTAATTCAAACTGGAACAGTTGCAGAGAAGAGCTACTAGGAGCTCAGGGGAAGGGCAGGCCTGGCTTATGAGAGGAGACTGGAAGAACTTGGCATGTTTTGTCTAGCAAAAAGAAGGCTAAAGATGGATGTGATTATTCTCTATACATATATTGGGGGTACACACCAGAGAGGATGAAGAACTATTTAAACTAAAGGATAATGTTGGCACAAGAATACATGGACATAAACTGGCCATGAACAAATTCAGGCTGGAAATTAGAAAACTTCTAACCTTCAGAGAAGTGAGATTTTGGAACAGCCTCCTAATAGGAATCAAGAGAGCAAGAAACTTAGTTTTAAGAGACAGCTGAATACATTTCAGAGTGGGGTTATATGATGGGGTTGCTTGTGATGGTAGGGAACAGAGCCTGGTAGGCCTGGGGGTCCTTTATAGTTTATCTTCTGTTATTAAAAGCACATGCTTGAAGGCTTTAACCAGTCCCCTGGAGGGGTCAGGAAGGGATTTCCCCCACATATTTTGTTGAGAGAGAGAGTGTGTCCTTCCTCTGAGATGTCAGAGAAAGCTGGAGATGGGACACTAGATGGGGAGAACCAGTGATCTGAGGTAGTACCAAGCATTCATTCATTCATTCATTCATTCATTCATTCATTCATTCATTCATTCATTCATTCATCTCTCTCTCTCTCTAACTCTCACACACACACACGTATGCTTAGCTGGCTAGTTCTTGCTTACATGCTCAGGATCTAATTGATCACCCTATGCTGGGTTGGAAAGTGATTTTCCTGAAAGTCAGATTGTCAGTGACCTTAGGGGTTTTCATTTCCCTGTGCAGCACAGGGGGGGAGGGGGGTGTCACTTCCCCACCTGAGTATATCTCAATCAATTCCTTGCCATTGTAGGGGCTTCAGGGATTCATATACTTCAGTCCTTCCTATTTTCTGCCAATGGCACATAATAGTTGAGTTTCTTGTACTACTTTGACCTAATTTTAGCTGTTGAGTGTAATGTGTGGGTTCTGATTGGTGTTGGTGGCCTATGATGTACAAGAGATCAGACCAGATGATTTGGCCTTAAACACTATGTTACTAATTCCTGTTTCCGACTGACTGTTTGACATAAGACTCTTAGCAGGCCTACTGTTGTACTCTCGGGCTCTATTCAAATTTGAAATAACCAAGAGTTGCCACAACTCAGAAGCCTTATATACAGCCTGTGCCAGCTTTAGCCCAGGGAAACCCCATAGCATATGAAGTGGAAGTTCTGACATTGACTTCAATAAGGCTGCAATGTCACCTACCATAATGCAATAGACTGAGCAACCAACCCAACCTCAGTAATCCGACTTCAGAGCCACTAAAAGGATGAGAGCATCCTTGAAGAGCAGATCACAAATGGTTGGATGCATTTGGGGGTCTGGGAAGAGTAGACCTTCCCATCATTAAGATTTTTTTTTTTTAGGACAACAACATTAAACTTAGGACTGGAGTCATCCATCCACCAATAAATCTTGCCCAAACCTGTTGCATATTGAAGCCGCTGAGTAAAGAGTTGTTAGGACTGATGTAACATATTTACGAGAGGATGTATAAAACAGACTGGATGGTGTGTAATTACTGGATATATAAAGACTGAGGATTCTAGCATCCTCAAAAAATAAGAAAGTAATTAGAGTAGAATAAAACCAGAAGCAAATAGACTGATTATTTTTTAATAATTACCAGATTTTTAAAATTACATATAATGTGTTTGTTAATGAGCCTTAATTATTTCTGTACAATTTGTCCAGCCATGGATGTTATCCGGATGTGTTTTCTTCATTGGAAAGAGGACTTTGAATTTCTCAATCTTCCTTCAACATTGGAAATACTTGAGATCCTACTGACAAGATATTTGGAAGGGTTGAGCATAGAGACTGGTTCATCAGATATATGCCAAAGTTTGTCTGAAGAACAAGAAAAAATAATCAGTGTTTTCCAAATCCAGAACTGTCAAATCTCCAGTCGATCTCACAACAAAGATAATGTTTATAAGAACAATGTTGCTATAAGGACAAAACTACCAACTCTATATTATTAAACAGGTTTTCATTATTAATTAAATGCAACAGACTGGTAGCCAAGAACCAATGTCAGGTTATTCGAGATGCAGACCTCGAGAGTAAATGGATACATAAAATAATTTTTATTACCAGTCCCTCAGTTTACCTATTTAATTTACACTCCCTCGCAACCCGGTAATCTAATTAGCATTTGGGCTTTCTGAGAAATATATTTAATGTATTTCTGAGATAAATTTCCACAGGCTAAACAGAGTAAGGCTGCACACACAAGCTCAGACAGTGAAGCAAAGCTATGCATCTCCTACCATGCGTTATTTGCTTTGCTAATAGAACTTTGTTCTGACTAGTCTTTGTGAATGTTCCCCTCATTTGTTTTTATGGATATTTTGGTAAATTTTACTGAAAATATTCTAAAAGTGTGTCTGCAGCTTGATGTCTGTCATTAGCTGTGAAACCATCCAACAGATAAATATTAGAAATATTTATATACATATTCCTGTGACTATGTCCGGAATCCGTAACTTCCATTGACTGCCATGACATTTTCTGTCACCTGGCTGGAGCTCCCAGCCAGCACCCCCTGCAGCTCCCAAACCGCACAATGATGGGGGCATCCTGCAGCTGCCAGCCATGAGGAGCTGCAGGAGGCTCCCCGCAGCTGTCCAGCCATGGTGAGCAGCCCCAGGAGCCACAGCAGCAGTGGGTGATGAACCCGCCTCCCCCTCTTATCAGCGATATTTTTACTGAAAGTTAGGGACTGGTCACAGGCTTCCATGAATTTTTGTTTATTGCCCATGACCTGTCCATGACTTTTACTAAAAATATCCAGGACAAAAACTTAGCCTTACTCACTGACCTTTCATCTATCTGATGCGTTGCAGTTTTGAATCTTTAAGGTGCTGAGCTAGGATGACCACATGCCCCAATTTTATAGGGACAGTCCCGATTTTTGGGTCTTTTTCTTATATTGGCTCCTATTACCCCTGTCCACTGTTCCCTCTAAGCTGTGCGTGTGTGCACATGCACGCAGATCCTAAACCCCATGCACACAGTGAAACACCACGTGCACAAAAATTTGCACAGAAGAAATTTTTTGCGCACACGGCCTGTCAAAACTTAGGGGGAACATTGCTCCTGTCCCGATTTTTCACACTTGCTGTCCTATGCTTGCTGTCCTATGCTTGCTGTCCTTGCTGTCCTATGAAATTTTCCCGTAAAGTTTCTGCTTGACTGAACATTTTTTGCTTTTTCATTAGAAAACCAGAAACCTGAAAACAGAAAATTTTCAGCTGAAAACTGAAGTGTTTCCTTTTTTTATTGCAGATTTTGATCATTTTTTTTTGTTTCTGGCAGTCCACAGGCAAATTCTGGCAGTTTTCAATTGCTGAAAAGGCTAAAAAAATCAGATAGAGCCTTTTGACAAGTCATAATTTTCCATGGACCCCCCCTCTCCATTTTCTGACTAGCTCCATTGTCAGTATTCAAATAAAGTAACTGAAATTGAGAAATAGAGCAAACCTATTCAGGTTAATTAAATATTTGCTAATTAAATGGGTCTTTAGTAAATAAGAGCCATGTAGTAGCTGAAACTATGCTTGATACCTTTCTTGTCCTACGTGAGGAAGGTAACATGGAAATATACAATAATTGTAAGTCTTAATGAAGAATTAGTGAGCATGACTCAATGCAAAGGTCTCTTCTTTTCAGGCAAGGTGAATACCGAACAGCAGGGGCCTGGAGAGTGTTTCAGTGGGGCATGAAACTCTTGTCTCAGTTTTTAATTTACAATCTTGAAAATAAAAACTGCATGGTTTTTTGTTTCCCCCCCCCCCCTTCTTATATATGTTCCCGCAGACTCGCTGGGATCTCAGAAACCCAGCAGGGCTGCCAAAACTGACCAGTGTTTACCATAAATGTTTCCTCCTTGCCGCCAGGGGCCAATGCAGTGCCAGAACCAATGGTGTCTTTCCTCCTTCACTCTCAATTATTCGCTATTTAATGAATAATTGATGCATGTGAATATTTTTCTATCACACGTGAAGGTGAGGCGTGAGCTAATTTGCACTGGCGTTTCAAGTGTGGTACAATGGTAACATATTTGAGAATCAGTGCTGTACAGAAATTCTGAAAACCATTAAGGTAATAATGATGTATCAAGATGCTTTTCCAAAACTGTAGCTACCAAGATATGATCCAGATCAGCCATGACATTAAAATTCAAATATTACTATCCAGTTTATTTAAAAATCTTCTACTGCATTGAATGATTACTCCCACTTTGCTTTTTCTTGGCAATAAACTGCTTTCTTCATGGGCATCAATTATTTGTATTTAGCCTTGTAGTTAACCTACTGGGAATTGGTTTCTTTCCCCATAACATGATGCAAAGCTAATATTGTGCGTTACTTGTATTACTTTCAAAAAATCAGAAACATAATATTGTAAAATGAATAAAATATTAGGTTACAATGCAAAACATTTCACACAAATTTCATAACTCCTCATTCAAAATAAACTTTACTGTTTATAATAAAAATATATTTCTGTGTACATGTTATTGTATTGGCTTCTTGGTTTACTTCCAGAATAGAATTGGACAAATTAATTCACAGTGTACAATTTATCTTTTTTCAAATGTATTTTTCTGAATTATTTCAGACCCAAGTTTGATTTTTACAAATTTGTTAATTAGTTGAAAATATTAATCAAATGGTATATGTGAACATATTTCAGAATTTTGGATTGCTCAAACACTATTTCAAATACTCACCATTCAATATTTGCTGCTTGATCAGCTACCTAAGTGATTTTTTTTCTCTCCCTAATTGGATGACTTCCAAAGAGCTTTCAAGATGGCTGTGTGTGAATAGTTGTGCAAATTCTTATTTGGATGAGTAGTGTGTGCTAACACATTCTCATGCAAGTATTCTCAACACTTCCATTTTGTGCACATTCCTGCGAATAAAATTTTGCCTCTGCTCACAAAGTAAACAAGTGTTTAATATTACTGAAGCAAATTTACCATTTGTACTCATTTTTAAAAAAATATTAGATCAGCAATATTTTTGACAATGAATAGCAAAACAAGCCCTCTGAAAAAGACTTCCATGCCAAGCAAATTTTATTTTTCAAAGATCACAAAAACTAGGATATTGTCCTTTTAACATTTCGCTATTTTAAAAAATGCAGCTTTTAGTCCCTGAGATTATAGTTTGCAGAGTTATGAACCATTTAATCTCCCTGTGTGGCTACCCCTCTGTCTTCAAGGACATTTTATTCTGCATACCACTTCTCCAGTACAATCCAAGAATGAAGCAGAGAGTGCTGGGCTGTGAAGTCTGTGGCTTTATATACTTCTGATCTCAGCAAGGAAGGAGTAACATTAGGTTTCCCATTGCTCTTAATCACCATAGGGGAGAAAACTGTCAAACCACTTGTGTAATAAAAGCACAATACATAACAGCAGACATCTGAGTGCAATACACTTATCCTCACAGGACTGTCCTTATTTTCCCTTTGAGTGATGGATATAAAGTACTGCCATTCTCAAGTGTTATTTCAATTATATATATTGCATAAATGGGTCCATGCAATGCATTCTCCTTTATTCATATATGAATATATAGGGCATGATTCTCCACAAGACAACAGCCTGAGATGCTAGGGCTGACAAAGGGGTGGACAGAAGAGACTTTAAAATACTTCTCTTCATTTTCTATTTAGTTCAGATTATAACTTGACGAGAATACAGCCTTGCTTGAACTGGTAACCATCACATTAAAGGTGCTGCATATTAACACTTAATTCAGGGGGCTGAGAGTTAGCACTCTCTGATTCCATTCCTGGATCGTCCAGAGGATTGCTATCAGTTGACTAATTAAACTCTCATACTGCGTGCCTCATTTTACCAATATGTAGCAAATGGATCTAATAAACAATTCACTAACTCTCAAGTGTGTTGCCAAGTTTAATTACAGTAATGAATGTTTGTAGAAGTGTTTCAGATCTTTGGAATGAAAGGTACTAGCACAGTGTAAAGCACGGTATCGTTAAGATGATGATGGTGATAATGATTCATCAGATAAGAGAAGTAATTGTCTAGCTTTAGCAAAGTTTGTGTAAGCAGTCCAATAAGCTAGAGGCTAATTCTGCAAGATGAGGTGCACTCCTAGCTCTTGCTGACATCCCTGGGAGAAAAGGAGGCTCTGCAGCCCACAGGAGAAACTTAACATCTTGCAGGACCACACCCTTAGTGAGTAAGTGGATAGTAGGGAAATGTGCCTTGGTGTAGCTATATTCATATACACCAGAAGAACCTGGCAATAGCAACGCACTGCAATGGTGAATAATGGGATTTGCAACAGTTTGACTAATTATGGTAAGTGAACAGCAGGCCAGTCTTACAAGGTGATCTCTCCAATTTAGTCATATCTTCCTGAAGTGTGGTGCTCAGAACTGGACACGGTACTTCAGCTGTGGCCTCACCAGTGCCAAGTAGAGTGGAACAATTAGCTCCCTGGCTAACGTATGCCACTCTTGTTAATACACCCCACAATTATATTAGCCTTTTTTTTTTCAACTGCATCACATTGCTGAGTCATATTCAGTTTGATATCCACTATCACCCCCCAAAATCCTTTCCAGCAGTCCTACTACCTATCTTCATTTTGTAGATATACATTTGATTTTTGCTTCCTAAATATAATATTTTGCACTTGTCTTTATTGAATTTTATCTTGTTGATTTCAGACCAATTTTCTAATATATCATGTTGTTCTGAATTCTAATCCTGCCCTCTATAGTGCTTACAACGCTTCCCAGCATGGTGTCATCCTCAGATTTTATAAGCACACTCTCCACTCCATTATCCATGTCATTAATAGAAATATTGAATAGTACTGGACCCAGGATTGACTCCTACAGGACCCCACTTTATACACCCTCCCAGTTTGACAGTGAACCATGGATAACTACTCTTCGAGTATGGTCTTTCAACCAGTTGTGCACTCACATTATAGTAATTTCTTCCAGACCATATTTCCCTAATTTGCTTATGAGAATGTCATGTGGACTGTGTCAAAAGCCTTACTAAAATCAAGATATAGCATGTGTACTGGTCCCTCTCCCCACCCATCCACTAGGCCAATATTTCTGTCAATGAAGGAAATGGGTTAGTTGGGAACAACTTGTTCTTCACAAATCCATGCTGGCTATTCCTTATTACTCTAATATTGTCTAGGTGCTTACAAATTGATTTTTTAATCATTTCTTCCAGTATCTTTCCAGGTATCAAAGTTAGACTGACTGTTCTATAAATTTCCGGGGTCCTCTTTGTCCTCTTCTTATTGCCTTTTATGTCACTTGCTACATGCAACACATTTTCTGCCTTAGCCTTTCTGATTCAGTCCTTATATGCTTGTGCTGTTCTTTTGTACTCGTTAGCAATTTGTTCATGTTTCCACTTTTTGCAGGATTCCTTGTTGATTTTCCATATTGGCCTCTTACTGTTCTTCTATCTCCTTCTCATGGGGATAGTTTGCAGCTGTGCCTTTCATTTTGTCTCTCTGAGAAACTGCCAGTTCTCTTCAACTCTTTTTTCCCTTAGATTTTCTTCCCATGGGACCATACCTAATAGTTCTCTGAATTTGTTAAAGTCTGCTTTTTTTAAGTCCATTGTTCTTATTCTGCTGCTCTGACTCCTTCCTCTCCTGGGAACCATGAAATGTATCATTTCATGATCTCTTGCACCCAAGCCCCTTTCTGCCTTCACATTCACAAGCAACTTCCTCCCTTTTGATCAGAATCAAAATGGTTGTCCACTGGTTACTTCCTCCACTTTCTGAAACAAAAAGTTGTCCCCAGTATATTCCAAGAACTTACTGGATATTTTATGTTTTGCTATATTGGATTTCCACCAGCTATCTTGGTAGTTAAAGTCCCTCATTACTACCAGATTTTCTGTTTTGGATATTTCTGTTATTTGTTCTAGAAATGCCTCATCCACTTCCTCTTCCTGATTTGGTGATCTACAGTATATCCCTAACCATGACATCACTCTTATTTCTACCCTCCCTTTTTATCTTCTCTCCAGATTGCTTTTCATTATTTCCTTCTCGACCTCAGCAGAAGTGTACATATTTTGGATATATAATGCAACACCTCTTCCTTTTTTTCTTTGCTTTTCCTTCCTAAACAAGCTGTACCTCTTTGTATTCCAGTCCCACCAAGTCTCTGTGATGCCAGTTAAGTCATAATGTTAAGTTAAGCCAATTAAGTCATAATTATTTCCAAAATGCTAAAGTATCTACACTACATTGCCTTTAATAACTTGGCTACCCAAGCTGCAAAAACAGTGCATTTATTTATTTATTATGTATTGATTTGCCATGTAACAATATTAACTGAAATCCTGTTCACTCTGTTTGCTTGTTGCACTTGTAATAACTATCTTATGGACAATTATTTACTACAAACACTTTGCCGGGGTTCTTCCACTGCATTTGTATCACTGTGTACTGCTATCTTCCTGTGACCCTCAGAAATAAAAAGATAGTAAACACCTCTGAAGAAAAGAATGTGGTGAAAATGTGTGGAACTTGAACTACCAAAGGAACTGCACATCTTCAGTTGGGTAGGCATTTGAACCATCTTCACCATTTTGAATGGTGAAAGGTTCAAGAATAGGAGAGTATATTTCATTCCCCTTTCTGAATCGCAGCAATATGTTTTACAGCTCTCCCTGTTTGCCATACTGCACTTATCTGATGCTAAATTCTAAGGAGAGCAGATCGCTTCCTTTGCTTGAATTATGTGTTAATGAATTCTTTGGTTCTAGGGGCACTTGTATCAAGAGAGCCTTTGATTATGGTTAAATCAGAAATGCAAATAGAAGCTTATCACTGCTATGGGGAATATACAGGACACGCTTAATTTCGGTCTCTTCTGTGAGCTTGTGTCCTAGGGACAGTTTTCTTGCCTCTTGAGAATTCCCCTGAGTTTGGAGAGAATTCCCTCAGTGGAGACTTTGAGTAAATACTAGGGGCCAAGTTCAGTGTGGGTGGTACTTGTGAAGTGGAGAGAGTTATCAACACCTCCCCCCACCAAAGCTGCTACACAGCAGGGCAGGATTCCTACCTGGTACTCAAGAGGGCATAGTGCAGTGGCCCAGTCACTGCAATAGCCGCTCATCGTTGCCCCGAGGAGCTCTTGTCCTCAAGGCTTCGTGGAATGGGCAGGAGCCCAGCTACTTAGTGCATATGATGCTGCCATCTGTATGTACTAGCTAGGAATATATTCTGCTCCTTTTCAAATCAACAGTAAATTGCGCCTCTAAGTGCATCCCCCCCAACCTATCCTTTCTGATTCATCTTACTCTGAGCCAGGCTGGTTGGCTTTTAGAACTGACTGAACTATTTATTGCAAATAATATTCATTACAAATATACCCCCTTGTTTGGTTAGTGAATTGTTCAAAGTGATCCTTTCCCCCCCTGTAACAGTCTCCTGCTGGTCTGTCTGGGAATTAGCTTACTAGTGCCGGCATGCCCTCTGCAGGCCAACGTCCCACTTCTGCTCAGGCCCCGTATCCCTCCCGGACCCCGGTGCCCTCTTACTGAGGGTGCTGCACCCCTGCAGAACCCCCTCAAGTCTAAGGGTCTCCCCTCCCTGTGGAACCCTCCACCCCCCTATCCCCACCTTGCCTCAGAGTAGGCAACTGCCAGTCACCACTCACCCCCGCTCACTGAGGCAGACTGCAGTATCATGGCCTCTCATCACTGGCAAGGGGGCTTGGCCTGCTGCTTCTATTTCTAGCCATGGGCTGCCCCCTGCAATCCCAGTACCTGTGGGTAGGACCTCCTTCCAGGCCCTACAGCCTGGGCCCCCCAGGCTAGAGCTTCCCCAGCTCCTCGTGCCTAGCCCCAGCCCTGCACCACCCTGGACACTACTCAGGCTCCCAGCAGCTAGGCCTGTCTGCCTTCCCCCTAGAGAAGGAGACTCTCTCTCTCTTCCTGCCTCGCAGCCTTTTTATCCAGGCCTGCGAGTGTTTGGGGCGTGGCCACCCAGCTGAGCCTACTTCCCAATCAAGCTGGGCATTTCCCGGCCACAACCCCTTCCTGGGCTGTTTCAAGCCCCTTCAGCCAGGGAGTGGGTGGTTACCCCGCTACACCCCTCCCCAGTGAATAAATTTGTTTATCTGAAACCCTATTATCTGAATCTCTGCATTGTCCAAATCCATTCCTTGTGCTCCAACATGAGATACGTGCCCTCCGCAGCTTGTATCATATGCTAGAGGATGAGGAGGCAATTGGGATAATGTGGAGGTTTGGATAATAGAGCAGAGACTCTATCCAGGACAGCAAGGAAGGAGGAATAGCCCCCGGCGGCAGGGGAGGCCACCCTGCTGCTGAATGACACCCGCATGGGGAGCTTTCTTCAGCCCTTCTGTCACAGGAGTGAATGAGCGGGGCCCTGACAGTGGAGCTGCAGAGGGCTACCTGCACTGCCCCAGGGCCGGTGACACTCCATCCCTGCAGGCTCAGGCAAGGTGCAGAGAAGGCTGCAGCCTTGGAGGAGCAAGGCAGAGTCCTGGCTGGTGGTCTCTGTTGTGGCCCACCAGGACCACAGCCTCCCTCCCTCCCATCTTGTGCCTGCCGGTGCTGGGCCACCACTACCGCTGGGGCCCTTTAAACTGCTGCCGGAGTCCCTGCTGTGGGAGCCCGGGGGAGGCTGCGGCGGGGCTCTGGTGGCCCAGCACTGGGCTCTTTAAATAGGTGCCGGAGCTCCGCTGCAGCCTCCCCAGGGCTCCAGCTGCAGGACTCCACGGGGACGGGAGCCCTGTTGCCGGAACTCTAGGGAAGTGGTGGCAGGGCTCCGATAGCTATTTAAAGAGCCTGCTACCGCCCTGGGCCCTTTACACTGCCGCCGGAGCCCCACCACAGCCTCCCCCCGGCTCCCACAGCGTGGGCTCTCCCGCTGCTGGGAGCCCCAGGCCCTTTAAATTGCACCTGTATGGCACATCGGCTCTTGCTGGCATGCCGTACCAGGGCGTACCAGCTTAATTTCATGTCTGCCTGTACATTAATGACCAATTTCTGAACCAAGAACGAGAAGAATGTCATGTTAGGATTTCAATGTAACATCTTTCTGCAGACAAGACAAATGAAGATCATTATTCCACCTTAATATTTAATATCCCAGCAAAAGATGATGCATTATATACATCATCAAGACTCTAAACCTTTCTGCATGGATATTTTACAGGGTAACACTGACCTTTCTACCTCTGGTGGAGGACAGAGTCTGCAGAAATTCTTTGTTTCGTTGTCCAGTTTGTGGATCTATGCAGATTATTTGGCATCTGTTGCATGGACCTACAACCTGAAATTTCAACAGAAATAGTTCTCAGACTGTTACATATTAATCAGTTATATATTTGGACTTGTCTCTGACCTTCATCATATTTTAATAACTGAAACATTTCAGAGACCTTTTTGAACATTTTTGTACTTTGTAAAAAGTCTAACTCATGTTCACCTGACAGCTATTGTAGTCAAAGTGTCAAATTCTGAAGTCCTTGCTCAATTTTTACTCACTCTTTAGTCAGGGAAACTCCCACTTGGCTAAGTCTGAGAAATTTTGAGCACCTGTAGTTCCCATTGACTTTGTTTGGCTCATTGACATAAAGGGAAAGTTTGACTGGTAGAGGAATGAGTAAAAACTGGGTAAGGCCTTTAGGATTCGATCAGAAGAGTTCTCTCATAAGTAAGATAATAGGATTTGGTTCATGAGTGTTCACTGTGACCGAAATGAACAGATTTCTTCTCATTCTGCATTCTTTTCCGTGGTATTTTGTGAATGCTAGGAAAGCAAAATCTGCATTTTCTTAAGATAAACTATAACTACACTGCTGTGAATTTCTTTTTGTCTTTTTTGGGGATTAGAATAAAGATGACACATGCCAGTTCCACTCAATTACTGCATCAGAAACTTTTGCAGAACAGTACAGTAATCAACAGTTCTTACAATATTTCAGGTTCCATAGTCTCATGCAATTTTCCCTAGTTTTGTAAGATTAAGCTTAAAACTCAAATAGATAATGGGGCAAATAATCAACGGTCACATTGTAAATTTTTTCTATATGCTGAGTTGGGTGTCATTTGGATTCTTTAGGGTGTATCTAAAGCGGATAGTAAAATTTTCCAGTGTGATCATCCAAACCATACATTTGGCTCTGATTCTTTTAGATAATACATTGCTGAATTCTAACATAGTCGATATTTTATTAAAAAGAGAAAGACTAAGAGATAAAGGAGGAGACTTTTTTTCCTCTGCTTTGCTTTGTCTCAGTGCAGTAGCACCTTCTGCTACCCTTTCACTGGCATCAAGCACCATTAACATAATTCCTGCAGTATTTGCATCAACTCCAAGTAAGGATTTACCAGAGGCTGGAAAAGACCATTTAAGTTGCAGACAAAGGCTAAAGTTTCTAAAATCAGCTATACTATTTCTAAACTAGCGATCAGCCAGAATCAAAACCCCAGCTCCAAATATCCCTCAGTCTGGGAGCGTTTGCTATCAAGATCAGTTGAAAATGTTGCCGCTTGAGACAATCTCTACTTTAAATTGGAATGTAACTCTGTTCTCTGTTTTTACAATACCTAGCACAATGGGGTCCGGTGTTAGACTCCTAAGCACTACTGCAGCTGTATAAATAATAAATGATAATAATAATACTAAAATGATTTGGCTGCAGGTCAAGGTTGTCCTTTGTAAAGTGTTTTAACCCACAAAGAAATGTCTTAACTTGCTTAGTCTCCTATTTATTTTAACTAATTAAGCAAACAACTACAGGGGCTCAGACAAGCAGAGGTTAAGTCATGTATTTTCTTCTGGTACATACTATAGACAAGCTGCTAAACAATTGCCTCGTTTTCTCTTACAGTGCACCGAGCTCAGGAAAAGGGCAGTTATTTTCATGACAGCCTCTAGTCATTGCATCAGCACTTCTGCTATCCACACATTTATCAGCATCATTAAGCAGAACAGTGAACAAGCCACCTCTATGTTCCAGGTGATACATTTCCTAAAAATACATATCGGCTAGATATGGACCAGCCAAACAAATCAATGTTTGACGCATATATGGATTTCTACCTAAGGTCTCACACTTGGCTTCTTCATTGATGAAATATCATAAATGCAACCCAGATTTCTGTAACAAGAATTACTTGATCCATTGGCTTAACCTGATAGTGCCGTACTTTCTTGGCAGTTAATGTTGTATTAGGCATGGGATTGGGTTAGCCATGGTACACAAGGCTTACATTAATGATGTGTATATGTGGTGTTATATACAAATATTAACAAAATAATCATAATGATGAGGATTGGTGAATCTCAAAAGGTTCATTGTTTATCTGAGGCATAACTGACTAGTACTAATTGATTTCATCCAGATTGGAAAGACCAGGGGAGTAGCCTTTCTATCATATTTTGGTAATCGATGGGCTCTAGGAACAAAACCTTCTTCTGGTCCAGCCTCCAACCAACCCTCTGATCCCCTAGGTCATCTACACAGCAATGTAAGCCCAGGGTTGAGCCTGGGCTCAAGCTTAACCCCCCTTGCATCCACACATGAATTGTGTTAACCTAGGGCTTGAACCTAGGGTCCCAGGACACTGGAGGGCTGGACAATCTGAACCTATATTCAGAGGGGACGTAGGCTCTGAGCCCTTATTGCTTTCCTGTGTGCACGTGGCCCCAGTTTGACTGGGGTCCTGGAAGTCCACTGGATGTATCCCAGAGCTCCCTGGGGCAACCTCCTTTGTCCCCTCTATGCCGACAGTCTGTGGTGCAGTCTATTGCAAATGGAAGCAGCAGCTCGGATCGGTGTTAACCTATCGTCTGCTGAACACCGGTGCGCCAGCATGCGATCAGAGGGACTGCTGGGTTTTCAATGGAGACTGATCAGAGAAAGCTTTTTGCAGAGAGAGCTTTGATCACAAGAGGACAGCCATATTTTGGTGCATGCGGCCAGTGTGCCCCTGCACATGCAGCCCCAGGAAGGGAGCAGGAGGCCCAGGAGCAAGGGCCAGAGAGTGCAGCGGGGACTAAGCGGCTTCCCTGCAGGGATGGGGAGCAGCAGGGCTCCCAGTTCAGCACAGCCAGGGGAGGATGACCCCAAATTCCCCAGCAGCTCCCACTCCCAGCAGGACAGCCACCTGGACCCTGCTCTACTCTCACCTCCCCTCTTCCCACTTGGGGCAGTGTGTGCAGGAGTTCCTGGGCACTGTGCACTGGCAGGGAGAAGAGCGGGAGACCACCCCCGAACTCCACATGGCTGTGTGGACACACCCTTAAGAATCTGATCTGCTGGGACCTGGAGTCATTATTTGGCTCATTACAAAGGTACAGGTCATTTGCCCAATTTTAATCTAGATCTGAATGCTGATTCCCTTCATCCACAAAGTTAATCTCTGCAGTTTTGGTTTCTATCCATCTCTAATTTCACTATTCCAGAAAGAAACCAGGAAAACTATTAACGTTCAGAAGTGAAACATTTTTCAAATCTCAGAGAAATGTAAATTGAAGTTTTGGGTGAGGGCCCAGGTTGCTTCTTGTTTCATCAGAGCTTATTCCCCCATGCCTAATTAGAACATTATATAACATTGCAACCGATAGAACAGTGGTAGAATTTAAGGATCTTTTCTTTCAATGCTAAAATAAATGATGAAACAAAAATAGTCCCTTGGTTTCTTAATTTTCTTTTGCTAGCCCTAAATATAATAGAACAAAAAGATGGTGGTGTTTTCCTTAAGACAAAGAAGACATTGATAAAACTATGAAGAGAAAATCTGAGTGAAATTGTTAAGGTCTGGAATGCTAAGATCGTTTTATAGATAACTGCTACACCTTGCACCCAATTTGCATAGCCAAAGAGACAAAGGTGCCCGTAATCTCCATTCATGCAACTATATATTGGGAGAAGAGATGCACCAAAACCAGGGCATGCAATTTCCCACTAAATGTCCCAACCAAAAGGGCTCCATGGAGCTGGTGCATCAGCAGTGGGTTATCTAATAGTGTACTATCCAGAAAAGGACACATGAGGGTAATACAGCTTAATGCACCCCACAACCCTCAAAACTATCTTATACACACAGCTCAAGATGGCAATCCCAGTGTTTTAAGATACTTATGAGGCTGTTAGCCATAGAAATCAGCATATCTCAGCAGTGGCTTGTATAAAATGTTTCTAAGTTCTTCTTTTTATCCTATATTCTCTGTGCCTATTCTTGGTGTTTGTGTTTGAACAACTTCCATTTGCTGCCTCTAATGTTGCTATGGCACTTTTCAGCCTTGGTTTGATCCCATCAGGCCTGCTGCCTTCACAGTGACCAGCCCATAGCTGATCTTAGAACATTGATAAGGCTGATTCCATTGCTGCTTGACGCAGCGGTAAAGGTATCTGACAATCCTGATGAATTTTGCGTGTGACTGTGTGAAAGGGTTGTGTTGGTCCAGCACAACTTTTATTTTGGGCAGTGGCTGTCATTAACATGTCTTCCTTTAGCCACTGTGGTAACTGTTATTGTAATTATTTCCCATTTTAAGGGTCTGTAACTTAAAAACCAACTGGGCTAAATAGTGACTTGATAAAACTCTGATTCATGGAACTAAAATGATGCCTAGACACTATGGTGTCAAGCAGAAACACAAGAAATAGTGAAAATTCATGATTATACACCTCACCCCTTAGCTTAGGAGTACTTTTAAAGTAAAAATGATTATATTTACTAACAAGCAAAACTCCTAAGTAAAGAATGTAGTTGTAAGTCAGGTGGTGTTTTAAAAATCAAACTGTGAAGAAAGACTCTGTCTTCATTACTTGTTAAAGAAAACATGAAAGCACAATATATCAAAAATGGCTTCTGATTTGGGTAAACATTTTGAGGTATCCTATGTCTCAAATGAACATCCAAAATTGGGGAATTTGAAATTGAAGGATGCTTCTCATAATCTGGGCTAAAATATTCTGTGGATGTGCCTCAATTTATAAGTTTTTAATGAAAAGAAGAAGCAAAGGTTTCTGCCTTTAAAACTGCCAAGAGGGACTTTTCTTGGTCAGGAAAAATGCTTTTAATTTGGAAAGGGAAATTAGTGATTTGGTGAAATTTTAAAAATGACAACATTTGACAGAACCTGCCTTTACATCACAGTCAGGGTTTGTCTACATGTATAGCAATGCACTGAGGCAGCTGCACTGCTGTAGCGCTTTAGTGAACATGCTACTCTATGGACAGAAGAGCTTCTCCCATTGGTACAGTTAATCCACCTCTGCAAGAGGTGGTAGCTATGTTGATGGGAGGTCTTCTCCTGTCAACATAGCACCATCTATCCTGGGAATTAAGTTGGTATAACTAGGTTGCTCCAGGGAGTGGATTTTTCACACCCCTGAGCAATATAGTTATACCCATGTAAGTTTGTACTTCAGACCTGGCCTAAGTTTTGCGAAGAATTGCTCTGTTTTCAGGTCAGAATACTTTATAACATGAAAGTACTACTGAAATCAGACTGTACCTGGAAACGCAAAGCACCAATGGAAATCTCAGCCCACTCCTCTTCTTCAAAAGACTCTGTTGCACTGATCACAATGTTGGCACGGAAGCGCTGGATTAGTTCCTCAGTTTGTAATGGCTTTTCCAGTCTGTCCCAAAGATTCACAGAGCAAAAGAAAGTAAACAACACTAATTAGCTAGCAGTAACTACTCACTCAGAATATCTAGGTGTTGGTCTTATTCAATAACACAATTGTTAAGAACATGTTTATAATGCAATTTCATTACAGAAGTTATGATAAAGGGACAGCTACTTGAATAAAAATTGTAGTCCAGTGGGAGGCATTTGAGAGGTCTAAACTGGAACTAGAAGGGTAGATATGGAAGTATGTGGCACTGCAACAATAAATATGCACACCAGGGAAGGACTGCTGTAATTTCATTTCAGCATTAGCTACTGTATTGAAGGGCTGTAGTACTGCATTTGTGGCTCTTTTAGGTAACTGATCAAGTAACTGGTTAAATCTAACTAAAGAGGACGCAGAACAAATATAGGGGAACACTCAGAAGACCTTCAGTGGCCTGTGAAGGCGACAAAACCAGTAAGAGAATGTTGTGAGAGAGAACTTATCCCTGACATTTTTGGGAATACATCAGATTTCACCAAATGTTTTTTTTTAAAAACAAATCATGGGTGAAGATTTCCACACCTCCCTACAAGTGTTTTATTTGCCAGCGTATGGAAGTCTGTGTGTGTTGCATTTGTGTGCATGTGCAACTGTGTATGTGAGAGACAAATTGTCAGATAGCACATAACATACAAATGTCAAAAAGCTGGCTATAACCTGGAAATCTCACTCCTCTCTTTCATTTTTAAAGTGGAAACTTGTCTAGTGGAAAGAACAGGCCAGCCTTACGATTTCCAGAGAATGCTCTCTCAAGTGCTCCACCACCCTTACGCAGGAGAGGGCCATTTAATTTTCTCTAAGCTCAGATGTACAAGAACTACTTCAAAAGACACCATCACCTGAGACCTGAGGACTTTGAACTGTCCTCCAAAATAGAGACAGATGCCTGGAGAAACAGAGAGGATTCTCTTTTAGAAAAATATTTTAGGAAAATATTAGAAAATATTTTAAAGTGTATTTTGATTAAAATGGTGGAAAACTGTGTCAAAACTTCTACAAAATTGTTGGCTTCCAGCAATTATCTTGGCAAAACTGATGCGTTTGTTTTTTAAAAAAATGAGCTGCTTTGGTTTAAACTAGCATGGCTTTTCCAAACATGTGAATGCAGATTTTCACACCAAATCACACAACCTGGCCCCAACATTACCCAAACCTAGATCTCTTACTGTATTGCAGAGAGTCCAGGGATTAGTTGTTGGGGGGCAAAATTCTCCATAGTAATACTACAGCACATCACACCATTGAGACACTCTTTTAAATACCTTCAGCACATAGGAGTCAATACAAATTGACACTAGGCTACTGAGAGTTTATAAGGGAAGAAAAAAGCATGTGCCATAAATAATCAATCATTTTACATAGGTTTCTTCCCTGTGTTTGGGACGGGGCATGCTTGGGGGGATGGAGTGAAGGAACATTTACATTTTAAAAGTATATACACATTGTCAGAGCCAGCTTTCGGTATGGGTGGGATGTGCTATTTATTGCACATTGACACCTTGCACAACTCTGAGTTTTGGTGCTGGACCGGAGAAAGCAATTAACCTTCTTGCTGCCAGTGTTTCCAGCTTCTGGATTAGAGCATAATCTTTTGCTTTGATAGTTGTGGCTGTCCCTAGAGGACAATGTTCCTCCCCTTAACAGCATATGCCCCTGCTGATTCTTTGTGGATCACCATCTCTCTTGATCTTGTTTTGAAGCCCATGCATTTAGAGAGGAGTGGCTATATGTAAAACTGTCAGTGGAGACAGGTGTGGGGGGATTCTAGCAGTGGAGAGGGATTGCACCGGTCACTACACTAGATGGGAAGGTTTCATTAGATAGGAGGTGGCAAACATGAGAATTGTTATTGGGGATGCAGAAGGGATGGGGAAGGACTGGCATTAGGACCAGGCTGATATACTCATCACTTGGAGGAGGGGGAAAATTTGGCATAGGACCTGTAAACTAGGACAGCTATAGATATTTATCTCTAAAGAAGAAAAGCGTATTGAGTTACACAGTAACTTCATTGACTCTGCTTAATGCTGCATAAAATGCAACATATCTATGGTTTTTATTTGTTGTCTCTGTCTCATTAGAGATGGGACCCTGGCATAGGGGTGGGTTGTATGTCCTGCTTAGGAAATACTGAACAATCCAGGGAATACGGGTGTCTGATCAAGCTCATGGAGGCCAATCCAATAATTAGTATACACTAAATCATTTGCAGCTACATGAAATATAATTTAGTGCCAGACAGAAACTTTTAGGAATATTCACATCTAGGTTTCTGTTTTCGGCAAGTAGAAGTCCAGATGGTGGATCCAGAATCTTAGCTCAGGTCCATCTTTTTAGTACATTTATTTAATAAACAAAATTAAAAATAATTATGTGCATCTTCAAGTGCATATTTCAACCAAAAAACTTTAGAGTGTTAGGTCAGATAGTGGCATTTTTTGTCCATCTTCAGGGAGGTGGTCAGCAACAATAACACCAGAGAGATGGATGCCTCTGTAGGGATAGGATTCTGCAGCATTTTGGTTCATTCTTATTTTTAATTAAATTGCAGTTACTGTTTTAGATCACCTCTCTAGAGCTGACTGCAAAATGGAAGATTCATTTTTACATAGGAAAGGTAAAAACAAAGAAAAACTATTAAAACTGAATTGAAAACTTAAAGTGTCTACAAAGTATAACCAATTTTCATTAAATAAAACAACCCTATGTGTAAAGAAACCAATGACTGTTTCCCCAGGGGAAAAAAGAATTTTAATACAGGCTTGGCAGGTATAGGTTTTTGAAAATAAGTCATGCAGTTCAGTATTTGGAAAGTTACCATCCAGTGATTTAGGAACAGCTACCGAGTGGTGCTGCACCCTTAGGCTAAAATTCTCTCCTCAGCACCCTTATAAAGTTGCTCTGCATGGTGGAATGGGGGAGATTCCTCCAATTCTATGCTTGTCAACAAGGAAAGAGAGGGAGTTCCACGCATAGGAAGCAGGAGGCTTGTCAGAAAGAAAAACAGTGAGGCGGGAAAGGGAGGAAATAAGAACAAAGATGTAGCAAGGGGCAGTACTGGGCAGAGGCTTGAGGTGGAAGAAGATTGAATTCAAAATGTGACTCAGGGAGGAAAGTTACTCCTAGTGATATACTGTAAATAACAAATCAACAATATTAGCTTTTAGCATTTAGATTCTCAGGGTCTCTCTTGTCTTTGACGGAATGCTTGGTTTTCTGTTTTTATTCCCCATTTTTGTAAGAATATAGTAACATTCAAGTAAGAACAAATGACAAAATAACTCTTTTGTGCTGAATATTTAGCTTTCCAGTAAAGAGACAAGGACTTTCAAAGGGTATTAAGAAATGTTATGTTTTCAATTTAACATGTGATCCTTCAAGAGACTTATCTTGTGCAATCTTGCATCCTAGATGAGAAGTCTAATTAATATCTTGTTCCCAGCAATTGGAGTAACTTGTTCCCTGAACCTTAAAACATATTGTCAGCTTAGATGTTGGCAAGTTCCTAACAAATTTCTGCAGACAGATCTTTTGACAAGAAAACGTGTTGCATTTTTCTGTAGGTTACTGACAGATAGGTTAAATTCTGTCATTTAACCTGAACTTTCAGATAAGTAGCTGAGTATGATTTTGTGATACATGTTAATATAGGAGTTTGAGATTTATATTTGTAAAGGACACAATTTTAATTGCAATTCATCCATTGACTCCTGCAAACAGCTGAAATTGTTTTCAAAGGAACTTCATTGGAAAAACACTGAAAGGGATATGAAATCATATAGCTATTAACTACTGCCTTCTTTTCCATTTTAAGAATTACAGATAAATGTGATCCTAAAAGATACACTGTAGGGAGGACTTTCAATTGATCTTAACACATGGTACTCCCAAAATGCTGCTATTTGCTGACCCAGGGTTCATAAAGGTTTTCAAGAACCTGAAATAATACTTAAAGATATTTTCAAATAAAACTTGTCTTAATCAGAATTATTTGATCTGAGAGCAGATCATCTCCTTTTAAATACAAAATATTATTTAAGAATTCAAGTGATTGTAGTTAGCCTTTTTCAATAAGAGGTTATATAGTCCTGTACTTAGTCACTAAGAGGGACTAGCATATCAATTTTTGTGCAAAAAATGTTAAGCATGAAATAAGAAAGAAGGAAAACACAGATTCCTGGTAATGACATTTTGTCAGCAATTCATCATTTTCATAGATTTATGGAGGCAGAAAAAAGTGCTAAACCTAATTCTTAAGTCTTTGGCCAATATTTTCCCACTGATTTTAGACAGAACTCCTACTTAAACTAATTAATTCTCTGAGTCAGGTCTTCTGCATAAAGGAACCCTCATTATTCAGCTTTTATTCATTCCTTGCTGTGGCCATACTCTTACTGAAGTCATTGCCTGCTTGATCGGAATAAGGATTCAGTAGAAACAGAGTAAAGGCTTTAGGGTTTGACCTGATGAAACCCTGTGAAAAATAAATGGTAAATTTGGAAATTATAACAACATGTTTGCGGAAGATACTGATTTGTTTTACAAGTATATTTAAAAAAACAACAACAATAACAAATGCATGGCTTTAACATATGTGCCAAATTCCAATGGTCAATCACATGCTGATTTCTGTTTAGTTTCAGCCTTCTCCCTCCATTTGCTTAGAATGGCACAGACCTTTTTCCTTTACATGTCTGCAAGCCACCCAGCATGCTGTTAGTATGTCATTAATAATAATAAAAAAATATGTAGATGAGATAAATGGCTATTGTATTTTCCTGGCCCACAGATTCTCTCTTGTCCATTGGGAAGAAGTATAAACCCTAGTAGTCCTAGAGTGGGTTCCATTAAATAATGGATTTATACACGCTGCAGCAATTTAAATTTATGATGGATTTTCTGACATTTCTATTCTTAGGGCCAGATTGTGCCATTAAGGCACAGTGCTGAGCACTGGGGCAGCGTGAAGCTTCATCAACAAAGGAAAGCTTTTCTTGGTGTGGTAGGCAGTTCCATTGGCTGATGTGGTGGGAAGGGATAGGACCATGCTTTGGCCTGCTCCGAATCAAAGTCTGAAAAGTAAAATCTCAAATTTCTCAATGATAAATTGGTATTTATATCTTATGACAGGATTCTGGATGCCAACACTACAGACTGAGAGGGGATATGATAACAGTTTTCAAGTGCATAAAAGGTTGTTACAAGGAGGAGGGAGAAAAATTGTTCTTCTTAACACCTGAGGATAGGACAAGAAGCCATGGGCTTAAATTGAAGCAAGGGCTTACCAAAATTGCAATTTAGGTTGGACATTAGGAAAGACTTCTTAATTGTCAGGGTGTTAAACACTGAAATAAATTGCCTAGGGAGGTTGTGGAATCTCCATCATTGGGGATTTTTAAGAGCAGGTTTGACAAATACCTGTCAGGGATCGTCTAGATAATACTTAGCCCTGCCTTGAGTGCAGGGGACTCGAGGTCCCTTCTAGTTCTATGATTTGATAAAAAGGCTACCTCAGAGGGGGCTCTTACCTTTCAGTAATTTGCTCTTTCAGTTGTAAAATACTCGCTGTATTTATCAGGAGATATTGTGCTTCATTCACCAGAGAAAGTGAGACGGTTGTAGCCTGACCTACAATCAATACAGCACTATAAAATGATTGTTAGAAACAATGACTATAATACTAATAACTTCCCCTAACCCTCACCCCAATGACCTTACACATTTTAATTAAAAGAAATTATTCATTAGACTTCAGTTGCTAAGAAAAGATTCTATCCTATTAAGTTTAGAAGCACGAATCTTCTTAGACTCCTGGGGGTGCAATGTATTTTGGAATCGAGATAAAGCTGAGAAGATATCCTCCACCCCCATTTTTGCAGAATAATTTTATAATCAACATATATGGATTTTCTAAACATTCTACTCAATACATTCTGTTCAGGAAGGAATTTCAACATAAGGATATTTTCAACATTAATAGGTTTTTCGTGTTTCTCATTGTCATAAGATTTGCAGAGAGAAAGGTGATGGAGTAACATAAAAACTTAGACAGATCTATAAAGTTTCCCCACATGCAACACACGGAGGAACAGCATAGTGGAGTCTGAGCATATATGTACCCATTGCTGCCTATTGGGTTCAGTATCTCAAGACTTCCCCACACCACTTCATTGAGGAGATTTTTCACTCAGCATAAAGTATGCGAGCCATGCTAATATTTTAATATGCTGAGCTGGAGTATCTATTTTCTAATAACCATGCCAAATTGATATACCTTTTTCATGTTTCTGATTTGCATTTCTTTTGAAGTCTGAACTCTGTCTGATCAGGCGACACTGGCGACCAAGTAATTCAGAGAACCATTCTGCTACTCTCTCTCCACAGTCATATGTTTGTACTCTACCAAGAGGGGGAAAGAAGTGATTAGTATTAATTTAAGCAATAATCTGACTGCCAAAACCTTCATTTGCAAAACTCAGGACAGCTGGTGGAGATATTTAATCAGATATCTGCTCTGCCGGTTTCAATCCAGAATGCAACATCCATTATAACACTAATGAATGAAACAGCTGAGATGTGAAGTACTATTATGCACAAATATATTTCCCAAATTTGCTGGAATTCTGTCAATCTTGACTTCATTATTGATGAGACATAATTCAGTTTTATATAACTTCCTGTGGGATAGAAAGTCTGGGTTATTATAAAAAATCATGACATTGACTCAGACACAGTAATCCATGTATGACAAACTAAAAATGACCCTTTTTTGTATCACAGTACTTGCAAATACTTATAAGCATATGGCTAGCAATGCTGTCCTCTGTCGGCACCCAATCCTGTAAACATTTATGTACATAAGTAATTTTATGCAAGTATGCAGACTGAGCATGTCTATGAAACCTAGATAGATCTCGAACATGAGTAGTCCCATAATGTGTATAATATTACTCACATACGTGTATGGAGAATTGGGGCTCAGATTAGAATTTTCCAAACGCCCAACCTTCTGAAAGCAATCAACTAGAATTATGCATTTGTTTGCCATCCCATTAGCTGTTACACAAGAGTTACAGAAACCTCATCCTTCTGATGAATCTGGACTAAATGTATTTGTCTAATGATGATATCTAATCCATCGATATCAATCAGCATTCAAGCGTTTTCATAGCCCAGACTACATCATAGCACTGCCCTTCCCAGTCACTGTCACTCAGCTTCCCCGTTGCAACAACAGCAATTGCATACATGGAAAAATAATGTTAGGACAATATTTAATCACAGTCTCTTTTAATGCAATATTACTGATGGAAAACTGAAGGAGAGTGAGCACCAAAAGTGAACAGTCAGTTTTCTGTGGACCATTATGTGGCAGCTTCTATTCTAAATGAATGCAGCACGTCTTCTTCAGTGCGCTGTATATATGCATTTAAAAGGGGGTCAAAACTGGGCAAAATGTGTATAGTTATTATTGTTGTTGTTTGTATAATGTGGGTGTTATAATATTACAAATAATAAAATAAAAATAAATAAATATTAGGAAGAAACAATTAGGGGAGCCTTGCAACATTCTGTTGTAGTGTTAAAAAAAAAAAGGCTTCTAAATCCCAGTATTTTAGCCAAAAAGGGTTTTTAAAGGCGTCTGAACGTTTTTGGTTTTGTAAGGGCACAATCACAGCTGCCTTTACTCTTGTCCCCTGGAGCCAGATGGTAAGAATTTTTTAAAATGATACATCAGCTACAGTGTTGCCCGCTGCCTACCTCAATCCAGGTTCTTAGTACCTAAATTAACAGCAACTGAAGCAAGATGGTAGCTTGAAGCAAGATGGTAGCAAGTGAAACAAGATGGTTGCTGCCATTAAATGGTTCCTTTAGTACAAATTCTGCTATGCAATTCTTTGGTGGGCAGATTAAGTCCTTCACCTGGAGTTCTGATAATTAATCATAGAATATCTTCCGGATTCTCTCTCTCAAATAAAAAAGGCCATCGATCAGGGTAGCATGTGGACACCCTGTTAACCATTAGGGCCCTCATGACTAAGAGGAGAATTACTGGAAGGAGGAAGGCACTGTATATTTTGGTCCTGTGGTCAGCTTGCTGTTTCTTCTATCTAGAAATGATGATTCTGAATGCAGATGATTACTGTGTGAAATAAAAAATAGTTCACCACAGCAAAAGATGCTAAATTCTGGGATTGAGGCAGTTTGTCTTTGTAAAAGTTATGCAGGCTTAATTGAGTTACATTGATGTAATGCCAATATAAGTGAGATCAGAAGCAGGGCTCAGATCTCTCTTCAGTTGCTGTCTGGAATTTTGAAGAACATACTGAAAGAAAAGATTTTAGCCCAAAGAGGTCAAAATTATTGAGCCATCAATATCAATTCTCTTCCTTGTTCTCCCAGTTTTCCAGATGCATAATTTACTTGAATTTTGATTTTATGACAACTTTCAAGCTCTGACCTAATTATATCCCACTACCCCACACCTCCTAACGGGGTACTTTTTGCTGTTGTCTGTACACATCAAAGTCAGCTGACTGCTTTGCTATAGTTAAGTGTCTGTCAGACAGCTGTGAAAAAATTCTCACTATTTGTGAAATCAGTGAAAAATCATGTTAATGAGGGTGAAACATTTGTCATGTTTGCTTGAATCTTTCATGTTTTCTGATGTCTTAAGGCAGAGGTATGTGAAGGTAAAAATTCCCTTTCATCTTAGCACACGGCCTGTGACTCATTTTTATCTTCACAAGCACACACAGTTGTTATTTAAACCAGTAAACAGCCATGACATATGTACAGTAAATTCTTGTCATGACTTCTTTCCTGATTCAGAGTGAATGCACACAATTCTTTAGATTTTTAAACTCATGTTGAAAAGGTTCTCATAAGGGCAGTAATAACTTCTATACAGTAGACTCTCGATTATCCAGGATGATAGGGAAAAAATAATTCTGGTTAATAAAATCCTGGATAATCACCATCCATAGGAAATATTGGGAGTGTGGGTTGGTTCACCAGCCACCCTGCACTGGGGGAGGGGGTGTTGGTTTACTGGCTGCCCTGCACCCTAGTGGGGATGTTTTGTGTGTGCGCTTGGGGTGGCAGCAAAGCCAGAGCCGGCCCTGCGAGTTGCGAATATTTTTATTGACATCCACATTAATCCACATTCTGGTTAATCCAATCCTGGATAATCGAGAGTCTACTGTATTCTCGATAGTCCCAGTGGCAGGGAGAAAGAGGCTAAGGCCACCACGCAGGGCTGCTGCAATACAGTGTGGTGTCTGTGGAAAGTTCGTTTATACAAATTCTTTTCCCCACTCAAGCTCCTCCTGCCCACAGAGCAACTAAGAGCCCCCTTTCTGATCTCCAGTGCTTTATTTGATTTGTGATGGCTTACATTCTCCTTACAACTGCATAAACATGTCTCAAAATTTGGCTCTCTTTTATTATATAGCTAAAGTATTTTATACCACACAGTGACGGAGATGAAAAGCTGCAGCTATATTGTATTATAGTATTTCATGGAAGGTCGCTGTGTAGTTTTTGTATTCTGAGTCTGCTAGGTCTCAAATTGCTTTCCCATATGGTCTAAACATTTTCAGAGTGAAGCCCATTGTCTCTTCAAGGTCCCTGTCAAAGTCCTTCTGCTGTAGTTCAATTCCATTCATTTTGTTCATGTGTTTATTTTGCTTGAGTATTACTTTACATTTGTCAACATTACATTTCATTTGGCGCATGTCAGCCAATTTATAAAGTGGGCCCTAATTCTTTCAAATTTTATCTGCTGTGTGCCTTGTGTTCACTACTCATCCCACTATTGTGTCATCAACAAATTTAGCTTCAGTACTTTACAGCTGATTCCTCCAGATAGGTAATTTATAGACTGAGAAACAAGGGCAGTCGAAGTCTGAATATTGATCCCAGTGGGATGCCACTTACATTCTCCCACAACAAGCTGAATTCACCTTGTTTTGCTTTTTAACCAGTTCTTTGTCTTTTGCTTCCATTTATGCTTTCCCTGGCTTTCTTGGTTTGTATCCAGCTCGTGTTGACAAACCAGTGCAAGCTCTGCTCAAGTTAGAGCACTAAGAATAGCAGTGTAGCCAGGATAGAATGAGTGGCAGCTCAGGCTAGAAGCCAGAGTACATAGAGAGGGGGGCTGGGCAGGTCTGAGCTCGGGTGGATAGTCTGAGCTGCTGTCCATGCTATGCTGGCTATGCTGTTATTTTTAGTGTACTAGCTCAAGCAGAACTAGCTCAAGCTGGGAATCACACCTCCCAGCTCAAATGTAGACATACCCAAGGAACTCCTTCTGGTGACTGTCCAATAGATTTGGCCACATGTTTTTTTCCCAGCTATATCAACATAAATCCAGCTTAACTCCAATGAAGTTAATTTACACGGGTATAATTGAAAGCAGAATTTGGCTAGGACAGTCTGCACTCATGTAAAGTGTCTATTGATTTCAAGGGTTTCTTCTGAGTTGGAACTATGGCCAATCACTCACCCCAGATCTCCCCATCTGTGGGGAAATGTGGGATGAGAACCGTTAGAACATAAGAATAGACACACTGGGTCAGACCAATGGTCCATCTAGCCCAGTATCCTGTCTTCGAACAGTGGCCAATACAGAACGTTAGTGTGGGGCCAGTCTTTACAGAGGGAAGTACAGTCACTGTGGGATGTACATGTTTGACCTCTAAGCTTGACTTCAGTACTCTGAAAACTATCTGAAAACATATAAAATAACTGTACCATGGAAAAACCAAGAGGAAGCAGAGTGTAGTAAATAACTGTCTGTGAACCATAAGTTACTCAAGTCACTTTCATCAAATGGCTTCTTTGGACATATCAACAGACTTGGTGGGTAAGTGGAATGCAGTAGATGATGAACATGGATGTCAGCAAGTCATTCAGTACAGAGTTATTCAAAAAAAACTTACTGATGTTGGAGAAATATTTGTTTTATGGATAATCATGCCACATGATGGATAAACACTTGGCTCACAGCTAGGAAACAGAGTTATTAATAATAGCGGTGTTATATCTTCTTGAAAGACAATGCATCAAACGGTGTACTTCAGGGAGCTGGTGCTAATGTTATTCAACATATTCACTAATAACTTTTCAAAGAAGTATAACTGAATACTGAGCAACATTTGTGGTCAAAATAAGAGTAGAAGTTGTTGTGAATACGGAAAATTTATTTTAAAGATCAGCTGGGTCTAGAAAATTTGAGACACCGCAATGTGAAATGGGAAAAGTTATTAACATCAGCACAGGTGAGTAATTTAACAGAAACCAAATACAAAGTTGGGGCAGTCACAAAGCATCTGAAAGTGTACAGGATACTTGCAGATTTTTCTTATTGATAGTTTTCTGAGGGCAAACCAGACAAAGATCTTTCCTAACTTATTGGATGCAAAATCCTCTAAACCTGATTTTTATTTATTTTATCAGATCTGCTTTGTATGCTAAATCTTCCACACAAGTCTAATCTACTCTGCTGTTTGTTTCATTACACCACTGAAGTTTTTTCTTTTCTTCTTGTTTTATTTTGTTTACGCTAATATCATCTGGCGTCTCACAGAACCCTTGAAGCTGCATTCCAATTATGGTCAGACTGAGGTATCCCTACAAAAGGTCATCAGCTTTGGAACCGTCTAGTGTATCTGTTCTCACTCACCTGTGTGCACAAACTTTGCTCTGACCAATCTGAATCTCTCTTCCAGTGTTTTCTTCTAGAGGGACGGATATGGGGTCCATTCCTTTATGGATCAAGAACAAATTTTAAGAATTAAGTATTTGCGCAGAATCTTATGTTATGAATAAAGTACATATTTCTTGAAGTCCCACAAATTCTGCTCACTTTTGGACAGTTATATTCTCTGCCTGCAGGTGGCTCCAAATGATAATGCAAGAACAAAGGCTTTGGATGACCTTGGTACCCAAACCACATTAACTAATATACAATTTCAGCTTTTAGTAACTTTATTCCCTGTGTATCTCTTACACTGAGATTGGCACAATCTTCTGCAGAAATCATGGCTGTTGTTGAAAGGATAGGCTTATTATAGCTCTACTATCCCTAGTATAGTAGGAGAATAGTCATTCTAAAAGATTGAGAGAGAGAGAGAGAGAGAGAGAGAGAGAGAGAGAGAGAGAGAGAGAGAGAGAGAGAGAGAATGGAAATAAACACATTTTAGAAAAAGAAACATGGTGTTCAAAATGAAATATGTTTCACAAACTACTTAGCTGTGTAAAGGTCAGGGGCATATATAATCTTTCAATTTAAACAGTATAATAAAGCTCAATGGACTGAAAGGAGGACCATGCTGTACTGTTTTATGAAACAGAAAAACCTGTACAGTACTGCTCTTTGTTAATTGAAAACAATAATCTTAAATGGCCAACAAGCATTTTAGTATCAGGCTGCAGTGAACCCTAATGCTCTCCATATACACTTCTACATAAAGTAGAAAAAACTCTTATCTCAAGTACACTAGCTTTACATCAATGTACTCTGATTTCACTGAAGTTACTCTTGATTTAGGCCAGTGCAAATAAAGGAGAATCAGTTCCCCTTAATTTTATGATATGACAAAAACAGATTTTTTAAAATTTTATTTTGAAGAGTAAGGAAGTTTAACTCAGATTCACCATGCCACAATTCCATTCTACATACAGGATTTCAAAAGAGAAAGGTTTATGGTATTTGTTAACTTCAGTATCATCCCAAACTTGACTAATTGGTGGTATTGTTGTAGCACAGAACTATAAAGATGATAAGAAAACATAAGAGCTGCCATGCTGGGTCAGACCATGGACCATCTTGCCCAGTATCCTGTTTCCTGTACTAGTGATTCAAGGGGAGTGTACAAAACAGAGCAATTAGGGAATGATCCCTTGTTCCCCCATCTTCCACTGCAGACTTTTGGTAGTCAAAGGTTTAGGGTCACCCCAAGCATGGAGTTACATCCTGAACAATCTTGGTTAACAGCCATTGATTAACCTATCCTTCATTAATGTACCTAGTTCTTTATTTAACCTTGTTATACTTTTGGCCATCACAACATCCCTTGGCAATAAGTAATACAGGTTTGTTGTGTGATGTGTAATTCCTCATATACTTTAGGTAGTCTTTAAGGTGCCACAGGACTCTTTGTTACCTCTGCTATTCCAGACTAACACGGCTACCTCTCTGATTTGTAATTCCTCATGTTTGTATGAAACCTGCTGCCTATTAATGAAGACGGGGAAGAAAAGCCTGGACACACTTGGAAAACAAAACATGTAAGCAACAAATCAGTTTAATCTAGTTGCAATAATCCAGGTAAAAACTGAGAAATATGAATATCTTGTGAGTGTAACAAGCACCCTTGTATCATTAGTCCACCCCGCATCTCCCATGGAAAAATATCAGTGTCATTGACTTGGAAGAAAAGAAAATGAGAAAGGTTTGAACTTTTGGGGGGTATAATTGTAATCATTAATAAAAACAATTCATAACAGAGAGCTGACATTCAAGTTCCTCAGTGGGGGGCTCAGGGTTTTATAGGATTTTACACTTCAGCCAGTATATCATACTCTAATTGAAACATACACACTTTACAGCCATATTTAGATCAGTTTAACATAATTAGTTATAACTTTATTCCATCTTAAGGAAAAAAAGCTGGAAGATTGCCAGTTACTTAACGGTAAAAGCTGTCATTCTCCATGGTCAGTTGCTTGATAATAAATTTCACAGATGTGCTCACAGTATTAATCATAAAGGAAAAAAAACCTGCCTTTAAAGCTACTCTTTTGAGTCAGTGGCAAAAATTAGAAGCTGTTTCTACATACATGAATAGTTTATATTTCGTTATATTCTCTCTTCAGCATGTGCACATAATTCCTATTAATGTTACTGGCAGTACACATGAGCATCGAAGGGAGAATAAAATCTATAAAGTGTAATTAGTTTCACAGTTTTGCTAGTAACTTTCTCCTCCAACATTTTAAAGAGATTTCACAACACTCAAAATTCTTGCTTCTGTGCAATGACAAACTAATTCACAACTTGCAAGGGTAGTGCTGACTCTGTTAACTGAAATGGAAAGAGATAAATTGGCCTTTCACAGCAGCATACTCACAGCCTAATTCTCCTCTCACTTACACCAGTGTAATCAGGAACAAGTCCAGTGCAGTCAATGGAATTGTTCCATATTTACAGCAGCTCAACGGCAAGCAGAATTTGGCCGTCTGCATTTAACAGAGGCAAGACAAAAAGGGATTCTATTTTCATAACATGCAATAGATTTTTTTTAAATGGAGGACCTGCTCATGCTGTCTTTCTAGTCAATGGGAGCTAGGCCCAGATATAATAGGCTTTCGCTTCCAAAGGAGCTTACATAAAATTGTATTACTGGTTTATCGAAGATAGTCTTAATATGACAAATGTTTATTATAATTTGCATATGAAAAAGCTTCCTGGTGAAGATAATGAATGTTAGCCAGAAAACCTGTAGCTTAGGAAAAATGAACATAGTAAATCTTAAAATATAATTCTTAAAACCAGATACAATAAGTTCACTTAACACAAAAAACCAAGTACAAAACAAACACCACAAATTCCCCTCTTCCACCACTCCTCTCCTCAAGCTTGAGAGAATAGATGGAGTTTGCAGCATGCTGAAAGGTTAACAGATGGAGCTGTATCGGAGAGCACGTTCCTGAGTCATGTGGTGCTAGAGGAGAACACCCTGAGCATCTTTACTTACTGTGGCAGCATTGTATAGAGAGAGAGAGGTGGTCTGTCAAGTAGCGGCTTCTCCTAAACCATTCAAGACTTCCTAGGTCAAAACCAATACCTTCCACTCTTATCAGTGGGGGATGAATGCAATTGATGAGTATCAGTGTATCGTACTCATGGCAAAATACACCATTTAGCTAGCAGGATGTTGCCAAACTGTGTACCTGCTTTAGTTTGTTGGTGGAGTTAATGTATGGCACAATATAGAGACAAATGCAGTCATCTACTCTTAAATTGACAAAGGTAGTGGGAGACAAGGTGGGGGAGGTAATGTCTTTTATTCGACCAACTTCTCTTGGTAGCAGAGACAAGCTTTCGAGCTTACACAGCTCTACTTCAGTTCAGGAAAAAGGCCATCATGGCCGCTGCTGTTACCTGATAAGGTAACAGCAGCTGGGATTGCAAATTCAGGGAGCACAAAGTCCTTCAAAGGGCCATATATCAATCCTCACTTTATTTTCTAGTTACTTCCCCCAACCCATCAACATCAGCTCAGTCTTATCCAGATTAAGCCTGAACCAGTTAGTTGTCATCAGTACCCCAAATCTCAGGCCAACATTGGGTCTAGGCCACTGCCAATTCTGGCTGGGTTAGATAAGAAAGATACAGAACTGGGTATCATCAGCCTACTGACACCACTGCAACCTCTGTCTCCTAATTAATTATCTGAAAGGGCTGGTCTACGGTAGGGGGAGGGATCGATTGAAGATACGCAACAGCTATGTGAATAACATAGCTGAAGTTGGTGTATCTTCAGTCGACTTACCTGCTGTCCTCATCGTGGTGGAGGTTGACAGCGTGCTCCCTTGTCGACTCCAGCTTGCGCCTCGCAGCAAGCTGGAATTCCGGAGTCGACAGGGGCACCGTTGGCAAACTATTTATCGAGTCTTAATGAGACGTGATAAATCAATCGCCAAAAGATAGATCGGCGGGTATGTCCCAAAGGCCATGTCCAAGCTGACAGCAGTACAGTTGCATCAGTACAGCTGTGCCACTGTAAGAACGGTCATGTAGCCGCATTATGCCAATGGGAGAGAACTCTCCTGTCGACATAATAAAACCAGCTTAACTAGTGGCAGTAGCTATGTCAGCGGGAGAGTGTCTCCCACTGATGGTGCTGTACATACGAGTGCTTATGCTGGCAAAAGTTATGTCACTCAGGGTTGGATTCTTTTATACCTCTGAGCAACAAAAGTTTTGCCAACATAAATGCTAGTATAGAGTGAATAAAGAGCAAGATGGTGAAATTTCTTCATGGTAGTAAGCTGAGAGGGGCAGCATGTACTAACCAAAACAGAGAAATCATACTAAAAGCAGCAAGAGAAGTGGAAAGGAGAAAGACAAGATTAATCTGGAAAGATGCACAATAATACAAATAATCCAGATCAGAGGTATCCACATGGCTGGGGAAAAAATCACAATGAAATAATGCTGAGAGAGAATTTAGAGGTGATCATAGTTAACAAATTAAATATTATCAATTTGAAATATGAAATGACAACATAAAAGGGTAATGAAGTTTGGGCTGCAGAAAGAAAGGCATCACATCACAGGATAAAGGGCTGACAGTTTCTCTAAAGATGTGGTATGCCTATATGAACCTGAAATATGGCATTCAGTTTTATACACCACACCTCATTAGCAACAAAATATTGACAAATTGGAGGGAATTCAGAGAACAGCAACAGAAATGATTTTGAGCCTGAAGGACTGTTTTACAAGGAAGGATTAAACAAGTCAAATAAGAATAACTTTACTATGAGATAACTAACTGGGAGATGTAACAATCGTTTATATGTCTGGAGAGTGTAAAAACTAGGAAGAGAGACTAGTTATTTAGTATGGTACAATGGAATATAACTCTGAGGTTGAAGTTAAGAGGAGGAAAATTGGTCTGGATATCATGAAGGTCTTCTCAATTAGTGTAACTATTCAGGCTTCCAGTCAGGTTCTTGTATGTCCCCATTACTTGGTATCTGACAGTATGTAATCTCTGGATTAATCCCCTAAAGTAAACAGCAGACATAACCAGTCGTTTAGTCATTTAAAACTATTACTAGACTGAAACTATACTATAAATCCTAGAAAATAGCATTGCTATTGCAAAGGGGTGGGCGAGATGACCTAATGTATAAAGACTTAAGGACAGTGCCAGATTGTTCCATTTTATAAGAGACATCTCTGTGAACAGGGCAAAGCCAGATAATTTATAGGTGGGTTTTCCAATTTGATTTTCTTTTTGAACACTATCCTATAACCATTATCTCACACAAGAACCACCCGGAAAATAGTTCAGTGGTGACACTGCATTACTGCTCACTGTATATTCAGGAATTTAAAAAAGTGCCTCTTCTTTCTCTTTCAGCATGAATACATCAAAACACGAAAAAGAGTCCATACAAAATAAACACATAAAAAAAGATGAATATCCTCACCCAGGATACTCCTCCATTGTCCAGATGAATAAATGAAAACCACCCCTCCTTCAACCCTGTTTATACTCTCTGTGCATCCCATTCTTGAAAACCCAGCGAAATGCATAAGCCATGCTCTGAATAATGGCACCCGGGTCCTATACAGCACCTTTCAACAGTAGATCACAAAGCAATTTGCAAAAAAACAACCACCCTTTAGCCCCATTTTATAGATGGGGAAAACTAAGGCTTCCCCAAGGTAATCCAGAAGGCTAGAAGCAGCACTAGGGATAGAAACCAGGTCTCCATGGTCCCAGTCTAGAACAATACCCATTAGGTCACTATTTGAGTTTTTGATGGATCTAGGGAGATGCAACTTTCAGGGATGCTCTGCCATTTAAAACAGGGAACTTGTAGCTCAAACACTGCCATTGATTTCAGATACCCTAGGAGCAAATGACAAGAGAATGGGGACTCTCAGTGCACAGGATAGGCCCTGTTGACCTCAATACTATAGGGGTATCAGATAACTTGTCCCTCAGGGCACTGAATATTAAACCAACATCCTGCGGGAGGAATCTCTTGTTGCAGTTCCGCGAGAAAAGAGGAAAAACCCTGACAATGAATTATGACAATAGGAAAAAAAACCCGAAAGGACTTAACTTGTTTGGGCCTAACTGCTCAAATATGAGCACATACATTATTAAGAGATGCAGAGGCTGAGCAAATGTTAGACCCCAGGGAGAAGGTAAACACTGTTCAGCTATATGCAAACAAGGCATTAATAATGAGTTCTGAAAACTACAAGCCTGCTGTTTAGTTCAGTGTTAATAGTTTTGTCAGTGAAAGAAACAGTATATCTCCTCTAGTGGGGGAGAACTTTCCAGAACCCCAGCACTTTCTAAATACGGTCCTTTTGTGTATTTATCGATTGTGTGCTCAGAAAAGCAGCCTGAATAAAATATTTTCCTTTATCTGAAAGGATACTGTAAAGCAATCCATTAAAAAAATGTCACGTCATCACCTCAGGAACACCAATCCCCACTGATGATCTACTCAGCAAGCAGCAAAGCCTGTCTCCATTGCACAGCCAAGTAACTCAGCTGTGTGCTGAAGAGATTGTGGTTAGGCTGTGGAGTGGCCCGTTCTTCAGCTTCAGGGCTACAGTAGCCAGTTGAGGCTGGTGTACTGTCTCCATGATGTGGAGATGCAGAATGGCCAGTGGACCTGCACAGTTGTGAATTTCACCAGCACTGTCCATCCCTGCCCTTAGCACCCACTCCATAGTTGCATGTAGGAAACCACTGTGGTCATCTCCCTTCCTCATACATAACCCGTATCTATCCTTTCTGCTGAAGCCTGGAACTTCCATACCCACAGCTGGAAGAGCTAGATTTGACCCTAATATATTAGCGATTCATGACATTCCGTACTACTTTTATTTATTATTCAGTAATGACAAGGGAGAGAAAAGGATGCTGCTTACTAACCTTCTGCTTTGATGACCATAATCTTTTGCTCCAGGTCAATGAAGGGATGTATCAGACACAGTCTAGGTTCTTGCTTCTGACTGATGCAAACGCCATTCTGATTCACAACCATCCAGCTTCGGTCATAGAGCAATCCTTGTCTTCCTACAGGCCACTCAAAAACCTGGCATAGCAACAGAAAAAAAATACAATGGGAAAGAAAACTCGACATCAATTATTTAATAAAGATCTCAGGCTGCAGTAGTGGAAAGGCACTGCAAAAAAGGAAAGGGAAAAGAAACATTCCCTTAGTGAAATCCTTTGAAACTGAAACAGGAAAACTCATGTATGTGTTAATGTCAGCCTTGTTAACAGAAGCTTTAATTATCAAATCAAAGAGAAATATCACCTCAAGAAGGCGCCAGAACTAGATTGAGTTTTATTACTATTGTTTGTTCCACATCACCATGCTTTTAGATACCACAATTAACGGCTGTGAGAAGATAGTGGTTATCATTCATGAAATTTGGTGGGAAATGTTCTCAGCTTTATTTCGGGGGCATTTGAGGATTCTCACAATTCCACTTTTCATATCCAAATGCAGGGCATATAACAAAATGTATCTGAATGCAAAAATTGATTTTTTTTAAAAGAAAAATTAGAAATTTCACATATTGAAAATGTCAAGATTTTTTGCTCAAATGAAACCTGGAGTTTTTCTGGGAAACTGAAATTATTTTATGAAATCAAAGTAAAATGAGAAAACCTCAGTTTGAAGATTTCCATTTAGTTGAAAGCTAGGATTTTAAACATATTGTCTCAGATCATGTGTACTCTCCAGTAGCAGTAAAATATTTTGAGAGTTAACTATGACTAAGCTTTGTTGTATTTTCAGATATGTTAGTTGTGATACTTCCTGAACAGTCCATGTGATTATTGGTGAGCTAACTGCCATGATACCTCTAGCAAGTAAATACTGAGGGCCAAATTCTGCTTTCAGATACATGCATGCACTTCCTGTTGTACATCTACCAGAGAGCAAAATTCAGCTTCGAGTGACTGATAAAGTCAGCATAATTTAAATATATATTTTTTAAAAATCGTTAGCATCTCCACAACTGAAAACAAACGTTAAAACTTCTAGAAGGGTTTATTTTCCCTCTTGCTGATATTTATAAAGGCCTTTTTAACCCCTCAGTCAGACCTTCCAGCAGCAGCCATTTGAAATTCTTGGCCAGAGTGCTGTAAAATGCACCAAGTACACAAACAAACAAAAAACAAAAATATTTTTCTACTTCCTTTTAAAAATTAGAATAATTTTATGTGCTCCTTGTTACCTATACTGTAGTTATAGAATTTTCAGCCAGAAATCTGATATTTGAGCTGGCAAATAAAGGCAACACGACTTCTGAACATACTTAGAACTAAACATGTCTTAAGCGTCTTCTTCAATCGGGGTCTTAAATAATGTACTACATAGCGATAGGAACTGTGCAGGAAAAAATCAGATAAAGGATAGATACATTGCAACAATCATCCCCTGAAATTTACTTTGCCTGTTGTAGGTTCAGGATGATTATAGGAACCTCCATACTCCAACTTTGAGATGCTGCACTCCTGACTGCGTGCCCACAACCCACTTCCTTCTCTTCCCCAGGATATTGATCACTATTGTGTAGCTAACACCTAGAGGTGCCCAGTAATAAGGCCCCTCCACTTATTTCACTGACATTTGTCAAGTATTTCCTTTTCCCTCTACATCGGAACTCCCATCATCTTTATACTACCAGGATCCCAGATAATACAGTTGCAATAATACAAGATAATTGCATGCCCCACCTCTTGGGCAGAGCCTCAGTAAATTACATAGTTAACATTTCAGCATATGATGTCTGGAGATGTGCTCAGGTGAATATGAAACCCCTCCATTCACCTATGTATCTAAGCTTGAAACTCAGGAGGATCAGAGACTGCCAATCCAGTCCTTGATTGCCCATTGCAAGAAGGGCAGGAGACCAGCAGAAAGACCAGTTTTTTCCTATTTTCCACGCTGACTAATCTTGTCAACCAGTCATGAGCAGACTATTATTGCATACTAAAGTCAATTCAGGTTATTGGTCTATTGATTGGGCTACCTACTTTTAGCTAAAAAGAGTTCTTCTGTGCAAATCAAACAAAATTAAGTGAGAAAAGTAAGGAGAGCACAGTGCTTAGTGATGGTACAATTCAGATTTTCCATTAGAAACTCCTGTTTTCATCTTTTCAGATTTCTTTTTTAAAATGCTTCTTGACTAATTTTTTTCTAATTACAATAGAGAGGGTATTACAGTTACTGTATTTTGGAACATATGAAGAGAATTAACAGAGAAGGTTTTAAATTATATAAGTGTAAGAAAAGTTTATGATCATAAAACATGTATATATTGTTGCCCACTGATAACTGAAAGTATGTGTTGTATTTTAAATGAAAACTATTTATTTTTATAGTCTTGGGTGATGATATGTAATATTTATAGTTTAGAATCTGTGGTAAGAATAATTGTTATTAATGTTTAAAGTCTTAACCTTTTTTCATTAAGCATGGTGCATTATGTAACAATACCAAATTAATGGACATGAAATGTTCATGTTTAAAAATGCACACTTTAAGCAATCTTGTGTATCTTAAAAGAAGGTGGGTGAGGGTGAGAATTTCTTTGTCTTTGGTTTGATTGTTTTTCCCCCCTCTCTTGCCTGAAATTAAATCTGTAAGGAAATGAAAGAAGAGCTTCCTCCCCAAAAGTCTATAAAACATCCTATTCCATCTGAGTCCTCTGCTTGCTGTGCATTTGGTAACACATGCATGGAGCAGCACCAGGCAGCAGACAAATACTCCTTGTCAAACACATTTTATTAGATATATGGAGTAGGGACTAACTATCCCCCTGTTAGTTCCAGATCCCCACCTTAATTTTCATCCCCAGCATTCTCATTTTCTCTTGGCACCCAATGCCTTATGTGCCAGGGCAGCTAGACACAGGAGAAGTGAAGTTTTAGAGCTACTGGGTTATATTAATGGACTTTTCACTAGAGAGGAGGTCAAACAGCGATTTTTAATTAGTCATGAGATGGGCTATGGAGGTACCTGTTGCATCTTGCAGTTCCACTCCTAGTCATTGAAAAAAGGCCAAGCAATACACATATTCGCCAACTGATGACCCAATCCTGCACCCAGTGTCAATGGCAGTTTTGTCCAGAGCACAAACAGTTTAACGGAACTTTCTTCTGCACATGCAAAGTCCGGCATTGCTTTCTTTCTTTCTGAACTGCAACAGAACATGTACTTGCATTCACACCTATTTACTCTCCATGCCAAGATTTCTATCTTACAAGCCTGCACTGAGGTAATAAACCTGACCCTGATCTCCTGTATGCAGGCAAAGGGAAAGAATGCACTTACTGCAATATAAAATTTAAAGCCCTAATAGTTTAGTCCATTTAGAGATGTTCCGCCACCATCAAAAAATAGAATCCAAATTGTAAACGGTAAAAACTTTTTAAATCCTCTGATAACTACAAAACGGCCAAAGGATTTTACTTTTAAAAATTGAAACTGAACTGAAATTCTGAAGAAATAAAACCTTGTAACCAGTGACTAAGCATGGAAAATTTCAATCAAAAGGACAAGTGTTTCAGAAAGTTATGAGCTTTGTGAAGGCTGGTGTTAGAACAGCTATTGTTTGGCAATGTTAACTGAAACAGTCCCTACCACTAGAATCGCTATATCAGAAGACTGACAAAGTCTGTGATTTTCTGTATTAGCTAACTCTTCTGTGACAAACACCAGAGATGCAGAATGGTCAAATTCCGGTGACAATCTGAAAGGCCTTATTTAGTTTTCAAAATGTCATTCCTTCTCAGGAAGGTAGTTCTAGAATGTTTCACTTCAAACACCAATGTGTGTAGCATCTGAGTCTTTCACCCTTCCAAATGAAGAAGGCTGAAATTGCAATAGTGATCCTTAAGGTATGTCTGTCTTGCCATTAAGAATGCACGACTGGCCCGCGCCAGCAGACTTGGACTTACGGGGCTTAGGCTAAGGGGGTCTTTAATTGAGGTGTAGACATTTGAGCTCAGGCTGGATGGAGCCCAGGCTCTGGGACATTGTGAGGCAGGAGGGTGCCAATGCTCAGGCTCCAGCCCAAGCACCTGCACCACAATTAAACAGCCCCTTAGCCTGAGCCTTGCAAGCCCAGGTCAGCTGGCACTAGCCAGTCACAGATGTCTCACTGCAGTGTAGACATATCCCTACAGTCTTAGGGAGAGTGACTTATTCGGCAATTAGCAATGAGATGGGGTATGGTGGTATCGGTTCCATCTTGCAGTCCCACTCCTCGCCACTGAAAAGAGGCCAAGCAGTAACTGGATGTAGAATGGAGTTAAGTGACTTCCATGTAATATTGATAGCCAAAGAAATCTCATCTGACTTGAAAAATACCATGTCAAAATAAACAATAGCTTTTAGTTTTTACCCTCAGCTGGACTGGTAATAAAATGAGGACAATTAGCCTCTAGGGCTCTTTACAAATGGTGAGCTGGGGGGGGGGGTTTGATATTTTTACTGCTTTTGCAGGCAGAAAATTTAATCGAGTGATTTTTCATAGGGCAGACCTACACATCAAGTGGTGACTGACAAGTCTAGTTCTGTCTCCAAGAGTTTTGGAGCGAGAACTCTGTGAAGACAGGTGTGAATGATGAGAATAATGAATGGAAAGAACCCTTCCTGATCTGCTTACCTTCTTCCACTCCCACATCTCTTCCTGCTTCTCTAACATCTCCTGGTGGTCTCATCACCGACTTAAAATTAACACAACCAACACTGAATTCCTGGATTTTGTTTTCAAACCCTTTCCATTCTCCCTGTTCTCTGTCACTCTTGATACCACCTCCACCCTCCACATGGCTAGAACCCATTATCTGGGAGTCTTCTCAACTCTTCACCCTCCCATCCAGTCCTGCTTCCATGCTGTTCTTTATGCATAAAACATCTTTCCTGAACTGATCAAGGCCATTTTACTCTCTTTCTGCAGTCCCCTCTCTGATCCTATCTCTGCTCTGACATGTATCAGAAGTGGACCAATTAATGTTGGCCAGTTTGAGAAACAGGTGAGGACAGCTGAAACTTAGATATATATAAACTCCAATATCTAATGCACATAAATTATGTATGTACTTAATGTATACCCACGCTGTTTCCATTCAAAGGTATTTAAATGAGAGGTTGATGCCTAAATATCTCAGAGGATCTGGGCCTGTGTCTATTTGTGGTTTGTACAGTGCTTAGCACACTGATTGAGCATCTCTGTCCACTGCTCTGTCCGTAATGCTCTGTGCACTGCTTCAATGCAAGTGTCAAATACTAAACAACTATAAATTACATTTCTAGTACTACTAAAAGCTGACTGTAAACCTGGGAGGCTGGATGACCACATGTCTTGGATGGTTTAGACACAACAAATCCTGGGTTAGGCTAGATAACCTTTGCGGTCCCTTCTAACCCAATGAATCTAAGGCAAGGCTAACAAAATTTCACAATCTACCTGCAATTTCTCCAGCTAACTTAGATATGTATAGTCTATAAACATACAGATGTTCCCCGTCTTACGCAAGCGTTCCATTCCGTAATGCCATGCATAACTCAAAATTTGCATAGGTCGGAAACGTATCTCCGACCATTATGCAAAAACAAACAAACAAACCCCCAAACCTTACTATTTCTAGCTTATGAAACTTTTTCCGTAAGTGCAAATTTGCATATGTCGGGTCTTGTGTAACCTGGGGAGCGTCTGTATATAGTAGGTGCTGCACCACATGAGTGCATGGGGAAGGACACTATCATGAGAGTGCAAAGAACCTTGGTGGCCTGAGTTAGGCACAATCACTTAGCTGTTCTTCAGGGGAGTGCAAGGTTTGAATGAGTTTAGTACCCGCTGTGATGCTAGCCACCCCAAAGTAGGCTTGGAGGGAAGATATCTGGCCCTGCTTGTGCGGGAGTAATGCATAATGCACCCTTTCGCTCCAAGATACATCCTGCATGTACCTGGATACACAGCATCCAATCCTCTAGCAGAGATCTGTTCTGGCACAACTCTCCTGACAGCAGTCTATGTCTTAAAGCCACAATTTAACCCTATGCCTGCCTGCGTGGTGTATGGATGTCTATGCAGCAGTAAAACATTTTGGCAGGAATGAGTTTCTATAATGCAACTCAAAAAACTGCAGCAGCTGAATTAAGGTTAAAACATTATTTTATAAAATGCAGGGTGTACTTGGCTTTTGTAGACAGGTAATTAGTTTGGTTTTGTATTTTCCTAGGCTGCGCCTCTGAATTAAGGGCAGTGTTCATCAGAAGCAAAACCAAGACATTTTATGTGTTTATATAAAAATTGACTTCCCTGGTCATACTTCATTATATTTTGTTTTAAACTCCCTCATATTTTAAAAATATGATTATCATATCCTTTGAGAAGCTATATTTTAAACACAGGTGATTTGTCACCAAGCTTGACCCCAATTTTCACTTAGATATGAGATAGTGACCGACGCTGGTAAGTTTCCATACGGAAAGTTATACCCTTATTGACATTCATTAAATTGCTCCACAGCACAGTGCGAAGCAAAGTCAGATTCTAGGTCAATGTGCAGCGCATACACCTATTTCATCATGCATTATTTAAAAAAAAAAGTCGCAGCTAAGGTGACCATATTATTAACTTGGCAAAAAAGCAATTAAAATCTTCAAAGAGTGAACTTTCAAATAGGGCTGCAACACTTAAATGTCATATTTCTGTTGCAAATGTATTTTTAATGATAACATTTCTTTGTAATGTAAATCAGCCTCCTCTCAATTATAACATGTTAATCAAGTTATTTCTCAATTGCTGCACACCCATCAATGCTTGTAGTCCATCATGTGTCATTTAGTTCAAGCATACTAATTACTTGATTATTATTTATTCAAGTTTTTGGGAATCCAAACTATTCATTCCGATACATAGTACATGCAGATTTTCTAGAGGGGGAGGTTAGGAAAATGTAATAATTTGCATTCTATGACTTCAGCCTAATGAATTTCACTCAAAAACAAAATATCCAAGTGTTCAGGAAATTTACAGTATCATATCGAGAAAGTGAGCACCGCTCCTCAAAATAAGATTAATACTCACCTGCTGTTGCCTTATACTTAACACAGAATATTTCTGAGAAGCTGAGGGGAAAAATGGGGGATGGTTCAAATGAATCTCTAAAAGTCATTTTAAATATATACCTCAAATGCAGAACAAGATTTGATTGGGTAAAGGTAAATGTTGGTGACAGTGATTGGTTTGCTCCCACTTCTGTCTCCTGGTATAGCACTCTCAGAAACAACCATCCTACTAGTCTCAGGTGTCTTCAGTGCTGCAGATGAATTATTCCAATGTCCCATGTCCGAGATGATAGTTTTCAGAGAGAGTTTCTTTGTGTTATGAATGGCAGTATGGTCATTCTGAACTGGAGATTCGACAGACTGTGTGATCGTCTCTCTTGTGGTGGTTTGGGAGGGAAACTTGAAGTCTGATTGAGATAGTCTGGTTGCTATGATGAACTTTAGAAAGGTTTGTGCATCTTCAAAGGTAGACATATAGCCAAATGATATTCTCACGGACCCAGTGGGACGTCCATCAATTATATCTATGTCATCTCCACAGACGTGGCCAGCCTAGATTGAAATAAAAAGAAAAGCAGCAAGCCATTAGAACAAACTTTTCATTTTTTCCTTTCTTGTTTTTCAACTTTTATATTTCACTAGCATAAGTGCCCGGCGCTGCTCGGGTCAGTCGGAGGTGGGGAGGTGGCAGACAGCTGACACCCCCTGACCAACCCCAACACCCACCCGTCACCCCTCACCCACCCCGATACCTTCCCACCCCCCCAAGCAAACCCAACACCCCCACCTCACCCCCCGACCAAACCCGACACCCCCACCTCACTTACCGTCCCACCAAACCCAACTCACATCCGTCGCAGGCGGGGAGGGGGCCCAGAGCCGAGGGATTCCGGGGACCTTTGCAGGTGGGGGGCGGCACAGAGCTGATGGATTCTGGGGTTCTGTTTGGAGGGGGGAGGGGCAGAGAACTGAGGGATCTCCGGGGTTCCGTTGGGAGGGGGGAGGGGCAGTGAGCTGAGTGATCTCCGGGGTTCCGTTGGAGGGGGGAGGGGCAGTGAGCTGAGTGATCTCCGGGGTTCCGTTGGAGGGGGGAGGGGCAGTGAGCTGAGGGATCTCCGGGGTTCCGTTGGGAGGGGGGAGGGGCAGTGAGCTGAGTGATCTCCGGGGTTCCGTTGGAGGAGGGAGGGGCAGTGAGCAGAGTGATCTCCGGGGTTCCGTTGGAGGAGGGAGGGGCAGTGAGCTGAGTGATCTCCAGGGTTCCGTTGGGAGGGGGGAGGGGCAGTGAGCTGAGTGATCTCCGGGGTTCCATTGAAGGAGGGAGGGGCAGTGAGCTGAGTGATCTCCGGGGTTCCGTTGGGAGGGGGGAGGGGCAGAGAACTGAGGGATCTCCGGGGTTCCGTTGGAGGAGGGAGGGGTGAGCTGAGCGAGTGAGGTGTCTGTTGGAGGGGGGTATTATGACATCATCACTACCTAACCGCCCAGCCGATGTGATTGGCCCTGAAAGACTTTCACCCCTGGGGGGCGTCAGAGGTGAGATCCGAAAATTTTTCGACCCTTACCAGCATCTAGACCCCAAGACCCCTCACTGTACCAAATTTCAAGTCTCTGGCTCAAACGGTGCGGGAGGACTTCGCAGTCATACGTACATACATACATACATACACCACTTGACTTTTATATATATAGATTTTGCTAACTCCAGACAGAAAAATCCATTCCAAAAATAGCATACTGAATACATGAATAGATTGGAAAAATTGAGAAAAAATTTTTATCTGTCTCATTTGCTACATATAATATCTCTCTGTTCATCTAACTAAGGTACTTGTATTTCCCCAAATACCATATAGGTAAGAACCTTGTGTGAAGACACACAAACAAGCATGGCCAACTCATACCATGTTTTCCCAGAGCTCAGACATAAGGATTGCTATGAAAATGCTGGGGTGTATCTAACATCATATGAACAACATGCAAAACATACTAGAGAACCCTAGGGGTGTGTGAGAAAGAACAAGATGGTGAAGAGCTTTTAGGTTGGCTGAATGAACAATCCAAATTTAATCTTACTGATTTATTGTTTATCTAGAAAATCACAATTTAAATGGACAAAGTTACTCTGGATTTACATTGGTGTGACTGAAGTCTGAATCTCACCTTTTGGTTATATTTATAATTTCTTTGAAAAATGTTTCTCATGTAGTATACACGGCAATCTATAAAATACTAACAATATTACAAGATGACCATCTTTCAAATGCTAGAACACATTTGAAAGATCTTTAAATTGTGTTCCCATATCACATAATAGGAGCTTTGGTGGCACTTTCACCATTTCCATGTCTGCCATGAAATCATGATTTAGATAGGGCCCTACAGCTAATGGCAGCATCTATGTATTTGCAGAATGTAACCGAATGTCTGAATGTAATGACAAAGAAGCTACAGTATCAATACGGTCACAAGATTTTTATCTTTGAAAAATGTCCCTAATAAGCTTTTGGCTTGTTCCCTGCTAATTCATTATAATATCAAACTATGACATGTTTACAATTGTAAGGTCCCTTATGGTTTTTTGTAACATATGCTGCATACTTATCCAAATCTTTTGAATGACAATTAGCAGAAAATAGGTCACAAGAGTGCAGCTAGCAAGTTGAAGTTTGTTCATACTTTGGTAACTTAAAGTTTAAGTTGCTTTCTACCTAACATACTTCTAATCCCTGTAGACATGCCATATGCACATATATCATCATTCTGTCAATGTTAGAATACTTTCTTATTGTTTTTCCCCATCTAATGTTTGTCTCTTTTGGACTATGCATCCAAGGGGAAAGACTAAGGGTAGATCTACATAGGTGGATTAGGTCAGTAAAACTATGTGACTTAGGGATGTGGATTTTTCATACCCCTAGCAACACCGAGTTATACCGAGACTAGTGTAAAAGCCTATGGACACGGGCCAACGGTAACGGCTCATGGCCCCCCCCACTCACTCAGCTCTCTCCCCCCTCCAAGGACCCCCCCCGCTTACTCAGCCCTCTCCCCCCTCCCCCCCTCCAAGGCTCCCCCTGCTCGCTCAGCCCCCCTCCCCCCACTCCAAGGGCCCCCCGCTCGCTCAGCCCCTCTCCCCCCACTCCAAGGCCCCCCGCTCGCTCAGCCCCCCTCCCCACTCCAAGGCCCCCCTGCTCGCTCAGCCCCCCTCCCCACTCCAAGGGCCCCCCGCTCGCTCAGCCCCCCTCCCCACTCCAAGGGCCCCCCGCTCGCTCAGCCCCCCTCCCCACTCCAAGGGCCCCCCCGCTCGCTCAGCCCACCTCCCCACTCCAAGGGCCCCCCCCGCTCGCTCAGCCCCCCTCTCCACTCCAAGCCCCCCCCTGCTCATCTCCCCCTCCCCTCCCCCCCACGGGCCCCCACTCGCTCAGCCTCCCCTCCCCCCCACTCCAGGGCCCCCCAGCTTGCTCAGCCCCATCCCCCCCACTCCAAGCCCCACCCTGCTCGCTCACCTCTTTCCCCCTCCCCCACTCCAATGGCCCCTCAACCCCTCGTCATGCGCCCGACAGCCCAGCCCGCTCCCTCCCATCCCCCCAGCAGCATGGGGAAGGCGGTCCACTCCAGCTAGGCTGGGCGCAGCTGGCCTGGCCGTGCCCGGGCGCCTCCGCCCCGCCGGCCCAGCGCCCCGCCCGGCCAGAGCCCCCTGCCTGCGCCTCCTGCCCGAGCCCCCTGATCCAGACCCTGCTTCCCTCTCGGCGGCGTACGCACGGCGGCCATGTTGTGCTGCCGAACTACACCTGCCAACATGCCGTTTGTCCGGGCCCTCTCTACTGCGCATGACAGCTTCACACAAACTTCCTTAGCCTTTTATTATATAGGATAGGTCAGTAGTGTTGAATTGGCCTAAGGCTGTGTCTACAGTGCCACTTTCAGTGCTAAACTTTAGTTGTTCACGGGTGTGAAAAAACACCCCCCCCAAGCAACAAAAGTTTTAGTGCTGAAAAGCACCAGTATAGACCACCACTCATTCGGGGGGGTGCTGTTTTTTTGTTTTGTTTTGTTTTTTATTGCCGGCAAAGCTCTCCCCGGGAGATAAAGGAGTCTACGCCGCTCATGTCACAGCGCTGCCGCAGCCACGCTGTAACATGAGCAGTGCAGACATACCCTACATCTTTATTTCTTGAAAATTGAGAAGCATGACTAAGACACTTTAATAATAATACATAATAAACACAAGATGATCACTAGAACTGGTCAGGAACTAGAATTTCCATTGTGTGGAAAATTCTGAGATTTCATTTTCTCCCATCCTGAATCAGAAAAAGAAAGTTGAAATTTCAAAATTTCCAGTGAAACAAAAATTCTGAAGTCTTTTGTTTCAATATTGTTGAAACATTTGGTTCTGATAGTGTCATTTGGATTAATTTATTTTCAACTTTAACAGTACATGGTATATATCTATATATATAAAAGTCAAATGGTGTATGCGTGTATGTATGTGCACTTACTCTTTCCACACCGTTTGAGCTAGAGACTTGAAATTTGGTACAGCTAGAGGTCTTAGGGTCCTAATCAGGGTAAGAGTCGAAAAATTTTCAAATCTCACCTCTGACGCCCCCCAGGGGTGAAATTATTTAAAGGCCAATCACATCAGCTGGGCAGCTGCTGTTCTCTGTGACATAGTTATGATGCCATAATACCCCCTCCAACGGACCCCGCACTCGCTCAGCTCTCTGCTCCCTCCCCCCTCCAACGGACCCCGCACTCGCTCAGCTCTCTGACCCCTCCCCACCTCCGACGGACCCGAGCAATGCCGGGTATTTTCGCTAGTTGTATATAAATATGACATAATAGTACAGTTAATATTTTAATGTTTTACTACAATATTAAAGTCAAAATGAACTGGATCAAAATGAAACCATTAGAATGAAACATTTTCAAAAGTTTTGACTTTCCCCATCAAAATTCGTTGAAACATTTTGATTTCAACTAAACCACATTTTTTGACAGTCAGAGGATTGCAAGGGAGAATAGGAATTGAGAGGATTTTCAGCCAGAGGAAACATGGGATAGACTGGAGAATCGCATTATCACCAAGAAAAGGCAGGTCTACATGATTGGGGAATCCTTACTAAGAAGGACAGACAGGCCTGTAACCAGAGCTGATCCAGAGAACAGAATGATTTGCTGTCTGCCAGGTGCTAAGAGACGGGATGTAGACCAGAGGCTGAAGAGGATCCTAACGGATTGTCCTTCATGTTGGAACAAATGATATGGCTAGATTCTCACAGTAACATGTCAAGAGGGTCTATGTCAGGCTGGGGAAGACGCTTAAGAAAATTGAGGCTCTGGTGATCTTCAATGGGATTCTGCCTATACCTAGAGAAGGGCAACAAAGGTGTGACAAGGTTATGATGATCAACAGGTGGCTCAGGCAGTGGTGCTATAAGGAGGGCTTTGGGATGTATGGCCACTAGGAGGCATTTATGGACAGAGGACTGTTCTCTCTCAGGATGGACTTCCCCTGAGTAGGGAGGGAAAAGATGGGGATCAATATGAAAACAGAAAGATGGATAAGGAACTGGTAAAGTGGAGAGTACAATGGGTCATACTGAAAGGTGAACTGTCAGACTGGAGGGAGGTTACTGGTGGAGTTCCTCAGGGATTGGTTCTGGGACCAATGTTTAAGAAGGATGAATTCAAACTGGAACAGGTGCAAAGAAGGGCTACTAGAATAATCTGAGGAATATAAAACCTGTCTTATGAAAGGGGACTCAAAGAGGTTGGCTTGATTAGCCCAACCAAAAGAAGGCTGAGGGGAGATATGATTGCTCTCTATAAATATATCAGAGGGATAAATACCAGGGAGAGAGAGGAATTATTTAAGATCAGTACCAATGTGGACACAAGAACAAATGGATATAAACTTGCCATCAGGAAGTTTAGACTTGAAATTAGACAGTTACTAACCATCAGAGGAGTGAAGTTCTTGAACAGCCTTCCAAGGGGAGCAGTGGAGGAAGAAGAACTATCTGGCTTCAAGACTAAGCTTGATCAGTTTATGGAGGGGATGGTATGATGGGATAGCCTAATTTTGGCAATTAATTGATCTTTGACTATTAGCGGTAAATATGCCCAATGGCCTGTGATGGAATGTCAGATGGGGTCAGACCTGAGTTACTACAGAGAATTCTTTCCTGGGTGTCTGGCTGGTGAGACTTGCCCACATCCTCAGGGTTTCGCTGATCACCATATTTGGGGTCAGGAAGGAATTTTTCCCCCCAGGACAGATTGGCAGACGCCCTGGGGGTTTCTTGTCTTCCTCTGCAGCATGGGGCGTGGGTCACTTGTTGGAGGATTCTCTGCACCTTGAAGTCTTTAAACCATGATTTGAGGACTTCAGTAGCTCAGACATAGGTTAGGGGTTTATTACAGGAGTCGGTGGGTGAGTTTCTGTGGCCTGTGTTGTGCAGGAGGTTAGACTAGATCAGGGGTGGGGAACCTTTTTTCTGTGAAGGGCCATTTGGACCTTTATAATATCATTCGCGGGCCGGTCGCCCCCCCCCCCCCCGAGGAAGCCCAGACTGGCAATGGGAGTTGAGACACCAGCTGGCAAGGGGCCAGCGGGGGAAACACCAAAGCAGTGGCAGGCAGAGTGCTTAGCCCTGCACTGCTTTGGGGTTTCGCTCCGCTGGCCCCTTGCCAGCCGGGGTCCTGTCGCCTGCCCCAGTCAGCTCCCACTGTCAGCCTGGGTGTAGGGGGTGACCTTCCTTTACCCCCCCCAGCCCCCCCCATCTAGCCACCTTTCCTCCCCCACCCCTGCCTGGCCCGGCCCGGCCCATCCCACGGAACCTAACCTCCTCCCAACCCAGCTTCCTGCCCCCCATGCCTGACCCGCCCAGCCCAGCCTTCCCCCCACCAAACCTCCTTCCCTCCCGCACCCACCCCATCCAGCCTAGTCTCCTGCCCCCTCTCCCCGCCCGGCCTCCCCCCCACCGCCCCCTTGCCTGCCCCCTAGCCCAGCCTATCCCCCACACCTCCTTGACAGTCAGCTCCCCGCGGCTCCTCCTTACCCCGCCCGGCTAATGGTGGTCACACGGTGCCGGCGGCTCCCCCAGGTGCTTCCCGGCCCCTTCACCAAGCGCGGAGCCGCCTCCGCATGGCAGCCCGCACGCGTCCCTGGCCAGCGGCTCCCCCAGGCGCTTCCGGCCTCTTTGCCGAGCGCGGAGCCGCCCTGGGCCGCCAGGCGGGGGCGGCTCTGCGCTCAGCGAAGGGGCCGGGAAGTGCCTGGGGGAGCCGCCGGCCAGGGACGTGCGCGGGCCGGATGGAAGGCTTTGGCGGGCCATATAAGGCCCACGGGCCGGAGGTTCCCCACCCCAGGACTAGATGATCATAATGGTCCCTTCTGACCTTAAAGTCTATGACTCTTTTCAACTAGCTCGAATGAAGCAGATGCTATTAAATGAAGGTACCTTCTGCAGTAGTGTGTTAAATTGAAGTCTAATGAACAATACAAAACTGCTATCATGATATAAATTGCCTCCTTCCCAAATCTAAAACCCATGATATATGAGGTAAAAACGTGCTTTAAACCCACATTTAACTATACTCAGTTTTTATTCTTCCCTTCAACCCTCTCATTATTCAGTCATTCAAGTGATGTGACTTGGCCTCAACAGGATTTGGTACTAACCTGAAGGTTCCTTTTGACATCCTCATTGCTGAGCTGCAAATGCTGCTGGCAGGCACCAGTGTTACAGAAACATCCTGTACGAACATGTATGTTGTAGAGACTGGCAATCTTGTCCACCTTACAGATTCACAGGCCAAATAACAAAACAAAAAAAAATGAAAGAGAGAATATTCAATATATTAAATATACTAAGTTATAAATAATGGCTGCTTGAAGTTAGTTATTTTGCTAAATTATTAATAGTTTGCTTGTTGGAGCTGTTATACTTTCACATACACTATGAGGAAAACATGTATTTTTCAGTTTTATTATTTTCAGATACAGTGAAACAACAAAGAAGGAAGAAATATGGTGAAATAAGCAGTGATTCTGCAAATGTTTGTACACATGCTTAACTTTAAATAACACATGGAGAAGCCCATTGAAATCAGTTAGGCTAATCACGTGCATAAAGTTAAGTACATGTGTTAGTGTTTCCAGGATCAGTGCTTTACACTGTAATGTTCTGCATCTGAATGGAAACAAAGCAGCAACTGCTTCACTTGGAGGTGGGTGTGTGTGTGTTAAGAACTCCTCTTCAATTAAATGTGCAGTATCTAGTACAGTGATTCCCAAACTTTTTGTATTGAAAGGGCGACTACTTTCACATAGGAAGTCTCTGAGTGAGATCCCCTCCCCCATGATAAATTAAAAATAGGTATGTGTGTAATTTAATTTAATTGTAATTTAACTGGGGCTCAGGCTGTCAGTCCCATGCCAACTCATGATCCCCAGTTTGAGAACCCCTGATCTAACACAACCTGGTCCATGCCTGGGGTTTCTATATACTACCACAATCCAAACAACAACAACAACATCTTTCCTTTGCACATCTATATATTCCATCGCACAAGGGAAACTGTCAGCGCAGGAAATTATTGAAACCAATGAGATTTCTGCACCCTTGGGATTTCTGCAGGGTGAGACCCTAAGTAAGCAATAGCATGTGACAGGGAAGGCACTAGTCTGAAAGGACAGGAATAGAGAGACCTCTTTGAATGTTCCACACATGACCACGTTGTTCACCAACTATGCTGACCCATTTACCTTCCCTGAGGTTATGCTTTTATGTCTTCAAATATTTCTAAAACTGCCAGTTAAAGGGGAAAAACACTGAATACTTTATGGACACAAATACAATAATTAATGGATGAATCATTGGGAGGAATAAATTATGTGAATATAAGAGAGAGAGGGAATGAACACGTGAGTGTGCAGGGGGAATGGGACATCATGTCTGTCTGTACAATGGAAAGAATCTGACATAATGAAGAGACCTGTGGTGGGCATCCTGTTTGTCTCTGTTTACATTATATTTGAGGGTGCCATATTTGAGCCAAGGTTTATTCTTCAATTTCTACCAATGTACACAAGTATCAATGTCTCTGTATCACTAACATTAAGACACAGCGTACCCTTTTCAAAAGCACCTAAGTAACATAGGAACCTAAGACCCGCTGATTGTAGATCAACGCAAGATATGACAGAGGTTGACCTCAGTGAGATTCTGCATGGGAGTAAGTGGATCCTGTTCTCTGGGCCCTAAATACACTAAAAATATCCTAGATTAAAAAGAGTCAAAGAAAATGCAGGCAAAACGGATGTATGTACACAGCCAGGATATTGTTATGCAGTGTAGTAATCATATCTATCTTTATGGTGGTACAGAAATGGGACCCCAGTCCTGATTGAGGCCTCTGGGTGCTATCATGATGTAATTATTGAATAATTATATCTAAGTATATTATCTCATTAATTACTGGAGGAATTGCATTATTAGAAATAAAATATATATCCTTCAATTTACTATACTCTATTAGTGAGTCAAGATCCTGGCAAAGATTGGCTGCCCAACGAAGCTGCTGAACATGATCCAGTCCTTCCATACGGCATGAAAGGCACAGTACAGTATGACGGCTTGTCATCCGGTGCCTTCGACATTTGCAGTGTAGTAAAACAAGGCTGCGTTCTCGCTCCCACGCTCTTCAGCATCTTCTTCGGAGTCTTGCCGAAACATGCCTTTGGAAATTCTACTGAGGGAGTTTATATCTCCATACCCGGTCTGACGGGAAACTTTTCAATATGGCTCGACTAAAGGGAAAGAGTAAGGTACGGGAGGCAACCATCAGAGACATGCTGTTTGCAGATGGCGCTGCCCTGGCCACCCACACAAAAGTCGATCTACAGCGCCTGATGGACTGCTTTGCCAGAGCTTGTGAAGAGTTCGGACTGACAATCAGTCTTGAGAAGACCAAAGTTATGGTCCAGGATGCGGAACCCCTAAGCATCGCCATCAATGACTGTGTACTGGAGGTGGTCAATCAGTTCACCTACCTCGGATCCACCATCACGGACAACCTCTCACTGGACTCTGAGATCAATCAGAGAATCGGCAAGGCCTCCACAATCTTGGCCAGGCTGTCACAGAGAGTGTGGAACAACAGCATGCTGACCATCAACACAAAGGTCGCTGTGTACCAAGCCTGTGTGCTGAGCATTCTCCTCTATGCCAGCGAAACTTGGACCCTGTATGCCTTGCAAGAAAAGAGACTGAACGCCTTCTACATGCGCTGCCTCCGTCGTACACTCGGGATCACATGGAGTGATCGAGTGACAAACAATGAGGTGCTGGAAGGTGCCAAGATCTCCAGCATGGTCACTCTCCTCCGTCAGCGCCGCCTCAGATGGCTAGGCTATGTAAGTTGAATGGACGATGGGCGGATCCCCAAAGACCTCTTGTACGCCGAGCTTGCCTCTGGAAACAGAGCTATAGGACGGCCCCACCTTCGCTTCAAAGATGTCTGTAAGAGGGACCTGAAAGCTCTTCAAATCGACATCAACAGCTGGGAAGAGCTTGCCCAGGACAGATCCAGATAGAGACATGCTCTGACCACTGGACTGTAAAACTGGCGAAGACAAGCTGCGACAGCTTGCTGATGAAAAGTGATCTCAAAGAAAAAGGAAGCAGCGGCTCCAACCCACAGCTGACACTGCCTTCAAATGCAGCAAATGCAACAGACTGCCACTCCCATGTGGGGCTCTACAGCCACAACAGATGCTGCACAATCAACAATTGAACATTCTCCATGGGTGCGTATCCATTGTCTCCCGAGACTAATGGATGCCAACATTAGTGTTTGGAAAAGACTGCAGATGCTGTCTCCTCTTAACTGTCCTGGTTAGGCATTTGTCCTTGATACAAATCTATCTCTATATATAAAAGTCAAATGGTGTATGCGTGTGTATGTATGTGCACTTACTCCTTCCACACCGTTTGAGCTCGAGACTTGAAATTTGGTACAGTTAGAAGTCTTAGGGTACTAATCAGGGTCAGAGTCGAAAATTTTTCAAATCTCACCTCTGACGCCCCCCAGGGGTGAAATTCTTTAAAGCCCATTCACATCAGCTGGGCAGCTGCTGTTCTCTGTGACATAGTTATGATGTCATAATACCCCCTCCAACGGACCCTGCATTCGCTCACCTCTCTGCCCCCTCCCCCCTCCAATGGACCCCGCACTCGCTCAGCTCTCTGCCTCCTCCCCACCTCCGACGGACCCGAGTTGGGTTTGGTCGGAGGGTAAGTGAGGTAGGAGTGTCGGGTTTGGTTGGGGGGGGGTGAGGTGGGGGTGTCGGGTTTGGTCGGGGGGTAAGTGAGCCGGGGGTGTTGGGTTTGGTCTGGGGGTGGGTGGGAAGGTGTCGGTGTGGGTGAGGGGTGAGGTGTGGGTGTTGGGGTTGGTCAGGGGGTGTTGGGTTTGGTGGGGGGGGTAAGGTGGGGGTGTTGGGTTTGTTTGGGGGGATGAGGAGGGGGGTCGGGGTTGGTCAAGGGGTAAGTGAGGTGTGGGTGTCGGGTTTGTTTGTGGTGGTAGGTAGGGGTGTTGGGTTTGGTTGGGGGGGAAGTGAGGTGGGTGTGTCAGGTTTGGTCTACGGGGGGGGTGAGGTGTGGGTGTTGGTCAGGGGTGTTGGTAGGGGGGTGACGTGGGGGTGTTGGGTTTGGGTGCGGGGGTGAAAATGTGAGTTGGGGTTGGTCGAGGGGTAAGTGAGGTGTGGGTGTCGGGTTTGGTCGGGGGGGTGAGGTGGGGGTGTCAGGTTTGCTCTCTGCCCCCTCCCCCCTCCAACGGACCCCGCACTCACTCAGCTCTCTGCCCTCTCCCCACCTCCGACGGACCCGAGCAACGGCGGGTATTTTCGCTAGTCTATATATACAAAAGTCAAATGGTGTATGCGTGTATGTATGTGCGCTTACTCCTTCCACACCATTTGAGCTAGAGACTTGAAATTTGGTACAGTTATAGGCTTTAGGGTGCTAATCGAAAATTTTTCAAATCTCACCTCTTACACCCCCTAGGGGTGAAATTCTTTAAAGCCCATTAACATCAGCTGGGCAGCAGGTTAACAGCTGCTGTTCTCTGTGACATAGTTATAATACCCCGCTCCAATGGACCCCGCACTCGCTCAGCACTCTGTCCCCTCCCCCCCTCCAACGGCCCCCCCACTCGCTCAGCTCTCTCCCCCCTCCCCCCACTCCAACGGCCCCCCCACTCACTCAGCTCTCTCCCCCCTCCCAACGGACCCCACACTCGCTCAGCTCTCTGCCCCCTCCCCCCCTCCAACGGCCCCCGCACTTGCTCAGCTCTCTCCCCCCTCAGGTAAGAATCAAAAAAATTTTAAATCTCACCCACTTCCCCCCCTCCAACGGCCCGCACACTCGCTCAGCTCTCTCCCCCTCCCCCTCCAACTGCCCCCACACTTGCTCAGCTCTCTCCCCCTTCCCCCTCTCCAATGGACCCGAGCAACACCGGGTATTTCTGCTAGTATTAATTAAAAGCATTATATTTTTACCTAAAAAAAAGGATGGCGAATTGCAATTATGGTTGCAGACTTCTGCAATGAGCTCTGAATGGGTGTATCCCTGCACCCCGAAGTGCAGGGATCTGTTCTCAAGAAGCTCATTGCCGGCTCATGGTCTTACCCCCCAATCCTTCAAACTCTTGTGCATGTGCTTAACTGTACTCATGCCAGTGTAGACTGCACTAAAACGGGTCACAGTGAAAAGAGTGAGGTGGTCCTTCCACTGCTTCCTGACTGTACATTAGTGCTCTTTTGAAGTTTCCCAGAACCCACTGCTTCTGTGCAATAAGTTGTCAGAGACCATTGTAATTGAAACACATTAGAAAAACAATATTACGGCACCGGCTGAAACTGCAGCATCGCAGAAAACAAATCAGCATGTTTGTGCTTAAACTGGTTCTGCCCTCTTGTTTTGATTATGAATGATTCCATTCTCTAATGTAAACACGATCAAAAGCACAACACAGATCCTGATTAGCAAGTGCAGTGGAGGATCAGACCCAAGGTCTCTATTTATGATTAGAGCATCCAGGCAGTATTCCAAGCATGTTTCTAAGAATTAAAGTTATAGTAAAAGGAATCTGCTGAGAAAGACTGTTGTGGTGTTATTGACTTTGTTTTGTCAGAAGGCTTCTATTTGGGAACAGTGACAGTTTCTTTGGTTATTATCTCATTTGGATGAGAAAAGTTGTCATCTTGACATAACAAGGTTTGCCATGGTTCTATTGACTCGTGGGTGATCCATCATTCAGTTAATGATAACAAGCAGGGCAAAAATCATGACAGTTATTTCACTGCTGAAGTTGTTCAGCATTCGGTTTGGTTTGTTCAGTATATCAAAAGCCTTAATCCAAAATTGATAATCTTTCTCAAATAATAACCCCTTTCACTTTGTTTGAACAACCTTGCTTTTAAAATTACAGGATGTTTAAAGACTGAGTTGCCATGCCCTGAGTTCAGGAAATGTTTAGCAACTAGATTATCTTTTTCTTGGTTTGTTTTGCTCTTGTCAGATAAATCATCATTATTCATTAAGGCAAAACCTGGGCTTTTGTTCCATACAATCATGTGTCAAAATTCCAGAGAAAAACACTGCAACAAAAAGACAAAAACCCCTTCTCAAATAACACTTTCATATGACCGGTTTATGTTCGTTTTTAGATTAGACCAGCCCAAGGATTATTGGCAGAGAAAACAAAGAGACCAAATTAAAGGAAGAGAGAATTATTTTTAAAAAGAGAAAGACCAGATAAGCATAACCTTTTGTATGAACTCTAGAGAGCTTCATTACCAATTTCACATGGGAATCCTGCAAGTAACTCTTACTAATAGGGAGTGTTCCCCATTGCCATCAATTGGACTACTTGAATGAATAAAGATTCCAGGATGAAATGCTACTGTAGCAGTGTCAGTCCTGGGATATTAGAGGTGTGGGAGGGAATATCTTTTACTGGACCAACTTCTGTTGGTGAGAGAGACAAGCTTTTGAGCTTACATAGAACTGAAGATGAGCTCTGTGTAAGCTCAAAAGGGTGTCTCTCACCAACAGAAGTTGGTCCAATAAAGGTGTTACCAGAGTTGCCAATCCTCCCAGATTGCCCAGGAATCTCCCAGAATCAAGCTCCATCTCTTGCAGGCTACTGAAGTTGATCTGGAAGATTTTAAGCCACTAAAATCTGGCAGCGCAGGGGGGCTCAGGCAGGCTCCCTATCTGCCCTGGCTCCATGCAACTCCTGGAAGCAACCGGCATGTGTGGCTCCTAGTGCAGGGGCGGCTTGAGGGTCTCTGCATGCTGTCCCTGCCCTGAGCACTGACTACACAGCTCCCATTGGCTGGGAACTGAAGCCAATGGGAGCTGCAAGTCTGTAGGCAGAGGAAGTATGCAGAGCTGCCTGGCTGCCCCTAAGCCTAGAAGATGGACATGCCAGCTGTTTCCCAGGAGCGTCCTGAGGTAAGCACAGCCTGGCTGGAGCTCACCCCCCTCACCCCCCTCCCACACTCCAACCCCCGGCCCCGCCCTGGGCTCCCTCCCACACCCAAACTCCCTCCCTGAACCTATAACCCTCACCTCTCACCCCCTTCTGCATCCCCAACCCTGAGCCATCTCCCACACCCAAACTGCCTCCCAGAGTTCACACCCCAAACCCTTTCCTGCACCCCAAGCCCTGCCCCAGCCCAGTGAAAGTGAGTGTGGGGGGGTTAGCGAGCGATGGAGGGAGGGTAGATGGAGTGAGTGGGGGTGGAGTCTCGGAGAACGGGCAAGGTCCTGGAGAGGGGTGGTGCAAGGGTGTTTGTGCGATTAGACACTGGATAGCCATAATATTACCTCACCGACTTGGTCTCTCTAAAGATTGCAGGACCCGACCTATGTTCTTTGGACAAATGCTTGATTTTTACTTGTACATATGTTATTGGGTCCTGTTGCTCAGCTTCACCCTGGAAATATACTGCTTAGGGAGTTAATTTCATCTCTTTCTCTGGTGTTAGCATACAGCAAAATCAATGGAATATAAACCATCCGGTAGAGTCTGTTTCGATGAAAAAAGTCTTCAACAATGCACATTTTGCAAACTGCCATAAGGAGCAATAAGAAGTATATAGACCTATGGGTTGCAAAGTGCAGCAGAGTGTTTGCAGCCCAGCGTGAACCAACACAGGATGCCGTTTAGAAGCCAGGGAGATGTTCGTCAATAAGGGCATGGAAGCGTGAAAAAGTGTGAATGGCAAGTACACAACTTTAGCTACTCAGATCACCAGTTCTGGTGCTTCCCTGGGTTTGATATTTAGAACTAGGGTGCCCTGGTCTTTTGTAAACTTGATTTTATACAATTTAATTGCAATCTAATAGACCTTACTGCATTTTTATTGACTCTACACTGAATGTTCACGGTAATTAAGACACCACGAAGACCTGGAGTCCTTTCTATTGGCTTTGAAAAGTAATACCCTTAGTATTCAGTCCTGTTTCTGAAACAGTTTACTATGAGCCTGAACCTGCAGGATGCCAGGCATTTCCTCGATGGGGGTGAGCACCCTCATATCCCTCTTGAATTTAATGAGAGCGGAGGAGGCTCATTGCCTTGCAAGACTGGGGTCTTTGTGCTTTAACAGAGACAGGTGAACTAGCTAGGAAACAGACATCCACTTTTTTTTGCTAAGATCACAAAGTTAAAACTTCATTCTTCTTTTTCAGAGGTAACTTCAGTTTTAATTACACTTAGCACCCCTGCTCCTCCTTCCTTTTCATAATGGCATTTTGCTTTCATGTCTGAGCATTTGTGGGTTTTTTTAATAATAATACGGCTTTATTTGTTGCTAGGGCTGCAAATTTTGGTTGGATGTGTCCCTGGAGGTTTCATCACGACATAATCTTTAGTTAAAGATGAATCTTTAATTCCTGGAGACTCCAGGACAATCCTGGATGGTTGGCAACTCTATATTACTACTGTACTTTATTTGGTGTCTGGAGTATCTAAGTGGAGAGGGATTCATGAATAATAACTACAACAATAATAATGTTTAATCAGAATATAAATCCTCCTTCACATGCTAGTGCTATTGATATGCTGGAGAGCAATACCACTACTGTAAGCAGATTTGAAATATGTGGTACTTAAGATTTAGAGATACCATATGGTTTTGCATTATTTTAAATCACTAAAAAGGGAAGGCGCCCCCTTCGATAGGCGCCTTTAAAAATCTCGTCTTAAATCATAGTACCCATAACTCAAACAAGCAGTCCTTACTCATATGAGTTGTTCCATGACAGTCAACAGAATTATTCACATGAATAGAAGTTGTGAGATTGGCTCCTTAATCTAGCCATTTGTATAATTTTGTATGAACAGGACAGGAAAAAACCACCCAGTTCAAGAAGTCTCATCATAACAGTATTTATTCTCTCTGGAAGAATAGCAGTCTGGATTTCTACTAAGTTCTTAGACTGTGACCAAACTTCAGAGCACAGTTTTCTGGAGTAGGTTTGTCAGACGGATTTGCTCATCACAAGAATTTCACTGTACACTACTGATGGCTGGTTATAAAAGCTGACTTTGTGACACTCTTCTCCAAATCAGCTGGTAAATTAATTCACTGATTTATTGCATGAAATTGGAGAGAAAGTAAGCTAGCTCCTTTTGTCACCCAGCTTTTGATTGTGAAATGTTGTGACTGCCAAAGATGCATGCTTAATCTTGTTTAATGGAATTTAATCCAGAAATAGGTCTGAAGAGAAATCAGCACTTGTTTCCAAATCATTATTTAGAAGAAGGAAAAAAATGACATCTTTGTTCAGTTACTAAGACATAAAATCAGTTTAACCAGATTGTTTCCTGAAAAATGATATTTTTTTTGTACAAAACATATACATTCCCCCCTGAGGCGCTAATTTCTATTTGGGACAGATCCAATATTGTCTAAAGGTCTGATTTTCTTCTGCCTTGCATCTTCTATAGTCATTTACATGTGTTTAAGATAATTGCAAAGAGGGTATAAAACACTCCCAAGATCAGAATGTTAGCATTTTACACCCTCTCGTCACTTACTTTGCTCCTGGGTACAAGGCAGTGGAGAATCAGACCTTAAATGTATATTGGAACTGCACATTGGATGCACTGAGAGTCAGAATGGTGATGTATTACTATTGGGCATTTTTGAATTGATGTATGTATCAATTTGTCTACTTGCTTTAGGCCTGGTCTACTACTAAAAATTAGATCCACCTAGCTAAGGGCTTTGAAAAAGGTAATGCTAGGAAGTATGGCAAGAAACCACCCACACAGGAGATCTTCCATGAGCTAAAAATTAAAAAAAAGGTCCTACAAAAAGTGGAAACCAGGGCAAATTACAAAGGATGAACATAAACAAATAACACAAGTATGTAGAGACAAAATTAGAAAGGCAAAGCACAAAAGGAGATCAAACTAGCTAGAGACATCAGAGGAACAAGAAAATATTCGGCAAATACATTAGAAGTAAGAGGAAGACCTAGGACAATGTAGACTCGTTACTCAATGCAGGGTGGGGTGGGAGACAGACAATAACAGAAAATGTGGAAATGGCAGAGGTATTTAATGACTTGTTTTGGTTTTCATGAAGAAAGTTGATGGTGATTGAATGTCTAACATAGTGTATGCCAGTGAAAATCAGGCAGGATCAGAGGCTAAAATAGGGAAAGAAGAAGTTAAAAATTACTTAGACAAGTTAGATGTCTTCAAGTCACCAGGGTCTGATGAGATGAAATGCATCCTAGAATACTCAAGGAGCTGACTGCGGAGATATCTGAACCATTAGCGATTATCTTTGAAAAGTCATGGAAGACAGGAGAGATTGCAGAAGACTGGAAAAGGGCAAATACAGTGCCCATCTATAAAAAGGGAAATAAGGACAACCCGGGGAATTACAGGCCAGTCAGCTAAACTTCGACTCACATTTTCACCCCCACGTCACCCCCCTACCAACAACCCCTGACCAACACCCACACCTCACCCCCCGTAGACCAAACCTGACACACCCACCTCACTTCCCCAACCAAACCCGACACCCCTACCTACCACCACAAACAAACCCGACACCCACACCTCACTTACCCCTTGACCAACCCCAACCCCCCTCATCCCCCCAACCAAACCCAACACCCCCACCTATTTGCAAACATCTAGAATATAATAATCTATATATATAAAAGTCAAATGGTGTATGCATGCGTGTATGTATGCGTGTATGTATGTATGTGCACTTACTCCTTCCACACCGTTTGAGCTAGAGACTTGAAATTTGGTACAGTTAGAGGTCTTAGGGTCCTAATCAGGGTAAGAGTCGAAAATTTTTCAAATCTCACCTCTGACGCCCCCCAGGGGTGAAATTCTTTAAAGCCCATTCACATCAGCTGGACAGCTGCTGTTCTCTGTGACATAGTTATGATGTCATAATACCCCCTCCACCGGACCCTGCATTCGCTCAGCTCTCTGCCCCCTCCCCCCTCCAACGGACCCCGTACCCGCTTAGCTCTCTGCCCCCTCCCCCCTACAACGGACCCCGCACTCGCTCAGCTCTCTGCCTCCTCCCTACCTCCGACGGACCCGAGTTGGGTTTGGTTGGAGGGTAAGTGAGGTAGGGGTGTCGGGTTTGGTCGGGGGGGTGAGGTGGGGGTGTCGGGTTTGGTCGGGGGGTAAGTGAGCTGGGGGTGTCGGGTTTGGTTTGGGTGGGTGAGGGGTGAGGTGTGGGTGTTGGGGTTGGTCAGGGGGTGTTGGGTTTGGTGGGGGGGTAAGGTGGGGGTGTTGGGTTTGGTTGGGGGGATGAGGGGGGTTGGGGTTGGTCAAGGGGTAAATGAGGTGTGGGTGTCGGGTTTGTTTGTGGTGGTAGGTAGGGGTGTCGGGTTTGGTTGGGGAAGTGAGCTGGCTGTGTCAGGTTTGGTCTACGGGGGGTGAGGTGTGGGTGTTGGTCAGGGGTTGTTGGTAGGGGGGTGACGTGGGGGTGAAAATGTGAGTCGAGGGGTAAGTGAGGTGGGGGTGTCGGGTTTGGTCGGGGGGGGTAAGGTGGGGGTGTCAGGTTTGCTCTCTGCCCCTCCCCCCTCCAACGGACCCCACACTCGCTCAGCTCTCTGGCCCCTCCCCACCTCCGACGGACCCGAGCAACGCCGGGTATTTTCGCTAGTGATAAATAACCATCAGCATGGATTTGTGAAGAACAAATTGTGTCAAACCAACCTGATACTTTCTTTGACAAGGTAACAAGCCTTGTGTGTACGGGGGAAGCTGTAAAGGTGGTATATATTGAAGCTCTTCATACAGTGTCACATGACTGTCTCATAAATAAACTAATATATGGAGATATACCTATCTCATAGAAATGGAAGGACCTTGAAAGGTCATCGAGTCCAGCCCCCTGCCTACACTAGCAGGACCAAGTAATGTCCCCTCACAGATTTTTTGCCCCAGATCTCTAAATGGCCCTTCAAGGATTGAGCTCACAACCCTGGGTTTAGCAGGCCAATGCTCAAACCACTGAGCTATCCCTCCCCTCCACTAGGGAAATGCAACCTTGATGGAACTACTATGAGGTACATAAGTGGTTGGAAAACCATTCCCAGAGAGTCATGCTGGAAAGGTATAATGAGTGGGGTCCTGTTTGGATCAGCTCTAGGTCCAGTTCTATTCAATAACTTCATCAGTGATTTAGATAATGACATAGAGAATACACTTATAAAGTATGTGGATGATACCAACCTGGGAGGGGTTGCAAGTGCTTTGGATGGTAGGATTAAAATTCAAAATAATCTGGACAACCTGGAGAAATGGTCTGAGGTAAACAGGATGAAATTCAATACGGAAAAATGCAAAGCACTTCACTTAGGAAGAAACAATCAGTTGTAAACATACAAAATGGGAAACGACTGCCTAGGAAGGAGTACTGCGGAAAGGGATCTGAGGGTTAAAATGGACCACCAGCTAAATATAATTCGACAGTGTAACAGTGTTACCAAAAAAAGCAAACATCATTCTGGGATATATTACCAGGAGTGTTGTAAGCAAAACATGAGAAGTAATTCTTCCGCTCTACTCTGTGCTGATTAGGCCTCAACTGGAGTATTATGTTCAGTTCTGGGGGCCACATTTCAGGAAAGATGTGGACAAACTGGAGAAGGTCCAGAGAAGAACAACAAAAATGGCTAAAGGTATAGAAAACATGACCTATGACTGAAAAAAATTGGGTTTGTTTAGTCTGGAAATGAGAACTCTGAGAAGGGACATAACAGTTTTCAAGTACATAAAAGGTTGTTCTTCTTAACCTTTGAGGATAGTACAAGAAGCAATGGGCTTAAATTGCCACAAGGGAGGTTTAGGTCAGGCATTACAAAAAGCTTCCTAAATGTCAGAGTGGTTACACCCTGGAACTTATTGCATGGGGAAGCTGTGGAATTTCCATCATTGTAGATTTTTAAGAGCAGGTTAGACAAATACCTGTCAGGGATGGTCAAGATAATATTTTAGTCCTGCCATGAGTGCAGGGGACTGAACTAGATGACCTCTCGAGGTCCCTTCCAGCCCTATGATTCTACATGTGTCAAATCCAGAAACTGCTTGATGTTTTGGAACTGAGGAATTACAGTACGAGAGAAGATTTGAAATACTGTCTTGATTCTTAATGGCTGATCTTGCATCCTCCAAACTGCCCTTTTCTTCTGTTTGGTGCACCTTGTGAACTGGAATATTCAAGAACTGAATTTCAATAGGCCACATATGCATACCTGATGGAGTAATCAAACAAGAGGGCATTCAAGACTCAGTGATTCAGCCAAGCCCTGCAGTCTTCCCCTTTAAAGGGCAGATAGCATGGACTCTTGTATCTTTCAGGCAGAAGTGTTCCCTCTCCCTGGCCACTCATTTACCTGCATTCATACCCAAATAAAATTTGGGCTCAGATATAGGATATTTAAATTGCCATCCAGCATAGGAATGAAAAGTACAAAAAGAAAAACAAAGAAATATATCATCTGTGACATCATAGAAAGCTTAATCAGAGATTCCAATATGTAATCAAATATGCATCTCTAGCCATTTTTTAGGATAGTAATTATGAAACGGATTATAGATGGCAAAGCAAAGGTGCACGGTGTGGGAGTGAGAAACAGGGCATATAAAGCTCCCTTGCCATTCTGCACACCTGCAGAGGGATCAACCAACATAATGCAAGGAAAAATAGAACTGTGATAGTCTAGTGGTAGTGGCAGCTCTAGCCGAACTTTAGGTCGGAAGGATGATATAGTAGTAGTAGATAAAACTCACTGACTCAGGAAACCTGTGTTCCATTTTTGGCTCTAACCTCAGACATCTTGTGTGAACTTGGGCAAGTCACTTAATCTTGCCTTGGCCTCAGTTCCCCATCTGTAAAAAGTGGATAACAGTAAGCTCATAGGGCTGTTGTGAGGATAAGATTCCATTCATACATATGAGGTGCTCATATATGACAGTGATGAGGGCCATATGAATACTTCAATAGACTCCCCAAAGGGGACAGGGAAGAACAGGCAGGGTGAAAGTAAGACAGAGCCATCCTCCTACTCTTTGGTGGCCAATGGAAGTGGGCTGGAGGGTTGAAATTGGATGCTGCACACTTTCAAAGGGTAGCAGAGTTGTTTTACCACAATCCCAGGGGGAATTCCAGCAGAACCTGCTGCTAGTGGGGATTCTTGCTGATACTCCGTGGTTTCTTCTCACATTCCCTCTCCCCCTCCTCAGTGGAGTCAGTGACTTAGAACCTCACTCTGGTTCCATATCTACATATTTTTGCTTTAATGTTCTCCCTTTCATTTTACGAGCTGCATGCGTTTCTTTCCTTTATCTCCAACGCAGTTTCCCTAGCAACTCAAAGCACACAAGGACACTCAAAAAAAGGGATGTCAAACAGCCTCCTCAGCACAGGATTTGATGGAGCTTTGTAACAGCAACCCTTTCTTACTAGCAGTTCAATAGTAGGAGATTTCAAACACACCAGCTAGGATGCTTTTTGCTCCCTACAGAGCTGAACTATTACAGAGAACAATCTCACCTGATCCCTACCACCCAACTTGCTCAGCGAGTAAAAGACCTGAATTCGCCTGCCAAGAATGCTCGGTAGCACATGTAATCTAATCCTTCTACAACATATCTCCAGCCTGCAATGAACACAGAGTCCCCTGCTGGGAGAAATAACTTTTGACGTCTAATACCACATAAGTAACTTCCATTAAATGTAAGCAAGGACACATATTGTAACGGCCCATCTTGTCAGTCTGAGATGATAACACACCATTATAATGACAACTCACTCTGGCCTACTGCATCACAAGCAGGCCTCTCCCAGTAGTACAGGAGATAATGCAAATCACCACTGTGGCAAGGGTGCCTCTTACAAGATGTCTGCAGCACAAACTGATGAGAACCAAAGAAATTAGTGGAGTTTTATACAAGAGTCATTGCAACAATGTTTTTCTCCTTGTAATCCTGTTTGCATTCTACACCACTGGTCTATCAGCTGCCCCTGGTTTCCTGAAGTCTTAACAGCTAAATCAATAATGAAAATCAATAGCAAGCAATCACCCCAGTCATTTTTAGGTAGCTGTTGGGAACATGGCCAAAAATCCCATTAGGCATGTTATTAATATTTTTCTTTCCTTGAGTCATCTCATTTAATGTAATGAGTGGATATGTTCCAAAAGCATTAGGGTAAGTAATTCAGAATCTTTTGACCATCTTGTACAGACATATTCTTTGTTGGAATTAAAAAGTGTTTGTTCCCCGCTCCTCCACTAATATTTCAGAAGAAAAATATATGGTGCATATATCAGCTTATCCATCTACACAATGATAGTTTTACATGATATCTAAAAACACAGGTGGCTCAGAAATAGAAAATGTATGTGTGTGTGTGTATATATATATAAAACACACACACACACACACATATAAACTGAAAAGATCTCTTGATTAAGTTGCTTTGTCTAAAAAATAAACCCACCTGTACAGATAAGATAATGTAAAAGGCATTCCTTTTTTTCTGCTTCATATCAACCCACTAGCATCTCTAAGGACACAGATTATGGATGTCATGATAAGTACAGCTATGTAGGTAGGTTGACCAAAATCCCTTCAGGGATTTTGACAAAATGATCTGGCAACTCCTCTCCATTTGTGGGAAATGCAGTATTTTTTCCATAGCTATAAGCTGCTTTTCTGAGAATACAGACATCTACTACTCTGGCACACTATTGAACACAGGCTACTCTCTGAGAAAGTTACTTTAGGTGTCCTGCAACTACAGTTGTTCCTAGAGAAATCTACTTATCTTAGGTTGTTCCGTGGTAGCTATTATCCTATAGATATATCTATGCACCTTACAATCTTTAACATACTTACCCTCATTATATGCCTGTAAGGTAGGGAAGTACAATTGTCACTATTTTACAGATTCAAGAATGGCAGCTGTGTTAGTCTGTATCCATAAAGAAAGCGAGGAATACTTGTAGCACCTTAGAGACTAACTAGTTTATTTCAGCATAAGCTTTCGTGAGCTATAGCTCACTTCGTTAGATGCATAGAATGGAACAGAAGTAAGATGCATTTATACACACAGAAAGAAAAAGAAAAGAAAAAAAATTGTACAAAAATTGTACATTAGCTACAATTTTTTTTCTTTTCTTTTTCTTTGTGTGTATAAATGCATTTTACTTCTGTTCCATTCTATGCATACGACGAAGTGAGCTATAGCTCACGAAAGCTTATGCTGAAATAAACTAGTTAGTCTCTAAGGTGCTACAAGTATTCCTCGCTTTCTTTATTTTACAGATGGTCAAGAGAAGCGCAGAGACACTCAGTTTACAGCTACACTGCAGGTGGGAGCAATTCTCCCAGACTCACGCTTGCCAGACTCAAGCTAGCGCGTTAAAACCAGGAGTGTGGACCTTATGGCTGGTGGCCTCAGCTAGCCACCTGAGCTCAGACTAGGGGACCGGCAGGGCTGGAGAGCCCGAGCTGCCACCCAAGCTACAATGGTCACACTGATATTTTCAGCATGCTAGCTCAGGGTCTGCTAGCAGAAGCCTGCACGCAGCACTGTGAGTGTACCCTATCTGATTTGCTCCAGGTCATACAGGATGTCTGTGATACACCATGGACTTGATCCAGTTTTCCAAGTTTCAGGCTAGTGCCCTAACCCCAGGACCACTTTTCTTTTCTTATAAACACCTTATTAAAGTAGTGCTAAAGAAAAACAAAATGTACAACATAGAGAGGAGAGGAGATAATAAAGACAGTGTCAAGGAAGGCTGCTGTGTATTAGGGAATGGCCCTGAGCATTTGGTTTGATTATACCAACTATGTGGTATTTTTCCCACCTAGACTTAGAAAGCTCTGCCAGTGCTGGTCCCAAGCCTGGATAAAAAAGGAGGAGGGTTGGTTGATAGGGAAGCTTCCCATCACCATAAAAAAAGTTCTAGCTATAGAAGCTACTTACATAAACCAAAAATCATGGCCTCACTGTCTACACTGCTATTTATACCCAGGCTAGGGGAACTACTTAAGTATGTACTCCACATACTGCCAGAAGAAGCATGTATTGTCGATGTAGCCTGATTGCCAAAACTGACCACAATCTATTTGAGCAATGTTCTCAGTAATCTTAAAAGAGGTGGGGAGGACAAACTCGCTAACATGTAAAGGTAGTCAGGTGTCCTGTGAGGAGAACTGAAATGTTTTCCTATTTTTTGCAGGGGTCTCCTGTTTTAGCAGTTTGTCAAGCAAACCTGAATGTGATATGGCCGGACTATAGGTAGGAAAACTGAAGCTGCTAATGAACTGATGCTTGCTGTCTTCCTGTTAGGATCACTAGCAGGCATGGCAAGACTGAAGAAACTTTTGTAGGTGAGGCGATCAAGGAGGACTACCTTCTTTTTTACTTTAGGTTATAGGGAAACGAGGTAGAGCAGAGAAGTTGAAAGGAACCTGCTAATGCTCTGCTCATTTTTTAAGATAGCTATGAGGTAAAAAAAGGCTTAAGGCACAAACAATTAGAGAGGAAAAAAGGTCTCTCAGGACTCCATAGGATGGAAGCAAGTAAAGTTTCCTATGAGTTATTTTTCTTGAGGACCAGAGCATAGCGAGCTGCATAATGGAACAGTGGTAGTTAAACTTAGGAATAACTATGCATGGCATATAATTAAAAACCAATCGAAGTTGCCAAAAATTCAGCTGACTTGCTCTAGCTCTAGCTATTACCAACTCCTCACTACACTAGCTAGCTGTGGCAAGTGCTTAATTTGTAACGAAAAGAGGTGCCAGGATGCAAGCAATTTTTTTTACATTCATAACCAATACAGGAAGTCCAGAGGTGCCAGGGCTATGAACTGCCAAGCCTAGAGGTGCTGAGGCTCTGCAAAGGATTGCTACAGAGCTACTTTGGTGAAGCAGTGTTGGGAAGCCAGCACTGTTACTTCCTGAGTTGTACCATCACTTAGATAAACAGAGGTCTTTGGTGTCCAGCATTGTTACTCTGCTACCTTTCACAAGCATCCTATGTGCTAAATATTTATAAGGTACTGCGAATATCAATAGTAAAAACTTGTAATGCCTATGTTTTAGTTAGTAGAGTCCACAAAGAGGCAATGCTTGATATATGCTGCAAAGCCAGACAACTTGAGAGTCAAATGCAGGTGTCTTTTAAGTTCATTACTATAGTTGGTTGCAAATGGTAGTGTACAGACAGCTTTACTTAAAGGAAGCATTTTCAGGAGAAGGAATAGGAGCCCTAAAGGCTCAAAGAAGAAAACTATTATTTAGTATAGTTTAAGAACAAGAAGATTATTGAGACTTCAAAATCACAGTAGCTAGACCCTAGCTCAGAAAGCAAGTTTACACGGAAAGACTGGGATGTTAGCAAAACCTTGTGAGTGACTACTGTGTTTAAATGATTTTAACTGACAGCAGTGTGCTGAATGGATTCCAGTGACTAGGCTGCCCATTAAATTGAGAACATACATTTAATATTCAGGTCTGGTTTCTCTAATAAAAAATATTTGAAAACAGTGATAACCTTCAATAAAGGCAAAGATGTACGTAGATAAAAACGGGATAACAGCACAACTTTTCATAATTATTTCACTTCCAGCTCATAACTTCTAACCCTTCAAGCATTATAAATCATACCTATTGGGACAGTAAGCTGTCAAGAACATTGTCACCCTTCAGAGATGTAATCGTGACAAAGTCTCATTTGTGCATTAGGCTTCAAGGGGATTCATTTATTTGATCTTCAACATTTGAATTAAATGTTTACTCAAGGATCAATCTGCAGCCCCTGGCTATTCCCTCACTGCATAAATGACCCTGTGTCTCTAAGTCAAGTATGTTTGTGTTTAGTAACACAATCTTGTTAACTGTGGATGATAATACTCTGACAATAGTTAGGACTTTAACATTAGCTTGTTACTAAGAATTTGCTTCCCTTCAAAATGCAGCATAGACAAAAGACATGATTTTCCTTGCTTTCATGTTGCAGTAGCAATGTTAAATGTCACATATTTGATTGCATGCCTTTCAAATCTTAAATATATTGGACTTATTTCAGAGTTTTGCATATTGAATAAATTATGTAAATCTCAAGGATTAACTGTAAGCTTGGTATCCTCCAAAGAGACTGTCACTTTTACTTTTAAAGTCTTTCTGACCAAATGCAAATGCTACAAATACAATTCTCGCAACCCTCACCATAAAATTATCTCTCGAATGAATCCTTCAGCTCAGATACCACAGCAATGGGCACAGAGAAAATACTAGACAGACAGAAGAAATTATTTGAATGATTGGTCAAGAATACATTATTTGCACAAGGGGCATCAGCAGTAATAAGATAAAACATTTAGGAATTAGTCTATTTGAATAAATTAATTGGAGCACAATTTGAGTAATTAATTAGTAGTTAGGTGTCTATTAGTACACAGATACTTCTCGGAAGTATTATTCTCCTCAGATAGAAAAGTTGTCCCATTTTTCCTTAATTAAGTGATCCCAAGACCAGTGCTTTAAATAACTTGCCTATGAAACTGGTGTCTTCCCTATACAAGTGGATGAGGTTTATACCAAGGCTGATATGTTGAATATCAAGCAGTGAAACCTAAACTCAGAGACAAAGAGGAAAGGTGACTCCTATACTGAATCATCCCCATCTTTCGGCTGCTAATACTAAGTCTACTTCTATGCCAAGAGCTAGAGGTGTGATTCCCCAGCTTGTGTTCACCTATTCACATTTGTTCTCATAGAGCACATAAATAGCAGTATAGTCATGGTAGCAGGGGTAGCAGCTGAACCGTGCTACATATATACCCACCAGTTTCAGGCATGTTTGTACACAGCATGGCTCAGCCGTGCATTCACTGACACCACCCATTCTACTGCAGCTACAGTGCCATTTATACTTGTGCAAATTTGTTGAGAGCTAGCACGGGTATGTGTACACAGGTCAGGGAATCATACTCTTAGCTCATAGGTATAGTTACGGATAAATAACACAGGATAAATGGAGGACAAGTTTTTACTACTTCACTACATGTCCAATATTAAAAACTGCAATAGATGTTGGCATCAGCTATTATACACATTACATCCGGCAGACATTTTTATTGTCCTATCTTTCAATTACTTTAAAAATAAACAAAACACTTAATGTGTCATCTAAAAGTCTGAAGAAAAAACATACACGAAGGGAATATTTTTATGTGCAGTATATTTGGTGGGAAGGAAAAGATAATCACGAAGGTGTTTAATGTATAAACTGAACATTAAGATGAGTGAAATGAAATTGTTTGTGTACCTGGGAATAGCCGATTACATCTCCATTTTCATCCAGTACATTAAAATTAATTATTGGACCCTGGACATCAGGACTGCTGAAGTCTGAATCACTGTAGATACGCACAATGGGTGCTCCATTAGCATATTTTAAGGTAGACAGCACTGTGTAGGTGTAGTGAGTTAAAGCAAAGGTGTGATGTTTTATGTTCTCCATGCCACCTAAGAAGAAAACAACATATCTGTCAAATACCTTATTCTCTTGAAACTTTTTGTTTAAAAAGATAGCACAGCTAGAAGATAACCAGTGCAAAGCCTGGAAAGCCGTAATTAGCTCCTTTAAATCATCATTCTTCTCAAAATTTTCTTTTCTTACAATGAGCTTTAGTGATGCTATAACGTCACAAGAGTCACCTACCTCTGGGCCAATCCACGTAACTTTTCAACTGGGAAAATTTGGGTTTAAATTTGAATGGATTCACACAATGAATAATTGTGTTGGTCCCAGTCTGTACACATCACAAAATCATTCTGGCCTACATTTGTTAGAATGGCAGTTTTTGCTTGGGAATGCTAAGGACTGCTAAAGTAGTGCTGCAGATCAGGAAACTTGTACACCAAACTAGCATAGGATGGAAGATTAGACGCAGTGCATAGTCCTATATGAGGCTACAAAACAAATGTTTTCATTTGTGATCCCATCTCCCATGACAGCTATTTAATATTTTACAGAAGGGATACTTTTTTCAGTCTACACTTCTGCAGAAGAGGAAAGAGAGAGGATAGCCCATATTCTGCATTTGCTCACACTCATGAAAACCCATTTGCTTCAGTGGGGTTATACAGGGAGTAAGTCAACACAGCATTTGGCCTGCACTGTAAATAGGAGTATACTTTCTTTCTCTTCTTCTTTGCTACACTTAACAATTAGGAAGTGCAGACCTGCAACTGGGTACCAGGATATTTGGAAGTTTCAAGGTTCCACTCTAATCTCCTCTGAGCAGCAGTCGTGTCATCTGTTTGTTGTCGTGTATTTTTAACAAAGAAAAAAGCTGTTGACATCTCTGAGTCTAATCAAAACAACAATACTATGCTTTTTCTGGCTGAAACAGAAACATTACATTATTTTTGTAGTACTTATTTCCAGTTTCAAAGTGGCATGCTGTGCATTTTTAGCTAAGTTAGTTGGGGAAATGAAGTAAATGTCATAGAAATGGTGGACATGTGGTGAAGAATCTCTGTGTTCTGCAAAGTGAGGAGAAACAAGATACAGGATGAACACCAGAAGGCCCAGCAAGGAGTCTTGTGAGAAGCTATTTAGCATGATTTGCTGATGTTTGTCATGATAAACTTGGCAAACAACAGTTCCCAAAGGACTTTCATAGTGCAACAGACTTTGAGAAGAAAAGGACTGCCCAGCCCAAGATGTCCTGCACATTTTCTGCTAGAAGGTGGTAGTGTTGTTGAGAAAGGTTATTTCTGTGATACTGCCAGTGCTAGCTGCCTTATTAGAGCTGAATGCACTGTCAGTTTTGAGATGTCTTTAATCGCCTGATGCAGAGCTTTTCCAAATTGGCAGGAACTTTCTGATGAAATATTAAGATACAGTAAAACCTCGATTTAACGGACCTCGATTTAACGGACTTCGGATGCAACGGACAAAATTTCTGATCCATATCAGACCGCAACCCCTCCCTGCTGCGGCCCCGGTCCCCTTCCCTGGCGGCCGTCTGCTGGCTCCCGGCTGCCGCCCCGGTCCCAGCAGCAGGCGGGCTGGCTCCTGGCTCCCGGCTGCTGCCCGGGTCCCAACCACTAGCGAGCTGGCTGCCGGCTCCCGGCTCCTGCCCGGGTCCCGGTAGCGGGCGAGCTGCGGAGCTGCCACCCCGACCCTGTGGCGGTCGGGCTGCTGCTCCGACAGCTCGGGTTTTTTTTTTATTAAATAATGGACTTTTTGATTTAACGGACACCCCCTCGCCCGAATTAGTCCGTTAAATGGAGGTTTTACTGTACTTTCTTTGTGATTTGTTGAAGAAATCTCTCAGTCCATTTTTCAGAGCATTTATCCTGCCGTCGTTTCTCCATTAGCCTTTAGCCATTCTTGAGTTAAAGTTTCTTAATCACATTTCTTTGTGCTCTGGGGGGGAAACTGATGTTATGTTATGATATTACTGGTATTTGTTAGTATCTTTTATGTTATGGTATGTTATGTTGTTAGTGTATTTAGTTATATGTATGTTATGTTATGTTAGTGTATTTAGTGTTATGACTATATGTTATGACTTATTACTTGATATTTATTAGTGTATTTTATTTCTGCATTTTGTTTCTGTGACTGTTCTTATGTCAGGGTCCTTGACACTGAACACCTGGATTTTTTTTAAATAAGTGCCTATTTGGTGTCAGGAACCGTGGCAGATTTTAAATACTTTGAAGGGGATATATTTCGGGAATGGCCTGTGATCTTCAACTCTTTGCAAGGGGAGGTTTCCTAAGCACTCAGTCTCTATAATTTTACTGAATTTTAGCTGTTTCATTAACAGACTCTGCAGTTATTTATTAATCTAAATGATTTTTAAATGGCGAGCAGCATACGTGTTATATATTATTATTTCAGTGATGGACACCTATCTAGAGCAGACCAGGTCACACTTCCTGATGGAGTTTGATTACTACTGCTGACCAAAACAAGGTGTCCAGGGACATATCTATTGGAAAGGTTATACATGGATGTGTAATTTGCATTCACTATTGTATACCTCTGCCTAAGGCATGACTGCCATAATGCAGACATCCTTGTCTGGTGTAAATTTATATATTTCCACTAATACTTTTCTTATTGCTTTATCATTTGCATGTATATTATATATATATTTGTGTGTGTGTGTATATATTTTAACTTAACATAATTTCAGGCTTCAGCATTTCATATTTTCTGTTTCTAGTGACACAGCATTCTTCACACTATCTGTTGGCACAGTGAATAGCATAACAAAGTATTTGCAGTGGTTTTTGAACATGCGAGATTGCTGAGAGCGGCTCATTACTTCCCGACACTGACCCCCTTCCAGCAACATGCCATTTACCCTGTGGTGTTGGTATTAGGTACCATGCAATCCTTGCTGGCTGTACCATTTCTTTGTTTGTGCCCTGAGGCATCATGAGAGTGTCAGCACAAGCATCAACACTGCTGCTTTACCCATGAGCTTTTCATACTGATTACAGAAACCGATGAGGTGGTGGTGCTGAAATGTCATTGGGTCCTAGGTATTCTTTACTCCATGGCTGCTGTGTTGTGCTGCCATCACTCATATTAGCTAGCTCATAATGGTATACAGAACAGCAGTTGTTTGTGAAGGGCATATTGCAGGTACAAGTTCATATCCTGCCTTTTTTAAAAAACAGACTATATTTCTTCTGCCTGGATTTGTTTTCTTATGGCCTTATCCAAACCCTACTGAAGTCACTGAAAGTCTTTTTACAGACTTTGATGGGCTTTGCCTCGGCTCCTCTCATCTGTAATTTTCTTGCCCCTCTGCTGTCGTGCAGAAAAGAAAAGCGTTTCCTTTCTACTGTCTACCGTTATACTCAAATGGAAAACAAATGCTTCTTTTAAATTAGTTTGGCTGCTGAGTAGCTTTCTAGGTTATATCAAATCTATCTGATGCTGCCTGGAAATAAATCCAATAAACATTATACTTTATTCAGTGATGTACACATTCGCAATGTGGGAATTTCACTCCATTCTGCTTCCTTTTCAATGCTCCGTGTAGATTAACCTAAAATGAATTCCTAGCCCCTAGAGTGTGATGATAAACAAATAGCGTAGAGTTATTAGGGATGTCTTATGAAAGTAGGATACACAAGTCAATACAGACTTTGAGTCTGTTCCTGCAAAGTGCTGATGCCTTCAACTGAGCTTAGCACCCAGCAGGATGAGACCTCTGACAGGGCATTCTGCCTTCCCACACCTATTCACCGTGAACAGGAACAACGTGGCCAGGCAGGAGGGTAGAAGGAGAAGAGAACATGTGGCTTTTTGGTCTTAGTTATTCTGTGGAACCAGGGAAACAGACCTTATGTAGGAGAAAGCATAGAAGGTATAGGCCAGATTTTGAAACTCTTAGCCACATGTAGCAGCATGATTATTCACCCCTGCGACGCTTCCTGCCGGCTGTCTGGGAATTAGTTCTTCCAGCTCGGAGCGCCCTCTGCAGGCCGGTGTCTCACTGTCTGCTGGCCCGTGTCCCTCCTGGACCCAGGTTCCCTTTTTCCTGGGGTGCTCCCCCTGGTCTCCATTCCCTGGGGAGCCCTCAACCCTCTAATCCCCACCTTGCCTCAGTCTAGGGCTACTGCCAGTCATCATCAAGCCCCCCGCACCTGGGGCAGACTGCAATGTAAAAGCCAGTCATCACAGGCAAGCGGGGTTTGGACCAGCTGCCTTTGCCTAGATCCAGTACCCTCCTTAGACCTAATTACAGGCCTGCAGCCTAGGAAGTTGCTAGGCTGGAGCTTCCCAGCTCCCTTGCCTATTCTCCCAGCACTATCCTACCTCAGGTACCCTGTCCCGCAGGCAGCCAGGCCCTGCTCCCTCTCAGTGTGGAGAGAGACTGTTTTTAACGCCTGGCTCACTGCCCTCCTATAATGGCCAGCTGGGCCCTACTTGACCCAGCCACAGCTGTGGCTGCTACTGCAATCAGCCTTTTTGCTGATTTCCCCAGCCGCAGCTCTCTACAGGTCTGCCTTTTAACCCCTCCAGGGTCAGAGCGGGTAACCACGCCGCTACACCACACTAATGAGTAGTTGCTCACTAGACCAGTCCCATTCATTTTAATTATAAACTATAGGAGTGGAAATTATTTTTTAAGAATAAAAATGTCAGCCATGGGAAAGATCATTAACTCCTTGTTCATACCAATCATCCCATCGATGGGTCTATCTGTGTGAATACGGGGAGTCACAATCTGTCTCACTATTGGGATTTTTAGTCCTCCGAATTAATTTCTTGCCATACATAGATTATGACACACTTTCTCATATGATTTTAGGATACAATAAATAAATAATTCACAGAAAGAAGAAATTTCACTTTCTGTGGCCAAAATATGCTACTTTCCCCATAGGACCAAGTGTCTGTCCCTAAAGTTGGATAGAGTCTTGCAGCATATTCAAATCTTCAAAATGCACCTACTGTGTGTACAGTATGGAGGCCCTGTATACTCGCAGCACTAATTCCAGGCATAATACTGTGTGCAGTATAGGGATCCTTACCCTCTCAGCACTAATCCTGTGCATAATAATTTTAATCCTTTTATTCTCATCTCTCTCCCCTACCACCTCAACAGTTTTAGACTGTGGAAAGCAATTGCTTAATCCTCCATTCAGGATGTTCTACTGAGACCAAACATGAAACACATACTCAGTGTTTATCTTAATGAGCAGAAGGCTTTTTTGCTGCCCCATCTCTCACTTCTTTCGAGCAGCTAATTTACACTCCTGTCTTTCTATGGTAAGGAAGGTTCAGAGTCTTTCCTCTGAGCAAACTAAGCACAACATTCTGACAAAAGCAGCTATTAAGTTTCAGACATCACAACCTCAAGAATTTCCTTATTCTCAACTTCTTGGGAGCAGTATGGAGTGGAGATGCCGCACATATTCTTTGGCTTGATCCTTAACATATCTCTTTTAATTATTAGTGAAACTCCATTTGGTTTCGGCACTTCTTTGATTGAATACCATAAAGTGCTACAAATCAATTACAAATTTAAGTCATTTCAATGACTACTTGCAATGAGATTCTCCCCCTCCTCCCCCTCCCCCCCACTCTTGCATGAACACAGGCTTTGGTCATATTACTAAAAAGACTATAAAAAGCATAACATTTCAGAATGGTGCTGGCCCACCAGAGAAGTGGTAGGATAGATGAGAACAGAAATAGAGAGGATTTTGTAAAACCCAGGATATTTAGTACACTATATATAATCACTTATATAAACAGGCTAGCTCTCCAGAGTACTTAGGTGATACTGTACAAGTCCTCAAAGTTTCCTTAACTGAGCAATCAATCCATACCCAAAAACACTTATACAAGCAGAGCCCCAGAAGTGTTACCTCCCAGGATCTTTCTCAGTCCAGCAGACACCACAGCCTCCCTTGGTAGTCCTCTCAACAATTAAGTGGTAGAGGAGCCTGTATTATAAAGGCACCAAAATCTCTCTTTTCCAGCAACATTGGAAAAAATAACCCCAACTATATATACAATGGGGGCTAATTTAGCTACAACTAATCAGGAAAAAGATCTTGGAGTCATCGTGGACAGTTCTCTAAAGACGTCCATGCAGTGTGCAGCGGCAGTCAAAAAAGCAAACAGGCTGTTCGGAATCATTAAAAAAGGGATAGAGAATCAGACGGAGAATATCTTATTGCCCTTATACAAATCCATGGTGCGCCCACATCTTGAATACTGCGTACAAATGTGGTCTCCTCATCTCAAAAAGGATATATTGGCATTAAAAAAGGTTCAGAGAAGGGCAACTAAAATGATTAGGGGTTTGGAACGGGTCCCATATGAGGAGAGATTAAAGAGGCTAGGACTTTTTAGCTTGGAAAAGAGGAGACTAAGGGAGAGTATGACAGAGGTATATAAAATTATGAGTGGTGTGGAGAAAGTGAATAAGGAAAAGTTATTTACTTGTTCCCATAATATAAGAACTAGGGGCCACCAAATGAAATTAATGGGCAGCTGGTTTAAAACAAATAAAAGGAAGTTCTTCACACAGCGCACAGTCAACCTGTGGAACTCCTTGCCTGAGGAGGCTGTGAAGGCTAGGACTATAACAGGGTTTAAAAGAGAACTGGATAAATTCATGGAGGCTAAGTCCATTAATGGCTATTAGCCAGGATGGGTAAGAAATGGTGTCCCTAGCCTCTGTTCGTCAGAGGGGGGTGATGGACGGCAGAAGAGAGATCACTTGATCATTACCTGTTAGGTTCACTCACTCCAGGGCACCTGGCATTGGCCACTGTTGGTAGACAGGATACCGGGCTAGATGGACCAATGGTCTGACCCAGTACGGCCTTTCTTATGTTCTTATATTCTTATCTTTTGCAAAGAGAAGTGTGACAACCAAGCCTCTATGTTATGAGTGGCTCAGACAGCCTCATGTGGCTTTCTCCTTCCTCTGTCTAAAAGCCCCTGCACCGTGTTTTGAAATCTTCATGCAAGAGCTTTTCCAGAGCTTGCTTCTTGGTCTTTCCAACTCCTGAAACCCAGTCAGCTAGTACTGAGAAAATCAGGAAGCTGTGACCTCTTCCTCTCTCAATGCTCCAGTCTCCCACAGACAGGGGCGATACACCTAGTTCACTGTTAAGCACTGACTTTTCTTCCCCCCAAGCCCCTTACTTTATGCCCCAGCCACATCTTCTCACTGTGCATTTTCTTATGGCAAAGGGGAAAAATTTATTTCATTATGACTATTCACCAGAGCAACTTTTTATACTAGTTATTCCTCTTCCTCGCCTGGCAAGAGAATCTGTGACACCAGCAGGACCTGAGATAAATGCAATTCCTCACTCCAAGAACTTTTTTGGGGGGCCTCAGTCTGCAGTCCTATTTTGCCCATTTGAATGCCTCACAACTTCCTTACTGGTTCAGTAGTTTGTTCTGAATGGGTCTGGAGATTAATGTAATATACACTTCACCAGCAGCTTGTAGCAACAATAATCTTCAAGAAAAAATTGAAGTGCAGTTGTCACAGAATGGGGTTTCCCTCATCAGCCATGAGTAGCAGCTTACAAAAACACACACACACAAACAGCAATGTTTTTCAGAGTAAGCTTACTTTTTCAGAGTAAAACAAATCCAAATCAAAGTCATCACTAGGGTATAATCTAGGCCTCAATCAAAGCTCACCTCCCTTCCAGTGCATAATCAGAGCAGACGTTTCCTCTTTCTCCTTCTTATACTTAGCAGCTAGGTCCTATAGTTTAATAAACCACTTAATTCTTGCTGGTCCAGCTCTACCTTGTTGCAGGCAATTCCAGACAAGTTGTGCTGGGGCCTTTTCAGAACTGGATTGGTCGTCTAACCCAGCATAGCAATATAAGAGCTAATCACAAAAAAGAAAAAACGTACAGACAAAGCATAAATTTTAAAAAAACATTAACAAAGTGGATGCCACCATCTTGACAAGTGAATGATGCAAAAGAAAAAGCAGATTCTATTTGATTCAGTATTGCTGTACCTGAGAAACGTCAAGTAGTGCATTAAGCAACATGACTAAGATCTGTTATGTGTTTGTTCATTCACCCTTTCCCCAGAGGGAAAAGTTTTTGCAGTGCAGTGGATGAAGTAGCCTTGCCATTAAAAACCTATAAAAATCTGAAAGTTTAAATTTTTTGTAAGGTACGTTCTATTGTTCTCCATTTTTATTTAAATATCAAAACTTCCCTTATCTTGACTTTGAAGCCTCCCAATTTCCATTGCTTTCATAAGGCAAAGATTCTTTGACTTCTGTTCCGCCCCATCATGCTAGGCTAGTCCTTTGCTGGGAAGCATCCTGAGAATATCAGCAACCACTGAAGAAACACCAGCCTCATTCACTCCCTGGAGATACTGAAACAGTGACAAGTATTGCTAAAAACCTGCTTTGAAATTGACTTTATTTAGACCTATTTAACAGGTATTAAAGATGATTTAGCTAATATCACACTTCACTGGAATTATTGGGCCAAAGGTTCAACTGAGCTACAACAATTTACATCAGTGGAGAACTTGGCCCATTGCCTTAACCAGCCAAAATGACACTAAACAACACACGGGTAACTCAGTGATTCAGGAACTTCCAGCTGAATAATTGTGTTTTACCATTTTATATTCTCTTCGCCAACAATCTCAAAGTGCTCAGCATTAATTAGTTTCACCTCACAACATGCCTGCAGGGAAGGGAAGAAAAACCTATCACCATATTTTTCTTCACACATTAATTTCTTCTGGCAGGATCTGGAACTACGAAGTCCATCAGGCTCATGTAGTCTCATGTAGTTTCTGTGGGCAAAATTTTTGAGTCTTCAAGAAATTTCACAAATTAAAGAAGGGGAGATTTGAAAAGCAGAACTGGCTATTTTGACACAATGCTGCAGACTCTCAGGGGACAAATCTGGGGGATCATGGTAATTTCAAGTGCCAGTCTCCCTCATCAAAAGGTCCTTCAAAAAGACATGAGAAGTCCAGTATTTTTAATCAAAGTACAACCAATTCTGAAGCATATACTCAATCTCCTCCTCCCATCTCCTATTCCACTGGTTCTGCAGTGGTGCTGCACAGTGCTGCTATACATTAACCCTCAGTAAGTCATCATCACAGTGTTTAGTCCTCATAGCGTCTGAAATCCCTGGCACCTAAAATACTGTGTGCTCTCTAAGTACAAGGAACTAAGAGTAATAATAGAGTATGGTGGTTAAAGACTGAACACCCATAATTTTGTAAAGTACAGGGTAGATGTATTTTGATCAGTTGCAAGTGTTCAGGGCCACTAAAAAGAAAGCTGGAAGAAAGCAGACATAAAAATGTCAGAAATAGTAAACAAGAACAGTAAAAAGGAGCAAAATATTGATAATCTTGTTATAGTCACAAAGTATTCCTAGGTTATTAAAATAAATCTCAATAAAGCAATAATTAAACTTGCTCATATTTTTGTGTTCTAGTTAAGGAAAATTACTTCCTAAATAAGTAATGTCTTGACTAAAGGCTTTTATGCAACATCCTAAATATACTTACTATAAGGACATAAAAAAGCAGCAACTCTCTGAACAGATGGAATCTGTGCTTCAGATCCAGTTCAAGAGACCTGAAGTATTTTGCGACATGTGTGACTCGCCCTTGTAAATTAATGGTTCTGAGTCATAAATTAATATCTGAATGCATCAAAGTAGAGAATTGCCTTTTCAGATAAAGACCTTGGCTTCAAATGGAAATTGATAAGGGAAAACACTTCCAATTCCAGCTAGAGTCATATATGAAAGAAAAGAATGGTGGTGTGGACAAGAGACACATTAATCACTTCTGACTGTCCTTCCTCAGACACCACCTCTCTTCTGATGACATACAGTTGGTCCCCTCAGGGGAGGGAAATAAGAGCAAATAAAAGAAAGGAGCTTCGTAGCAGAATGTCCCATGTGAGGCTCTCTTTCCTTTCCCCAAACCTTGGTCTAAAACTGCTGAACTTCAGGGCATACTACAAAATATTTATATGTTAAGATGTCTGCTGAAGAACTTATTATTAGGGGTGACAGATGGGGGAAATGGAAAATATGGTTTATTTTTTTGGACTTATTGGCTCATTAGTACTATATGTGATATGGTTGTTTCCTTTTTGATTTATTGTATTTGTCAGGGTTACCTGGAGTGCACAGATAGGTGACTCTAGTTTCATAAAATAAATAAATAATAAACTGGGCTCTCTTGGTGTTCAAAGAACTGCATGTACAGATAATAATTTCTTTCTTCCTGTCTGGATCATCCTGCCCCTCAAAATGCGAAGGAGATATGCAGTCCAGCTACTATAAATCAAAAGCATGACTATGAAAAGGGTTTGGTACTTACAGCATTATCAAACAGCGATCTTTAAAAATGAGTCAGAGTCCATCTGACTGCTATACAAAACAGAGAGTAAGTATTATTTCTGTCAGCAAAGAAAGTTGACACAAGTTTAACTGAATGACCTTTAAATACACAGAGATGCTTCAGATTATGGAAGTTTACATGTCTCCAGTTTTCTGGCTCTGAATAGATTTCATTATGATAGCCTTTATGCAAAAGCATGGGTCCCTTGATTGAAAAAAAATCAATTTATAAAATGCTTTTCTTTTTTATTTTGATTTATCCTTCTGCATAGTATTAGGCCTAAATCAGTGTAAACACTAAATATTTGCAAAAACTGGCCAAGATACTGCTCCCTAGGGTTGCCAGTTTTGGTTGGATGTTTTCTGGAGGTTTCCTCACAGGACATCATCTTTAATTAAAGATTAATCATTAATTCCTGGTGACCCCAGGACAATCCTGGAGGGTTGGCAACCCCTAACTGCTCCACACAGACAGAAGGACCTCGTTCATCACAATACATGCTTACACAGTGATACCATTAGGACTACTATTTGCATTTCTACAGTGTCTTTATGATCTTAAAGAGCTTTATAACCATTAATGTAACTGGAATATAACATTGCTCTGAGGTAGATATTTCTTATCTATTTTAGAGATAAGTAAATTGACTTTCATGAAAAGATAGTTACTGGCCTACTGTAAGAGTTTTTAAAACAAAATGTAATCATGTGAGTGTAAAAACTTGATGTGAGTAACATATGTTCATCTAATGCTGCTTGGCTTTCCCATCATAATGTGTTCTTTACTCAGTCTGTAAGAGGCATTCAAAGTCTTTCATTGAATATTAAGGGATTACTCTTTAGACTGCCTTGTCTGGAATTAGCCTCACTTGCCAATTAATTTTGAGGCTTATTTAGCGAGATTCAATCAATTTTTCTCTTTTTGTTTCCTAGGACACTTTATAGAATAGACACCTTCTTATGAATTAAGTAAAGACAGAGGTCACTGTAGCTTCTTTTTTTTTGATGCTGAAGTTTGTGATAGTTTGACAACCACCCACCAAGGCCTCTGGTGGTTTTGGTTGTATGGTGACTGAGAAGAACCCTAACATAATAATGACAGCCCGCAGTGGCAGTTCTTAAGACCTGCATTAAAATGCTGCAAAAGAACCAATTCAGAATAACACTTAAACCCTAACCAATTAGGGCTGCAATGATTAATCAAACTGGGCAAATATTTAATAAAAACCCACAAGGAAAAAAACCCCTTTGATAATTAAGAACTGCAGTTTTAAATGCTGCTTGTGCCAGGTGTGAATGTGTGTGCATTTAGGATAAGTTCATTAATTTTATTCAGTGTAACTCTTGCATGATGGTGTGTTTCAGGATAGGGGACAATCAATACGTCAGGGAACATTATCATTCAGTTTTGCAAGAGAAAAACCATCTGAGACAAACTGTGTGGTCCTTGGAAAACATTCACTGAACTCAGTGGAAGTATTTCAAGGACTTCCTAATTTGGCCATTCATGTTTTAAAACTACTTGGACACCTTCCATTTGTTCATTACTATGAACAGAAGTTACTGCACATATTTTTCAATGTGAAAAGTTACTGAGTCACTGAAGACAAGTGTTTACTTTCATGTAATTCTGTTACTCCTCCACCCCTTCCATCTCAATCTACACTATGAGCTAGGGCTGTGATTCCCCCCGCTTGTGTTCACTTACTCTCATCAAGCTAGTATTAGTATAAATAGCATTGTAGCTGCAGTAGCATGGGTATCAGCAGCAGAGGCAAGGTTGAGCTTTAATAAATGCCATGACAAATACTCAGTCATAGCTCTGCTGTCAATAGCAGTGCTGTTACGGCTACACTGCTGTTTATATTTGTTCTAGCTTGATGACAGCAAACGTAAATAGTTGTACATGAGCAGGGTAGTGTAGTAGTGTAGACAGACGTGATATCGAGCATTCGCCAAATAAATTTGTCTTACATGATGTGACACATGGCTAGAAAGGGTTAAACATCCTGCAAAATAAATAGCCCTCAAAAGACATGAAGGGAGATAATGTTTGTGTTTTTGTGTATTGACATATGTATGAATAGGGTGGACAATGTAATCAGTTTATCTATGCTGGTGGTTCTCAAACCGGGGGTTGCGACCCATCGGGGGGTCGCCAGCTGCCTCCCGAGGGGTCACTAGCTCCTTGCGCCACTGAAAAGCCGCCAAATTGATTACTTCCGCATTTCGCATTTCGCTTTTCGGTGGACATGCCGAGCTATTTCGGAAGCTCTCGGCATGTCTGCTGACAATAACCACCGAATGCAGAAGTAATCAATTTGGCAGCTTTTTGGCAGACATACAAGGGTTCGCGGAGCATTGAAATAAAGTAAAAATGGGTCGCGGCGGGGGGAAGTTTGAGAACTGCCGATCTATGCTGTATTCTGATAACTCAGAGGTCAAAAGAACATCCTGTCCTGTAAATGAATTGTAAACAGGGGATATCTCAGTATTCATCTCTCTTTGAAATGTACGGTGAATGGTGGAGGAACAAGCAAAATGGCCTTATGTTAATTTGTATAGCTAAGTACAGCTGATGGCTCTCCTTCAAAGTCAGCCTAACTACCTTTTGTTCTGTGGGGAATTCCAACTTGTCAAAAGACATGAAATTGTATAAAATATCCTTGTTTCCTGATTCTGTCATCTCACATCTGCTTAGACTTCAGGGGAAGTTTGAGTCGCAAGACTGAGGTCCTGGTTACACTGGTATGCCCTGAATACAATATTTGGACATTGGACTAAAAACTATGAACTATTTCTGAAAGAACTCATTGCAACCACACATCTCACCATCTCTGCTATGAATCTGCACCTAAATGAACTGAACTCATGTCCATATGTATATTGATCTTTTAACCATTCTCTCTCTTTTGTTTTTTAATAAATTTTAGTTTAGTTAATAAGAATTGCCTGTAGTGTGTATATGGGTAAGATCTGAAACATTCATTCACCTGGGAGACAATGTGTCCCATCCTTTGAGATTGGTAGAACCTTTTATTTTATATGATGAAATAAGATTTACAGAAATTTTCATCATATTTGACATGGATACCTGGATGGAGGCCTGAGACTGGATCAAGGGAACTGTGTTTTTGGACTTCTGAGTAACCAGTATGGGAATAAAGAAAATGTTTTATGCTAACTTGGTAAATTTAAGTACTGGAATATCTACCAGCTTTATGCAGATTGCCTGCCCCATTCTTTATAGTTCATCCTACTTGAGTGACCACCACTGCTTCCCCACTATGACCCTGGTCACACATGGTGAGATCCCTAGTGGACTTCACGGAATCTTTTGCTCTCGTTCCTTCCTTGGTATAGAAACATATGCCACTATAATTTTCCCATTCTGCTTATTATTGGAAAGCTTTTTTAAAAAAAAAGAAAAAAAAGAGAAGGGATTGAAATATTCTTTAAAAGTGCAAGTGGGCATGTCTGGTCACAGCAGGCAGTCCACTCCAGATTGCCTACTCATTGCCTGAGTAGACAGTCCTCTCTCAGAAGGCTAATACAACCTCCATGACCTGGAAATGTAGGTCCAAATCAAGGCACAGCTGGGCGATTGTTGTATGAAACTCTTCATAGATTTTGCTTTCTCCTATCACTTTGTTCGCTGTCAGGAGAGAGTGCACACTAGCTGGAGAGCAAGAAGCTACAGTTCTCTCTATCTCTCAGTTCTTTCCAAAAATACTTCATGTCTTTCCTTTTCTTCACCCTGCCTCACTCAGCCCACTCCCTGAGCATTGCTTAAAGAGTGAGAACAACTGACTGAAAAAGCAAATACTGTATATCCACTTTCAGAAAATGCTTTGCAGTAGAGTGGAGGGCTTGGACAAACACTGAGGGGTACAATACCTCTGAAGAGTAAGGTGTATCCCAAGGCTGGGGAATCGACACTAACTTAATCTTAACTAGCAGCTTTCTGTAATTCCTGCCTTCTGTAGCACTCGGGGAAAAACAGTAAAATCAATCCCCCAAAACCATGGTTGGTTTTTTAATATTTAACATTTAATTTAATATTGATAATATTTTTAAATGGCAAAAAGTCGAAACACCTCAGTTGTCTGTTTGATGGTAAAACTAATAAAAAAAATAGAGAATGCAATTGGAAGGTCAAACCCAACAGGACTTTCCTTAGCCAGCCCAAAGAATTTAAGCCCCAGCTTGCTTCAGCCAAGTCCAAAGACAAACTCTGAAGTGCATTTTATTCAACAGCCAGAGACAGCTACGGTATCACTGCTGCTGTTCTCAGCTGCTGCCCTCTATATCCTGACTCTCACTCAACCCACATCACAACATCCATCTTGTATACTGCTGTACAGGTGAGGGAAATTAATTCCCCACAACTGACTCAGCCCAGCTATTCTGCACCCCCTACACTAATAATGCCATTTTCCTCCCTCTGGTCGGATCCCTCCCTGTTAACCTCTGTGTAGGATACATTTATCATTTACTCTAAATATATTCTATAAGCAGGAAGCTAAACACATTATTATAAAGTTCTGATCTTCCTATGAAGAGGCGGCTGTAGCGATTAGTTTACTTTCCACAGATTTTGCCCCTTGATCTTCACACGTGGAAGAGACAAATGTGTGTGTCATAGGGATCAGACAGTTTAATGTCAGTTCCATGTTAGCCAGTTTGCCAGTAATGTATTTAGAGCTCATTAAAATGGACAAGATTCTTAACAGTTGTGAAGCTCTTCTGGACTAATCCGTAAGAGTTTCTTTCTGTCTCACATGATATTGAAAAGCGAATCCACATTTTCAACGTGTTATGAAATTTTATCACGTTAGCTGAACATTCTGTTTGTATTTTTATATATATAATATATATAAAACTAGCGAAAATACCCAGCGTTGCTCGGGTCAGTTGGAGGTGGGGAGGGGGCAGAGAGCTGAGCGAGTGCGGGGTCCGTTGGAGGAGGGAGGGGGCAGAGAGCAAACCTGACACCCCCACCTCACGTACCCCTCGACCAACCCCGACTCACATTTTCACACACCCCCACCCAAACCCAACACCCCCATGTCACCCCCCTACCAACTCCAACACCCCCTGACCAACACCCACACCTCACCCCCCCGTAGACCAAACCTGACACACCCACCTAACTTCTCCCCCAACCAAACCCGATACCCCTACCTACCACCACAAACAAACCCGACACCCACACCTCACTTACCCCTCGACCAACCCCGACCCCTCTCCTCACCCCCCCACCAAACCCAACACCCCCACCTTGCCCCCCCACCAAACCCAACACCCCCTGACCAACCCCAACACCCACTCCTCACCCACCCCGACACCTTCCCACCCCACCCCAGACCAAACCCAACACCCCCGGCTCACTTACCCCCCGACCAAACCCGACATCCCCACCTCACCCCCCGACCAAACCCGACACCCCTACCTCACTTACCCTCCGACCAAACCCAACTCGGGTCCGTCGGAGGGGGGGAGGAGGCAGAGAGCTGAGCGAGTGCGGGGTCCGTTGGAGGGGGGAGGGGACAGAGAGCTGAGCGAGTGCGGGGTCCGTTGGAGGGGGGAGGGGGCAGAGAGCTGAGCGAGTGCAGGGTCCGTTGGAGGGGGGTATTATGACATCATAACTATGTCACAGAGAACAGCAGCTGCCCAGCTGATGTGATTGGCCTTTAAATAATTTCACCCCTGGGGGGGCGTCAGAGGTGAGATTTGAAAAATTTTCGACTCTTACCCTGATTAGGGCCCTAAGACCTCTAACTGTACCAAATTTCAAGTCTCTAGCTCAAACGGTGTGGAAGGAGTAAGTGCACATACATACACGAATACACGCATACACCATTTGACTTTTATATATATAGATTAATTCTGTTTTGCAGTGGGGACAGGAAGTCTTTGACCAAATGACAGAGGGCAGGTCTCTACTTCACACAGTTGTTTGTTGAGCAGACATTTACTCAAACCTGTTCCTGTCAGAACAGAATGATCTATTAGTGCTACAGAATGGCAAGATGCCCAGAGACAGATTTTGAGAATTACTGATGTCAGGAACGGGAAGACATTTTTTAGGACCAATTTATGAAACAGAGTGCACAATATATATTACTGACCACTTAACAAAGCAATAAAAATGGACTGCTTTTAAACACTTATGATGTTATTCAATTAATGGATTAGTTTTGTTACTGGGTTTGAATTTATAAAATGCTATTTATAAAAGGCTCTAATTTCTAGTACTTTTTACTCCCCTTATTTTATTTATTCCTTTTTCTCATTTTTACCCGTTACTAACTCCTTGCTCTTGTAGTTTATTAAAGAAAATCAGAAATGCTCCCTCACAGTTCAATTATTCTTTTTTAAATAATGTGCTTGCTTTTGCCTTTAGAACCACATTGCAGAGTTTCAGCATTTGGAACAACCAAAGGCTACATCAATTGTTACGATATACTATTATCAAGAAATGTGCCCTTAATTAGTCCCAGACAGGAGTATGTTAATAACTGTTACATGAGCTGCCCACTTTTGGTTAATCACGCCCCATTTTAGTTAACTACTTGCCGTGACATAAGTGCATAACAATCGCTTATAGGCATACCCCTGAGAAAGGCACCACAATCTTGTGCTTTTGCTGTGTGGTCCTCATCACAGATTACCATAATTATTCTTTGAGCAGTATTTCAGATCTGCATTTGAAGGGGATTGTTTGATGATGGACCACAGCTAAGTACCAAATGGGTCATGCCTATTATAGTACATGCAAGTCAACAACTACAGTTTACTTAGGCTTAAATCCTCCCATCCTCAGCACAACAGGAATATTAAGCTGTGTGCCGGGGAGTTTGGTGGGAAAAATCTCCCCACACTCAGCAGACTGAGGCTGTGGAACTGCTCTGTTGATACTACTGTAGCCCAGATGCTACAGAATCCTCCGTGACCATATTGTCCCTGTGGCAGGGCTGGGGTAAAAACACCAGCATTGCCCTGCCACTTCAGGCTAAAGCCTGCTTGTAAGAGGCAGGCTAGGAAGGAGGCAGGGGGGTGCTCTGTCTCCAAACCTGAGGGCCAGAGAGCCGCAAGGGCCAAAGGCTGTGAGCCAGGGGGGTGAAGGTAACCATGTGGGGGATCTTGGGGTGCACTTACTGAAGGTGATAAAGCTGCACTGTAAATAAAGGACACTGGGAAACCACCGGAAAAGGTGTGGACAGTGACTTTGTTGGGGGCACCAGGCTGTGAGACACAGGAGGACACAAGCCACAGGAGGGGACCCTGTGACAGTCCCATTATGAAGACAGGATAGTGGCAATGGACTCTCCCATGGACTCCACAACATCTGTCAAGCTGAACCCGTCATATCCTGCCCCTTCCCCTCATAGGAAGGACTGTCAGGGGATCTGTAGCTCTGGAGGATCAGTTAGGACTAGATTTTCTCATGAAATTTTTTTGATCCATGAAATATGTTGATGAACAAACAGTATTCATTTTAACCAAAATATTTCTTCTAAAGTTTTAACTGAAAAACTCCAAAAAACTACTTCAGTAAAACAAAAAACTTTGATGTTCAGACATAAGTTTTTGGTATTCAGTGCAAAACATTAAAAAATATATTTTTCAACTTTCATCAAAGCAGACATTTCCCACAGAAACATCTGTTTTGACAAAAAAGGCATTTTTGGTAAAAGAATTCCAGTGAATATTTTTACCCAGCATTAATTAGTACAGTTTTTTTGCTAATGATTTTACTAATTTGCTAATTATTACTAAGTAGCAATTATTTTAGCAGGGCCATCCATAAATATATCACTCCCTATGTACCTTGCAATAGACCAGGAGCCTCAAACTCAAATGACCACGAGGGCCGCATGAGGACTAGTGCACTGGCCCGAGGGCCGCATCACTGATGCCCCCCCCCCCCTCACTCCCACTCCACCCCTTCCATGAGGTTCCGCCCCACCTCCTCCTCTAAGCACGCAGCTCCCCGCTCCCTCCTGGAAGTGCCGCCCCAGCTTGTTCATTGAGGCCGCAGTAGGAGCACCTGGAAGCCAGGGCTCGGCAGCGGCCCAGCCAGGGCCCTTCGCAGGAGCCCTCTGCAGTGGTGCCCAGGAGCGGTAGCCTCCCGCAGAGGGAGGCGGGAGGGCGGCGGGGAGCCTGGTTTACCACTTCTGGCCACCGCTGCAGAGGGCTCCTGCGAAGCGCCGCCCCAGCTCATTCATTGAAGCCGTAGCAGCAGTGCCTGGTAGCTGGGGATCGGCAGCAGCCCAGCCAGGCAGCAGAGAAGCCTCCGCTTCTGCCCAATCCCTCCCGGAAACTGCTATGGTGGTGGTGGTGGGGGGGGGGGGGACGACTAGGAAGCTTGGCGGGCCGCAGGGAAGGGCTTCCTGCAATAGACCCTGTATCCCAGGGAGCATGTAGACTGGAGGTGTAAAGGACTGGAGAAACAATTCATTTGCTTTACAAATTTAAAATAAAAATCTGTTTTTCATAACCAAGGAAGAAGGAATTTATTAGCAAACAAACTTGTGTTAAGACCACTCTGCTAGAAATAACAAAGTCCTGTGGCACCTTAAAGACTAACTATAAAGTTTTGAAGCATGAGCTTTCGTGGGCTAATACCCACTTCGCATCCGACGAAGTGGGTATTAGCCCACGAAAGCTCATGCTTCAAAACTTTATAGTTAGTCTTTAAGGTGCCACAGGACTTTTTTACCTCTGCTATTCCAGACTAACACGGCTACCTCTCTGATTCTCTGCTAGAAATGTTTACCTTTAATTCCTGAAAAACATGCTCAGTATGTTGATAGTAAAGCATACGGCCAGAGTCTGCTCTCACTTCAGATGAACATAACTATTGTTTGAGCAGCGTTTCAGATCTACATCTGAAGAGGATTGTTTGATGCAAGACCACAGGTAAGCACCCTCTGGTATCATATTTATTAGAGCACATGCAAGTGAACAACTATTGTATAACTGATTCCATTTCCATTGAAGTCAGTGGGGTTATATTAGTTAAGAAAGGGTTAACAATGAGAGCAGAAATTGGTCCATAATATTCGGAATGTTTAATCTGAAGTTTGGGGCTGCATGTGTGAGGCTGTATGAATGTATGGAGGACTTGTGAGATGGTCAGAAGTATTTTTTATGACCACGGGATAAATTATTTCTGACACAGGAAATCATCCCAACACTTTCCTCAGTCTGGTGGCAGAATTATAATAAGGAACCCATAGGAAACACAAACAGTCCTCTGCCATGTATCCCTAGGGCTGGATTTCCCCCTAATTGTATAGCTCTCAAAATTACAATGAATGACATATAAAATGAAAAAAAATCTGGTTGAAGGGAATCAGAACATGATATTTATTATTTTAATAAACTCTGCCAAAATTCAAAATTAGCACTGATGTAAAGACTCATATATTTGACAAGCGATCAGTCCATAATACATGCCCTTGTGATTTTTGGTTTGCTGGGGCAAAAAATGAAAAACAACTGAAATTTAAAAATTGTTTTTTGTGAAGGTGTGTTGTCTCTCTTCAAGAGCCATATTGTCTATTAAGAATGTGCACAAATGTAGGGCTGTGTGTGTGTTTTAAGAAGAGACCTTTTATTGTTACTGATACACACACACTTCAAAGGTACAGCAGGTTCATTCACTGTAAGCACAACCTTAACCACTCATGGACTTTTCCTTTCTTTTCCTTTCACTATGATATTGTATATACAGATCCTGTAGTCTGATGTGTACATACTTCTAAAGATGCTGTCATTTAAGAAGAATACATAAATGCTTAAAGAATGTGTTTTTGAATGAATACTTTCTGAATACAGAATTACTACATCATGGTGACATTATCACCTAACTTTGACTGACTGGAATTTTAAACTTTATTAAGGTTTCAATCCTGCAACTACTTTATTAATTTTAATTAATACTTTATGTTCTTGTAAGAAAACTGTAATGTTAAAGTCCTATAAAATTTAACAAGATGCAATTCATTTACTGTGAAAACCCAAAGAGTTTAATAGTTTAATGATATACTTTCTATGGTTATAGGGGCGGAGGTTGTTTATTTCTTTATTTGGTTTTAAAGCCATCCTATAGGATTCTATATCAAGGACACAATTCTGTGTCACATTTCTCATATAGTTAGAAAAGTTATAGAAAAGTTTTTATTTTCTACATAAAATTCTTAATTTTTTTTCCAGATGGGACAAAACCTTGAATATTTTCAACTACTGTAGTTTCAACTAATTTTTTGATTACTATGCCCACATCATCCTGCAACTGCCACTTTCCTCCCTTATGACCATAAACATGCATCATACATTTGTTCTTATTCTAAATGGCACTCCATCCTCACATACACCAGAAATTCACTAACTCTTGCTATTGAAGGTCTGACCTTATACCCACCAAAATCAGTGGGAATATTGATTTCAGTGACTGCTGGATCATGCCAATATTAATTCTCACCAAAATTCTGGTGATCTTGCCCAACTTCTCTTTATAGGTAGAAGACATAATAAAATATACTTACTGCTGAGGGCCAAAATCCAGGTATTCATTACACAACCCAGTTAATCAGCTGGGTGATAAGTACCTCCAGCATGGGGATGGTGGAGGAAACAATCCTTCTCCCCTCAAAATAACAGAGCACTTGCAGAGCTAGTTCAGTGCAGTCACTGAAGTAGTCTTAGATGCCCAGTCCATTTTGACTGATATAGGACATTATATATGTTAATATTTTGATAGTAATGAATAGGCCAAACTTTAATCTTTATACTGTCTCCCAGACTGGAATAAGTATTACACCAGCTACATCTAAATGTATCCACAACTTCAGTAGGAGCTGGGTCAGAGACCACTGGAGAATGAGGAATGCAACCACTACCACTGAGAGGAAAGACGACTTCAGAGGATTTATCCTGCACTATAGTCTCAGCCATTTTACCCTTGCTTCGAAACCTCTGACATTAACAGAAACAGATTCTTCAAAACAACCAACAAAGTACCCTACCAACCCACACGTATAAATATGTACATGCTTTTATGTACGTGAATTAATAAGCCAATATGAAAACACTAATTGTATCAGTTATATCACTTAGTGCGTTTTAAAAATGCATATTCATAGCTAAATTCTAGCTTTATTTGCATTTTTCTATTAACTAATATGTTTAATAGTTAAATATATGATTAAGATTATCTCTCATTCACATTTAGAGATAAAATTTAAGTTATTGCTTGATACTATACTTTCAGTTTTTAATCCTTTTTGTTTTGATTACTTGTAGTGCATAATTACAAGGCATATTTCTGAATGAATAGCTTTGCTGCATGATCATTCCACATACACTATGTTACATGTGCTGCTGACTGAGTTACTCATTCTGGATACATTACCCGGCAAATTTAACCTTTTATGTTTCTTGCTTAAAATCACTGGGAAACTGAATTTCTACTGATGCATTGGTTATTTGTAAATATTTTCTAAATAGTTTACATGAATACATGTAATGTAATTTCAGCAGGTTGTTGATCACAACTTACTCAGTTTGAAAATCATAGCTTAATTTAGCTGTATGTAGGGTGTGTAACTAGTCACCTAAGTATTTTTTCTTCTCCCTCATTAGATGATTGACACTTTTTAAAAAATGGGAGAATGATGGGTAATTCACATCTGGTACCAATTTTAAACAAATTATCATTCATATTTTATTTGGAACATGGATTTGTGCACATTTTCATGATTAAAGTAGTTGGCAATTTAAATTTTCATGAACAATGAATAATATTATTCCATGAATAACACCGGAGCCCACTCATCATGATTGCTATAACTAAACAAATAATATTTTATATTATTTAATATGCTGTAATAATGTGATTTTCATAATTTGTGGACTGGAATATAATTCAAAAAAAAAAAAAAGGTAGCCAGGTTGACCTATACCACTATTCAATTACCTATTTTATAAATAATGTTTACTTATATAGTGCTTTACATATTCTGATATTAACTAATAATGTTCCTTTAACTAAGCTTCACAACAACCACAAAATAGCATTATCCCTTTTGTAATGAAGAGTCTTCATGGGCCTGATTATCCACTATCTTGCACCTTGTATAATCATTTACACATTGGCAGAGGGAGCATAAATGCTACCAAATCAGAATGATTTTGTTTTACACTGATTTAGCACTCATTCTGAATAGATGTAAATGACTACACAAGTGGAAGTCAGGGAAATTCAGACAGATTAAGAGCAGGACCCAAAGTCCATTGAAGTTAAGGGAAAGATTTCCATTGACTTCAATGGGATTTGGATCAGGCTTGAAGTACAAGAACTTACTGTGAATTGTTGAGAGGCACAGGAAATGAATTTAGGAATTCCTATCTCTAAGTCCTATACATGGATCAATAGTCTGCATATAATCTATGTAATACCTAGCATATTTATTTATGGTTATCAGCCTTTTAGGTGTAGTTTATTAAGTAATAAGTGTAGACTGGATCTGAATTTCCAGTCTCAAAAGATGAATTTAATATATAGCCTTCCACTAGATTTGACCAAATATGAACAATTGCGCCCTCAATTTTTATATTCCATACTTTGATGTCTCCTGTTGCTTTAGTCCCAAGCCTGCGTTGGGAGCACTGCAGTATTGTATCTCTTATGCAGGTATATAAAGAGAGGCATTACAGATTACCTCCTTGAGTTCCCTGGCGAGAGGAGGGAAAAGCCTGCTGTTACACACTGCACAGAATTCTCTTTGTGTGTCTGGCAAACTAGCTCCACTGGCTGGTATTAGAGATTGGCTAGCATGCCCTGGGGTGCCAGCTCGGAGGTTACGAGGTCTCCTTGCTGCTTCTCCATCTCTTAGGAACATAGGGAGGACACAGTCTGGCCGTAAAGCTGTCACAGGCTCTTTCATATGTACATACAAGAGGTCATCACATACTTTATTGCATGAAAACAAAAAGAGGTATAAATCTGAAAAATCAACAAGAGAATCAAATTTGAAATTGTTTGGATTTTTTGGTGAAGCGAAAAGGTCAAATTTGGGTCTGTACCACAGCAGGGATTCAAAGTGGGTCTCCCACATTTCAGGTGAGTGCCCTAACCACTGGGCTAAAGGGCAGCAGCAGTAGCTCCTCCTCCAGCCATTTTGTGAATGGCCATAACTCTTCATGTCAAATTCTCAACTAGTTTCGAGGCACAACATGGATGAGGTAATATCTTTTACAGAACAAGCTTCCTATTGGTGAGAGAGAAGCTTTCACACCACAGAGAGCTCTTCTTCAGGTCTCAGAAAGGTATTCCAAGCATCACAGCTAAATGCAAACTGGAGCATGATATCCTGGGACTGACACAGCTACAACTACATTGAACAGACTGGAACACACCTTGATAGATCATCTAATCCAGTCCTCTGCACTGATGCAGGAGTGTTATCTAGACTTTCCTGGACAGGTATTTGTCTATTCTTCCCTTCAAAACCTCTCAATGACAGAGATTCCACAAGCTAACAGGGTAATTCATTCCAGTTCTTATCTCCCTTACATTTCGGAAGTTTTTCCTAATGTCTAACCTAAATCTCCCTTTCTGTAGTTTAAGGCCATTATATCTTGTTCTGTCCTCGGTGACAAGGTGAACAATTTACTACCCTCTTCTTTATAACAACCCTTTACGTACCTGAAGACTGTTATAAGACCATTATCTCCCTCCTCAGTCTTCTCTTCTCCAGACTAAACAAAGCCAATTTCTTCAATCTTTCCTCACAAGTCGCCCTACACTTTTCAAGTTGTTTTAGCAACAAAGAGTCCTGTGGCACCTTATAGGCTAACAGACATATTGAAGCATAAGCTTTCGTGGGTGAATACCCACTTCGTCAGACACATGCAGTGGAAATTTCCAGAGGCAGGTATAAATATGCAGACAAGAATCAGACTAGAGGTAACAAGGTTAGTTCAATCAGGGAGGATGAGGCCCTCTTCTAGCAGTTGATTTGGAGGTGTGAACACCAAGAGAGAAGAAACTGCTTTTGTAGTTGGCTAGCCATTCACAGTCTTTGTTTAATCCTGAGCTGATGGTGTCAAATTTGCAAATAAACTGATGCTCAGCAGTTTCTCTTTGAAGTCTGGTCCTGAAATTTTTTTTGCTGCAGGATGGCTATCTTTAAATATGCCATTGTGTGTCCAGGGAGACTGAAGCGTTCTCCTACAGGTTTTTGTAGGAGAACAAAGTTGTTTTAGTAACAGATCTCAAGCCTTTCTATGGAAAGAGTACAGTATTGTCTTGAACATTAATCTAAAACTCCACAATACTTTGAAAGGCCATTTTGGTAGGACACTTTGACTGCAATATGGCAATGTAACATGAATTTTCTGCTATGAATGCATGACAGTAACATTTGTAATACTGTATGTGTACATGTTAAACTAAATAAATGAAAACAAACATAGCTGCAAAAAACTCTCTACATCATCCACAAGGGTCAGAGTGAAAAAAAAGTAATGGTAATCACTAAAGCACCATCACTGAAGATCTGTGCACTCCTGAAAACACAGACCAATTGACAGTTACCTCTTACCAATTAACTCTAGTCTACAAAACAGACTGCTTAATTCTTCCTTCCAACATTATTTCTGTCTCTACAAAGGACACACACTCAATTCTTCACCTTACACTTGGCACAAACCCTCCATGCACAGAACTGATATAGAAACTCATTTGAAATTCCCAAAGACTGTTGATGCAGACCTCCACACAATGTATAGCCTCACCACAGTTCAGAAACACCTCTCCCTAGAAAGAACCACGCACAAACAATGAAGACCTCCCACATTAGGTGAATGCCACACATTTTACAGACCCCCGCCCTTCCCACATAACCACAGAGGCTCTTCACAGTTGATATGTTCTCTGCAGACCACCCCCTTCACACACAGGTTCTCTCCAATAGATATGCCCCACACACCCTCTGTAACTTATATTAACCTCCACCCGCTCCCTCCACCCCCCCAAACAGAGGTCCTCACACAATTTATACACCCACTCTTCCAGGCCTGATGGATGTAATAGCATTGGGGGACCTTCATCTTCTAGACTGAGTGGGAAGCAAAGGGACAAAGCCGCTGTTCCTCAGCCAGCGCCAGCATTCAGGAGAGCGTTAAAACACTCATCAAAAGGTATGGAGGGGGTGAGGACCCTCATCAGCACAGGGAACAGTTTTGATAGGCCAGGGAAGTTGAATGGGTAGGACAAGACAGTGGTGGACTCACAGCAGTGCCTGCACAGCATGTACCAGGTCTTTCTGACCCCTGGTTTACTCTTTATATTGTTGTAGACAATTTATATGTATAAAAACATGAGAGACATTTCATTTATTTTATGAGGTGATTTGCTAAATGCACATTTTCAGTGTGGTTTCCCGTATTAAAATTTTGGATGCATGTATGTGCAAATATCAGGCTAGGGAGAAGTTTGTAAACTCTGGGCCTGATTTTCTTCTCACACACATGTAAATCAGGAGTAATTCCGTTGAATTTACACAGTGGTAAAACTGTTGTGGGAGCAGAATCAGTTCCTAGATGTTTCCTCTACCCCATAACGTAAAGCAGGCATGGACGTTTTCTCTTAAATCTGAAGACCTTAACACTGCTTTGCAACAGTTCTGCCAGTTTCATTAACTGTACTCCCTTTCCAATCATTTCATAAGAAGACAGTACTTCTAATCTGGCTATTTATTCTAATCTTTGATGTTCTGACTCATAAATACATTAAATTGGAATGCAGAAAAGTACCTTGCATGACAAATTTGAGATTTCTTCTGGAAATATTTGACTGAAATATATTTTCATTATCCATAAGGAATAAGACACTACATTATTTCATTGTTATTCACATTTTGGTAATCGCATTATGAACCTCCAATAAGAAATGAAATGAGAATGTTCCTTTTCCCCCTTCGTTAAGAACACACTTCTCCCTACCTCTCTCTGCCCATCACCCCCCAGGCGGGGTATGGGCCACCAACCACAGAGCACTCCATCACTGGTGTTGGTGTTTCGGTACCAAGTTGGCTCCCTACGGGGTGGAGTTGCTAGCCCCACGCCCATGTTAAGCCTACAGCACCTGGTATTCCTAGGAGGTCTCCCATCCAAGTATTAGCCAGGCCCAACCCTGCTTAGCTTCCGAGATCAGACGGGATCGGGCGTGTCCAGGGTGGTTTAGCCGTTATTCTCCCTCCCTACTCCCCCTAAAAACATAGACACTTAAAGAGCAACACAAAATTAAAGAGAAAAACTCACATAAATGCATCATTTTAATTTCAAGTATTTTGAGATTTCAGCAAATCTTTTTCAGACACACTCCTTCCCAGGATAGAGTCCGCCACCATTTAAGTATAGCCAACATTCTTTGTTCCTAATGGTACACATCTCCATTTAGCTGTATTAAAGTACATAATGTTTTCCTGTGCCCAGTTTATGAAGTGATCCAGATTGCTCTGAATCCGTCCTCTGTTATTTACTACTCCCCCAATTTTTGTGCCGTCTGAAAACTTTATCAGTGAGGATTTTATTTCCTTGCAGCTCATTAATAAAAATGCCAAATACCACAGGGCTAAGAACCAAACCCTGCAGGACCCCAATGTGCTAAAGAATCATATGTCCTTTCATGCTTCAACCAACATTCCAGGGGACATGTGTCCATGCTGATGACAGGTTCTGTTCGGTACCCATGCAAAGCAATGCGGACCAACGCATGCTCATTTTCATTATGAGTCAGATGCCATCAGCAGGAGGTTGATTTTCTTTTTTGGTGGTTTGGGTCCTGTAGCTTCCGCATTGGAGTGTTGCTCTTTTAAGACTTATGAAAGAATACTCCACACCTTGTCCCTCTCAGATTTTGGAAGGCACTTCAGATTCTTAAACCTTGGGTCAAGTACTGTAGCTCTCTTTAGAAATCTAAAGATTTCTTTGCCTTTTGTCAAATTTGCAGTGAAAGTGTTCTTAAAGTGAACAATGTGCTGGATCATCATCCGAGACTGCTATACCATGAAATATATAGAAGACTGCAGATAAAACAGAGTAGGGGACATACAATTCTTCCCTAAGGAGTTCAGTCACAAATTCAGTTAATGCATTATTTTTTTAATGAGACACATCAGCATGGAAGCATGTCCTCTGGAATGGTGGCCAAAGCATGAAGGGGCATACAATTGATTAGCATATCAGGCAATGCTGGCTACAAAAGTACCATGTAAATGCCTGTTCTCACTTTCTGGTGATATTGTAAATAAGAAGAGGGCAGCATTATCTCCCGTAAGTGTAAACAAACTTGTTTGACTTGGTGATTGGCAGAATAAGAAGTAGATTTGAGTGGACTTTTAGACTCTAAAGTTTTACATTGTTTTTGAGTGCAGTTATGTACCAAAAAATAAAATCTACATTGTACGTTGCACTTTCATGACAAAGAGATTGCACTAGAGTACTTGTATGAGATGAATTAAAAATATTATTTCGTTTTGTTTCTAATTTTTACAGGCAGATATGGTAAAAAAAATACTATACACTTTGATTTCAATTACAACACAGAACACAATATATATGAAAATGTAGAAAAAGAAATTGGTAGTCCATTGTTTAACAGTGCAATTAAAACTGCAATTAATCCTTTTTGACTTTTTTAATCACGATTAATTTTTTTAAGTTAATCATGTGAGTTAACTGCGATTAATCAACAGCTCTAAAAAGAGATATCAAGTTAGTGCAACAGGATCTATTTTTCATAAACCCATGTTGGTTGCATTAATTGCACTGTCCTCTCAGTTCTTTATTTATGGAGTCCAATATCAGCTGCTCCATTATCTTGGCTGGGATCGATGGCAGGCTGACAGATCTATAATTACTCAGGTCATCGCATTTACACTTTTTAAAAATTGACAAAACATTAGCTTTCTTCCAGTCTTGTGGAACTCAGACTTATTGAAATGCAACATTACTCATCCAGCAAACTCCTCAGGCAGCTCTTTTAAAAATCTTGGATGCAAGTTACCTGAACCTGCTGATTTAAAAATGTCCAACTTTAGAAATTTCTGTATAAAATTCTCCAGAGATACTAGTAGAATGGAAATCATCACCATATGATGAGACAATGTCATAGTTTTTTCTCTTCTTCTGCCTTTCCTGCATTATTATTAATAATTCTACCATTTCCATCTAGTAATGGGTCATACCAGTCTCATGATTCTGTTTGTTTCAAATATATTTTTAAAACTCCTTCTTATTGTCCTTAACTCTGCTGGCCATAGATTTCTCCTTCTGGTTCTTTGCTTCCCTCATCAGTTTTCTACAGTTTCTAACTACTGATTTATATTCATTCCTAAGGTTAAGATTCAGTCACAAGTATTTTCAGTAGAAGTCAGGGGGCCTATTGTGGGCCTGTGACCTGTCCCTAATGTTTACTAAAATTACCCTGGGGTCGGGGGAACAAACAGAGCACTGTGGGGTTTGCACTTGCTCCAGCTCTGCCACTGCTCCAGCCCCAACAGGGAAGACCAGCCCTGATCACAACTCTGGTGGGCCAAGAACTGCTGCCCTGGCAGTTGGCCACTGGTCAGTTTTCAGAAGTCCTGGGGCTGCATGCTGGGCAATTTTCCCAGCAGCTACTACCTGGGAAGTGGTTTCCAGCCCACTGGAACAGCATCCAGGGCTGGGTCAGCAGTCAGGTCCTGGGCTGTTGGAACTGGTTGCCTGCCCTGGGGCCACAGAGCACCAGTTGCCGTAGTCAGCTGTTCCGTTGGCTGGCAGCCACTCCAGCCCTGATGCGGAAGTTGTCACAGAAGTCCTGGAAAGCTATGGAATCTGTGACCTCTGACAGAATTGTATCCTTATTCATTACTCTCAACTTCCCCTTTTCTTCCATTTGCCTTTAAAAAAAAAAAAAAAAACAGCTGCGGTCACTTGCCCACTAAATCAGGTTGGTTTTTTAACCAGCACAGCCTTTTTCCTCGGTTGTGGGATTGTGGATTTTGGAGCATGTAATAAAGTGTTCTTAAATGATTCCCAATTATCATTCATATTTTTCTGATTAATTTTTTTCTCCCAGCTGATTTGGTTCACATGGTTAGATGAGCTGTTTTGACAAATTTAAGACTTCCTTCTAGATTTTACATCATGGTAATGTCTAACACTCATAGACATGATGGTGATAACAGATAAAGGGTTTCATAATGTAAAGTTCTGTGTTTGATTAATGGAACTATGGCTACCAATTCAACTTTTATTTTTCACTAAAGTACTACCTCTAAAATAACACAACTCAAGGTCTCTGAATTTATCACATGGAAGACAAGATAGCCTGTAGCTTGAACTTCATTGTTTTGTTTAACAATTAGATGTACAATGATGCTCAACTATCCAGGTCAATAGTGCATGGTGACTAGCTCAAGGCCACTTCATTGATCATTGCACATATGGTACATTAACCACCATGATAGAAGCTTGCAACCCCGATTTAAATGGTCTTGCACTTATTGAATCAAGTGGCAGAGGAACAATTGGATTGTCCTTACAGTTTCTTTCCCTCTTTTTGAAACAAGTTTTCCCCCTTGTGGTAATTTATAAACTTGTTTCTGAGAATAGTAAAGGCCATTCCGACTGGCAATTGTAGGAATCCAATCTGAGTCTTTTGTCCACAGCAATCACTAGAAATAAGTTTTGCACTTCTCAAAAGATGTTTTAAATCTAAATAACCATTCTACTTTTTGATAAATAGAGAACTCTCATGAAGTCCCTCTAGCAAATATAAAAAGATGATAAACTCTTGGTTGTGCAATACCTTCTTAAGGTTAAGTTTAATATGCTAGATAACGCAAATTGCCAAAATATTAAATTTAAGCTTGCATAACTCTTCTCATCCATAGGTCTCAAAGCACTTTACAAAGATGTATCAGCATTCTTTTTTCCCCAAAAAAGGAAAGCGTGGCAAAGAGAAGTTCAGTGATTTGCCCAAGGTCACGTATGTTAATGGATGATCCAGGAACATAACCCTGGTGTCCTGACTACAAACCTAGGGCCCTATCCACTGGATAACGTTATAAGTAGCATAACATCGACTCCAGTCCATGAAGGTGCTGACTCCATATACTGTAGTTATTTCTATATGTTTTGGTAGAGACTGCCTTTAGTTCTTTTTATTTATGAGCTCACCATCAAAACCCAATGAACTAGAGTCCTGATGACTTAAGTGGGGACTGGAAAAGGCCCTGAATCATAGAACTGGAAGTGACGGAGAGGTCACCTAGTCCAGTCCCCTGCACTCGTGGCAGGACTAAAGTATTATCTAGACTATTCCTAACAGGTGTTTGTCTAACCTGCTCTTAAAAATCTCCCTAGATAGAGATTCCACAACCTCCCTAGGCAATTTATTCCAATGCTTAACCACCCCGACACAAAGTTTTTCCTAATGTCCCACCTAAACCTCCCTTGCTGCAATTTAAGCCCATTGCTTCTTGTTAAGAAGAACAAGTCTTCTCCCTGTTTCTTGTAACAAGCTTTTATATACTTGAAAACTGTTATGTCCCATCTCAGTCTTCTCTTATCCAAACTAAACAAACCCAATTTTTTCAATCTTCCCTCATTGGCTATGTTTTCTAGACATTTAAGCATTTTTGTTTCTCTTCTCTGGACTTCCTTTAATTTCTCCAAATATTTCCTGAAATGTGGCACACAGAACTGGACACAATACTCCAGCTGAGACTTCAGTGTCTTGCTTACAACACTCCTGCTAATACATCCCAGAATGTTGGTGTTTTTATTTGCAACAATGTTACATTGTTGAGTCATATTTAGCTTGTGGTTCACTATAACCCCCAGATCCCTTTCCGCAGTACAGTAAACCCTCGATTTTGCGGACCTCAATTTAACAGACTTCGGATTTAATGGACAAAATTTCCGGTCCGTATGTCGTATGTGAAAATTAACACCCTGTTAATTTTAAAATGCTTTTAACCAAGATTTCCTTATAATTAAATTAACAGGTTATTTTTTGTTATTAATTCACTGTTACAGTAGACTCCTGATTATCCGGGCGTGGGTTAACCGGGCTGCGGATTAACCGGGATGTTTAAACGGGTCGGTAGGGGAAGCCCCAAAGCGGCGGCGGGCTCAGCCTTAGCCTGCCGCTGCTTTGGGGCTTCTCCCACTGGCCCCTTACGAGCTGGGGTCTCAGCCTGCTTCCAGTCTGGGTGTAGGAAACCCAGGCTGGCAGCGGGCTGAGACCCCAGCTGGCAGGAGCCTGGGGGGAAAGCCCAAAGCAGCAGCAGGCTGAGTGCTGAGCCCGCTGCCGCTTTGGGCTCTCTCCCCAGGCTCCTGCCACCTGCCCCACTCAGCCCCTGCTGACAGCCTGGGTGCAGGGAACCCAGGCTGACAGCGGGAGCAGACTGGGGCAGGAGGCAGGAGCCCGGCTGGCAAGGGGCCAGCGGGGGGAAACCCCAAAGTGGCAGCGGGATGAGTGCTCAGCCTGCCGCTGCTTTGGGGTTTCCCCCGCTGGCCCCTTGCTAGCTGGGGTCTCAGCCTGCAGCCAGCCTGGGTGTAGGAACCCCAAGCTGGCAGCGGGCTGAGACCCTGGCTGGCAGGAGCCTGGGGGGAAAATCCCAAAGCGGCGGAAGGCTGAGTGCTCAGCCGGCTGCCGCTTTAGAGTTTCCCCGCAGGCTCCTACTAGCCAGGGTCTGAGCTCCCGCTGCCAGCCTGCGTTCCCTACACCCAGGCTGGCAGCGGGAGCTGACTGGTGCAGGCGGCAGAAGCCTGGGGAGAGAGCCCAAAGAGGCGGCGGGCTGAGCACTCAAGCTGCCGCCGCTTTTGGATTTTCCCCCAGGCTCCTGCCAGCCGTGGTCTCAGCCCGCTGCCAGCCTGGGCTTCCTACACCCAGGCTAGCAGGGGAGCTGACTGGGGCTGGTGGTGGGACCACCACCATCCCCCCCCCCCCACCCCCAGGGCAGCAGGCGAACCCTCCCCCCTCCCCCCAAGTAGACACGTGATTAACCGGGATTAAGGTTTTCCCGATCATCCCGGATAATCGAGAGTCTACTGTATAGAAAACTTTTCTGTGAAATTAAACTTTTCATACATACTTAATTTTAATTACACAAACGTGTCTACATAAGTAAAAACAGGTAAACTAACTACTGTAATTTGTCAATTTTTTAACATACGCATTCGGAAAACCTACTTTATTATATAACGGACTTTCGGCTTTAACGGAAACCCCCTCGCCCGAATTAGTCCGTTATATCAAGGTTTTACTGTACTCCTTTCTAGGCAGTCATTTCCCATTTTGCACATGTGCAACTATTTGTTCCTTCCTAAATGAAGTACTTTTTATTTGTCCTTATTGAATTTCATCCTATTTACTTCAGACCATTTCTCCAATTTGCCCAAATCCTTTTGAATTTTAATCCTATCATCCAAAGCGCAACCTCCCAGGTTGGTATCATCCACAGAGTTTATAAGTGTATTCTCTATGTCATTATATAAATCATTGACAAAGATATTAAACAGACCCACTCCCATAACTGATCCCAACAGGACCACACTCATTATTCTCTTCCAACATGACTATCTGGGAATGGTTTTCCAACCAGTTATGTACCCTCCAGTTCCATCCAGGTTGCATTTCCCTAGTTTATTTATGAGACAGTCATGTGCCACTGTATGAAAAGCTTTACTAAAGTCAATATATACCACGTCTACTGCTTCCACCCTATCCACAAGACTTGTTACCTTGTTAAAGAAAGCTATCAGGTTAGTTTAATATGATTTGTTCTTGACAATCTATGCTGATGGTTACTTATCACCTTATCTTCTACATGATTGCAAATTGATTGCTTAATTATTTGCTCCATTATCTTGCTGGGTACAGAAGTTAAGCTGACTGGCCTGAAATTCCCTGGGTTGTCCTTATTTCCTTTTGTATAGATTGGCACTATATTTGCCCTTTTCCAATATTCTGGAATCTCTCCTGTCTTCCATGACTTTTACCCTTTCCAAAAGCTACTTTAAAAAAATATTTACTATGAACAACTCTGGTTGTTTCTGTTACTCATAAAAACATCCAATCCCTTTTTGAATTATGATATGTGTTTGGTCTCAGTGACATCCTGTGGCAATGATTTTCACAGTCTTATTATGTATTATATGCAATACAATTTCCTTTTATCAGTTTAATTGAATGTCCCTTCTTGTGTTATGAGACAGAGAGAACAGCTCCTGATCTACTGTCTCCAGTCATTATTTTGTATACATATATTTATCATGTACTCTCTTATTCATCGCTATACACAATCAACGTTTTTCAATCTCTCTTCATGAGAGAGCTTTTTTTATCCCTGTAATCTTTCTTGTTGCTCATCTTTAAACTTCCTTTGATTCCACACATTTTTGAGGGGGCGAGGGCACTATTACCACACACAGTATGTAAGATAATTGTAACTGATTTGTATAAAGGCACTATAATATTTTCTGAATAATTCTCAATGATAACTCTATGAAAAGTTCATGTCCTCTGCCCCTAACATTATTATACTAGCTATGACATATTTCACATCCTGAATTACATTTTTTAAAAACTTTTTATTCACTTTGGTCTACATTTTGTATTTCTCAGTGTATTTATTACTAGTAGAATACAACAGGTTTACATTATGATTCTCAACCAGGCATACATGTACGCTGGAGGTATATAGAGGTTTTCCAGGGAGGTACATCAACTCATCTAAATATTTGCCTAATTGTACAACAGGCTACATAAAATGCACTAGCAAAGTCAGTACAAACTAAAATTTCATAGGGATGACTTTTTTATACCACTCTATATACTATACACTGAAATGTAAGTACAATATTTACATTCCAGTTGTTTTATTTTATAATTATATGGTAAAAATGAGAACGTAAAGCAATTTTTCAGTAATAATGTGCTGTGACACTTCTGTATTTTTATGCCTGATTTGATATATCTGGTTTTTAACTGAGGTGAAATTTGGAATAGGCAAGACAAATCAGACTCCTGAAAGGGGTACAATAGTCTGGAAAGGTTGAGAGCCTCTCTTAGATATTTACATTTTTGCTTTTCTTTTTCTCTCCATCATTGTATTCCATGCAATTTTACCCCACTTTTCCAGAAATGTGCTGTTTTGAATTTTTCTATTATTATCATTGGTTTGATCTCATTAATTACAGATATCAATTGGATGCTGATCCTATTCTTATCCGTATTTTGCTCTAAAAGATTTTTTTTTCATTTCTGGGAACTGTCCCCAACCCCTTTTATATCGTGGGCATGGGAATACTCATTCACACTTACGTTTTGTTTGAGTTAACCCAGACACATAGTGTTCCAGTTTTTTAGATTGTTTGAAATCTGTTTCATCACTACATAATATATAGTACAAACAGGGGAAATAGATACACACAGAAAGAACTTGGGCCTGATTCTCTTCTCATTGACACTGTTTTCTGAGACTTAGGGTACATTTGCATACACTGAAAAAAACAAACAAATAATAATTTAAAAAAAACAACCCTGGAACTTTCACAGAAAAGTTCATTCAGTGTAGGTGGATGTCTTTCATTGTGAGTTAAGTGTTCTTTTGATGGGCCACTTAACTTCCTTCAAGATATGCAGACTAAATACTTTGTGGGCATTGCAGTAGGAGCCAACATATCTGAAATACAGGTCTAGAGCCAATGCTCATAACTTCAAATACAAACATGAGACGTGCATACAAATAGATAATCATATTCAGCAAATCATAATCTTTCCCCAGACACCTTACTTGACATAATTTATACAAGATTTGTTGCAGTTATATAATAGTGCTAGCAACAATGATGTACATCAGGGTTTCTCAAACGGGGGGTCGCCGAGTGCTCCCTGGGGGGTCGAGAGCTCCTGCCGCCGCAACTCGCAGCAACTGGGGCCGGGGCGCAGCCGGCAGCCCACCCATAGTGGGTGGGCTCCTGGCTGCGCACTGGCCCCCAATCCCCGCCGCGGGCTGGGCTCCTCGCTCAGGGGCGTGCGGGCTGAGGGCACTCCGCCTTCCCGCACTTGGCGGCGGCAGGAGGGTCCAGGAATGTACCGGCTTGGGGCGTGGTTTGCAGCCGAGGAGCGGAGCCAGGGGCCGCGCCCAGTCCCCTCCCAAGGAAACGCCAGGGTCCCCGCTGTCCTTCCCCCAGCAGCCCCCGGACAGCGAGTATCTCCCAGCGCCCCCCCCCCCCGAGCCGCGGGGGGTCGGGTCCGCCTCCGGCCGGGCAGCACAGTGAAAGTTGGGGGCGCTGCGGGGTTGGCCGGCCGGCGTGCGGCTCCTGCGGGCGGGGGTTGTTATCGCCGCCGCCCCGGCTCCGGTAGGCAGGCTCCGCGCTGGCTTGGATGTCAGCGAGCGCGCCGCACGCCCGGGCGGGAAGGGAGCCGAGCGCTGCCGAGAGAAGCCCTTTGTGTGGGTGACAAGACGCCTGGAAAGTACCAAGCGCCTGCCCTTGCCGACAGCCCCGCTCCGACCCCTTCCTCCCCCAGCCCCGGGGGCCACCAGCCAGCCCGACTCTGCACCCCTCGCTGGAGAGCAGAGCGGGTCGTGCTCAGCCCCCATCCCTCTGCATTGTCTGGGCTTTGCTTGCCGTACCTGGCAGCCTTTGTTGGCGCGCAGCCGGCAGACCCCCCCCTGCCCCCCGCGGCAGGGATAACATCACACCCAGCCCCACCCCAGAACCCAACCCTGAGCTAGAGGCCTGACCCTTTCCTACCCCCTAATCCCGTGCTCCAGCCCAGTGAAAATGAGCTATTGACCAAGGGTGTGAGAGCGAGCAATCAAAGGGGGCGCGATGGAGTGAGTGAGGGAACAAGGCCCTGGAGAAGGGGTGCGGCAGAGGCATGGCAAGGGTGTTCAGTTTTCTGCAAATAGAAAGTTGGCAACCCTTTCTCCAGCCAGAGTGTAATATTCTACACTGTGCGAGTCTCACAACACTGATTGAATTGACCCAGGCTTGGAGCCTCATTGCTGCAGTATGTTTTGGGTTTTTTGCAGTGTAGATGCATCCTAAGTGAAATCAGACTCAAGGCCCATGTGTTTAATATGAGGCAACATATTTTCTCAACAAGAACAAGAACAAGAACAAATCCTCTCTCACAGGGCCAGCTCTAACTATTTTGCTGCATGAAAAAAAAAAACTGAGTGCCGCCTCGCCAAAACAAAAACAACCCCCCACCTGAGCGCCAACCCCCCAGAACAACCTCCCTGAGTGCCACTCCGCCGAAACCCAAAAACCCACCCCTAAGTGCTGCCCTGCCAAAGCACCCCCCCCAGGAGTGTTGCCCCACCCAAACAACCCCCCAAGTACTTCCCCACCCCGCTGAAACACCCCACCCCCCAAGCACTTCCCTGCTGAAGTAAAAAAACAAACAAACTCCGAGCACCGCCCAACTGCACCAAGATTGACCGCCCCTTAGAAGGTGCCGCCCCAAGCACGTGCGTGGTCGGCTGGTGCATGGAGCCAGCCCTGCTCCCACAAACACACAATGAAGTACCAAGAAATAAGAAAAAGAATCCAACTGACCCCATCAGGTCTGTGACAGATGATTACATAATCATGTTTTATCTAAGAGCAATTACAAACATCTCTGGGGTGCCTCAGCCAGCAAAAATTCTCCAAGTTTAACACAAAATATATTGCAATTAACGGGGGGAAATCAAAAGCGGATTAAAAAAAGGTCAAGAGCGGATCTTTGCAGTCCTTGATAAAGCAGTACTGGGAATTCTCTCATTTCTGGTTTTGTTCATGTCCCCATCAGAACATTTTATAAGACAGAATATAATGACCGTTAAACAGAACATTCACAGTTCCTTCTTAATCATATTATCACTCTCTCCCTTAATTCACATAGCTTATAAAGTCCCTCTTCTGGCCTTCTAATTTTCCAGGCTCATAATCAAGTAAGCTCCCACAATCTTGGACATGCCAACTCAAAGCAGCACCAGACTCTACCAGAACAACGATGCAAAGCCCGTAGTAGATATATCTCCACCACCATGATGACCAAGACACTATTCAAGATCCATGGGTCCGCCACATGCCTATCATAACTTTTGGTGTACCTCATCCAGTGCAATCAATACTCCAATAGAAGCTACGTGGGCGAAACCAGACAATCACTATGCTCTCAAATGAGCTCACAAGGAAAAATGATAAGAGACAGAAACACCTTATCACCTGCGGGTGAACATTTTTCACAAGCAAACACCAACCTCTTAGTCATATATCCAACCTCTCAGTCATTGTCCTCAAATGAAACCTGTAGAACACTTTCAAAAGATGAGCCTGGCAATTCAATTCATAACTTTTCTAGATACTAAAAAAAACATGGAGTGAACAGAGACACTGGATTTATGGCTGTTTACAAACAATCTGTAAACCACTTTACCAGTCCCTGCTCTTTCCTACCTGTAACTGGAGAGGTGTTAATGGACCACTTCAACATGAAAGATCCCATGTGTTTACTACTCAAAACAATCTGTTCCACCCTTTATTTAGCACTGACATTCTGAGTACAATTCCCAGACCTGAAGAAGAAGTCTGTGTAAGCTTGAAACCTTGTCTCGGTGACCAACAGAAGCTTGTCGAATAAAAGATACTACCTCATCCACCTGGTCTTCTTTGGTGGCAGCCTTCAGGGGGCAAATCCTTCCTTGGTGTCAGTGGAACTGGTGTCACCAGCTGAGATCTAACACCAGGGCTTGATTATCCATTGTCTGCATTACATGCATTCATTTACATAAGCGGAAAGTGGGTATAAAATGCTGCCACGTCAGAATGGTAGTATTGCACACTCACTTTGCAGTGGGGTAAATGACTACACATGATGCAAGTCATCAGAAAATCAGGTCCTCACATTTGAATGTAATTTCTCTTCCTCCTCCCAAGCTATAGGCTTGTCTACACTTAGATGTTTTGCCAATATAGCTGTACAATCAAAACCCTCCTGCTGTAGACACAACTTTTACTGGCAAAAGTGCTTCTGCCGGTACAGCATATTCTAGTTCAGCAAGCAAAATAAGTTATAACACAAAAATACTTTTTGCTGGTGCACCTACACTAGGGCTTCAGCCAGAATAACCATACTGTAAAAATGTCATCACTCCACACCAATATAGTATGCCAGCAAAACTTGTAAATATAGACCTTGTGTCCTTAAATCCTCACTGCTTCTGCTATTAGTAATACTCAACATTGTAGCCAGAGATCTGATTATGCCGGAACTATTATTAAAGTTACTTTGTCCAGTCTGTCCCAAGGACTGAATAATCTAAGAAGTCTCTTACATGTCTACCTCCTCTAATTATATCAAAGTAGCCTTTATTCAATAGTCTTACTGAAGAATTTTCAAGATTTGTGTTGCTGTACTTTTTCCAAGCTCAGCTCCATTTGATAGTGTTGAGGGTATCATTGAAATTGGCCTAATGGGTACAAAATACATAGATTTTTATGATTCTCTTAAAATCTTAAGAGCCATAGCATGCAATAGAACAGACAGTAAAGGTTCCATCTGATTCTCAAATGTATGTTTTAAAATACAAACCAAGCAAGAATTTGAGCATCAAGGAATTTCAGTTAATACTGTGAAAAAATACTGAAACTAATAATTGAGTCAAAATAATAGTATTGATTGAAATTTCACTACCAATTTGAAACAGCACAATGAAACAATCATTAGCAGCAACCCAGCTAAATTCAGTAAATCAAAGGGACTTTGTATTAAAGTAATTTTAATAGTAACTTCAAATCTGACATCAGGAATCATAACATTCAAAAACTAGTAGGAGAACACTTCAGCCTCCCTGGCCATTCTATTAAAGACTTGAAGGTGTCAATTTTAAAACAGAAAAACTTCCAAAACAGACTCCAATGAGAAGCTGAGGAACTCGAATTAATTTGCAAATTGGAAACTATCAACCAAGGGTTAAACAGGGACTATGAGTGACTTTCTCATTACACTAATTGAATGCATTTCCCTGTTAAGTTCCCTTCAAATAGTCTTATCACCTGTGAGACAGAAATCCACTACAAAAGGTTTTTTCCTCCTGCTGCTAATGGCCCATCCAAATTAAACAGCCTCTTAGAATTGGTATGGTAATGTACATTTTTGGGGGGGGGGGGGAGTGTCTTTCTCTGTATATAAATACATCTTACTTCTGTTCCATTCTATGCATCCGATGAAGTGGGCTATAGCCCACAAAAGCTTATGCTGAAATAAACTGATTAGTCTCTAAGGTGCCATAAGTGTTCTTCGTCTTATTCAGTAGAGTAGAGGATAATTCTTGGTTAGGTCCTCCACAAAACATGTAAACTGTTTTAGGGCTGGTCTTCATGGGTAGCGATTGATCTGTTAGAGATCGATTTCTCACGTCTTGTGAAGATGCAAGAAATCGATCGCCTGAGGCGTCCCGTCAACTCCGGAACTCCAGCTTGCCGGGAGGCGCAAGCTGGAGTCGACAGGGGAGCGCGCCGCCAACTGCTGCCGCCGTGAGGATGGCAGGTAAGTCGGCTGCAGATACGCAAGCTTCAGCTACGTGATTCACGTAGCTGAAGTTGCGTATCTGCAGTCGATCCACCCGGTAGTGAAGACCAGCCCTTAGTTTAATACACCAATGTCACCAAAATAAATATAGGTTTAAGAGTAGCAGCTGTGTTAGTCTGTATCCATAAATAAGATGAGATAAATAAATATAGGATGTAATAGAAACGTACAACTGATCAACTGAAAGAAAAAACACAGAATGAGCTACTAGGCCTATCAAAGTCCCTTTTGTACCTTCTGCCTGTACAGAGGAGACTTCAAGCTGTCCCCAAAGGGTAACTGAGGATACCCCTGACATGAAGACATCCCCAAATGGCAAAGAACTGTCCTACCACGTTATGCTCTTGCAATCCCCACATGCACAATGGCCCTTAAGGGGTCATTGCAAACTGGCATAATTAAGATCAGCTCTGAAGCTCCACTAATTTGGGAAGGAGACAGAAATTACCCCCAGGATTTGGTGGCAAAAAAAGTATCGCACCATCCTCTTTGGGCTCCCTTCAAGGCACATGCCACAGAGTTCTTGCATGCTGAAGAATGTAGCCTACAGTCTGCATCAAAAGTGGCTCAGTGAATATTTACCTCAGAGAACAGTAACATTTTACTTAAATAAATACAATTACTTTAAAAACAAACTACTGCCAGTGGTAACAGAAAAAGCTCATGTCTGTTAAATTATGACTCCATTCGTATTTTAAATCCAGACTTGAAAAGATAGGTATTATTTAATATATTTTACAAATTGAAATCAAACAATAAAGAAGATACGCACGGAGAACACAATTATAAACCCATTTTCAGGCTCCTGGAACAGTAATCTAATCAAAATTGCAGAGGGTAGACTGAAAAGCAGAGTTAAACATTTTTCTTTAAAAAGGGTTAAAATTCATAAAAATACTTAATCTCTTGACTTCCTTTGATGGTTTAAGTAGACCTAATGCCATATTCTGTCCTGGTATAAGTAGACACCTGTTAAGAGAGTATCAGGGTTTAGTCTACTTCAGGGACAGACAGGACTGTTCTGCTGATCCATGCTGACTTCTGCAGAATGGCAGACGAGACTGGGGTAGGGTGTCGGGGTCCCTAAGATAAAAGAGGGTTGACTGTGTCAACATTAGACTTTTGTTTCATTTCCTAGCATTGCTATCCTTGCCACAGCTCCACAGGTGGGAATACTGATGGGAACTACAATGTAGATCAGCTCCTAGTGTTTTAGCCTCTGCTGGCAGCAGTACTCCCACCAGTGCTTGCAACAGGTGGAGATGTACTAGTGACAGCAAAACAGCATAGACAATACCTCTTAGATATAAGAGGAAAAGAAGGGCCTTACTGAGAGAAACAAACAAACCACGCTACGGAGAAAGCCTAGGCTGATTTTGTTATTCTATTGGACAAGAAGAATCTTGAAGAATGGTGTACATACTGGATATTAAACTCATTAGCGTGTGCGGTGTGCTGACTCTTCTTATTCACCACATTAAAGACCATGGAGACTTAGTTCGGCTACTGTATCATTTTACTACCTGTCCTGATCTCTTGAAGTGGGGTATTTCTTTATTAATTTTATCCCTCAGGAAGTGACCTCAGAAATGCAACAAGAAAATTATTTTGCCTTTGGGGTAATTATTTAATTTGATTATACCTATAATGTTTCCTCTGAAGTAATAGTATAATGCTCTGGGTATTCATTTAAAGACTCAAAACCTTTTTAGTTTTCTTTTTAAAAGGACTTCCTTGTGGAAATGAAGGAAATAATATTTAATAATTATAATATTTAAATCATATTTAAATCATATTTAAACAGGGGATTGCTGGTTCATTTGTTAAAGATAGCCAGCAGAAGTCTCTGCTAAACATGTTGTAGTTAATATAAACAGTTATAAAATTCAGTAAGAACCATGGGTCAATTTGCATCCTTTCACTTTAAAGTTAGGAAAAAATAAAAGTTTACAGATTATTTCTGAAGAGTTTTATTTTAAAGTAGCCAACACAGTAACAATCAATTGTTATTTATTTAATATCTACTGACGCCAAGCTCCTTAAATATTCCTTTTCCCTCCTAATAACTTGCAAAAGATATCTTATTATAATAATAATAATTAATATGTATTATCACACACCTAGTCATAGAACATACTATATTACCTCATATAACAAAAGGCTGAAATTATATGTTAGAATTCTTGACAGTAAAATAAATAAAATATTCATTCTTGAAAAAAATTAAACTCTGGCTTTGAGACACAACAGTCCTTTCTAGAATATGGCATATTTGTCAACCATTCCTATTTCCCACAGAGAATATTATTTACTTAACATTTCCCTTCTTACGAAAAATCCACATGTCAAACAACAAGCTTTTATGTTTATGACATTCTAAAACAGCACAGTACACTATAAAATAATTGTACCCTGCAATAGACACCATCCCAGTGATCCTTACATTTTATTTACAACTCTAGGTTATCTGGCATTTGTCTTATTTGCAAACATAGCTTCTGAACAGTGAAACTACTATTAGTTTATTTTAATTGGCACTTGCCTTTCACATATAGAGTGGTTTTCTGATTAATAGTGGGAAAAAAGGTCTCATAAGGCACAAATCAGCTTGAAAGGCATCTGTTTAAAATATAAACACAATAATTAGAAGAGGACGTCAAACAGACTTGATTACATGTTTCATGGGTATATGTCAAAGAGCATAAAGCAGTTGACTTAACCCCAGGGTGACTTGAAGAGGATTTACTATAACTGGTGTTTGTGATTAGCACCATATAATCTGGAGCTACTGAACAAGTGGAGTTTTACACAATATGCAAATGTTATTTTGCTTTAATTTAGCCCTTCTGGATTTAGCATAAAATCTCTGCATTTCATCAAGAGCTGGAACAGCTGGATCCAGTTAGTTCAGAAATTAAAAATGTAAGACATGAAAGAAGGTAATCCTTGTTATGGTACCCCATCTGCATTGGAATTAGAACCTTGGCATCTGTTAAAGGATGACTAAAGTGCACATATAAGATTCCAATGAGATGTGTATGCTTATGAATGCCAAAAACTGATACATTCTGTAATCAAAGACTGCTCTTATTTTTCCTATATATTAACTGTGTTTCATCAGCCTGTCAAGATTAAGTCCCCAAGTAGGTTTGGTAAGGAAACAGATCATACAGTAGTGAAGGAAAAATATATCCATAAGGTAACATGTTTTTCTGTGTGTTTTCCTTTTGTTTTTTCAAGACATTAATAATTACCTGAAAATTCAGAGCACTGTTTAACATTTTAATGGAATTTAATTTATGCATAATTTTTCATTTCTCTTTTAATTATGATTTATAGTTTTAACTCTATACATATCTTGTATAAACAGAAAATATTTGAATATCCCTTATCTGAGATTTTGAGAATATGAGCACATCATGGAAGTAAGTTCCTAGGCTAAAGGTCTAGGGAGGGTCTAAGGGGGAAGGATAGCTCAGTGGTTTGAGCATTGGCCTGCTAAACTGTGGCTTATGAGCTCAGTCCTTGAGGGGGCCATTTAGGGAGATGGGGCAAAAATCTCTTGGATGATTTAATTGGGGATTGGTCCTGCTTTGAGTAGGATGTTGAACTAGATGACCTCCTGAGGTCCCTGATATGCCATGATTTTATGCAAATCGAGCCCTATATTTCAAAAATTAAATTATGTCTAGTCCTCAATTTGATTTTATGGTAATTTCACACTTTCTCAATTTAGAAGCCAATCTCCAAAAGACACTATTATAGGAACTTCTCCCACAGTCCTTATTCAAGTCCTCCTTTCACACAAGGAATTTCATGCCTACCTGACATCTGCGGTGTGTCTGTTATAGCTTTCCCCCTATTCCATTTTGTTTCTTACAGCTGTCCCCTTACTCCATTTTGTTTTTGTTCTCCTCCTGTGGCCGCCCCTCCCTGGCTGTTAAGTTGTTTACCAGGGCCACTGCCCTTCTCAAAGGGAGGGCCCCTTAAGTTGTTTACCAAAAGCCATTGCCCTTCACAAAGGGATGGCCACTTGTGCTGCATGCTAAGTGGGACAACTGCCCTGTTCAAAGGGTTGGTCCTGTTATCACCTTGTTAAACCTGGGCTCGATGTAGGGTAGGCAATGTCCAGAGCTGCAAGACCTAATGTGTTTTTGAGATCCTGGGCATGAGTCATAGGCCTCATGTGCTTTTGAGTCATGAGGTGGGAACTCACGCCTATGGTCCAGGACTCTGCCCAGGCATGTCTCTATGCTCACCTACAGTTTTTCCCTGTATCTCCTCCCCTATGACAGAAGGAGCCTATCAGGATTACTGGCGGGGAAACTGCCTGAGTTTGCCTTTAAGAACAGGCATTTTTGAAACAAACATCAGAAAGGTTCCTGCATTGCTACCTGGTCTGATCAGCCAGGGGTTCTGGGGGGTCCTTTCTCCGCTCTCATTTTATTTTTGAGCGTTCCCCCGTTTTTAAACCCCCCCCCCCCACGAAGAACAAATTGCTGCCTGAGAGACCTCCTGATTATCAAGACCGTGCCGAGCCCTCCTTGCTTCTTCTGATGCTGTTGCTGCTTCTGCCTTTGCTGCTGCCTTGGGGACTGGTAAGAATCCCTCTGTGAAACTTTCTATACTTTTATTACTTTAGCTGCTGGCTCTGTTTCCCCAGCACACAGACTCAAACTAAACCTTGGTCTGTGTCTTAAAACCTCTCTTAAACTCCTTGGTCTGTATCTGTAATCTGTTTCTTGCTTTGCAGCGCCTTTGCTGCTAGAAATAAGCCTGTGCCTTCCTGGACTGTATCCTGGGCTGCCAGCTTGCAGCCACCACTAGTTAAATCCCCCTCCCCTCTTGGAGCTGTATCCTGGGCACACACCACTCTGCCCTCTGAAACTACCCCTAGTATAAGGTGCACCCATTAGGTTAGATTTTGTCTTTTAGTCTAGATAAGTTGTAATTTCATTTTGCATAGCTGTAGTTAAGTTAGGTTTAGGAAATTGCTTGCATTGTACCCTGTAAGTTAGCCTTAAAGAATTGTTGCATTGTGTTTTGTTACTTGCTAATTTGTGTAGTTTTGGTTAAGTTAAATCATAGATAAGATTTTGCTGTGTTTTGTATAATTGTCTCTCTGCTGTTTCAACTTACAGCCTGTCTTCTCTCTCTCTTTCTAGCATAAAACCCCATTGGTTACCCCTTTTCTCTGTAACACACCTCACATTTTACATTTACACCACTGAGACACATTTTTACCAAAAATTGTTGGTTATTTAACACATTTTACCCATACTGTTAGTTGGTTATATGCTGCTGTGACACACTCTTTACATAGAAATTGTTAGCTACCTGTTACATTTATACTTCAGTGTTAATTGGTTACCAACTGTATTGTACCCCACTATTGAAACCCCCTATCCCATTTACTAAAAGAAACCCCTCCCCAATTGTCTACTTTAACAAACCCCATACCCCTCACTATTGAATTTTCCCTGTTTTTGCATTTTCTTAATAAAGTTTATTTTGCACCCCACCTGTGTGGTAATTGCTCCCCAAGATCCCATATACCTGCTGGCAGGGACACAGTGAGGTACTCCATATTTTTGGCAAAACTGTGCATTTGTCCAGTTTGCTCTTGCCACCTGATGATTAGTTGGCAAGAGCAAATGGGACAAATGCACAGTTTTGCCAAAAAAGTTGGGATGGACGGACAAGGCTTAAAAAAGAGACAGTCCTGGTTGAACAGGAGGTATGGTCACCTCAAGCAGTATGACAGTAAGGCATGGCTTAGGTGAGTAAAGACATACCAGAACCCTACCTGGCTCTGTACTCGCTCAAGCGGTGCCTCCCACGTCTACATTGCTACGTTTTGTAGCGCAGAGTCCTGCTGTCTTGCTTGCTGCTTTTTCTGCCACACTGAAAGACTCTGGCAGCAGGGAAAGGCTCTGGCACAGGGGAAACAGTGGGAAAAGGCTCTCCAACTCCCTGCTCCTGGAGCCTTTCCCCTCTGCTTCCCACCCCCGACAGACCCTTTCACTGCCGCATGTACATGCACACCACTGTATGGACACAGCTTACTTTTCACTGTATTGTGTATCTACACATGCTGCCACCAGTGTAGACAAGGCCTTAGTAAGCTGGAACTAAGGGTATAGTGAAAGTAGTGAAGAGTAGAAAACGGTTTTGGAATCATTTAAGTTTCAGTGTGATGGGCACAAGAAGGTAGGAATTTATCACCTTAAGCAGTGAGCAAACTGTTTTCTCTAAACTATGCCTATGGCAGTATTTATTTTGCTTGTTGCTTTTTCTGCCACACTAAAAGACTCTGGCAGCAGGGAAAGGCTCTGGCACAGGGGAAACAGTGGGAAAAGGCTCTCCAACTCCCTGCTCCTGGAGCCTTTCCCCTCTGCTTCCCACCCCCGACAGACCCTTTCACTGCCGCATGTACATGCACACCACTGTATGGACACAGCTTACTTTTCACTGTATTGTGTATCTACACATGCTGCCACCAGTGTAGACAAGGCCTTAGTAAGCTGGAACTAAGGGTATAGTGAAAGTAGTGAAGAGTAGAAAACGGTTTTGGAATCATTTAAGTTTCAGTGTGATGGGCACAAGAAGGTAGGAATTTATCACCTTAAGCAGTGAGCAAACTGTTTTCTCTAAACTATGCCTATGGCAGTATTTATTTTGCTTGTTGCTTTTTCTGCCACACTAAAAGACTCTGGCAGCAGGGAAAGGCTCTGGCACAGGGGAAACAATGGGAACAATGTGATGGCGGCGAACGTCATGTCTGTTCCAAAATTTCTTTTTTTAATGGGTTTAGTCTGGAGGGGATGTCCTAAAGAAGAAGGAGGGGAGTGAGGGGAACACAGTAAGGGAAGAAAATGAAAAGGGGCAGATGAAACTGAGATGAAGGAGGAGGATTGGAGCAAATAGACTATCAGCACAGAGCAGAGGAAGCTGCAGAAATTTCAACAGTCTTGCCTGAAATATTCAGATCCTTGCTTTGGTTGCTCCTGGTCCTAATGGCTGGAGCTCTGGACGGCTGATCTCTGCAGTTTTCCCCCCAAGGACACCACCTGGATCTTAGCTCCCCAGAGTCACGGAGGAGGGTCATCCCTGCCCAGGAGAATGCAGGGGTGACCCCATCTGGGTCCCCTTTTATCCCCTTCTCCAAGTGCAGCTGTATTTCCCTCTCACAGGGATGTTATCAAGACAAAGACATTAAAATTGGGAGGCACTCAGATACTATTGTAATGGGGGCCATAGAAGAACCTTAGCTAGATTTGCCACATGGAAGAATTACTGCTTAATCTTGTAACTGAACATAATTAGGTATAGCTGATCAAGAAACTGGGGGAAATTGTTAAGCCACTTTTGTTCCACACAAGCTTCAAAAAAGCAATATTTTTAGTTTATTTTAAATTGTTATGTGAAGATTTTTATCACAATGTTTAGATTTTCTAAATTTCATTTTAGAATTTTTTCCTCTCTCCCCCTTTATTTTGATTTTCCTCCCCTTTTCAATGTTGCCATTGAAAAGCAAGGAGTGGGGAAGAGGGAGGTGGAAAACCAAAACATACATACACACACAAGTTTTCCAATTTTTAAAGAACATTTACAACAAAGCAAGATAACACACTTACTCATTTTCACTTTAAAAAAATCTCTAAAATTTCTAATTTCAAAAAAGGGTAAAAATATAAAAGATCAGCCCTATAGTAAGAGATATCAGTGGAAAAAATTCAAGTTCATCACAATATTTAATTTATAAATCACACCATCTACAGTGTATTGCAAGAAAGAATTCTAAATTATACTATGAAGTTATTTCAATATATAGGCATTGTTATATGTAAAAATTATGGCAAACTTATCAAATCATTTTTAGATTCTTGAGAGTAAGCAATGTATAATTCTTCTGAAGGTGATAATGAACACCATAAGCTCATTACAAGACCGTTTATTCAACCGTATTGGCCAAGAACATGGTCAAAAGGGGGTTTTATTAACAAGGCAAATACAATAATTCACCACACTCACCTCAGAGTAGTATAAATACATCTGATTTGCAGTTAAACATGGCTACTGATGAGTGATAGAGAAAATAAAATGTGATGTATCCAAAATACCAGAGACAGATCTTTTCACAAGTAAAGCTATCATTACAAGCCTGTCCCTGTGAAGGAATTTATTCTTGCCTTGAAGCATTAGTTTGTATTCTACAGAAAATTCATGACCAGAACTGACATACAAGCCAGACATAGCAAATGCCTCCTCAAATAAAAGAAAAGAAAAGAAAGAGATAAAATAAAAAGTCCACCAGTGACAAATGAATTAGTCCAAAATTAGAAGACAAAAAGACACAGCAGAGCAGTGGTTCTCAAACTTGTTAGTTCGGTGACCCATTTTTGCTCTGCCATGTCCTCTCATGCCCCAGGTATGTCCACCAAAATGCCACCGAGTTTAACTCTTCTGGTTTCGGCAGCATTTTGGCGGACACGCAGCGTTCGTCTCTGTGTCCGCCAACATGCCACCAATAGCGGAAGCTCGCACTTCGGCGGTTTTTCGGCGGACTCACTCGCATGTTTGGCGCTTCTGCGACCCCACTGGAATCGGCCCATGACCCCCAGTTTGAGAACCACTGATGTATATGAATCCTAATTCTCACTCAGTCCTCAAGGAGTGACCTCAAGAAGGAGACTTGCTGCAGCAAAGTCATGGGGAGTCTCTGAGGCTGCCCCTGCCCTGCAACTCTGTTCTGACCCCGGCTGATGTCAGAGTCTCTGTGAGGTCACCACCTCCCAAACACTTTTGCCCAATAGGCTGAGGTCCTGCAAAAGGCCTTTGTGATGTCACTGCCACATCCACCTCTGCCCTGAAAGGCTGATGTCCTGCCCCCAGCCAGCCTTTTTGGATACACTCACTGATCAGAATAAAATGCTCTCAAATGAGCTACAGACCAACAATTGTTCCTAGTCATTATTCAGCAAGTATTTTAGAAAAAAACTAGAACATTAGAATCATCAACCGTTCAGAGACAATTATTGGAGACAAGCAGCAATATTAATCAAATATCTGATTGGTTAGGACTTACATGCAAGGTGTACAAAGAGAACAAAAGGACCAGAGTCCTTCCTGTCAATAGCCCCCTGCTTGGCCAATCAGCATGGAGACTCTGATTGATGGGCGCTGAAGGGTCTCATCAGATGTCCCAAAGGGTGGCCCAGGTCACCACCAGAGGGGGTCACTCTCATAGCACTATTCCAGCCCCACCTCTCTGTGAGGGCCTCCCACAATGAGAACAACCCTCCTCCGAAGACACACACATACCTCTTTGGTGGAGGGATGGAAGCAGAAAAAAAGGGAAAAAAAGAAGAGGAAAAAGAGAAAGGAGGGAGGAAAAGGGAAAACAAAAAGGACAAATCCCAATGTCCCCAGTGATTCTAAGGGACAAAGTCCTTGGTAGGAAATCAAATTCTACCAACCTAACACTGCAATTTCTGTGCCTAGAATTGAGCCGGCACCAAGTGGATCAGACTGAACAGGTTCCAAACCTCTCAGAGGCTCTTACCTTCTAAACAGGTTCTGCAAAATCAGAAGTAGGAGACAACTGTGAAGAGGTTCATCTTCATGTATAACAAAGCTACACACACACACACAGTCTTTTTTGTGTGTGTATAGTCTTAAATTTTCATCATTGATACAGACCAGGAAGCAAATCAAAAGCAGGAACAAAAGGCAACAGACTGTTCATTTATGCCTAATTTATCCCATCATCACATTATTATCATACAGCTTATCCATGACCAGGACTGGAGGGGAGCATTATTTTCCTCAGCCTAGTACCCGCATTAGATTAATAAATTGTTCAGCTGAAGTAGGTGCCAGAAGGAAGCTAAGATGAAAAAAGAAATGCACTGGTAATGTTTGCATTGTCAACCAAAGAAGTTTGTTACTGAATTCCACAGAACTCCTCCTTTACCACAGAACCGGTTTGTCCAGTGAATATACATACTATTAAAGCAGCATATTTTATAGATAGATCAACAATATACCAAAAGCTCCATTTCTGAACTATAGTCTGTATACGGAGAGCATCCAAAATGTCTATGTTCATTTGGGGCTCAATTCTGCTCTCATTAATGTCAGTGAAAGCTCCGCTATTGATTTCAAGAGGAGCAGGCCCTTGAGGAGCTATAGAAGTTGTGATGCTGTATGGAATCTGGGATAAGGGGGGCCCTTTAGGATAGTATGAATACCAATATTGTAAAATCGCAATGGGTTACACCAGATATGCCATGTAAAATATCTGCAAAAATGTTATAATTTGACAGATGTGATAATCTCATTGATGTGCTTGTGTCACCTTTGTACTTTGGGTTATAGGTATGTCTGTATGTCTGTATTACAAAACTTGTTCAATGTTTCTGGGTGACACCCCCAGAAAGTTTGGCATCAGCACTGCCTAGCCGCTTGATGGCCCATTAAGGGCCACCAGCTATATAATCGACACATTGAGAGAAGGCAAGGGATACACTTTATGACTCAGCAAGGCATGCAGGAGCACGCTTATGAACAGAACTCTAAGGCCTCGAATCCATGTGCTGGATAGCTTGTGTTTGGGACAAAGGTAGCACAAGCGACATGGTAAAAGACTATAAAAGGCAGTTGACTCTTTTCCAAAATTGTCTTCATTCCGGCTTCTTGCCTCTGGAGTAACATTTCTACAAATGAGCCTCTGAACAAAGGACTGAATGACCCATCCAGCTGTGGATGTGTTCCAGAGGGACTTTCAAGCCAGCAAACTCACCAATACTGCTAGGACCCTGGCATATGGACTTTGAAGTCTTTGTATGTATGTGACTGCCAATGTTCCTGCTAATTTTTGACAGGCTGTGTGCGCAAAAAATTTCTTCTGTGCAAATTTTTGTGCGTGCGGTGTTTCGCTGTGTGCATGGGGCTTAGGATCTTGTGTGCACACACACATGAGCACAGCTTAGAGGGAACAGTGATGACTGCTTTACCATTTAACATCTCTCTTCTTGTTCTTTCTTTTTAATTTATAATAAACATTTTGTTTTAGACACTAAAGGATTGGCTGGCAACATGTTATTTTGGGTAAGATCCAAACCTATACCGACCTGGAAATGTGGCTGGTGGCTGACCCTTTGGGGTCAGAAGAACATTTTGTGTCTGTGAGCAGAGTTTTTTTAAATAACGTCTCACTGTCCTGGACCAATGTGCTGATTTTGGAGACAGAGAACTGGAATGCAATAAAGGTGGCTGTGTGATTTCTTTTTTTGGTTTCCTGATAACCAGTGGGGGTGGAGGGGGATCAGAAGCACAGTTTCTGACTGGTTGGGGAGTTTAACTTCAGTGTTACCCACCAGTCTTGGGAGTATCTGCACTCCCTTTGGTAGCCTCATCTGACCTTGGCATTTCCAGTGAGGGCTGTCCTAGGCACCCCAGGTCACAGAAGGCTCCTCACAAAATCCTTGGGACATAAGGAAGGAACACAGCCACTTTTCAAACACTGGCCCAAATCCTCAGGCGCTGAACATCTCAATTCACCAGGGCAGCAACCAGGTATTACAAATGCCCCACAAATGCTTAGTGCCTCTCTGGATTGGGGCCACTGTTGTGACAGGTATGTGTTTGATGCATCTGTGCTTGAAAATTACAAATTGAAGAGTGAGCTGAAGAAAGTTGAGAGACGTAAGCCTTAAACATCACGTATACCTATATTTGTGCCTGTCACCAATATGTCAAGAGCACATTTCATAAGCACAATATATTCTGTGTGCGTGCAAGTAAACAATGCAGTTAAGCCTCATCATACATGTGGTCAATAGGGAGCTCTCTGGTTTCATGTAATTTTATGCATCTTTCAAATAAATCTCTAATTTCAATGCAAAATCTGGCATTAATGGTCATCTCATGGATTTGTGACATTGGGCCAGATAAGCACCAGCTGATGCAAGGAATAATGTGGTACACAGCCTGGAGTCAAGAAGACCCTTGTGACTCTAAGTCTCACTCCAAAATTTTCCACCTGGGAATGCAGTTTGATTCTTGCCAAGGGCTTTGCAGGAGCTTAAACGGAGAAGGTTCTGAATCAGGACATTTCCTGGCAGCTTTGCTCATGCCCCTTTTGGGGTATCGTTGGCAGCCCTCTGGGAATTAAAGGATTAATCTTTTTAATTAAAGATTATATCATGTGATGAAACCTCCAGGAATACCAACCAAAACTGGCAACCCTACTTTGGGGGCTGTTTTGTTTCCTTAAAACTCCCTAATTTCCTGCATAAAGGAGTCTATGGCAATGTCGCCACTGTAACCTCCTCCCCAGTGGACCTTCTGCGGAGATGTAGTCTAGTTTCTGGAGAACTTTCATTCCATAAACCAATGAGTAGCACTCACCCATATGCATCTTTTTATGTGATCCACCCAATGGAATATGGGGCAATAGTAATAAATATGGGTAAATATATAGATAACATTTAATAAACCTCAGTATTTTTCAGTGCCAATTACTAACAGAAGTTGAAAATACTTTTAAATTTATTTAACTGTGTCCTACTACCATGTAGGAAACAACACAGCAGAATGGAAATCACTTACCCAAATGTGAAAGGGGCTTGCAAATTTCATTGAACATGGTGTGCATCTCAATGAATAGGAAGATATTTTTTTTTGAGGGTGGAGATTACTATTTTTTCCCCAATGGATACACGTCACTACTTAGGTGGGCGACTATATCAGATCTGATTGTTATAACAATGCCATCTAATTATGCAGAGAGTCACATTAGAATGATATAATATGAATATTGATGAAAAAAATCAAAATGAGACAACACAGAAATTCACTCGTAGGCTTAGTTTTAAACCATGTCAGCCGAGGACAGGAAACCTTCTACAGAATTGAATTCATCAATATCTTTCAGATTCTTCTATGAATGATCTAAAAAGTGATTACTCATACTCAAATCCTTATATTATTTCTACAGTGGCTTCACAGTCATGCTTTTTTCCCCCCTGAGATGTAGCTGCCCAGAAAATAAGGCCGAATAAGGAATGCAAAATGCAATCTATTTTAGAATGGTTTCCATTAGAAGACATCATGATAATGCAATATATACTGTTGTAAAAAGTAAAATTGCCTGGAAAGTTTACTGCCTGAAGGTAGCCAAACAGACAATGGAACACTATTTCTTATTTAACAAGCAGCTTTTGGGAATTCACTACATTGTTTTTACTGGTTTCAGTATCACAAAACAGTTCTTCAGCACCAAGCCACATCATCAGGTTCTAATATGTAGTAGGAAAAATTATTGCTGCCAACTACAGCTGAATGAAGCCGTTAATTAATGCAAATATTTTTCTACTAAAACCTTCTGTATATCTATGGATATGATTCAGGTTAAAAATGCCTCCCCTGCTCAAAACTTTACACCTTTATTTAGGAGAATCCCATCAACGTTTTGTTTTTACTAGATAGTGGGAAAATGGCTTGGAAAAATCTGATATTTTTAAATGGACTACACCATTGACATGCACGATTCCAGTCTCACACTAGTAAACATCAGTCATAACTCTATCCAAGTGAATTAAGTTAGTGGTGTCAACAAGATCAGAATCAAGCCCCGTGTTTTAATTTGGAACTTTTCTCTTTGGTGTTAGTTATGTGTGCGACTGACCTGTAAGTCTTTCCAAAACATCAAATCCATGTTTCAGTGCAATGATATCAAGGAACGAAATGGTGCCATCTTCAAACCTACAGAAGAGGGGAACAAATGAGCCCAGTAAACAAATCACGAAGCTACTCTACATACATGATTATAAATACATTTCATAACACTATTAGAAATCTAGTGAAACTAATTCACAGAGGAACGAGTTCTTCCCATAGGGATTGATCTCCCATTCATTTACTATCCTGTACAGTCACAATAAACTCTTCAGGCTAGATTTCCACACCGGCTGTGCACCTCCACCAGAGGAACAATACTCTCCTGCATGACCTTAGTTCTGAGGCCATAGGGGTACAGAGCACTATGCAACTGCTGACTCCTTACCTTAACTAGCTAGTCAGGAAGGGCTGGGGAAAAGTTGGAGCTCTGCCTCTTCCCCTCCACTGATCCAACTAATGCAAGTAATACATTACTTCCCTTTCCCAGGGCAAGGAGAGAAAACGGTAACACAATTCCCACCCTGCACAGCTCCTGGAAATGGAAAATAAGTCCACTCAAACACCACTAGTCATTAGAAATGGCAAGAAGGTAGACTGGGACCTTCTGTTCTCCCAGTCTCATAATGCTACAGCAAGAGGCTATGAAATAAAAGTGAAAGGTGACAAATGCAAAGCAGATAAAAGGAATCACTTTTTCAAACAAATTGTAATTTGACAGTGGAAGTCATTCCCTAGAATGAAACTGAAGCCAAAATTTAGCAAGATTCAAAGAGTAGTTGGATGTTTACATGGATAAAAAGACTATTCAGAATTATAATAATTAATGCTAATGGCTAGAGGATTAGAAGAGAGAGAAAACCTTATACTTCAGGGTTTAAGATGATCTCTAATTATTAGGGATTAGGATGGGGGCAGATTATCCCACATCAACCTGATCTGGGTTTTTTTGTACCTTTCTAAGAAGCATTTGGTACTGGCCACTGACACAATACTGGACTAGATGGAGTATGAGCCTGACCCAATATGGCAATTCCTGTGTAGCAAAGCATTATGCTGACTCAGCACACACACACCTGCACAAAAATACCCTAGAGAACAGATTTCGGCCTCTTAGATATGACATAATCTTTTTCAAAATATAGGGGAAAGATTTGTCTTTGCCCTAACTAAAGATAGATTAAAAAAGCCACTGAAGGTTAAAAAAAAAATCAATCTGATCCAAACTACATGTCCTTTTTAAACAAACAAACAAGAAAACCCATGCTTAATAGAATGGCATAATAGTTCTTTTGAAACATTCATGGAATTTTTCTCACTTATCTTTTTCACTTTTCTACAATTAAAATGATGTAAGTTACACCATTAGCCCATATATAAACATTTGATGTACTATACACCACATTAATAGGTATTATGTACCTGATATTACTGTAACATTATATTACATTTATATATGGAAGTTGGGAAGTTATCTTAACGTATTATGCTCTTCCCAAATGTTTATCACATTTGTCAAGTATCCCACAACACTTCGCAAAGCTGAAGTCAGACTGGAAAATAGAAAACTTGTCAAAGCAAGCTGTGTAAATACTTTGTACCAATAAATGTTAGGGAGTACTTTCAGGGCTCATCAACACTTTGAATGAAGTATTCAAAACATGACACTGGAAAGTATAAGAAGATACCTTCACAGACGGTACCTGGGATGTTAGTATTCAAACAAAGATAAGGAATAGGACACTTAAGAACAAACCATCAGCACAGTAAAACAATTTGTTACATCTTTTAATCAACAGCCCTAATAGGAGAACTGAGTGAGGAGAACATATAATACTTCAAAAAGATGTTCACTTTCACATAAAAGATTAATGCAAAGTTAGCAAGTACTATCTTGACGGTGAAATGCTCAAGTGAATAAAATAATTGTGTGGATAAAAGAGGCCAGAGAATTGGATAAATAATTATAGATCTAGTAGGAATAGATAAGTGGTGGACTGCCACAAGGGAGAATAGATGAATAGATTTTAAAGCTAGAATAACTAGGGCCCAAGCCTGTTTCCAGAGAAGCCAATGGAAAAACCTCTTTTGATTTCAATGGCAGCAGACACACACCAATGTTATCCATTAGTGTCTAAGTGACAAAGAGTCCCGTGGCACCTTAAAGACTAACTAAAGTATTGAAGCATAAGCTTTCGTGGGCTAATACCCACTTCGTCGGATGCATGCAGTGGACGTATCCTCATGAGGTTGATGGATTTCTACTCCATACGGCTAAATGCAGTGCCTTGCATGATGTCAAGAATCAGAGAGGTAGCCATGTTAGTCTGGACTAGTAGAAATTTAATTATGGACCAGATTCAGCTCTCATTTATATATGTATATAGCTAGTAGTGTCTGGGGCTGGATATCACAGGGAGAATGCTTAAAGGGGACTGGGGAACCTTATGTTAACCTGCAAGGCAAAGACAGGGCTGGTGTAGCCCAGGGGAGAGTGCTTGAGTGGCTGAAAGGCTGGTGGTGTTAGGGAGCTGACACTCAACAAAGACTTCTCTCATTAGAGGCAGACGTTAACAACCTGGTTCAGTCCTGGGTGTCTTAAGAACCCTCACAAAGGACGATGGAAAAAATGAGGGCAGGGGCTGACAGTGGCTTTCAAGCTGAACATAGGAAAGGATGAAAGATGTAGATAAGTTTGGAAAATGACTTAGTGGGTTAGGTCCCACCTAGTCCCAGATGACAGGTGATAGAAAAGATCTGAGAAAGAGACTTGACAGAAATATACTCTACTCAGCTCATTAGCTAGCCACAGTTAGGAAAGCAAACAAACCTCTGGGACTGTGTCAATAAAGAAACAGAGCAGAAATGCCAGCACTGTACAGAACATCCGTGAGCAAAGAAAACCTGGAGCACTGCACAATTTGGAGCACGCTGGTACAGGAAGGATAATGAAACATTTCAAAAGGTAACAAAGAGGGCTACAGAAAAGATAAAAGGCTTCAGGGGTCAGAACTACAATAAGAGGAGAGGTTAAGAAAATTAGGTTACATTCATGAGAAAATAAGCAATTCAGCAAGGAGGTGGTTGCAGTATATCAAATTCTTTATCAATATAGGATATGAGAAAGCCATGATACTATTTTAGAGAGCAAAAGATCCATTCAGTCCATGGATCTGAACTTAGGAATCTCTTCCTTTTTAAAGGAAATAAGCCATCTTTTTTTAGAAAAAGAATTGCTATAATGGTAGTCTAATTAAGAAAATAGCACACACAAACTGCATCGTCATGAATTATATTACTTATTTCAGTTTTGCATCTATTGTACACTCCATCAGAAGCACAAAAATAACTATAAATTTATAAATATCTGTCCATATAGCTGTGTCCCGCACCAACACAGTCTCCAAGCCAAGGGCTCACCACCAAGGTTCTGCCACTGACCAAAAGAATAAATTTAAGGACCATTACATTTTCAGGTGATTGCAAATGGTTACCTAGTCACTACTGAGATGGACCCATTGCAAATATGGTATATTAGATTCAACTTCCAAAGAGAGACAGGCTTCCAGATACATTTGTAGATAGAGCCTACTGTTTGCAAATGCTCATTTTGTATTTTATGTTTATATCCTCCCCACCCAAAGTCTAGTTATGCTTTACTTTGTTTATCGTTTTAGACCCTTTGCTAAAGTCAGAACAATTCTTCCATTATTCCTAGAATTTGTATCTTTACCTTCTCCAAGTGATTTTCATGCACATCTTCATCATTTACTAAACCCCAATACATGCTATTTCAGACAATCGGGTAATCTTCCCCACTATTCAGTTTCTGAACTGAACACTACTTACAAACCCCTGGGCCCCTGGGAAATTTGTGGAATGCATATATAATTCTGTTTTTGTAATGAATGAAGCCTTAAATGCCTTGGCAATTTTAATTAGTATTAAGCTAAACCGTAGGGCTATAAGGGGTAGTTATCCATCTCTTGGGACATGGGACGCATTCTAACTGAATATTTAACAGCATTTTAGGTACAAGAGAAAAGAAACTCCTTGCATCACAATACATTTAGTTCAATGGCTACTTTTATGTTTGATGTAATTGATGCTTCAAATAACTTGTTTCCCATTCAACTGTAGTTCCACTGCTAGAATAATGAGCTTAATCTGATCTTCATTTGAATGCTGATCCAATAGTCATTTCCTGAAGTATCAGAGAGTTCTCACCCCAGACAACATAGATCCATTTCAGACTACAAAGAACGAACACCTCTTCAGAATCTCAACAACACACTACAGACTAGCTCCCTTATCTACTTTTTATTACAACTGAGCCCATAATTGCAGCCAGGATCAGATGCTTAATTACATATGTTTAGAAAACTTACATCACCTTATACTAACCAGTTAATTGCATACTGGAAAATAGATAAAGCAACCTAATACATCACTGGGTTATAAAGATGATCCTCTGAAAGGAGTTGCTGCACTGTTCTTGTGTAAGAAGAAGTCTGAGTTCCATGATCAGGCCCACAGACCATGGATTTACATTCTGGAAGTTGGTAGTCTGGAAAATCCCAGAGGTGAAAGCAGTTATAGCAGAGGTTGGGGACTTGCAAATGAATGAGTTGTTTAAGCATTTTTCACTTTATTACTCTGTCCCCTACGTATAATATCTTAACTATTTTGCAACCTACTTCTTTGACTTCTAGGTCTGAGGACCTTATTATTCTATCGAAACAGCTGTCGTGTCAAAGTATCTAAAGCAGGGGTGGGCAAATTATGGCTAGAGGACTGCACTTGGTTTTCATTGTCCAGTTTCATACTTTTATCTTCCCTTTGAAAGGAAAGCCTGAGCAACTGGTCAGCACTCTAACACTGCATTAATAATGCACATGGAAGTACAAATAGCAGAAATTTAATTATGGACCAAATTCAGCTCTCATTTATATATGTATATATCTAGAATAACTCCATTTAGGTCAAACCAGCAGAAGTTGTCCCTTGTCTCTAAAGCAAGCAAAAGTGAATCTAAATATACAGGGAAAGCAGATTTCTTGAATAAGCTGCTTTTTCCCCCATAGTCCCTTCTCAGACTAGAACTGCACTTTGAAGTGAGATATTGCAGAAGTTCTTTCATCTTTTCAATTCATTTATTTTCATCTAATTAAAAGAGCATTAACAATATGGGAAATGACTGACATACATATCTAAAAGTAGCTCATTCATAGCTTATTTTCACCTGTTAGATCTGTTCTGCATTACCTGTATTTGAAACAAAATACCGTGATAAAATGATATTTTTTTATGTTTTGTAGAAATATGACCGTTTGGTTTATTCTAAACTGCCATGTAGTGGAACTAACATGGAGCTGAGGGCTTGAAATGCTGAAAGTATGACCTCAGGAACAAACTACTTTCAATCATATATGAGCTTTAATGTTAGTGGCAAATGCAATCTCTAAAATTATCAGGTGAATGGAATTTAAGTGATTCACAACATCAACACCCACCATTGGCAAAATAAGCAATATTTTCTCTCTTTTCAATCTAAACATATAAATGAATAGGGCCCAATTCTGCCTTTAGACAGGCCTATAAACTTCAATTGTGCTGGGTTTCTGGGCCATCTTATCATTATAGTTGGGGTTCTCCATTGGAGACCGACTTACTATATCACATGCTGTTGATTTAGTGCATCCCCTAGTTAGTTTGGAGTTGTCTCTCTCGAGCCAGTGCCACACACTTTGGGCGCCGTCCCACCTAGCTGTAGTCTCATTGTCGTTAGTCACTTATTGTAAGCGAGCGGCCACTCACCCCAGCGGCACCTCCTGCTGGTTGTCTTGGGAATTAGCTCTCCCAGCCTCTGGAGCGCCCTCTGCTGGGTGATGCCCGCATCTGCTCTGGCTTCTTTAGGGGAGCTGCAGCCCGTAAACCAGCAGTCCTTCGGGGAAGGCTGGCTCTGGCCTGGGCCTCTGGGCACAGGCAGCCGGCAAAGAAACAGTCTCTAAACAAGCTGGCTGGGGCCTGGGCTTCTGGGCACAGGCAACCAGCAAATACACAGTCATTCAGGAAGCGGCTCGGGCCTGGGTTTCTTAGCACAGGCAGCTGGCAAGTAAACAGTCTCTAAGTGGGCTGGCTTGGTATGGGGTCTCTGGGCACAGGCAGCCAGCAATTATACCGTCTTTCAGCATTCGGCTCTGGCCTGGGCTTCTTAGCACAGGCAGCCGGCGAAGAAGCAGTCTCTAAACAGGCTGGCTTGGGCCGGACCGCTGGGCACAGGCAGCCAGCAAATATACAGTCTTTCAGGGCTGGCTATAGCCTGGGCGTGGCTCAGGCAGCCAGCAAACACACACAGTCCTTTAGCAAGGCTGGGGCCTCAGCCTCTGCAGCAAACAGTCTTTCAGGGTTGGCTATAGCCTGGGCGTGGCTCAGGCAGCCAGCAAACACACACAGTCCTTTAGCAAGGCTGGGGCCTCAGACTCCCAGTACCTCGGTTGTCCAGTCCATCTCTGGCTCCTCGGGGTACACGGCAGCCGGGGCTCCAGGCCAGTCGTCCTCCGCAGCGGGGTACACAGCAGCCGGGGCTCCAGGCCAGTCGTCCTCCGCAGCGGGGTACACGTCAGCCGGCACTCCAGGCCAGTCGTCCTCCGCAGCGGGGTCGGGTGCACCACTCAGGTAGGAGTCCCCCCTGGTTGGCAGCCAGTAGGGCGGAGCCTCCTTCTCCTTCTCTGGCTCCCCCCCTTCTGGGCTGCAGGGCCGGCCTTTTCTACTTTTTCTGTCCCGCCCCTGTACTTCCAGTAAGGGGGGCGGGAAGGTCTTGGCTCCACCCTCCAAGGCGGGTCTCTGGCTCCCTCGCCCTCCCACTCGGAGAGGGACCACTCGGGCCCACTACACTTATGAAAACAGTGGCCAGGGTCCATGGGACTATCAGTCACTTTTGAAAATCTAATGCAATGAGATTAATATGCTTACCCAGTGCTTGAATGACTACCATTCGTGGGGTAGAAAACAGAATGAATCAATCAATTTTTATTTCTCAGATACCGCTGTGCCACAGGGGGGACTGCCTCTTGTATTGGATCTGCTTTGGTGAACTTCTAATTGCTAACTGTATTAACCATTTACAGGTGTAAAAACTATCCTTCTTTGTGCAAAAAAAAAAAAAAGTCTTTGAATTTGTTACTCAAATCAATCTGAACACCACATTCTGATTTTATAGTTTATCAGGCCCTCTCAATCTGTGAACAAGAGTGATGCATCTGAGAACTAGATATTACATACTGCATTTCAAATATGTGTGAACTCCTAGGCTCATAAAAGTCAATGGCAAAACTCTGCATTAATTTCAACGTGTCCAGGATTTCACCGCGTGGCTTCTGATTCTGCCCCACTCTCTGAGGCCAATGGAAGCTTGCCATTGACTTCATTGGGAACAGGATCAGATCCATGGATTTCAAAAAATATTTTAACACGTACATAACTTCATTATCATTTGAGTATATTTGCCTCACCGTTATTTCCACGTTCCTATACAGTAGATGCTGCCTGTGCAAATAAAAATCGAATTTAGAGGTGACCCGTTGTAAAGGATATGCATGCTATGGTTAATGTATACTATACACTAATCTGAGTTTCCTGTAATTGCCTTCACAATGGTGTGCTTCAATGAGCCAAGAATTTGAATCATAGCAGGACTGTAATGAATTACAGACTTCTAAATAAGACACCTTTCTAACCATTTTAGCAACTCATTTTTACCTCAGTTAGAGATACATTACACGTTCATGAGTAATGACTGTTTCTAATGCAATGAGATTAATATGCTTACCCAGTGCTTGAATGACTACCATTCGTGGGGTAGAAAACAGAATGAATCAATCAATTTTTATTTCTCAGATACTGCTGTGCCACGGGGGGGACTGCCTCTTGTATTGGATCTGCTTTGGTGAACTTCTAATTGCTAACTGTATTCACCATTTACAGGTGTAAAAACCATCCTTCTTTGTGCAAAAAAAAAAAGTCTTTGAATTTGTTACTCAAATCAATCTGAACAACACATTCTGATTTTATAGTTTATCAGGCCCTCTCAATCTGTGAACAAGAGTGATGCATCTGAGAACTAGATATTACATACTGCATTTCAAATAGCTTCAGCTAGATGCAAATGTTTAATAAAATATTAAAATTCTTGCATGACTACAATTTTTTCAGCTGGTAGTCTACAATATTGCTTTTAAAAGAAATGACTTAAACAAAACTTCTCTTTCCACCATTTCAACCATACAGTGTTACACTGCCGTTCAACAAAAGATCATTTGCATCCAGAGGATAAAAAATTCTCCACAGTGACTCTACAAGGTCACAGAAGATTAAAAATATATTTTTTCCTAGTGAGACATTCCAGAAGTTACAAAAATCTTTGTACTATTACAGTCATTGATAAAAGGTTCCTTTCTGGATTCATAAATTGCACCAGTAAGGCTGTTTAACATTCCTCTTCCCCTTAAAGATTCCATACTGCATAGGAATATTTCTTTACAAAATCTAATGCATTAAAAAAAAATGCTCAAAGACATCAGACTTGATGGCTAATGGATGCATGTGCCATGCTATATTATTCTTTAAGATAACCGTATAGTTTACATAATCTTGTTTTAAATCTAGTTGTTTGTTGTTGTTTTTTAAGAAATAAAAATGCAAAAGCCAATTTCTGCCCTGAGATATGCACTGGCAATAACAGCTGTCCTTGAAGTCAATGGCCACTTCATGGGTACATTTTGAAACAGAATTATCCCATAGTTTTTTTAAGGTTGTAGAAGTTTGCAGACTGTGATACATTTTTTTAAAATCATTGTTGTATGAATTTGGCATTCTAGACAGAATGAGACTACACAGAGTGAGTGGAACTTGACGTTGCGCCAAATGTATCACTGGCACAAGCGGGTACAATGCTAATGAAGTCGGAGTTGCATAGGCCTATGCCAGCGGTGAATTAGGCCTGTGGTGTGGACAGGTACTTTGCAAGCTTTCCCACAAAGTTATGTCAATTCACCTCAGTCTGAACCTCAATTTTATCCAGTGTGTAGTAGGCTGGCATCCTCCTGCTTCCATTGCCCACTCTTAAGGTCCCCTGACACAGACTCCGAACACCCTTTTCTATGGTCAAAATACTCCTGCTTGAGGTCTGGCTTTATTCACAGAAAATAACTCAAAAATACAATGCATAGTTGCAAAGTCTAAGTTCAACAAGCAAACATTTCTCTTCCTACTCCCAGGCCTTTCTGCCGGGAGACTTTTTGCACTCTTTCTTCTGCTAGCTCAGGGCTTCTAGCACTTCATAAGGCAACTCCAAGCCCTTTCTCGCTGGAGCCTTAGGTTTGATCTACACTGAAAAGTTACATTAGCATAGCTGCATCTCTCAGGGGCATGAAAAATCCACAACCCTGAGAGACATAGCTACACCAAGCTAAACTCCAGTATAGACAGAGCTAGGTCAATGGGAAAGTTCTTCCATCCGCCCAGCTACTGTGTTTCAGGCAGGGGATTAACCCTACAGCGATGTGAGAACCCGTCCTGTCACTGTTGTAAGTGTTTACACTGAAGTGTTGCACCTGTGCCACTGTAGCATTTTAAGTGGAGACACAGCCTTAGCCTCAAATCCCAGGATTCTGCTGGAGCCTGCTCACTCCAGACAGTCTCTGCTTTTCATGAGCATCCCCTACCGTCACTGCAACTTCTAGTTGCTCGTTACAGGGGACTCACCTGATCGCTCTCAGATGGGGCTCATTCTATCATCAGGGTTTGCTTAGCCACAGACTCTCCAGCACAGTGGGTGAGACCGGCTGTTACCTGAATTTTGAACTTTTCAGGGAAGAAACTTGTCAACTGTGGTCCTGTGATGTAGACAAAGGGACATTAAGTACTGAGCTGGGGGAAGACATCGTCGCCTAGAGGATTGGATGCATCAGGTTGGGAATCAGGAGTGGCTCAGCTCTGATGCTGGTTGTTAGCACTGGGTGTGTGTGGTTTTTTAAAATTAAATAGCATGATTTAATTTAGTAGCAGTTTAATTCTGAATCATCTCTCCTTAAGTTAAGAAGTTATAATTAACTGTTAACGTTAATGAGTTGAAACCTTCCAGAACACATGAATCCAAAAGGAAAAGTGTCCAGCAGGTGATCAGAGACTCGTAACTATTCTCCATCTTCATTGCTTGTATCAGGCTCTTCCATGGCTATTTGTGCAATGTCCGTTTTTATTTTCCAGAGGAAGCTCCCTGGCTGGCAGGTAGCTTCACCTTTGTGCTTCAGTTTCCCCATCTATGAAAAGGGAATGCTAACACGTGCCATCCCCATAGTGATGCTGTGGGGATCAAACAGTTAATGCTGGGACAATGATTTGAACATGTAAACTGCTAAATAAGTTCTAAATATAACTGAAGTTCTTATACCAAATTTAATATCACTGTCTCTGACCCTCAAAAGATAGAAAACAAAACCTCTAAGATTCTTAATATTTTCAACACTTCTAACATCACCTCTTACTTCTGCAGTATAAGCACCCAGTGTTCCATACAGGGCTATTCAAAAGTAAAAGTCTTTGTTCTGCTTAAAAATTGATGAACACACTTTTATTAGAACTGAGCAAATACTGCAAGATAGTGCTCACCAACACTTTTCACATTTCAAACAGGGGTTTCCTTTGATCATATGCATCTCCTTGTTAATTGGCTGTTTATAAAGAGATTTGTGAACAAGTTTATCACATCATATTTGGGAAACGGCTGTTCTATATACAAACACCTGCTGTGCAGATTGTAATTCCCTTATAGTGCCTTCCCATGAGTTAGTCAGTGGGAATACTTGTTAAGTAAGGTACTACTCAGTATGAGTAAGGGTCTCACAATCTGTTTCTATATTTACCTGTGGACATGGTATGCACACTGACAAGAGTATTTTGGTGTTTGCTATTTGTTAGTCTATTTAAAAGGTTGTAATCCAATCAGGGAGCAGATATGATACCATGTGAATTTGGTGTCCAGTCATAGGCCACAAATAATAAATAATAGTCAAAGTGAACAGCTGGCAAAACAAACTACGGGCCGAAATTTGTTTGCATAGACTGTTCATTGATCAATTATGAATAATGAATAAATTAATAAAAATCAAAGTTAGTGTATAATTTGCAAAGAGAAAATAGGGAAGGCATTCATGAGATAAATTATTCACAGAGAATAATCTGCCCAGCCCTAATCATCTGTCCATATTGAGTAGCAAATTGATTTGCTTATTGTCTCATGAAGACAGAGTCGTAATCTTTAACTCAACTAAATGGGCACATTTGGGGATAGAGATTAACTTTTTAATGAAGCGTTAAAAACAAATAAGTTTAAAATTAGGCAGACCAGAATTCAATAAGAATTTATCCTGGCAAACCGTAACATGAAAATACAACTGTATAACCATGTGCAACAGTCACCTCAGGTCATGGAGCTGAGTGATGTTAATAGCCAGTGATCCCTGGATAACAAATAAAAATCCCCTGCGATTGTTTCCAGCTGTGTGGAATCAGTGCAACAGAAAGTTCTGAGTAGTTACCCAGAATCTATGGACTCCCGCTAAGCGTGGTTCCAGAAAGGATACAAATCTATGTAATTCTGGACAACTTGTAATTGCCATTTCCATTAGTGATGGGGGTGAAGAAGTGGTCTGGCCTCATTCATCAGAAAGCTTTTCTTCCCTATTAATACCAACCCTTTAAGGTCCTGATTTTCAGTGGCCTTTAATACCCACAACTCATTTTTCCAGTTGAAGTTGTTGAGAATTGCGGGTGTTTAGCCTTCTGAAAATCAGACCCTCCATTAACAAAATATTTAGGATGAAATCATTCCATACTGAGCCATGGGAAGAGAGGACATTCCCATGCACACATTTGCCCTTCCCAAACCACGACTTCACATTTAATGGAATTAATCTGAAAGGAGGTATAAGCAGGGATGCAGAGAGGTTTTTGGGGGGGCAGGGCAAAATACAAAACTGAGCCCCCTCCCACCTTGAAGTCAAGGAAAGTGTGGGCCCCTTATGAATTAGGGAGGCAACCTAGTGACAGATGATGTGAAAAAAGTTAATGTACTCAATGCTTTTTTTGCCTTGGTCTTCATAAATACGGTCAGCTCCCAGACTACTGCACTGCTCAGCACAGTATGGGGAAAAGGTGACCAGCCCCCTCTGGAGAAAGAAGTGGTTAAGGACTACAGTAGACTCTCGATTATCCAGGATGATAGGAAAAAAATTAATTCTGGTTAATAAAATCCCGGATAATCACCATCAATAGGAAATATGGGGAGAGGGGGTTGGTTCACCAGCCACCCTGCACCGGGGGGAGGGGATGTTGGTTAACTGGCTGCCCTGTGCCCTGGTGGGGTTTTTTTGTGTGTGTGCCTGGGGCGGCAGCAAAGCCAGAGCCAGCCCTACGAGTTGCGCGTATTTTTTTTTGACATCCTGGTTAATCCACAATCTGGTTAATCCAATCCTGGATAATCGAGACTCTACTCTATTTAGATAAGCTGGATGAGCACAACTCCATGGGACCGGATGCACGGCAGCCAAGGGTACTAAAGAAGTTGGCGGATGTGATTGCAGAGCCATTGGCCATTATCTTTGAAAACTCATAGTGATTGGGGGAGGTCCCAGATGACTGGAAAAAGGCTAATGTCATGGCCATCTTTTAAAAAGGGAAGGAGGAGGATCCAGGGAACTACAGGCCAGTCAGCCTTACCTCAGTCCCTGGCAAAATCATGGAGCAGGCTCTCAAGAAATCAATTCTGAAGCACTTAAAGGAGAGGAAAGTGATCAGGAACAGTCAGCATGGATTCACCAAGGGCAAGTCATGGCTGACTAACCTAATTGCCTTCTATGATGAGATAACTGGCTCTGTGGATGAGTGGATGTGTTATACCTTGACTTTAGAAAAGCTTTTGATATGGTCTCCCACAGTATTCTTGCCAGCAAGTTAAAGAAGTAGGGGCTGGATGAATGGCCTATAAGGTGGATAGAAAGCTGGCTAGATTGTCAGGCTTAACAGGTAGTGATCAATGGCTCCATGTCTAGTTGGCAGCTGGTATCAAATGGAGTGCCCTAAGGGTCCGTCTGGGACTGGTTTTGTTCAATATCTTCATTAATGATCTGGAGGATGGCGTGGGATGCACCCCCAGCAAGTTTGCAGATAACACTAACCTGGGCGGAGTGGTAGATTCGCTAGAGGGTAGGAATACGATACAGAGGGACCTAGACAAATTAGAGGATTGGACCAAAAGAAATCTGATGAGGTTCAACAAGGACAAGTGCAGAGTCCTGCACTTAGGACAGAAGAATCCCATGCACTGCTACAGATTAGGGACCGAATGGCCAGGCAGCAGTTCTGCCGAAAAGGACCTAGGGGTTACAGTGGATGAGAAGCTGTATAAGAGTCAATAGTATGCCCTTGTTGCCAAGAAGGCTAATGGCATTTTAGGTAGGGGCATTGCCTGCAGATCAAGGGATGTGATCATTCCCCTCTATTTGGCATTGGTACGGCCTCATCTGGAGTACTGTATCCAGTTTTGGATCCCCAAAATTGGAAAGAGTTCAGCGGAGGGCAACAAAAATGATTAGGGGGCTGGAGTACATGATTTTTAAGGAGAAACTGAGGGAACTGGGATTGTTTAGTCTGCAGAAGAGAAGAATGAGAGGGGATTTGATAGATGCTTTCAACTACCTGAAAGGGGGTTCCAAAAAGGATGGATCTAGACTGTTCTCAGTAGTAGCAGATGCCACACAAAGAATTAATGGTCTCAAGTTGCAGTGGAGAAGGTTTAGGTTGGATATTAGGAAAAACGTTTTCACTAGGAGGATGGTAAAGCACTGGAATAGGGAGGTGGTGGAATCTCCTTCCTTAGATGTTTTTAAGGTCAGGCTTGACAAAGCCCTGATAGGGATTACTTAGTTGGGGATTGGTCCTGCTTTGAGCAGGGGTTGAACTAGCTGACCTCCTAGGGTCGCTTCCAACCCTGATATTCCATGATTCTATGATCTCTAGATTGACTCGAGGCAAGGCACAATTTTCTTTCCTAGAAACAGAAATGAGAATTGAGAGTACGTCATATTCAGAAGCCTGCATTTATATGCTAGTTATGTAGTAGTTAGCATCAAGAATACAATGTTATCAATGTTTCCCACCAGACATTTACTGTTCTTTCCTTCTGATCAGAATATGTACATACATGGAAATGTCTGCAGTCATTGGTTTATGTTAACTATAAAGAACCATTAAAGGGTAAATGCTAGGCTGATAAATTATGTTTAATGTACAATATACACAAATGTCAACTTAGGTATCAAAACAGGTTGGCAGTGTGATGCGACTGACATTATTAAATCACAGCAATAAAGCTGCTTGGATTCCGAATAAAATCTGGTTAGCTAGTTTGCATTTTGAGACCTTTGTGATAATAAAATTGTCACAGCAGTTTGAAAAGGGAGACAAATACAAGTAATACTTCTGTGCACCGTTCTCATCTAATGATGACATCCCAAGAAACATTTTGGCTGCCATATGCACCACACACTTCAGAGACAGGGGTGTTTGGACATAACTCACCGAGAGGCGATTGTATGAGAAATCATTTCCTGTTTCCCCTCTTGCTTGATGAAGCATTAACAATAAGATGTGGTACATCGGTTCAATAACATTCAGGCAATAAACTGCTTTATTGCAAAACTGGGTTTAATTCTAAACAAAGTAACAAGTTTACAGTTGAGGACTGAAGAATCAGCATAACAGTTGGAATTTTTATGTTTCAATGTTATTAAGCCTCACAGCAGCCCTGTGAAGAAGGGTAGTATTACTATCCCACTGTACTGATTTGGAAGCGAGGCTGAGCTGTGAAGTGACTACCTCAAGGTCCTAGACAAACTGATCTGCAGAGCGGAGGCTGGAACTCAGGAATACGTGATTGCCCGAGTCCCATATTCACACGGAAGCAGATTTAACAAGCACCCCGAAAATACCCACTGCACTGGAGAATTCTTGAGCAGGACAGAGTTTTGGGTGGCCCACTTTCTAATGTCTGAAAATCACACCCCCTTCCCTTGCCTCTTCCCCCGAGACCCTGCCCCGCCTCATCCCTCGAGTCCCTGTCCCTTCTCTCCCCCCCATCTCTCGCTGCTTTCCCGCCTAAATCCCAGTGTGAGCCGCCACAAGGGACTTGCAAACTTCAGCTTCAGCAGGATGCCTGGGCATGCAGGTCAGAGGAGTGCTGTGGCCGCATGGGAGGAGACAGGCCAGTCCTGCTGTCAAGTTAGGTACTGGCCCTCCTGCACAGCAGCCTCCCACTTCTCTCTGAGTTGCCTGCCCGGCAGCCCTCTTCTCCGCCTGCTCAAGCCCTGGACATGCGAGTGTGCACAGCCAGGGGAAGCGCTGGCTGCTGGGGCAGCATGCATTCCTTCCCTCTTGGGGAACATCGCAGGCCTGCTGGGAGCTCCTTATCCTGCTTGCCACGTCTTCCACTGCAGCCCTGCAAACTGAGCTCCTCAAACGGGCTGCCAGCAGCCCAAGCAGGTGCATGCACACTGCCATGAGAACCACCTGGGGTGACCGATGTCCCGATTTTATAAGGACAGTCCCGATACTCGGGGCTTTCTCTTGTACAGGCTCTTATTATCCCCTATTCTTCACACTTGCTATCTGGTCACCCTGGAGCCGCCACTTCAGAGCCAGGCAACAGGCTGCCACTTCTCTCCCTCCCCCTCCCCCCAACCCGCTGTCACCAGACTTTTAATGTCCGGTCAGTACATCCAACTGGACGCCAGCAGGTTCCCTTTTCGCCCAGACTTTCCAGCCAAAAATTGGACACCTGGCAATCCTAACAGAGTTCCAGTAGCAGCTCCTACACCACCCCATCCTAGTCCTCACGGTGCTTGAATAGAGGGGACAGGGAATATGACCAGGATGTTACCAGGCACAGGTTGACTGCCCAAACAACCCCCCAGGGGGCTTAAATCAGAGAGTCGTAGGCTATCCTAGCTGGCATGAGGGATCTGAACCCGCAGGCATCAGTGCAGAGGATTGTGTGGTCACTAGTAGCTACTTTTGCATCCCTACCCTGGGTTTTGGACTAAGCACAGTTTAAATGAAATAGAGTACTTGGTCCTATAGCTCAAGTATAATTGTTATATAGATTATTTTTCTCCCCATATTATTTATCTTGCAATTCAGTTGGAAGCTATCCTGGGAAACAGCCTCATAACAGATGTTTCAAACTTTTTAAAATATGCCAGTTGGGTAGTTGGATTTTATACTGTATCTTGTTTTACCAGACAATTTTGCTAAACTTGTATATGGCTTCATACACTCTTATACTTTCAATCACGTCTCCTTCTGAAATTAGCTTGCATCATCAATTTTTACTTCTCCACAGCTGAAAGTACTTGTTATTTCAAACGAAGACAAAGCATGTGGTGGATGAGGGCTGTTTTCTTTGAAGTTGATAGCTCATTGAAAAGCAGCTCCTTTGCCTCACTGGGTTCTGCGTTTCCCTCCTCCAGAGAATTTTAATTCACCACTTGGGTTTTCTTTTTCAATATTTACAAGGAGGGACTTAGGGCAGGCCCAGGCAGCACTCCTTGCCAAAAACCAAAGTTCATTAACACAGAAAGGGAATACCTCTCCCTCTCCTCTCTCACTCTAACCAGAAGAGGGGTTTTTAAGGGTCACAGGCAGCCCTTAATTGGACTCAGATGTCCCTAGTTGACCTGAAGTAACCTCTTTTCATCTCATAGGGAAAAGGGTCTTTAACATTCTGGGGCTGATATACCTGCCTTCCCCTTCAGGTTCCCTTTTTTTCACCCTTTGACCTTCACACCTTTCCTTGTTATTTTTTTGTTGTACCCATAATTATTTGAGTCCTGGGCTCATTGGATCCTCCTCATAGCCTGGGGGAGGGTCCTTTAGCTATGGGCTGGCTTGTATCTGCCCACCTCCCTGGAATCCGGGACCACTTTCTGTCCATCTGATTTTGTCACAATACATAATCTTTAGCTCTTTGTGACTAAGAAGGGTTCATACAAAATATATCATTAAAATCATTTTCAACTTTACATCACTACCCCTTCCTCAAAGCAAAGCAATGCACGGGAGTGTGACTTTAAAGGGGAAACATTCACCTTTCTGCAAAATAAACACTTCATTGCAATACTAGATGTTAGGGCTCTGATCCTGGAACCCTATAAATGCACATAAGCTGTGTGAAGGCCCATTTACCTCCATGGGATTCTGGGCAGGTGTCGTACTCTGGCCATGCAGGTCCCCAGTAAAGTCTAATGCACATTCTTTTACTATGCTCTCCAGGTAAACTATAAACCATACGTAAAATAAAGAAATGCAACTGAAGTTTCCTCCAGGCGAATGGCATGGCTATCGCACCAGCATGCATTGGAACTGAACTTTAATATTTGTATTTTGTTGGACCTGGTCCTTCCCACCCTCCCCCCACCATTCACAGCTGTGCAACGTCTGCAAGCTGCTCTGTAGTTTCCTGCCTTCAAACAATTTGCAGGCCCAGCGTTCCTTGCCTGCATCATTCTGCTGTCTCAGCTCCTTCCCTTCATTCCATTACTGAAGCAAAGCCCCCAGCCTACTTCCTCCCAATAACATATTGTCTTTTGACACCCAAACCCAGCAATCCCTTCACTACATGGAATCAGATACCTATCTGAGGAATACAAAAGCAAAGTACTGGACAGTCAGTGAATCTGAAACCAGTGGGGTCAACCAATTCCTTATGATCCAGTCTATGGTGATTAGCTCTATTCATAGTAAATTAAAATGTTACTATCATGCTATCACAAATAGTGACATTGCTAGTTAAATTACTCATCTTAAGAGCAAAAATAATTGCACTTAACCCATTTTGTTCTGAATTTGCATGAAATTTCTATCAACATAACAGCATTATTTATTGACTAGTTCTGATACTTCCAGTTGCAAAGATTTCTGGTTTAAAAAGTATCAATTTTATTTAGATTAATTGTCTTGAAATTTGACAGATGAATGATTTTATAAAACCATGTTACCACAATAAAAATACCTCTCCTGTGTATGCATCCAGCAAAACGCTTAAGCACATGCTTAATTTTAAGACTCAGTAGACATGGGAATGGCATTATATTGTAGGGGGTGCATGAGATAGCAGGGGACTAGATTCGATGACTCTCCTTACAATCCTATGTCACTATGACAAAAGATTAACTCAAAATTAAGTATGTGCTTAAGTGGGGCTTTTTTTCAATCAGAGCCTCTGATAATTTACAAAAATGGGATGTGATCGGGTGTGGAAGCCTTGCACATCATTATAAAGCAGAATAACCATCTGGCTGCTGCAAGCATGTTTTGCTTCCAAAACAATTAATTTTACAAAACAAATTTTGAATAAATTCCAGATATTTTGATGTCTCTTTCTTAAACATATAACGAATGTAAGTTAAAAAAAAAGGCCTATTAAGACTTGTCAGGCCATTCAATATTTTGATACATTGCCTATGTTTATGAAAGACTCCCTCTGTATATGTAAATGTTTGCCTTTACAGGCTATAATTACTGAAAAGATATCCAGTCGAGATTAGATTTCAGTTATAATTAATGATGAATGTGTCAACGTATTATGATGCTGTTTATCATGCTGCCTGCAATGTAATTTGGTGCAATAATACCAAGACGTGCCATGTGACAGTTATTTAGCATTTAAGTCTTCTTAAAATGCTCTGCAGAGTATCTTGAATGTTAACTATGCGAAGATTATTTCATATAAAAGCAGCTTCAGGCAAAATGTAGCGACAAGTTGCCAGAACCCAGCAAAATCTCTTTAAGTTTTATGTCATCTGTTAGGTGAAATATGATCACTAAATAATTTAGACATGTAGTAAAATTAATGATAAATCCAAAAGGCAAAAATAAAAATTCACATATCAGATGGTATGTGGGAAACATATCCTTAGTTCTTTATGCTAATGAATTTAAAAAATTGAGACATCTCCCTCTTGAACACACAGGCACAGGGTTGAAGATTCTCAGGCGTAACCCCATCCTGCAAATTTTAGGCCTGCCATAGATAGGCTTCAAATGTTTATGGTATTCCCTGTCATTTTTTATAGTCAAAGTACGGCCTCATTTGGTCACTTCAGACACAGTTCCACATTAGAATATTGTACCCATGAGGAGTCTCATTCCAGCCACAGGTGTCCATGCTAGCAGATCCTTGTGAAGGACCGGGGCCTTGCTTCGTATCAAATTCAAAGCTTCCCTTGAAGAGCTACGCACCAGATACTTATATTGCAGATGTCAGTGACTCTCACCGATTTTGGCGGAAGGCAGTTTTACAAGTATTAATGCACACTAAAAATAAACAAATTTATAACTGATAGCTATAACTGGTGTCCCAGAATGGTAGCATCTGTTTCTACTCAAAGGGGAAAGATTGGGCAGAGAAGAAGAAATAGCCACAGATAATACATTCATTGCTTTCACAGTTGAAACACAAATGGTACAGGAAGTCACCACAGTTTTAAATGAAAATTCTACTCTGAGGAGACTGTGGAACCATATTTGAAGGGAAAAAATTAATTCCCCCTGTGTTCTTTGGGGTTTTATATTTTTATTCTTTTGACTTTGTGACATACTGAATGCTGGACAGATGGCTTTTGCTAGAATTGGGGGGAAATAAATGGACCCTGCAAAAGTGTGCCTTGCCACGCATCATTTCTGCACTATTAGTCCATGGGAATAACTCCACCGTTGTCTGGTCCCAAGTCCAGAATGCGAAAGGAGCAGGGTTGTGCGCTGGGTTAGCAACCCGCCACATAAAAAAACACCTGCCACAGAAACACTAACAGATTTATCGAAATGTCTTCTCATCATGGGTGATCAGCTGAGGACGAAGGCAGTAATGCCTGATATGAGGAGGAGGAATGAAAGCCGAAAGGAAATTTCTCTTCCGATGCAGTCCCTGGCGAAACCCAAACAACAGGTGAGAGTAGCTGCGTGGAACGTAAGAACTATGTATGAGACTGGAAGAACAGCGCAAGTGGTGAAAGAAATGTCTAAGTACAAGATCAATGTTTTGGGCATCAGAGAGATGAGATGGACAGACTCTGGTTTGATGACACTTGGATCGGGGGAGACTGTTGTTTACTCTGGGCAGTCAGATGGTCAACACCGAGAAGGAGTCAGTATCCTGATGGATAAGCAGGCTAGAATGAGTCTTGTGGGATGGGAACCAGTCAGCTCCCGAATTATCAGAGCAAGATTCTTCTCCAAGTATGCCAAGACCACCATCATACAGTGTTATGCGCCCATTGAGCAAGCATCAGAAGAAGAGAAGGACCTATTCTACAGCAGCTTGCAAAATCAGATAGATAAGACACCTCGGCACGATGTCCTAATTGTAATGGGGGACCTGAATGCTAAAATAGGATCAGACAATGAAGGCTATGAGTCCTGCATGGGTCGAGAAGGAATAGGAGAAAGGCATAACAATGGGCAGCACTTTGTTGATATGTGTTTGGAAAATGGTCTGGTGATAGGTGGCAGTATCTTTCAGCATAAGACAATACACAAGTATACTTGGATATCCCCAAACGACAGAACCCGCAACCAAATCGATCATATTACCATCAATCAAAAATGGAAAAGATCCATGAGAGATGTTAGAGTACTGAGAGGAGCGGACGCAGGAAGTGATCACAACCTTGTGTTGTGCAAGCTTCAACTGAAGCTGAAAAGAATGAATAGAAAGACGGGTGATCAGCTCTTTGACTCCAGCAGACTGAAAGACCCAGCAGTGAAGACCAAATTTGTGGTAGAATTACACAATAGATTTAGCTTACTGGAAGGATTATCAGAAGAGAACGTAAACACCCAGTGCGAAAACATCCAAAAAAATCTATCTTGAAACCAGCAGGAACACACGGGATATAAAAGAAAACAGAGGAAAGAGTGGATCTCAGACACTACATGGGAGCTCATAGAGAAAAGAAAGGCAGTCAAGCAGTGCACACTTGTTGGCAGTGAAAACGATAAGACAATGGCTAGACAAGAATATAAAAACCTTAATACTGCGGTGAAAAGAAGCACAAGAAAAGACAAGAGAGTGTACATAGATGATTTGGCAAGAGAGGCACATTTGGCAGCAGATAAGGGTGATAACAGAACAGTTTATAAGATCACTAAGACTCTCACAGGAAGTTTCACAAGTAAGTCCACAGTTGTGAAGGATAAAAATGGGAAGGTGTTAACAACAGAGGAGGAACAACTCAACAGATGGGCAGAACACTTCAGAGAGACCTTGAACAGACCAGATCCAGAGGAAGAGGCAGACATCGCCGATATGGGCTTCCAGACTGAGATGTATAGAGGGCGTATTACGAAGAAAGAAATAGAAGAAGCTATCAGACAAACTAAAAATAACAAAGCGCCAGGAGAGGACAGGATCACTGCTGACATGCTTAAGGCTGATCCTGTGACAAGTGCAAGAACTCTTGTAGGACTTTTTAACAAAGTATGGGAAAAAGAGCCAGTACCAAATGCATGGAAAAGGAGAATCATCATAAAGCTTCCAAAGAAAGGAGATCTGACAGTATGTGGAAACTGGAGAGGTGTTAACCTACTATCTGTGCTGGGAAAGATCTTCTGCAGAGTCCTGCTGCAGAGAATGAGAACGGGAATCGACGAAATCTTTCGCGAAGAACAGTCTGGCTTTAGAAGGGGAAGGTCATGAACGGATCAAATCTTTGTCCTAAGCACTATAGTGGAACAATCATTGGAATGGAACTCCTCGCTTTTCATCAATTACATTGATTTCGAGAAAGCTTTTGACAGTATTCACCACCCATCACTTTGGAAGATCCTAAAAGCATATGGATTCCCTCAGAAGGCCATTAACACCACCCTTCTTTTTGGGCTGCTCTGTGCCCCTACAGATCTCCTAGCAGAAAGAAGATTGCAGCCACTGTACATCTCCCGCAGCCTCATCCTTTGGCAGACTTTCTGGCTGAAACCATAATAAACTCTATGCTGATGCTGGACCCTTATATTTTTGGTCTTCCACCAAATACATCTATTTTTAAAACAGAAACATTAATTTTCAGTCTCGCATTATTTAAAGGTTGGTTCTCTTTGATTTTTAAATTTTAAAGCAAAAATGTGTAGGTCAGTAAAGATATAATGTATTCTGTGGACTGTAGGTCTCCTGGCTGCTTCTGAGAAACTTTGTCTCCAACATTACTGGGTTATATGCTTAAACTCTGTGGCTATTTTTATTAATGTGGCCCTGGAGATTTAGCCGCACTGTGACCAGTGATCCCTACCAGCTGCCTGTGGTAACTAGATGTGGCTGTTACAGCATCATCCACTGGAGTTCTCCCTAGAGGACCAGACATGATGATCCCCTCAGCAGGGAGCCAACCAGAAGGAGAGAGTGAGAGGCATGGCCACATGGTGGAGGCATCCTAGTCCTAGAAGGATTTTTGGAGACTCGGGTCGGTCTTTTTTCTTCAGTCTGCTGCATCAGCTGACAAATGTACTGAACTCACCACCTGCTGGAGATCACAACAACTGAGCTTGCTAAGAAGGCAAAACCATTGTATTCAGGAAGTGACATCAATAAAAATGTGTGGAATACTTGTCTTGATATGCTTGCCAGTGGGAAGTATGTTCAAGTGTCTGGACTGGCATAGAGGATGGAAGAGAGAATAATAATGTGAGCAATAGGAATAAGCAAAATCTAAGTGAGGCTTGTAGAACACCAGATACCAAATCCAAGAATCAGTTCCCAGGTGTACTACTATTATGAGTGACCAGACTGTAGCACTTAGAATCTCAAATACTGGGAAAACAAGACATATGCTTTTCTCTGATTGGTTGAGAGACAGAACAGAAATGGTGCAGTCTCTTGCTGAGGAAACAGTCAAAATGGCTTCTGCTGAAACTCCCTGAAAACTTGAGGCAGACACAGCCAATGAGAGAACAGGACTATTCATAGCATGTGACCTCCAGTAACCAGCTCAGTTAAACAATAAGAATACTTGTCCCTTCATAAAACATTTTGAGATATACAGATGAAAAGCACTATATAAGGACTAGGTACTATTACTATTATAATTTAAAATTTGAAACGCACTATGGCCGTCCAAGAGAGGAGAGGAGAGGAGAGAAACATTGCCCAAATTTGTTGTCATTGTTTGCTGATAACAATTGTTTATGAAACACTGCCTGGCTTGAAAACCATTTAAAAATCAATATTATGAAATTTACAAGTCTTTTTAATTTTGCTTGAATACTTCATTGTACTCAACACTTGTCCATTAATATGCAGTAAGCCAAACCCAGTAGTTGTTAAAATTGACACTAAGGCTTTAGTTCCGCCCTTAGCTACATAGCTGCAACTCTGCATTGAATTCGTTCTGAAGGCAGAACTAGCTGCTAAGTATTTAAATTAATATAATTTACAGCTCAGCTGAGATATGAACTATGTTTAACCTTTATTGAGCTCTGCCAATCTTATGAAAACAATACCGAGATACCATTACTTTGGTGTAAACCTGTAAAGACAGCTGAATGACATCACATTATTATATTTGATGTGTTTTATGAATTTACCTCTAATCCCCTTTCAGTCATAACCCCTTTAAATAACTGTTGTCTTACCTTCTTGAAATAATCAAATTCTCTAAGATACCTCCTTAGCAACCCAACATTAACTCCTTTTGATATAGTTGGTGCTTGTTGCTATGTATTTTCTTGGTAAGAAAGATGCAGATCACACAACACACAACCATGAATATTCATCTAAAGCAAAACTGCATTTTCTAGAGTTGTTTTAACTACATTTACTAATGGACTTCATCTCTGCAGGTATCATTTCTAATAGAACTTGGCTAATGTTTGTGTTCAATTAGCTTTTGTACCATCTATCAGAGCTCTGATGTTTAATTTCACAATAGCCCTTTTCAACCGATCTCTTGAAAAAAACATAGTGCATTGATAAAGTATTTAAAATCTTCTACCGTACAAGTAGGATGTTAGTATTAGGAACCTAATCTTCAAAAAGCTCCCCAAAAGTTTTTGGAATTTTTAAGCTATGCAAAATCAACCAGAAAGTATCCACACAACATATTTTATTTCACCTAAATAAATGAATACAAAACAATTGGATGCATTGAGGACTATTGTCTTTATTATGAGAAAAAAAAACAGACTGATGCAACACAGGTATCATGTGATGCAACAACAGAACACTAGATCGAGACTTTGCTGAAGTCATAACTCTTTGAAGTGACATTTCAGCAAACATGCAAATAAAGACCTAAAGACTGTCCAGTATCACCAAAAAGATGGGGTAAATAATTAGTTATGAAAAACAATTCCAATGAGAACCCCAGCACCTCCCAAATCAACCACTGTTTTAGAAGCCAAAACAATACAAGAGATGAGTCAATTCACATACCTTGGCAATAACTTGCAAGCCGACAGGGATGTCCAGAAGGAAACAATGTCACAAATTGGCACGGCAGTAGCTGAACTTACATTTAAACAAGATTAGTTCATTCAAAAATTACAACTCACAGACCAAACTACCAATCTGCAACTCCGATGTTATTTCCATCTCAACATGGCAATATGAAAATTGTAAATCCATCAAAGGTGCTTTCAAAGGTCTTAGAAAAATGCTAAGTATTAAAAAGAATTAATTTATAACAAATGCAGAGATTTGTCAGAGATTTCAATAATCCCTTATCTCTAAAGTTACCCAGAGAAAAGAAGATGGAAAAATCTGGGACGTATTAAGAATGAAGGCACAGCATGTACCATGGTAAACATCCCATTGGGTAGCAGAAAGAACCTGCAAAAGGGGCTGGCTGAAAGAACACTACTAACGGAGGGAAAACATATGGGGCTTAACACAACAAAGAACATACAAAGAGCAGCCCAGGGTAGATGTGAATTGCAGAGCCTTGTTTGTGCCCTAAGCAATGTCAGATGGTGCAGAAAGGATTCAGATTCATACTGAGGACGCTAACGTGTTATGGAGACATGGTGAATGTTTGACTCTGAACAAGCATGAGGTCCTGTGGCTGGGGACACTGGATCACACAGATACTAATTTAAAAGGTGACCTACAAAGCTTTATTTATTTATTTTTCTAATGGCACTCATATGTTAACAGTGACATCACATGCTCCATGGACTTGTTAATAGCTATAATTTGAGTTTGAGAGCATTTTCCCTGAATAATATTTTCCCCCTCCCCACACCCTGTGTACTCTGGAACACTTTAACCCAAACAACATAGCCTCTTTAACACAACGTTGTATAAATAAGCAGGGAGGGTGAGAGAAACAGGAATGTTTTCCTCTGCTTGGCCTGCAAATAGCAATGATGTCAGCAGGGGGGAAGACTTTAAAGGCGGATTTATATGGGAAACTGACCTGAAGAACTATTGCAGAATAAACTATTCTGGAATTACTCCCCTCACATGGATATTTAATCTGGAATAAGTGTGTCCGTATAAGGAGTTACTCTGGAATAGCCACAGTGTTTAAAGTCACACCCTACTTTATTGCAGAATAACTACCCCATGTAGACAAGCTTCTAAGTTTCTCTCAGATGGATTTTTCCACATCAGTACTACTGTTTTTAATTAAAAATATGAAAATAGGGGTTTGGCAAAAATAAATAAAGCATAAGTCATGCTTCAAGGCCCAAGGAATACAAAAATGGAGCCCACTCAAAACAAAAACCACATTGCAGGTCACATTTACTCTTTTCCTTGGTCAAGCAAATCCTTGACCATTCTGGGTTTAGTTTCTGAGCAAGGTGCATCTCTATGTACTATCTTTCAGTAAAGAAAAACATTTTCTAAATTATTTCAAATCTCTCCCATGAACCAGGGAGATACAAGACCTCAACACCTGTCTGGTACAGAGTTTTTCTTAAGCTAGTTAAGAGGCTGTTTTTTTAAAAAAAAGAATGTTAGCAAGCGCATTCTAAGTAACACATTCTGCTACAGGGAGAGACTAGTATTCAACTCAGCCAGCTAACATGCTAAAGACAACTTGCCTTGTCTCCATAGGAGATTTAAAACACGCTAATTAACATGTCTACAAAGCACCTTTTATCATAGGGCTGGTCTTCATTGGGGGGGCAGATTGGCTGTAGATATGCAATTTCAGCTATGTTAATAACGTAGCTGAAATCAGCATATCTACAGCCGACTTACCTGCTGTGCTCATGTCAGTGGCGGTCAGTGGCGCGCTCCACCGTCAACTCCAGCTTGCGCCTTTTGGTGAGCTGGAGTTCCAGAGTCGACGGGGGTGGGGGTGGGGGCGCCGCTGGCGATCGATTTATCGCCTCTTGATGAGATGCGATAAATCGATCACCAAAAGATCGATCCCTCCCTGCTGTAGTGAGACAAGCTCTTAGTAAAGACATGACCATAAGGAACACACAAAGGCCATAAAGATAACCTTGCAATCCAGGCAAGAAATACTAACTGTGTAATGTAGGGTTTCTGACTGAAACTATTCCAGGAGATTCCTCTCCCCTCCCTCCCCCCCCCCCCCCCCCAACAACATAAAGTCATTTTCTTAAACTATCCTATTAAAATCTCCCAGATTGCTTTCAATAGTCACTGAGAGATCAGTGCCGATTCTGGGAGACTTCAGGCCAATCCTGGAGGGTTGACAACCTTAGTGTAAGGTATAGTCTTTATTTATATTCTTTTCTGTGGTGAGCATCACCACAGAATCTGAGACCCTCACATTTGTTAATTAATTAATTAATTAATCTTCACAACACTCCTGTGAGGAAGTCTCATTATCACCAGTTTACAGAGGGGGAACTAGGCACAGGGACTGACAGAGAGAGTTGGCTAGATTTTCAGAAATGATTTTGGTGTCCAATCTGAGATATCTGTCTCGGGTCTGATTTGCAGCGTTTCTGAGCACCTACAGTTCCCATTCACTTTGGCTGGTTTGGATACCCTGTACTTCTGACAGAGAACACCACAAAGGAGGCAGTCAGTATCCACAGCCACTTATAAAAATGTTGGTATAAATGCCCAGAATCACAGAAGAAGGCTATGGAACTGCCAGGGAGAGAACCCAGATCTCCTGAATACTACCGTATTTTTCGCCCTATAAGACGCACTTTTTCTTCCCCAAAACGGGGGGGGAAAAGTTGGTGCGTCTTATAGGGCGAATGCAAAAAAAAAAAAAAAAAAGCGCCTCGCTCTCCCGTCCCCGCCGCGCGGGCGGGCTGCCGGGAGCGTCCCGGTTCCCCCCTCCCCGCCACGGGCGCAGCCCGCCCGTGGCGGGGAGGGGGGAACCGGGACGCTCCCGGCAGCCCGCCCGCGCGGCGGGGACGGGAGAGCGAGGCGCTTTTTTTTTTTTTTTTTTTGGTCCGGCGGGGAGGGGGGAACCCCGGCAGCCCGCCCGCGGCGGGGAGGGGGGAACCCCGGCAGCCCGCCCGCGGCGGGGAGGGGGGAACCCCGGCAGCCCGCCCGCGCGGCGGGGACGGGAGAGCGAGGCGCTTTTTTTTTTTATTTATTTATTTTTTTCCCGGATTTTGTATTAAAAAATGAGGGTGCGTCTTATAGGACAGAGCGTCCTATAAGACGAAAAATACGGTAATCATTGGCCTTAACCACAGATCATCCCTCCTCTCTCTGGAGACTAGCATGCACTAACAGACTGTATAGTAGATAAAATATTGCCAAAACAATTAGATCATCTCATGCCACAAAGTGATAGAGACAGCCTGGCTATTAGGAAGATTAGAATGAAACAGAAGAATTTCCCTAAAATCTACTTGGTATTTCAATCAAGGGCTTTTGGTTTAGCGTATTGCAAAGATAGAGGGGAAAATCTGGATTTTTCACCAAGGGTTTGTGGTTTTCACATATGAAGTGTTTGTTCAGGATGTTTCACTGGTCTTTCTGAGTATAGCTTGCATAGTTATACTCTTCACAGCGACCAGAGAAAAGTTCAATTAACATGTATGCTCAATAAACAAGCTATACTCAGAAAGACCAGTCAAATATGAGGCTATATTAAAATGGGATAGGATATAAAACAGATATGTTAGAATCACCTTGTATAAGCCAGTACTACCACCATATTAAGCATATTGTACTCAGCTTTGGTCAGCAAAATAGTATAAAATCTGATAAGGATAGGATACTGATAATGCTGTGTTCTTGTCAAGACCTAATTGGTATTTTTAGATTATCAATAAGGAATGGAACAAATAGAACATCTGTTTTTTCAGGAGTGTCCAAATAAATGCCCCACACATCTTATTCTTCCAGCTTTTGCTTATTAGGACCTGATGAATCCTTCCAAACTGAGACAATAGTTATGTTTCTCCAGGACTTCGGAGATTCTAGAGATCCGCAAGAGCTATGAAAAGAACACGAGTTTATGGATTTTAGCTGTGACAACCTCACTAGTATGATCAGCAGCAAAGAGATTAGCAGAAGACTAATATTTCTGTGATACAAGAGCCAAATTCTTCCCACTGATCCCTATTCCACATACCAAAGGACAAAACTTGACCTGTATCTGAAAATGTAATAAACATATTTTTCTTTTTGCTGCCTAAGAAATTGACTAGAGACCATACACTATAATTACATCAGTGTACATGCAAACTAACTGTGTTGGCCTAAATACAATTAATCTGGATTTTCAGTGGTATAGGGGGGACAAAATATGTCACTACAAGAAAATAGGATGCTGAAACCCTCTTAGGCAGTCACATAGACCAATATATATAGCTGCACCTGAAACCTTGGCTCTTGAGACCTGAAGTTAAAATGCAAAACTGTACTGTTTTCTGGCAAGACAATAGGGATATACTTGGCATCCTCTTCATGCATACAAATTGAGGCAATGGGCAGCAAAATCCACGTTCATTCCTAACAAATAAATTAACCTAAGATCTAATTCTTCTACAGTGAGTAGAGTGTTGTGAGAGGAGTTTGGTGATAAACTATACACTGAATATAGGGTAATTACATATAATTGTAATTGTACTGGTAATTATTTTTCTTAATTTGAGGCTTTATCAAACTACTGAGGAAATATTTGTAATGTAATTATTATGCACATTGGCATAATCATAATTCAAGCTGCAAATAGAGGGCACACTCTACAGCTTTTCTTAAGAGCTAAGTATAATCAGAGGATTGTAATAAGAAAATAAAAAAGACAATAGGGAGAAAATAGAATAATAAATCAATCCCTCACTGGGATAATCTTACAAGGAAGATCATAAAAAAATATAACTTAAAAATGTGTCCCTAATTTTGAGTTTGAATATCAACATTTTCCAATGAAGCAGCGTTTCTGCAAATAGGATTATTATTGATGCACCAATCATATGACACCAACTAAGTCTGATTTCTTTAGGATACTGCTGCAAGGCAATGCTAGAAGGGGAAACACAAACTTTGAACATCTGCATCATGAAGTAACACTAATTTTAAAAAGTAATCAAATTCCATGGGGAAAACCCATGATTTAAGGTCTTATCGCAACATTTGCTATGGTCCCCAGAATCTAAGAAGTAATTGAAATAAACATATTAAGGTAGGATATTGAGACTACTATAATGTAATGCTATCTTGTAAAGTCTGCACAAACTAAAAAGAAAAAACCCAGAGGCCTAACCTTCCAAACCTAATTGTGACTGTCTGGATGGGTACACTATTAAACAAATAGAGAAAACACAATTGTCAGCATGTATCATTGAATTTTAATTGCAAGAGGTTGCAGAGTCAAATTCATTCTGGAGTGTATATATACCATTCTGGAGTGTATATATACCATGAAGAAAATAAGCAAAATAAGCAAACTAAAAATCTCCCAGACAAAATCAGTCTCCAAACTAGACACAGCTCATTTATACTGATTTACGAGTTTTAAGGTTAAAAAAAAAAAAGTACACTTTTAGAGCAAAGCAAGATTAGAAGCTTCACTCTATCTGTTTAGGCTTAAGGTTTATCCATAGTATATTGCCAAATAGATTATCTTTGTTTCCTGTGCAGTTTAGCCTGCTATTATCCAATGAGTGTTGTCATAAAAGGCAGAATTCTTTTTTCTGCAGAAAATTGAAACAGATGCCACACAGATATTTTCCCCTGTGGAAATCAGAGGTGACACTGTCATTGTTTTCTTCTTTTTCTGGCTTCTACCCTCACAGATTTGTAATGCCTGTAGAAATGATAACCCCATGGGATGTCAAATCACTGCTGAATAACGAAACCACAAAACATCTATTACAATTAATAATTATATGTTCTAAAACAAGTACAAATATGCTGTATTTTTTTAATTAACTAGTTTCACCTTTGTAATAACATTGAGTTTATGCAAATCAGACACGATTTTGGTTCCCAGTTTAACTAGCGATGAACCTGAAATAAAATGTCGCGTTTTGAAACTATTTGTCTGATAATCCCATGAAAAACTTCTGATGCACTAACCATATTCCAGTTATTTTTCTGGGTACATTTTCATATGGATTTCTTCCCTTTTGGTGGTGCAATTTGCACCTTCAAAATGTGTTGGCAATATCATTTGGAGGCATGGATCTAGTGAAAACTCCCTGCACCATTTCTCCTCTCTAGTACACCCATATAATAACAAGCATTATTTAACCCTCCTGATAAATGTGTAATGCATTGTCTTCTATTTTTTCACATCCTTTCAGTTCTTCATCACAGATTTAGTTCACTTAGATACTGGTGTGGGGTTTTTTCAATGTTTTTTTTACAGATGATTTGCAAACCTGAAGAAATGTATCAGAAATATTAAAATTAATACATAATTAATCCTTGACCCAGAAAAGTATCTGAGATAAAAAGAAAATGTTTTCCTAAACAAGACATCACACTGAGAATTTTTGTAAGCATATAAAATTAGAAAATTCTTTCAGCTATTTAATTTGCTAAAGGTAGGTCTTCTTTGCTGGTAAAAGTGCTTCATTAACGATGAAATGATCTTCCTGAGACTTACCCCCTAAAACACAGAATTTAAGTAATCCAAGTTATGACGATAAATCTCACTTTATCTTTGATTCATGATTCTGATTGTGACTCTCATTCTTAGTCTCTCTTACTTAAATATATCAAACTGTATCACAGAATCTCCATGGATAGAAATTCCATGCTTGAATAATAAGAGTATAGGACTATGAACTTACTACTGACCACTGACCAGGAATGGTGACAACGATTGTGAAATGCTCGGTGAGATTACAGACGCTACAAAAACAGAAAACCCAATAATAATGGGGGATTTCAATTATCTCTATGTTGACTGGATCACTGCAGGACAGGATGCAGAGATAAAATTTCTAGACACCATTAATCACTGCTTCTTGGAACTGACAAGGAGAGAGGCAATTCTTGATTTTGTCCTAAGTGGAGAACATGATCTGGTCCAAGAGGTGACTGTAGCTGAATTGCTCAGTAATAGAAGATTTAATGTAATCCTTGTAGGTGAAAAAAATACCAAATCCCCACCCCCACCACAGTAGCACTTAACTTTGAAATAGAGAACTATACAAAATGAGGAATCTAGTTAAATGGAAATAACAAAGAACACTCACAAGAGGGAAATGCCTGTAAATTGCATGGAAACTATTTAAAAACAATGTAATAGAGATGCAACTTAACTGTATATGCCATTGAAAAAAACAGCAAGAGGGCCAGAAAAATGTCACCAAGGATAAACAAGAGAATAAATTAGAGGCAGTTAGAGGGAAAAAAAGCCATCCTTCAAAAATTGGAAGTCAAACCCTAAGGAGTTTGGATTCTGGGAAGTCAAACCCTAATAGAAAGGAGTTTGGATTCTGGGAAGTGAAATTTAAAAGTATAATTAGGCTGTCCAAAAAAGAATTTGAAGAGCAACTAACAAAAGACTTAAAAACTGATAGCAAAATTGTTTTTAAGTACATCAAAAGCAGAAAGCTTGCCAAACAATCAGTGGGGCCACTGAATGATTGAGTGAGTGAATCACTGAATGATTGAGTACTAAAGGAGCAGTCAAGGAAGACAAGGCTGTTGTGGAGAAGGAGAAGCTAAATTAATTTTTCACATTGGTCTTCACTGCAGAGGATGTGATTTTTACACCTGAGCTATTCTTTTTAGCTGACAAAACTGAGAAATTGTCCCAGAGGTGTCAGTAGGAGGTGGCTTTGGAACAAACAGAAAAATTAAACAGCTATAAGTCACCACCAAGACCAGATGATATTCACTCAAGAGTTCTGAAGGAACTTAGATATGAAATTATAGAACTACTAACTGTGGTATGTAACCTTCGCTTAAGTCAGCCTCCGTATCAGATTACTAGAGGATAGCTAACATAATACCGATTTATTTAAAAAAAAAGGCTCCCTCCAGAGGCAATCCTGACAACTAAAGGCCAGTAAGCCTAACTTCAGTATTAGACAAATTGGTTGAAACTATAGTAGGAAATTGAATGATCAGACACAGATGAATATGATACATTGGGGAAGAGCTAACACATTTTGTAAAGCGAAATCATGCCTCACCAATCTATTAAAATTCTTTGAGGGTGTCAACAAGAATCTGTACATGGATGATGCAGTGGTTATGGCATAATTGGACTTTAAGAAAGCCTTTGACAAGGTCCCTCAACAAAGTCTCTTAAACAAAGTAGGTAGTCATGGGATAAGAGGGGAGGTCTTCTCGTGGATCAATAACTGATGGGAAGCAAAGGGTAGGTGTTAATGGTCAGTGTTCACAGTGGAGAGAGGATCTGCAATTGGATCTATGCTATTCAATATATTCATAAGAGATCTGAAAAAAGGATAAACGGTGAACTGGGAAAATTTGCAGGTGATATAAAATTATTCAAGATAGTTAAGTCCAAAGCTAACTGTGAAGAGTTACAAAGGCATCTCATAAAACTGAGTGACTGGGAAATAAAATGGCAGATGGAAATCAGTATTGACAAGTGCAAACTAATGAATATTGGAAAACTAATGAACTATCCAAACTATGCATACAAAATGATGAGTACAAAATTAACTGTTTCTACTCAAGAAAGATCTTGGAATCATCGTGTACAGTTTTTTTAAAACACTGTGCGGTAGCAGTCAAAAAAACCTAACAGACTGTTTGGAACCACTAGGAAAGGGCTAAATAAGGCAGAAAATATAATGCCATTATATAAATCTATGGTATATCCACACCTTGAAGAGTGCATGCAGTTCTGGTTACTCCGTCTCAAAAAAGATATATTAGAACTGGAAAAGTATAGAGAAGGACAACAAAAATGATTATGAGTATGGAACAGTTTCCATATGAGCAGAGATGAAGAAGACTGGGACTGTTCATCTTAGACAAAATACAACTGAGTGGGGATATTATAGAGATCTATAAAATCATGAATAGTGTGGAGAAAGTAAATAAGAAAGTGTTATTTAGCCCTTCACATAACAAAAAGAACCAGGAGTCACCCAATGAAATTAATAGGCGGAAGGTTTAAAACAAACATAAGGATGTACTTCTTCACACAATGCATAGTCAATCTGTGGAATTCCTTGCCAAAGAATGTAGTGGAGGCCAAAACTACAACTGGATTAAAAAAAGAATGGTCAGCAATGGCTATTAGCCAACATGAGGGGTCAGGGATGCAATCACATGTTCTGGGTGCCGCTAAACCTCTGAATTCCAAGGGGGATGTATCATTCAATAACTGCCTTGTTCTGTTCATTCACTCTGAAGCATTTGGCATTGGACACTGTCAAAAGACAGGATACTAGGCTAGATGGACCAGACTATGGGATCCAACTTTCACAGGCTCAGAGCTGACCCACTATGATCATTTAAATGTTAAGTCTAAGGCATTTTGAGGAATTAGCACAATGCAAAAATTCATAACAAATTGAAAGATTTATTTGTGAGATCTTTTTTGTACTTCCAGGGAGTTAGCTATGTGTTTCCTATTAAGAATCAATGTGATCTTCCACATTTAAACGAAACAAAAACAAATAAAAAACACATTAAGTGATATTTTCACTTCTGTGTATCCACACTTTAAGAAGATTGGTCCCAAATGCTAAAGTGCTTAATCAAGCAAAACTCCTATAGTATTGCTCAGTTAGGGTCTGCAGAATTGGATCTTCCACATAACAAACATTATCTAAGATTAATATGCATTAATACAACTATGGGCCAATATATGTTCTTAGATCTATAAAGCAAATCTGCAAAAGAGTGAAAATGTTGTGTGGCATATAAATGTGTGACCCTAGGACCTCCTCTAGGCACAGGCCCTCCCATACAATAATTCACATCAAGTCTGACACTCATTGCCCCAACATGCTCTAGTCATAATATACATCTCAAAGGTGTCATGTAAGATTTCATACATAAACTGGTGACACATTGGCCCTAATGGTCATTGTGTGATGCACGTATGGGCTGGGTACAAAGAATTATAAATATGTGCTGGAAATATATTATTAAAATGTGTTTTGGAGCCTGCCCTAGACAAAGGAATGTGTATTTACTTCATGAGCAGATTGGTTACAGGCAGAGGACAATAGAAGTACATTTACAAATAAGGTAAACAAGGCCATCTAGCTAAGCAAGCAGGGAAGAGGACTGCTTAACAATCACACCAAGGGACAGAATCTGCAGCCCAGGATGCCTTCCTGGCTCTTGAGGCAATGACAACAGATTTTGAGTAATATAAGGGGAACAAAACGACCTTTCAGTTATCCAGCACTGAGGGGACATAGGGTACAGCAGGGGTCTCAAACTCGCGGCCCGCGGGCCAATTGCAGCCCGCGAGACGATATTTTGTGGCCCCCCACCTTAATATGAAAGTTTAATGTTAGTGCGGCCCGCGAGTTTTATATGAATGGCACTTTACAGTGTTGTGTGCGGAGCTGAACGAACCTACCAATCACGTTGGCTCTCGGGGGCGGGGGGCGGGACATCGACCGGGCTTCATGCAAGCAGAGAAACAAACTGAAACAGAGTTACAGCAGCATTGCTGCTCGGGGGCAGGGGGCGGGACATCGACCGGGCTTCATGCAAGCAGAGAAACAAACTGAAACAGTGTTGTTGTTTTTTTCTATATTACTGCTCTAGACTTTATTTGGACTTCACATAGCTCAAAATCACTTGTACCTAAGTTATCATACATCCAGTGCTGTGGTCGGTCTCTATTAGACCTCATCTTAACAGATAAAGAATTCCCTGTATTGGCTGCAACAGCTCTGAGATAAAGGGAATTTCCCGGTGTGGGTTTAGGTGCCCTTGTTCTCCTGGGGAGCAGCTGTCTGCATGGGGGAGAACATGCACCGCCATGGGCACAGGGCTGGGTCAGGTCCCTGCTGCTTCAGTCAAGAGCAGGCAGTGCTCATGCCCTGTACACTGTGCTCTAGCCTAAATCAGCCTGGCTAGTGCACCAGGCAGGAATCGAAGAGCATTAAAGAAACCAAGTGGAATGGCTTGCATAGAAGCGCTGGAGAAGGATTGGAATCCCCCAGGCTGCCCAGGTGCAGAGTGCAGGCATTTGAGATGCTGGTCTCCGCTCTAGGATCTGCTTGGGGCAGGAGCAAGGTCGTTCTGATGCACACAGAACCCATTTGTTCTGAACAGGGGCAGGCAACTTCACAGCTAGAGCCCCTCACTCCTCCTGGGCCATTCATGGATTTGAAACCTGCCACTGGTGCTGACTCTTCTGGTTGAAACAGAGTTACAGCGGCGTAACTTATTTACTTATAAGCGTTACTTATTTACTTATTAATTCTTAATTTGTTTATTTATTTTTTCATCTTATTTTGTGTTAAAAAAATAAAAATAAAGACATTTGAGAAGATTGGAATTTTTTAAACAAAGCTTTTCTTGTGGAATACCCGATGCGGCCCAGCCTCACCCAAACTCTGCCTCCAGCGGCCCCCAAGTAAATTGAGTTTGAGACCCCTGGGGTACAGCATGCTCAGAGACTGAAAGTTGGATCTCATAGTCTGGAGGGCTAGAGATGCTGATAACTTAATGTTAGAAGAAAATATTTGCATATATGTGTCTTGTTTAATTCAGTCACAGCTAATCCATTTCTAAGGTTGTTTATTTCCTCAACTTTAACTTCTACTTTAGATTTCAAAAATAGGAACAAAAAGTCTGATGCTATTGATATTGTAGATTTTGCATCTGTTGACAGCACCAGACATTAAAAGAATTCTGCTTTAGCAAAGAGGGTTAATTTGGGTCTCTCAGTTTGGTTTTATTTCCTTTTATGCCTAAGAAGGCAGGCTAGTATCTATGTATTACTAATGGAAAGTTGACAAAAAGGGCCTCATTCCTCTCTACACTTACCTTGGTTGTACATTGGTGTAACTCCACTGACACCCAGTGAAGTTGCTCCTGATGAGAGGAGAATAAGGTTCTTAATCATCACCTCGTTGTCAGAATCACCCACGGCTGGCTAGTGTTGAAACTGGCCCAGGTTAGGACAGGAGCAGGCTGGGTCAAGGGCCAGTGGGAGCAGGAACAGTTTGTTAAAACAACTGGCAATGGGCGTGTTCTCAGCCAAGTAGTAACACTGAGCAGGCTGGAGAGACTGCTGCCCTTAGGAACCTATATACCTGACTTAGGATCACGTAGGATGGTCCTTGCTTATGGATTGGCTGAACTCTGGTTGAATGGGCTGGGGCCTATTACAAGATCTTCAGGTAATTGCTTCTAATCACTCATCACACTCTCTGTCTCAGGAATGACTCATCAAGCTGAAGCAGGCTCAGGCTCAGAGATAACTCAGGCTTAGCCAACCCCTCACACTAGTACAATTCAGTGTTATGAAAAAACTCTATGCAGATTTTTTTTTTTACTTAGTTTTATAAAGCAAGCTTGACAAAAACAGGGCAAGTTTAGATTGGTTCCCACAATCAAAACTGCAAAGTGTCTGCTTTGAAGTGTGAAATAGGAGATCTAATCTGTTCAGCTTCAGTACATTCTCGTCTGCAAATCTTTTTTTTTATTATTATTATTATAAATTGTACCAGAAACTAAGATATTACGATCTCTGGATGTAGTTATTAAGACATACAGATTTTTAAATGATAATACAAATGTGTGCAAAGTGAAAAAATACATTCTAATAAGGTTAGAGAATCCCTCTGAACTTGTTTTTAATTGAATGTGAACACGCTGAACCATGATGGCTAAGTGTTTCACCAAATCTTAGTAGTTTCGGTTTCAGTAAAAACTAGAGTTTTAGTTCAAAAGTCATGGAATGATTCTAAATCTTCTCTCTTAATAGCAGAAATTATTTCCTTTTTTCTGTGAATTGAGAACTTCTTGAGAAACTCTTAGATGTTTCTTTTCCATGTTCAGAATACAGAATGCATTTTTGCACACAGTATGCCATTAAGAAGATAAAATAAATATGGAAGTCATATTTCCACATCTAATCTTCAGGTATTATCATGAATGCATAATCTAAACATCTGGAGTGCCCACTGTCTCTACAATAATTCTTGTCTTCTACTCGGAGAGTCAATGTCTACTAGCATTTTTTAAATCTAGTCCCGTGTAGTTTAGTTTAACATGTAAATAAAATACACAATATTACAGAAACCTTCCCGGGAATTATACTTATGACTGTATTTATGATATAACTGGAATATGTTTTAAGCTACATATGCCATGTAACATCTCTCCGTAAAGATTATGATCTACTGAATCTATTCTGCCTATTAGTATGCATGTATCATTTTTGTAGTTGAAGTTATGAATATTGGCTGTGTACTTGATTGATTTCTAAGCAATTGGTCAGCTTCTTTGAGAAAGGAATGTGCAAGTTAAGTGCCCAATCAAGAAGCACTTAGACAATTAAGAGCTTGGGAGGCTCCAATCCACATAAGAAGTCTACCTGAGAAAGTTCAGGGTAGTATGTGAACAGTGGCTGCTACCTGTAAGTTCTCAGTCATCCATGGACATGTGATTTGCCCATGTGACTCCAAATCTCCATTTTGTACCTGGATTCTACACAGGAGGAGGGAGGGGTGTCCACCCACAAAAGAAAGTATATTTAAACCCTAAGGAGACCCCTCCATTTTGCCTTCAGGTAGCTCAAGAAATAGTCTCTCCACCCCCCCAAGAAACTGGGACAAAAGACAGTAACTACAGGGGGTTTGAGTGATTGCTGGACCCAGACTAGAGGGAGACTAGTCCAGTGGTCGCCAACCTTTTGGTCCTCACGGACCACTAAAGTGGCGCGGCGCGCCCCTCCCCCCCTTCGACCGGCGCGCCCCCCCCCCCCCCCGCTCAACCGGCGCGGCTCGACCGGCGCGGTGCGGCCCCACCCCGCTCGACCGGCGCGGCTTGCCCCCCCCCCCCCCCCCGCTCGGCTCGGGCTCAAGCAGCGCAGCGCGGCTCGGACCCCCCCCCCCCCGGCTCCAGCGGCGCGGCGCGGGCCCCCCCCCCGGCTCAAGCAGCGCGGCGCGAGACGGGAGGCAGGAGCGAGCCAGCAGTTGCTGGCCGCCGAGGATGGGGCAGGACAGGCGCCCGCAGCCTCTTGCCTGCCCGGAGGGGTGGCCGCGAGGGAGCCCAGCGCCGCGGACCACCAAAATTTTCCCACGGACCACCGGTTGGCGACCGCTGGACTAGTCTGTAAAAGGAAGCTTAATGGAACACCAATGAGGGTGAGGTTTTATTTATATTCAGTTTTATTACTGTATTAGGGATAGATTTGCATATTTTATTTTATTTACTTGGTAATTCACTTTGTTCTGTCTGTTACTACTTGGAACCACTTAAATCCTACTTTCTGTATTTAATAAAATCAGTTTTTACTTATTAATTAACCTGGAGTATGTGTTAGTACCTGGGGGGAGCAAACAGCTGTGCATCTCTCTCTATCAGTGTTATAGGGGGCGCACAACCTATGAGTTTGCCCTGTATAAGCTTTATATAGGGTGAAATAGATTTATTTGGTGTTTGGACCCCATTGGGAGTTGAGCATTTGAGTGTTAAAGACAGGAACACTTCCTAACCTGTTTTCAATTATGCCGAAAGCTGTTAAGGAATGTGGGTCAGACTTGGGTCTGGGTTGGTAGCAGGCTTGCAAGTCTGGCTCAAATCAGGCAGAGCTCTGGAATCCCAAGTTGGCAGGACAAGGAAGCAGAGGCAGAAGTAGTCTTAGCACATCAGTTGGCAACCCTAAGGGGGTTTCTGAGCTCCAACCCATCACACTAGCCTCCTGGGTTCAGATGCACCTAAGATGATGGAAGAACTCTTCTGTCAACCTATCTACTGCTGCTCAGCGAGGTGGATTAACAACATCAAAAGAAAAACACCTTCCAGGATGTAGGAAGCATCTACTGCACTATGGTGAGACTGCAGCATTGCTGCAGCTCTGCTGCGGCAGCCCCCACCGTGTAGACATGGCCTGAGCCACGATTTCTATCTTCGGCTGTTCTTGGGTTGTCAAAGCAACATGCTGTCCCTTACACAGGCTGTGCCTAAAGGTACATAGCTCACCCTCTAGCATTGCTAAGGCTCGACATATTTTGATGCACCTCCAGCAGCATTTTATACCCTGAGATTAAAGTGGTTCCAAAGAAGCCAATAAAATTTCTATAGCCAATTTGTGATGATTTCAGTGACACTGTCAATTAATTTAAAAAGCACATGCCAAAGGAAATGAAACACATAAAAACTATGTTTAAATAATGTTGAGTGTCTAAATTAACCCCCTGGTACTAGTTATAGCTTCCTATTTTGTCCTCCTCAACTCATGCTGCTGTGGCTAAGGTTTCAGGAGCACTATACTAATTATATAGTATACCATAGAGGATTTGCTACCATTCCTGGCAGAACAGCCTGAGGCAAAAATAGAGCAAGACACTTTAATTCCTGGTCTTAGAATTAAATCAGTACCTGAACATTATTTGAATAGGACTGATGTGTATTTTTTAAATACTGTATGGATCAAACACCAGCTTCACTTTTTTACATATGATTAATCATGAATGTATAAGCACATCCTATAACTAGAATACCGGAATAAACAATTTTATTGTTACCCCCTGAACTACTTAATATCTTTCTTCATTTATCAAGTGATATGATCAGTTACCAATGTGAAACTTACAAAGTTCAACAAATAACAGAATACAATACATTTGTCACTGGGAATCAAATGCAATAAATCCCAACAGCCTGTGTTACAAAGCTTTTCCAAGGGACTTAAGGCGAAGACATGATTCTAATTTGAGAGTTGGAACACCACGTGGTCAAACATATATCATGACAACTTGCTATTGTGATTGCAAACATATATCCTTCACGTCTTGCTCTCATCCCCACAGTATGTAATTTGAAATCCCATGTATAACTCCACATTTGTTTTCTTTCTAAAATAATAAATCTGGTTTTCTAGTTAATGTTACAATTGAGTTTGTGGTATAATGACTCTGGGCCAGATGGAAGAAAGAGGAAGATGCAGGGGTGTGCGCAGGGATTTAAATGTGACTACTTTGTGGGGGGCACTTAAAACACCGGCCCCCTATCCAATGCCCCGGGCCCTCCTTCCTGCACTCCCTCTCACAGATTGTGCTACCAGCCCAGCTTCCCTGTTCCTGGCGCCATCTTGAGGGGCTCAGTGGGAATGCTAGCTGTAGTGCTTTTCCCAAGCACATCTCTTCAGCCATGCTTAACCCAACTCCCACCTAGCAGACTGGGGGGAAGGAAATCCTGGGGCAGGGACCATGGCAGAAGCTATAGGCGGTGGCCCAGACGATTATTGGGGGGGGGGCTCCATGCCCCTGCTTGGCCCCCTTGTGCAAGCTCCTGGGCAGAATTTGCCCTAATTGCCCATGGAGACTCTACCCTGTCACCCAGAAAACTAAAGCCAGAGGCCAGATTTAGGGCATGTCTTCACTACCACTTTAATTCGACCTTAACGACGTTAGGTCGAATTAAACGTGTACCTGTCTTCACATACATGCCCTTAAAGTTGATTTAAAGAGCCCTCAAAATCGAATTTGTAACTCCTGCCTGACGAGAGAAGTTAGGCTAAAATCGACATCTCTATGTCTACTGTGAGTAAGTGAAGAGGCATCTGAAGTTAAGCCTCCGACCTCCGAGCAGCCCCGCGGACACACACACACCCCGCTCGCCCAAGCAGCCCCGCACCGGCTCCCCCCCCCTCGGGTGGGCGGGGGGTCCGGCGGGGGGGCTGTTCAGGCGGGCGGGGGGGTCCACGGGGCTGCTGGGGGGGGGAGCCGGCGCGGAGCTGCTTGGACGAGCGGGTCAGCTGCCTGGTCAATTCCACCCAGTATGAAATTGACCAGGCAGCTGACCCGCTCGCCCAAGCAGCCCCGCGCCGGCTCCCCCCCCCCTCGGGTGGGCGGGGAGGGTCCGGCGGGGAGGCTGTTCAGGCGGGTGGGGGGTCCGCGGGGCTGCTGGGGGGGGGGGAGCCGGCACAGGGCTGCTTGGGCTAGCCGGTCAGCTGCCTGGTCAATTTCACCTGAAATTGACCAGGCAGCTGACCCACTCGCCCAAGCAGCCCCACGCCGGCTCCCCCCCCTCGGGCAGGCGGGGGGGGTCCGGCGGGGGGGCTGTTCAGGCGGGCGGGGGGGTTCGTGGGGCTCTTTGGGCCGGGGGGGGGGGTTTCCGACCCGCATTGCACTGTGGGCTACCTACCCAAAGTGCAATGCGGGCTATGTCGACCCCTGCAAAAGTTCTAGGACAGACAGTGTCGACCACTGTCGACCTGCTGTCCTGGTGGGGACACACTGATTCGATTTTCTAAAATCGAGTTTAGAAAATCGAATTAAGGGAAATCGACCTAGTCCTGTAGTGAAGACATACCCTTAGGCTCCCAAAGAGACAGATGGCTGCCCAATGTGATTTATAAAAGCACATGTGTTAGGATCTGTGAAGGTGCCTAGCAAGCACCCCCCACTCCTCTGCACTCCACTGTGGTGAGGAGAATCCAAACCTTTGCTGCTCTGGGTTCCCTGGGGTGGGTTAAGCTTCTGGAGCCTCAGCAGTCTACAGACCTGGTTTGTCCCTGGCCTCTCTGGTACATTTCCTGGGCAGTGGCTCTCAGTCTGCTATCCTGAAACTTCATCTGACTTGCTCTAGGCCCAACACTGACCCCCAAGATAACGAGGTTACTCTCCCAGAACTCCACCCAAAAGGTTTGAAGCTTCTGGTTTACTATTTAACTCTCTCAGGGGCATACAGCAGTCGTGAAGCAGTTAATACACTTTAATACCTTTATGTGCTTTTATACTTAATCATGCCAAGCACAGGAGAGTACAAGTCATACAAAAACAACAAGCACTACCCGCAGGCCACCTTCAATCTCACCCTTTCTATAGAGTCTTTGGGGGATAACCTGGGTCCAGGAAGCTAGGCAAGCAGGGTGTCCCCTGTCATGCAGGCTGCACCATGAAGAGAGTGCTCTCTCCCTCATGGACTGGAGAAAATTGTCCCACTGAAGACCAACTTCTGTCCCTTTAAAACCTGCAGCATCCTGTGTCAGGTGACACCCTTTCCCACTTCCCCACATGAGTACAATCCCTTGCCAGGTGACTTTGTGGCTAAACTGACTTCCTGGGCAGGAACCAGTCTTTTGTCTAGAGCAGGCCTGCACAACATGCGGCCCACCCGGGCTCACTGTGTGGCCCGTGGGGGGGCAAGTAGGGGCTGGGCAAGCCAAGCGGGGGAGGAAGGGGGGGAAGGGGGGCAGGAGGAGAGGGGAGGGAAGCGGGGGGGGGCGGGGCGGGGCGAGGGCAGGGCTTTTCGGCCCACAGCTGGGTTTTTTGGAGTAATATGGCCCTCGCTGCTTTCCGAGTTGTGCAAGCCTGGTCTAGAGTGACTAGATTTCTCACAGTTGAGTAGTCCTGTTATTCTTTTGCCACCAGCTTTTGGAATCTCAACCCAGTATGGAGGCAAACAGACAACAGAAAAGGCAAAAGGCTGCACATTCAAAATGAAGTTTGCACCCTGACACAGAGACACGGAGTTCATAATCTCACATGGAATTAAATGAATTGTACAGACATATTCCCAGATCCTCAGAGGCACCTAACTCTCACTGATTTTCAGTTGAAATGTGTCATCTACCACTAGTCTAGAGCACCTGCAAATAGGTTAGCTAACTCCGGTTGACTGGCAGTCAACCACAGTCACTCTAGTTAAAACAGAAGCAAAATTCCAGTGTAGACATGCCCTAAGAGACTAAATAAAAGGTATGCACGCAATACAGAGAACCCCTTCCTTTATTTATTAACAGTGCCTTTTCTACTTGAATATTCAACCCCTTGGGGATTTCTTAATTTATATATTTAATTTTTCAGTAAATTGTACTGGGGATTTATTGTGATTGTGTTAAGTCCCTCTGTGTTTTCAGGCAATAATGCAGCTTTATTACCAAGAAATAATCAAATTTACTACAAATTACTATGAATACTACAAATATGCTTAGGGTACATGCTGAATATTGAAAACACGTATCAGCCAACAGTGGGCAAATCTTTCACTGCTCTTCACACAGAGTGCTCAAGATGATGTCTGACTATAGTGACACCAGGCAGAACAATATAATATAAAATGCCAGTTGCCGCAATCAAACCTCTAAAAAGATGACAGACTAAATTGTAAGAGGCTTTCTGGTACATATTTACACTTGAAGCAGAGAAGGGAAAGAGTAATAGGTCACCTGAATATATATTAACTCAGCAAGCAAAACGTCCCCGTTCCTTTTTACACCTTTTGTTTTAGAGTGAATTTGGTGGTAGTTGTGAAAGCTGACAGACTGATAGCACTGGAAATTGAAGTGCTTTATTTATCCTTAGAACAGGGACAGCAGCAGCATGAGCTTCCAACACTGCTCAGCTCAAGCGCAACAGTCCTGTCAGCTGTCAGGGGAGGATAGTTCATTTTCTGCAGCCTGGTCAGTCCTTGATATCTCTGTCGACGCTGCCAAGTGCCAACAAGACTGTCAACAGTAGTGGTGGTTTCATAATGTGGCCACCTAATCAACTAGAAACTGGACTGAGACCACCCGTACATTCTACGAAGGCCTTTAAAAGACCCATTGAATAGTTTTTGCTAACTTCCAACTACAGATACATTTGAACTGGTGACCCAGAGACAGGGCCAGATTAACCTTTTGTGGGTCTGGCACCAGACATATTTGTGGGCCCCCATGGAGAATGAGATTGACACAGAAGTTGTCTGACACAGCACGCGAGTTTTATTTACAAGTCTAAGTTGTAAATGGAGCTGGCTACTGCTAGGGTACCAGCAATCACAGCCCTAGGACAAAAAGGATACACAAAAGTGTACATCAAATAAATGATAAAAGAAAAAATACAAAATAAAACACAGTGGGCAAAAACAGCTAACAAAAGCCAAAGCACCAGCCATGTGCTGCTCCCACTAAAAGGGAACCATCACACAATCACAACCTTCACATTTCTCATAGGAACTACCAGCATTTGAATTAATTTTTTGTATGAAACTGGGCCAGATTTAAAACTGTTTTATAATAAAACATGAAAAACTTTCATACATTTTATTTACAGTGTCATTATTCATATTACTCTTGCTTCAGATAAGTAATTTGTATATTGCATAACGGGTATTAATGTGAATATCTTACTCAGCAAAACCATTGCATGTAGTTATTATTCTATTTACAGAGATGAAAAATTTCTTCAGATTTTTCAGCATGCCTTGGCTGCAGCAAATGTTTCAATTAACTGGAGAAGTCTATAGAGTAAGACTATCAAGTCTTCTTGAACCACTGTAGCACTTTTTATCCTTTTTAAACGTGAAAAAGACTTTTCTCCCCTGAAGTTTGAGACTGGCAGTGTCAGGCTAAAGCATAGTGCAGTAAAGACATTTGGAAAGGCTGTTTGCAAATTATGCATGTTCATTATGGTCAGCATTTGCAGTGGTGTAGGTAGGCAGAGCTTGTGATAATGGCTTGGAGGCAAGTTGTTTTACAAGTGAGCACCACTGTACCCATTTTTCAAAGGTCTTTTCATTGACGTCATCTGAATAGAATTCAATTAAAACTTCTGAGAGACTCTTTAACAGCAGTATTCTCAAGGTCAAAGCAAAGCTGGGTGGGTTATGTAGTACAAAGGCAAGACAATAGGTGGACAACCCACATCAGTGACTGGATCCCCAGAGACCACAAGCAATCGCTGGGCGGACCAAACACATGCTGGGCAGATCCCATCACAAAACTCTTTGGCCAGAAATTGAAAGAACGTGCTCGCAACAAAATAGAATGGTGTGGCGTCGACTTGCATTCATGGAGGGACAGACGAGGACAAGTCGGACAAAAGTGACTGTCAAGGTCACCTGTTAAAAAACAGAAATGGTTGTTTATTTATGAACACGCATAAATTCTTCTGCTGAGATGGCTGACAAGTGAGTCAACTATGGCAGAGAATGATTCAATTTTGAACTTCTCTTTACCAGTCAGCAAAACAGCAGGGTTTTCACTATCATCCATAGGTGCTAGAACAATTTTTATAGTGGGGGGGTGCTGGTAGCCACTGAACAAAGCCGTAAATCATATGATGGAGACCACTTCAAACCAGTGGGTGCTGCCACACCCCCAGAACTCCTAGTTCCAACACCTATGCTATCATCAGCCATATGTTTTGGACGATGTTGCCACTTTAACTGAAAGTTAGTTGTAGAACTTAGAGGTCACAGATTCATGGTATTCCTCAAAATTTTTCCACTGTGCTGCGACAAACTCAGATAGTCACCCTGCAGTGCCACATCTGTGCCTAAGTCCATTGTTTCAGACTGCAGAAGTTGACTTCTTCTGTTTATTCTTTTAAGGATACTACTCCAAACTGTTGTCAAAAATGCAGCCTCTGACCGATCCATGGTTTCAACTAATGGGTTTGCCTCTGCTTGTGTGTCACTCGTCTGCAAAGCGTCCACACCAAGAGCCCGAGGCACAGATTTGTAGCTTTCGTAGTGGCATGATAAACTGCAAAGTGCATCCGCTCACGCTGACCATCTTGCGTCACTGAGGCACTTGGGGAAAATTTTTCTCTCACTGGCCTCAGATGTCTCCTCATTCAGAGAATCTCACTAGAGGCTCCAGCGATAAGTCAATCCTCAGAAAAGCACATGCCGTTTTTGGACAAATCAAAAAAAATGTAATTGCATCAGTGCATGACTCTGCAGCAGCAACCGCACACTGATGAAGTGAGTGGGTCATGCATGGGATGTACACTGCTTTCTTGTTGACCCCAATTACCCGAGCTTGCCCAGCAGAGTAAGTGTCGTATATATTACTAGCATTGTTGCATGTGTGACCTCTGCAGTCCTTTAGATTGATATTTCGTTCATCACTTAGGGTTTCATTGATAACATTAAACAGATCAAGACCTGTATGCAATGTAATTGGAAAAATTACACATAGCACACAGTAAATGTCAGCTGATCATCAATGCTGGCAGGCCAGGAAAGGGTCGTACTCTGCTAAGAACTCTAAGCAGCCAAGGAAGTTGCTACTATTAAGACTGCCAAAGGTTTCATTAGTCCTTCTACGTCCCAGACCTTGTGTTGTCAGACATTTTATTGCTGATAGGACTTGCTTCAACACTTCTGTCCAGTAATTTCTTTCTTTAATATATCCATCTGCTGGATGTTTATCAAGGGTTTGAGTCTTCGATAAAAATGTTGTATAAGTGGCGAGAGCTTGTCGGTGCTCAGTAGAACTTTCATGGTCACCAAGTCTGCCAATGTGATCCCATGAATCAAATCCTTTCTTGGCTAGTGCAGATGTGCTGTTCAGAGGAAACAATTTGCACACAAAACAGAAGACACAGCCAGTCGATGGTGAGTACAATGAGCCAGGGCCTTTCAACAGTTTCAACATTCGGGGACACTTGATTGAAGGCTATATCACAGAATTTCCTAAAATCAAAAACATTTTAATATTAATGCATACAGTACTCTCCAACATTTGAGCTGAAAAAGGCACACTTGTGAGACATTAAGAGAGTAAGCAGCTCATAGTATAGTAGTGAGCAACCTAGAATGTACATTTTACATTTAGATACAACAAAAATCTGTTTATTTCAATTGTCTCACAAAATTAATGGTTGTCAACCCCTGCTGGAAAAACTTGATCTCATAAAATGACTCAAATAATGTATAAAATAGCATAAAAAGTTATAAATACCTTGTTCTGTCCTTATGTGGTCTTGATGACATTGCATATATTCCATCATGATTTCGGCAGAAATCGGGGCCCATGTCTATGCAGTACTGTTGAGTGAAAACATCAACAGTCCACAGGACAGCATCAGAGGAAGATATTCGTGGAGGTTATTGCTGTGTTCGTTATTTGGCAAAAGGATTTCATTAGAAGAAACAGCACGTTCTTCAGAGTCATGATCAATGTAGCTTCCACTTGCCGCCATCCTAGTATAATCAATTACATGCTCATCATCACTAGTACTGCTAGTAGTATTAGTATCATCACCGAGAGTCTCTGTGCTGTTATTAATGAAGTGACTGCTTAAGCAATGCAGTTTTGCATTCCGATCTTCTGATTCCGCTTTACACTTCCATTTTTGAGTGACACGTAAATGTTTTTTCCTTTTCATTTGGACTGGTTCATTCATATTATGTTTATGGTTTCCTGTTCTGCACCTGACCCATGCCTTCAGTAGATGCATACATGCATACACTGCTGACACTGTGACACAATGCGCTTTACCATAAATGACTGCAGTGTGGAAATAAAAGGTAAACTACAACACCAGGACAATATGATTATGTGCCACTTAAAACATATACACACACTTTTCAAATAGTTTGCTTTTTAAAACAAATTCTTACTATATATAACAGCACCAAATTATATGCACCAAATGTAGATGAATATATCACCAAATTCTTACTACATGCACACATTCTCTATTGAAATGTATCGTGATTCATGATATGTGTGTGTATATAGATAGATAGATAAGTCTATCTATCTATCTATATAGTTGCTATGGGCTCCGTCAGAGTGTGGGCCCAACTCAACAGCACCATTGGCACCACAGTAAACCCAGTACTGCCTAGAGATTAAAGTCTCTGTAGCTCTTTAATGATCCTTTGAGCTTCCCAGTCAACAAAATCAGAATTCTTAAAGCAACTGTGGGTAGAGACAGAGTGAACAAACATTAGGGCTAGGTGAATTTTTCTTAGTAGTAATTTTGTGAATTTGAAATTTAGAAAATAACAAGAATTTTTTTTGTAGGGACCTTTAGCACTTTAATACTATAGTGCTGTAGAAATAATAGAGTAACAAAAGTCTTTGAATGTAAAAGACTAGCTAACAGGGATCAATGTATCCAGATACAGTCCCCAATACAAGCCCTATCTACAGTTAAGTAAGGACAGATTGCCTTTTACTCGGTGGGCATGGAGCTGATGTATTTTTGTAGTATAGGGAAGACAAGATTCTAGATAGAGATATTTAGGTATTATGCCCTCTCCATGGGAAACACGGGTGCAGAGATTATCCCCACTTAGTGATCTTAAAGTAGAGTTGGAGAGTGGCCTAGAGTATTCACCACTACATAGCACCTCTGGTCTTTTCCTCCCGCCGAGAGAAGAGGAGAGGCGCAGTAGAGCTACAGAGGCTATTTATGACAGCCTGTCAGCCGAAGCAGCCTCCATAAAATGGATCTACTGCTGCTCCACACCCCTGAGCAGAGATTTCAGCTCCTGCAGCACTCCCCAGTACCTAGCCAAGTGAATGTGGCTACATATTGTGATTGGGATTTGCCCTTGAACATGGGTTTGAAGGGGGAGCTAAGTAGTACATTGGCCCTTGTGTAGATCCTGGGGTGGATGTCAGGGTTGTGGATTTCAAGGTTGTTCTTAAAAGATACACTCGGAAATGAAACATGCTCCCCAAATAAACAGTTAACAGGTTGGGATACTCCAGATTAGTGGATAGACACAACCATCCTATTGACAGGTATAGAAACAGCTTCTGGTGTCTTTTAGTTAAGTGTTCCAGAATGACCAGCATCGGAACAGCAATCCCAAATACAAAGGAAAAATAGGGCAGAGGATGAATATTTTATCACTCCGTACTTGCTGTACAAATCATATAATATTATCCCCTGCTGTGCAGAAAAAAAGACAGAAAATGAGGCTAGATTTCTGAAGGACGATAATAATCTGTCAAGCTGTTTGATACATGGATGAAAATATAAAAAAATAAGTTTTTAAGATTGTTTAGGGATAGGAAGAGAGATTCCTACCATATAAAGGGAAAAAAAATCAGAGGTGAATTTAAGTGACTGTATGGAATCTAAGAGTCCAAGATTATGTCAATTATACCTTATTTTGGTGCTATCGATATGAAAGTAACATCAGCAAAAGTGTATTCATAAGGCAAAAGTATTAATTGTGTTAGCCTTGAGAAGGAACGACAAGCAAGCCACTACCTTATAAATCTCCACTCAAGTCTCACACAGCCTTGGAAGAAGCCATTTCCTTAGTAAACTAAGCCCTAATTATGTGAGGACAGGGAATTCCTTCTGCCAGATATCTTTTCCGAGATACATTTTCTAATCTACCTTGTGAATATTTTTTAGGTTTAAAAAAAGTTTCCTTCAGAACTAAAATATAAATCTCAATATGTCTTATTATATTCCCCCATAGTGTGAAGCTAGCACTCTATAAAGAATGTTTTAGCATTTTTAAGAAACTAGCACTTTAAAATCATACAAATATCAAATGATAAAAGACAGAAGGAGCCCCAAAGAGGTGCCTCTGATAATAGAAGCTGGCAGAGTTATAACTTGGCAAACATTACTATCTCTATGAGCACAGATGACCCTGTTTGCTTCAATCATGGGCCCAGAAATATGGTTAGCATATTAGCCTTGTCAAGGATGGCCAGGAAGTACATTTTAACATAACAGCTGGGTCCCAACAGTTTGATCTGTTCCAATGTTGTGACTAGAAATAACACTTTAAAAAATTCCATAACCTTGTAAAGAAACTGTCTTGAGAGATTCGGACTGAGAATTTCAAAGCCACATAGGTTCCCGTTAATTTCTAACGGGAATTTGACATGCAAATTCCTGACTTAGTTTTGAAAATTTCAGCTTCAGTAGTCAAAACTGTAGACATGAATAATACTGTTACAATTCTGGCCAGCACTGACTATATGCTAAATGTGAATAACAAGAAAATGTTATGAGCTCAAATAATCAATAAAGGCTTAGACATCAACATTCAAACACGATGACTAAAATCCAGCATTCGGATACTGATATTGATACTTTTCATTTATGTGCCTGAGTATGCACAGGTAGGGTTTGGGTATCTGAGGCCCCCATATTTGAAAATTAGATGACACTTGACCAGCCTATCTGAGGAATCAGATTAGAAAATGCCCTTATTTCCAGCTCTGTAATGGAAATAAATAAAACTAGCCTCTTTCGGTTTAATAGGACAAAACCTCCAAAGCTCACAGTCAGAGCCTTTTAGACAATAACGTGGCTAATATGGGGCCCGTCACTCAAACACTTTTCAAATAAGTGATAAACAGATCTCCGTTCAATGACAGGCTGAGATTGTTTTCAGAACATTTTATCTTACATACAATCAGTTTCAAAGAATAACATTCTCATAGCAACTGATTCCCAATTACCTCTAGAAATGCAGTACTCCCTAGCTGAAATATGCATTGGTCAAATTAATGCTCATTTTATATTTGGCTTTGGATGGGAGACAGGGATTCCCTGAGATCCTATCATTTTGGTGCCATTTAACCTCACCACCACCATCTTCAAATACCTCCCTCATACTTCGAATAAAAGAATTGTAGGACTGGAAGGAACCTCAAGAGGTCATCAAGTCCAGTCCCCTGCAACCATGACAAGACTAAGTATTATCTAGACCATTCCTGACAGGTGTTTGTCTAACCTGCTCTTAAAAATCTCCAGCAATGGAAATTCTAACTTCTAACCCTTGTTGGCTTGAGAAACAAGAGACTGAGCTCAAAACCAGGACTCTGGGCGGCGCTGGCGGTTGGCGATATTTTTAATGGTAAACATTAAGTGTACATTCCATGTCGATCATCACTCGGGAGATAATAAACAGCCTGCTATTGTAAAATGCAGCCAAAATGAAAGTACCACTTCACACATGTGGAACACTTTACATGTTCTAAATGTAGTCACAACATACAGTCAAGAATCAGAGAGGTAGCCTTGTTAGTCTGGAATAGCAGAGGTAACAAAGTCCTGTGGCACCTTAAAGACTAACTATAAAGTTTTGAAGCATAAGCTTTTGTGGGCTAATACCCACTTCATCGGATGCAAGCAGTGGAAGTGTCCAGAGGCAGGTATAGAAAAGTAGGCAAGAACAAGGTGGGAGGTAAAAAGGTTAGTCCAATTAGGCTGAACCAGCTTGTTATCTCTGATCAGGGAGGGTGGGTTATTCTTCTAGCATTTGAATGGGGGGTGTGAACATGGAGAGAGGAGAAACTATTTCTGTAATTAGCAAGCCAGTCAGGGGAAGCACGCATGCAGCCGTTTGCACTAGACTAGATGTAAAGCAGAGACAGGTAAACTATTACAGGAACAGGCTTTTGTACAGCTGATGTGCATATACATTACGACGGTCATTTCTAAATATGAATAATGGGCATAATTGGCTTACAACTATCGTAGTTTAATATTAAAGGCTAACCTTAAGCCTGCCCTTTGTACACCGGTGCTGGACGTGAGAATCACAGGAAGGAATCACATCTCTTTAGTGCATCCACATAAGTGGTCACTAGCACTGTGGGAGTGGAGCAGAGAACCCCAATATCACTGAACTCAGATTTCCCGTTCCCAGAGAGGGAGTCATCTGGGAAGAGGGGGAACGTGGCCACAGCCCCACCTTTCCTCACATGCCTCCCTGAGAACTGCTCCTCCTCCAGGTACAGCTCCTGCTCACAAAATCACAACAGACCTTGGAATGTGTGTCCAATGTAATATTCGGTATTGTAAACACATAGACTTTTACTCTGATTAATCTCCTAATAACGGTAATCTCAAAACCTTTTACATGGTATACCAATGGACCTTAACTTCAAATTTAATTGTCGCCCATCACCATATATGTCATACTGTGGTTTATTTGCTCAGAATTAGGAGGATTCCAAAACAGCATTATTTCAGTGGGGTCTTTGGTTCTAAATTAAATAAACCTATTTATTGATTGGCTTTAATGTCATTGCATGAATGCTTATATTTTTACCACTCAGAACAAACTATGTCAAGATAAGGACAGGATATTTTTGATTATGATTTTTAATAAGATAATAAAATATTTGAATACTAAGGAACCAAGCTAGATATTGAGCTTTTTACAACTGCATACATAAATATGGATTTATTTCATAGTCTAATAAATAAGCACTGCCAGAACACACACATTTTTCTAAACCAAACGGCATCCACATAAATCCTGATTTTGCAAAAGAACACATTACCTTTCTGCTACAGATGGTCTCGGGGAGTAAAATTCTTCTCCTGCAAGGTATCCAGCTGCAGTCCCACCTCCGAAATAACTTTTCCTCAAGAAGGGTGCAATTTGGTTGTTTACCAGTAATGCTCCTAAACCAGTAGGGAATCCAAAGATTTTATAGAATGAAATGGGGATAAAGTCTGGTTGGTGAACTGTTAAGTCTAATGGAGAGGTACTGACATATGAAGCTGCATCCAGTAGAACAAACCACTTCCCTGGTGTTTTGATGGGGCAGAGCTTTCCAGATTTTATCTCCTGTATCCATGAAAGAGGATATTTGGTACCTGAAAAATTGCTCTGAGCTGGATAACAGAAAAGATGAGGTGTCATGCAGTTCTGTTCTTCGGGCGGTACTCTGTTTTTCTCAGATAACAAGATTTCTTTGGGTTTCACTGGAACAGATAACACATTCATCGCAGCAGTTATCCCCCTCATGCCCACCACAGATGTGTGGTTGTCAGTTAGGTAACAAAATCGACTGCTAGGGCGCCCCGAGCCTTCAGGTATCCAAGGGAATGTCTCTGCTACCAGCTTAAGTGCAGCTGTACTTCCAGATGTGAAAATGATAGTGTAGTCTTCTGCAGTTGTATTGAAGTGATGTAATATTCTACAAAGGAAAGGGAAAAAAAAACAGACACCAAAGGCGTTATTTTCTTTTATTTCATATCTATTGCACATTGTATCAATCAGTAAGATTGCTGTTGTTTTTCTTGCTATAAACTATTTTACCCCGGGACTTAAAAAAATTCTAAGTAGACAGACTTGGCCAAGTACTGTTCACAGTTAGCAGAATAGAATTGCATCAGTATGACTGAAATTACTCTCTTCACATTTTGCAAAAACTGGTGCAACAAAGTCATACTGATGTCACTGAGAGCAGTGAGTGTCTCAAGCCAACAAAATGTGCACCCAACTCTGCTTGCATTGAAGACAATCGCAAAATTTCCCTCTACTTCAATGGCAGTCCATGGTTGGGTGGGGTAAATGCTACTTGAATTTTACTTGAGTTCTGGTTTTGATCACAGACTTTTAATGAGAAACAAAACTGGGTAAAATTAACACAGTGCAGCTGTAAACACAATGTCGATTCATCATTTAAGACTCACTTAATCCCAGTTTTGAGGTTTTATGCATGACAAATTGCAAAAATGCCTTTTTCTGGCCCTCATGCAGGGGTGAATTTCACTCAGTATACCCGGTGATGGAACACTCTGTTAGGGTCTTGTATTTTCATTAAAATGAGATAAGGATGTTCTGATTTTCCCTAGTCATGGTTGAAAAGCCAGAAGAGCACAGTACAGCAATGTTTATTACCGACAGATAATGGCAGTTTTTCTTTAGTCCTAGCAAGAACAGATTTATTCAGTCTTCTGTACTTTTTAGTGCTAGAGATATCATTGGAGAGAAGCAGACTGCTCTCAGAAATCAACAGGGGCAAACTTAAGTACTTTGACTACTGCGGGCATAGAGATAGAAATAAGCTAGAGAAGGTTATCATGCAAGGAAGACTGGTGGGTCAATGTGGTAGGGGCTGACCAGCAGGGAGATGAATGGAAGGGGTGTGCAGTAGATCCCTAGGTCAGCTGTTGAGTGTGTGAAGTTAGTGATGGATTGAAAAGACTTCCAGAAATTCTGCTATGATGTCACCAGTATTCAGACATGTATAAATGAACTTACTTTTTAATGATGATGTTTGAACTGTAGTAGGGAGATTGAGACCCACCACCCACTCTGGCCAATTCATAGCCCTCGAGCTATTTTAGGTTGTAAGTTCTTTGGGGGCAGATTAAATATCTTTCTGGATAAAGGTAACAAAGTGTCCTGTGGCACCTTAAAGACTAACTATAAAGTATCGAAGCATAAGCTTTCGTGGGCTAATACCCACTTCGCCGGATGCAAGCAGTGGCACTTCCACTGCTTGCATCCGACGAAGTGGGTATTAGCCCACGAAAGCTTATGCTTCGATACTTTATAGTTAGTCTTTAAGGTGCCACAGGACTCTTTGTTACCTCTGCTATTCCAGACTAGCACGGCTACCTCTCTGATTCTTTCTGGATAAAGTAAATTTTAACTTCTCTTATCCATTGTACACCCCAATGGAAGTTAATGGGATTGTATGGGGGATTATGCTAGCACAGGAAGTTGCTCTCTGCTTGTAACATACTTATGGAATAATAATACCACCAACAAAGATAAGAAGAGGGCAGCTGGAATAAGCAGATGTACAGGGATAAGGCTGTTCTCGGTGCTGCCTCATGGGAGACCCTACATCAGAAGCAACCTCGTGACTTCTAGTGATCCAGACTGAGAAAACTGAACATGTTTCAGAAGTGACACTTGGTCTCTTAGGCGGGAGACTAGCAGCTGCAACTCTTATGCAGTGTCTTTGCTAGCCACGGGGATCTTTTCTTATGATGTGCATTCATAAACTTCCATTAACATCAGTGGGAGCTACACACAGTTATTTAAGAGAGAATAGACATGGCATGTGACGCAAAACAAATCACAACTCTTACAGAGCAAATCTGAGCATAGATGTGGCTGATTCCAATGAGGGAGTTATTAGAACTGGCCCTATTGCAAGGCACTGCTGTGAGTGTTGTAATGTTTTTGTCCAGTCTGGTTTGCAGGCTGCCAGCTGTACTCCAAGCACTGGGTTCTAGAGCTCTAACCCTTGATGGGTCCCCATAAGCTTTTTAAGTAACAGAAAATTCCTTTATTAAGGCAGCCAGAAACTAAAAGTTGCAATTCTCTAGGTAACATTACTTTAGATCAACCCATGGCTCCCAAACCCATGAGTGGGCAGGAATCCCTCACAGTTTAGGGCCTGCCCAAAATGCTAAAGATGGGCTTGGCATGCAATTCTCATAGACATTGGACAAAACAAATAACCAGTATAAGTGATGACTGAGAAATGACCACACAGCTAAAAAAAATCATTTATTCCAATTGTACCTTCATGACCACCAAGAAATTTTAATTGTGCTGGCAATAGGGTGACCAGATAGCAAGTGTGAAAAATCGGGACAGGGAGTGGGGGATAATAGGAGCCTATATAAGAAAAAGACCCAAAACCCAGGAGTGCCCCTATAAAATCAGACATCTGGTCAACAACCCTAGCTGGAAAGAAAATAGACTGCAGCATATTTATCCACACACATATTCTTCACTGAGTATTTTCTTGACTGTACCTTTCAGTCTGGCTTCTTCAGAATATTAGCTTTTTGAAATGTGATGTAACCAAGGCTCAATTGAGGTCTTCAACAAGTAAAGAAAAACTTTTAAGATTTGCAGTAATATCAGTAGACCCTGAACTTAACCTTTAAATACAACTGTTTGATTAATCTGAAATAAATTAGAGAGCTATTTCTGAAACTGATTGGCTGAGTTTGAGTTCCTGCAAATGTTTATAGTCTGAGAGTGTATTTTTTAGGATAATGTATAGAGCAACCAGATAGCAACACTCAATTTCCAGCATATTTATCCTGGAGGGGAAAAGCCTATAGCAAGAGATGCAGATTAGCCGGGTGGATAGGGGACACTGGATTCGTATTCAGGTCACCTGGGGTCTAATCCCAGCTCCAGTATTGATTTGTTGTGTGACCTAGGGGTTTCCCATCCCTCTCTGTGTCTATTGGGATCTGTTTTCACTCTGTGTTTGTATAGTACCTAGCACAAAAAAGCGCTGATCTTAGCTGGAGTCTCTAGGAACTGCCATTATTTTACTCAGAGGGGATGTTTAGGTGGGCAGTGAGAGAAGTGTTCACAGGATGAGAATGTGGGCAGGGAAGAGTGCAGATTTTTCCTTCTTACATTTTCCGTGCTTGTCTTCTCTTTTCTCTGCTCCTTTCTCCTCTTTCTTCCCCTTTTCTACTGTAGTTCTCGGCCTCATATCCTCACCACCCACCCGACCATTCTATCCCATCCATAGTCCCTGGTCCACACCCTTTGTACTCTCCTACCTCCAACACTCTGTCACAGTCTGGAGCTCCCATGCAGTGCAGAAGAGGTGAACAGAACCCTGGCTGGGACAGCAGCCCTCTACATATGGTAACAGAAGTGCAGTTGAGCTGCTTGTCTTGATGTTAATCTGACTCAATTAACCTGATTCTCTTCTCATTAATGCAGACAGGTGTGAGGATGGGGGACTAGAATTGTCTGAGATCAGGGCCTGCAGCTGAGCCTGGATCAGCTGACTAACTACTACCACACCTCATTGACCAGAGCACCTGATTGCCTAAATTGCATTGCCATGTCCACTCTTAAGCCCAGCAATAGCTGTTGGCTAGCAACTGTTCAGTGCTTAAGCCTGCAGCTGTGATCATTTCTATGTGATCATGCCCAGCCTTGCTCTGACCATTAGGCATGGCCGCCCATGCCCTAGTCCCTGACAAGTCAGTTATGTTTTTTTCTTGGGGAAAGGGTGGAACAGGAATAAGTAATTTTTTCGTGGGTGAGTGAGTCAGTAGGATTGTCTGTAACATTAAATTATAGCTAGTGCTCTTGCTCTCTCGCTCTCTCTCTCACACACAGATTATAGTTAGGGTCTCTCTATTTTTTTAATTGAGTTTTGAAAGCACTTGCAAAAAGCTAGACTGTGCAATTACAAGCCAACCTCTATAACACAGTGAGCTCTTTATCTGTTGATGTGTCTCAGCATTGTAGCAAAATATATAACCACTCTCAAAGGATGCATTTTGAGTCCACAGTTTTATTCCAGAGACCAGGTAACGTGAACAAACCACTCAGATTTAGCATCTTTTCATAAGATCAGAACAGCCATAAAGAAAATTTTATACTGAAGGAGCTTATTAGATCTGTCTCAGCTGAGCCCTCTGTCTCTTAAACATTCTTTGCTCTTCTCCCCAGCCAGCCTTTCTGTCCCGCAGAACTGAGTGGGAAGAGAGGCAGACCAAGACAGAGGGACAAATTCAACCCCAGAATAAGTAGGTGCAACTCCCACTGGGAATTGTATTCACTTACCCCAGCACTAAATTTGGCCCAAGACCTAAAAGGACAAAAACTGAGATACAGGAATGGGGGATTAGAGTTTAATAAATCCATCCTGTTGCCTAACAACACATAGCAGAACAGGTGAATATTCTTGTAATAAGACACATGAATATTTTCCATCATTTAAAGGGAATTTGAGCATACACACAGTTTTGCAAATCTATAGCGGAAAGTATATTTTGATTCCTAGTTAAAAAATAAGGATATGAATAAGGATTCAACTATGGAGGCTTGAAAGAGTCATCTATGCTGTATAACTGACCTTGAAGAGAAATCAATATTTTAACTGTACTTACTTTTATAAGTTAAATTTAGGAGCAGCAAATAATCTTGGAATCAAATCTATGGAATATTTTTGCTGTATCTGATTCCGAGTATTTCAGTTTAGCAGCTGCAGGTGATGGTTTCAAACAAATGATCAAGATTTAGGGTAAAAATTAAGTGCCTACATGAGTGAGAAGCCTAATGGGACAGGTTTTCAAAGGTATTTAGGCACCTAAAATGCAAATGATTGCCTCGTGGGATTTTCAAAAGCACCTAAGCAAGGGGCCTAGGTCCAATTGATTTCAATAAGAGTTAGGCGCTTATCTTTAAGTGCCTGAATACCTTGAAAATTTGACCCTAAGTGACTTTAGAAAAAAGGGACTTAAGTCCAGATTTTCAAAGTTATTTAGACATTGTTCCACTCATTGTTGCAGTACCCAGTTGATTTAGGAACCTAAGCCTCATTTTCAAAAGTAACAGGCATTTAGGCGCCTATGCTTTGAAATTAATGGAAGTCAGGCACCTAAATATCTTTAAGGATCTGGGCCTGTTATTTCTGAGATTAAGAAAGGCTCCTAAATCAGTTAGGCATTGCAACACTGAGTGGTGCAACACATGAATAACTTTAAAGTATCTGGGCCTTAGTCTGATACTTTGGCTGAAGCATATTTGACATCATAAAAGTAAAAAATCAAAACAAAAAGACACTTATAAAGTAAATGTTATCTTCCCAAATTACTCCTGTTTGAGAATTTATAGTTTACACTTGAACACAATGCTGATGAAAAAAGTGGACCTCGGAGCACTTCAGAATAAGGTTTATAAAAGAAACACCATCAACCCCTGAAGCATAGAAGCATTGCCATAACTAAATCAGAGTACTTAAGGGTAGTGCATTCATACTTCTGAATGAACACTGCAATTCACAGTACTATAGTCTCCTTTTTGACATAACGATTGGGAAGCACCGGTATTTATTACACATAGACTCCCTAATGTTCTGTGTCTCAGTAAAAAACATATGCCATTATAGCGAAATGCAGTTCAAGTTCATCACCTTTATTACACCCTTGAAAATTTTATTTATCGCAGTACATAAGGTGGTGTTGTCACGGGACTAGGGACTTGCTGTAGGAAGCTCTGATGGTTTGATCTACCGTAGCTCACTGCCGCACGTTGTAGTCGTATTTTATATTGTTACAAATTTTCACTTTCCAAAAAACTTGCAGCAAGAAATGATTACCAGGATAATTGTTTCCTTAAAGATACTGATGCCACCGCCATGTGGGGTATGGTAAATGAAAGTCTGAGACCTGACAAGCTCCTTTGCACTTGTGGAAGCAGGGTCTGACATGGCTGAGGAGGCAGCAGGCCCAGGTTTCGTAGTCCAGCCTGGGAAGGTGAGCAGAGCAACTGGTGTTGTTCTGGAATGGCCCTTCTACAGGCTGATCAAAACAGGCAAAGGAGGTCTCAGATTCTGACTACCATCTATACACTGGCCATCTGCACTAGCACTTCCGCTGGGGCTGCCAATGGTAGAGCTGTAGCAGTGCTAGAGTAATGGTGGGAGAATTCTCCATCCCCAGGCTGTAGATGCAGCCTCGGACTTTCCATTTTCCTCTGGGAGAATAACTGATGTGAGATGATTTGACCCTTAACTGTCTTTGTTTTGTTTTGGGGCTTTTAGGCTTTAAATACTTCCAAAATGTGCTACCTTGCAAAGTCCTGCCTCTACCCTTTCTACTCTCTGAAAATGAAGGGGAATGAAAAATTTTCCAAAGACTTTTAAAACCCTGATAAAAACATACATTGCTTGATTTGCTTTCCTTGTTATAATATAATTAAAACTGGTTCCCATATATTTAGGTTACTATTAGCATGACCAAAATGTGGCAAAGTCGTTTGTGATTTTTAGTGCTGACGTTTACATCCACTTTTCAATTGGATATTTTTTCTGCTGGTTCTAGCTTGCTCAAAGCCCCTTTATTCATGGTTAGGGAAAGCCATCATGCCAAAAGATTTCTGAATTGAAGATACAGCCATAGTTGCCTATTGATAGGCATTAATTTAAATCATGCTCAGCAAACAGGATGTCATCATCAGCTGCCCTTGTGCACACAGTTTTTTTACTTTTATCATCATCAAATACTTTAGTTACCCTGGTGCTCAGAGACTCCACCAGACTCTGGGACTCACTGCGGTGCACAGTCCTTGCCCCAACGTCATCGTCATCTCTGTGCTTTTCTGCTCTGCAATCAATCTCTCGCTCTTTGAAAGGGTGTAACGTTTCTCATTGATCAACTAAGGGACCTGATCCCGTTCCCGGAGAAGTTAATTGAAAAGCTGACTTCAGTTATAGTCCTGTTCCAAATACCTGACTTCAGTGAGGACTAAAATTACACCCTCAAGCAGTGTACACTGTTGTAGTCATTAATAACATCTGACCAGGACCCAGCTGAGAGTCAATGTAGACATTATGCTGCTGAACCTGCGATACGTAGCAATGACCCTTTTAGTGTGTTCTTATTTCCTTCTTTATTTACATGACCCATAGGCACAGTACCCTCTGTTGGGGTGAAATCCACCCCAGTGCAAAGCCCTGTGTATCACTTAAAACCAATAGCACACTCCAGCACGTTCCCTTCTTTCCCTGCAGGCAGTAATAAAAGTGGCAGCACAGCATAACTACTTACCATTATAACCCGCATTTGAGCATTGATTATCTGAATTAAATAGAAAGCTCTTCAGGAAATGCCTTGTACTTTGTGTTGTGGAGATACAATTTCTTCATTCCCTGTTTTCCACAGCATCAAGTGAAATGGCAGGAAATCTCCTTTCCTTATTACATACATCTCAATTCCTGACCAAAACCAATTTGAAACCTATACATGTTTTATACACTCAGCATCTTTAAGCAGGAACCTAATTTATCCAGTTTATCTTTCCAAGGCAAAAAGTTCTTTGGATGAGAAAATATACAAGCTTTTCTTTTTCTTAGATCGGTTTTCTAAGCAAATCTAAGATGAACTATCTCCCCTACATGCACACCGAGTTAGATGCAGCTCCACCGACTTCAATGAAGTGACCCTTATGTAAATGAGAGCAGTATTTAGTCCTGCGTATTTCTCTTTCAACATCCTTTTAATTATTATTTCCAGCTTCAGTTTTCTTCTTTCTGCTGCCAACATGCAAGTTACAATCATGCTCCAAATACCTAATTCCCTACAGTTACTCACTGGTTATACCCAATTATATTCATTTTCTGACCAATTTACACAACAGGTCAGATACTCCTACTATTACTGACATACATGAGAATTGAATCTTACCCACTGCATGTAACTTACAGCACTGCTGCTTATGGCATCACTGAATTTGGCCCACTAAATATCCTACCAGTGGGGATGTACCTGATAAACTCTAATTATCACAGCTTGGAGGATGGAAAGATTCCTCCTTTTCTATTTGAAAGCAATACATTATTTAGCCACTTACAAGTCTGAATTGAAGCATTATGTTCCATTATATTTATCTTCCTGGGAACCAATTGATCCATAAAAGATATATTGTGGAATACCTATTTGTTTTCCCATGAACATGGTTGGTCTTTACTATGTGAAACCTCCCACAAATTCTGTTATGCTACTAACATAGCAGTCTGAATGAGGTTTGCCTCATGTTATGCTCATGGATCGGAAAGGCTACCTGAAGGTCTGCAGGAGAAGATGCACAAGCTGGTAAAGTATACAGAAATATACACTGCAAAGTAAAGATACTGTTGAACCCAAGTTACAGAATTCATTCCCAGAAGATGTTTGGATCCTAGGTTTTGTCTCAGGCATATCTGTACTACACAGTAGAATTTCAGTTGGTATTATGGTATCATATACAATCTGAATCTTGACACTAGTATGAGGCACCGACAAACACACCAAGCAATATTCCCCAGGCTGACTCCACACAATTGGAACAGCGTTGTTATAAAGCAAAAATATCCCTATCATCTTTGACAGCCACCCGCTCTACTAAACATGGCAGGCATATGAAAAAACCTTCATGTGGTAATTGTGAATTCTGTGTAATTAACCCTACATTCTGATAGACAAGGGGATAAAGAGTCATACAGTTTAAAAAATGATTTGTGAATATTTTAGCGAATTAAAGTTGCAAAATCATTTTCCTATTAACTGGTAAGGATCAGGTATTTGGATAGCTGCCAGGTATTTGTGAAAATGCTTGTGAATCCTAAAAGTCTCATCAGTTGTAGCAAGTCCACAAATTCCCACCATAAGTCTTTTATTTGTTATTTTGAATTAATTATTCATTGTGTGTGTTATTCGAGTCATCCTGCCAGGAAGCACAAGAAATACCCTGTAATTTAGGTGACCAATTACTCAAGACTACACATGATTAGTGAATAATCGCTGTGAGCAGTTTATGAACAAACCATAATGAAATTTATTTCCATAACCTATTTGGCAGATACTTACAAATAACACATGAATTAGAATAAATCAGGACCAGTTTGTGAATGATTTGTGAAGTAAAAACTAGGCTATATTTACAGCAAATATTATTTTCAATAAATAATTAAACCACCTATAATAGTCACCAGGAAGAAGCAAGATCACAGGAAGCCATCAGGAGAGCTTCTTACTGGTACAGACATTTCTACTACATCACAAGTGATTGCTGCCTAGGCCAGCTTTAAATTGTGATGGGTTTATTATAGCATTTTACCCAGTAGGATACCCTGGCAAGCTACTGTTCCTGTACATTTTCCCCAACTCCTCCCATCTTGCTACAGACCATATGTTCTTTTTTTATACATCTCCACATAGTCTGTACATTGTAAAATATTAGGGCTTGAATCTGGTGTATCATAGGATACCAAAAACCACTCAACTACTACAAGAACTGCTGGAGGCAGGTTGAATAACCTGTTTCAGACTTCATGCCCAGCGTACTAGTTATGGACACATGTAGCAAGTTATTCATGTAAGGTCTTTGTTCCTAGAATAATCCCTATTCTGATTAGCAAATCTAAGGGCTCATCTAGATTACAAAATTAAGTCAACTTTATCTCATTTGACCTTGAGCCTCTGAATTAATTAAGTTAATTGTGCGTGGCCACACCAAGCTCATTATCTCAATAGAGTGCATCCTCACTAGCAGTGTCTACATCGATGCACAAAGCAGTGCATCGTGGGTCGCTATCCCAAAGTGCAACTTGCCGCAGTGTGCTTTGGGAAGTTTGTGCAAAGCCTCATAAGACCAAAACATTGTCGTTTGGGGAGAATGGGAACCTTGCTTAGACATCCCATGATGCAGCTGCACTCTGTTGAGTGCCATATCTGGTTCCATGAAACAAGCACTGATTGGTGGGACCGCATCATTTCGCAGGTATGGGATGACGAGCAGTGGCTACAGAACTTTCAAATGCAGAAGACCACCTTCCAGGAACTTTGTGCAGAGCTTTCCCCTGCCCTGCAGTTCAGCAACACAAAAATGAGAGCTGCTTTAACAATGGAGACATGAGTGGCGTTTGCTATTCGGAAGCTTGCAATGCCAGACAGTAACTGGTCAGTGAGGAATCAATTTGGAGTAGGTAAATCAACCGTGGGAGCTGCTGTGCTCCAAGCATGCAGGGCCATTAATCGACTTTTGCTACGAAGGGTAGTGAATCTGGGAAATGCGTAGGACATAGTGGATGGTTCCCTAATAGCGGTGGGGCAATAGATGGCACACATATTCCCATCTTGGCACCAGAGCACCGCACCAAAGTACAGAAACTGAAAGGGATACTTTTCAATGGTGTTGCATGCGCTGGTGGATCACAGGGGGCATTTCACCAACATCAACACAGAAGGGTCGGGAAAGGTTCATGATGCGCACATCTTTAGGAACTCGAGTCTGTTCAAAAAGCTGCAATCTGGGACTTTCTTTCCAGACTACAAAATGAACACTGACGACATTGAGATGCCTATAGTTATCCTGAGGGACCCAGCCTACCCCTTGCTCTCATGGCCCATGAAGCCACACACAAGCCATCTGGACAGCAGTAAGGAATAGCAATAGGCTTAGCAAGTGCAGAATGGTGATTGAATGAGCCTTGGGTCATTTGAAAGGGTGCTGGAGTTTACTAATGTGGTTGGATCTTAGGGGGGAGGGATAGCTCAGTGGTTTGAGCATTGGCCTGCTAAACCCAGGGTTGTGAGTTCAATCCTTGAGGGGGCCATTTAGGGATCTGGGGCAAAAAATCTGTCAGGGGACAGTACTCGATCCTGCTAGTGTAGGCAGGGGACTGGACTCGATGACCTTCAAGGTCTTTCCAGTTCTAGGAGATTGGTATATCTCCATTTATTTAACATCCCCATGGTTATAGTTGCCTGCGGTGTGCTCCATAATATCCGTGGAAAGAAAAGGGGGGAACATTTTCTGCAGTGGTGGGTAGTTGAGACAGATTGCATGGCAGCTATTTTTGAGCAGCCAGATACCAGGGCAATAGGAAGAGCACAGCAACGGGCACTGCGTATCCACGAGGCTTTGAAAAGCCATTTTAATAATGAGTCACAGTAATGTGAGCTGCTTGTCTGCACTGTGCTTTCCCAAACCTCTTCCTCATTCACCATATCACCTTCTTGTTGTCCCCAGACACACACACCTGTGAGGTGTTCACGTTGCTTGTGGGGGTCTAGGTGTAGGGTCACCCCCAAAAATCTCATGCAGCTCGGTGTAGAAATGGCATGTGTGGGGTTCAACACCAGAACAACTTCCATTCCACGTGCAATCTTTGCAGAGATGTCAGCCTTTCTTCTTCTGGATCAGAGCTCTGTCTGCACAGACTCTTCTCCCTGTGCTGAGCGATGAGATCCACCACCGCCTGTGCAGACCAGGCTGGAGCGCGTTTGGGGTGTGTAGTCTCCATGATCTGCTGTGCTCAGACTGGCATGCTCCCAATGCTGATCAAACAGGAAGTGGGAAATCAAAAATTTCAGGGGCTTTACCAGGAGAGAAGCTGTTTCCTGTGTGCCTGGCTGCAGTGCAGCAGAGGTGAGAATGATATCCAGAGCGGTTGCAGATGAGCATTATGGGACACCATCTGGAGGTCACTTAAATCAAATTACACAGTTCCACATCTGCACCTACCTCGCAGTCGACCCACAAAAATCAAATTAATCACTATGACTCTCACAGAGGTGGATTACAGAAGTTGACATTAGCAGGGCTGGCGACAGAAATTTGGGGGCCCCCTACTTTGATAGTTTGGGGGCCCCCCAGCCCAGCCGACAGCGGATGGGCCCCCCCCCCAGCCCAGCCGCCCCCCCCCCCAGCCCAGCCGACAGCGGCTGGGGCCCCCCCCAGCCCAGCCGGCGCTGCCCCCCCCTCCCCTGGGCAGCGAGAGCTGCGTGAGCCTCCCTTTCTCCCCCCCTCCCTCCCCCGGACAGCGCTGCTGCTGCCGGCCGGGTTCACAGCTCCTGCTGGGGCCAGGCGCGCTTGTCCGGGGGAGCGCCGCGCCGCCCCTTCCCCGCTCTCCAGCTCCGGCGACAAGGGGGGACACAACGGGTACAGCTGTGTACCGGGGGCCCCCTAAAGTCGGGGGCCTGTCGCCGGCCCTGGACATTAGAGGCGATTTAGGTCGGCATAAAGGATAATGTAGACACCTACGTTAACAAATCGATTTAAGATGGCTTCCTTCAACCTAACTTTTTACTATAGACTCAGTCTAAATCTCTAATTGCAGCACATTTTCTTAGTTCTCAGCATAGAGCTCCAGCCCTTAGCACAGATTCTCCAAGGTTTCAGTATCTCTCAGAAAGCATCATCTCTGTGATGTCTACATATGTGATGAATACTTGCTTATAACTGGCCAGCACTTATTAGTTTTATTTGCTTGCTGTTTCTGGTAAATCTAAATGTAAAAGCTGGCTGTTCTATTTCCTCCCACAGTGCAGAATAATGTGATTGGTGAAGATTTAAAGGCTCTTTGGAAAAAAATGTTTAAAGAAATAGTCTGCTTGAGTTTTCTGCTGACTCTAGTCTCTTTAGTCTGTTACAATCCTTGACCTACTAAATAACCTCTGTTGAGAAATTAAAAATTCTTTACACTTCCACCAGAAATGCAAGGTGTGTATGATTGTTTATCATTGACATTGACATCAGATCTTTTACAATTTTATTCTTTGCTTAATTTTTCTTTCAGAGGGTTGTTTCTATTTGAGATGTGCTCTTTGTACTATACATCCTGGTGAACTTCTCTTCTCTCAGGCTGTCTGCATCTTTCAAGAAGTGGCTTTGCACCCAATTAAAGTCAGCAGGAGAAATATTCTCAAGACATTGGAAGGAGTACAAAATTGATTGGGATTAAATTTTCTGAAACAATGTGGCCAGTACTCTAGACACTATAATCCTAGTCAATTTCATTCCACTACTGGCGCCAGAGAATCATTTGCAGCAGTCAGTAATTGAATATGGTCGATCACAAAATAGATTTTCAAATGGAACGCTATAGTTTTACACATTTGCATGTCTCTCTGTGTTTTCAGTAAGTGCAGAAAACATTGCAAAGCATAGATTCAGACCCCTGGTGATGCTCACCCTGATAAGGAGGGCCCTCATCATCACTTTCCCACCCTGGTGGGATTTCTTGGGACTGAGGGTGGAGTTGGAGGTACTGGCAAAGAAGCTGTGAACCGGGGTGGGGGCTGTTGGACTACTGCATGCCAGTGGGGTTCTCTATACTGGCCCCCATGCAAGTCAGTACAGAAGATGCCACAGGGGGAAAAATAGAGGAAGACACAAGGTAGTGACCACAACACCCCACGTTAGTGCATAGAGTGTATTTGGTCACTACCCCAGCCCACAGACTGAAAGTGCCCTGGATTGCCGAAGCTGGATTGCACTTCCCAATTCACTTCTCCCAGAATTTCACCCACAAAGTCCAAGTATTCTGGTTTTATGCAGGTGCAATGAATTTCACCCCAACGGAATAAGCAGAACAGCCATGTGAACAGGGTGCAGGATGCATCATATCTGAATCCCAGAAACATGCACTCACTTCATCTCAGATGAAACCCCATAAACTGTGTTTTTGTCTATCATTACTAGGCATTTCACTTGGATCTGTTGCATCTTTGCTTTACAAATCCACACAGGAAAGGACTCCTTAGTCTGAGTTCACTTGACCAAGGTTCCTAAGTGGGGTAGCTTCCAGACACCCTTCCTTCCCTGCCTCTTCTTAAAGATTGTAGGTTATTTCCCATTTGTGTGAAATCCCCAAACAAATGAAGGTGTGAAGCATCAGAAGTTCCATTCAATTCATCACTAAGGCGTAGACCCTTAATGAAAAACAAAGATTCTCCTCCCCCCACCCCGCCCCATCCCCACCGCAGCTTGCTAGGAAACTGTCCATTCATTCTGGATGAGAATTGGTCACAATAGTACATGCCCCTGTCACCTCTAGGCTAGCTTCACTTTATCTGTGGCTGAATCTGAAGCAATGCACAGGCTACAGTGTGTTCAGAATGCAGCTGCCTGCCTTCTCAAAGGCTTTCACCACACTGAATACACCATTCCTGGGCTCTCATCCTTCCACTAGGTTCCCAGTCCAATTCCAAAGCCAGTACTAAGCCTTGGTCCTGATCTTCAAAGCCACTAGCAACAGGTCAAGAGCCAGCTACAGCACTGATAACATTTTCCATCCGTGACCTGTTGATACAAATGTCTTCTGGGACAATTAATTTTACAAAGTCCAGGATGAAGAGGGTGGGAGCCAGAGCGAAAGCATTCTTGGTCAAGGTGTTTGTGCTGTGGGATGAACTCCCAAGGGAGATCAAACTATTTCAGAGACTGACCAATACCAGGATGACCTAGAGACCCCCTTCTTTGACAAAGCGTTTTGATTATAACTGGCAACGATGGCCATTGAAAGTATTATCCCCCAAACAGAGCCTTATCCAAAGAGAAGAGAAAATTCCTTGAAACTCACTAAGGATCTCACCATGCAGACCTAATATATCTGGAAAGTGTATAGATTCTATGGTGATGGGAGTTATAAGGATAAATGAGCACTGATCCACCAAGGGCTGTGTATCACAGCTACCAAGCCTTTGCATGTTAATACTTTTGAAACTCAATCTGCTTCTAAAAATACAAAATGCATATAATTCTATGAATACATTTCAAGATCATTCTCCTTTTGGATAAAATCTGAATCATGGACAAACTAAAACTAACCTGCAACTTTGGCTTCTACCTCCTCTTGCACAAAGGAAGAGCTATAACTTAAAATAAAAAAAATAAAATAAAATAAAATAAAATAAATGGAGATATACCAATCTCCTAGAACTGGAAAGACCTTGAAGGTCATCGAGTCCAGTCCCCTGCCTACACTAGCAGGATCCGCCTGCCTACACTAGCAGGATTGCCCTAAATGGCCCCCTCAAGGATTGAACTCACAACCCTGGGTTTAGCAGGCCAATGCTCAAACCACTGAGCTATCCCCCCCCTCCCCCATTTATTTATTTATTTATTTATTTATTGCTATTCATTTTTCATGATATGTGGTTGGCCACCTGAGTGGCCTGGTATTGTTTCTGCTAAATAAATGCTCCAACATTTTAAACAGGAGGATAGAAGAGTGGATATTAGTATGAATATTAGAAGAAATGAATTATTTGAACTAGAATCCTTGAAACTTTCAGTCATCTCATATATTTTTATGAATAAGGACCTGTTGTCTGATCATTTGTAAGCTACAAATAACACAATACCATTAGTAAACCCAATTGAGTGATCTTATTAATGAAAATATTCCCAAATCAGGTTAGTTATCTTTTAAACCATTAAGACCGTTCAAATTATCCATGTGCTTCCATTTCATTCATGTTCACATTGTGGTTCAAACTCATGAGAGTTACGACATGATATGAATAGATGCTAGTTCATATAGGAAACATCATCTCAGTCTGTCAAGTTGAGAACTGCACTTAGTTCATTTTAAATCCTGACAACTATGTTTCCATTACTCTAGCAGTTGAGGGAGAGACTCTTCTTCTACACATGACAGATGCAATAAGGATTAAATGATTGTTTAGGGTTATTCCTGACTTCTCTTCAACAAGATCTGCTTGCAGTCTGTGACAAACATAAGGAGACAGCATAACATTTTAAAGAGTTTGGAAGGGGATGTTTTTATAGTCGTGAAATGCAACCAGCTTAGAGAGTTCTCATACAACGCAGAATCATGAAACTCATGTAAAAATGTCATTTCTTTACTAATTTCAACAGAAAATATCACTCTGGTTCAAGAACTAATAACTATGTGAGAGAGAACTGGAGGATTTCTGTAATCCACTGCCAACTTTCTCATGCTCTCTAAGACCGTTCTGGTTCAGACAAAGACAGACAGAAAAATCATAGTCTAAGATTAGGTAATACTGTTTAAAGTCTCCAATCAGTTCATTTTGATGTAAATTAAAACCTCCTATTAATTGGAAAGTTCATTTTATAGGATACCCATTTTAATTAAGCTTTCCTTTTTGCACCTTAGAGGCACAATTATACTGCTTGACAGTGAATAAAAATGTCATGAAATCCAAAGGTAAGTCGGAAGTGCACAATTTTCTGCAATTCTTCTAATATAAAGAATGTTCTCCTTATAAAGGTTGCTAGTCATGAAATCAGAATAAGAGACTGACCATTTCTTTCGGATTTCCCCTCTCTTTTTCCAGTATTTAGCACATTGGGAAATCAGGATGTACAAGTGACCTAATCCATATGCTGAATTTGACAAATGTGTTCCAAGTATTTTGGAACAAAACTTTTAAAGTACACAAATGATGGCCAGATTCTCAACTGGTGTAAATCAGTATAACTCCACTGAAGCTAATCGATTGAGCCAATTTACGCTAGCTTAGGTTTTGGATTAGTATCAGTGAGTTCTCAGGCTGGTTAGTTCCCTTTTTTTGCACACCATCTTGTAAACAGGGAAGTGACAGATGTTTTGTGAAGTCTTATCTCAAAAAACCCCAAAGCCCAAAGCAACTCAATCTGCAATTCAAAAAAGTCACAAACAGGTGAATAAATCTTATCCCTTAACACAGATACTTCCCCTATCCACACACACTTAGCATATAGGTAAAATATAATGAAAGAAAGCTAGGTCTCCTTTGACTTTGTCTTTTGAATCCTGTTTTAACTGCATGACATTCTATGCACTGGAATAAGATCCAATTTTTGAACACATTCTAATAGTGTGTTGAGACAGGCAACATCCAATCAAAGAATCTAAAATTCATGCCATCCAGTTATGCAAAACAAAATAAAAACCTATGTTTTAATTAGATATGTCACAGCATTGTGCTCTGTGTTGAGGAGTAGAAAAGGAGTCATTATAGACAACAGGAGAAAACAGATTTCTCACACCACCCCCAGACATCTTTTTACAGTAGGTAGGTTATTGGTTTGGTTAATATGCGACAATTAGTGGCAGTACTGTACCTGCAACGGAGTTAAAAGCTGAGTAGCAGTTTCTGTTTCAAATTGATTTTTTTCATTTTTTTCTGCAATCCATATGTATAGTCAGGTTGGCATAAAACAGGGGTTGGCAACCTTCGGCCCGCAGCCCATAAGCGTAATCCACCGGCAGGTCGCGAGACATTTTGTTTACATTGATTGTTCCCAGACACGGCTTCCTGCAGCTCCCTGTGGCTGCGGTTCACCATTCCCAGCCAATGGGAGCTATGGGAAGCTGTGGCCAGCACGTCCCTGAAGCTCATGCCACTTCCCGCAGCTCCCATTGGCCGGGAAAGGTGAACTAAAGCCACTAGGAGCTGCTGCTATGGCAAGAGAGGGGGGCAGGGTAGAGTCTGTAGTGCAGCTTTGAGAGTCATAGTGCACAGCTCATATTTGTTCTTGCACATCTGCAATAATATTCAATTATGGTTTGATCCTACAGAATGCCAAACATTCTGCTCCTGACTCAGCAAAGCACTGATCATCAAGCATTTTAGTAGTTCCATTGGACTATGTGACACTGTATGGAATCTAGGGGACACTTGAGGATATGATGAATATTAGCATTATAAAATTGTAACAAGTATTGCCAGATATGCCATGTAAGGTATCTTCAAAAATGTTACAATTTACCAGCTATGATAATCTCACGGATGAGTTTGTATCACCTTTGTATTAGGAATTATAGACATGTATGTCTGTATTTCAAACTTGTGCTATGTTTCTGGGTGTCACCCCCAGACAGTTTGAGCATCAGCTCTACCTAGCCTGCTTGATGGCCCATTAAGGACCATCAGCTATACAACTGAGCCATTGAGAGAAGGCAGATACACCTTATGACTCAGCAGTGCATGCAGAGGGTTGCCTATGAACAGAACTCTAAGGGTTTGAAACAAAGGAAACACAGGCCACAGGGCAAAAAACTATAAAAAGCAGTTGTATTTTCTCCATTTTGTCTTTGATCCTGCTTCTTACCTCTAAAGGTAAGAGTTTGCTACAAACTGAAGCTCTGAACAAAGGACTGAATGACCCATCCAAGCTGTGGATGTACTCCAGAGGGACTTTCAAGCCAGGAGACTCACCAACACTGCTAGGAACCTGATATACGGACTTTGAAGTCTTTGTATGTATGTGACTGCTTTACCATTTAACAACTTTCTGCTTCTTTCTTTTTTCTTTACAACAAACCTATAGTTTTAGACACTGAAGGATTGGCTGGCAGCATGGTATTTTGGGTAAGATCCCCTAAAAAACCCTCACCCTATACTGACCTGGTAATCTGCTGACCCTTTGGGGTCAGACGAACATTTTGTATATGTGAGCAGAGTTTAAAATAACTTCTCGTTGTACTGGACTTAGGTGCTGATTGGGAGCCAGAGACTGAAATGCAATAAAAGAGGCTGTGTTATTTCTTTTCCTTTTCTTCCCCCCTCTTCTTGATAACCAGTGTGGGCTGCAGCAGGCACAACGGTCACAGACTATTTGCATGCTTATAGGTAAGCACATGCTGATGTAGTCTGTTGGATTGGGTCCGTGTGCTCATAACCCATACTCTGACAAATAATAAATACAAAGTTCAAGAATTTGTGCTGAATAGGTTACCTTCTACATTAGTCACAAAAGACGATTGTGGCTCTTTTTGCAGCATCTGACTGAGTCCCTTCACACTTGCCTTGTTTGGAAGGGATGTTGCACTAGGATGTTTACATGTGATAGACCCCTTAGTCAGACGCAGGGGACAAAATTTTAGCTACATGAACAAATGGAGTAGTATGTGGCAGCCCACAGGCAAAATCTGGATTGTTATAGTGCCTAGGAGCCCCAGTCATGGACCAGGAACCCATGGTGCAAGGCGCTGTGCAGACACAGAACGAAAAAACGGTTCCTTCCCCAGAAAGTTTACAAATCTAAGCATAAGACAAGAGACAACAGCTGGGTATGAACAGACTGATGGAGTAGTACAAGGAAACAAATGGCAGAAGATTGGTCAGCATGACAGACAGTGCTCATAGCTCCTAACTACAGCCCTTCAGTGCCCTCAAGCTGCCAGCTACCTGAGTCTCTAGCTAATAAAATCAGGGAAACCATTTTTCTCTCTTAAATCTAGACACTGTGGGGCAAATTTGGGCTTTGCTAGGTGGGCACAATTCCATCATTGCACATGCTCACACCGGGTCTGATTTTGGCTGCACGGCCCCTGCTCGCAGCTGTTCTTCCCCATGCCCACAATCAGTGGCTTGTATTGTTAGATTTGCATGCACTGTGGCAGTGCCAACTGTTATAGTCACTGGGCAGGGAGAGGGCTGTGAGTCACATTAGTGACGGTTAGTTAATTGCTGCAACACATAAAAGGGAATCTTCTATTGATTATAAATCACAGTTACATCTAAGAAAAAACAGCCTTCAGAATTTAGTGGCATCCCAACTGAGTGACAGCTCCAGGAATCAAAGATCCTAAAGTCTGTTAAAGCTCAGACTAAGGACTAGCTGCACTAATGCATATGCTATTGGATTGCACCAGCGATAAAAACCCTTTTGAGAAAATGTAATTGAATGAATAAATCTTATACCAAACATGGATATAACCTGGAACCCACTTATTTTAGGTAATCTAAACCATACTATAAATTCACCAAAATTGGAAAAGGGGGAGGGGGAAAATAGTCAGAGCTTTATTGATGGCCAACAGAATTATACTCCAAAAAACTGAACATTCCAACCATCTCCATCCATTACTGAGCTAGATTTGGTACTCTGGAAATAGTCTCTTTTCAATATCAACCAGATCAGATATAGGATGCAAGATCTGGTCAGCTTTTACAAACAAGTGACAGCTTCAGGGGTCTAAGCATCAGGTGTGAGACAATTCAGTCCTCTGGAAACCAAGGTTCAGATTCTGGATCCCAGACTTCACATCTGTGAGGCAGGGAAATAGAATTCCACACACATTACTGTATGAAGATCTGTCATATAGTATGCATAGGATCCTCTCTGCTCTTTGAGTGCACTGAAGTTGACCATCATGGCTTAGCACTATTTCTAATGACCTGCCCACACCTCCAATTCTTTGAATATGAATTCCCCAGGGAACAGTTAACCTCTGTAGAAATAGACAAAAACAGCAAAATATATTTTGTGAATATTTATTTGCAGAGCTGGCCTTACCATGAGGTGAACTGAGGTGGCTGCCTCAGGTGCCAGACACAATTTTCTACACTCTCGGTCCTAGGGGAGAGGGGGTGCCACTGGGACCGAGAATGTAGAAAATTGTGTCTGCTGCTGTATTCTCTCTGTTCCAGATGCACAAAGATGGTGTAGTGTTGTGCTGTAGGAAGGAGGCCACAAGAGATCTTTCAAAATGTTGGTCCAAGCGAGGGTTCATGGGGGCATCATTTGAGGTCCCCACCCCAGGTGCCAAAATGTTGTGGGCTGGCCCTGTTTATTTGATGTTTTACACAAATTTATTGTCTGTCTTTTTCATGCCCTTGGTGCATTGCTTTTTTGAAATGTGTCTGCAAATCAGCAGGAAGTTTTAGAATGAATATTACAGAATTTTCAAGAGAAGCAATGTTGACCTTGTAATCTTGCTCTAGAAACCTGATTTCAAGAGTCATGCTCTGCCAATCAGGGAGAAGAAACATAATATGCAACTTGTGTCCTATCAAACAACTATGACTTTGAATCGCAAATGCTCAAAACAAGCTACTTATGAACAATTTATGGAGCAAGAGTGATGCATAAAAGCTAGCTGGTGACTAATAAATGCTTTTTGGGCAATGTCCAAAGTGAAAGAAGCAAAATTAATCAGATAAATTATTAATTCTAAATTATATGCCCTGCTCTAGTTATCGGTCTTTCATGCCTTGCCAAGAATTTGTCTGGAACTAGACTCTGTGAGGCAAAGTAGTCAACCTCTCTTTTCACACAGACCACTTTTTGAAGAGGTAACAAAGTCCTGTGGCACCTTAAAGACTAACTATAAAGTTTTGAAGCATAAGCTTTCGTGGGCTAATACCCACTTCGTCAGATGCAAAGCTTATGCTTCAAAACTTTATAGTTAGTCTTTAAGGTGCCACAGGACTTTGTTACCTCTGCTATTCCAGACTAACACGGCTACCTCTCTGATTCTTGACACTTTTTGAAGGAGAGTCTTCAGCATAATTTCAAACCCTGAGTTCAATACCAGAGGGATTATATGATACAGTAGACTCTCAATTATCTGGGATCGGGTTAACTGGGTTGCGGATTAACCGGGATGTTACAGCATAAGTGGATGTGCAAATGCTGACAAGGAAACTATGTGCAATTGGCTAAATGCACACCAAAATTTGCCCATTCATGAAGTATTAAATGACAAAGAAATTGTGCAACATATTACTGCCAAGGGTGAACCAACAGCCGCCGCCGATGATTTGGACCAGGAAGAAGACAGTCTCATACAAGAGCAAAGGATCAATCACAGCGCTGCTTTGACTCGCACTGAAACACTGCTAGATTATTTGGATCAACAGCAAGACAGCACCCTTGCCGAGAAACTAATGCTGAGAAATCTGCGCAGCACCATTTGCCAAAAGGTGAATAAAGGGAAAAAGCAAACTTCTTAGTTGTCGTATTTTAAATAAAATAAAAAGTTAGTTCATACTTTTGTTTTTGGTTCAATTTTCTTCGATATTTTTATGCAATTTTTTTGATGCAATTTTAATTGTTTTTAATATTTCCTATGGATGGAGATTAACAAGGATTTTATTAACCGTGATTAATTTTTTTCCTATCATCCTGGATAATCGAGAGTCTACTGTATCTATTGTGCTGAAGGACTTATTTTTAGCCATTACAGTTTCAGATTTCAGCAAATGTTTGTTTAATGTGACAGTTAAGGGAAGTGAGTATTCAGTGTTAATACTATGGTCATCAGTTGAGACCATCTGGCTTTGACTCAATTGTTTGAGTAGCTAGACTGAAGGGAGACAGCATGAGTTATCAAGGAAAACTATCAAGGGAAGATATCTATGGCAACTGGCAGAGGAGGTCAGAAACATTTAGCGGAGAGACTCATTTTTAACTACAGAAAGCGGAGGAGTCCTCCACAAATCTATGTTCACACTAATTTAAACGATCACTAGATCCATTACAAAAATCTGATTGGTGGAGGGGAAGTTTGTTTTTCTCTTTCTTTATTCACATGACATAGTTATCATACTTTTCCTCATTATTCAAGGATCTTAAAGAAATTTTCTAAAGGGATGAAGTTATTTTTTAAACTCAACACCCTCCCCATCCTATACCTTCAGACCTTCTGTAAACTTGCATGTTTGTTGTATATTAAGCTATAAAAACCAAGAGCATGTCACCTGCATGAAGCCATTGAATGGGCTTTTTGCAGATGACATGAAAGGGGAGGCTGGGATGGGGCAAGACATACTTTCTCAGAAACACAAGACAGAGTAACATCCTGGCCCCATTGAAGTCAATGAGCATTTTGCCCTTAACTTCAGCAGAACCATGGGGTATAGAACCTTCCCAATCAGCCAGTGCTTACTACTACACAAGATTTGTTGCAAGTAAATCTGTGTAGCTCCCAGAGTTATTGGCCATGGTCTCCCCAACTACAATTGGGAAAGAATTGCTATGGTGCTCAGTAGCAGAGCCCCTCGGTGCAGTTTTTCCACTTGGCATCCATTCTACAGAATTTTAGGCCCTCTGTCACTACAGAAAGACTAGCAGGTTTGGGTTTATAGTTTAAGAGCTGTATTTTAGATATATTGTAGGGGGAGAGGGCAGACACTCATATTTTGGTGGCCTAACACTTTCTATTATAAAAATATTCTTGTGCCTTTTTCTGAACATCTCTCACACCTCCATCATTTGAAATTTAAATAATAATCGTTGCAACCAAAAATAGCTTTCTTTTAACACAGGTGGTTTTGGTATATAATACTGTATACACAATTGGTGCACTTGAAACATTCACTCCAGTTCAGAGATATTACTGGTTCCTGCAGTATGACCTATTTAAAATCTAGGGAATATCTCTGAAACCTTTACACGCTGAAACCAGAATGAATGTTTTCAGTGCTCACTTTGGCTGGATATCCACTTCATATCCAAGTTTCATATTCCTCATAACAATCCAGACACCAGAACCACTCCACTTCTTTGGTTTCACTTCAGAACCACTCAGGAGATAATTCTTTTATCCCCAAAAACGTAACTTAACGGTACAATTTTGTTTATGCCTCCAGCTAATCTATAGCTCAATATCCAAGACCCACCACTGCTAACTATTGACATTTATACCATATAAATCATTTCAGGTGGCTGTCTGAATATGCCGCTGAAGGCTAAGTGCCAAGAAATGTTGATTATGAAGCAGACATTCCTGCGGTATGTTTCCTGGGCAGTTTTTCATACAACAGATGCTGGGCAGACTCTTCGATTCTTTTCATATAGCTACTGATTGATTCATTTCTTTTCTCGAAATAAAAATGTGACTGTTCTCTCCCCCTCCCTCACTAGATAGCTACTATAGACAGCTCTGCAGCATGTGACTATCACATCCTAGCCTTTTTTCATTGGAAGCGGCTGATGGAGCCAGGACTTTTCATTAAAGTGAATAGAGAAGTGTTTTTGTGGTGCTTTTATGTTACAGAATCTCAACAGATTTATTGGGTGCGTAGGCCCTGATTCAGGAAAGAATTTGAGGATGTGCTGAACTTTTAGTGAGTGAGTAGTTCCATTGTCCTCAATGGACTACTCATGTGCTCAGAGTTATATATATGCTTAGGTACCTTCCTGAACTGGGGACCTTAGGTCTGGTCTACACTGCTCCAGCCCAGGGACCCTAATAGTAGCAGCTATTGGCAGCTGCCTTTTTGAAATAGTACAAGTACAATTCCCTGGACTACCGTACTTCTCCACAGCAGACCCCACTTCCTCAACACCTACTTCACCCTTACCTCGGGGCTTCTTTCCTTGTGCCTGATATGGTTTGTACTGCCCAGTTTCTCCAGCAGCACAGCTTCCTCCTATATCTCCTGACACATGCACCCAACTGACTAACTCGGAGGCTTTTAACTAGTTCCAGCCAGCCCTCAACTGGCTTCAGGTGTCCCAATCAACCTAGCTGTCTCCACTGCTTTCTAGGGGGATTTTAATTGGCCCAGGTGTCTTGATTAACCTGAAGCAATGGCCATTTGGTTACCATGGCAACAGGTTAACATGGCTAACCTATCTGCTTCTCACTACTTTCCTATAGCCATCTGGCCTTGTCCCATCACAGTACATATGGTTCAAAATGCACCAGGGAGTGTAGGAGTACACTCAACAAAAACACTCCTTCTTGATGGAGGCTTCTCCAGTGGCGAAGCAGGAAAGATCATCACCAGCAGAGGTGTTAAAGAAGTCCAAGACTTGTACAGTACTCCAGATGAAGCAGACATCTGAATGCTTATACATGCTGTATGTGCCAATATGGCTTTTGGGTCTCTTGGTGTCAAAGAAACCATACTAATTAGGTCGCCTAAAACAGATGTTTTAGTCCTTGCTGTTCACTACTTTCCAAAAATGGAGCACATAGATATGATGTAAATTGAAGCAGGGGCCATTACCAACAAAATGACAAGCGTTGCTTTATACCTGTGCATCCAAATTGTGACACACTCACTCCTAACTTCTGCAGCATACTTCCTGTTATATGTGCAATAACTGGATGCGACTGTGTCATCACTAGTTGATATTGGGAAAAATCTGTGTTTAAAGTTGCCACATCAACAGGAGTTTACTGCTTCAGAGATCTTGCCGAATTGGAGGGGAGAGTGACGGACAAGCTACAATTTCTGCAGCCAGGATGTTAGTAGTGGTGCTGTATGACCAGAGTAAGAAAGAAAAGGAGGCTCACAGAGCCCTAAATTGCCTCAATCTGGCCATCAACAAGGGAAAGTCACTGGCCAAACTCCCACAGGGCTGGCAACAGGGGGGTACTACGGGTACAGCTGTACCGGGACCCCTGACTTTAGGGGGGCCCTGGTACACAGCTGTACCCGTTGTCGTTCCCCCTTGTTGCCGGACCTGGAGAGCGGGGAAGGGGCGGGGCGGGGAAGGGGCGGGGAGCCAGCGCAGCTGTCAGCTGGGGGGGGGGGGAAGTGCCGGCTGGGCTGGGGGGGGCGGCGGCTGGGCTGGGGGGCCCCCATACTATCAGAGTAGGGGGCCCCCAAATTTCTGTCGCCGGCCCTGAACTCCCACCATGTGATGACAGTTTTGAACAGCATGCCAAAAGAGCATCTTGAGAAACAAAGATTAGCATGTCTTCGCACATGGCTAAACCAGATATTGGACCACGATTGCCACATAGAAACATGTGGATGATGAACTACTTCCTGTATCCTTCCATGGCCCAATGGCACCTGAGCTTCTACAAGTCCTTATCTGTGCCTGTACCTGTAAGGGTCCGTTCAGAATCAACTGGGTCTATAGTCAGAACAATCTTCCCTGCACAGAACTATATACATGCCAAGGCAATGAACACCGCAGTAACCCATGCACTCTCAACAGAGATCATAAAGATGAACAAAAATGACGACAATTTGTTGACTAAAAATGTTAGAAGCGCTATTACACTTCAATGATACTTAACTTGTACAAATTAGTATTAGATTTTGTTTTACACTTTAGATTGTTGTTGAAATACTTTGAGGTCACAGAGAAATCCAATTTTGTGTCTTGAAATAATACATGGAGTCATTAAAGTAACAGAAGCGAATCCAAGTATTCAAAGTTGGTCATTTTCACATGTTGGTGTCGTCACTGTTTATCCCCATTCCTATGGAAACGGCACCACTTGACAGTGCCACATCATACCTTATTTTAAAAAGAAATAGTAAACTTTCAAATGAGGTGTAATGTACATGTGTGTAGAGCGGGTACATTTAGTCATCCCAATTGGTGGTGTCTATTAGTAGTAATTATTTGTATCACTTGAGTGAACAGGAGACCCCTAGTCATGGCCCGTGACACCATTGTGCCAGATGCACAAAACAGAACAAAGAGACAGTATCCCTGCCCCAAAGAGCTTATGAATATACCTGACCTCCCACTGATCCCCCAGGATCTGTGAGGTTTGTGGCAGGACCTTGTGAACCACTTCACTGCCAAGCAGAATTCTTCCCAGTCTCTCTGAGAAAACCCTGTGGTTTTCTCCTCTTGCTGATTTTCCTGCTGGAGAGAACATTCAGGAACATAGAAAGGATTTTTATTGTATACTGTTTTATTTAAATATATAATTTAATGTGTAAATTGCCTTTTTATATTGTAAATAGCCATTGTGTGCATAGGAAAAAATAAATTTAAACAAAGCAAACATTATTTCAGAATATTTGGAAGTCTTTAGGATATTTGTAAAGCTGCCTATTGGGTATCAGAGCAGAGACTGTGCATTAGAGCCTTCTTCCATTTCCTACAGGACAAAGCTAATTGATCGGCATGCATGAGAAATAGCAACCGTGAAACCAACAAAAGCTTCTGTGAGGTCTTCAGGAAGAATACTGAATACAGTATTTAGAACTTAATGTGTACACATGGAGATCATTTTCTAGCCTTGTTGTTCCCATGAGTTTTAAACATGTTGTTGTTATTAAATATTGCTCAGCAACGTTACCGAGCAAAAAACCCACTCTAGAACAGATCTGCCACAAAACTGCATTGCTTTATGATCAACAGAGGTGCCATTAGCACAGTCTGAATGAGAAATCTGGCAGAGATTTGCTTTTCAACCATGATGTGGAGCTGGTAAAAATGGCTGTTATTTATTTTCTGCATTACAACTACTGCTCAGAAATCAATGAACATTTCATCCTAATACATAGAGCTAGTGAACAACCAGAGAATTTTATAATAACTTACAAAGTGAATGCAGTACTTGCTCAGATATCAGTTTAAGAGTTCACTTGGAAATTAAGGCACAGCTCTGCAGTGTCCTTTTGAATGCCTTCAGCCAGTTATGGCACTTCTCCCATTCCCAGGGCCCTGCTCCCTGCCAATCCCTTTCTGAGTAATTTGCACATTTGTGGCAAATAGGTGGGACTTAGGCAGGAATTGCAATGTGTTTGGCCCTTGCCTGCTTCTTGCGACTCTCGCCTATGTGCAGCAGCATAAAGGTGAAATACATTCTAACTAGAGCTGAGTCAATAATTGATTTTTCAGCCTAGTGACCAAACCAAAAGAATCCTAAACAAACAAACTTTAGCTCATTGCAGTTTGAAATCAGACCTGATTTTTTTGCTTTGTTTTTTCATTCTGAATGAAACAGTCCCTCCCCACCCCAAATAGATTGGCTTGAACAAAACATTTTGAAAATGTTATTTCAAAATGAAATGTCAAAATGGATCGTTTAAAAACTCCTGAAACAGAACATTTCAACATTTCTGGGGGGAAAAAAGAAAACCGACCATTTTTTTTCAGCCAAAACTATTGACCAAATCTGACTCAGAACAAGTGAAGAGAGGTTTGGTGCCCTGAAAATGCATATTTTGGCAAATGTATTCACTAGAGGAATTTCACACAGCTGCAAGTCTAATGTACATTTGAGGTCAGATCTTGCAGTCCTTCTTCAGTGCTTAGTCAGGCAAAATTCTCTTTGAACTTCCTCAATAAGGATCATAAGATCTGGCCCATAGATGGAGCTTTGAAGTTTTAAAATATGCAGGCCAGATCCTGCAAATCCTCACCTAATCAAGTAGACCCAGTAATGGGATTACATGCATCAATAAGGACTGTAATACAACATTAAAAATAACTGTCAAGTTTTTTTTCTTGACCAAAATTATTAGCATTGATTTTGTCGTTATTTCATTTGAGTTGTTTCCTTCTTCTATTACTTTTCTTTAAAAATTATTGGCTTTTGAATTTATCTGAATCTTTCCAAACAACTGAGGATGTCTCATGTCACTGCCTAACATCTGAAAGATACAGCCTTTCCTACCTATTCACACAGCTAAAAAGGGTGTCCAGCCACTCCTCATATTGCATAACAGCCTCTTCTCTGGCCTTCACAAATGTAATTGTACCCCACTAATATCCATTCAAAATGCTGCCCCAAAGATGATTTTCCTAGTTTTTCACTTTGATGTGATAGAAGGGAGTCAGTGAAGGGATGCAAAAACAGGTTCAAACATAAATTGCTTCACTTCCAAGTCCCTTTACGGCCTTTCCCTTGCTATCTATCATCTCTCATACGCGATCAAGAAGTTGACCCTTCCCTCTGATTGGTCAGTGATACTAGCTTTCATCATCCACTTGTTAAATTTTAAAACAGTCACCTTCATACTTTCCCCCATACATGCCCCTCTAGCTTGGGAGTTGCTTCCTGTGAATATTCACAAAGTTATCTCATTATCCTCCTTCTGATCATTTCAAAACTCTCATGAGTTGTGAGGCCTACAAAAATCTTGACAATGGTTAGGCAGATGGTGTGCTGAGACCACGGCCTACCATGCTGACCACAATTGTTCCATTGTTTCCCCATGCTCCCCCATCTGTCTGTATCCATCTGCTGTCTTGTTTCTTATACTTTAGATTGTAAACTCTTGGAGCCAGGGACCATCTTTTTCTTCTGTGATAATACAGTACCAAGCACAACAAGGTTACTAGTTCCAATTCTTATTTCGTTGTATAGCAATAATAGTCATATGATAAGTTATCTGCTAAAGTTTGGATATGGAATTCAGATGCTGTGAAATTACTGGGAAAGGATGCAAGTAGTAAATATAAATTCATATAATGATACTTAGCAGTTTTACAGTATTTACTTTTTACTTTTCCACCTTGGAGCTTAAAGCATTTTGTAAAGGTGGGTAAATAGTATTACCCCCATTATATAGATGGAGTAATGGAGGTTCAAAGAGGTTAAGGCCAATGTTTTCAAAAGTGATCTCTGATTTTCGTTACCTCATTTGACACTACCTCTGAAAATCCGGCTCAGAAGACGTATCTACAGCATCAACTGATGTCAACAAGATCTGCACTCACTCAGTATCTTTGAACATAAAGCATAAAATATCTCCAGTTGGGCACTCAAACAGAGGCACACAAAATCAGAGTCCACTTTTGAAAATGTTGTCCTAAGGGTAAAATTTTCAAAAGCACCTAAGTGATGTAGGAGCCAAACTCCCACTGAAAGTCAATTTAGCCACTTTCTGGTCATTTTATCCTACATGCACAAGGTCTCTTCTTTGAATAGTAGGACCTAGAATGTTTCATAAGAAGTGTATTTCTGGGCAGGTACCTATTAGTACCAATGAGAGAGAAACAAACAAAACATCGTTATGCAAAGGATACTCAGACGCCATCAAATATTCTGAAAACATTAAATTTAATGGCATCAGAGCTCTATCTCTATGCCAGAAACCAGAGTAAACACACCACTGGGACCAGCAGACCCTATTAAGATACATCCTTATAAAAGTATCCAACATCAATTAAACAATAAAAACACAAAAAATGATAGATGAAGGACTATTCTTTTGATCCCAAGATGATTAAAATTATAGTGGATCAGGTTGAACTTATACAAGTTGTTGTATAAGGATAAGAATTTACTGTGATTACATGTCTAGCAAGAAGAATTGTCTCCAATACCAAGTAGTTTAACAACAAACATAGGTAAGTCAGCTTGGCTGGATTTATTGATAAACAGTTAGTAAAAACAGCTCAGGAACAGAGAGGCATGCAATTTCCTGCAGCTGTGGAAGACCTGCCCTATAGTTTTCTGAGCGTCTGAATCCAGTCTGTAGATAGTCTTACTTCCTCCTGATGTTCTAAGGAGTTTATACTCTTTGTTGTTCTAGCCCTTTTCTGTTTCCTCCCTTTTTGCACGTAGGAAATAATCCAAGGGGATAAGAAGTAACACGTTTTTCACTTAATATTGCTAATATGTTTGCAACAGCAGTTTTCACACTTTGCAGGTAAGATTGCCAAAATCTCTATAACAAACAGTTTTGAAAAATATGTTATGAGTTACTCTGTGGTAAAATTCCATTCTTTAAAGTTATATTTTTCTTAATTGCAGAGAATCTTGCTTCCAGGCAAGCCTTAGAAACTTTCTTGGCCTATCTTAAGTGTCAACAAAGCGTGTAAATCACGTTTCCTTTAAGAGAGAACCTGATGTATTTCTCCTTATTCTCCCATCAACTTGGAAGATGCACATCACAAGAACACTTGGAGCTGAAGAATAAGTTGATATCACACTTCTTCATGTCTTCCTTCACTATCTTCAACCACATTTTTCAAGGTCTTCCTCATGGTCTTCATCCCAGGGCTACTGGATCTTGTGGGATATGTTGGCCAGAAAGTACATCTCATTGTCTCATATGACTTAGCCATCTCAGACAACACTCCCTCAGCTTTTCTGTGATGGTGGCTACCTACATCATCATCTGACCCATGACATAGGGATTGGAATACTAGTCATTTAGGAAGACAAAACAGCTAATTCACACTGCTGAAATGAGAAGGCTCCAGTGGATACTGAGTAAAAGGGAGCTCACAGGCTATGTAATGAAAGCAAAAGAAATCCAATCATTCGCTTACAGGCATGATATGTGGAGCTTTTTTGTTGAGACAAAGACCCTGTATGAACCAAGCTTACGTGGCTTCACACCTCTGAGATCCGAAAGCATAGTACCCTTTTTAAAGATAATGAATCCATCAAAAAGCACGGGAAGGAACACTACCAAAAGCTTCTAAATTGAGAATTGACTATGACTGATGACATCATTGACTTCGTCCTTCAGTACCCAATTTGGGAAACTCTTGCCAACCCACCAACTCCTGAGGAGGTCTGCAAAGCAGTTAAACAAATGAAAAACTATGAAACACCAGGTCCTGATAGCATGCCAGCTGAAGTACTGAAAGTGGGGGGAGAAACACTGACTAACAAGCTTCATTTGCTGTTCCTCAAAATCTAGCTCAAAAACCTCCCTAGGGCTGTTTTTGACTCCTTCAGGGCCGGAGTGGGGTGATCTCCCCGCTACACTGCCACAGTCAGCCCTGTCTCCCTTTTTGAAAATGATGATGACGTTAGCATTACACAAGTCAGCAGGGATTTCTTCTTTCTAACTCTGAACATCAGCAAAACAAATGTTCTCCACCAGCCAGTCCCTGGTTAATCACCAAACCCATCAAGGAAGATTTATATTGACAAAGAATAACTGGAACATGTAGAATACGTTGCCTGTCTTGGCAGCCATCTCTCACAGAGGGCAGACATAGATATCGAGATTCAGCACAGAATTTGCTGTGCCAGCTTTGCCTTTGGCAGACTGTCTTGCTAGGTGTTCAACAATCACAGCATCAAAACACATCCTAGACTTTTAGTTTACAAAGTGGTGTCAATCCCAATTCTCCTCGATGGCTGTGAGACTTGGATGACCTATAGAAATCACCAGAAAAACCTGGAATGCCAGCACCAGCACTTTCTTCGGAAGATCCTCAATATAAAGTGGGAGGATCACCACACTAATGTCAGTATCCTCACAGAGGCCAACATTTTCAGTGTTGAGGACCTGGTAATCCAGCACCGGCTGAGGTGGAGCAGGCACTGTGCGCTAATGCCTGATATACACTTACCAAAACAACTGCTGTATGCCCAACTCACCAAAGGAAAATCACCTTGCCCTGGTCACAGAAAACCGCAAGAAAAGAAAGGAAAGACAACTGCCACACAGCAATTGCGGCCCAACCCCACCTGCAACAAATGCCAACAAGCCTGTGGCTCAGGGATCAGGCTCCTCAGTCACCAAAGGACCCATGAAAAATAAAACCTGGGAAAGATCATCCTCAAGGGATCGCCAATGAATCATGATTATATATCCGTTACTACTTAGTTTACTTGACATACTCTTATAGCAGAGAATTCCTGTCAACTTCACCCATCTAAATTAATCATGCTTCATGAGGCTCCTAACATAGAATCATGGGGTTAGAAGGGACCCCACAAGGTCATTCAGTCTCACCCCCTGCCAGGATGCAGGATTTGTTATGTCTAAACCATCCAAGATGGATGGCTATCCAGCCTCCTTTTGACAACCTCCAGAAAAGAAGCTTCCACAACCTCCCTAGGCAGTCTGTTCCATGGTCCTACTGTGCTTACAGTTGGGAAGTTTTTCTTGCGATTTAATCTGCATCCACTTCCCATCATGGCTCAAAACCAAACTGAGATATTTAAATTGTTGCTCAGACTTTATCTCCATACTACCTAGTTTGACTGGCTTCTTGTTGCTCCTCTCAATGAAGCATTGCATGTATTCTGTCTTTTGTCAGCTGATTTATAAAACATGTTCTTCTAATGCAGTCCCTTTCCAGTTCATATTTGTTTTCATGGAACAATATGCCAGCTGAACTATTATGCAACTCAAACAAAACATCCACAGAGAAAAAGACTGCAAAATGACGAATTATTGTAATGTAAAAGTAGCTAAATTAAAAGAATACTGCTATCCCATTAAACTAATTTTTCTTCTTAAAAAAAAAAAACTCAGAAGAAACATTGTGCAATACACAGAAAATCCATCTATCCCAAAAAGATTCTGAAATGCTAAGCTATTATTTCTGGATACCATACGTAAGTAAAGTGCAACCACTCTAAGTGCAGTCTATGTTAGGCTGATCAATAATGTATTACCTCTGTGCTCAAAATAGCAGGTCATTGTCACTGGGGATTAGCAGGTACTGCAGCTAAAAAGAAGTAAGCAAAGAACATCTAAAATTAATTGAATGTACGAAGAACCAAATGCTGCAACTTTTACTCAGTCCATAGACAGGCTAATCTCATACCGAAGTAGATGGAAGCTTTGCCTAAAAATAAGGAATGAAAGAGTTATTTAAATATAAATAGTTGACCAATTCTTTGCATTCTTGGTGAGTTCAGCCTCTGGAGAATTAGCTAATCCTCAGATGGATGTGAGCTGGGGATTGGCTGCTTTTCAGGGTTTTCTGTGTTAAATGATATTCTCTTTTCAAGTTGAAGATGTAAACTTACAAAAATCTGACAACGTTTTTTCAGGCCCTGCCTCTCATTACTTTTTTGCCCCCATTAACAGGGTGTCTGATCCTCTCTTCCATACCACTCTCTTTATGCCTGTTGTGTTTTTCCATACACCCAGAAAAACTTCTACATTGATTTTTTTTTAAATATTAAGAGAAGCAACAAAACAAGAAAGAACAAAGGTGAAATGAGAGCAGATTGTGTGTCTCTTCACAAAATGGCTGATGCCCCAGGAGACTCAAAAATCTCTATATATAGAAGTCAAATGGTGTATGTATGTTCCCTGACTACTTCCACACCGTTTCAGCTAGATACTTGAAATTTGGTACAGTTATAGGCTTTAGGGTCCTAATCAGGGAAAGAATAAAAAAAAATTAAAATCTCACCCCTTACACCCCCTAGGAGTGAAATTCTTTAAAGCTCATTAACATCAACTACACCACTCACATAACATCAGCTGGGCAGCAGGTTAACACCTGCTGTTCTCTGTGACATAGTTATGATGTAATAATACAGATACCCAGAGAGCTTAATGTTGGGGTAAATTTGGAATCACCTTGCTCTTCCCATGGTAAACTATATGTGGCTTCCTCTAGAGTGGGCACTCCCAAAGGATTATTCATTTTTACCCCAGACAACAAAACAAAAAATGCTGTTTATGATAAAGCATTACAATAGTAATTTATGGAATGTACTGATATACAATAAAAACAAAATTGGTATTAATAAAAAACATTGTAGTCTGTTTACATCCCAGTTTCCAATTACAAAGAGTCCGAGCAACACCGGGTATTTCAGCTAGTGTAACAATAAAGTCCACAGAAAAAAGGCCTACATTTTTAAAAACAGGAGTTTAAAGTGAGGCTCCAAAGTTCATACAGGTGGGATTTTCAAAACTATCTGTGTGACCTAAGAGCACAAGGCCCGCTGATTTCCATATTTTTGAAAATGTTGGCCAAAAGTATTGTCACCATTCTGGCTTCTTGCAGATATGAATGGCTATGTCATTGTGTGATGAAAGCCTTTAACAATGGACAACAGGAGCTGCAAGAGAACAGAGGGCCTTACCCGTAATGCATACTTGCAAGACTGCAGAAATAATAGTGGTTGGGAAAGGGACCTCTCATGCCATTGATATTAAAGCATTTCATTTTCACCAGACAAACAAGATGGTTTTGTTTAGTTTTCAAAGAGAGTGACCTATCCCCATTAAGGACTAAGTGCTTTTCAAATCCTATTTAGCAACATTTGAGGTATCCAAACACAAAAAGGAATCAAACACCTACAAAATGTATTTTCTTTTATATCTTTCTGTATTACAAAATTGAATCCCGATTCAGAAGAGCATCCCTATTCAGGAAGGCACTCAAGTACATGCTTAATGTTAGGTAATCTACATTGAAGATGCTCAATTAGGACTTAAACTCATGCTTCAGTGCTGTGCTGAATAGCAATGGACTTAAGGATGTGCTTAAGTTCTTTCCTGAACTGAGGCCTGAGGGAACAAAATTTCCAAATAATTGGCTGAGGGGAGTTCACTCAGTGATAAAGCTACTTATATCAAGTTCTAGCTACATCTATTTAGGTTCCTTTGGTGCTCATCACCACCGTACATGAGTGCTTTCCAGAAGAGAATTCTAATATTAAATTCTAAAATGCCAGTGGTCTAATTTTCCACCTTATTTCACCTAAAATAGTGAGTAAAGATAATAATAAAACAAGAACATAAGAACAGCCCTACCAAAAGTCCACCTAGCCCAGTATTCTGTCTTCCGACAGTGGCCAATGCCAGGTGCCCAGAGGGAATGAATAGAACAGGTCATCACCAAGTGATCCAATCCCAGTCATTCATTCCCAGCTTCTGGCAAACAGACTAAGGACCGTTTCTGCCCATCCTGGCAAATAGCCATTGATGGACCTATTCTCTATGGATTTATCTAGTTCCTTTTAGAACCTTGTTATGGTCTTGACATTCACAATATCCTCCGGCAAGGGGTTCCACAGCTCGACTATGTGCTGTGTGAAGAAATACTTCCTTTGATTTGTTTTAAACCTGCTGCTTATTAATTTAATTTGCTGATGCCATAGAGAGAAATAGCTTCTCTCTTTCTCCTCCTTCCTTCTTGTTTATTATTTTTAGTTGTGTCTTCATGAATGAGTTGGAGACTGCTATTCTTCCTGGACCCCATCCCACTGAAAATAAGCATGAACCTATTCCATCCTTTTTTCATTCTGGAAAGAATGCTTGCCCTAAAAAAAAGCAACTATGGGTGTATCTACACTGGAAGTGGAAGATGTAATTTTCAGCATGAGCAGACATACCCGCACTAGCTCTGACTAAGTGTGCTAAAAATAGAAATGTAGCCACACTGGTGCCAGCAGCAGGCAGGACTAGCTGCCTCAAGTACAGCCCCGCTGAAATCATATCTACATACGCAGGAGGCTGGCCCCTCCCTCCATGGAAGCTATAGTTCTATTTTTAGTGTGTTAGCTTGATCAAAGCTAGCACAGTCATGTCTATTTGAGCTGGAAATTACATCTTCCAGCACCTGTGTAGACATACCCTGAGAAAACACTGCATTGTAACACCCCCCTGTTTATTCAGATCATTATTTCTTTTTATTATTATTTCCTGTTTCTATTTCCAAGCTCCTGTTGTTCCTCCTGTTCTGTTGTACCTGAGCTGTATTGCATGTTTGAATCTAACCCATTAAACAAATAGAACTACCTGCAAAAACTAGAATGGACTGTCACCCTGATTCAGATCTGTTTCTCTCACAAACTTTTTTGTCCTTCCTTTTGCTGAGGAACAAGAGGGCCCTTTTCAGCATCACTGATGAGGCAGCCTTCCAAGAGATGTGGTTGATTCAGTCAGCTTGCTGCTGTCCAAGTAGCACAGGGAAATAATGTTAACTGATTGTAGCTTCTAGTACCCCTGGGGAACCTGCCGGCTAATAGTGCATTTGCAAATGCAGAAAAAGTGCCCGCAGAGTTCTAAAGACATTAAATTGGAACCTTATCATGCTGACTTGTTATTGATTGGGGAAAATGACCTTGATATTTTATATAACTCCACATTTTCATTCTCCCTGTCCTCTTTTGTGAAATTAATAGCAAATACAACAAGAAAGTTCTTGTTGCTTCTGTGAAGGATCTATTAAGCAGGGGAATACAACGCCCATGAGCTCCTCCCCACTGCACATCCCCTTCCCCTGGTCAGGCAGGGAACCTAGGAAGTGGCCAGACTCTGTTTGGGAGCAGCAGCTGCATGATGAGATAGGATCTACAGAGAAGATGGATGGATGGAAAGAGAAATCCACAAGGCTGTGACTGCCAGATATCACAGCTGGGTGCAAGTCTGTGTGGGACCTATGGGGGAGCAGCAGCAGCTGGGCAGGGAGTCAGCACAGAAGGGCTCCAATGAGAGACACAAACTGAGCCTGGCTGGAATCCACTAAGCACCTATCTCATTGTTCTTCAACTGGTGGCCAAGAGCCACTTCCAGCCCACGCTCCATCAGCTATTCCTTCATGCATCCTGGAAAGCAGCAGTGCTTTCTCCCCCGCCCCTCAGTTTCCAAGCCTGTTCTCATGGGGGGAGGGGGAGGAGTAGTTCGTACTCCCAGGAGGGGAACAGAAAGAGCCCTGCCGTTGGGGATGGCTCCTCTCCTTCTTCACCCTTCCTTTTTTGAGGGCAGGGATGGTTCCTCAGCTCCTTCCCTCCATAACACCCGGCCTGGGAAAGACGAAGGGGGTGAAGAATCCTAGAGCTGCTCCCCTCTGCAGCCCTCCTCCCAGTCTGGTGGGGTGGGGGAGGGAACAGAGGCTGGAGAGCTGGGAGCTGTAAGGGCTCAGCAGATGACTGGACTAGAGGGAAAACCCAATGGTGCCCTGAACTGATAGGGGCTGGGTAGATGCACTTCAGTTTATTTTCCCTCTGTTTAGCATCATGCCTTGTATTTAATTTAGAAACCTTTCATTTCCATGTAAACATATGCGAGCTAGACTGTGTTGATCTATTTCCACCTACAGTGGTAAACTTTTAATCGGGCCCTTAATCAGGGGCTTATACAACATAAAGTGATCAATAATTGACATGCCTTCATTAATTAACTTGAGAGCTGCACAATATTTTTTTTAAAAGACAGAAAGTGTCAAAATTTCAGGCAATAAGGGAAATTAGATGTCCATTCTTTTCTTGCAACTTTAACTTCTATTTTAAATTTACTAGTTTTAATCGAATTAATAGCATGCTGTTTAAATAGCATTATAGGGTATCTGTGTACCAATTTGTTTGCAGGATTTCATTGGTATTTTGTCTCCTGGCATGTTTAACCTGTTGTTTTTAGATTAATAAACACAGGCCAGCATACCATCCTGAAATGGTCACTGTGACCCCTAGCTGGTGGCAGGCTCAGTATAGAACAAACACTTGAAGAGCCCTTTGGCCTGCCGAGATTTGGATATTGCCTTAGTCAGGCTGCTATAAAATGTAATTGAATATCACTATCCTATCTGCTTGAATAGAGACCCTGACTGAAGAGAGCACCCCAGGCAGTAGGCCTGAAAAGTCCTAGCTCTTAATTGGACTGTTTCAGGGACCCAAAATAATTATCACTATTGCTAACTTGGACTATATTGTTAAGCCTCTGTACCTAAGGTATGTGCAACCTGCCCATTTCCTGAGAGCCCTAGTAAAATATCCTTTCAGGTAGCCTGGTGTCTGAATGGTTATTGGGACCTAACGGGGCTAGTTCCTAAGGTCTAGCTCTTGGAACACCTTCTGTGCTTGCCTCTAGGTCATGGGAAACCCAGTATGCTACTAGTATCTTGCTGTTTTCAATCTCGGAGCAGCTTCAATAATTACACTTCTTTAACACACCCAGTTCTGAGTGAAGAAACCAACAACAAAGCAAATAAGAGAAGCTTAACAAAAGAGACTGCCTGTAAAAAAGATGGCATGCATACACATCTAGAAGCAAACAAAAACACTTGTGATTCAATTCTTAGCCACCCCAACTTAGAACTCACTTTTCTGTTTCTTTATAACGTAGCAAATCCAGAGCTTCTACCTAAAGTGTTGAGTCCTCACCAGCATACAACTTTTCTTAGATATCACGGATGGGAAGGGAGATGGAATAGCCTCTTATCTTCAGACGCCAACCTTAGAGCTGAGCAGGATTAAAACAACTTCACATGAAAGCCCAAGAAAAGCAGAACAATGACTGTTTTCTTAGATGTAGAATTAAACTGAATTTAGCTCCAGAAAGCTCTGTTTATGGGGCTCAATCCTCCAGGGTCCCGAGCATCCTGGCCCAATCCACCAAATCACCTATCCATGTGTTTAACTTTAAGGACATGAGGAATCCCATTGAAATCAATGGCCTTTAGACTCATGAACTTTAATGAAGTGTAGGATCCCTACAGAGGATTCCCAGCTGTTGTAAATCATCGTATCTCTACTAAAGTTATCTCCATTCAAACTAGGCCAACTTATATCAGCTGAGGATCTGGACTATTGATTTACATGGAAGAGCAGTAGTTAGAGTGCTCTTAAAGCATCCTTGTTATTTGATTTATGATGTGGTCCCATTAGGTGAAAGCATGCTATGGCTTGCTCACCCTCAACTAAATCACAACAGGCCTTAAGTCTGAACTAAAGAAATGGGAACTTCTTTTAAAACCATTTTATCAACTAACCTTCTTATATTTTGGTTGGGTGATAATAATTTTACTTTCATTAAACCAAGGAAAATTAAAATTTTACACCAAAATTTGCAAGCTAAATATTGACTCTTATATAGAGGGTAATAAAGAAGAACAGTGAAGGAATACTATGTACAGTAGACTCTCGATTATCCAGGATGATAGGGGAAAAAATAATTCTGGTTAATAAAATCCTGGATAATCACCATCCATAGGAAATATGAGGAGTGGGGGTTGATTAACCAGCCATCGTGCACCGGGGGGAGGGGGTGTTGGTTCACTGGCTGCCCTGCACCCTAGTAGGGGTTTTTTGTGTGTGTGCTTGGGGTGGCAGCAAAGCCAGAGCCAGCCCTGCGAGTTGCGCATATTTTTTTTTGACATCCTGGTTAATCCACATCCTGGTTAATCCAATCCTGGATAATCGAGAGTCTACTGTACTCTATGTCAGCATAGAATGATTCTAAGAATGTTGACATCTTCTTATAAAGGGCCTGATCCAAAGCCCAGTAAAGTCAGGGTAAAGACTCCATTGACTTCAGCTGGAGCTAGATTAGAAAAAGGTGCTGAGCATTCCTGCAAGGGATGAGCCCCCTCAACTTCCAATGGTAACATGAGGTGTTGAGAGTTCATGGCATATTCCAGATGCTCCAACTACTCCTCTCTTAGCCACTTCTCCTGTCTAGATAAAAACAGCAGAGACCCAAAGATGCATGATTGTTTTAAATGACAATTGTAATCAAAAGGCTATGCACCGGAGGGATGTTAATAGGTTCAGATTTTAAAACAAAAAGGCCCCATTCTCTTTTGACTTAGTTGTAACTTAGCCATACTCAGTGCCAACGACTTCACATTTTTAACTAATTGGTAGGGCAATAATGAGAGCAAGAAATACGATTATTTTACTGGAAACACTTTTATGTAGCAGTAATCAACAGCTAATTAATGCAGCAAATAAGAGTTGCATATTCATTAACATCAGGTAATAATTATTTATTTTAAATACAAATATTTGGATGTCTGTTTCTCATATTAGAATATTCAGTAGCCTATTGTGCTTTTCCACTTGATTAGTTCATGATATTCACAGGAATTATTAAAAACACTAGCCTACGAAAAAACACTGATAGAGTATGTTGTAAATGTACAACCTCAGCATACTCAGACAATTATTTTCCCCACCGAGTATCTACAAAGAAATCAATCTTTGTCACCATGCATATAATGCCAGTTGTAGGTCCTGTGTTGGTAGGTCATGTCAGCCCCTGCCCATGGCAATAAATGGCCAACTTACTAAGTGCACAATATTGGAGATGACCAGCTAAACATGTAGACAAAAAATTAGTGGGTTGGTGTCACTTTTCAGTGTTTCCACGTTGTTAGGCTTTTTCTATGCATTTATCAGAGCTGGTATGTACTGGGTTTTTAGATGTGCATTAGTGTGGAGGACAAAATGTAAAAATGAAGTCCCAACCACTTCTGGTTATTACAGATCCCCTGGCACATTTCACAACAATATAAATTTGTTATATTAACCCTTGTGCTTTGGCCTAATTTTAACTTGGATAATTACAATATATTTTTCCTTTTCCTCAGTTGGAGAAACTATTCTTTTTCACTTCCTCTCATGTACTCTTGCATAGTGTTGCTGTTAAAATAGCTGCTGTACTTAACCTCAGTGGCAGGCAAAGTGATCACTAGGTGTGGGGGATGAATTGTGCATTGTTCTTCTTGTTTTGATTTTAGTATTTATGACTGTATGTTGGGGAACAGATTATCTATTAGACAGTAAAAGCACAAAGTAGCTATTGATTTTGGTAACAGGCCACAGTTAAATTACTTTGAAAATTAAAATTTCAGTTTTAAAGATTTTAATTTTTTATTTTATTTTTTAGGACAGCCAAATAGTACTGGATTTTTATAGCCCATTATTACTATTAACTATTTGTAATACCATAGTGTGACACTTCTCCACATATTCTTCGTAGAGATAGTGTTATGATATAAATATGGAAAAACTAAGATATGTTTTATGCAAGGTGGGTCATACGAATTATCATTGGAAAGGTTATGATTTACTGAATGTGATTATCCAATGTATATGCATGTATCATTTCTGTATCTGAAGTTCAAAATATGGACTATGTATCAATTCCAAAAATGTTTGCTCCTGGGGAGTGCTCACCAGACAAAATGCAATAGGTACTAATTTCCCACCTCCCTGAGAAGGTTCCTGGGATGATGCTTTGACACTGCAGGGTCATATGATCGTGTCACCTGGTACTGGATTCCATCCTGGCCTGCTAGTATTTTTCCACAGAAGGGGGGGAGACCAAACTGGTGAAAAAAGGATTCCCGCCATAAATAAATCCTATTTAAGGCAGGGACGTGAGTTAATCAGGGCTCCTTCTTCACTGAATCCCTGCCCAGGATGACTGCTGAGAAGATCTAACAAACAAGGACTGAGGGAGAGAGAAGAGCTGAGGCCGGGCCGGAAAAAGGTGTCAGACCTGTGAAAGAAATACCTAAAATAACATTCAGGGTGAGAAATTATTACTTGTAACCAGTTTCTTAGGGTATTGAGCTCAGTTTGAGTGTTTGTTTCATTTGCTCAGTAATCTGCTTTGATGCGTCTCCTAACTCATAAAATCACTTCAAATCTATCCTTTGTAGTGAAAAAAGTATTTTGTTTTCTGGAACCCAGTTTGTGGAATTCATAACTGCAGGGGGGGGCGCAAAAAGCTATGCAGATCTTTCACCAACTGAGGGAGGGAGCGAATTTTATGACTTTAGTCTGTACCGTTCTCTGTGCAGCGCAAGACAATACAATTTTGGGTTTGCACTCCATGGGGGGAGGGGTGCACTTGAGTGCTGGGCAATTCCTGAGTGGAGTCTTCCCAGTCAGAGCTCATTTTAGTGTCTGTGTCTTTCTGCAGCTGGATGTGTCCCTCCCTGTGTGTGTTCTGAAGGAGGCTTGAGGGCCTGGCTCAGCAGGACAGAGTGAGAGAGCCCATATCACATTAGTAGATGTGCAGGTGAATGAGCCCTGGACACTGTGGCTGATGTGGTTGGGTCCTATGATGGTGTTGCTAGAGTAGATATGGGGACAGAGTATGCAACGAGGTTTGTTAAAGGGATTGGTTGCTGGGTTAGTGTTCTGTGGTGTGGTGTGTAGTTGCTGGTGAGTATTTACTTCACCTACAAGATCTCTATCAAGAATTCTTAAAACTACAATATCCACCTGGAGAAGTGAGGAAACACATTGACAGAGCGAGATGGGTACCCAGAAGTCACCTACTACAAGACAGCCCCAACAAGGAAAATAACAGAGCACCACTGGCCATCACGTACATCCCCCACCCAAAACCTCTCCAGCGCATCATCAACAATCTACAGCCTATCCTGGAAAATGATCCCCCACTCTCACAGGCCTTGGAAGGCAGGCCAATCCTTGCTTACAGACAGCCCCCCAACCTGAAGCAGTGCTGTCTGTGCAAGTATTTCCTGTGTATCTATTGCCATGTCATCTAGGCATCAACATTAATACTATGTTGGACGTTGATATCACAAAACTATCATTCATGATACTAAAAATAATAAAACTGTTTTCCCCCTGCATGGGCATTTGGGGCCACGAGCAAACATTCACACAACACACAGTCAACCTGCGGAACTCCTTGCCAGAAGATGTTGTGAAGGCCAAGACTAAAACAGGGTTCAAAAAGGAACTAAACAAGTTCATGGAGGATAGGTCCATTGATGGCTCCTCTGGATGCCAGAAGCTGAGAATGGGTGACATGGGATAGATCACTTGATGATTATCTGTTCTGTTCATTCCCTGTGGGACACCTGGCACTGGCCACTGTCAGAGTGGGAGGAGAGAAAGGAAAAAAATGAGACAGGTGTTCAGAGGAGCAAGTTCCAAACCCTAAGGGCCTCTGCAGCAACTTTCAATCACCTGACATCCTACAGTGTGATAATGAGACCCCTATAGTTAGGTGGTATCAGAGCAGAGGAGATTGTCTGTGTGAGGTTCATGGAAGAGGGCTTATATAGAGCCAGGATCTTCCTCACCAGACTTTACATTCCACCGGGGCACCTTAGAAACAGTCCATCACTTTATAGGCCGGCAATGTAGAGAATGCCTGTAGAATGTAATGTGATCACAGCTGCTCAGTCTCAGGAGCGGCATGATGCTGCATTTTGCAATAACCACAAGCTGTACAATGGGAAAATTACAGGAGTTGATTCTCAAGCTGCTGTTGAAGTTGCTAGGGGTCCACACTGTACAAATAATGGCAGGACCAGGCCCTACATTAAAACTGCATAATTCCAAAGGAACAAACTTTGTTCTCAGATGCAGATGGTCCCCAGTGACTTGCAACCAACAGGAGTTGTGTGTCAGAGGGCAAAACTGGGTTCACAGATTGTTGTTGTGCTATCAAGATGCGTTCCAATAGGCAAAAACGGGGGGGAGGGAGGAGGAGGGGGAGAAGGAGGGGAATAGTATATTTTCTCTTGGCTAGGTATAGCTAGCTGCACACTTGTTTTGCTAAATTATTTCAACTACTTGAAGAACCAATTTATTTAATATATCACAAGAAAACGGTCATATAGTTGCTACCAGCTCACCTTAGTAGTCTGCTCCTCAGCACTCAAAAGATCTGATCCAAAACATCTGAAAGGCAATGGAAAGACTTCCACAGGCTTTGAAGCACGACCTTAATGAATATTTTGTACACTACAGGTATTAGAACAGCACGTCTACTATTTCCAGTTTTGGGGAGAAAATAGCAACTGTGCCATTCAGTCCCAGGCAACACTTTCTTTGAAACAGGTTAAAATAAGAGTTCATTTTTTTGTTATGTAGGAGCTGCCTTCTCCTCTTCTTTTTCCCCTCGCGTACTGTGTTGTTTTCCCTCCGCTGTCTTCCTACAGAGATTTGTAATTATCAATTTTCTTATTTTGTGTTTTCAGTATCAAAGAAGATGATGGTTCTTGTCATATTTCTCTAGACACATCCCTCTGACATTGCAGGTGGAAAAACAATTCTGCTGTCCTCTGGATTATTTTCCATAGTGTCTGCTCCATCATTATCCTTGAGGGAGAACATCTGTTACGTGGCCAGGAGTTCTCCTTTCTTCTTCTTTAGATCCTATTTCCCTTCGGGACATTCCACATCTTGCTACATTCACACTTTTAGATGTCCTTTGTTCTCTCTCTCTCTCTCCTTGGAGAAAGTTCATTCATTACCTCAATATTTTAAGTGCCTCATTTTTCAAATAAAGTCTGAAGAAATTTAGTAAGGACTAGAAAGGGGTGATCCAAGGGAGAACAGCTGTTAATTTTGCATGTCAATTGAAAGACTTCCATTGACATCAACGGATTTTGGATGTATAGATGCGCACCCACCCACTTCTACACTTAATTTCTACATGATGGGATTCTCCTGGGCATTGACCAAGATGAACACGTGTTTAAGTGCTTTGCTGCATTGGGACCCTAGCCAGGGACACCATTTCACAAAATTTCTGGGTCTCGGCTGAAGTTGTGTCAGCACTCTTGCTTCCGCCTTCCCACTGAGACCATGGCAGCTCATCCGGCCAATCCAATTCTGGAAGGGGGTGGAGGAGTGGTGTGCTGATCCTATCCCGGGGAATGGGGTGGGGAGAGCGGGCCAGGGGCTGCACTGACAATGCAACAGTTAGGAGCTCTTGGCCAAACTGGGCCCCTGGCCTGGCAGGCCAGAGTTAGACACAACAGGTAAGGAGTTATGAGAAGTGGATGTGGGGGTACAAACCAAGATCTGGGGAGGCAATGGCCACCTTTCCCATAGCAAATGAAGCCCCTGACCCTACCTAAAAAGACTAAATAAACTGAAATGAGGGAGTTGAGCTATAAAAGTGTATTTCTCCCTGCAACACACCCAAAATACAAGGGGTACATACATGGACAAATACTCTTTAATAACTAACTGAGAACTCAGGAGAGAAGATCAAAATAAATGAATTTTCTATTCTATTCTATTCTTATGACTATATTTCTATGCATCATATATATACACAACGGTCAGTCCAAGTGCTATTTTCCAGTTAAGAACATTGATAGATAGTGGTTTTATTAGCTTTTAGCCTGTAGCACATGATAACTAAACTAGTCAAATCTAAAGATGCAGCCATTTCTTTTCAAAGCAGTAAGTTGCTTGTATTGTGTAATGAATTTGACATGCTTGCAGATAAGTAAATTACAGCTAGAAAAAAAAACTCTAGACAAGATGTATTGATTTCAAATGGATTAAAAAAAACAGATGCACACACTGTGTAAATGGCCAATATGAAAAACCTCTTAGAACATCAACAATGTCTTGCAGCTTGAAAATTACAGTAAATGTTATGTTCTTTTCTTGATGCCAGGGAATGCGTAAATACCCTTCTCTTTTAGAAGTGACTCCTAATTATGGGTCCACCCTAAGTTCTACTTAAATCAACAGGACTTGTGCAATTGGCTTCAGTGGGAGCATGGTCAGTCTCCAAGGGCCTAATCCAACATCCACTGGAGTCAACGGAGAGAATCCCATTGGCTTCAATAGGCCTTGGATCAAGTCCTAAATTAGCAAACAGTCTAGATCTTCATTTGAATCACTTCCAAAAGTAAGCAATATGAAAAATGTCTTGGTAACTGCTACATTTGTGGAAGGACTAAAACTTAAACTGAGAATTTTACTCATTCCTTATATCTAAAAAAAATTAATGGAAAAAAATATCACCCTCCTTGAGCTCCTTTCCACCCAAACACTCACTTTCTTTAGGCCTGGAAATCTACAGGGAAGCATCATCTGACATTTTACACAGCAACAAAGAAAGGCTATATATGATGTTTTTTTAAAAAAACGTCAAAAAAAAAGAAGGTCCAATGGCATTTTAGAGCAGATTAGGGGATTTATTTATTTAATTTTTGGTGGGGGTTGGCTAGAGGAAGGGGGCTGGTGATTTGTTTTACTCCATTGGGAATGTAATTTGTTCAGACTGTTACTACAGGAGGCCCTCTCCAAAATCTGAGGCCAGATCAATTGTAAAATCAGAGAGAATTCTCAATCTATATATATAAAAGTCAAGTGGTGTATGTATGTGTGTATGTTTGTATGTATGTACGTATGACTGCGAAGTCCTCCCGCACCGTTTGAGCCAGAGACTTGAATTTTGGTACAGTGAGGGGTCTTGGGGTCTAGATGCTGGTAAGGGTCGAAAGATTTTCGGATCTCACCTCTGACGCCCCCCACGGGTGAAAGTCTTTCAGGGCCAATCACATCAACTGGGCAGTTAGGTGGTGATGATGTCATAATACCCCCCTCCAACAGACACCTCACTCGCTCAGCTCACCCCTCCCTCCTCCAACGGAACCCCGGAGATCCCTCAGTTCTCTGCCCCTCCCACCTCCCCAACGGAACCCCGGAGATCCCTCAGTTCTCTGCCCCTCCCACCTCCCCAACGGAACCCCGGACTACATCAGCCCTGTGCCCCCCCCCCCCACCTGCGAAGGTCCCCGGAATCCCTCGGCTCTGGGCCCCCTCCTCCCCTGCGACGGATCCCAGTTGGGTTTGGTGGGACGGTAAGTGAGGTGGGGGTGTCGGATTCGGTCGGGGGGTGAGGTGGGGGTTTCGGGTTTCGGGGGTGGGAAGGTGTCGGGGTGGGTGAGGGGTGAGGTGTGGGTGTTGGCTTTGGTCAGGGGGTGTCAGCTGTCTGCCACCTCCCCACCTCCGACTGACCCGAGCAGCGCCGGGCACTTATGCTAGTAACTAATATTTGAACAATGGACACTTGGGAACAAATATTCAGCTGAGCTCCTTAACTGCTGCAGGGAAATATGTGGGACAGGGGGATTGTTTGTGCTCAACAAAACACTCCACTTTTTGTAAAAAAAAAAAAAAGAGCATTTGAACATACAAATAAAGCCAATGATGGTTCCTGCAGTGTCATTGAGGGAGGCCAGCTGAAAAGTTGGCCCTTGATATCACTGAAGAGCTTCAATCTTATTTTTTAAAATAGTGCTTCTCTTATGTGGACAGTGATTTTCATTTATATTTGGGATGGGTGAACACATTTTACAGATTTTCAAATCTATTCTAGCCCTGTGAGTGTGAAACAGAACTGAAAATTCTCATTTATTCATTCATTCATTCCATGGCTAGACTTCAGTGTCACCTTGACAAAACAAGTTTACAACCTGGTTGAAAAATGGCTTTCCTATTTTGAATGAGGAAGTACTCACCGTCTGGTGTCAAGAGACACTTCTTGTTTCCTACCCTTGATACAAAAGGAGAAGAATTACAGTCATATGGGATTCTCATCCCATGGAAGCAGGCATATTGGTGACTAACAGACCTGATTTTTCTCTGACTCATAAGCAGAACAGAAAACAGGAAAAACTTTTCTGTGAAAGATTTTGGTGAAAAGGATTCTTCCCCCCTCCAAAAACTTTGAAATGTTTCAACCACCTCTGTGCAGGAATTCCTCCACTGAAGTCAACAGAGCTCAAATTGGAGTAGAACCAATTTAAATGAAAGGGGAAACAGGCCCTTTGTGCTGAAGTCATCTGAAGAGAGATGTGAGCGAGAGGGAACAGGAAAACAGGAGAAGGAAAGAAGTCTTACAAAAATAGTTCTCTATACAAGGTGCAACAGTAGGTGCCCTTTATTAGGATGTGTCTGCACTGCAAACCACCCCAAAAATACATCTGCGAGTCTCAGAGTCTGGGTCTACCCACTCAGGCTCATGCCACGGTGCTAAAGATAGCAGTGTAGACATTCCCACTTGGGCTGGATTTGGGCTCAGACACTGACTCCCCCCTTTCCGGATTTCAGAGCCGTGACTCCAGCCTGAGTGGGAATGCTTACACTGCAGTTTTTAGCACCACAGCATGAGCCCAAGTCTGGACATTCAGGCTCTGAGACTCACTGCCATGAGGGGGTTTTGTTTGGTTGGTTGGTTTGGTTTGTAATGCAGACATACCCTTAAATCCCTATTTAGATACCTAAAACATGGCCGGATCTTCAGTGGCGTTGAGCACCCCCTCCCGGTTCTCACTGCAGTCACTTATGAAAGTCAACCTTGTTTTTTAATACCATCCAGCCATTCTCAGAGCTGCTGTAATGTATTGTGGCTGCTACAACATTACAGATTTCCTTAAAATTACCACAGCTGAGGTAGATTAGAAGAATTAATGTTATTTCTGTTGCTGAAGGCAGATATTGTGGAAATGAGAAACTTGGAGATAACATACTATCGTGCAGCAGAGCATTGAGGGGATAATCATAATAAGGACATTTTTTCCAAGGATCCCATCAGAAGCATTAATACTGGGTCAATTTCTCTATATCAGTTTAGTTAAAGCCAAACAAGAGAAGCGATACCTGCTACTGCTAAAGACAAAATTGGCAGCAATATCACTGACAAGTCCTTGGTGCTTACAAGACGTGGTACTACTACCATTACTATAGTTTCGTGCCCCTATTCTTCTAAAGATTGGCATCCATAAATAACGACCCACAAACCCAACTCTCCTACCTGTAGAATGTAAGATTTAGAACAAAGTGGATAAAAAACAGAGCAAGTGGCTACATTATTTCCTTGTTCAATATACCTATTATTTAAGCTTACTGATCAGGTCACACAGGAGAACAAAACAAACACAGGGATGGATTTTAAAATGGAAGGCTGCAACTTGATTAACTTTTAACTTTGGAAGGCGGGAAGGGGGGAGGGACCAATCTCTCCCCAAAACACCATGTATTTATTTGGGTCCAGTGTGATGTTCAATGCCCTCCATGCCAAGTAACCAATATTCTAAGTCAGCCATCTTCAGCCTAACCCCTAGGTTCAGCCCACCTCTGAACCCTCTCTCCCCCTGCAAGAGGAAATACAAATAAGTTACCTCATTCCGGAAAAAGAAATTAAGGTTTCCCCTACTTCCTCCAGGCTAATAAGCTTCACCAGTAATCTCTCAGGTCCCCTCAACACACTGGGCAGCAGCTACAAGTTGCAACAATAATACAAAAACTTACAATTTTTAAATGTTGTCCTTACTGCTCATTAGCTGATAACTGGGCCTTGGGCAGCTGCAAGGAAGGAAAAAGAAAACCCACCAGACACCTTGTCAATCCTACCAGGATCAATTCCTTCCTGGTGACCACCCAGACCCATACACACGCACTATGCTTCCATGATAGAGCAGGGAGGCAGGGGGCAGCAACCACAGAAGAAAAGCTGCTGCATTTCCTAGGGGTGGGGGAGGAGTATGGTTGGGGGTGTGTGCAAGTGACACTCAAGTCTCCCCTCCACCTTCCTGACCTAGCTAGGGGCAGCAGGGAGAGACTGACATATCTCTGTTTCCCCTACCTCCATCCCCCGCTCCCAGGTACAGCCTTAATACACATTCTGGACAGGATAGGAGGGGGAAGACACACATGTTCCATTATCCCTAATTTCTTAGGACCCCAGGCATTGTCTTTACCCTCCATCAGTTCAATCACACCTCCTCTTAGTGACACTGGGGGAAACTTTGTGATGAACACCTTAATCATAATGAATCTGGACCAATTATTTGTAGCACAAAGGAAAAGGACAGTATGGCATCCGCAAGTTGAGCTTCTGTGGTCAGTAAACTGGATACTGGCCATACCCTCTATATATGGCACCAGAGCATAAGAAGAGATTGATACTGTTCAGGATCATACCTCTAATGTCAACCTAAAAACCATTTGTGTAAACAGGCCCTTGAGGATGAACATAAGATTGGCCGCACTGGGTCAGACCAAGGGTCCATTCAGCCCCGTATCCTGTCTACTGACAGTGGCCAATGCCAGGTGCCCTGGAGTGAGTGAACCTAACAGGTAATGATCAAGTGATCTCTCTCCTGCTGTCCATCACCACCCTCTAACAACAAGAGGCTAGGGACACCATTCCTTAACAAACCTGGCTACTAGTCATTAATGGACTTAACCTCCATGAATTTATCCAGTTCTCTTTTAAACCCTGTTATAGTCCTCACCTTCACAACCTCCTCAGGCAAGGAGTTCCACAGGTTGACTGTGCGCTGTGTGAAGAACTTCCTTTTATTTGGTTTAAACCGTCTGCCTGTTAATTTCATTGGGTGGCCCCTAGTTCTTATATTATGGGAACAAGTAAATAACTTTTCCTTATTCACTTTCTCCACACCACTCATAATTTTATATACCTCTATCATACTCCCCCTTAGTCTCCTCTTTTTCAAGCTGAAAAGTCCTAGCGTCTTTAATCTCTCCTCATATGGAACCTGTTCCAAACCCCTAATCACGTTAGTTGCCCTGCTCTGAACCTTTTCCAATACCAGTATGTCCTTTTTGAGATGAGGAGACCACATTTGTACACAGTATTCAAGATGTGGGTGCATCATGGATTTATGTAAGGGCAGTAAGATATTCTCTATCTTATTCTCTATCCCTTTTTAAATTATTTCTAACATTCTGTTTGCTTTTTTGATTGCTGCTGTACACTGCGTGGACATCTTCAGAGAACTATCCATGATGACTCCAAGATCTGATTAGTTGTAGCTAAATTAGCTGCCATCATATTGTGTGTATAGTTGGGGTTATTTTTTCTGATGTGCATTACTTTACATTTATCCACATTGCATTTCATTTGCCATTTTTGTTTTCCAATCACTTTGTTTTGTGAGATCTTTTGGAAGTTCTTCACAGTCTGGTTAGGTCTTAACTATCTTGAGCAGTTTAGTATCATCTGCAAACTTTGCCACCTCACTATTTACCAGTTTCTCCAAAACATTTATGAATAAGTTGAATAGGATTGGTCCTAAGACTGCCCCTTGGGGAACACCACTAGTTACTCTTCTCCATTCTCAAAATGTATACAGTGAAACCTCGATATAACGGACTAATTTGGGCGAGGGGGTGTCCGTTAAAACTGAAAGTCCGTTATTTAATAATTTTTTAAAATTATTAAATAACGGACTTTCGGGTGACAACGGACACCCCCCCGCCCGAATTAGTCTGTTATATGGAGCCAGCCCACCCCACCCCCTCCCCCCCGCCCGGCTCCCCGCTGCGGGGAGCCGGGCGGGGGGGGTTGACAGCTCCCGCCTGGCTCCCCGCAGAGGGGAGCCGGGCGGGAGCTGTCAGCCCACCCGCCCGGCTCCCCGTTGCGGGGAGCTGGGCGGGGGGGCGGGGGGGGGGGGTTGACAGCTCCCGCAGGGGTCCCCGCTGCGGGGAGCCGGGCGGGAGCTGTCAACCCAGCCGGCTCCCTGCGGCGGGAGCCGGCAGCCCCCAATAACGGATTTCGGATGCATCGGAAATTTTGTCCGTTGCATCCGAAGTCCGTTAAATCGGGGTCCGTTAAATCGAGGGTTTACTGTAATTGATTCCTACCCTTCGTTCCCTATCTTTTAACCAGTTCTCAATCCATGAAAGGATTTTCCCTCTTATCCCATGACAATTTAATTTACGTTAGATGACAGAGATTGTTAGTGACAATTTTTTTAACAAGGGTGACAATATCTGAAGCCAGAAATACTATAGTTATCATTTCTGTTTTTATCTCGACTCCTTTTCCTACTTCAACTAACTCCATAAGTCCACCCCCCCAAAAAAAAGTGAAGCTTTCAATTAGATTGTCACAAGTGTCCAGATATAAGAAGTTTACATATCACATCTTTAAGAACAGAAACAATACTTCCTGAGAACTCATCATCATGACAAACCCATTGCTCTCACTAAGATCTGAGAGGGGAATTATGGATTTTATGTCCTTTCCAGTGGTTGTGAATAATGGTTGGTGGATGCTCACTTAATGCAGCACAGCATTCCCCTGTGATTTCACTTCCCCTATGTGCAAAATCAAAGCACACTGAACCGTGCGAGTCTCATGCAAGTACTCAGAGGGTCGTGGTCATAGACTTTCTTTGTCTTCGTTTACTGTAAACACTTGCAAGGCCACCTGCAAATGGCACTGCTGAGTCTGAAAGCCTTTGCCAGGTCTCTTATTGTATGAATTGTGTCAACAACAAATGAGAGGATGTCCTTCTTCTTGACAAGGATGCATTTTAGTGTCAATGTTCAACCTCTGTCAAAGCACTTAAGAAGGGTGACTTTACACATTCTGGCATGTTTTACACACTCCATCTTGTAATTAGGAGTTTCTGGGAAATGAATGAAAAACAGCAAGTACAGAATACAGTTTCATTTACCAGAAAAGAAAAATGTGGATCATTTAGTCAGTCTCCTGAGGCTCTGATTATTGTGGTTAGCCTACAAACAAGCTTACCATATATCCTCTCTTGCACCTGACAAGTATTCCTATCGGTCCAAATTCTGAGGCCTATTGGGAATTACTAGGGGGATAAAGTAATAGCCAACATGAATACGGGTACCAGTATCTGGCCCCGTATATTTCTTTTATTTAGGAGATGACACAACTCACAATACTGTATTATAAATGTATGTGCACAATTTTTGGATCTTCTAACATTTTAGCAGGTTTCTTACTCAAGTCTGTGCCAGGGGTGAAAGTAAAAGTAAGTTCTTACTGGTATGGGGCTGGGCTGGTGCCGGCTTTGGACCCGGGAAGGGGCAGGGCCTTGGGTATAAGGGGCGGGACTGGGGGTCAGAGCCGGCACCAACCCAGCCCCGTACGGTTAAGTGCCCTCCCCCTTCCCCTCCCCGGCCAGGGTAGCAGTGGCAGCTGCGGGCTCCAGATACAGTTTAAAGGGCCCAGGGCTGGAGTGGTAGAAGCAGCGGGAGCCCCGGGCCCTGTAAATAGCCCCCAGAGCTCTGCAGCCACTACCCCAGGGCTCCGGCAGCAATTTAAAGGACCTGGGACTTTAAATCGCCACCTGGGGAAGCTGGGCCACCCCAGTTCGGTGCACCGGCTCTTGCCAGTACACCATATCGGGGTGTACCAGCTTATTTTCATCTCTGGCCTGTGCCCACAATTCCTTTGCATTTCATAGTCTCTAGTACACATTCAGTAGCCAAGCTCCCACTGTTGTTATTTAGCTGGATTATACAAAAAGGATGGGAATACACCTTGTACCTCCAAGCTTTGCCCTTTCATCTTGGTGTCTGCCAGTTTTCCCAAATTGGGTGAGTGACTATTTTTGGCAATTGTGACATTGTGTCCTGGCTTGCTTTGAAGCTTATAACCACTCCTTTTTTGTGGCCAATCTTTTTGCTGTACTGGCATTTCACACATTTTAATCCAGAAGGGACCATCATGCTCATCTAATCTGATTTTATGCATAACACAGGCTTTAGAATTCCACCCAATTATTCCTGCATCAAGACCTTAACTTCTGGTTGGGCTAGAATATATCTTTTAGAAATGCATCCAATCTCGATTTAAAAGACTTCATGTGATGGAGAATGTACCACATCCCTTAGTAAACTGTTTCAATGGTTAATTACCCTCACAGTTTAAAATGCACACATTATTTCTAATCTGAATTTGTCTACCTTCAGCTTTCAGCCACTGGATTTTTATGTTTTCCTTCTGTTGGATTAAACAGTCCTCTACTACCAAAAATCCTTTTGTAAATAATTTTAGGCCATGATCAAGTCACCTCTTCACCTTCTCCCTCACATGTTACATAGATGGATTTGAGAAAAACAATTTTATAACCCTTTTCTGAATCCTTTCCAACCCTTCAGCACTATTTTTCAAGAGTTGATATCAGAACTGGACATAGTACTATTCCAGTAAAGGTCTGATGAATACTTCATAAAGTGGTAAACACACTTCCGTTCTTCTACTCACTTGTCCCGTTTATACAGACAAGGATCACAAGTGCTCTTTTAGCCATTGGTCATATTGGTTATCCACCATGTCCCCTAAATCTTTTTCTGAGTCACTGTTTTCAAACAGAATCTTCCATCATGTAAGTGTAATGTATCTTCCTTGTTTCTAGATGTATGATCTTTTGTTTAGATCGGGGTGGGGAACCTTTTTTGTGCCAAGGGCCATTTGGACATTTATAATGTCCTTTGTGGGCCGCTCCTCCCCACCCCACCCCACCCCCACCCCCCCCCCCCGCACCCCGGAAGCCCAGGCTGGCAACGGGAGCTGAGACCCCAGCTGGCAAGGGGCCAGCGGGGGAAACCCCAAAGCAGTGGCAAGCGGAGTGCTTAGCCCTGCACTGCTTTGGGGTTTCCCCGCTGGCCCCTTGCCAGCCAGGGTCCTGCCGCCTGCCCCAGTCAGCTCCCGCTATCAGCCTGGGTGTAGGGGGTGATGTTGCTTTACCCCCGCCCAGCCTCCCATCTAACTGCTTTTCTTCCCCCACCCCCACCCCTGCCTGGCCCGGCCCACCCCACCGAAGCTAACCTCCTCCCCCCTCCCAACCCAGCCTCCTGCCCCCCATGCCTGACCCACCCAGCCCAGCCTCCCCCCACCAAGTCTCCTTCCCTCCTGCACCCACACCTCGCCCACCCCGGCCTCCCCCCCACACCCTATTGACCGTCGGCTCCCCGCGGCACCGGCGCCCCCCCCCAAGTTCGAGCCCCCCCCCCGGCGGCCCACACGCATCCCTGGCCGGCGGCTCCCCCAGGCGCTTGCCGGCCCCAGCGCAGAGCCACGCCCACCTGCCAGCGGAGCGCAGAGCCACCCCCGTGCGTCCCTGGCCGGCGGCTCCCCAAGGCACTTCCGGCCTCTTTGCCGAGTGCGGAGCCGCCCCAGGCCGCTAAGCGGGGGCAGCTCCGCGTTCGGCGAAGGGGCCGGGAAGCGCCTGGGGGAGCCGCCCCCGCCTGGCGGCCCACGCGCATCCCTGGCCGGCGGCTCCCCCAGGCGCTTGCCGGCCCCAGTGCGGAGCCACGCCCGCCTGCCGGCCGGAGCGCAGAGCCACCCCCGCGCGTCCCTGGCTGGCAGCTCCCCGAGGTGCTTCTGGCCTCTTCGCCAAGCGCGGAGCCGCCCCGGGCCGCCAGCGGGGGGGCGGCTCCGCGTTCGGCAAAGGGGCCGGGAAGCGCCTGGGGGAGCCGCCGGCCAGGGATGCGCGCGGGCCGGACGGAAGGCTTTGGCGGGCCGTATAAGGCCCGCGGGCCGGAGGTTCCCCACCCCTGGTTTAGATGTATTTAAACACATATTGGTTAGGTGAACCCAGTTTAACAGATAATCCAGATTGCCCTGTACACCTGCCTTTTTTACCACCTTTTTTTTGTCATCTGAAAACTTGACCAGCAATATTTTTTTAAAAAAATTCCAAATCATTAATAAAGATATTGAATAGCATTGGGCCAGAAACAGAGCCCTGCAGGATCATTCTAGAAATTGAATGATCATTTCCCATTTACAGTTACTTTGAGATCACTTAGCCAGTTTTTAATCAATTTAACATATGCTGCATTGATTTTGTACGGTGCTCTTTTTTTTAATCAGAATGCCATGAGGTACTAAGTCACATGCTTTTCAGAAGTCTAAGAATATTATGTCAATAGTTATCTTTGTCAATTAAACTTGTAATCTCAAACAATGATATCAAGACATTTACCATAAAATCATGTTGACTGGCATTAATTATGCTACCATCCTTTAACTCTTTTACTGTTGGCATGTTATATTAGCCTTACCATGATTTTGCCCAAGATCAGTGTCATGTCAACTGGCCTAAAGTTACTCAACACATCCCATTTCTTCATAGGAGATCAAATATTCTTCACTTCTGTAAGCCATAACCATTTCAAGAGACACATTTGAACCACCCCACTAAGCTACATAAATGTCAAAATGATACCATACATATTTCCTTCTGAAATAAGTTATTAGGTTAATACTTTTTCTTTTGACTTTCAAAGCCATCTGTGTGTTGTAGAAATTAGCCTCAAATGTGTGCAATTTAAAACCCATCATTTTAGACAATATGTACAATCAATTTGAAATGATTTAGAAACAGCCAAGTAAACTGCCTCATTTAACCCTTACATGAGAAAGGATGGTGAAGATAATAAAAGCATATACATGCAGTGGATTACAACTGATTGAAGTAGTGATGAATGAGATTATTGAGGTAGGTATTCATAAAGCAAGATAACAAAACCTCACTTTATTTCATACCGGAGACCAAAGTGCACAGCTCAAGGAGACGATTCAAATTATCTCAGAAAGAAACCATTGTACTTTGAAACTTGGCTGTGAATTATTCATCTCTATTACATATTGCAATCCAAGGTTTTCACATGGACAATTCCCACACAACTCTGCACATTTTTTTTCCATACATAAAAAAGGAAGTCATTGTGGGCTGTCTTTTGTGACTGGTTCTTGGGGTATCCAAGACTGAGAGTCACCTTGTTACCTCCCTCTTCCCCCACCACCTCCCACAGCCTGCAGTAAGGGGAATCTTGCTCGTGCTTAATTAGGACATCAGTTCCCTCATATCTCCAGTCTGTTAACCACCTAAGCCATCTCTGACTTTGCCTTACAGATTAACATCCGGTGTACCCCACTCCTTGAGCCCCTTTGGCACATTCCCGTGTAGTGTTCAGCCCCTTATCCACTAAACACCAAAAGAAATACCAGATCTACTGTCCCCAAAGGAAGAGTGTACCACCAGCTTGTGTGATTCAACTCAGGATCAGCTCCTTGTATAATACCAGAGCACTGTGATATATGTATAGTGAAAACAACAACTATTACCAGACCCAAGATTCAAGAGATAGTAAGTAAGGATAGTGAAAACAACAGGATTACCATATAAAACAAAATCATAACTCAATTTCCAGAAACTAAAAGTACCATAACAGACTAATGTAAAGACATTCATCCCCCCTTAAATGTCCTTTGGAGAGTTTCAATCAGCCTGGTTGAGATCCAGTTCCATAAATGTACATGCACTGTCCACGTACTTCCTACCTGCAGCATCAACAGATGTCTCCTTGTCTTCTACTCATATCCCCAATGTTCACAGTCTGTGCTAAGAGGATAGTAAAAAACTTCATCACCTGTTTTCCTGAGTCCTGTTTCTTCCCAGTTGATTTCACACACCCCTGTTGACTTTGTATTTAGATTGGGTTTTGATTGTGTTGGCTGACAATGCTTAATTTACATCCGGATCAAGAGGTAGGTGAAGAAACATTTTTTGTCTGGAAAAATTGGAAAGAGTCCAGAGAAGGGCAACAAAAATGATTAGGGGCCTGGAGTGCATGACTTATGAGGAGAGGCTGAGAGAACTGGGATTGTTCAGTCTACAGAAGAGAAGACTGTGGGGAGATTTGATAACTGCTTTCAACTACCTGAAAGGGGGTTCTAAAGAGGATGGATCCAGACTGTTCTCAGTGGTAGCAGATGACAGAACAAGGAGTAATGGTCTCAAGTTGCAGTTGGGAAGGTTTAGATTGGATATTAGGAAAAACTTTTTCACTAGGAGGGTGGTGAAGCATTGGAATGGGTTATCTTGGAAGGCGGTAGAATCACCTTCCTTAGAGGTTTTTAAGGTCAGGCTTGATAAAGCCCTGGCTGGAATGATTTAGTTGGGGATTGGTCCTGCTTTAAGAAGGGGGTTGGACTAGATGACCTCCAGAGGTCCCTTCCAACTCTAATATTGTATGAATCTATGAAAACCTGTTTTTTTACCCTGTTTTGATATAGACTTTAGGAACATATTGTCAGTACACATACCTAACTTCTTGCATAGTATATGTTTCATATCAATGACCAATATGACCCTGGTTTTCATCTAAAACATCACATGATATTCTTTGATGAATCGGGATATTCTTGTACCCTCCTTGCCAGTTGGTACTGAGGGGTTTGTGAAATCACACGAGTGTGCACCTTTTTCTTCTACCGCATGTCATGTATTTCACTACCTATTTTTAACAATTTGGTTAAAATTGCACATTCTATTTCCAGTTCCAGCTAACATCCAATGAATCAGAGAAAAATAAAGTGCATATTTTAGCCCTTAACTCCTCATAGCAGACATTTCAATCTAGGATATTAAGAGCCCAGATACAGACGGGATTTTGCCAAATTTCTAACATTTAAAAGCAACAAGCAAATGCCTGCGGTAATTGATACAACCTTCTTGAGCTACATTTTTTTTTAAAAAAGGTTAACAATATTTCTGCTCACAAAATTTAAAAATGCCTGAAGAAACTAAGTGGCCTCAGAGGTTTAAACTAGCAAACTATAAAACAGCAAAGATATATCCATAAGCATAAACTCACTCACAACCATAACAAAATATCTATCAAATTACAATCATTATTCAGGGTCTGAGACTTACGCTTAACAGAATTAAATTTCAAAAACTCAGTGAAGTGTAAGCTTGTTTAATTAAAGCAAGCTGAATTTTATTTGCACTGCATAGTTAAGAATACTACCTATATCATCACATTTCTGTTCTATGGCTTAACTCCAGTTGTATATTAAAAACATACTTGAACACACTGGTTTGTAGTTCATTACAAATGCTAACAGCTTACACTATTTACTGAAATATTTTCCTCCTCTGAGATATTTAAATGTGTATTAAAGGTGCTTATGTGGCACCTGTGAATGAGAGCATTAGTGAGCCTCTCAGCTGATTTTAACTCTGTTGATGCCAGTGGAAAAATAACCACATGCCAAGATAAAAATATGCCTCTTACAGTGTGACCTAAAGATATCTAAAGTGGTATTTTCCTGACCAAGTCCTCCAGCCTGGAGGTTGCATTACTATGAAAGAAAGTAGTTAAGGGTGCTCAGCACCTTGCAGCATCCTGGCCAAAAATGTCTCTAAAGTAGAAGATGATATATCCACCCATATGACAATCCTCAAACCATTAGCCCCATACTCCAACATGGAATAACATTAAAAATCAGAAAGCCCTTAAACTGTATTAATCCATGTGTTAAAATGTAATTGGTCACCCTGCAATCAAAAGTGAACAAAGAACACAAGATTCTACTGATTTTCATGTCAATAAGTGGTCTTATTTCTAAGATCATGTTTTGTAAGGATAAATTCAAAATTAAATACAAAACAAAAATGCAAATATACATTAAATAAAGATATTGCATCTCTTATATTGATACATTACTATTAAAAATGAATCTTCTATTGCAATTGACATTTTCTATGATTTATATGCAAAAAATGTATTAGGAATGTGGGTAAATTTTTTTAAAAAAAATTTTTTTTGTCTGAATTGCTCCATAAAATGTGTAAACTTGAAAGATGATAAAAATAACATGGTAGTGAAAACACACACAAATTCATGACCATTGTTCAGTGTCCCTAAGTGCACAACTGTAGAGAGATTGTATAGAGTTCTGCTGTTAAGAGCTCTTCATATTTTCAGCTTATTCAGCAAAAATGTGAAGTCAGAGCATATTTTCTAGCTAGCTGCTTAAAGCCCCAACATTCTGCTGAGAATTATATTGTCTCTTGCTACTCCATGAAACATTATTCCCAAAGAGCTATGAGAAAGTGTTCACATCCTCTGCAAAAATAGACATGATTAATATGTTTTAGCTAAGTTTGCAAAATGGCAAAGATTTGTGGCTTTATATCTCAACATTCTGGTCTATCTCCTGGTGGCAATTTTTTTAGTGAGTTTTCAGTCTCTGTTTATTTAAATGTGTGATGGAACAGTCATTAACAAAATATATTCCTTTTAGTGCATTTTGTTCCCAGTCTCAAATCGCATATTCAGTGAAACTTACCCAGCAATCACAAGGCAAATCTATTGTCCTAAGGGCTGGGGAAAAAAAATAAAAATAAAAAGACTGGCAATGGCTGAGCATATTACCACTTTGTCACTTGTTTTTAATATAAAAGGCTACTAAAGGACTGAAACAGAACACATTGAAGATCAGATTTATCATTGGCTTCAATGGGTTTTGGATCAGATCCCTTTGATCCCTACCCACTAGGAACTAGACTAAGGGTTCTGCCACTGCTCAACCCAGGCAGGATTCACATCAATGATACAGAAATAAAGTCTTCTCCATCACATTTCACCATTCCTCTCAGCAATTGACTTTCCCCAAAAGTTTGTGCAGGACCTTCTTCTACTCAGGTTTCTGTATAATGCTAATATCACCATATCTCTGCCGGCTTCAGAATTATAGTAATAACAACTGCCAATAGTGTCTCTAGTTTCAATATTTTCTGCTTCTATCATTTCAAAAATTGTTTTTTCCTTACCATATTATTGGGTGACCTGCTGATGTTTCTTGGAGCAACTGAAAATATTTCTATTTATTTTTATGCTTCCCATCACCTTTTTGCCCCTTACAGTCAGTCTGACATGACTAAAAAGCTACAGAAGAGAGAAGATCTGCCTTCCAAATTTGTACTGCCCATTACATATATAGTACATTTTTGCCATAATGTAATATAGCATCAGAATTCCTCTCGACTGAGAAGTCTCTTGGACCTGAAATAGGCACGTGATACTGTCTCAGGCATGTTAACCAATCTATTCTTTTAAAATGATTGATCAGCTAGGACAGAACTAGTGTCAACTAACCCTGATCAGGAAATTACTTTTTTTGCCTGTAAAACATTTAGATGAAAACATTTTCCTTTCAACGTTTTTCTTCTTTTCTTCATGAAAAAAACTGAAAATCAGAACCCTCCTTCCCCAAATATTATTCAAAAAATGGATTTTGATATTTTAAACTAAAATTTCCATTTGTCAAAAATATTTTTCATCAAAAATATTTTTATGGAGAAATTTCAACCAGCTTTTAGCATCCACCTATTTCAAGTTTTGAGCAAGTGGACATGACTTCACTTTCTCTGTTTACTGAAATGACTTAGTGCTTAGCATGACTTCGTAGTGAGAGTCACATTATGACTAAAATTATGACTACCGATTAGAACTGTCAAATATATAAGATCAATGTATGAACTTCCCCAAAAATGTAAATGGATTTCATTTAATATATATCATTGTATGGATTTTTTTTTCAGTCAACACCGCAAAGTAACTGAATTCTGGCATGGTAAAGTATTCTAGATATTGTTATATGAAGGAATTAACATTTTATGTGTATATACCCTTTGTACAAGATGAAGCATAGATTTGTTCAGGCATTGACTGGGACTCAGGACATCTGGGTTCATTTCCCAGCTCTGCCCTAGATTTCTTGTATGATCCTGGACAAATCACTTATTCCATCCATACCCGGGAATACTATGTCCTTCTTCCAGCCTGTCTGTCCCCTACATTAAGATTTTAAGGTCTTCAGAGGATACTGTCTCTTCCTATATGTATGTTCCATAACTAGCACAATGGGGCACTGATTTTTTGTGGGGTCCTCTGAAACAGCTTCGGCTACTGAAATGCAAACAATAAATAATGGTACCAGCATTCAGCTAGATTCAGAAACTTACTCCTGAAGCATTAATTGTATTCCCTTATTAAAATTTTGCCACCAAATGGAAGAGAAATTTGGAGGAATTTCCTTACCTCTAATAGAATCGCTTCTTCTCTGGAATATGCAAAATCATCCTGAAAGGGGGTCATAGAAATGCTTCTGAAGAGCAACTGTTTAACTTTGGAATGCACCACATGGCACTGAGTTTCAGGTATTAAAAAACTAAATCAGATACTCTTGGACTCCTCTGCAAGGCTAAAAGTTCCTCAGCCCCATTCTCTGCTTCCCTTCCTCCCATTTCAAATTATACAAGTCTAACATGGTGCATGAAAGAAAAAGAAATATTTTCAGGTAATGCATATAACATATGTTTGCTTGCCATGCACTGATGCCCCCTTTCTTGGCTATGATAGCAAGGAAACATTTTCATTTAAATGGGAAAATATATTAATATCATTTCCAATACCTCTGCTACCCACTACTTGTTTTATGGAGTTTATAAGAGATACAGAATAAAAATCATAGAAACTCCTTGTTAAAATATTGGCAGCGCACTCCTGACTAGGTTGGAAAAGAATTCATTGCATAACATCTACATAGATTTAATCAAGGGAGCTGAACTAAAACAGTCTGCATTTCCCCTGCAGCATGCCCAAACTACAGTGGGTGCATAAACAAACATGCATCCTTTGATAATTAAATACTCAAAATGGAAGGTCAAAACAAATTAGCAGCCATTTGCATTTTTGTGACAGAATATATTTCCCAGTTTCATGCATATCAAACATGTAGACTGCAGTACAAACATGTGGAATTTTCTAATTAAGAACACTGGTACTTTGTACTTTAAATATATCAATTTCTAGATGATACAACCAGTCATTTGCTACAATTCAATCATTTGTCTCCAAAGCTGTACAACACTTGTATTGTGTAATCAATTTGACTTGCTGGTAAATAATTAAATTAAAAACTAGTGACAAAAAGCAGGCAAGTTTTATTGATTTTTAATGGATAAAAACCCAGACCTCATCTCAACTGAAGCATTCAATATTAAAAACACTTTACAACATCAACCATATCCCGTTGCTTGGATACTTCCTTCACTGGCAATACGCTGCCTCACCACATCTTTATGTGTCTAGCAGTGAAACAATTCTAACGATTTGGCTAGAAAAGAAGACCAGTGTTCCAGACACAACTGTGGAGGGACACGTCTTCCAAATAGCTCACCAGGACTTAGCAGCTACCAAAGTAAAGCAGAGCATTCCTGGATAATTCTTCCAGGTTTTACATGGAGCCCAGTGCTCACTAATATAGGACTTTAATATAGGATTAAGCCACTGGGCAGCTTGGGTTCAGTGATGACTTTCACTGCCATGGGGGAAGTTTAGAGGGGCCTTGTGCTTCAGAGAGGATCAACATTTCCCTGAGCAGCCTGGTGTTTTAGGGGGCAAGTGCAGCCTACTCTCCTCAGTGCTCCAAACCTCCACTGCATTTTTCTCCCATTTTTTGGAACAGCCAGCAAACTGAAACACAAGTCATTTTCCAGTGTAACTACGAGCCAGGATCTACCCAAACCTGAAGATGAGCCTGTGACAGGGTGCACCCCTCTGCTACTTGTTAGTATACAGGCTTGCTTGTCAGCCTGAGATAGAATTTGGGGTTTGACTTTTTGATACTCTTATATTTTATACTAATATGTGTGAAGAACAATGAACAAAGACACTACATGTTGAAGTGACAAAGAGTCCTGTGGCACCCTAAAGACTAACTAAAGTATTAAAGCATAAGCTTTCATGGGCTAATACCCACTTCGTCGGATGCATGCAGTGGATGCATAAGAAAAGGTAGCATCTCTGCCAGACACATGTGATTGGCAGGAATGATTTGGGGTAACCTGGTAGCTGACAGAAGCTACCTCAGTCAGTTTCCAAGGTTTTCTTTAACAACTTAGTTGTGAGGATGCCAACCATGGCAGGGAAGGGCTGCTCAGGAACACAGCCAGGCAGAGGCTCAAAAGAAAGCCCTGCTGAAGGATCCGAGATGATGATGTGCATCTTCTCCCCTGTCATCATCCAACCCTGCCCCTTCCAGCATCACTACTCTGCTGGTGTGCGTACCTTTTCACCACAACAGAAAACGGGCACTTGATTCAGCTCTCCTTAACAAACACACAGCCACAGCATATAATGAAAAGGCACCAGGAATACACTACTGGAGAAGCAGATAGAAGGGAGATGTTTCAGTCTGAGCAGTGTATTAACTAATCGGCATACGAAACAAGGACACCGCTACCAAAGTTAGAAGTGTCACAGTAATCTCAAAGCCCCTGATTTGCCAATCCCAAGCAATCAAAAATCATGAGATTGGCTTAAAAATCATGATGGTTTAAAAAAAACATAGAAAAATAATCTGCATGTTCTTGGTTTTTGCTTTCTGGTTTCTGGGTCATGTTTTCAAGCTTTTCTCTGCAACCACGAGAGCGACAAACTTAATTTATAATTAAGAAATCAGAGATTCTCCTCTAATAACTTCTATCCAGAAGCTGGGGCTGTAAGGAAAGCACCAGTTATTGCAAGACTTGGGATAAAATTAAATGAGTTGGCAACACCCGAGTAAAATGCTTCCGTTCCCAGGTCAGTTCAGCTTTCGGGAGCAGAAGCTCCAGATTGTAGCTTCAGTGCTACAGCTGGATCCTGTAGATGGGCCTCCGCTACTCACTCAAAGAGTCAAAAGGACTTTGCATGGGCACCAGATGCACCCTGCATGGCTCTAATTGCAGGATGGAAGTTGTAAGAGGCAGAGGCGTAGCAATACATGTCCAGTGTTTTACCTGACTTTGTGCAGGACACTTATAACAGATTGCCTTTACGCTGAAAGAGCGCTGTATTGCAATGTACAATATCCCTTTTGAGTGCTATAGAGATAGACACCTTAACGATCCTCCCCGGAGGCTGGCAGCTGATGCTTCTCCAGAAGCTCTTCAGAAGCAGCCAGGGCTGATTTCAAGATTTGTTTCACTGAGGGCATATCAAGAGCAGAGTGAGCTCCCAACATAGCTTTTTTTAAAAACAGAAAATAAATCTCAAAAGCAGCTCAGCTGTCAGCGAGACACTGCTGAACAGGTGGCACAGAGACTGCAGCAGGCAAAAACAAGCCAGTCTGCAAAGAGGAGAAAGAAAAATCACATTGTAAAGACATGAAACATTATTTTGGGAAACGTCTTAAAGCCATGGAAAACAAAGTGACAAATAGTCACGTCTCTCTTATTCTACTACTCAAGTATGAGTCTTCCCCGTCAAATTGGAGACCCTCGCACCCACTCCAGCCCTTTCACACTGGGTGAGATCAGGATAAGGGGCCCTAAAAGCCCTGATTTCAACCAGGGGAGGATTTCCCCAATGCAGGTACTGTGAATATAGCTATAACAGGGCCTGTCAAGGACCCAAATCCTGGCTCGGGTGCAGTGCAGGGGAGCCGGGAGAGGCATGATAGGAGCAAGGCCCACAATGCTGTGGAGCGGCTGCTGTAACAGACAGCCCCACCCAAGAGCTGTGTAAATTACAGTTGGGTCACTCCAGTTCCTAGAGCAGCTCGGGATCAGAGGGCATAAAAGTGGCTTCATGCCACCTTTGCTCCCGCCTCTTCCCCCGCACTGCGAGTTCTGTGCTATTTGAGGTGCAGCACACAATCTTCTCCCTCTCATGAGGGGGAGATTTTCTTTTCAGCTGGCCAGCCCCACAAACTCGAGCCAGGTTTTCCTTCTTTCCTCTCCATCACCAGCTGTAATCAGGTTCCGCAGGCCAAATCCTGGGGATTGCCCAGCTACAACAGAGGGCAAAATTAGATTCTATTCTCCCTTGTGCAAGTTCTACCCTTCTCTCTCTCCCGTAGCTGTGTCAGTTCTTCAGAGCTAACAGGAGTTAAAAGCAATAAAAGCTTATTTGCCTTACTAAAGTCAGCAGTTAAGCCTATGGACACACACAAGGAGCAGACTGGCAGAGAGAAATGATGCTATTTTTACAGTGTCACCTTTCAAAGAAGTTAAGTTGTTTTTCAGAATGAAAAGATCTATCAACAATACAGAAAAATATATTTTAATGTAATTACAATTCATATATAGAGTTCATAGTGGCTGGTGTACAACAAACTGAGTATGATGGCCTTCAAGAAAGACACAAGACTTTAATTTTGTTTTTCTTTTCATTTGTCAGGGTGCTTCTCTCTTCACTTTGCTTCATTCCAGGCAACTAGACTATCTATGGTTTTTCTGGCAACAGAAATGGTTGTTTTATCAACAGCCCTGATTTTCTATGCCCATTGCTGCTAGCTTAGTAATTTATGTTTTTAATTTTTCTATGGAGCAACTAGTTATATAAAATTAATAACAAATAAAATAAGTAAATATGTTCATACCATGAAGATATAACAGAGGCTGTGCTTATTGGTCTATAGATGTCCTAGGTTCCTGAAAGGCCACCAACCAATGGCCTTTGACTCTTAATGCATTGAACGAATGTGCATTCATTGACCAATAAAACAAACCCCATCATGTCTTAATGTGACAACAACACTCTTACAGGTTGCCTTAAAGTTCCCCATTTTCTCTTTCTTTCTTTCCTTTTTTTTTTTTGCGGTTTTCTAGTGGCTTTGCTTCTCCTATACATGCCTTTCTTTCCATGCCTTTCTTAGTACTACATATCTTTGGTTTTAGCCAGTGACACAGCCAAATCAGATTTAAAGCCCACTGATGGGAATATTGTGAGAGTCAGATGCACAGTATATGGCCCCAAATAAGTACCCCTTCCTGCAATGTCCAACCATGTAGTGAGAGTTGGAGCCTCAGTCTTGTTTCTGCTTTTCACTTTCATGGTGTGACCCAGGCATAACTTCAGTGGAATTACACAGATGTTCAGCAGCTTGAGAGGAAAATCTCACCCTAATTAATAAGGATTGTTCCTCCCTCGCTATATACTATAGAACAATGACAAATTTGAAGAGCAGTCCTGCACAAACTTATAAAAAAACCTAACAGGAAAAGATACAAGGGGAGAATTCTTATCGTGGGGATTCAATAAATATTTTGCAGGTAGGGCACCAAGTTATTAAAATCTATGGACTAGTTCCACAGTAACTTGTGCACAAGCTAACACACACATAATTCACTCCATTGCTAGTCAGATGAGAACCTAAGCACATGGCATGTACTTAAACATAAGCATGTGTCTAAATGCTTTGCTGAATCAGGACCTACTGGTGCAGTGCTAGGCTAATGATTGCTTTCTCAAACTCTATTTTATGGTTAACACATTTGGAAAAAGATCTCCAATCTGTATGCCATGGAGAATTTCTCCCCAAAGGAATGTGTTTCAATATGGTTATAAGTACAGCAATATTTACACTTTGAACCTTCCCACAGAGCTACTGTTCACAAATTTTAAAATGCTATGCTATATTCTTTTCCCCTCGGTAATTATATTCCAAGTTATCAGGTTCACCCATATTCTTTTTCTAACAATGTGTGCTTGAAAGAAATTACTTTTGAACATGCCTATTTAAAGCCTTTATTTTACAGGCTGTATATAATCAGACTTTAATAAACATTGCCAGGCAACCAGTCTCATTTAAAGTGAACTACCAGAAAAGATTCCTCATGGACCATTATAGTATTAATTACACAATATGATTCTGTCTTCTTCAAAAGTAATGTTAGATAACATTTTCACACTAAGCGACTCTGGAACTTAAGCCCATTGAAAGTCATAGTTTCAATGGAACTTAAGTGCTAAGCCACTTAGGGCTAGTGATACAAATGAATGTAGGTACCTAACTGCCATCTTAGGCACCAAATCCAAAATTTAGATCCTACATTTCCACTGGTAAAATCCCTGAGGTACCTGCATTTCCGCTCATGGGCCAAGTACAAAGCTGCCCAAATCCTGAAGCCGTCCAAGATCTTCAGACTAGGCATTCCCCCACCGCTCTTGCCGGTGGGTCCAATTGCTGGGCGTGCTCAAAGGCTGCTTACCAATTTGGGACCCACATAAAAATGGAGGAGGCGGCAGTGCCCTCTTTTGCCCGATGCACAACGGTTAGAGTACTCATCAGGATATGGTGACCCAGCTTCAAATCCCCACCACTGCCTGATTCAGGGCAGGACTTAAACCCAGGTCCCCCATCTCCCAGGTGAGTCCCCTAACTACCAGTTATTCTGGGTTGGTAGTCTCCATGTCTCCTGTTGAAGCATGGTTCAATTTTTTTGTGAGAAAAGGATGACCTGGCATAGGTGCCAAACTCCCAGAGGGAGTTCACATTTGAATCCCAAGTGGAGGGAGATGCCTACCTTTGGCCTCGAATTAGGCACCTAATTCCCTCTGAGGGGCAGGGCTTAGCCCCTCTCCTCAGAATTTCCCATTAACTAATTTAGGTGGCTCTCCACTCAGCATTTTGGCTTTTGTGAGTCAATTCTTAGGTGCCTAATTCTTCTCATACATTGTAGAGGAGGGCTGGAAACCAACTTGGATCTGAGGATTCCACGGGGTGACAGGGCATCAAAGCATTAAGCATTGCAATGTGGAGCCAAAGTTCCCTTTGCGGATCTAGCCTGTAGGTGCTTTCATTATTTTTAATACTCACGATGGACAGGGCCGGCGACAGGGGAGTACAACAGGTAGAGCTGTACCGGGCCCCGGACTTCAGGGACCGGTACACAGCTCTACTCGTAGTCGTCCCCCCTGGGCACCGCACCACATTTCCCCGGCTGTGTCCGGCGCCGCGGCCGGCTGCCTCCCGAGCCCTTCAGCCGCTGCTCGTCCCGCGCCCCAGGAGCCGCCCCGAGGCACCCCCGGCTGCAGCGCTTCCCCCGCCCACCCGCATCAAGAGCTGGGCCAGCCCTTGGCGGGGAGGGGGGGCGGGAGGGGAGGCCCCCCGGCACCACAGGATGCCGGCGGCTTCAGAGCACTGGCCGGGCGCGCCGCTCCCGAGGCACCCCCGGCTGCAGCGCTTCCCCCACCCACCTGCAAGAGCCGGGCCAGCCCTTGGCGGGGGGGGGGGGCAAACGCTCAGAGTAGGGGGCCCCAAAATTTCTGTCGCCGGCCCTGACGATGGAGGCCAACAAAATACTTCAGATTATGAAACTATGTGTCTGAAGTGACTCCAGTGCATTCATAGCCATAGTGTGTTACATACCTTTTCAAAAATTTGCCATCCCATATATAATGGAATCATAGAATCGTAGGACTGGAAAGGACTTCAAGAGGTCATCTAGTCCAGTCCCCTGCACTCAAGGAAGGACTAAGTACTATCCTGCACTCAAGGAAGGACTAAGTACTATCTAAACCATTCCAGACAAACACCTGTCAAACCTGCTCTTAAAAATCTCTGACAGTGATTCCACAAGTCCCTAGGCAATTTATTCCTGTGCTTAATCAACCTGGCAGATAGGAAGTTTTTCCTAATGTCCAGCCTAAACTGTCCCTCCTGCAATATAAACCAGGGATCTCAAACACAAATTACCACGTGGGCCATACGAGGACTAGTACGTTGCCCCAAGGGCCATATCACTGACACCTTTTCATATAAAGGTACAAAAGCACCCCCACATGCTGCCCCTGACCCCACCCCCACTCCACCCCTTCCATGAGGCCCCACCCCCTGCCCCACCTCTTCCCACCCCTTCCCTGCCCCATTCCAACCCCTCCACCAAAGTCCCCACCTCAACTCCACCCCTTCCTTTCCTCTATTCCAACCCCTTTCCCAAATCCCCACCCCAGCCCCACCTCTTCTCTGCTGCCTCCCCTGAGCACATGGTTCCCCACTCATCCCCTTCCCTCCTGGAAAGCGCTAAGCACCACTGAACAGCTGTTGGGTGGCAGGAAGCGCTTGGAGGTAGGCAAAAGAGCGGGAATGCAGTATGCTGAGGGGGAAGGGAGTGACAGGGGAGGGGAGCTTGGTGGCCACAGGAAATAACTCTAGAGGGCCATGTGTTTGAGACCCCTGATATAAACCCATTGCTTCTTGTCCATTCCTTGTTCTTTCTAGTAGCTGAAGTAAATAAACATGGAAGCTATATATGATTGCATACAAAAACCAACACTGAGAAAATTAATGCTATTTGCAGCATTGGAGCTGTGTTGGTCCCAGGATATTAGAAAGACAAGGTGGATAAGGTAATATAATTTACTGGACCAACTTCTGTTGGTGCAGGAGACAAGCTTTCGAGCTACACAGAACTCTTCTTCAGGTAATTAATGCTATGAAGTTAAGCACTCAAGTCAGAAAATATTAACTCTGCTTCTTGCACATACGTATTACAGTACCGTCTTCACTTACATGATTGCATAGTGATTTTAAAGTGTTTATCATTTTACCACCTTAATGCTACATTTGTGTAGCATTTTGTAATAACAAGTTTATCCTTTTCTACTCCCACTAATTTCATTGTCTTAATGATGCAATCCATTCTCTTCTCTCTAATGAATGTATTTTAATAATTTCATCGGAATTCTTGTACTACATGCGTGTTTTTTTTCAAATCAGCAACACAGTTTCTTACTTGCAATGCAGGGAATGAAGCAGTTAGCACTGGCACTAGTATGTAATTTCATTATCTAGAGCTACTGGGCTAGACCCTACTAAAATGTCTCTGCTCTCATGCCTTATGATTGCAGCAAGGAGTCACTCGCCTACAAAGTTTTGGAGCTCCACAAAGGGCCTTCCCTAGCTGTCCCATGGAGATGACACATACTGTGATTGGGATGAATGCCAGATTGTTTTCACTATCTGTTTACAAAGACTCTCACCTTCTTCTAGTGGCCACTATGAATAGTGCCCATTAAAGTATCATCTGAGCTGCGGAGCTCCTAGCATACATTCTGGCCTCATTGAAATCATTGGCAAAACTCCCCCTGACTTCAATGGGACCAGCAGGAGTCCTTCCAATGCATTTTACAAAGTGAACAGGAATCATCATTCACACCTTTCCCACTTTACAAGATCCACAGGAGTTCTTAATCACAGTTGATCCTACTGCTTCACAGCAGTCTATTGCATCACACTTCTCACTGTGCAGCTACACTAGACATGCACAAGACATCTATACTAACATTCTAACACCTTCAACCCTCATGCTAATTGCAGTTACATCTGTGACCTTCTGGGGCTACATTTAATGGAAGGTTAACGTGTTTCATTTTCACTTAATAGTAAAGTGCCTAAAGAAACTAAAATGGCCACAATTAACATACTACAACAGTCAGGATATTTCAGTAGGTATAAACAGCCTTTGAAATGTATCAAAATATCTTTCAATTTACAGGGTCTAAAACATGAGCTTAACAGAATTAAATTTCAAAATCTCAGTGAAGTGTAAGCTTGTTTAATTAAAGCTGGCAGAATTTCATTTGCACTGCATTGTTAAGAATACTACCTATAATATCACATTTTTGCTCTATGGCATATCTCTGATTGTATACTAAAAATACACTTCATCAAACTCATTTTTGCACTTCATTACAAATGCTAAATTCCCAGGACTATATACTGGAATAATTTCCTTTCATTGAGATGTTTATACACATGAACCTGTTCAGACAAGCTTGGAGATGCATCTGAATGCTCTCTGCTTTTACAAATCAAACCTTTTGTGGCTGACCTGTCAGTGTGAGACAGTTTATATCCACCCATATTCAAAACTCACAAGAGAGGATCAAGGAGGAGGAAAACTACACAAGATTCCCCATTGTGTACCTGCTCCAAAACCTTGTCAGAGCAGCCGAGTTTTTCTTCATATGGATGAAACAACAGGTCAACCTCTTTATTTGAGGATAACAAGGGACTTCCCACTGGTTGCTGGGAGGAAAGATGCATGACCCCCCCAGTCCATCCTGCCAACACCGGGCCTCTCCTGGCTCAACCTCCCACAATATGCATGACCGTGGTCCCCTAGAAGGTCTTTATAGGACTTTGGTCATGCTAAAATTCCCCCACACCAGGGATTAAATCATGCACAGAGAATTTACAGAAAACAATGCACCCATCACTGCTCATTGTGATGTGGCTTTGTCTGGACCAGGTAGGGGAATGGACATCCTTAGGAAACCTAGAAGGATCAGAAGTGGCTCCTCTCTCCCTTGGCCAGATTTGTTAGCCATATGGGAGTGCTAAGAAACAAGGGTATTGACCACACACCTTTTGGGTCAGGTTGGGGGAATATGGGTGGTACAGGAAGGGTAGGCTTCCTGGTCCTGATTTGGAGATATTTAAGTTTTATCCCTGACTGGGGTAATCAGTATTTGCCTTTTTTTCCCCTTCTACTTACTGCTCTTCAGACAGCTTGCTTGATTTAATAACACTGAGTGTGCCCAAGTCTCATTCCTCTCTTGTGTTTCAGAGAATTCTGTCACAGTGTCACCCTATCATATTGTACCCTATTATTTACCTCACCAAGTATCTTAAGCATCAGATATATGCTAAGCTTCCATGTGGACAGAAGAACATGTAATGGTAAGAGGAGAAGGTAGCAATAACCAATAACATTTATTCCTTAGGATGATCTTCAATTCCTAAAAGCAAAGGAGGTGTAAAAATATAAAATGTAGCCTGCAGGAAAAATACGACATGACAGATGTGGCTCATTAATACACAACTCAAGTGCATAGTGTGAGGGATAAGGCAAATTCTACCTACCTACAGCCTACCAGAAAGACTTGGGCAAGCACATAACGGGTTACTAACAGTGAGCAGAGAGTAGACATATCAGGATGGGTTGCATAATCTACTTCCATCACTAAAAGCTACAACAGGTACAACCTTGTTCATTAGCACTTTGCTAATGCATGTACCTTATAAACGACACATGCAAATTACGCTCTCTCGCTCTCTCTTAGCAGATGCAATGTCAAAATGAGGTCTTATTTTTATAAGAGCCACTAGGACTCATTCACTGATGTTCTATAAAAATGCTGACTGTCTACAATGGCATGTAAGTGATCTGTGACTGCTACTAGGAAATATCTCCAATGCCTGTTGATGGGACACTAGATGGGGAGGGCTCTGAGTCACTACAGAGAATTCTTTCCCAGGTGTCTGGCTGGTGGTATTTGTGGTCAGGAAGGAATCTTTTCCCAGGTCAGATCGGCAGAGACCTGAGGATGTGCGCCGGGGGGGGGGGGGGGGAGGGGTTCACTTTCCTCTGCAGCATGGGGCATGGATCACTTGCAGGTTTAAAGTAGTGTAAATTAGGTATCAAAGTGTGCTGGTCCCCATCCCCAGTTGTGGAATCCCCATTATGTGGTAGTGCTCTCCAGAGTATGAAAGGTCAGGGAGGCAGTTTGGAATCAATGATCTCTGTGCTAATACTTACTGATCCCTGTGAATCCACGGGACAGAATCCTCCTCCTGGTCTGTACCCAGAGGGAGTAGGGGAACGCACAGACCTATCCTGACAAAAGAAGTGATCAGACACTTTGTGAACTAAGTTACAGTGTTTCCAATTTTTAAGGAGGGATAGCCTCATTTCAAGACAAAAGTTTTCCAATGGCTGGAGCCAAAGGCTCATGCTGAAAAATAAATGCTGAGCCTATTCAGTAATTACTTTACCTAACCTTTAAAGATAGGCTCAGAGAAAAATGGTCTCAGTACTTTTGACAAGCTCTTTCAAAGATCCTTCTCATCTGCAGTATCCCTACATGTAGCATACCATATATATGGGAGGAATAGCCCAGCATTGGCAGTTGGAAAGTCTTGAGTTCTAATCTATCACTTTATGGCCTTAGACAAGTCACTTAACCACATTGTACCTCATTTTCTCCATCTGAATAACGGGGATACTAATACTTTGATCTCACTGGCATGCTTCAATGATTACTCAATATCCGTACAATGCTTTGAACATGTAAAGCACCAAGTAAAGGCTAAAAGACATTATCAAGTCACTTTGAAGGCTAGAATACTTTTTTTCTAATTACTTTACTTAAATATAATAAAGCACATAAATTACACTATACAGCTATATATCTATATCTATATAGCTATATATAACTACATCAGACACTTGGAGGTGAGTTGAGTCAGGTCTTGACTTGAGAAAAGTTCTGGCAACTGACAGATTTGTACAACAACAAAATGTGACAAGGAATTTTGATGGAAAATGGCTTTTCATCAAAAACAATTTTGCAAAAATCAAATTTTCCAGTTTTTAAATCAAAAACATGTCAGTAATAATGTACAAATTCCAAAAACCCAAAATGTTTACTAAACCATTTTTTCAAAAATTGCAATAATAAATAATAATGAATCATAAAAACATGTCAGATCAGGGTTTCAGTTTTTTTTCATTGAAAAACCTAAAAGAAAATATGGTGTGACATTTCAACCAAAATGAACCCCCCACCCCAAAATGTTTAGAAATTTCCCACAAAACTAGTTATCATTTGACCAGCTCTATCTCACAGGCAGATTTAATTTTGTACGTGTTAAATTAGAAGGGATGAACGTGGAGAGCAAGTTGAATTGGAGATTTAATACAGTGTAGAGGGAGATGAGCATTTGAAAGGAGGGAGACGTGAATCAGCAGCTGGAAATGGGTAGCTAGAGGCTCTTTTGGAGGATGAGATATTGTACTAGGGTCAGAGAGCGGAAGGGGATTGAGTCACTTCTAAGGGTACTAGGAGGGGTTGGCGGATTGGTGGAAGGTTAAGGTGCTACTCACTGTTCAGGAGAAGCAGCATACTCGTCCCTTCTGTACAATTTACAGCGTATGTGTATTGCTTCTTCTTAGTGTTCTACAAAGCAAAGCGTCTCACTAGCAATATCACTTTTGATTCAAACAGGACAAAGATAGGTCAGCTCAAATGCCTGTAACATTAATGGGTCTGGGGTCCAGCATGCAATGCCTTGGCATTGCATTCGGATCTTGAGTTTAGTACTTTTGAGCATCTTTGGTTCTGTCACTGTTGTGAGTTGCTAAACAATGCTGTTAGAAATCTTAAGATAGTCCAAAACCCATAAACAAATAAAGTGCACATTTATAGTGCCAGGTTTTTTAAGCAAGTAGAACCTAGGTGTTTCTTAGTTTTTTGGCTTAAGCTTCTAGAATCTCTCCTATCACATTATGGGCACTGATTTATGTGCATTCAGGCAAAATTTCAAGCTAAATCCACAGAGATCACTTTATAAACTTCAAAATGAATGAACACCAGAGAAGGCTAAATCACTTTAAAAAGGCAACGGAAATTAAATACAGAGAGATAATAGCAGGATGGCTGAAGAATGGCAGTTTTAAACTAGGCACTGTTGGATGTGAACACTGAACGGATTACAAGCAGGAGTCTTCATAAAGATTTCACGATGTGCACGTCTTACTCTCTGAAATGAGCTTGCTTACCTTTTAAAAAACATTAAACAAATTCTAAATATTAGAAACATGTTACTCAGATGGAGAATCTCACAAGAGACCAATCATAACGCATGTTTCTTCTGCTCTTAAGCATACCAAACAAATAAATAAAATCTAGATATATTAGACACCAACACTAATTCTTAGCTGGTTATTAACCCTTGCAAAAAAAAGGAAGCGATTATGTGTACAGATGTTGCCCAATTCTTTACACATCTTTCATGCTCCTACGTCCCATCATGGCTCAGATTGCATCTTGAAGGAATTCTTCCTTTCCATTACTTGCAGCAATCATAACACAAGAAACAGTATCCTTAAAGCAGCTCAGGAACTTGAATAATTGAACTGTGTAGAGGGATAAAAGTCAGAATTTCTTCCAGATTGATTGGGCATAATAAAAAGGAGAGGTTTTCTGATGTCAAAAGAAAACTCCATGACTGGCAACAATCTGCAAAGTTCCATGAAGTTTTTACTTATACATTTGCTGTGCATTTTCAAGCCACACATGAAAGCCAGTGCATTATTTCTCTAAAGAACTAGTTGCTCTGTATGACAGAGAATCAGATCAATCAAATGATTTTTCTTTCAAGAAGATGTAGGAGTAACATCTGTCTGTGCAAGTTCTCTCTTTGTGCTCAGTTTGGCGCTCAAATCAATCTCAGCCAGTTTACGGATCATCACTTCAACATCATTCTGGTATGAAACTCTAAAACAAAAGCATTCTGCAGAGAAAAGAAAATGCTTTGGCTTCCAGCGATTTCTAAGGATTCTGCCCCATGCCCTCCTGCCAAAAGGATAACACCAATTCAGTAATCCATGTGCTGCAATCCATTTTGGACTATACAAATTTACTTAATCTTTGAACCAAAGATCTAACCTCTATTTTGCCTCTGCTTTCCTCCAGTTATCAGGGATGTCTCTATGTCGTTCCCCTTTGCATTTATAACACATGCTGCCTTTTCTGGAATCCAGAGCACGTCAATCAAGTAAGATGTTCAATCAAACCTGGTTTTTTAATGTGGTCATTAGCACCCCTTCTGTTACCGTGTCTTCAACAGCATCACCCAGACTTGCATGATTCTTCTGATCTGGCTTTGCTGAAAATTGGCAGCCAGTGATCCCTGCGCCTCATTGGGCTCTCCGTTTCTCACCTCATCCCCAATTAGTTTACCACTGCCAATTTTGTCTTACCTTTATCCATCACCAACACTCATCCATTTTTCTGAGCCTATAAAATGTATTTGTTTTCCTCTGTTGCAGAATTTTAATCACCTCAATTGTAACATCTGTGCTTCTCAATTCATTATCTCTCTGTCTTCTCTGGTTTGTATAGTTTTTAAACTCTGTTGCTACTTTGAAGGTCACAGGCCTATCTTTCTCATTCAGAACCTGGGTTAAATAACATTTACTTTGTTTTAGGGAACAATTTAGGGTTCCATCCAGGTAAAGCTTGACTTTACTGCCACAGAGGCTGTTCCTTCATCAGAGGGGGAGTCAATCTGGCTTGATTGTTATAGTCAGGATTCCAGAAAAGGCAGAATGTGTTAAAACTGCACCTCAGTCCCCTGTCTGGGTGTCAGACCTCATGTCATGTCAGACCTTATGCTTTATTAATCCCATGATTCTCCCACTCCTAAACCTGGTCCTGGGCTACAGTACCTTTTGTATCAACCATGCTTACCAAACAGGGCTGCCTGGGTTTGAGAACCCGTGATTCTTCCCTGCAGCAATCTGTGACCGGTGGTGTACACAGTGGCCCCAAACCACTTTTTTAAGCTATTATTTATTGTGCAGTAGAAACAAAGCTTTTAGAGAAAAAAAGATTTTAACACAAGAGCCTACACCAGTCTGTCATCCCTCAAGGATTACCATTATCTGGGGTAACGTAGGGAAGCCTAACTTCTTCATAGACTTCCCATCAGGAACCCTGCGTCTCACTATATTCCCCCTGAACTGCCCCACTCTTGAAAGAGACTCCCACTTTAAACTATCAATGTTCTCTTCTTCAGTCCCTGGCCTTGGCCTTTCTGGTCAAAACCAGTTTTTAGCTTGGCTGGAGCAAGAGGTAAAAGAAAAGCGAATCATGGTCTGTTAAATGATTGCGGAGGCATCTTGAAGCGTTCTTTTCCTTCCTGCTCCTTGTCCCCCCAACAGCACATACTAAACTAAACCATTATATTCATACAGTAAACTTCCCAGTACCCAGGTCAACTTACAGCATTCATAAATTATCAAGATACCACCAAGTCCATCACAGAGGGAATCTGACTCAAAATTCCAAATTAAGATTTTCCCCCAATACTGAATTACATGCTTCAACCAGTCTTCTCACCTATAAGCCTCAGAGGAATGATAATGGTGGTGATATAAATATAGAGTGTACATCTTATAGGAGTAAATCTCTGGTTATAATCAGTGGGAGATTTGTCTGAATAAAGCCATAAAAAATTGACCCTGTGTGTGTTGCAGAATGTTATTAGGTGTGGCCTCCAGATTTTATAATATTTTACATATTTAATTGCTTATTTTTAAAAATAACATTTAGCATTTCAGATTACGTCACTGGGATTTCTTAGCATGCCAAACAGAAACATTATTAATATTTAGATGTTATTTATCACATTCTCTTTATGGGGAGATGCTATAAAGCTTGCTAGCAACTGAGTAAAAGAGAACATTAACACATTACTTCCTAAAGGTCCTACTTATGTAAGCAGTTAATGAATTCATCACCACAGAGATGAAAGTCCAGGAGCTGAACTAACAAAGTGGAATAAAGAATTGTTTCAATGGCTCTTACGTTGCAAGTGAATGTAATTCCAAGCATAAAGGGTTGGTCTGCCAATTTATTTCTGTAGAATGGTACCTGTAGGCCTGCCTGCAAACTTTTACTAGCCAGTTCAGTATTCACAACAATGAGGGGTCCCCAAAGGAATGAATCACAGATACAAGTGTTGGTAAAACTGAGGCCCAATCCTCAAATGTATTTAGGCGCATAACTCCCTGAGAATTCCTCTTTAGTATTTAGAAAAAATATGTTTCAGCAAATAGGTGAAAGGCTGCATGCTGTGGAGGGAAAATTGAAAGTGTGGCTTTGTTGAACACTGAATGCATTATGAAACATGAATTCAGGCCAGTGGTCATGTGGTCAGTCTATATGGGCACAATGGCTTTTTCCACTCTCCTAAGTGCATGCTACATTTCCCAGTCCTGAAGAAGAGCTCTGTGTAAGCTCGAAAGCTTGTCTCTCTCACCAACAGAAGTTGGTCCAATGAAAGATATTACCTCACCCACCTTGTCCCTCTACTATCCTGGGAACACACAGCTACAACAACAGCGCATAAGACATCTCCACATACACGTGAGATCTCTTCTGTGCATGCCTGTGCTAGATTGACCATGCAGAAAACCATGCAGAAAAATGAGCACCTCCTTCACCCACAAAATGATTAGGCCCTTCCCCAAAACTGTTTTTTTTCTCTTAATTATCCTGTATTGCTAAGGACATCAAAAAGTACCCTACTGACAGTCACTATACTGAATTCAGCTTCTATCGGCTTGAACTTTGACACTAATGTTGAGTTGAATATGCACATCCGTAAATGTGCAAAGCTTGCGAGTGGCTGATTCAGCAGGGCTGGGGTAAGGAAGAAAACCCCTCCAGATGGAAGAATTTCAAGGAACTTCAGGTGTTTCCACTCTCCTAAGTGGGAACAACTTACCAAGGAGCATGGAACCCTTAGCTCTTTAAACATGTATCGTTTCTCCTTACTGAATAATAGAAGTGCTGTTACTTCAGTATGGCCAGGTGGGCAGAAGGAAAACAGCACTTGCAAAAGAAAGATTTTATGAACCCAGTATTGTAAAAGAATTGAGTCACCCTGATTTTTAAACAAGGTTTCCACACAGATGTGCACCATTAGGAAGAGCAGAATGTGGTGGTCAGATTTCACTCATCCATACAGTCTCCAGTTAGTGACCTTTAGAAAGGACAAATCAATACTAAGAAGATACTGTATCTGCTGTTTCTTACTGTGTATGAAAGGTCAAGCAATTTTCATGTATGTAACCATTCCAACATTACCGTTTTCTGACACACAGAACGCTTAGCCCTGGAGAATCATGGTCGAGAAAGATTTCTGATCTTGTGTAACATAATCCAGAACCCACAATAACTATTTTAAAAAATAAATGTGGCACTGAAACTCTCCGTCTTCTATTTGATAAATAATGTATGCTGCAGGGTAGCAAACTAAAGCTCTGCGTGTTGCTAAATGGTTTATTGAAATACACGATAGAGAAATTATCCAAAAATATGTAAGACTATTTTCTTGGCAAAACCCAATAATACTTAACTGTATATATTGCTACAGAGGCACAACCATTTTCATAAGTAATAAGTAATTTAGCCATTTGCATTAATTTTACTCTTGTTTCACATTTTCAATTAGCATTCCCAGGCAAGAGAGATTCTTCTTCTCCTGTAGTTTCTTTAGACATCGAAAAGAAGTTACTGAGTTCTTTCCAGCATTTGCTGAGAGAAGCCATCATGAAAAGTATATTGGTCTAGTCCTGGACCTACACTTGTTCCCCTTTAACTCAATGCAAAAATCCCATTGACATCAATCAGAGCAGGATCAGGACCATTCTCTGGATCCCACCCTATTCCGTACTATTTATTGTCTTGAAGATAATTTGAGATCCAAGTTTGGTGTTGAAACCTTTGCAGGGGAATTTCTCGATATTTTTTTCATATTTAGATTCCTGACCTCTACTTGTGTTTGTTTTTTAAATTTCAGTTGGGCCCTTGAAGGTGTAAACTGTCATAGTTCCATTGACTTCAATGGTGATATGTCAACTTACATCAGCTGATGATTTGATCCTGTATTTTAATACATTACCTAGATATAGAAAAATAATAACATCTTCTAATGCAGGTGTCTGATTTAATGGCTAGAAAACAACAATGCAACATCTGAGATCCCAAGTTCAAGATCTGAAAGAACAACTGTTTAAAAATATTCAGAAAGCAAATCTTTTAAAATAAATACCTGTATGAGAAACAAATACACTTTTTAATAACTAACTAAAAACAACGTAACAATTGTTGAACTCACAAACTCGGGTATTATTTATACAGCACTGGAGGTGTGAATTACAGTCATACTCTTCGCCTTCATGAAAGAAACTGGAGTGATGGTATTTCCATATCATGTGCGAACAACAGAAAGGAGGAGGCTTCCAATGCACAAGACATATGTTAAGTACACTAAAGGAATGTTTAGCATTTATTTAAGACTCGTGATAAAAATCATTAGCTACGTGTCCGTTTGCAATATTATCACTTAGTATATAGAGGATACTTAATATTTGAGAGATTTATCAATATATAAACATTTTCAAGCAGGGGAAAGGTATCCAAGACAAATGTTGTTGCTGTTATAAGAATGAAAGAATCATTATTATTTTTACTTTGTTCTATTTAATAGACTTGGTTGAAAATCAGCAAGCAATGTTTGTGAAAAATTTGCTGAAATTTTGTAAATTCAAAAATATTCTACTGCTTCCAATATTTAAGCACTAATTTTAACAGACTGCTAGTCTACACTCCAAGAATGTCCTATAGCTGACAAAGTTTGTGGAGAGATCAAGTCATATAGTTCTGTAAATTGGAACAATGTGCGTTTGTTGGAGCAACACATATATCCCGTTAACGTAAAACATAAAAGCTTAATTTCTGTTTTAATATAGTTGATTGGCTCCACTGTCGGAGAGAAAAAATCTAGAATGGCTGCCCCATTATGGTTATGTCAGAATATTATAAACTTTTCTAAAACCCATTCCTTAAGCATAGTTTCTGCTCAAACAGCAGATTTAAAAGCAAATAATCATTTTAAAATGTCTAAATCTGCCAGATGGATTTTTTCCTCTACTAAGGAAATCAAAGATGGTGGCTGTGATGCAGAATAGAGCCGCCTGCCTCCTCCTCCTCTTGTCAACATTGCAACTAATCAAAAACAAGCAATGTCATCAAAGGACAGATTTTTTTAAACTATATTTTTATTGCTTTTTTGGTAGCTGATTTACAGAGCGGGGGGGGGGGCGGGGTTGGGATTCTTTTTTTCCTGAACCTTTATGAATAAGCTGTTTTGATGACTGTGCTTTTCAAACGTGTATTGGGAAACAACAGTCAACTTTCTAACAGTCTAACTGGCTGTATTAGGTGTAGTACAGTACATGCCTGTGTGGGGGCAGAAGGGTACAGGCTGTTTTTACTTAGATGCTTCTAAACTTCTTTCCTGCTGTTCTTTGCATACACACACACACACACACACACACACACACACACACACACACACACACAACCATTATACTCATCCAAATCAAGATCCCAAATAAATCTAACTGAAAATGTTAGTTTCTTTTAGAGAAATCCATACAAGAACTAATTTGAAAGCCATTCTTTCTTACCCTATAATAAAATATAATAATAATGGGGCACTAAAATATTTCTAGAAACTATAGTAAAGTACATCTTCAGGTATGCTTGCATGAGAGGAGATCAGTTAAAAAGGAACGTGACAGAGTGGATTATATAATCCTCTAGTAATCAGTGGAAAGTAAAATTATGGTAAGATAGGTAACAAACATGGAAATTTGAAGCAATCTGTCCACTCCCCCAAATATAAGCAGAACTTTAAAATATCATCACTCTTCCTCCCCGCCTATAAACAATATGAATATGAAGCCACGACTCTAGATAGTGCACTGGCTATTTCAAAATTGGTCTAAAAATAAAGCAGTTACTAAGGGTTAGCCTGTCACCTTCACCTATGTTGAATGGTACCCTACAGTTTGAGTAATCCCACTAAAGTAAATTAGACTTCTTGCCACGTAAGATACTGCTACAGAATGCGTAAGGGAATCAGAATCTAGCCCTAACTGTTTAATTGTGAAATGATTCTTTATGTCAGCCACTATATGAACATGTTAGAGAGTTTGCTTCACACACAAATATGTAGTGGAACTGAATGTGCCTCACAGAATCAGTGCTAGTAAAACTAGATGTGAATCAGCAAGTGCTGTGGAAATTAGTCCTTATGGAAGTCCATAATCTCTATAAAACTCTGCATCTTACTACAGGGACTGGACAGTGTTGGGTGCATGGCAATATATGGGCCTGATATGGAACCCTTACTCTGGTGAATAATCGCTAGTCACATAACTAGTCTCATTTATTTCATGTTGGCCCTAATTTAATAGACTGTAATCCTGCACCCCATTGGACAGAGGCTGTGGCAGGTATAAGCAAAGGCTACATTTTCAAAGAAAGTAAGGAAAGCAGGATTTGGGTCATGGATTGCAATCACTTCAGGACAGATCTTGTCAGCTTATACTTTGGAAATGTCCATTATGAGATGAAAGAGCAAAGGGAAAAATTACAGATTTTGTTGATTCAGAAGTAGAACACTTTCAAACATCACAGTGGTATGGCTTTATAGATTTGAATTCTGTAAAGTGCTTTGGGATATACCGTGGTTTGTAAGAAAGATGCTATACAAAATAAGGGCCAAGACCTCTGTGCTTTGTGCTAACAGTGCACTAAAGACAAAAGCCCAGAGCATACTGTTATACTACAATGAAAGTGTTTTTATGCTTAGCTACATATATGAATTAATTTTATAGTTACCAGTGCCAACAGTTAAAACCAATGACTGGCTAAACTAATCCCAGATTCCCTCTATTTTGGTAAGTTAATGGCTAAAAGAAAATTCTTAGCATACATATCTCAGAATTATTTGGAGACACGGATGGTCTTATGTTTGAGCTTCCCCTCTAAACCAGAACAAAAAGCACTTACACTCAGGCGTGCTCTACGGTGTGAGGGTGGAGGGGGTGCCCTAAGATACACAACTTCAGCTACGCTATCGGCATATCTTAGGTCGATTTACCTGGTCATCCACACGGCGGCGAATTGACTGCTGCCACTCCCCCGACGACTCCGCTTCCGCCTCTTGTGGAAGAGGAGTACAGAAGTCGATGGGTGGGGACACATTTGGGGATCAATTTATCGCGACTACATTAGACACAATAAATCGATCTGCAATAGCTCAATCACTGCTGACCAATTTGGCGCGTAGTGTAGCTGTACCCTCAGTATCTCACAGTCTTCATTTAATATTCTTTATTCTCCTTAAAACTAAAACTACTTTAAGATATATATAACATAGCTTAGTAATTTCTGTAAAGTAACATACAAATTCCTGTAGTCCATTAGGTCATTTTTAGAATGCCTCCGGCATTTGAATCATGACCTTGCACTCTCACATGGTCTTGTTAATCGCTACCACCAAATGAGGGTTAAGGTTTCAGCCCTTACATCCTAATGCAACTGCAGGCTCAGGCTCCATCATCATGTAGTTACATAAATACAGGTGTGATACTGACAGTTGGGGGAAAAGCATTGGTGATCTCCTAATCCCTCTAACATGAGCTTGACCAATTCTTCATGGAATTTATAAACTACCATCACATGCAAACAATAAATACACAAAAATGACTAACTTCAAGGAATAAATCCAAACAGCACGCTGGAAGTCAAAATGCAAAATAAAATAAAGATTATTCTACCTGTATCGGACATGCTCAATAGTGTCGTATGTTAGCTTGCTGCTGATGTTCTGACTATGAGGGTTGCCTAGGAGACAGAGACACAGAAGTCAATCATTAATCAGTTTTGTTAATATTTTTTTCTTTATCAAAGTACTAGACCAAACCAGTTGAAAAGATGACAAAAAGAGATTTAATGAATATTTCACAGTGTTGCCCTGAAGTTCCTTAGAATAGTTAGTCAAGAAGAGAGACGTATAACAGGAGAAAGCAATTATGACAAACCTTGAAACTTCAGCTGGCAAATACAATTAAGTCAATTACTAATAGTAAGAAAGAATCCATTAGAAGGAAACTACAGCTGTCTACTATTCCGCTAGAAGGAAGCTATAGAATATGCATGTGTAATAAACACACACACACATACACACAGTTAACAAGGCAATAAGAGAGGGTTAAAAGGTATGGTAGGTTGAATTGACAACCAATTAATTTTTGTAAAAAGAACAGGAGTATTTGTGGCACCTTAGAGACTAACAAATTTATTTCAGCATAAGCTTTCGTAGGCTATACACCACTTCATCAGATGCACAGTAGTAAAATATTTATATTATATATAAAATAAAATAGTAAAATATAAATATACACACACAGAGAAAACATGAAAAGGCGGAAGTTGCTATACCAATTGTAAGAAGCTATTTAATTTAGATGACCTATTAGCAGGAGAAAAAAAACCTTTTGTAGTGATCAACAAGAAGGCCTATATCAGACAGTTGACAAGAAGGTGTGAGGATACTTAACATCGTGAAATAGATTCAATTTGTGTAATGACCCCAGGGCCGGCGACAGGGTGGTACAACGGTTACAGCTGTACCGGGCCCCGGACTTCAGGGGGGGCCCCCTGAAGTCTGGGGCCGGTACAGCTGTAACCATTGTCGCTGGGGCTGTGAGCGAGGCGCGGCTCGGGCAGCCGCTGCCGCGCTCACCAGCCCCCTCCCCCGGCACCCAGCAGCCAGCCCTGCCCCCCTTTGCTTCTCCCGGCCGGCCACGCGGCCGCAGGAGGTAGGAGACAGGCCGCGGGAGATCGCCGGGGGAGGGCCGCGGGAGATTGCTGGGGGAGGGCCGCGGGAGATCGCGGGGGGGGAGGGGGAGGGCCGCGGGAGATCGCCGGAGGGCCATGGGAGATCGTCGGGGGGGGGAGGGCCGCGGGAGATCGCCGGAGGGCCGCGGGAGATCGCCGGGGGGGGGGAGGGCCGCGGGAGATCACCGGGGGGGGGAGGCAAGAGATCGGCGGAGGGGGGGCGCGGGAGGCAAGAGACCGGCCGGGGGGGGGGCCGCGGGAGACCGGCCGGGGGGGGGGGCGCGGGAGATCGGTGGGGGGGGGCCGCGGGAGGCAGGAGATCGGCAAGGGCGGAGGGCGGGTGGCAGGAAACCGGCCGGGGGGGGGCCACGGGAGACCGGCCGGGGGGGGCCGCGGGAGGTAGAAGACCGGCGGGGGGGGGGGCGCCTCGGGCCGCGGGAGATCGGCCGGTGGGGGGGGGCCGCGGGAGGTAGGAGACTGGCAGAGGGGGGGCCCTCGGGCGGCAGGAGATCGGCCGGGGGGGGGCCGCGGGAGGCAGGAGACGGGGGGGGGGGGAGCGCAGGCGGCGGGAGACTGACCGGGGGTGGGGGGGGCATGGGCGGCGGGAGATCGGCTGGGGGGAGCCGCGGGCGGCGGGAGACTGGCAGGGGGGGCCCCTCGGGCAGCGGGAGACTGGCGGGGGGGCCCTGCGGGCGGCGGGAGACTGGCGGGGGGGGGCCCCGCGGGCGGCGGGAGACTGGCGGGGGGGCCCCGTACGGTCTGCCGTACGGGGCCCCAAAATTCCTGTCGCCGGCCCTGAATGACCCAGCCATCCCTAGTCTCTGTTTAACTCTAAATTGATGGTGTCCAATTTGAAAATTAATTCCAGATCAGCAGCTTCTCGTTGGAGTCTGTTTTTGAAGTTTTTCTGTTTTAAAATTGTGAAGGTGACCATTTTAAAGCAGAAAAACTTCAAAAACAGACTCCAACAGATACAGACTAACACGGCTGCTACTCTGAAATTATTTTTTGGACATCTGGGTTTAAATCTATCCTATATTTTAAATGGGATTGATTTTTGTGGTTTGACTGCAGGTTTAAGTTGAGATCCACTCCATTACAAAATTATTAGCCAGCTTCACACAATTCAAAACAAAATGGCAGGATCTGTTCAGAAATTAAACCACAGAGAGGTAATAAGCCTTCACTGAAGTTAATGTGGTATATCTCTATGAGAAAGTATGTTGACCTCAAGGCACGCACATCACTTGTTCAAGTTAATAAGCACTTACATTCCCCTAATGATTAAACATTTGAGAAATAAAATTTTAAAAGTTAAATTGTTAGATCCATATAATTTTTGCAGTAAAAGGGCATGGCCTTAGATATTTTACATAGTTTCTGAAATCACTGGGTTTCTTACTGTTGCAGGGATTAGAGACCTTAAAGAGAATAATACAGTTCTAGCTTAAAGTGAAGATTCATTGTGAAAATGGGCTATAAAATAGGTTCCTTGGGCTCTCATATTAGTTGTATCTGGGTGATTTTCATATTGAATCTAATTTACAAGTAACTATTTTCCCCCTCTAGCTTTCAGTATGTTGTGGTCCTTTAGACCTGTGAATAATCGCCAAAAAATAAGATCTGCATCCAAGGTCTACCCTCACTTACTTAAATGGGTGTCTTTTAATATTGCCCTTCTTTACACTTGTGTCACCCAGCAGCATTAAATGAGGTTCCATGGGTATAACTGGGGAGATAAATTGGCCCTGAAATTGAAATGTAATTATCAATTTTGATTAAAAGGGGAAAAAATATTAGCATTTAGCTCGTTCTTCCATAGCAACTGCAGATCCTATAAAGTTCTGGTTTAAGCTGTTTCTTCACATGCATGCGTATTAGACTGACTCACTAATTTAACAGACATATTTTTAAAATTTCCATCAGGGCCAGTAATTCATATATCAGATTTCATCTCAATATTATTTGAAATAGCTGAGATTAGACTACAAATATTAGACTTTATAATGGGTAAGATGACAGAACATTAATTTTAATATCACTAATATGCACTTAATAAAAAATTCTGAAATAAAGCACATTGCTAAGATCAAATCAACTTATACTATTATAATACTCACTCATGGGTCTACAGTTCAAGTTAAAACCTCTACACAAGGAACTATTTCTAAGTCTTAGTGGAATTTAGCTGCATTCTAAATTCTGTCCTCTGTTGTCCTGTCATGGCAATGGAGAGGGAGAGGAAGCAGTTGTATAAAAAAATGAGCACCAGCCAAAATCCATCTGTGGCACACAGGCAAGTCCAACCCTCGACCAAATGGCACCCCAGGCGAGGAATGTCTTCAGTGCCCCCACTCCATTTGTTAAACTTTTTAATATCTTCTTTTTTAATTACATTTGTAACCCATTCCAAGACTTTGATACACAATTTGCATGCATGATTTATCCCGGTCATAGAAAACGATAAATTTGCACACTAGGATCTGTAAATTTGTATTTATTCATGCCATATGTAAGCAAATAAAAAATAATTTCCTTTAAACTTATTAAAATTTAAAAAATTCTGTAACTGAAATGTACTAACATCAAGAAATTGAACTGTGCATCAGCACTGGGTGGACCAGTATTAAAATAGTGTTACAGTAGGTGATAGTCTTAGAATGTTAACCTTAGTCGTTTAGTTCAAAAGGTCGCTTTTCTCCTCTTTCCCCTCACGAACTGAAGCACAGTGTCTGAGAGATCCCAAGACCGGTCCATTGTACTTTCAAGTGACAAAATAGCAAGTGATATCGGTCTCTCATTGGCATTCTTCAATTGAAGATATGTTTTAATGAGCCTGAGCTTCGAAAAGGTGTGCTCACCATTCATGACTATGACCTGTAGAATGAAAGGAATTCGCAAAGCTATCCACATGTTAGGAAAAGTGTCCTTCATCTCATGAATGAATTGGAGAACTTAGAACAGAGAGTGCTTCCCATATTGCAAAATGTGATGGATGTTGTCCAATTCAACATCCAGGTCTTGATCATTGGCATCTGAACATTCCCCATTTGTCAGCATCTGGTGGAGTTCTGTACAATTGTTCAAGGGTGTTTTCCTGTCCACCAGCAGCTTACTAAGGTCATCATACCAAAAAAAACAGGTCTTTTCGTGGTGCTTCACTTGTTCAAATCTTTCTTTGATGGACACTCGAGCAATGTCAATAAGAGAGCAAAAGAACCTCCCTCTTGCATTTTTCTTCCAAGCTTTCCATCACTTCATCTCTGCCCTCGTAACTGTACTGTCTCTTCTTCTGATGAATACAAGTTTCCTTGATGATAGGCTCAACTCCTAAGTTTCCGCCATTTCTTTGGCACCAGTAATGGCATCTTCAATTTCATTGTCTCCGTGGGACACAACAAAATCAAGGTAGCTTCTCATCAAAGTAGTAGTGGTGGCAATGTCCATTGACCGAGTTTGTAACGCTTTGCTTACAATGTTTACTTGGGACAAGAGATTGGGCCAAAACACAACTGAGACCAGAAATGTACAGTCAATGATCTGGTTTGCCAGACTTTGCACCTCATGTCAGATTCCAGCCTCAGCTTTACTCGACTGCACCAGTTCCATTAGGGTAGGGGTGGGAAACCTCCGTCCCCCGGGCCGTATACGGCCCACCAAAATATTTGGTCCGGCCCGCAGGCGGGTCTCGAAAAACTGCGCCGTAGAGACGGCCGGACCAACGTGGCGGTGGGGGCAGAGCAGCGTGGCGGGAGCGGCGAGGCGGCGGCAGCGGGCGCTGCTGAGGGGAAGGCGGCGGCGCCTCTCCCCTCGCAGCAGGCTGGGCGTGGGGCTGGATGAATGGAGCGGGGGAGCCAGCGGGCTGCGGCGGAGGGAGGGCCGGGGCCTGCACGCCGGAAGTGAGCGGCCGGGGAGAGCCCGGCGCGGCGGGGCTGGGGCTGAGTCAGGCACTGGGGCGTGGGGAGAAGATGCGCCGCAGCCGCCGGCCAGGGACGCGCAGGGGCTGCCAGGCGGGGGCGGCTCCACGCTGAGCGAAGGGGCCGGGAAGCGCCTGGGGAACCCGCCGGTGCCACACAGCTACCCCATTAGCCGGGCGGCGAAAGGAGGAGCCGCGGGGAGCCGACGGTCAAGGGGGGAGGAGGCTGGGCTGGGGGGCAGGCAAGGGAGCGGTGGGGGGGAGGCCAGGCTGGGCGGGCGGGGAGGGGGGCAGGAGACTAGGCTGGATGGGGTGGGTAAGGCGTGGGTGTGGGAGGGAAGGAGGTTTGGTGGGGGGGAGGCTGAGCTGGGCGGGTCAGACATGGGGAGCAGGAGGCTGGGTTGGGAGTGAGAGGGGAGGAGGAGGTTCGGTTCGGTGGGATGGGCCGGGCCAGGCAGGGGTGGGGGAGGGAAGATGATTAGATGGGGGAGGCTGGGCGGGGGTAAAGGAAGATCGCCCCCTACATCTAGGCTGACAGCGGGAGCTGACTGGGGCAGGCGGCAGGACCCCGGCTGGCAAGGGGCCAGCGGGGGAAACCCCAAAGCAGTGTAGGGCTAAGCACTCCGACTGCCACTGCTTTGGGGTTTCCTCCGCTGACCCCTTGCCAGCTGGGGTCTCAGCTCCCGTTGCCAGCATGGGCTTCCTCGCGGGGGAGGGGGAGGAGCGGCCTGCGAATGACATTATAAATATCCAAATGGACCTTGGCAGAAAAAAGGTTCCCCACCCCTGCATTAGGGCATCGTAAACCTCAGTCACTTGGTGCCTCACCAGTGTCAATGCAGCTCTCCCAGCAAGCGTCAGTATCCAGGAGGATCTTACTCCTGAGAGCTGATGCTGAAAACAGGACGTATATCCATTGAAGTACTTCAAAGAGAGAGAATGAAACTAAAGAAGATCATGCTGCCATTTTGAGGGAATGGCAGCCACAAGGCAGGAAGAAAGCTCTTTGATTCAGTGCAAGGAACCTTGCCTGGATGCCACTGTTTCTTCCCTTCATTTTACGCCACTCTCGTAACCTTGGCCACGGCAGTCCAGAGGCTTTATTTTATTTTCATGCTAAACGTTCATATATTTGAAACGTTTACTTTGAACACTCTATTTTCCCTTTTGTCACTAACAACAAAAACAGCACCCTGAGCACCCTGAGCCTGGGTGCCTCCCAAGCCCGGCACCCCTGGGTCGCCTGCCCCTAAATCCAACCCTGAACACAGGTGACCTCAGTATTACACCCCACAAATATGTTGATGTGTGTCTCTTGCCTTAAAGAAAATGGCTTTCTGGTTAAAGGACAATGGCTAGTTCCCAAGCCAGCAATCGTGCTCAGAGCTGCAGGGAGCGCCAGAAACAAAGGGTCCACCCAAGATGAGGCCACTCACTTTCTGGCAGCCCAGTTCCTGCCCGTTCCTCCGATGCAAGTCCTGAACCTGCTGAAATACTGACACAGAGAACTGACTTTCCTCCCTTTGCACATGAAACAGGACAAAAAACCGTGAATTGAGGACCTCTCAGCATGTCAGGACAAGATGGTCTGGAGACTTTGTGCGCCTTTTTGGGGGTTACTTAGTGAGCTAGTGATAGAGCTGGGAACAAAGTCAAGATAAGTCTGACATGTGGAAATTTCCTGCAATATCCTTGGAAGACCTCACTGATTTAAGTGTAAGTATCTTTGGATTATATTATTAAATTAAATGAATTTAATATATAATTCTTATTATTATATAATTATTATTATATTAAATGAATGGTTTATGTAATTATTGTGAGCCTGGACTGTATGTCACCTCTCAAGGCAGTAGATAGATGTGGGTTCTGGGGGTTCAAAGGACTATATAGAAGAAAGTGCTGGACAAGAATGGACTTTCAGAACCAAAAGTATGAAGTGGTTTGTCCAAGGAATATCTAGGGGGAGGCCAATGGAAATTCCACACCTCTGGTTATGTCAAAACCCAGCCTTTTGAAGCTGGAGGAGCAGGCCACTGCTGATTACCTGTTACATGAGGCTAAGATCAAAGGCCCAAGCCATATAAAGGAAACACTGAACTATTCATGGGGGTTCTAGTTCTGAACCTGAGACCGTTATGAACTCCTAACCACAGGGAAAACCCAGTTGTGGGTTTTGAAGGAATGACACCTATCATAGCCTGAAGTTGGAGTTGGGGTGATGTCTGGCAAGCTTTTTAGCATGCATATACGTTCTTTTATTGTTTTTAATGTTTTCTCTGTAATGCTTTCACCTTAAGAATAAATGTTCTTGCTTATAAAGAGGTGTGTGGTAACTTATAACTATGGTAAATTACACTGTTCATGGCTCTGGAGAGAAAGTAAAACAAACAGAGATGCTGGCCTATTTAAGTGACCTGGCTTGCTGGAAATATCATACTGTAGAAAGGGAACTGTGCGGTCTGGAAAAAACCTAGTCAGGAAGGAGTGAGACGCATGTCTCTGCCCAATAGGTGATGGTTGGGGAGGTGAAGTTGTCCCAAACTATTACAAAGACCATCGTATTTGTTACTTAACCTCTACAGTATAAAGAATGTAAGTACTCTTGCAGTAGCAAAAAGGAAACACATGACAGCCTATTTAGATTAAATCTCAGAAAACAATGAGAAAGTTGCTTGGTACTTACCATAAATATTTTTACTGATATCATCAGTAAACTCCTTAAGAAGACTCTCTGGGAAAAGTGCTGTACCTGCATGGTCAAGGTATGTCATTCCTTTTAAAAAAAAAAAAGTACAATAAATATATTAGGCTTCTTACTATTAAACTCTAACTTCCCATACAGACTAGATTTACCATAGTGAAGCACAAGTCACTTGAGCAAATTTTAAAATGACAGTATATACATGGCAAGTTCATTTTGTCCAGAAGCTCATAGGCATGGGTTTTTATTTATCTAAGGAATTTGTGCAGCAGCCATCACTAAGTGCTTCCCCAGTAAGTTTTTAGCCCATAAGCAGCAAAATACAGCAGGGCTTCTCTACACTTACAGCACTTAATGAAGATGCTACCTACTCCAATGGGGGAGCTTCTCCTTTGGCATAAGTACCCCACCTCCTCAAGAGGCATTAGCTATCCTGGTGGGAGAAGTGCTCCTTTCGACATAGCGCTGTCTACACCATGAGTTCGGTCGGTATAACTGCGTCACTCAGGAATGTGGATTTTCCACACCCCTAAGCAATGTAGTTATACCGACATAAATTTGTAGTGTAGACGAGAAAAGAGGGTACTGCACATATACAACATTTTGATCATCTCTACATTTTGAAATTAAAGTAACCTATTTTAACACCATTTCTTTTCTTTTAACCATACTTAGATTGTAAACTCTTTGGGGTTGGGGATTATTTTCTTGTTCTGTGTTTGTACAGCAGTCAGCATAATAGGGTTCTGGGACCATGACCAGGACTCATAGGTACTATCATTATATAAATAAATAAATAAATAAATAGATAGATAGATAGATAAATAAATGATAATAATGTTGCCCCAAGTCTTATTGACTAATCAACAGTCTCAAGAATTAGTAAGGCTGAACAGTGTGCATGGGAAAGTTTGAACCTTCCTTAACAACTCCAAATACAAGAATAATTTGTTTCAATTTATTTAAAATATTTCTTCCCATTTTGTTGCACTTAAGTCTCAATTCATTTTTAATTTTGTTTTTATTGTTATTAAATTACTGTACATTTTTTAAAGAAAAGCTTATTCTATTGAAAAAAATCTAACTGGACACTTTAAGGTCTTTTCTTGTTTGCCTATTTCTGTTTAATCTTTGGCAATTATTCTCCCATTTCTTCAATGTGTCTCAGGTCCGTTGCTAGTCTTTCATTTCACGTAATGTAAGTATTTTGACCTATTTCAAGTTTTAATAATGATGAGTATCATTAAGATTAGCATTTAATAAGTATTTTAAAAGGTCTTTCCTTTCCACAAGGATTTAAGGCTCAGTTAAGCTCTTAACTAGAATCCTTGACACTTGAAAAATATGCATTACTAATGGTGCTACAACAATAACTCAGTACATGAGGATGTGAGATACTTTCAATTAAAAAACCAATCTGGACACCATTTATCCCTCTAACTTTCTGCTTCAAATTTCTCATACATAGTCCCTAGCCAAAAAGTTTTTTTTTTAATTATTTGAAGTTAATCAGGAAAAATGTTTTGATGAGCTTCAGGGGAAAAAAGCTTTATTTTTTTCCTCTCTTTCTTGTTTTTTTACTTCTGAAAAGTCTTCTAACTTCCTCCCTCCCTCCTTTGCCCCAAAAAGCATATCTCAGAGTTATTTTCTGGACTAAAATCAAAACATAGATAATTACTAATTGACACAGATGTATAAAAAAAGTGGCACCACAATTTGGCAGTCAGGATATTTTAATACCTCTTCTTTTGGGGAAGATTTCTCTACTTTCTCCCCCCAAGGTGACATATAAACATATTCATTCCATTTACCCAAAAATCATTTCAAACAGGAAAGATGTTCGTCACTTCCAAGCCTGCTGTATAATATTGCAATAGATTTTAGGGTGTCAAATGGCTGCTGTCACAGGTGCTGATTTTTCCGTTATCCCGGAGTTCTCAAACCCCGCTTCACCCTGTGGCCTAGCCCCCACTCCACCCCCTCCCCAAAAGCTCCACCCTAGCTCTGTCTCTTTCTGCCCCCACTCCACCCCTCCCCGAGGCTCCTGCCCACTCACTGATCTCCACTCTCCCCTCAGCTCCTCTCTGAGCCACCAAACAGCTGTTTGGCACTGGCACCGCTTCCCATCAGCTGTTTGGCGACAATGGCCGCACTCCCCCATTAGCTGATGAGCAGGGGCAGGGAACTGCTGTGGCTGATCAATGCTGAGCACCCAATATTTTTTTCCCATTGGTGCTCCAGGCACGGAATACCCAGGGATTCGGGGGCCTTTGTCCCAAAAGAAGGTTGTATTTCAATGGTGGATAGAATGAAGGATAATACATGAAGTCAAGGTCTGCCCCTCGATACCTACACCCAACCGTGTTATCTTGACGTTAACTGGAGTATGATATACATATCTGCTGGGGAAAATGGCCCACACTTTGCACAACACTTTGAGAATCTTCACTTTGACAGGAGTATTTATGAATGTACAAATATTACCATAACTATATATCATGCAGAGAACAATAAGAGGCCTATTGAAGCCAGCCTCTTAGGACACTAAAACAAAGGATCCTGCTGATAAGAGGAAGAACCCATCCTGTGCAGAAGAGAAATAACACTCAAAATTATATTACAAGAGGTTCCTTGGATAAAGTACCCAGAAATGAGTATTTAAGCTTGTTTCGTGCTGTGGCTAAATATAGGGGCTGAAATCCTGGCTCCATTAAAATCAATGGCAAAATGCCATTGACTTCAAAGGAGACCAGGTTTTCTCCCCAAAGTTTACAGGAAGTTTGTTTGAGACAGAAACAGATGACTGACTGTTAAACATTTCTTTCGTTTTATCTTTAATGTTTGCTGATTAATTGAAGTCAGTAAACAGCATTTAATAGTCAATCTTAACTGACTGAAAAGAGGATTTTATGTAAATTGAGATTGCATTCAACAAGTGAATAGTATCTTTATTATATGATAATTTTATTTTCCTCGTTTCATTTCAGTAGACTTGCTTATTTCTAAACAGAAACATTAGTCCCACATGCATAGGAGTCATACAAAAGCTAAAGATGTTATTTTATTTGCAGTTTTCCCCTTTCTTAATAACATCTTCTATTTTAACTTATTAAATACACTAATTAACCAAACAGATTTGTTAGTACAAACTGGATAATTTAGATTCCTTTAATTCTCTGTGGTACACAGTATACAATCTGTCAACAGTGTAGATTTCTATTGTTTATTAAAGCATTGATTGAAAGAAAATTAAAATAGAATATGTATTGAGACCCTCTGTTTTACCTTGGTGGAGGGGAATTTAATACAACATCTACCTATCTATATATATAAAAGTCAAGTGGTGTATGTATGTATGTATGTATGACTGCGAACTCCTCCCGCACCGTTTGAGCCAGAGACTTGAAATTTGGTACAGTTAGGGGTCTTGGGGTCTAGATGGTCATAAGGGTCGAAAAATTTTCGGATCTCACCTCTGACGCCCCCCAGGGGTGAAAGTCTTTCAGGGCCAATCACATCAGCTGGGCGGTTAGGTGGTGAGGATGTCATAATACCCCCTCCAACAGACACCGCACTCGCTCAGCTCACCCCTCCCTCCTCCAATGGAACCCCGGAAATCCCTCAGTTCTCTGCCCCTCCCCCCTCCCAACGGATCCCTGGAATCCATCAGCTCTGTGCCCCCCCCCACACACACACACCTGCGAAGGTCCCCGGAATCCCTCGTCGGCTCTGGGCCCCCTTCCCGCCTGCGACGGATCCGAGTTGGGTTTGGTGGGACGGTAAGTGAGGTGGGGGTGTCGGGTTCGGTCGGGGGGTGAGGTGGGGGTGTTGGGTTTGCTTGGGGGGGTCAGGTGAGGGTGTCGGGGGGTAAGTGAGCCGGGGGGTGTCGGGGTTGGTCTGGGGGGGTGGGAAGGTGTCGGGGTGGGTAAGGGGTGAGGTGTGGGTGTTGGGTTTGGTCTGGGGGGGGAAGGTGTCGGGGTGGGTGCCCAGACCAAACCCGACACCCCCCCGGCTCACTTACCCCCCCACCAAACCCGACACTGCCAACTCACCCCCCCACCAACCGCAACACCCCCTGACCAACCCCAACACCTCACCCCTCACCCACCCCGACACCTTCCCACCCCCCCAGACCAAACCCGACACCCCCTGGCTCACTTACCCCCCGACCGAACCCGACACCCCCACCTCACCCCCCCACCAATCGCAACACCCCCAGACCAAACCCGACACCCCCCGGCTCACTTACCCCCTGACCGAACCCGACACCACCACCTCACCCCCCCAAGCAAACCCGACACCCCCACCTCACCCCCCTACCAACCGCAACACCCCCTGACCAACCCCAACACCTTCCCACCCCCCCAGACCAAACCCGACACCCCCTGGCTCACTTACCCCCCGACTGAACCCGACACCCCCACCTCACCCCCCCAAGCAAACCCGACACCCCCTGACCAACCCCAACACCCACACCTCACCCCTCACCCACCCCGACAACTTCCCACCCCCCCCAGACCAAACCCGACACCCCCCGGCTCACTTACCCCCCGACCGAACCCGACACCCACACCTCACCCCCCCAAGCAAACCCGACACCCCCACCTCACCCCCCACCAACCGCAACACCCCCTGACCAACCCCAACACCCACACCTCACCCCTCACCCACCCCGACACCTTCCCACCCCCCCAGACCAAACCCGACACCCCCCGGCTCACTTACCCCGACCGAACCAGACACCCCTACCTCATCCCCCCAAGCAAACCCGACACCCCCACCTCACCCACCCACCAACCGCAACACCCCCTGACCAACCCCAACACCCACACCTCACCCCTCACCCACCCCGACAACTCCCCCCCCCCAGACCAAACCCGACACCCCCCCGGCTCACGGTGCACTGTGTAGCACACAGATTATTAAATACACTGTTCGGTCGGGGGGTGAGGTGCGGGTGTTGGGTTTGCTCAGGGGGTGAGGTGGGGGTGTCGGGTTTGGTCGGGGGTAATTGAGCCGGGGGGGTAAGAGGTGGGGGTGTCGGGTTTGGTCGGGGGGTGAGGTGGGGGTGTCGGGTTTGGTTGGGGGGGGGTAAGTGAGCCGGGGGTGTTGGGTTTGGTCTGGGGGGGTGGGAAGGTGTCTGGGTGGGTGAGGGGTGAGGTGTGGGGGGTGGGGTTGGTCAGGGGGTGTTGGGTTTGTTTGGGGGGGTGAGGAGGGGGGTCGGGGTTGGTCGAGGGATAAGTGAGGTGTGGGTGTCGGGTTTGTTTGTGGTGGTAGGTAGGGGTGTCGGGTTTGGTTGGGGGGGAGTGAGGTGGGTGTGTCAGGTTTGGTTTACGGGGGGTGAGGTGTGGGTGTTGGTCAGGGGGTGTTGGGGTTGGTAGGGGGAGACGTGGGGGTGTTGGGTTTGGGTGGGGGGGTGAAAATGTGAGTCGGGGTTGGTCGAGGGGTAAGTGAGGTGGGGGTGTTGGGTTTGGTCGGGGGGGTGAGGTGGGGGTGTCAGGTTTGCTCTCTGCCCCCATCCAACAGACCCCACACTCGCTCAGCTGTCTGCCCCCTCCCCACCTCCGACTGACCCGAGCAACGCCGGGTATTTTCGCTAGTTGAATATACAGTAGACTCTCCATTATCCAGGATGTGGATTAACCAGGATGTTAAAAAAAAAAATATGCGCAACTCGCAGGGCCAGCTCTGGCTTTGCTGCCGCCCCAAGCACACACACACAAAAAAACCCACTAGGGCACAGGGCAGCCAGTAAACCAACACCCCCTCCCCCTGGTACAGGGTGGCTGGTGAACCAACCCCCACTCCCCATATTGCCTATGGATGTTGATTATCGGAGATTTTATTAACCAGAATTATTTTTTTCCCTATCATCCTGGATAATCGAGAGTCTACTGTAATTGACATGAAAACTATTGTATAATGAAGGTGAGTGAGGTAATTTCTTTTAATGGACCAACATTTGTTCATGAGAGAGACAAGCTTTTGAGCTTATATAGAGCTCTTCTTCAGGTCTGAGAAAATAACACTGCATATTTTAGTGTAATTTATGTCACTGTTCCAGAAATGCATTGATCGTTTGATGAAATCTACATCCCAGATGAAGCTGTTTTATGTGTCTGCCCAAAAGGATTAATTTTTAACTACCAGTTCTGGGAAGTTGGCTAACAAATGCTTATTTAGATGGTTAAATGACTGCATCTCAAAATACTTGCAAAAGAATTCTGTATATATGGAGTTCTTTGAAACAGTCTCTATTCGTCTCTATTGCTTATCTATTCTCTTCATGTACTGGAATGAATCTTTCTCAATAAAGCATGAGTTATTTTTCTGTTGTCCCTCCCAACTCCTCATATTATTTAAAATACAAACACAATACACACACAAAGTCTTCACCAGGGTCAGCTCCAGCCTCTTCACGGTTGGGTGAGCTGAGGTGAGCTAGACAGAATATTGGGGATAAATAGAGGAAGACTTTGTGGCACCTTATAGACTAACCAGCAAAGTCTTCCTTGTTTTATTTACGGATACAGACTAACACGTCTGCTAATCTTAAACCTGTTAGAATATTGGGGGGCTATGCTATACATCTTGTGGGCACACATACTTTTTTTTAAACAATACACATGGTGCGTTTTTAATCTATGTTATCCTCAAATGGAGAATAAAAATTATATACAGACAGATCGTTTTTAAACTTCATCTATGGCAGCTAACTGGTGCAACATTTTTCACAGAAAATCAACAGGAAAAAAAGGCAGTAACTAACTCAATAAACTAATAACAACAATAAACAAAGGCAAAGTATTGGGAAAAAATTACTGGCTAAATAATATTAATAGCGAATTACTTTAAATCGGATAATGTGTTGTATTGTATTTTAAAATCAATCATTTGCACTTGGCAAAGTAAGATATTTGGAAGATTTGGCGACTCAGAGCAATAATATAACAACTCACACTGCGGTCAGTCTGGAGCAGGAGCCCCAGTGCTAGAGAGGGTTAACTAATCCCAGGAGCGGTTGGAGGTGTTACTGGTGCTTTGTTCTCCACTCTTAGCAGCAGCTGGAGGCGGCAAGGGGGAGGGAAGGGAGATGGATGCTGGGTCTTTGTGGCTCCTGAGCCCCAGCCAGTTTGCAAACCTAAACATCCTCAACCGGGATCAGAGCATGTGCAGCTGCAGCAGGCCTGTAGCAGAGAGCTGCACCCTAGAGATATGAACCAGGCGGGAGGAAGCAGAGGTGCCATTTCAGATTCTGGTAGGGCAGGGAGAAACTCTAACTAGGATTCAAGTGGCTATTAAGGCACCTGAAAACTCTAGATTTCTTTGCAGATAATAAATTAGAACTTAGATGGCAGGCGCACCACATCTAATTCTTATGTAAAGAAGGAAAAAATATACACAAACACCAATTAACGCCATATTTTAAGTTTAGATACAAGTTTAGAACAATCAGAAGATAATACAGCAAGATATTCCCAATCCCAAACCTTGAGGCATCATTTCTGGAGATATAGATATCAGAAACACAAATTTGATCTTTTGTACACTACGTTTAGTAGCGCAAAATTTTTTTTTAAAAAACTGCTTACTTTCTCTAACAGACATACTCCGTGCTACTGCCATTAACTATCTATTTTAGTCAATTGGTTTTCACTCCACTAAAAAAATATTTAACTTAATTTTAACATACACAATTAAGGTTTTTTATCTTTTATTAAGAACAAAAATGTTTATAATTATTTAGGCATTTATGTTGACTGATCACAATCACGTACATCAGGTGTTCTCAATCTTTTTCTTTCTGAGGATCCTCCAACATTCTATGAAAATTCCATGGCCCACCTCTGCCATAACAACTGTTTTTATGCATATCCAGTACATTAAAAGTCAGGGTCCGCATTAGGGGGGAGCAAGAAAGGCAATTGCCCAGGGCCCCAGGAGGCCCATTAAGCTAAACTGCTCAGGATTTGGGTTCAGCCCTGGGCTGCAGGTCTCGGGCTTAGGCTGTCTATCCAGCCCCTTTCTGGTTTATTTTGGTGGTCTCTGGAAATCCGCTCCCAGTCCCCTGAGGGAGCCCAGGATAACTGGCTGGGAACTGCTGATACATGACTCACTACTATTGGACTCCATCATTATTATTAGTATCAGACTTATTACAGAAATACTTAAAAATATAATTTGAAAATAAGCGACCTTCATCTGCACAGTATCTAAAGATGTGCATTTAGCTACTTTTTTTTTAAACTGGCACCGCTAAGGTGAATACAAGCTAAATTTACATTCTAGAAGGAGATTATTTGATTGTACCACTTTAAATAATGAATGACAAAGCACAATATGGTAATAAAAATAATAATGTAATTACTAATGTAACAGTATTGTAATCCTTAAACTTTGAAAGAATAAAATTACAGAGAATATATACGCACTGCACATTTTGACAAGAAGTAACACCAACAATAATAGTAATGCAGGTGTGTGAGTGTGAGATAGAGAGAGTGGGGGGAAGTATATGAGGGAAAGACAATGTGTGGGTTGGGGGGAGTATTTGAGGGAGATGGTGTGCGGCTCTTTAAGATGAGCACTCAGGAGCCTGAATGTTTGTTCAGTACAGTAGCAGTCCCAGCTCCCCCCTTAAAACAAAGGCACCAGCACAGACAGGCTCCCTGCCCCCCACTCCAGCGCAGCACAGACCCACTCAGGCACCGCCATCTCAGGCATTGAGTGAGCTTCCCCAGTGCCCTGCCAGCCATGGATCAGCTTCCCAATAAAGGGGCGACTCCAGTGGTGGCAGCAGCTGGGTGGTTGGAGAGTGGCGGCTGCTGGCTGGGTACCCAACTCTGGGAGAGGTGGCTACAGGGGACTTAAGGCAAATTTTGAGGTGGCTATATCCTCCCCCCCCCCATACACACCCACCCACACCCATCCCGCCTCTGGCCTTCACCTTCAGAATATTTGTAATATATTTAGTGTAGTTGACGGCTCCATACTGTCAAGGGAAGAAAAATTATTTAGACACAACTTGGACTGGAAAATTATAGCATGAATTTTAAGGGCAGAAGACATCATTAGATTACCTAATCTGACCTCTGTATATCACAGGACACAGAATTTCCATAATTTACCCCTTTATTAAGTCTGATGCCTTGTGTTTGACTAAAGCATGACTTCAAATCAAGCCAGGATGCCTTTCGGGAAGACATCACCTGATGAATTATCTCTGGTGAGAACATTTTAGTGACAACCTGCAGGTACTCTCTCTTTACAAAGCTTTTGTTCTCACTGTTTAAGATCAACATATGATTATTACTTAGTTAATAGGGTGAACCTTCCAATTATTGCTGCTTTGGTGATATGTGGCCTTTCTCCGCTCATCCCTACCCTTGGCAACCATAAATTTCTGGGCCTTGACTAATTATTGCTTTCAGAAATCCTCCTCGGTTTCTCCACAATAAACATGGCTGCCCCAAGTTCTCCCCTTTGCCATCCTGTCACACCATTATAATAGCCAAACTGGTTTTGCATAAAGTCTACATGGTTATCATCACAGAACTGTCCAGCCATTATGCAAATTCCTGTAGTCCAATTGTTGAATCATTGTCTGCCAATTAGATTACCAGAAAATATACAATGTAGAAAGAAGTGCCTAGTTATAAGGCAGTACCAGCATTTTGATTGGCTTATTCAATTATACACAATTTTTACTCATTACATTCACACACACACACACACACACAGAAGCCTTGGACACAGAGTATTTAAAAGACAGAAACATTAACCAAAAACAGCATGAAGCAGACAATATAAAAAAAAAACCACTACACTGAATGCAAAACAAAGCAGCATCAATAGAAACACTCAGGTAGGGGAAGGATTTCTATACAGTGACTGAAAATAATTAAGAGAGGAAACAACTATGACACAGAAGCATATTTAATATTTTAAAGTGGGGAAGGAGAGCTGTGGCAGATATTTCAGTGGAGTAAGCATTACAGCCTTTGGATGCAACCCGTGAAAGGACTTAGGCATTGCAATGCTGAGCATCCTGGCACCTAGCAAAACAAAGGAACAATACTGCAATCCACAAAGCTGAGATAGGTGTCTACATTCCTTATACAATGCATGGGGAGAGAGATCCACCTTAACTGTGATCCAACATGCAAGGCGGCTTCCCACCTAAGCAAGTCAATGGGAAACAGTGATGTGGTAAGCCCTGCCCTTTTCTCAAAAATAGGCAACTAAGGCCAGGCTGCAGGGAGGCATTTAGTTCTGCTAGTGCTACACAGACAGGAACCCCTGCTCCTGGCTTTGGTAGCTCCATAGTTTCTTCTGACAGCGAGTTAGGTGTTTCCCTTGCTCCACACAAAATGGCAGGGGGAGGAGGTAGGGATGCTTACCTCCTGACAGTGTCTGTCCTAATGATTAGAGCACTTGTCTATGGTCTGTGAGAAACAGGTTTGATTTCCTCCCCTGCCCTTTCTTTAAAAGTGAGAGCACCAAAGAAAAAGAGAAGGAATGACTCTGTAGTCCCATGGGTCAGGCACCCATCTGAGGGGCAGAAGACCCTGAACCAAGTCCCCCTGCTCCAATCACTCTCATTATTTATTCGCAGTAGAACAGCTTCAACAGGAGGAATTGGAGGAGCCCCACATCAGAATATCCCTAGATAGTTAGAGCACTCTCTGATAGGTGGGAGACATGTCTTCTAATCCTCCCCAACTGAGAGGGAGAGTGAACCAAGGCGAGGTCTCACAGATCCCAGGTGAGTGTTCTAACCAGTAGGCTAAAAGTTATAGGGTGGGCAGCACCATCCCCACTGCCTCCTTCTGCCAGCTTTTGAATGGAGCATGATCCAGTAGTCATGCTCTGGGTCAGGTGCCTATCCATGACATAGGCGGCCTAACGTCTATCTTCCCCCACTTAATGAATCACTTGCACTTCAGTGAGTAATAGATGCCTGGATGCCTAGAGTGAGACACCAGTTCATATGCCCAGAGGGACTTTTCACTTTGAAAGGGAGTTAAGGTGCCTGCAGGGTTTGTTTGGAGTTTTGTGGAGTGCAGTGGGGAATTTAGGTGCCTAAATCTGGGTTTAGAAGCCTAAGTAGCTTTATGATTTTCACCTCTAATAAGTGCATCTGCACACATGATGCAGTGCAGGTTATACACACAGTGGGAGTGCATCTGCACAGATAACCAAAGGTTGTGTATGATAAGCCATTCATGAACTTGGCTTAATGAGCGGGGGGGAAAATACACTACAGCAAAAGGCTTGGGATTCACTTTATCTAGATGTATTCTGGGCAAAAGATTTAGCACATACTGTAAACCAATCCTTATCTGTACCTTCAAATCCTTGTGGGCATTGATTTGGACAAAAAAATATCAAAACCAGAATCAGTTCTCTGTATGTCAATGTGTCTTTTACCTAAAGTCCCAGTTGCCCTACTAGGCAAGGTGCTGGCCTTTTTCTCTTGCCTATGGTAGGGAACTTTTCAAAAGACCATAAAAACATAAGATATTACCTCACCCACCTTGTCTCACAAGAATAGCGTGATTGGCAATCCATAGATGCTGAAAGCTTGAACAGTTATAAGCAGATAAAGAAGATTGTTCCTCAGCATGAGCTCTGATTTAATTGCTACAGGCTCTGTTAAGTAACTGAGTAGTCCATCCACTGCCATAGGGCAGTTTCTAGGTTCCCTTATAAGTGAATCTACAGAGTTTGTCAAGTTTACTGATCAAAACTCTACTTGATTGCCAAATGCTAATCTAGGTTGTCTGCATGTACCCCTGGTATCAATATTTAAAAGACTGTGTCAAGTTACTAGACATGATGGAAAAGCAGCATTTAATTAATGCATTTGGGGTTCAAGTTTTCAGATTGATTATAAAAGACAACAACTAATTGCATAATTAGATTTAGGTATGCCAACGTCCCAATTATTTCTCTCCACTTTCTGGTGGGTTATTTTATTTCCTCTCATGGTGGTGTTGTCAGTACTGAAGAATGCAGAATATTAAAATCAGTTTAACAGTGAACATTATATACCTGTGCAGAATCATCTACTCTATGTTACTTCTCTGTAGAAATCAGACAGATTTCATGGAAGTTATTTATATATCTGGGTCCCACTCCATCAAAGTACTCAAGCACGTGCTTTACTTTAAGGACATGAGTAGTCAGGAGAATTCAACTGCTTAAAATTGATCAGGTGTTTATGTGCTTTGCTGGACTGGGGTCCAGATGAGCAGTGAAAGAATCAATGACCTCAGCTTCCAAGCCTCTGCCTCATTCACTTCCCATCATACAAGATACATCTTAAATAGTTATTATAAAAGTATTGTATGAGATATTGAATTATTTGTTAGCTTCTACACCAGGGGTATGCTGAATGAGGCACGGGCGGATGATTCATTAGAGCCCAGCTGTGGTAAGGTGGGCACGGCGTTCAATGCCAGTTGAAGTCAATGAGATTATTTCTATTGACTTCAATGTGTGCTGGTTGAGGCACTTATGTTCCGTACATGACACAAGTAATCTAACCCTACAAGGAATGCACAATGCGGTGCAGCTGGTATATAATGCTGGTTTTAAATAAACATGTAAAAAGATAAAACACTAGCCTCAAACACTGCAAATTTGCCAAGATCTTCAAACCCTTATAGCTCAATCATATCAAATCCAACTTGCAGGGAAAAACTCAAAGGCACGACTGCTCCCTCCACAATGAGGACTATTGCCCTGACAAAGTTCCATTTTCTAGCCCCAGTCCCTTTGTCATTAGAGCAATTGTTCAAATGAAAGATTGAAAGAACTTTATTTTTAAATAAAAGAAAAGGGTTTTTATGTTCTCCTCTCAGTGAAAAATGCCTGGATTGTTTTTGTGCAAATTTTCACAAAATAGTCACCTTTGGGTAGACTTCAGTTTTGTAAAATTATCAGTAACTGACAGCATAATTGTAAAGGCAGGGCTTACGGAATCTTAATTATATCTGTTTACAATAAGGATCATTATTTAAAACTATTCCATTATCATTTTCTCTGACTCTGCTTTTCTTTGTTAGTCACATAAATAATCCAAAGGCTCACTGCAATATGTCAAGATAATACCTGATATTGACCAGATATGTGCTATGACCTGGATCAGATTCATATGAAACCTTGGTACAAATTAACTACTCCAAACTTTCACTAGTGAAATACATCAAATGAAATGTGTGCTGACATATGGAAGCCCTTTTAAAAATGATTTTATTGGTCTTCAGAACATTCAGAAAAATAAAACAAGTTCAAGATAAAAGGAAAACGCTTCCTTACATGTGAATATCAAAATAAACATTGTATGGTTTTCAGATGAAAGCATGAACAGATTCAACAAATAACCTTGGTACAGAATAAAAACTCTTGCATAACAATTAGTGAGGGCAAGAAACTGTAAATGACATGTAGTTGAAATCCATACTATAAATCTAGCTCTTATACAGCATTTTTCATTAATGGATCTCAAAGCACTTCACTGTCTAAGATATTTATAATCAGCCATACTGATAAAAAAGTTTCTAATCGCTATTTCTTGTTAGTGATGAGATTTTTGTCATACACTGGTTTAGAGTGTGTGACAATATCTCTCTTCAGCGGCAAGCTCCAGCAAAGGTAAGTGCCTGCTACTTATGAGAGAATAAAGTTATTCTTTATTTGAAGTAGTAGAGACTCATATTTTGTTGCTGGAGTTACTGGATTCAGTCCATTCTCACGACCATGGCATCTGTGGATAGGGAAATCATTAGCTTATACTGATGGAGGAAATTCTTGTGTTAAGATCAGATTGTAAGTGATTTATTGTCCGGTATGCTAACATCAAGAAAAAAAAAAGTAAGGGGTAGTCTAAGAAGCCTAAACTAAGAACAAGGAGAAACTGAGTAATGAGTGATCTTTTAGTGGAATAGCTTCCAATGAGAAATGGTGGAAGCCCTTTCACTAGTGATTTAAACTCAGCTGAACTAATATTGGAGAATATATTGGGGGGGGGGCACTTTTGTCAGACACCATGTGATCAATTAGATGAACTAACTGGTTTTGCTCTATCCCATTTCTATAATTCTTTGAAATTGGGAAGCTGAAAAAAAGTCAACCAGAGCCCTAAATTCCTCTTTCCACTCCAGCACGGTTCTGAGGGTCAGGGGAAACAAAGTGACTATAGCAGGAACTAGCTGTGCTTGAAAAAGGGGTAATCTGAAACAGCCTATCACAATCTCCCCAGTCAACTTTCCACCAGAACCTAGTCACCCATCTATACTGGGACCACAAGTAAAACACAGCAGCTGCTTTTGACAACAGAGTCTTCTACAGTGAGACTCTGGCTATAACTTAGAATAAAAAAACAAAACAAAACACCTATATTTACTTTTAATTATTCATACTGGGAACCTCTTTAAATAAACTACAGAGCTACTGATGTTTTGTTATATATTAGATTAGATGGTTACACATTGAAGAGATCAGGGAAGCTACATTAAAAAAAAACATTTCCCAAGTGTGGGTGTACATGGTGAGTAGCTATTTCCCTAGAGAGTGAACTAGTTTAATGTTTGTTCTTCATTAGTTTGATCTTAGCTGCTGCTTGAATGTAGACTTCTTCACTTATTTAATTGTTGAACGCGCTGATCTAATCAAAAGACTAAACCAAAATTAATTACTTTCACTTCACTGAAGTTCACATACTATATATAGATATAGATATAGATATACACACACACACATATATCACACACACACATGCTTCAATAATACCAACTCATTATTCTTTTAATCTACTTTACTGGGAAGGGAGCCTGTTTTTTTCAAATACCAATGCAGAACCATGTGTGACTGGACCTAATTTTCTATGATCTCCATATACAGTGCAGTATTTTAGTAAGGAAAATGTCTTCAGATTTTAAAACTACATTTTCCCACTCTCAAAAAAAATCTGACAGAAGCAAATTCTATGCTTATTGTCAATAATTTAATAGGAATGCAATTATAAATCTGTGTAGCTATTTCATTAATACTTTATTATATCTGGCCTAAATTAATTACTACAGCTTGTTTTCCACTAATTAGGTACCATTCTCAGTACAGATTCAAACAGTCTCCAATGACCATTTCCAGGGGTGTGTTCAGAATGAGAAAAGTAAGTTTACCAGAAAAATTATATGCTGCTGCACACCACATTTCCTTACACTGAAATAACATGACAGCTGTAGAGATTCACTAACTATTCATGACAAGTGTGGGGGGGAATATCAACTTGCTAATGAACTTGCCTGAACAGCATTATTTAATGAAAACCCTACCTACCAAGACCTTTTCTGAATAAAAATAGCAGTGCATGGCTCTTACACATTTTGGAGGTTAAATGCAGTACAATATATTTTATTTATTATAAAATAAAGTCTGGAATATATAATGAAACTATTATTGTATGTAAAGTAAACAAGATTTTTAACACATTTAAGAAGTTTCATTTAAAATTAAATTAAAATGCAGAGCCCCCAGACTGGTGGCCAGGACCCGGGCAGTGTGAGTGCCACTGAAAATCAGCTCACACACTCATGCCATAGGTTGCCCACCCCTGGTATAGTGGTTTGGTGGAATGAACCTGTGGCTCTCTCAAATCTAGTTCTCCGTTTCCCCCAAAAGTCAGGAGGAGTGGGCTGTATGTACAAGGGTGCTTTTTGTTGGGGTTATTTACCAGACGATTGCCAGTGCAGTTTGTAGATATTATCAGATCCATTGTTGCTCCTGGATCCCCAACTGACAGGAATGGCACATAGGATCTGATCTAAGGTCCACGAGTAAAGAGGATACAAGGTCCATTCTACTGAACTTTTCAGTTTCTTCTATGATAGCCCAAAGTATAGGGCTTTTCATTCAGCTAGCTTTGCAGTCATGGAGGTGAGGATTATTGTCAGAGTCCCTATCTCTAAGGGATGGTCACAGACTCCAAGCAAACTATACAAGAAAACATACATTATGGGTCTGATCCAAAGTTCTCTGAAGTAACGGAGATCATTCTGTTGGAGCTAGTGCGGAATGCAGCAGCTTGCCTTCGTCTGCAAGATAAGCATAAAAAACAACAACAGTGCCACTCTCACTCTTTTTGGTTTCCGTGGGTTCTGATCTCCAGAAGACCCTAAATGATCTTGGAGCCTGAGATCATCTCGCTTCTTATAGAAAACTTGCTGTGTTGCTTCTACTCTCCATTCTTGGGGTAAACTCCACTGGACATTCTCAGTCTCTGTAACCTTTGCCCTCTGGAAGCCCAGAGCCCAAGTCTGGGGAACTTCAAGGCTTAGTGCAAAGTGTATCTATTTCGTCATGTTTTTCGCTAACCCACCTACACTTTTAGGTGCAAGACTCTCAGAAAACATATAGAGGGCCAGATCCTCAGATGGCCGAAATCAGCATAGCTCCATTGACAGCAATGAAGCTCTGTAATTTATACTAAATGAGGACCTAGCCCTGCATCTTTTTTTGTTACTTTTATATTTAATTTTAATTAGGTAAGACATCCAGAAGATGAGTGGTGGTCTCCAGAGCTATTAATATACAGACATAAAGATATATAAATATCAATGAATAAAATCCCTTAAGAATCTAATTATGTTTATTCACTTGCTTCACGTAGTAAAATTTAGGAAAACAACATGTAAGAGGATAGGGATCGTATACATACACAACCCTCTCTCCTTGCCTGAGTTGTCTCTTTCCCCTTTTTGATCCATGGTAGGCCCCTACCAGGGGATTTTCTGGGTAGGTAACAATCACACAGTTGTCCTCCTTTCCTATGAAGAAGTCAGTGGAGTTACAATAGTGTATTAAAGGGGTGAGATTCAAATCGGTCCCACAACTGTTGCTTAGATCATAGCCTGCGCAAGGATATGGGAAATCTTGTTAAAACACTAAGTGCTTGTTAATTCTAATGCACCATATAGCAGGGTGCTGGTGCAAAGGCAGCTAATTAGCCCCTGCTCAGCCAGCCCCAATCAGGGGAAAATAGATTGGGGCTGGGGAAAAGCCTGATGGCTGGCTGTACCTGCTGGCCTGAGAACCTACGGGCTATAAAGGCTGGGAGGGGGCCAGAAAGCAGAGGGAATGGCCAGGGTAAGGTCAGTCTCCTGGCTGAGGGCTGACTCTGCTTGGGAAAGGAGGCAGTTAGGCCTGCAAGCTTTGTATATAGCTTAACACTGGTGGTGGGAGAACGCTGTGTAAATACATGGGTGCTGCATATCTAAAGCCTCTCTGAGCTTTATTGGAGGCAGCTAGCGGGCCCCAAGAAAGAGGGGCAAGCCAGTGGCCCCTGTTACACACCATTCAACTTTGAAGAAATTATCAGACTAGAAAAGCCTGAAATACTATTCAACATTATAGTGCAGTACACAATGGTTTGTGATGTTTTTATGCCCTATTTTACTTTACCCTTAAGAATGTCTTGTCCTAGTGAGAGAGAGAGAGAGCACTCTCCGATGTCAATTTATCATGTTTATATCAGTGGGAAAGAGACAGGGGTCTTGACCAAAAAGCTAACTCAGATCAATGGGATTCTTTCAAATCAAGTCAATGAGCAATGAAAAAGAACTAAAATCATTTACTAGCTAATAGTTATAAGGTTCTGCAAGACACTGTCAACAACACTTTCAAGAAATTAATCAAACTGATCCTATCCTGCAAACAATTTCAATTTTGAGAAATCTCCATTTTCCAACAAAAAAATTCACTGAAAAATTCCCCACCTGCTCTAATGCTTACACAACAAAGGTAGTCTTTTTTTTAATGCTGCACAAAAATTATTTTCTTTTTAAATTTCTTAAATAAACTTGTGGTGATTTTTTACTTTGTTTTCTGTTTGTTTTGTTTTTAAATAAAGATGCTTAAAAAACACGTGGTTATGCCTTATCAGAAGATAACTTTAAGGTCCGTTAAATTATGGGTATAAGCCACTTGATAAAGTTGTTTTGTATAAGGATACCAGAGTATATAATTTAGGTCAAGATTAGTCCATTCAGCCCAATTATCATTTTACCTATATCCAGGCAATCCAATTGAGGTTAGTGAAGTCGTGTGGGTTTAAATGAAAGCAAAATGTGATTCTGTCTTCAGCGGCGTTCATCGGGGTTTATGCGAGTATAACTGAGAAAACAGGACATCATCTCATGAGCACAATGATACAAAGGGGCTCACTAATGATACAGAATTTTATCTCTGGAAATCACCTTCTAGATAAGCTAATTCTGCTAACAAAGATGCATTGCACTCAGATTCTTTTACTCATTATTAGGTCTTACATTAAAGTAGCTAAAAAAAATTGTTTAATGTATTAATATACATGTACAGAAATAGTTTGCGGCACATGACCAACTCATGCTTCCAGTTTGATTCTTCTCAGATAAAGAATTCCTTTGAACACTAATGATATTAGAAGTCTGGAAGAATTACTTTCAAAATAAACAGCTTGAGATGAGCAATTATCCTCACTGGAGTATAGGAGAATGGCCTTATTAGTGTTATGCTATACTTATTTTCAGAGAAAACAGTCATGCTTGACAAAACCACAAAAACTCCACAATTTCCCTAATCACAAAACTCTCATCCTAATATCACATCACAAAGTCATCAATTGCATTTTGTTTCCAAGTATGGTGGTACAAAAAGTTAGGAGTTATGGCTTGATTTTGATCCCCCTAAAATTAGTAGAAGTTTTGTCATTAACTTAAATGTGACAAGTTCAGACCCTTCACTTGTAATAATTATATCTTATTTTGTTAATGGAGGAGAAAACCGCGAAAAAAACAAAGCAGATTAAAACTCACAAAACAAGCCATATATCCTAAACTGATTCAGAGCCTGATCTTGAAGTTCATGGACCAAATTCATACCTGGAGTAAGTCACAGTTACAACTGTACTGAATTTGAGTTGCAGATAATAACATCAGGTCTGATGTTTTGAAGCACACAAACTTTTTAATATTATATTTGTGTGTGTGTGTGTGTGCACGTATGCACACTTTAGACCACTCTATTTATGCACTTCAGATTGTTGAATTTTCCCCCACTGATTTTCAGATGTCTGTCATCCGAATATAGTTTGAAATTACACAACCTCCTCCCCCCCCCACACTGGAACGCTTTATTATTCTAAATAAGGAAACAACTAGTATATGTGTAGAGTAGAATGTAATCAACCAATATGATTATTCCTCAACCTACCACACAGGGAGAAGGCAAGGACATCAACCAGATAGTATAAGCAGTGAGGGCATGCATGCAGTGGCTGAATACTGGAATCAGAAGAGAATAGAATACCAAACAAATGGAAGTGTGTGACATCAGAGAAGCATCAAGGAAAAGGGCATGTATTCTAGACGTAGGATATTCAGAGGCATCTATCTATATATATAAAAGTCAAGTGGTGTATGTATGTATGTATGTATGACTGCGAACTCCTCCCGCACCGTTTGAGCCAGAGACTTGAAATTTGGTACAGTTAGGGGTCTTGGGGTCTAGATGGTCATAAGGGTCGGAAAAATTTCGGATCTCACCTCTGACGCCCCCCAGGGGTGAAAGTCTTTCAGGGCCAATCACATCAGCTGGGCGGTTAGGTGGTGAGGATGTCATAATACCCCCTCCAACAGACACCGCACTCGCTCAGCTCACCCCTCCCTCCTCCAATGGAACCCCGGAATTCCCTCAGTTCTCTGCCCCTCTCCCCTCCCAACGGAACCCTGGAATCCATCAGCTCTGTGCCCCCCCCACACACACACACACCTGCGAAGGTCCCCGGAATCCCTCGGCTCTGGGCCCCCTTCCCGCCTGCGACGGATCCGAGTTGGGTTTGGTGGGACGGTAAGTGAGGTGGGGGTGTCGGGTTCGGTCGGGGGGTGAGGTGGGGGTGTTGGGTTTGCTTGGGGGGGTCAGGTGAGGGTGTCGGGGGGTAAGTGAGCCGGGGGGTGTCGGGGTTGGTCTGGGGGGGTGGGAAGGTGTCGGGGTGGGTAAGGGGTGAGGTGTGGGTGTTGGGTTTGGTCTGGGGGGGGAAGGTGTCGGGGTGGGTGCCCAGACCAAACCCGACACCCCCCCCGGCTCACTTACCCCCCCACCAAACCCGACACTGCCAACTCACCCCCCCACCAACCGCAACACCCCCTGACCAACCCCAACACCTCACCCCTCACCCACCCCGACACCTTCCCACCCCCCCAGACCAAACCCGACACCCCCTGGCTCACTTACCCCCCGACCGAACCCGACACCCCCACCTCACCCCCCCCCACCAATCGCAACACCCCCAGACCAAACCCGACACCCCCCGGCTCACTTACCCCCTGACCGAACCCGACACCACCACCTCACCCCCCCAAGCAAACCCGACACCCCCACCTCACCCCCCTACCAACCGCAACACCCCCTGACCAACCCCAACACCTTCCCACCCCCCCAGACCAAACCCGACATCCCCTGGCTCACTTACCCCCCGACTGAACCCGACACCCCCACCTCACCCCCCCAAGCAAACCCGACACCCCCTGACCAACCCCAACACCCACACCTCACCCCTCACCCACCCCGACAACTTCCCACCCCCCCAGACCAAACCCGACACCCCCCGGCTCACTTACCCCCCGACCGAACCCGACACCCACACCTCACCCCCCCCAAGCAAACCCGACACCCCCACCTCACCCCCCACCAACCACAACACCCCCTGACCAACCCCAACACCCACACCTCACCCCTCACCCACCCCGACACCTTCCCACCCCCCCAGACCAAACCCGACACCCCCCGGCTCACTTACCCCGACCGAACCAGACACCCCTACCTCATCCCCCCAAGCAAACCCGACACCCCCACCTCACCCACCCACCAACCGCAACACCCCCTGACCAACCGAACACCCACACCTCACCCCTCACCCACCCCGACACCTTCCCACCCCCCCAGACCAAACCCGACACCCCCTGGCTCACTTACCCCCCGACCGAACCCGACACCCCCACCTCACCCCCCCCCACCAACCGCAAAACCCCCTGACCAACCCCAACACCCACACCTCACCCCTCACCCACCCCGACAACTCCCCCCCCCAGACCAAACCCGACACCCCCCCGGCTCACGGTGCACTGTGTAGCACACAGATTATTAAATACACTGTTCGGTCGGGGGGTGAGGTGCGGGTGTTGGGTTTGCTCAGGGGGTGAGGTGGGGGTGTCGGGTTTGGTCGGGGGGTAATTGAGCCGGGGGGGGTAAGAGGTGGGGGTGTCGGGTTTGGTCGGGGGGTGAGGTGGGGGTGTCGGGTTTGGTTGGGGGGGTAAGTGAGCCGGGGGTGTTGGGTTTGGTCTGGGGGGGTGGGAAGGTGTCTGGGTGGGTGAGGGGTGAGGTGTGGGGGTTGGGGTTGGTCAGGGGGTGTTGGGTTTGTTTGGGGGGGTGAGGAGGGGGGTCGGGGTTGGTCGAGGGATAAGTGAGGTGTGGGTGTCGGGTTTGTTTGTGGTGGTAGGTAGGGGTGTCGGGTTTGGTTGGGGGGGAGTGAGGTGGGTGTGTCAGGTTTGGTTTACGGGGGGTGAGGTGTGGGTGTTGGTCAGGGGGTGTTGGGGTTGGTAGGGGGAGACGTGGGGGTGTTGGGTTTGGGTGGGGGGGTGAAAATGTGAGTCGGGGTTGGTCGAGGGGTAAGTGAGGTGGGGGTGTTGGGTTTGGTCGGGGGGGTGAGGTGGGGGTGTCAGGTTTGCTCTCTGCCCCCATCCAACAGACCCCACACTCGCTCAGCTGTCTGCCCCCTCCCCACCTCCGACTGACCCGAGCAACGCCGGGTATTTTCGCTAGTAATAAATATTCGGTATCTGTATAGCATTTTTCATCTGCAAATCAAACCAATATGCAAGAATAGGAAGATATTTTCCCTGTTAAACAGATGCAGAAACTGAGGCACAAGGAAGTTGTTAACTAGTCCAAAATCCCATAGAAGGCAAAAGAAATTGGAACCCAAGTCTCCTGACTCACAAGCCTGTGCCCTGTTCACTAGCATATACTGCCTCCCTGAAAAGATGTCTCTTCTGGAGGTGTAGTACTAGATGCAATTGGATGATAAGCAAAAGGATTCCTTATATGGAGAAGGCATGTTTGTTGGCAAACGAATCACTGGAAGGAGTTTTTAAAAAATGCAAGAATTAACTTGGTAACATAAAACAATGATATCACAATGGAAAGGACTTCCCAGTGAGCTGAGCGTCGTTCATGACAATGAATGTTTGGATTAATAATGAGAAATGTTATCACAAGCAGAAAAGTGGTAGTAATTTGCTAATATTCTGAGCTAATTTCTATTTGGCTAATTTTTAACTAGCCTAACAGCTATAACTAAAAGTGATATCATGGAATAATATGTAGGTCTACATTTTTGAGTAAGCCCTAATATTACTGTGCAAATGTGTGAATTTGTTTTTCAGTTCAAGCATAATAGTACAATATCCAAAACATGACTATTACTCCTCAAGAGAACAATTTTATGTGTTCAGTTGCTTATCATTTGCATTTTAAAGCTGCTCATTTGTCATTAAGGTTAATATTAAATTTGTAATTTCTGCTTATTTTTAGCAATACTTGAAAAATGCTTCACCTAAAGAATCTAAAATCTACCCAAAAGGTCCTTGTTGCATGCAAAGACGCTCTAAGAAAGCAATTTTACAAACTACTATAAAAAAGGCAGTTGTGAGGGAAAATCAGACTTTTTGGAAAATAATAAAGAGCAGGAGATAAGAATTATGAACAGAGGAAGCACAAAATCATTAAATAATTTTAGCTAATATGGATAGATTTTGTATTAAAATAGCTAACAGCCAAAATTTTCAGGAGTGACTGGTCGTCCTAAATCACTAGAGTCCCCATTTTAGAGAGACAGTCACGATTTTGGGGTCTTTATCTTACATAGGTTCCTACTATCCCCTACCCCTGGTTCTGATTTTTCACATTTGTTGTCTGGTTCACCTTATAGTGATTTGGGGTGTCTGATTTTGGGGGACCCAAATGAAGACACTTAACTGGGACATGATGTTCAGAAAGTGCTACGCACCCACTCTTTAAAAACACGTCTAACAAAGGGCACAAACCTACACTGCGGAGGGGCGGGGTTGACCTAAGATAAACAATTTCAGCTACACCAATAGTGTAGCTGAAGTCGCAGTATCTTAGGTCTGCAACTGACCATCCCCACGGCAGCAAGTCAACCACGGCTGCTCCACTGCCAACTCCTCTTACTCCTCTTGCCAAGATGGAGTTCTGGAGTCAACAGGCAGTGCGTTTGGGGATGGATTTATCGTGTCTAGATGAGTGGCAATAAATATAATGTATCCCTGATACATTGAGTGCAACCCGGCGGGTTGCGTAGCCATAACCTGAGGCATCTCAAATTGCTCCTCTTCTCCTCCAAAAATATTTAAAGCTCCAAAAATCTGTAGTCATTTAAAAATATTTTGGTCTAATGCATATTTTAATAGAGTTTTCATGTATAATAACCTACTAAAGTGATGAACATGAAGGAGAGTATCTAATGCAATGTGATCAGTTATCAATTGTTTCTTTCCCTTCTTCTAGCTGTACAGTCAAACAATATATGTAGTCATGGAAGGATTATATTTTTATTGGAAAATTTCAGTAAATGTCGATTTCACTAGTACCCAAATCAACAACAAAAATTCTGTCAATAATCAAATTTACAGATAGGCAAAGTCAGAAAAATGGTACTTGGTATCTTATTAGAATTTCATCCAAGGATATTTACTTTGTATATTTTGACATGCAATATTGATATTTGTGTTTTAATGGTTAATAGTTATAAAGTTTTAATTAGGGCTGTCAATTAATCGCAGCTAACTCCATCAATTAAGTCAAAAACATTAATCACGATTTTAAAAATCACAATTAATCACAGTTTTAATTGCATTGTTAAATAGAATACCAATTGAAATATATTAAATATCTTGGATGTTTCTACATTTTCAAATATTTGATTTTAATTTACAACGGAGAATACAAAATGTATAGTTCTCACTTTATATTTTATTAAAAACTAGCGAAAATACCCGGCGTTGCTCGGGTCAGTCGGAGGTGGGGAGGGGGCAGACAGCTGAGCGAGTGTGGGGTCTGTTGGATGGGGGCAGAGAGCAAACCTGACACCCCCACCTCACCCCCCCCGACCAAACCCAACACCCCCACCTCACTTACCCCTCGACCAACCCCGACTCACATTTTCACCCCCCCACCCAAACCCAACACCCCCACGTCTCCCCCTACCAACCCCAACACCCCCTGACCAACACCCACACCTCACCCCCCGTAAACCAAACCTGACACACCCACCTCACTCCCCCCAACCAAACCCGACACCCCTACCTACCACCACAAACAAACCCGACACCCACACCTCACTTATCCCTCGACCAACCCCGACCCCCCTCCTCACCCCCCCAAACAAACCCAACACCCCCTGACCAACCCCAACCCCCACACCTCACCCCTCACCCACCCAGACACCTTCCCACCCCCCCAGACCAAACCCAACACCCCGGCTCACTTACCCCCCCAACCAAACCCGACACCCCCACCTCACCCCCCGACCAAACCCGACACCCCCACCTCTTACCCCCCGACCGAACAGTGTATTTAATAATCTGTGTGCTACACAGTGCACCGTGAGCCGGGGGGGTGTCGGGTTTGGTCTGTGGGGGGGGAGTTGTCGGGGTGGGTGAGGGGTGAGGTGTGGGTGTTGGGGTTGGTCAGGGGGTTTTGCGGTTGGTGGGGGGGGTGAGGTGGGGGTGTCGGGTTCGGTCGGGGGGTAAGTGAGCCAGGGGGTGTCGGGTTTGGTCTGGGGGGGGTGGGAAGGTGTCGGGGTGGGTGAGGGGTGAGGTGTGGGTGTTGCGGTTGGTCAGGGGGTGTTGCGGTTGGTGGGTGGGTGAGGTGGGGGTGTCGGGTTTGCTTGGGGGGATGAGGTAGGGGTGTCTGGTTCGGTCGGGGTAAGTGAGCCGGGGGGTGTCGGGTTTGGTCTGGGGGGGTGGGAAGGTGTCGGGATGGGTGAGGGGTGAGGTGTGGGTGTTGGGGTTGGTCAGGGGGTGTTGTGGTTGGTGGGGGGTGAGGTGGGGGTGTCGGGTTTGCTTGGGGGGGTGAGGTGTGGGTGTCGGGTTCGGTCGGGGGGTAAGTGAGCCGGGGGGTGTCGGGTTTGGTCTGGGGGGGTGGGAAGTTGTCGGGGTGGGTGAGGGGTGAGGTGTGGGTGTTGGGGTTGGTCAGGGGGTGTCGGGTTTGCTTGGGGGGGTGAGGTGGGGGTGTCGGGTTCAGTCGGGGGGTAAGTGAGCCAGGGGATGTCGGGTTTGGTCTGGGGGGGTGGGAAGGTGTTGGGGTTGGTCAGGGGGTGTTGCGGTTGGTAGGGGGGTGAGGTGGGGGTGTCGGGTTTGCTTGGGGGGGTGAGGTGGTGGTGTCGGGTTCGGTCAGGGGGTAAGTGAGCCGGGGGGGGTGTCGGGTTTGGTCTGGGGGTGTTGCGATTGGTGGGGGGGGTGAGGTGGGGGTGTCGGGTTCGGTCGGGGGGTAAGTGAGCCAGGGGGTGTCGGGTTTGGTCTGGGGGGGTGGGAAGGTGTCGGGGTGGGTGAGGGGTGAGGTGTTGGGGTTGGTCAGGGGGTGTTGCGGTTGGTGGGGGGTGAGTTGGCAGTGTCGGGTTTGGTGGGGGGGTAAGTGAGCCGGGGGGGTGTCGGGTTTGGTCTGGGCACCCACCCCGACACCTTCCCCCCCCAGACCAAACCCAACACCCACACCTCACCCCTTACCCACCCCGACACCTTCCCACCCCCCCAGACCAACCCCGACACCCCCCGGCTCACTTACCCCCCGACACCCTCACCTGACCCCCCCAAGCAAACCCAACACCCCCACCTCACCCCCCGACCGAACCCGACACCCCCACCTCACTTACCGTCCCACCAAACCCAACTCGGATCCGTCGCAGGCGGGAAGGGGGCCCAGAGCCGAGGGATTCCGGGGACCTTCGCAGGTGTGTGTGGGGGGGGGGGGGCACAGAGCTGATGGATTCCAGGGTTCCGTTGGGAGGGGGGAGGGGCAGAGAACTGAGGGAATTCCGGGGTTCCATTGGAGGAGGGAGGGGTGAGCTGAGCGAGTGCGGTGTCTGTTGGAGGGGGTATTATGACATCCTCACCACCTAACCGCCCAGCTGATGTGATTGGCCCTGAAAGACTTTCACCCCTGGGGGGCGTCAGAGGTGAGATCCGAAATTTTTCCGACCCTTATGACCATCTAGACCCCAAGACCCCTAACTGTACCAAATTTCAAGTCTCTGGCTCAAACGGTGCGGGAGGAGTTCGCAGTCATACATACATACATACATACACCACTTGACTTTTATATATATAGATATTTGCACTGTAAACATGATAAAAGAAATAATATTTTTCAATTCACCTCATAGAACCACTGCACTCAAAAACAAAATGTAAAATCTCAGAGCCTACAAGTCCACTCAGTCCTACTTCTTGTACAGCCAATCCTAAGACAAATGAGTGTGTTTACATTTACAGGAGATAATGCTGCCCACTTCTTATTTACAATGTCACCTGAAAATGAGAACAGGTGTTTGCATGGCACCACGGAATTGTTAGGTATTTATGTGCCAGTTATGCTAAACATTCATACGCTCTTTCATGCTTTGGACACCATTCCAGAAGACATGCTTCCATGCTGATGATGCTTGTTAAAAAAACAATGCATTAACGGAATTTGTGACTGAGCTCCTTGGGGAGAATTGTATGTCTCCTGCTCTATTTTACCTGCATTCTGACATCTATTTCATGTTATGGCAGTCTTGGATGATGACCCAGCACATCATAGGAGTGCGCAGCACATTTCATTAAGATGTACACCTAGGGAGTCACGCCCTATCCCCACCCCCATCCACTCACTCCCCACCCCCTGACTGCCCCCCTCAAAACCTCCAACCTCCTCACTCCTTGTCCCCTGACTACCCCCTCTTGAGACCCCCCCCCACCCTAATTGACCCCCTAGGAGCCTACCCACTACCTGTCCCCTGACTGCTCCAACCCTAATCCACACCCCAACCCCCAGAGAGACCCTCCGAACTCTCAACCCCCCGCTTCCTGCCTGCCCAGACCCCTGTCCACACCCCCGCCCCCTGATAGCCCCCCCAGAGCTCCCAACCCATCCAACCCCCCTGACCTTGTCCCGACTGCCCCTTCCAGAGATCCCTCACCCGTAACCACCCCCCAGGACCTCACCCCCTACCCAACTCCCCAGTGCCCTGTCCCCTGATTAGTCTGACCCATATCCACACCCCCTCCCCCTGACAGACTCCCAGGACTCCCACGCCCCATCCAACCCCCCTGCTCCCTGACCCCCACCTCCAGAAACCCCCACCATACCTAACCACCACCCTGGAACCCCACCCTCATCCAACCCACCCTGCTCCCTGTCCCCTAACTGCCCCAACCCCTATCGACCCCGCTGCCTCCTGACAGACCCCCAGGACTCCCACACCCTATCCAACCCCCCCATCCCCTGACCACCACCCCCCCAAGAACCTCTGCCCCATCTACACCCGTTCCCTGTCTCCTGACTTTCCCTGGGACTCCCTGCCCCTTATCCAACCCCCCCCCCCCAGTCCCGGTCCACTTACCATATCCCTTAACCCCACTCCCCCTTCTCCCAGAGCCTCAGTGCCCCGCATCCAGGAGCGGCCCTGGACAGCACTACAGTGGTGTGGCTCTGGTGGGGCCTGAGCTCCTCCCGCTCTGCCCGCCAGAGCTCACAGCCCCACCCGCTTACCACGCCACTTGCCCCCACCTCAAGGAGCCTCACGCCCCACATCCAGGAGCAGCCCTGGACAGCGCTACAGTGGCGTGGCTCCGACGGGGCCTGAGCTCCTCCCAGTCAGCCCACCAGAACTCGCAGCCCCACCCACTTACCAAACAGCTCCGAGCAGTCGGAGCTGAGCACCGACAGGAGCCACAGCCTCTACAGCGCTGTCTAGGGCCACTTCTGGAAGGGGGCACTGAGGCTTCGGGGGGTGAGGGAAGCCAGGGCAGGGGCCAGCCTCCTTGGCCAGCAGCCCAGGCGTGCCGGGCAGGACAAGCTCGCCCACCCCCTGCATTAGGGTGTGCCTGGGCGCATCCCGTGCGCATGCCTATGCGGCACATGTTCTTTTTAAGAACACTTTCCCTGCAGGATTTGACAAAATGCAAGAAGGTACCAATGTGAGATTTCTGAAAATAGCTACAGCGCTCGATCCACGGTTTAAGAATCTGAAGTGTCTTCCAAAATTTGAGAGGGAGGAGGTGTAGAGCATGTTTTCAGAAGACTTAAAAGAGCAACAGTCCAATTTGGAAACTACAGAACCTGAACCACCAAAAAAGAAATCCAATGTTCTTGATGGCATCCGACTCTGATGATGAAAATGAACATGGGTCAGTCTACACTGTTTTGGATTGTTATCAAGCAGAACCCATCATCAAAATAGATGTATGTCCTCTGGAATGGTGGCTGAAGCATGAAGGGACATATGAATCTTTAGCGCATCTGATACATAAATATCTTGTGATGCCAGCTACAAAAGTGTCATGCAGATGCCTGTTCTCACTTTCAGGTGACATTGTAAACAAAAAGTGGGCAGCATTATCTCCTACAAATGTAAACAAACTTGTTTGTCTTAGTGATTGGCTTAACAAGAAGTAGGACTGAGTGAACTTGTAGGCTCTAAAGTTTTACATTGTTTTATTTTTGAGTGAAGTTATCCTTTGTACATTCTACATTGTAACTTCAATTTTCATGATAAAGAGATTGCACTACAGTACTTGTATTAGGTGAATTAAAAATACTATTTATTTTGTTTCTTTTTTACAGTGCAAATATTTGTAATACAAATAAATATAAAGTGAGCACTGTATACTTTGTAATCTGTGTTCAAATTAAAATCAATATATTTTAAAATGTGGAAGACATCCAAAAATATTTAAATAAATAGTATTCTATTATTTTAATCACGATAAATCATGATTAATTGTGATTAATTTTTATCATACAATTAATCACGATTAATTTTTTTAATTGCTTGACAGCACTAATTTTAAACCTTAAGTCTACTGTCATTAAATAATTGTCTGACCGACTAATTATTTGGCCTCTCCATAATTTCCTGCAACTGTAAAAATTTAAATTGATAAAAATAAATGTTGAAAAATAAATATTGATATTATCCATCAAATTTAAAAAAAAATCTACCAAATTTACATCTGTTTGTGCCATCCCTAACAAAAGGGGAACCAACCAGGCTGTGATATTTAGGGACAACCAAAATGTAAAATAATAATAATAAATAAAAACATTTATCATTCTTCTGAATAAGCAACCCATATAACTAACTATATCAACTGTCATACAGTTCTAAAAATATATTACAATTTTAGTTTGCAGCTTCAAACGCCTGGAGAGACTCCCCCTGTGTTTTCTAAAAGTACAGTATATCTAAAAACTGTTTTGGTTTTTTTTAGGAGCTTAACCTAATATCCATTATGTTAACTCAAGTTAAAAAACCTTAGAAGCTTCCGTTCTTGCTCAGTGTATTTAGCATTCTCCCCTGAGAACTGACTTTGGACTAACTTTCTCAAACTTCTGCTGAACTTTTACTAAGACAGGCAAGTAGATATTAAATGCAAACTTGGTGTTTCCATTAAAAACAATTTGCAAGACATTTTTAATTCCTTCCCTCTCGAAGGAAGATAAATTGGCTTATAGTTATGTTCTCTTTCTTGTAACGCAATCACAATCTGTTTGTACCTTATAATTGACCTATTAACTATGCTTACAACATTCTCATCCTCCACTATAACTGGCAAAGCAACTTAAAAATCACCTAACCTGGAAAACTTGGAAACAACGATTTTTCACTGATAAGCAATGCAAAGTGCTGAATGGATGAAACAGCCCACTAAATTAGCAATATGCTGGAGGGAGCCTTCCGGGGGTTTCCCGGGTCCATGTTAAAATATTGGCGCCAATCAAAAGAAGGGTTAGGAAGATTTCTCTGGCTCTGATGTAGACACCTCCTCTCTCTGGAGACTGCTAAATCTTACTTGTCAAAGATGACGTGTGCCTTAGGCTCACAAAAATACTACTAAAAAGTAAATATTTTGGATTTGAAATAGACTAGATTGCAACAGGTGTCAAGTGCTTTCCAAAAAAATGTCCCGGGGGAAGGGCCCTTCTCCTCACTATAAAATTCAGTTCAATACAGTTGAACACAGATTTACTATCTATATATTCAGTGCATTCTTTGGGAAGAGTAAAAACATTTCCAGTAAAGTGGAACTTACTTATATAACTGCAAGTTTGTTGATCCCCTCCCCCATCGTGTAGACCAGGGCAAAGGAAGGGTTCATTAAAGGAATGAATTGGTGGGGACTGGGGACTCCTATGATTGGTATGGCAAGTGATGACCTGGATTTGAGGGGTGTGTATATCCCAAAATATGATCAAGCTAATTACAACCACATTATGTGCATTCAGCCACCCTGAATTAATGAAATACAATACCACATAGTTAAGGATTAATGTGGAAACAGGCTTTCAGAAGCAAGGTCAAAACTAGCTACAGTTTTTGCTCATCAGAATGAGAGGAGGGGATAGGAAAGTAAACAACTGAGACTCAACACCTTGGTAGTTGGAAAACCTTGAGCCTAGATGCCTCTGACATTAAAACTTTATTGAAAGTTTAAAAAGTGATGACCCAGTAGGAGTCATTATGACCTATGTGTTTTGTAGAAGTTAGTTATAAAAGATTAACTAATAGAGTGTACTTTGGAGCAGTTCTCTGACGAGACATTTTTCCCTGACACCCTTTCGCCCCGGTGGGTGAGCAAGTGGCCACTACAAACTTGCTGTTAATTACTCAAAACCATTTTAGATGGTAGGTAAATATCTGGGATGTGCTAAGGGGTTCTCAAACTGGGGATCGGGACTCCTCAGGGGGTCATGAGGTTATAACATGGGGGGGTCACGATCTGTTAGCCTCCACCCCAAACCCCGCTTTGCCTCCAACATTTATAATGGTATTAAATATATTAAAAAGTGTTTTTAATGTATAAGGGGTATCACACTCAGAGGCTTGCTATATGAAAGGGAACATTTGAGAACCACTGTCTATTGCTTATGTTTGTGTGTACTTAAATGTAATAAACTGCAATTTTAGATAGAGCACACTGACTTGTATGAATACTTGGCTGGGGGCACCTGAATGGAAAAAGAGGGGGAGCTGGTGGAAGCCCCCTGAGTAATTATGGGGTTACCTTTATTCTGTACACTTTTATCTGCCAAGTAGTCCCAGACACCTATTAATAAAGTTACAGCCTCATTAAACCCATATCACATGTCTCCTGTCCTCCTTTCAGTATAGCTAAACAACTGTACAACTCTAAGTGCCTTATGAAAAGCTGAGACTTGCAATAAAATCAGGACAACTGGCAAACAGCATATCTAGAGAAACAAACCAAGTACTATGTACTATGACATACATACTGTCAAGATATATACCTACAGCCAAGATAACCTAAAAAGAAGTGGCTTTTCAAATCCAGACTTGTGAAAGTATAAGCCATTCTGTTCTATGGGAGCCCAGTCCTGTTCTCAACAAAGTCAATGGCAAAACTCCCGCTGATGTCAACCAAAGTAGGATTGAGCCCTCAATTGAGCAATATAGAAACTACTAGCGAAAATACCCGGCGTTGCTCGGGTCAGTCGGAGGTGGGGAGGGGGCAGACAGCTGAGCGAGTGTGGGGTCTGTTGGATGGGGGCAGAGAGCAAACCTGACACCCCCACCTCACCCCCCCGACCAAACCCAACACCCCCACCTCACTTACCCCTCGACCAACCCCGACTCACATTTTCACCCCCCCCACCCAAACCCAACACCCCCACGTCTCCCCCTACCAACCCCAACACCCCCTGACCAACACCCACACCTCACCCCCCGTAAACCAAACCTGACACACCCACCTCACTCCCCCCCCAACCAAACCCGACACCCCTACCTACCACCACAAACAAACCCGACACCCGCACCTCACTTATCCCTCGACCAACCCCGACCCCCCTCCTCACCCCCCCAAACAAACCCAACACCCCCTGACCAACCCCAACCCCCACACCTCACCCCTCACCCACCCAGACACCTTCCCACCCCCCCAGACCAAACCCAACACCCCCGGCTCACTTACCCCCCCCAACCAAACCCGACACCCCCACCTCACCCCCCGACCAAACCCGACACCCCCACCTCTTACCCCCCCCCGGCTCAATTACCCCCCGACCAAACCCGACACCCCCACCTCACCCCCTGAGCAAACCCAACACCCGCACCTCACCCCCCGACCGAACAGTGTATTTAATAATCTGTGTGCTACACAGTGCACCGTGAGCCGGGGGGGGTGTCGGGTTTGGTCTGGGGGGGGGGAGTTGTCGGGGTGGGTGAGGGATGAGGTGTGGGTGTTGGGGTTGGTCAGGGGGTTTTGCGGTTGGTGGGGGCGGGTGAGGTGGGGGTGTCGGGTTCGGTCGGGGGGTAAGTGAGCCAGGGGGTGTCGGGTTTGGTCTGGGGGGGTGGGAAGGTGTCGGAGTGGGTGAGGGGTGAGGTGTGGGTGTTGCGGTTGGTCAGGGGGTGTTGCGGTTGGTGGGTGGGTGAGGTGGGGGTGTCGGGTTTGCTTGGGGGGATGAGGTAGGGGTGTCTGGTTCGGTCGGGGTAAGTGAGCCGGGGGGTGTCAGGTTTGGTCTGGGGGGGTGGGAAGGTGTCGGGGTGGGTGAGGGGTGAGGTGTGGGTGTTGGGGTTGGTCAGGGGGTGTTGCGGTTGGTGGGGGGTGAGGTGGGGGTGTCGGGTTTGCTTGGGGGGGTGAGGTGTGGGTGTCGGGTTCGGTCGGGGGGTAAGTGAGCCGGGGGGTGTCGGGTTTGGTCTGGGGGGGTGGGAAGTTGTCGGGGTGGGTGAGGGGTGAGGTGTGGGTGTTGGGGTTGGTCAGGGGGTGTCGGGTTTGCTTGGGGGGTGAGGTGGGGGTGTCGGGTTCAGTCGGGGGGTAAGTGAGCCAGGGGGTGTCGGGTTTGGTCTGGGGGGGTGGGAAGGTGTTGGGGTTGGTCAGGGGGTGTTGCGGTTGGTAGGGGGGTGAGGTGGGGGTGTCGGGTTTGCTTGGGGGGGTGAGGTGGTGGTGTCGGGTTCGGTCAGGGGGTAAGTGAGCCGGGGGGTGTCGGGTTTGGTCTGGGGGTGTTGCGATTGGTGGGGGGGTGAGGTGGGGGTGTCGGGTTCGGTCGGGGGGTAAGTGAGCCAGGGGGTGTCGGGTTTGGTCTGGGGGGGTGGGAAGGTGTCGGGGTGGGTGAGGGGTGAGGTGTTGGGGTTGGTCAGGGGGTGTTGCGGTTGGTGGGGGGGTGAGTTGGCAGTGTCGGGTTTGGTGGGGGGGTAAGTGAGCCGGGGGGGTGTCGGGTTTGGTCTGGGCACCCACCCCGACACCTTCCCCCCCCAGACCAAACCCAACACCCACACCTCACCCCTTACCCACCCCGACACCTTCCCACCCCCCCAGACCAACCCCGACACCCCCCGGCTCACTTACCCCCCGACACCCTCACCTGACCCCCCCAAGCAAACCCAACACCCCCACCTCACCCCCCGACCGAACCCGACACCCCCACCTCACTTACCGTCCCACCAAACCCAACTCGGATCCGTCGCAGGCGGGGAGGGGGCCCAGAGCCGAGGGATTCCGGGGACCTTCGCAGGTGGGGGGGGGGGGGCACAGAGCTGATGGATTCCGGGGTTCCGTTGGGAGGGGGGAGGGGCAGAGAACTGAGGGATTTCCGGGGTTCCATTGGAGGAGGGAGGGGTGAGCTGAGCGAGTGCGGTGTCTGTTGGAGGGGGTATTATGACATCCTCACCACCTAACCGCCCAGCTGATGTGATTGGCCCTGAAAGACTTTCACCCCTGGGGGGCGTCAGAGGTGAGATCCGAAAATTTTTCGACCCTTATGACCATCTAGACCCCAAGACCCCTAACTGTACCAAATTTCAAGTCTCTGGCTCAAACGGTGCGGGAGGAGTTCGCAGTCATACATACATACATACATACACCACTTGACTTTTATATATATAGATTTCCTTACTGTCTCCTTCTTTCCTCCCACTCCCTTCTATTCAGCCCAAAGTTTCACAACACCTGTTCTTTCCCCATGGGTTGTCATTAGAGCTGGTCAAAAATTGGCTTTCAATGGAAAATTGGGTTTTCAACTTAACAAAATTTTTCATTAACAATCAGATTTCTGTAGAAAATGTTGATTTTTTAAATTAAAAAGAAGCCTGAAAACCAAAATATTCCTAGCTGGAAATACTCCCAGGATTTCTCATGGGAATAGTAGTTCAGTTGCCTAATGCCTCCATTCTCTTTTATGGACAAAGCTGTCCAGGCAGACTACATCCCCTACGATTCAATGTGTCCAGAAACTTCCCTGATCCTCTTCAAGAGGATAGATCATGGTGCATTATAGGAAATATTGTCCAGCCAAGGAGCCCACTTTATAGAGGACACTAGGAGCATGAAACACCTGGACTATAACTCCCTTAAAACTCCACAGCTGCATTTCCAAATAAAAATATTTAAGATTTTTGGCTGAAATATTTTGGTTTCTGAATTTCCATTCCCTGCCCTCCTCCCAATGCCCTCGCCTCCCCCACCCACAAAAAAATAATATTTACCATAGGGGTTGGAGGAATGACAATTTTCAACTGGCACCAGAGACCTGAAACAAAACTAGCTGATGTGAATACATTTTCTGAAGATTACGCTAAGAGATTAAAAAGGATATTGAGCTCTCTCCCTTTTTCTCTGTACCCAGGAAGGTTATGTTACTGATTGATACCAATTTTATTCAGCTGAAGTACTCAGATACTGAGATGATGGAGTCCTTATAAAAACTGAGATTGTTCTTAAAGACATTGTGGGCACTTTGATTAATAAAATTAAAGGGCTTTTTGTGAAGAGATTCTAATTACCCATTTCTGCATTTGTTCCCTCTGCCGCCTTAGTGCCAGTTCGTTAAAGGAGCTGAGAGTGGAACATTAAAATCTGAAGTCAAGTTTTGTTATTATAACACATGTAACTGCCATCCGGTCACTCAATGTGTAATCATATTTACATGCCACTGCCACAGTGGAAAGTAACAGAAACAATGACAATTAACATTAAATGTTGATATACCAGTATATATTGACTCTAAGATAGGAAAATTTTATTATTTTGGCACACCGTACTGATAGATTTGGTTCACATGGGATCAGGACACCACAGTTCACCCTGATATCTGAGATGAGCAGATCAGAAATGTTGTTGAAAACAATGTTCCAATGAGAAATGAGGGGTAAAAATTAACTCAAATGCTCAGGAAAAAGTTCCCATTTCCTACCAACTCTTGGGTTTATCCAATGTGACAGATCGCCTTCTCACCCCTCTTCAAACACAGGCAGGAAACTCTTCCTTGGCTCCAAACAGTGCTCTTTATTTCACAGTGCAAGGCCCCACCACCGATATACACAGCTTTATAGTTCAGCTCTTCAGCTTACAGCTCTAACACAGCTCTACAGCTCACAGCTCTATATAGTTCAGCTCTACACACAGCTCTACAGCTCTATACCTTTCTCTATCTTTCTCTCTCACTCCTCCACACTACCATACCACCACCACCCTGGACTTCCTGCCTGGCAGGCTTATATCCTCCTGAGGAGGCTGCCAGGTGCAACCCATCCAGGCTGATTGCCCTGCAGCCCAGGTGGCTGATTAGGCTTTCTGCAAGGGAGGTTTGCAGAGGGCTTTTCTCCCTCTTAAAGGGGCGGCAGGCTGGGTCAGGCTCACCCTGCCACACCAAGCACCAATACTCTGGGTGAAACCATGGAAATTCAGGTGACTGAAGATGAAACTGGCATAACATACTTGCAGTCAAAGGTTTCATTGGTCATGGGACACCCACCTCAATGCTCTTTTCTGGTGCTCTCTTCTGGAGAAACAGCCAAGAAGCCAACTACACCCAATTCTTCTGAGGGGGACTCAGGCTGGCCTCTCTCAGGGCATCAGGGTGGATTTAGCTGGCCCCCGTCTGTGAGCAGGGCTGTGAGGAAATGCTCATTCCCCACACCATCACGCCTCCACAGGATACTTTGCTACCTCCCTGTTTCTACATCAGCTGGCTTTGCAGCTGTCTATACAGTGACACTTAGGGCTGGTCTTCATTACTCTCCAGATTGGCGATCGATTTCTCGCGTCTGGTGAAGACGCAAATAATCGATCAATTGCGGCACCCCCATCGACTCCGGAACTCCAGCTTGCCGGGAGGCGCAAGCTGGAGTCGACGGGGGAGCGCACCACCCACTGCCGCCGCCGTGAGGACAGCAGGTAAGTCGGCGGCAGATATGCAACCTTCAGCTACGTGATTCTGCAGTCGATCCCCCCCTGGTAGTGAAGACCAGCCCTTAGTGTATTCTAGGGACTATTAGCCCTTTTCTCACTCTGCCTGACCACCATAAGTAAGTCTTGAGGCCACTCCAAACTCATTTTCTAATTGAAAAACCAAAATGAGATTTTCATCATTTCCCAACTTATATGGTGGCTGTTTTTTACTTACGAATGATCTGTCAAAAGGGTCGGAGGGTCAGAAGTGTCTGCTAAAAGGGCAGTCTGAGCCATAGGAGAGAACAATATAAAAATATTACACTCTTTCCCTTGCACTCCCATCCTGCCACCTCATCCCTTCAGCAGGCACATCGGGAACTTCAAACTTTTGCTGAATTGGGGATCGGGGTTCACCATCATTATCTAAAAATTTATTTCACAGTATAAAATAATGGTTGAAAAAGTGTCTATGTAAAATTGATCATTTCTTACTCAACAGATCTGCACCCTTGTATTCTGAGTTATAGCTAGTATACTTATTTTGAACATGGAAAAAATGCTTAAACACTTGTTAGTCATAAGAGCATTGTAGAGCCAATAAAGCTAAGACTATATGAACGGGCTGCGATTCCACTGATGGCATGCATGACAAAACTATTAACTCCATTCCAAATACAGATGTATTACTGGTGATGATGCACAAGTCAGAGAAAACACTTCACTTTCAGATTCAGTTAGTTGGGGGGGAAATTTGACTGTTAAAAAACTAAGCAAATTAGCTATGGAAATCATTGAAAAACAGAGAATCCCACAAAATAGTTTTTTTTTCCCCCGGGTGGTTTTCTGAGTATAACTACATTTATCTGGAATCCTAGTCTGCACAGAAACATGGCTGTGATACTCTACCACAAAATAGCACCTTTTGGTTGAAATTCTGAGGGAAGCTCAGCTCAGATTACAAAGGCTGGTGCATGTCCACTGTCCTTTGATAAAGTAGCAAACTAATGAGCTTGCATGGTCCAAGGGAGTCTTGAGCAGTGTAAAATAGTATATTCCTGTGGTGCAAGGCTGGGGGCTGGTTTGATTGGCTGATGCCTCTCTCTGTATAATTCATGAGTGGTTTAGAGATCCTTCATGCAATTCCGCTGAGTGTGAGTCTCCACATGCTGATGGCTGAGTGATCACAGCACCTGGAAGGGTTTGCTGTTTGTCAATGGCAAGTGAGAGACAGCCCAGGCTGGAGAATTAAGGGGGCACAAAAGTTCCACCGTTCCAGGTTGTACCACTTTGCATAACTCTGCTGAAATTAGTGATAAATTCGGCCCACTAATGGATGAATTAGGAATAACATTTTCAATAATCTGACAGGTTTAAGAATAGCAGCCGTGTTAGTCTGTATCCGTAAAGAAAGCGAGGAATACTTGTAGCACCTTAGAGACTAACCAGTTTATTTTGATGCTGAAATAAACTGGTTAGTCTCTAAGGTGCTACAAGTATTCCTCGCTTTATTTTCAATAATATCTAGATACACACATGAACTCCACCAGAAACAGACAACCATATGACCAGTGGCTTTCCACTGAAAATATGGCTCTTGCAGTTAGTTAACCCACGTTGGGAAAAAAAATTCCAAGATGCTTCCATAGGTTTTTTCCCTTTCCTCCATACTCCCTCCCTGACAAGTTTAAAGTGCTACAGATGGACAAAACCACATTAATACTTGGTGTTCTTAAAGCATTATATAAACTAACTGGCTAATCCTCACAATTTGAGGTAGTCCAGTTTTATTGTCCTCATTTTATAAGTGGGGAAATTGAGACAGAGAGACCTAGTCAAGACACGAGCTGCTGTCAGCAACAGAACAGAGAACAAACAAATCCAGTCTAATCAGATGGCACTGTCCCAGGCACCATGCAAAGCCAGCTGTGTCACAGCTTCTCATTAACTTCTGTAAGGTGGTTTTAATATCCTATGCCCCGCTCTATTTTGTGTTGTGCCCACCGTGCTTTTTACATGATTTTTTGGCATCGTATACCACACGGATAATTTTTGGACCTCCCAAAATCCAATTCACCTGCAGTGTGTTAACAAGTATTTGCAGTTTACTTTTATTTACGGGATCTAATGCTATATGGTCTCCTTTTGTACAGGTTGATGTACAACCATCAATCAGTTTCCTTTTCTATTATTGTGCAGTTTCTGCAGCGCTATGCATCTGTCAATACCTTTCTGAGATTAAGGTGTGCAGATAATTGTCCTCTTATTACCTCTAATGATCCTCTACGACATTCTAGCAAGAAACATCACCTGTAAGATGTTCATACTGTTTATGAACAGCATTTAAAGTCTGTTGCTAGATAATCAAATGTTTCATCTGTTTGGTTGCAAACACTGAATACATGACGCTCCAGTAATATAGTTTTCCTCAGAGTACAATAATCTCCATACATTCTCATATGAATGTCAATTTGGTTCACTTCCCTGTTTTCAAAACACAAGTCCCTTTTATATCTCCTGGGTATGTTCTTCTGAATAACAGTAATAAGTATTGCAGCTTTTCTGACATTATCTCTTTGCAGCATTCAGATAGCTACAACTATTTTAGTCTTTTCTAGTTTTTTTACATATATAAATATTGTTCCATTCAACATTCATATGAAGAAGCAAAGAGCAATTTCCACAGAAGTAAAAGATAATTTCTGGTAAAATCCTTAGTTTCACTCCAGTCAGCATCATAACCACAGAGCCTTCCTGTTTTTATTTATCTGCTTCTGATCCAACCTCAGTGTGAGAAGGCATTTCACCACCAACCAAGAGGTAAATGCAGCAACTGCTGGCCAGCACTGACTGGCAGCCTCATAACAACTGGGAGAATAAAACTGGTGAGAAGCAGTGGGATGGAATGGCCGCTAGAAGAACAAGCAGGCCAGAGAAAGAAGGTCCTGCCCAGAGCCACGGCTGGAGAAGCCTACAGGACCAAAAGAGGCTGGACCACCCCCTCCCGAGACTTCCCCACCATAACTGCCCTCCAAGGACCCTTCCCTAATCCAACCCCACAGCCCCCTTACCATGCCACTCAGAGCAGTGTGTATGGCAACCACGTGGCCACCAGAGCTAGACACACTGCCCCATCAGAGCCAGCCACACCGCTGCAGCGCTGCCCAGGAGCAGCGGGCCAGAGTGCTGCCCACATGGCACACCGAGACTGCGGGGTGGGGGGAGCAGCAGGAGAGGGGCCGGGGAGAGTCTCCTCAGCCAGGAGCTCAGAGGCCGGGCAGGACGGGCCTGCGGGCCAAATGTGGCCCGAGGGCTGTAGTTTGCTCACCCCTGCACTAGTGGATGGGACCATTACCGATCATCAGGTCTATCCTGTTTAAATGAAGGGCACTGGTACACATACACAAAGGCCTACACATCACAGTATCCTTTAAACTATTAGTAATTACTGCTTTTGTTGGGTAGTTATGACAACTTCTTATACACAGTGGTATAAGAGCACAAGAGTCTTAAAAATTGGAAAGTTTTGCACCTTCAATTTCTCTTTCAGATAGAAGGTAGGATGTTTGGATTGCATCCTTACTTCAGGTCATTCATGTGGCCTTTTAGCTTCAGCTGCACTCTTAACAAGTATGCATAGCAATGCACATAGTGGTATTGAGTATTCTAAGGTTGTATATAAATAAAATTATCTCACAAAATTACATTAATGAAAACTTGTTAAAATAAGGTGGTCATCTTTCCAAAAAATAAACAAGTACATGATTCCATCTTCAGAGAATCAAGTTCCAGGTACTATAGTTATTTTAATAGTAAAAGTGAGTTTGTTGTTGTCATCCTACTCCTTCATGTATGCATGTCACAAAACTGGATAAGTCTCTACTCAGGGGAATCCAAGACTAAGAAAAACGTTGTCTGATTAACATTGTTCCTAAACTGCTCTGAGAATGTTTTAGATTATGTTGCTTCAGAGCCTGAATGAACACTGAAACCACATCTTCTTCCTACTCTTGCAAATATAATGTTCCCTTGGCTCTTACACAGAAAGAGAAAGAGGAAGATAAGAAATAGGCCAATAAGATCTTGTTTGGGAAAAAATCTCTATCTGGTTTCATACACCACTTAGAAAACTAACGTGGTTATGTCATGGGGCTGCTACCCTACAAGTATATTATACAACTTATTTTGCCATCAAGGATAAATGTGAGAGCACAAAACCGGCACAAAACTGACTCACTGTTCATAAACACTTTCAGTTGCCTTTTCAGGCTGCTGTGTTCTGAATCAGTGACCTCAGTGAAATACAGAAAAATTCCTAACAAAATATTTTAAAATGCCATTTAAAGTAAAATATGCCTAGTATGCATTCATATCTGGTGCATAGAAACCATTGTTACAGATGCCTTAGAGACATCTTAAAAAACTCTACATGTCCCTTTTTCCCCCACCCCAAGGATCTGCCCTGGCCAAAATTCATGTCTCCCTCAGCATCCTCTCTGCTCTGCCAATGTTCCCAGTCTTGTCTCTCCATTTGTCAGCTTCTCACATTGGTGATTTCTACTAGACAGCCCCTTCTGCATGGTATGATCTTCCCAAGCTTAACCATAAGGCTTCTTTTCACGTTTAAGACCCTCTTAAAGATCCACTTCTATGATGTATACAGTGAATCAAGTTGATGGGCATATAAACTGCCCCCATTTATTTGTGTCTGTCCTGAGACTTGGAGCAAGTTCCCATCCTTTCTTGAACGTCTGGAAAGCACCTAGCACAGGGGTCGGCAACCCGCGGCTCCGGAGCCGCATGCGGCTCTTTCATCCCTCCGATGCGGCTCCCTGTGTGTGCTAATTTTAACCGTCTCGCAGACTGTTTTCTATGCGGCCCGCCAGCACTGTCCAACCAGTGCGCGGAGCCACAGCCGAAAGAGAGGGGCGGGGTCAATAAGAGGCGAGCTGCGGGGGGGGGGGGAAGAACGGAGGCGGAGCCGGGGCCGGGGCACGAGGCGAGGCGGAGCCGGCGGGGAAGTGCGAGTCGGGCCGGGGCCAGGGCAGGAGGCGAAGCGCGGCGGAGCCGGCGGATAAGAGCGAGCCGGGGCCGGGGCACGAGGCAAGGCAAGGCAAGCTGGGGGAGGGGGGGAGTGAAAGCACGGCCGGGGGGGGGGGGGAGGAAGAAGAGCGAGAGCACGGCTGGAGGGGAGGGGGAGGGAAGAAGAGCGAGAGCACGGCCGGAGCAAGGGGAAGGAAGGGGGGAGCGGGGGGGAGGAAGGGGGGGGAAGAAGAAGAGCGAGAGCACGGCCGGAGGGGGGGGGAGGGAGGGAAGAAGAGCGAGAGCACGGCTGGAGGGGAGGGGGAGGGAAGAAGAGCGAGAGCACGGCCGGAGCAGGGGGAAGGAAGGGGGGGAGCGGGGGGGAGGAAGGGGGGGGAAGAAGAAGAGCGAGAGCACGGCCGGAGGGGGGGGAGGGAGGGAAGAAGAGCGAGAGCACGGCCAGAGGGGGGGGAGGGAGGGAAGAAGAGCGAGAGCACGGCTGGAGGGGAGGTGGAGGGAAGAAGAGAGTGTTATTTCATTTTAAATGTCAAAAGGGTTTTGTGGCTCCCAGTGTTTTCTTTACTGTGGGAAACGGGTCCAAATGGCTCTTTGAGCGGTAAAGGTTGCAGACCCCTGACCTAGCACATCATAAGTGATACAATAAACCGATCACTAATAATACATGGACCATAGCAGAAGCTTCTATAGGCCAGATTCCAATCTCACTTACACCAGTGTAAATCTAGAGTAGCAATTCCACTTATATCAACTTGACCGTGTCTCGGTCTTAAAATTTATGAAATTTCTTTGGCTTCATAATCTTTTTTTTTTTTAAAAAAAACACCTCTACATCTAATACAATGGTATGTAATATCTACATAGAAGTACACTGGTAAGAAAACACCTATCTTACACCTAGAACTACCACATGGCAACATTACAATGGGAAAAAAAACTTAATTAGAAGTAGTCATTGCTGAATGTAAAAATTCAACAGCAAGAATGTTTTCAAGCAACACAAGTTTCATACATGCTCAATTTGTTCAGTGAACAATCAGAAAGCAGCTTCTCCTTTTATAATACAACCTCTACCCTGTACCAACATTTTCATATATTATACAACGAAGTGAACACTACTATGCCTTGTATAGATATTTCTTATAGGTATCCCACACGAACTTGTCTGAACATTAAAACTGAAATGTTCAAACTTGGGTGCTAAAAATTAGTCATTAGTGCCTGAGAACATACAACATCCATTGACTTCCCAGAGGTGTCTCTGTAAATCAAGACACTGATTTAGACATAGGCATCTAAACGGGGATATAAGCGCCTAAAGCACCCAAATCTGAACCTTTTTCACCAAAGGATCCAGTCATAACTGATACTGTCTATACTTGCAAAGTACACTAACTCCTTGCTTAATGTTGTAGTTATGTTCCTGAAAAATGTGACTTTAAGCGAAACGATGGTAAGTGAATCCAATTTCCCCATAAGAATTAATGTAAATGGGGGGGGGGGTTAGGTTCCAGGGAATTTTTTTTCACCAGACAAAAACCTATATTATATACACACACGCAGCATAAATTTTAAACAAACCATTTAATACAGTACACGGTGATGATGCTTGTGAAGCTTGGCTGACGTGGTGAAGTGAGAGGGTGGAATATTTCCCAGGGAATGCCTTACTGCTAAATGATGAACTAGCATTCAGCTGAGCCCTCAAGAGTTAACACTGTTGTTAATGTAGCCTCACACTCTACAAGGCAGTACAAATGGAGGGAGGAGAGACAGAATGGCAGAGAGAGACAGAGACACACACACACACTGTGTGTGTGAGAGAGAATGCCCCTTTAAGTATGCTGACCCCACTTTAAATACACTGACTTTTTAAAATAGATCATTAAGTTGAGAGAGCAGCTGTGGCCAGAAAGCTCCCTCTGTCCTGAGCCCTGTCATGTATGTCCCCCTGCTCTATGGATGGCATAAGTGAGGGTCAGGAGCTGGGGTGAGGGGGGCACCCTGACATTAGCCTCCTCAGCCCCTCCCCCCGGTAGGAGCAGCACATGGCAGTGGGGGGAGGGACAGCTGAACTACCGGCAATTGATAGCCTGCTGGGAAACTGCTATACAGGGAACTTAGGGGAGCAGGGAGCTGATAAGGGGGCTACCAGTCAACCCTGGTTCCAAGCCCACCACAGCTAGCTGCAACGGGCTGCTCTTCCTGCAAGCAGTGAACAAAGCAGGTGGCTGCAAAATGACATTATAAGGGAGCATTGCACAACTTTAAACAAGAATGTTCTCTAATTGATCAGCAATGAAACACCGTTAAACAGGACGACTTTAACCAGCAGACTTGCTATTTACAGACTTGTTTCCTAGACTCTTCAGCTGAGCTTACAGTTTTAAGAGCCTCATACTATAACACATGTATTTAAAAGAACCAGTAAAATGGTTCCTCAAATACTTTTGAGAAATGCATTTCAATGCCAAAGCTGAGGTTAGAAAATTCATTCCATATATCAGTCTGGGTAATGCAATTGCCAGAAACAAAAGACAACCCCTGAATCTTTGGGGAATCTTTTTTCTCTTACAAAATGAAAAATTCCTTCAATGTTGAAATATTATGACAGCTTCGTGATGGGGACTACTGTTTATTGGGAGCTCAGTCCGTCAACACCAGAGCAAAAGATCACACAGCACTGCAAGAATGAACCACCAGTCCAACACCAAGTGTACTTAGGGTGACAAGACAGCAAATGTGAAAAATCTGGACAGGAGTGGGGAGTAATAGGACCCTATATAAAAAAGACCCCAAAAATGAGGACTGTCCCTATAAAATCAGAACATCTGGACACCCTAAGTGTACTAGTGATAACCTTTTGAATCATGATGTGCCAGATGACTATTTCCTAATGACACATTGCTACTCTGAAAATTTGTGAAGAAAACAAAAAACACCTTGAAACATCTCTGCATTGTTGACTTTATGCTTATATTCTGTATTAAATCCTTTTTACACTCAAACAGATCCTACTCTACTTCTTAATGTGAGCTCATTAGATAACACCAACTATATTAATAAATGGTCATATTCAGCTAACCATTTATACAATCAGAAACAACAGGAAATGTCAGTAAGATTGTGCCATATTACATATCGTTGTGGTGATAGCAATGCAATCAATTGAACAGCCACATAATAAGCTGCAAGTAACATAGTCCTTTCACCACCAACACTCCACCCCACTAATCCATCTTCCTTGGTGTGTATTCTAATGTTACAAACCTTCAAACAGCAGCTTGTTTCCCCTAACAAGTCAAAACTGATTCCTCTAAAACACAGTGCAGTATGGGGAAATATCACAGGCAACATGCCAGAATAGTCTAGGGTGACCAGATGTCCCGATTTTATAGGGACAGTCCCGATTTTTGGGTCTTTCTCTTATATAGACTCCTATTACCCCCCATCCCCTGTCCCGATTTTTCACACTTGCTGTCTGGTCACCCTAGAATAGTCCCACAAGAATGTTTGTATATTCTCTGAAACCGATTATTCCCTGTAAAACGTGGCTTATGAAGAACACATGACAGTGTAATGTGGTATAAAGGTTATATTAGCATGTTATTGAGATGACTGCTATTACTGAGGTGTGGTTTGTCAGTTGTTGTGTAATGTGACACTCCCAAACTCATCCTTTATAGCACACCCTCATGTATGCTGTCGTTGCCTGGGGGTAAACCATCAACATGTGATCTGGCCCACAGTATGGTGGTGTACCGCCCATGGAGCAGCTCGTTATTTAGATCTGGCTCTGGGCAATAGTAATTTTTGTGAGGCTCCCACCCACTCAATGCCCTCTCCTGACCTTCCCACCTACCTGTACAACAGGGAGGTACGTAGCAGCTCTGCAAAGTCTACTTCACTCTCAGGAAGTGGGGATAGAATGCACCAGTCCAAGAAAGTAAGGTCACCTACTGCCCCCTCTCCTGCTTTGCATTGGCACATAGGACAGACCACGTTCTGGCCCTTAGATTGTAAGTTCTTTGGGTCAGGGACTATTTTTTGTGACTTGTGTATAGTGCCTAACACAATTCAGCCCCGATCATTGATTCGGGCGTCTGGCGCAGCCATAATACAAATAGTAATAAATCTTTCAGGTAAGTTTAGGTAGCATTGTATTCTATTCAGTGCTCCATCGTGCTTTAGGTCGTTTGTTTGTATCTCTGTTTCACAGATTTGTTTGGCTTTGTTTGTTTCTCTTTTAAAAAGGATTGAGGATTCAAAGCATGAATTAGAGCTGGTCAAAGTTTAAACTAACTTTTCTCTTGGTCGGCGGGGGAAAAAAACGTTCCAGTGAAAATGTTCTTGAAAGATTTTTAGGGGATTTGAAACTTTCTTTTTTTTGTACTGAAACTCAAACATGAAAAATTTGGGGTGAGTTTGCTTCCCCTCCTTCTTCCAATTCCCACCCCCCTTTCTCAGTAGCAAAATGGAAAGTCACAAAGAGGAGAGTGCAGTTTCTGGAGCGAGAGGGGCTGCAGGATGAGAGGGTGGTGGGAGAGACACTGCTAGCAGAGGGCGCAATGCTTGGTCAGAGCTAATCCCCAGGACAGCCAGGAAGAGGTATCACTTGCAGTGAGTGAACCCCATGACATCTGGGCCTGACCCCATCCATCCCCCTGCACCTCAGGTTTGCTCCACTGTGGCAGGAGTGGGGTAAGCACTGGTTTCCACCTGCATGCTCACCCCCTGACATCAGTGAAGACATTTTATTTTTTCCAGCTACTGTCAGCAGCATGGGTGGCTCAACTTTTGACAAGGCATAATTAAGCTCTTTCTGTCTGACTATAACCTGCCTGCACTTTTTTTTTTAACCAGGTTGGGTGATAATTAAATAAGTGACAAAATTATAATCCTAATTATCAAATTAATCTTTACACACATATTGAGACTAGATCTTTACTAACTTGTCCTCACCTCCAACAGTAAATAACAGAAGTTTCTACTGAAGGGGAAAGCAGGTCTCAGCCTACAAAACAAGGATTAAAAGGGCAGACGAGCCAGTGTACAAATCATTACTGTTCTGCAAATCAGCAGGGGTTCATATACATATGACACAGCTCTCAGATCAAGCACCAAAATGATTTTCTCTTTACCATTGCGGAGGAAATAATAAAACTGAGTGGTGCTGGATTATGAAATGATTTAAGGCTAAAAATTAGTTCACACCATTAGAAGAAGAAACTTTTTTTTCCAACCTTCATTCAATATTTTTTATTTCAACCAGGACAGAAATAATAGATGAAGCCACGCCTATAATTATTCTCCTCCCAAAGGACAGAACTGACACTGCTTGTCCTACCATTACCAACAGAAGAATTCTGTCTTGAGAAGAACTATTTGTCCCACTATCCTATTCAGACACAAAGTCCTAGGATAACTGTTAACAGTAATATGAGAAAGTAAGTGGATTCCGGTTAATTGGGACGCATTGGGACCGGAACAAGTTGGCCCGATTAAGCGGCTGACCCAATTAACCGAAGTAAATAAAAAGGGATGCTGTGTTTCCATTTTTAGCAATGTGTCCCTATCAAGCGGCTGCCCCGATTAACCGGTGGCCCAGTTAACCGGAATCCACTATATCTGGACAGGGCCGGCGACAGGGGGGTACAACAGGTACAGCTGTACCAGGCCCCGGACTTCAGGGGGGCCCCCTGAAGTCCGGGGCCCGGTACGCAGCTGTACCCCCTTGTCGCCGGGGCTGTGAGCAAGGCGCGGCTCCGGGCAGCCGCTGCAGCGCTCACCAGCCCCCTCCCCCAGCACCCAGCAGCCTCCCCCGCCTCCCTTAGCTTCTCCCGGCCGGCCACGCGGCCGCAGCGCATGCGGGGGTTGGGGCCCGCGGGAGGTAGGAGACCGGCGGGGGGCACGGGCAGCGGGAGACCGGCGGGGGGCACGGGCGGCGGGAGACTGGCGGGGGGGGCCGCGGGCGGCGGGAGACTGGCGGGGAGGGCCCCGCGGGCGGCGGGAGACCGGGGGAGGGGGCCCTGCGGGCGGCGGGAGACCGGGGGAGGGGGCGTACGATCTGCCGTACGGGGCCCCAAAATTCCTGTCGCCGGCCCTGTATCTGGAGAAGGCAAAGGTCAAATACTTAAATGTTATATGTTTTGTGACTGAAAGATTGAATGAGAATAGGTGACAATTTTGAGTGACCACCCACATTTCAAGGAAATAAAGGACAATTTTATTAATAATTCAAGACTAAATGATTAAGGGACCAAAACCCATGATGTTTTATTAGTTGTACAAAATTATGCACAACAACGAAGACCACACAGCACCTTAGTATAGTATGGGGTTTTTTGCATGATTGTTGCTGAAATATGGGATGAGCACCATCTATTAACTTGATATGGGATTTGGGACACTATCCTCACTTGTTCCCTAATTTATTTCTTAAAGGACCAGTGGTCACTCTAGTCCAGGGTTGATTCTTTTCTCTGGGTGCATCTGTATATAGAGCTGTGCTCATCCTGTGCTTATTATTCTTGCAACAACTCACACTGAAGTCGGTTAGAGCATTCTCTAGGGTAAGAGTGAAGGAACAGACCCATAACCGGAAAAATACTTTGGGATTAAATGTAACATACTATATTATATACAATACATCCACCTCTTCTCAAAGCATGATACAGCTTGAATATGATTTTTTTCTTTAGTGCTGTGATTTCATTATTGCAAATAATTCAACATAAAGTATATTAGATTATATTACTTCAGAACAGACTCTGAAACTTAATTTTTTAACCGTTTCTAAATTAAAGGTTAATATCCTGACCTATGTTATAGATAAGTGTTTTGCTCATGAATTTAAGGCCAAGGTTACATGTTGCGTGTACTCTCTTGCCTATAAGATAGGGATCAGTTTAATAGCCTTCACGCATACATTTAGAAAGTATTGCCCAACCTGTCAGCTAATTGGCCTAAAGGAGAAACTTCTAGATAAACTTTTGCTTAAAAGGAAAGTCTTAAGGCTTGTATGTTAAGCATAACAGAGCCCTGATGATTTAAGGAACTGCACTAGTTCTTTTTATCTTTTCACAAAGCTTTACAGGTGGGATTTGGGCAACTTTTTTTCCCCCTCTGGAGTCAGTGGTGAAATTCCCATTGATTTGAATGGGACTAGGGTTAGGCCAATGCTAAGCACTTTAGCAAATCTCACCTTTATTTTAGGCAGAGCAGATGTGTGTTTTATACCCATCACTGATTTCTTTCCAATAACCACGAGAACCATTATGCATTTAAGGCCACAATCGCTCAACCCAGCACCCAGTGTGAGTAGGGGGGCTGTGAGATGGATGTCTGTAGAGACTAGGGCACTGGACCCTACTCACCCCAGGTCGTGGTATGACAGTAGAGCTTCTCAGTGGAAACCAAACAACTGCAAGAGGTAGCAGAAACTGAACTGAAAATTATAATGGGAGCTTTGCTTGATTTTAAATATGAAAAGGAGTAAGATGCTTCCCCCCAAAAAACATCAGTCCTAATTCACATACACCCTCGCTAGAACGCGGGGTTTGGGATCCATGTGCGGTACCGCGTTAATGCAGGGACCATGGGACCATGGATTCCAATAAAGGTAATTAAATTTGGGGTCCATGGCCACGATCACACTATACATGAATCCACACTATAGCGGTGCAGGTTATAGCGAGGGTCTGGTGTATAGTCTGTAGGAGGATTCCAAAAGACACAGGCTTAAATGTAACACAAAGTGACGAACTCAGATATACATAAAGAAAGGACATCTCTAGATGCAAGAAAGTTTGGGCGTCCCTACTTTAGAGACAGGTTCTGATAGAACAGAGGGATCAAAACAAGATTCCTCTTGTAGCTGCCTTCTAGATGTCCTTGTTGGAAAGATCCTGAGGCTAGCAATACAAGCCACCTCAGATCAAGCGAGCCTTGACAGGGCCTTCTAACTTTTAGGCCAGTCACACCATAGCAATGCAAGCTACAATCAGAGCATTTCAGCATGGTCCAATTAGGGACAGCATCATCTATGGTAGGGGTCTCCAAACTACAACCCCTGGGTTCAATTTATCCAGCCCCCCAACAGAGGAGGAGCATGGCACACAGAAAGCCAGCAAATGAGGGAGGCAGGCTACGGCGGCGACGACTGCCCCAGAGTTTCCCAGGCTGGCCAGACATCTCTCTGGCGTCTCCCTGCTGGCCAGGTGAGTCCAGGAGCGGCTGTCCCCAGCTGCTCCCGCCACTGGCCCTTGCCCGCCCGGGGAAGGGAGGGTCCGCTCGTTGGGGGTCCCTAGATGAACCATGCTGGCTCCTGCCCCTGTCTGAGAAGGGCTTAAAATGGATCCCCCGGAGAAGTGCCCCCCCCCCCCCTTTAATCTGCAGCTCTGGGGGCTCCCCCAGGGCGAGGGGGTTGGACCTGCTGGCTGCAGTCCTGGGGGAGTGGCCTCCTGCTTGCACTGCCGGGCGGGGGGGGGAGGGGATAAGTGCTCTCCCTCCATTTGTCCAGCCCCCCCCCCCCCAGCTGAGCACCCACGTGGAGAAGCTGCAGCCTCCCTCTCAGAGGGGAGCTGCTGACGGCGGTCCCATGTGTGGAGGGGTGAGTGTCTCGGGGGGTGCGGGGGGTCAAGGCAGCGGCTGGAGGCGGGGGCAACAGCCCTGCCCCTTGGACACAGGCAGGGCAGCCTTTTGGAAAAGCAGGGACCTGTTGCTGCTATTTCCCGTGTCTGAGCAGGGACGTCTCTGCCTTGCAACAGCAACCAAAAGCGAAGGAGGGAGGGGAGAAGTTGTGAGCAACTGCAGCCCGCAGGCCCCTTTCTCCCCCCTTCTGCTGCTGAGCGCCCAGCCCAGCCCCCCCGGCAAGTTGCCTTTGCAATTAACCCTGTCTGTTCTGCTCTCGGCTCCTTCGGATGAAGCTTCAGGTTTTAAGGAAGGGAAGCAACTTACTGGAGAGGGGTTGGGAACTGCTTCGCTTACTGGAGGGGGGTTGGGAACGGTGCGGCCGGAGGAGCAAAGGGGGGGCACTCCCCACCCCACAGTTGCTTCGGCTCACGAAGCCCCTCCAAAGAGCTAATGTGTCCCTGGTCTCATAAAGTTTGGAGCCCCTGGTACACAGTATCGCTTTTTATTTTCAAATGGGGCTTCCCTCCTGGCTCTTTGCATGAGATATTCAAGTCCTGCGAGGATGGTGAACCGCTTTGGTGACATCCGAAGGGAGAGGAAGGGAGAGGGTAGGTTTTGGCAGACTGCTTAGATCGCTTGTCTCAAATGCTACGGACCAGGCCTGAGACTTTCCACAGCAAACACGCAACTTTTCCAGGGGTCAGACCTGGGCTGCCTAGCTCTGGGGTGGGCTGAAAGGATGTTCCTGGTGCTTGGGGTCCTCGCCTACACGCCAGCCACTCCACTGCCCAGCGCGTCTTCAAACTTCTGTGAAGGCAGGAAACTTGGTGTGTTACTTTCGGTTCAACCAGGGAGGAGGAGGGGGGGGAGGAGAAGTTGTATAAGCAGCTGCCTGCCCCCGGCTCTCTCAGGGAGCGAGCCGAGCCCACGGTCGCTTCCGCGGCCGCCTGGGGCTGCCCCAAGCCACCTTCACTCCAGATCGGGTTACCTCCGAGCCTGCGGAACTCGCTTTCCCGCATCCCCTGCAGGCTGCCCCCGTTGTAGCCGTGGCGGGCCCCGGGGGGACACGTGTGTTGGAAGGACGGCAGCTCTCCACACGCCGGCGCCGCCTGCAGCAGCTCAGCCCTGCTCCGCGGCGGCCCTGCCATGATCCGAACCCGGAGCGGGTGCGAACTTTCCTGAAATAGGAGTCGGGCCGAGCCCCTCCCAGCCGCCCTCCTCCAGCAAAGGACGCTCCACCCCGCGCCCGCTGCCGCTCTCCAGCCCTTGCCCCGCTGCCGGAGGAGGGGAAGCGCCTCTCCTAGGCTGTGCAGAGGAGCTGTGGAGTGAAAGACCCCAACCGGGGCATCATTCATAATAATCATTCAATTAGTGTATTGCAGGCGGCTCCAAACTTTGAGACAAGAGCCACGTTACATTTTTGATGGGGCTTCGTGGGCCGAAGCAACTGTGTGTGTGGAGGAAGTGACACCCCCCCCTTGCTCCTCCAGCCTCACTGCTGCTCCCCCCCCCCCCCCCATTTGCTCCTCCGGCCGCACCGTTCCCAATCCCTCCCCAGTAAATTGCTTCCCCTTCCTTAAAACCTGAAGCTTCATCCGAAGGAGCCGAGAGCAGAACAGACAGGGTTAATTGCAAAGGCAACTTGCCTGGGGGGGGCTGGGCTCTCAGCAGCAGAAGGGGGGAGAAAGGGGCCTGCGGGCTGCAGTTGCTCACAACTTCTCCCCTCCCTCCCCCGCGGGGACACTCACCCCTCCACACATGGTTACCGCCGTCAGCAGCTCACGTGGGGGAGGGGGAGGCTGCAGCTTCACCACCTGCCTGCTCAGCTGGGTGGGGGCTGGACAAATGGAGGGAGAGTACTTCTCCCACCCCTGGCCCTGCAGTGGAAGCGGGAGGACACTCCCCCAGGACCGCAGCAATCCCCCCACTCTTTGGGAGCCCCCAGAGCTGCAGATTAAAGGGGGGGGGGGGCCCACTGCATCAGGGGGATCCATTTTAAGCCTGTCTCGGACAGGGGCAGGAGCCAGCCTGGTTCATCAGGGGACCCACAAGGAGCGGACCCTCCCTTCCCAGGAGGGCAGGGGCCAGTGCCCCCAGGAGCTGCGAGTGCCCGCGCCTGGACTCACCCGGGCAGTAGGGAGATGCTGGAGAGATATCTGACCAGCCGGGGGAATTCTGGGGCAGTAGCCGTGGCTGTTGCCTGCCTCCCTCGCTTGCTGCTTGCCGGGCTCCTCCCATTTGTTGGAGAGGCCGGATAAATTGAACCCGCGGGCCGGGCCGTAGTTTCGATACCCCTGGTGTATTGTATTTCCCAGATTCAGGGAAGATTAGATGGTCACTATGACATTCCCCTGGGGCCTCTGGCCAACATGATCTGGAAATAAAAGACAAGACAGTCCTCTTCCACGTGCCTGTTCATTAAAAAAAAAAAAAAATAAATGGAGATATACCAATCTCCTAGAACTGGAAAGACCTTGAAGGTCATCGAGTCCAGTCCCCTGCCTACACTAGCAGGATCCGCCTGCCTACACTAGCAGGATTGAGTACTGTCCCCTGACAGATTTTTTGCACCAGATCCCTAAATGGCCCCCTCAAGGATTGAACTCACAACCCTGGGTTTAGCAGGCCAATGCTCAAACCACTGAGCTATCCCCCCACCCCTTTGCACTACCGGACCCACATGAGCGTGGTCTGGGGGGAAGCGAGTTAAAGGCTGGCTTAACAAAACCACCAGCAGCCAGCAGCTCCCCTCTGGCCCTGGGCAATAACTCTCAAGGGAACTCAGAGTAGGTGGTGAAGTTGGATTTAGGGGGGCAGGTGGGGAAGGAGACAGATCAGTGGGGAGTTTCTTTGGCAGGACGGAAGCAGAGATAGCAGGGGGAGGGCAGGAGGTTTTTCCAGAGGAGAAGCCTAATGTAACCACCAAAATAAAGTGGGGATGGGGGAAGTAATGGAGTAGTTTTCTGTCTCAATGCTGGGGAACAAAGAGTTGGCTCCACTGATGAGCTCACTTACCCTCCTCCTGAAAGCTCCTAAGTAGCACCATGTCCACCCTAACCCGGGCCTAGATCCTTCTTTGTCCACCCCAGTACTGTATATGTGTCCCACAGAACTCTGCCCCCTTCTCCATTTTTCTCTGTCTTACTGTCACCTACAAAAATGGTCTCCAAAAAAACCTTACACCCCTAAAAACTCTGCAGCAAGTGAGCCTCACAGGTCAACCTCGTAATCATATTTCAGGAAAAATATCAAGCCCAGACAGATATTATTACAGAAACATGGAAGTTTTGCATATTCTAAACCAGGGGCTCCTAAACTGAAGTATATGTACCGTGAGCTTATTAGAAGTGGTACCATAAAAACTCTATAAACAAAACCTTTCACTATCAAAGGAACAGTTGCACGCTCTGCAGTGCATCAGAAAATATCCAGGGAGCAAAATGCAGTCTCCCATTTGCTTTCATACATAATGATGAATAACACTCACCAATCATGCCAGCATAGTAGTTTTATTTAGCAGTGCATTGTACACTGTTGCTGTGCAGATGGGCATTGTACTCTTATGTGCTGCACAGGCAGCTGGCTTTCTGCTAGGCCTAGCTGTCAGTTTGTGCTTGACCACACAGCTTGAGCTACAGCGATAAGCTTGTAAAGTTCCATATCATGCCACCAGAACTTCTCTTGTCCAGACACATCATGCATACAGGCATGAAGCAGAGCAGCTGCATAACCCGTAGTCTCCCAAAGCCCCCAAGATCAAAGGGCTTTCACCTAGCAAGCCATGGATGAGCTCTGCAAGGCTGAGAGGAAGGTGGTGTCTGGGGAATTCCCTCCTGGCTCTGCAGGGAAGTTTGGAGGCATGGGGAGTCAGTCTAATAGATAAAAGCTTGGCTACAGGACTGAGAGTCATCTGGCTCAGCAGAAGAGCAGATGGCTGGCTGGCTCCTAGCAGGGCGAAGGCACTGTGCAGTTTGTCCAGCATTTGCAGACATCCAGAGGCCTTGCTTGCAATGAGGGTGGAGTTACTGTGGACCAAGACATGTTTTCACACCAGAGCCCCCCCTGCTCTTTACCACATAAATGCACTCCCTTCTCCGGAACAGCACTTTTTTCTATTTTCTCCAAGATGGACTCAAAACGTTGTGTATCTTTCCTGATTTGTGTATTGTCAAAGGGAAGCAAAGTGAACTCTGGTTTGTGTTCAACATCAATCCAGAAAATAATTAGCAGGAGCTTTGAACTTATATTAGACAAGTTAAAGTCAAGCCACTGAATAGAGTTCAACAGCATACCAAAACACAATGTCACTGAAGACATTTCATTGTTTTGGTATGTCTAAAGCCTGAATAGCACTAGAGACAAATAATAATCATAAGGGTTGCTTCATTGTGTATCTTTCTGATGTCTAAAAACCTGAGATGTTTAAAAGACTATTATAATCAAACATTTTAGGCTTGCTTAGGCATTTATTTTATTAGATTGAGTCCAGAAATACTTAAGCCTAGCAAGTTCTAAAATAAATGCACACACAAAAGAGACATTTGAATGTGGTACTTCAAAAATCTATTTTTAAAAAAATGTGGTATGGGAATCAGTAAACTGAGAATCACTTTTCTAAATTATATATGTCTGGGCCATATCAGCACATCCAGCCTGGGGGCTTTACCATTTGAAAATGTCAGCAAAATTTAACATGAGCAAAACAACATATTATCCCTCGCTTCATTTTCAGTTGTTTTAAATACATTGAAAACAACAAGAGCTGGTTAAAAATCTTTGTCAAAACCAATGCAATGAAAATTTTAACCAAAAAAAATCAATTTTAATTGAAAAACATTCATGTTTTCATGACCTTCCCTTGAAAAAGTTCAGTTTGCAGCAACAAAAAAACGAAATATTCAGTTTTCATTGCTTTAGATTTTCAATGAAAACTCAAATTTTCCAAGAACATTTTAAATGAAAAAATAAACATTTATTGAAAATGTTCACAATAAAAATTCTGAGCAGCTTTATTAAAATATTTAAAATATTTTCTGACACTAACACAGTAACATTAGATTTTTTTTAATGTAATATGGAAGTATTTTTATTTCTCATTGCTACCTTCACTTCCACATTGAACCAGGATGGGCTTTTGTCCTATTTCTTTATTGTGAATGTGGCATTTTGCCCATCTAACAAACCCTTTTTACAGAACTCCCAATTTTCATTCACATTTTTCTGTCTATATTTGTCCTTGCAATCAGGATCACTCATAATTTTCTTCTGCTTTGGAAAATTAGACTTTTTGAAGCAACAAGTATATTCTAACTAGTAACTGTCCTCTGTTTGCCCATATTGAATGTAATCAGGTCATGATCACTAGTTCCTAGGCAACCATCAGCTTCCAGTCCAGTGATTAATTCATCTTGATTGGTCATAATGATGTCCAAAATTGAGTTACCACATGTTGGGTGCAATACCTTTTATGCTAGAAAATTACCATCTATAATTTTTAGAAACTCTAATGATGTTTTAGTACTGGCTGGGAGACTGTTGGCATGTCTCTCCCAACCTGAAATCCCCCCATAACAACACAATGTTTCTTTTCATACATTACAGTTTGGTGACTAAGAGGTTCATCCTGTTCTCTTGATATCTCAAGATACAAATTATATCAGATGCTTTTTAATATGTGATTAAGCTACATAAGTATCTAGGTTCATTGGATTAGACAGATAAGAATGAAGTTGCTGTATAGAGATTCTACTTCACAAGAATAAAATTCTGAAATGTGTGGCATTCCTTTCCATAACACTCTGTTATGAAAAGGAATGCCATACACATACTCTCAGTGTAGTTACTTAAGAGTTTTTTACTTTTCTTTGGAGGCCTAAAACCACAGGTAAGAGGGAGCAGTTTAGCTTACTCGTTCCCTCGTTTCTTTGCAGCGTACTAATGTTTAGAGGTGGTCAAATAGCAAGCATGTTGATTTGCAAATGTTAATGAAAACATCTGTGAATCCTGAAAGTTTCATGACTCTTACAACCAGTTACTTTTCTTCTAAAAATTCATACCAGAAATCTGTTATGTAATATTTACTATTTTTTTATTCTCTCGTTTTGAAGGATGAAGCAGGGAGCTGAGACAATATCACGTGACTTTTGTAACTAATCACATACCACAAAAATGTCAATAGAGAATGTCAGCAAACAGTTTGCAAACAACCCCTAATCTGAAAATTACTAGCTCATCAGTGCAGGGACTGTCTTTTTTTACACTTGTACAGTGTCTAAAACAATGGGGTCTCAAAATTGATTGACTTCTTGAGATAGTACTGCAATGCAGATAACAAACAATATTTTCAGTAATTCAGAGGGCACTTATAAATAGTGAATACATTTGAAAAGCAGGATCAGTTGACAAAATGTGATGACCAAGAAAGCTAAATTTTAATAAATAATATTTGTAACAAATATATTGACCAGATTTATTAATGTTAACTGCAGACAAATCAAGGTTCCCATGGACAGCCTGATATTTCCTGATAGTCATACTAGACAATATATTAGACATAAAATGTTGCACATTTCATGAAGACCAGGTATCATAAACCTCCAGTGTTGAAGCCTTTGTCAAATCATACTCACTATCACTAAACCATGTTCAGAGACACTGTCCACATTTTTTTTTACATGGTACATACAATGCATGACGCCTCTGTGGGTTCTGACCCAAGGTTTCTTCTCCAAAAACACTCCAACCCAGAGCATGGAAACAAAATGGAGTCATCTACCGAGACCCATCACTGCTCCTGATACAAAACCCCCTTGTGGCCACCATTCTCTAGGGCTCCCCACCGCCAGGGGTGAAAGTAACTTAAAGGACTTACCGGTACTTTGGAGTCCCTACCCTGCGCCCCCCCCCCCAGCAGCACCCCACCAGCCACTCTCTACCCCACACCTCCCAGCAACGTCCCACCAGCCAGTCCCTACCCCACATCCCCCTGCAGTGCCCCACCAGCTGGTTCCCCTTACCCCACACCTGCAAGCAGCTCTCTACTCCGCGCCCTCAGCAGTACCCCACCAGCTGATCCCCCTTACACCACACCCCCAACAGCGCCCCGCCAGCGGCTGGAGCCCCAGGCATTTAAATAGATGCTGGAGCCCCACCACTGCTACCCCAGGTCTCCGGCAGGCTCTGGGGACTATTGTGCTGCTGGGGGCGCGGGGTAGGGATGACCGTCTGGCAGGCTGCTGCTGGGGGCGAGGGGTAGGGATGACCGTCTGGCAGGATGCTGCTGGGAGGCGTGGGGTAGGGGGGACCGGCTGATGGGGTGCTGCTGGGGTGTGTGCGGGAGGGGGGACTGGCTGGCAGGGTGCTGCTAGGGGTGCAGGGGAGGGGGGACTGGCTGGCAGGGTGCTGCTAGGGGGAGGGGGAGACCAGCTGGCAGGGCGCTGCTGGGGGGTGCAGGGTAAGAGAGACCGGCTGGCAGAGCACTTTTTAATTGTAGAGTATGCCATACCCAGAAAATGTAAACACTTTAAATCTCTGACAGCATGTTAGACCTACAAGAGGCCCAAAGATATTTCATCCTTATTATGAGTTATTAATATAGATAGAAGAATCATAATGTTGCTGGTTGAGGCTCAGTGATACTGACTTTAAATGATAAACTGCTTTCTGCAGTTTTGGGATTCTGTGACATTTCATATATATCAGCATACAGAGCTGCAGTGGAGGCTTTTGAGGATAGCTACAACAGATTCATGTACATGTTGTTTACATCTGTGATGGAGGATTATGATTTATTAGCATGTAGTACAATGTAAAAAAAATCAGCATTCAAGTTAGAACATATTGGCATCTTTATATAAAACTATATTCCTTTATATTTCTTTGAGATACTTTGGCTGATTTTTAAGAGATCTCTGGATATGCACAAATGTTTTTCTCTTTCTTAGAGGTTTGCTATCCCCAGCTTGTCTGAATAATTCAAATGTCTTTTGTGCAGACTTTAAACAATACCAATTATATAATGAGCTACTGTTACCAGGTGAGTCTCATTATTTTTTGACTATATTGATCTGAATTATTTTTTAACTACTGACTGTGTCTATGTTGATGCCATATTTGACATCTCTCTCCAAACATAAAGTTAAAGTACATCTGCTGCTGTTATTTGTTTATTTATTTATTTAGCCACTTCTGGAAGCACTATGAGATGTTCTGAATAATGATACTTTTTATTAGAAATTTTCTTTATATAGAATCCTTCCCTTAGAGATGTGCATTTCTGTACAGATATTAAAGGCTTTACCTAGAAAATGTCTCGTCCCTTAATCTCTGTGAAAGACAAATGAAAATAAGATCAGTGTTCTCATTAAGTAGCCTGTTTTCACTGAGTTTTGACATTAATTTCTCCATCTTCAAAAAGGTGTCAATTCACTACAAGAAAAATACTCTTATTCTGTTTACTCAGTACATTAACTGTCAGATCTCCAGATTATTGTTTCCAGAAAACATAGTAGTGAAAGGCAGACTGTAGGCAATAGATTCCGCTTATAAGCAACAACATGGTGCTAGCTGTAGCCAATTACTTCATTTTATCATTCATTTATTGTAGTAGTTCTCAACCTTTCCAGACTACTGTACCCCTTTCAGGAGTCTGATTTGTCCCGACTACCCCCAAGATTCACCTCACGTAAAAACTACATGCTTACAAAATCAGACATAAAAATCCTCAAGTGTAATGTGCTATTACTGAGAAATTGCTCACTTTCTCATTTTTACCATGTAGTAAAATAAATCAATTGGAATATAAATATGTTACTCACATTTCATTATATAGAGAGCAGTATAACCAAGTCATTGTCTGTATGTGAGTTCTTTTACGTAGCCTGTTGTAAAACTAGGCAAATATCTAAGTGAGTACATGTACCCCCGGTTGAGACCACTGATTTATTGTAGCATCAGGCCTATGCTACAAGATTATGGCAAAAGATGTGCAAAAATTAATCCTAATTTTTTATTACAAGGTATCCCATAGTCACATTTTTCTAACACACGCACAAGTACAGAGAGTTAGCTATAGTCAGAAACACAAGCTAAAAGAGGGTTCCCAGACTGGGTAAAATGAGTTCCCTATGGAACTCCACAGGAATTGTCCCTCTACTGATACTCAATTGGCAAGACGTGCACCAAACCTTAAGACTATCATAAGGGATATGAGTATGACTGTATTTGTAATTTCTGCATAAGTCTTTATAGGATTTCTGTATGCTTGAGTAATCATAACTTTAACTGAAACTTTAATAAAATTGCTAAAACAAACTAGACTTTGCACTTGGAAATGTATGTGTGGTCACCACCCTTGGTCTTTATGTGTTCCTAGAGACTCTAAATCTGAAGCAAGCAGCAAAGGTGACTTTCACTCTGTTAAAGTTGAAACTGTAGCCACCAGAGCTGAACCCACAGTAGCATAATACAATGCTACGAAATTCACTTTAAATATAATAAAAGGCTGCACAGCTAAAAGTTGTCATTATCTGGCAGTTGCCGGTAAGTAGAAGTCAGCTTTGCAGGGCTGCAGCACTGGGACGAGCCTTCCCTCGCCGTAGCCCTGCAAGCGGAGAGAGGGGCTGCAGCCTGGATGCTGGGGTTGGGGGTCCTGGGGTCACAAAAAACTGCATGGTACATCTCCCTGCACTCTCCAGGGGCTGGGGACTTAGCACATCCCAGGGTTTCCTTTCCTGATTGCAGCCTCCAGCAGGCTGCAGCCTGGAGAACCCAGGGAGAGGTATCATACAGCTTTGGCATCTGGAGCCTGTCTCCCCGCTACTGCCCTGGCCTCAGCCTCCCCTCCCAGCCTGCAGCCTTCACCTCCTGTGCAGTCCTTATGCACAGGCACATTTGGGTGGCTGCAGCCAGAAAAAACAGGGTTACTTACCTGTAACTGTTGTTCTTCGAGATGTGTTGCTCACATCCATTCCACTATAGGTTAGGCACGCGCTGCGGGCCTGGTTGCCGGGTAGATTTTCCCCTAGCTGCAGACTGGGTGAGCAGGGAGCCCCCTGGAGTGGCGCCACTGAGGCACTCTATAAGTACCCCTGCGACACAGTCTGGCCCTCAGTTCCTTCTTTGCCGGCTAAACCGACAGTGGGGAAGGAGGGTGGGTTTGGAATGGATGTGAGCAACACATCTCGAAGAACAACAGTTACAGGTAAGTAACCCTGTTTTCTTCTTCGAGTGATTGCTCACATGCATTCCACTATAGGTGACTACAAGCAATACCTAGGAGGTGGGGTCGGGTTGACCCATTGCTGATCGTAAGACCGCTGACCCAAACGCCGCATCGTCCCTGGTCTGCTGGACTATGGCGTAGTGGGCGGCGAAGGTATGGATGGAGGACCAGGTAGCCGCCCTGCAGATGTCCGTAATAGGGACTCCCTCCCGGAAGGCCGCAGAGGACACCTGCGCTCTCGTGGAGTGTGCTGTTACTCTCTCAAGCGGCTTGTCCGCGAGTTCATAACAGGTGTGAATGCACGAGGTAATCCAGGAGGAGAGCCTTTGGGCGGAAACTGGCTGCCCCTTCATCCTCTCCGCAACTGCCACGAAAAGTTGGGTTGTTTTCCTGAATTGCTTTGTTCTATCTAAATAAAAAGCAAGAGCCCTCCTAACGTCCAACGTGTGTAATTGCTGTTCCCTTCCAGAGGTGTGTGGCTTAGGATAAAAGACTGGGAGACAAATGTCTTGATTAACATGGAAGGGAGAGACCACCTTAGGCAGGAAGGCCGGGTGGGGACGTAGCTGCACCTTGTCCTTATGGAAGATAGTGTAGGGCGGCTCGGAGGTCAGTGCACGGATCTCTGACACTCTACGAGCCGAGGTGATAGCTACTAGGAATGCCACCTTCCAGGAAAGGTGTAGTAAGGAACACGTGGCGAGGGGCTCGAACGGGGGCATCGCGAGGCGTGAGAGCACAAGGTTGAGATCCCAAGGTGGAATGGGACGCTTGACGCTCGGGTACAGCTTATCTAGACCAGTGGTCGCCAACCTTTTGGTCCCCACAGACCACTAAAGTCAAAATTTTGAATTCCGCGGACCACTAACACCGCAGCCCCCCCCCCTCGAGCGGCGCGGCTCCCCCCCCCCGCTCGAGCGGCGCGGCTCCCCCCCCCCGCTCGAGCGGCGCGGCTCCCCCCCCCCGCTCGAGCGGCGCGGCTTCCCCCCCCCCCCCCCGCTTGACGGGCGTGGCGCGGGCCCCCCGCTCAACCGGCACGGGCTCCCCCCGCCTCAGAAGCGCGGCGCGGCCCCCCCCCCAGCGGCGGGGCGGCTCGGACCCCCGGCCTCAGCGGCTTGGACCCCCCTCCCCCCAGCCTCAGCGGCGGCGCGGCTCGGACCCCCGGCCTCAGCGGCTCGTACCCCCCTCCCCCCGGCCTCAGCGGCGCGGCTCGGACCCCCGGCCTCAGCGGCTCGGACCCCCCTCCCCCCGGCCTCAGCGGCTCGGACCCCCCTCCCCCCGGCCTCGCGGCGCGGTTCGGACCCCCGGCCTCAGCGGCTCGGACCCCCCTCCCCCCGGCCTCAGCGGCTCGGACCCCCCTCCCCCCGGCCTCGCGGCGCGGCTCAGACCCCCGGCCTCAGCGGCCTCGCGGCGCGGCTCAGACCCCCGGCCTCAGCGGCTTCGCGGCGCGGCTCAGACCCCCGGCCTCAGCGGCTTCGCGGCGCGGCTCGGACCCCCGGCCTCAGCGGCTTCGCGGCGCGGCTCGGACCCCCGGCCTCAGCGGCTTCGCGGCGCGGCTCGGACCCCCGCCCTCAGCGGCTTCGCGGCGCGGCTCGGACCCCCGGCCTCAGCGGCTTCGCGGCGCGGCTCGGACCCCCGGCCTCAGCGGCTTCGCGGCGCGGCTCGGACCCCCGGCCTCAGCGGCGGCGCGGCTCGGACCCCCGGCCTCAGCGGCTCTGACCCCCCTTCCCCCGGCCTCAGCGGCTCGGACCCCCGGCCTCAGCGGCTGCGCGGCGCAGACCCCCGGCCTCAGCGGCTCGGACCCCCCTCCCCCCGGCCTCAGCGGCGCGGCTCGGACCCCCGGCCTCAGTGGCGCGGCTCAGACCCCCGGCCTCAGTGGCGCGGCTCAGCCTCAGCGGCGCAGCGCAGCCCCCCAGCTTCAGCGGCGTGGCTCGGACCCCCTGGCTCGCGCGGCACAAGACGGGAGGCAGTAGCGAGCCAGCGCTTGCTGGCCGCCGGGGACGGGGCGGGACAGGCGCCTGCAGCCTCTTGCCTGCCCAGAGGGGCGGCCATGAGGGAGCCCGGCGCCGCGGACCACCCGAATTTTCCCGCGGACCACCAGTGGTCCGCGGACCACCGGTTGGCGACCGCTGATCTAGACCCTTAAGGAAACGGTATACCACAGGGTCGGAGAAGACTGAGTGGTTCGACTGACCCGGATGGAAAGCCGATATGGCAGCGAGGTGGACCCGGATAGTAGAGGTAGAAAGGCCCTGATTTCTGAGGCCTAAGAGGTAGTCCAATATGCGTGGGATAGTAGCCTCACTTGGAACGATGTCATGTTGTGTGCACCAGGCAGAGAAACGGGTCCACTTGGCGGTATAGGTACTTCTGGTGGATGGTTTCCTACTACCCAGAAGGACGTTCTGTACCTCGGCTGAGCAAAAGAGCTCAGGACCTCTCAGCCATGGAGTAGCCATGCTGTGAGGTGAAGGGACCGCAAGTCCGGGTGCAGGAGGCGACCGTGATCCTGGGAGATCAGGTCTGGCCACAGCGGGAGGCTGATGGGAGGGGCCCTGGACAGCCGGAGGAGGGACGCATACCAGCATTGCCTGGGCCAGGCCGGGGTTATGAGGATGACGTGTGCCCTGTCCCGTCTGATCTTCAGGATCACCTTGTGGAGAAGCGGGATCGGAGGGAACGCGTAGAACAGGTGCCCCGTCCAGGGTAGGAGAAAGGCATCTGTCAGGGATCCCCGGGAGCTGCCTCGAAAGGAGCAGAACTGGAGGCACTTCCTGTTCTGTCTGGAGGCGAAGAGATCGATGTGGGGAAACCCCCACCTCAGGAAGATCGGTCGGATAGTATCTGGCCGGAGGGACCACTCGTGAGTCATAAAGGATCTGCTGAGGCGGTCCGCCAGGGTGTTCTGGATTCCGGGAAGGAAGGAGGCCACCGGGTGAATAGCGTGGGCTATACAGAATTCCCACAGGAGAATCGCCTCTTGACACAGGGGGCTGGAGCGGGCCCCACCTTGCTTGTTTATGTAGTACTGGGCTGTGGTGTTGTCTGTCAGCACCGCTACACAGTGACCCCGTAATGTGTCCCGGAACGCCTGGCACGCGAGCCGGACGGCCCTCAGCTCCCTGACATTGATGTGGAGGCAGAGGTCTGACTCCGACCAGCGGCCCTGGGTCCTGAGTTCCCCTAGGTGAGCTCCCCACCCTAGTGACGAAGCATCCGTCACCAGGGACATGGACGGGCTGGGGGGAAGGAAGGGGACCTCTTGGCACACATTGTCCTGGTTTTCCCACCAAGCCAGAGCGGATAGGGTGGCTCTGGGGATGGAGAGGAGGGCGTCCATACTGTCCCTTCTCGGTCTGTAGGCCACCGCGAGCCACGACTGCAGTGGGCGTAACCGTAGTCTGGCGTGCTGTATGACATGAGTGCACGATGCCATGTGACCTAGCAGGCTGAGGAAGACCTTGACCGTAGTCATCGGACAGTTGCGTAGCTGTCTGATGGCCGACTGGATAGTGAGGAACCGAGGCTGGGGCAGGGATGCCCTTGCTACCGTGGACTCTAGTAGGGCTCCTATGAACTCTATGTTCTGGGTAGGATCCAGGGTGGACTTCACCCTGTTGAGAAGGATTCCCAAGCGGTCAAACGTGCTGATAACGAGCCGCACGTGAGCTGACACTTGGTCCTTGGAGGTGCCTCGGATCAACCAATCGTCGAGGTACGGGTATAAGTGTACCCCGCGGTGCCGAAGGAATGCCGCTACTACCGCCATACACTTTGTGAACACCCTGGGTGCGGTGGACAGGCCGAAGGGTAGGACGGCAAACTGATAGTGTTCCCCCGCTACCAGGAAGCGGAGGTAACGTCTGTGTGAGGGTTTGATGCTCACGTGAAAGTAAGCGTCCTTCATATCGAGGGCAGCGAACCAGTCTCCCGGATCCAGAGAGGGAATGATAGTGCCCAAGGTGGCCATGCGGAACTTGAACCTGATCATGTAGGTGTTGAGTTCGCGCAGGTCCAGGATGGGCCGGAGGCCCCCTTTCGCCTTGGGGATCAGGAAGTAGCGGGAGTAGAACCCCTTCCCCCTGAACTCCTGTGGTACGGGCTCGATGGCTCCCAGTGCGAGGAGCGACCTCACCTCCTGTACGAGGAGTTGCTCGTGTGAGGGGTCCCTGAAGAGGGACGAGGAGGGTGGGTGGGTGGGAGGAGCGGAGGAGAGCTGGAGCGAATTTCCTGCGTGGTGGGATGAAGGGACGCCTCTGTGGACCTGGGGTGTGCATGCCCAGGCCTTTGAGGGTTACCCCCCTGTCCTTGAGGGCCTGGAGACGGGCATCCGTATCCTCCGAGAAGAGGGACTGTCCCTCAAAGGGGAGGTCCTGGATTTTAAATTGCATGGCCGGGGCTAGGTTGGATGACGAGAGCCATGCTGCCGGGCGGAGGGCTATGCCCGAGGCCATTGTTCGGGCCGCAGAGTCGGCCGAGTCCAGGGCCGCTTGCAGGGCATGACGAGATATGTCCCTGCTTTGGAGCAATAGGGCCCTGGACTCCTGTTTGCCCTCCTGCGGGAGAGCAGTCTCAAATTTAGTAAGGGCCTCCACCGTGTCGAAATGGTGCCTACTCAGGAGTGCCTGATGGTTGGCGACTCTGAGTTGTAGGCCCCCGGAGGAATAAACTTTCCTGCCGAAGTGGTCCAACTTTTTGGCCTCTTTGGCCTTGGGGACCTGCGCCTCCTGCCCGTGGCGCTCCTTGTTATTAACAGAGTCCACCACCAGGGAGGAGGGCGTGGGGTGAACATACAAGTATTCATATCCCTTGGCTGGGACAAAATAACGCTTCTCCACCCCACGAGCAGTGGGGGAGATAGAGGCGGGGGTCTTCCAAATTGCCGCCGTGCGGAGTTTAATAGTATTAATGAACGGCACTGCCACCCGTGCCGGAGTGCCCTTAGTTAACATGGTGGTGACCGGGTCGTCCACCACTGGGACCTCTTCCAAAGGCAGGTTCATGTTTTTAGCAACTGCCTGGAGGAGATGTTGGTAACTGGAGAGGTCCAAGGCGGGCGGGCTAGTTGATGAAGTGCCCGCCACTGCCTCTACCCCTACGGGGGAGGCGTAGGGACCCGGCTCCATAGGGCTACGTGCCATGGAGGGCTGGACTGCCGATGATGGTCCTGCCAGCACGTCCACTGGACCTTCTGAGCTCACCGGGAACCCGGGTTCAGACTGGGTTTCCCGGGGCCGATCGTACCCCCATGCCGCCCACTCTGACCAGGCAGGGTTCTGGGTGACTTGGGCTGGTCCCGCCGAGCGAGGGGACCGCGTGCTGGCGGACTCTCGACGCTCCCGGTGCCGTGGGCTTCTCGACCGGTGCCGGGCGGTAAGGTGCCCATCCGAGGAGTCGTGGCTACCCGAACGGTGCCGCCTCGGGAAGTCTCAGTGCCGAGACGATGATCGGTACCGGGGGGACCTTCGGCGCCGCGACAGGGTTCGGTGCCGAGGCGAAGGGCAGTGCCTGGGTGACTGGTGATGGCCGGAGTAGGACCGGTGCCGGGAGCGACGTCTCGAACGGTCTCGGCGCCAGCTGAGGGACCGGTGCCGGGAGTGCGACCGGTGCTGAGAGTACGACCGGCCCCTTACCAGGGTGCCGGGACTCTGATCGGCGGCCAGAGCGCGAGTGGCGCGAACGGCCAGGAGGAGACCTTGAGCAGGGTCTCAACTCCTTGCGGCGCCGAGACTGCGACCGGAGCCGGGCGGGTGACCATTGCCTGGAGTCTGGTCGGCGCCGCGAGATCAAGCAGTGTCCATGCCCTGCCGGGCTCCGACACGCGATCTCTGCCTCGGTCATGGGCGGCCTGCCCGTCGACCGGACTTGTTGCTGCGGGGCGTCCCCGGCAAGCAACCCTCTCGCAGCAGTACACGCCTCCATCGTGGAGGGAAGCTGCTGCGGAGTTGGCACCCCAAGTGGCAAGACCACTGGCACCGGACTCGACGGGGCCTCCTGCGGCGCCGGAGTCAGCGGTGCGGGTGCTGGCGGCTCTTCCTCAGGTCGGCTCCCCGGAGAAGGCTGAGGTCGCGGGACTTGTACCGACGGCTGGACGCGGTCCGGAGCGGGGCGAAGTTGAGCGCTCCTCTTCCGCTTGGTGCTGGGGGAGCGCGACCGGTGCCGAGGCTTGGCTCTCGGCGGTTTGGGTGCGGGGTCTGGTGCCGCACTCGAGTCCGGGGCCGCCTCCATCAGGACGTGCCGCAAGCGGGATTCCCTGTCTTTGCGGGTCCTGGGCTGAAGGTACTGAAGATCTAGGAAGAAAACTGCCAAGTGCACTTACCAGGCACTTGAAAGGCACTTAGAGTGTGGGTCTCCCACAGGCATAGGCTTCCCACACTCTGAGTGCTTGAATCCCGGAGCCTTGAAGACAGAGGCTCCGGCAGCAGGGAAAAACCCCTGCACTTGACTATTTACACTACAAAGACTATGTAAACTAACTAACAACAACTGCTAACAACGAACAATTAAGAGAACAATCGACTAGCTAGGAGATAAGGAGAACGCTGAAAAGCAGAGCTCCTCTTCGGACTACCAGCTCGAGCGGTAAAGAAGGAACTGAGGGCCAGACTGTGTCGCAGGGGTACTTATAGAGTGCCTCAGTGGCGCCACTCCAGGGGGCTCCCTGCTCACCCAGTCTGCAGCTAGGGGAAAATCTACCCGGCAACCAGGCCCGCAGCGCGTGCCTAACCTATAGTGGAATGCATGTGAGCAATCACTCGAAGAAGAAGACAAATTTCAGCAACTCCTTCTCTGGCTGCAGCCTTGCAAACCTGCCTGCAGCTGGGGCCTTTCTTCCAAAAGATGTTCTCAAAAAGCAGCATCCTGCTACCAGTATCTGAATCCTGTTAACATTCAAGTCAATGGTACACAATTGGTTCCCAGCAAAATGTTGCTATTAACTTGAAGTTGTTAATATCTGGGTTGCTATTAAGTGGAATCTACCATGGTTGATTGTTGTTGTTGTTTTGAATTTGGACTTTTCCCATAGTGATTTCTGCTCAGCTGCTGTCTCATAAATCAACCTCTTAACTCAAGTTCCTTTGGTGATATTTTCTCAACAACTTGAAATTCTGTCATACACATCCTTGAATGCATAAACTGGGGAATTGAATAGGAGAATACCTTTGTCTTTGATGTCCCTACTGCTGGAATACTGTGTTCAGTTCTGGTGTTCCTATTTCAAGAAAGATGTTGAAAAAATGGACAGAGTTCAGAAAAGAGGTATGAGAATGATGAAAGGATTGGAAAACATTCCGTATAATGATAGACTCAAGGAGCTCAATCTATTTGGCCATGTGATCACAGTCAATTAGTTACTTGAGGGGTGATTTGATCACAGTCTATAAGTACCTATGCGAGACACAAATATTTATTCATGGTTCTCTTCAGTCTAGCAGACAAAGGTACAACACAGCCCAATGGCTGGAAGCTGAAGCTAGATTATTTCCAGTCTGAAATTATGAATAATTTAATAATGAGGATAATTGAAACCATTGGAACAATTTGCTCGGAACTATGGTGGATTCTCCATCACAGGAAACTTTTAAATCCAGATGGGACGTTTTTCTAAATGATATATGACGCCAGTTCAAACAGCAGCATTGTTCTGGGGAAGTTCTATGGCCTGTGTTATGCAGGAGGACAGATTAGATGATCACAGCGGTCAGTCCCTTCTGGCCTTGGAATAAAATTACTTACCAAGGGTGAAATCCCGGCCTCACTGAAATCAGTAGAAAATCTCCCATTGATGTCAATGGGATCAGGATTTCACATGCATGGAAATAATCTACTATACTACAGCCAAGATATGAAAGATAAATCAGGAAAAAAGAAAGAGAAAAACATAATCACATTAGCAGCCCCATGGCTCCGGCCCTGGCATTTACCTCTGCTCCCGCTCCCTGCCCCGGTCACAACTCTGCTCCTGGCTCCCGAATGTGGGCCTGCTCCTGACTGTGGCTCCGCTCCCCGCCCCAGCTCCTGATTGCAGCTCCTGGGGGGTGTGGACAAATTGCATCATGGGGAAAGGAGGGTGTGATAGAAAAAGTTGAGCTATGACTTCATTTAATCAGAGAATCTCCATGAGTGTTGTAGAAAGGCTTTGCTGATTGGTCACTCTCATTTGATTAATTTCACTTGAAGGTTTCCTGAAGAAGGGCATTGTAAATGCTGATTGCAGAATCTCCACTGACCCTGATAATTACTCTCAAATGATTAGCTCAGTACATTGATTTATAAAGTGTCACAAGAAAGGAGGAGTCGGATTGGCTGGTGGAAGTTCAAATTATATATCTACAATTGGTACAGAGTTCCTTCTAATTTTGGTATATCCTTATACTTCAAATGGGGAATAACTCTGGAAACAGAAGACATTTTTTTCAGTGCACTCACTTTCTCTAGTGAAACGTCACAGGCTGGATCTTTTTGTTGTGGAGTTTGCAGTCCATTCTACTGCAGGGAATACAGCACACCAGCTCATGTAAGAAGCCTTAGCAAGCCAAGTTCTCTCTGCAGTAACACCATTGATTTCAATGGATGCTGTGGGTGTTCACCCCCACTGACAATCTTGCCATTTATTTAGGCACAGATGGAGTGGGGAGGAGTCCGCAAAGAGAGCCCCTCTTGTTTACAGGCAAGCAGCTTGATCACAACCCTTCAGCTGCCAGGGCTTCCAATCATGGAGGCAGACAACCACAACTGCCACCAGTAGAGGAAACAAGGCTTGCTATAAAGGGAAGAGTACAGTGCTGGAAAGGGAGGCAAAAAGGCCGGGGAGAGCAAAGAAGAAACAGCCCATACCAGGCTGCCTTAAAGGAAACAGCCGGGAGACTGAGGCGATTGCAAGGCTAAAAGGTGAAGGGCTGACAAATTAATTGGCGACGAGGGTCCAGGAACTGCTCTGACTGAGGGCAAACTAAGGAAGGTCAGTAAGGAGAAGCCTGGACCCTTCAAGAGAACCCACTAAGAGATGGTGACAGGTGTGTATGTATGGGTTCAAGGTTGTGACCTGTATATTTGGTGACAGGAGCAGCGGCAAGCAGAGTACAAATGCAAGATAGCTATCAGCCTGCCAGACTTTGTCTGCTTTTTTGGTGTGATGATTTGTGTTTGATTGAATGGTCTCCTTTTGGTTTGATCTGGACATGGTGAATGAGGACAAACACAGGGATAGATTAAATTAAATTCAACACAGGGGAAGGCCACTACCTATCCTGCCACTCATGTACACGTACCAGGTATTTGAAGAGTTCCAGTGCAGGAATTACAGGGATCCTACCATATAATTAGGGCCCTACCAAATTCACAGTCCATTTTGGTCAATTTCATAGTTCTAGGATTTTAAAAATCATAAATATGATTTCAGATATTTAAATCTGAATTTTCACAGTGTTATAATTGTAGGATTACTGACCAAAAGGGGAGTGGGGTGGGGGTCGCAAGGTTATTGTAGGGTGGGTTGTGGTACTGCTACCCTTACTTCTGCGCTGCTGCTGCTGGTGGCAGAGGTGCCTTTGGTGCTGGGCAGCTGGAGAGAGTGGTTGCTGGTCGGTAGCCCAGCTCTGAAAGCAGCACCACCAACAGCAGTGGTGCAGAAGGAAGGATGGCACGGTATGGTATTGCCTCAGCTGGCAGCCACAGCTCTCTGGCTGCCCAACTCTGAAGGCAGTGCAAAAGTAAGGTTGTCAATACTGTGACCTCCCTTTTGGGTCAGGACCTCCAGTTTGAGAAATGTTGGCGACTCCTGTGAAATCGGTGGAGTATAGGGTAAAAACATGCAGAAGACCAGATTTCACTGTGTGTGTTTGTGTTTTTCATGGCCGTGAATTTGGCAGGGCCCTACATAACACATTACTCAGCGTAGACTCTCCTCCACCTACTCCTAGGATTCAGCTAGCGCATTTGAGTCCTATGACCCCACATAGGGTACTGAAATGGCGATCCTCAGCCTGCAAAGGGCCATCAGTTCTCTCCCTATCCCAGGAGCACAAGGCCCACCTGCGTTGGAAACCAGCTGTAAGAAACTAACATCCTTACTGCGAATAACTCAATCCTATTCTTATTTAACTTAACTCTGTTTGTTTAACTCAGGATGGTTTGGTCCCTACAGGGGAAAAAAAAAATCCTTCCTAACCTCTGACCTTAAAAGAGGCAATTGGTCAAACCTGCAGCAGCGACAAAACACCGTTCCAAAGCTATCCATACAGGATGGGGCTACTGAAATGGAGCAAAGAGGCCTGCTCTAGCGTTTAATTTAATGAAAGGGGAGGATGAGGAACCAATCAGCTCCCTTCCTCCCTTGGCTGGCATATGACTAGATGGTCTCCTGAGGTCCCTTCCAACCCTGATATTCTATGACTCCGAGTGGCTAGAGACTGGAGTGGGAAGGGTCACCTCTGTGTCCCCCAGTATGTTCTCCTTTTAGTGGGGGCTGTCCCAGTCACAACCAGACCCATCAAATTTTCTGCTTATTGAGGCAAGTGGGTGCCACTCTCTAATTTAATAATTTTGTTTGCTCTAGTTTTTGATTCACTTCTTTACTTTACATTAGGGCTGTTGATTAATCACACTTAACTCACATGATTAACTCAAATTAATAGTGATTTAAGAAAATCACGATTAATTGCACTGTGAAACAATTGAATACCAATTTAAATTTATTTTTGGATGTTTTTCTACATTTTTCAAATATTGATTTATATTAAAACATAGAATACAGTGTGCAGTTCTCACTTTATAGTTTTATTACAAATATTTGCACTGTAAAAATCCTAAAAGAAATAGTATTTTTCAGTTCACCTCATATAAGTACTGTAGTGCAATCTCTTTACCATGAAGGTTGAACTTAAAAATGTAGATTTTTTAAAAAATTACATAACTGCACTCAGAAACAAAACAATGTAAAACTTTAGAGCCTACAAGTCCATTCAATCCTACTTCTTGTTCCTTCAGTCACTAAGACAAACAAGTTTAACATTTATGGGACATAATGCTGCCTGCTGCTTATTTACAATGTCACCTGAAAGTGAGAACAGGCGTTTGCAGGGCACTTTTGTAGCCAGCGTTGTGAGTTATTTATGTGCCAGATCTGCTAAACATTCATTCATATGCCCCTTCATGGTTCAGCCACCATTCCAGAGGACATGCTTTCATGCTGGCGATGCTCGTTGGGGAATAAAAATACGTTAATTAAATTTGTGACTGAACTCCTTGGGGCAGAATTGTATGCCTCCTGCCCTGTGTTTTACCCACATTCTGCCATATATTTCATGTTATTGCAGTCTTGGATGATGACCCATTACATCTTTTTTTTTAAGAACACATTCACAGCAGATTTGACAAAACGCAAAGAAGGTACCAATTTGAAAATTCTAAAAATAGCTACAGCACTCCACCCAATGTTTAAGAATCTGAAGTGCCTTCTAAACTTTGAGAGAGATGAGGTGTGGAGCATCCTTTCAGAAGACTTAAAAGAGCAAGTCAGTTGCAGAAACTACAGAACCCAAAGCACCATAAAAGGAAAATCAACCTTCTGCTGGTGGCATCTGACATGGATAATGAAAATGAACATGTGTTGGTCCACTCTGCTTTGGATCATTATCAAACAGAACCCATCATCACTTGTTTATGGAGTCACACAAAGACCATTAGTGCAAACGATGATTGTCAATGTCATTGACTATTGAGGTAGTCAGCATCAGGCCAGCCTCATAACAGCCCAGTTCCAAAGATATCAGAAGCAATCTTTGGTAAAAATCTGTGTGATAGTTTGTCTGCTGAAGCTCTTTTTCTCTTGTCTAATGGCTGAAGATAAATTCAGCTGGTTGGTAGTAAATCTATTGTTGGATGGTAGATATATTGTTTGGGAAAATCATGAAACTGTAAGTAGCAGGCGTGCAGTTATACTGTAATTTATATTTTTAATGGACTGCTTATAGACCATACCAACAATACTTAAACTCGGTGGGCCAAATTCATGCCTGGACTTATACCAGTGATGGATTTGGCACATTCTGATTCTCTTTTTTAGGTTGTACTCATTTTGAAGCATGGCTGTTTTAACTTTGTCTTTTACCTATTCACGAGTCTGAAAAGGCTTGTATAATTTACACCAGAATGACCTAAAAAAAGACCCATCCAAAATCTAGTGAATTCAATGGGACTCATTCCACCGATTTCAACAGACTTTGAATCAGGCCTGTCATGTATAATCAAAAGAAGCTACATTTCCCAGCCACAAAAACAACCACCTCACATTAAATATAAACAAGTATTATTAAATAGACATGAATATTTTATCAGAAAAGTGTTAAGCCAATTTATGGGATAGTGCTTAGTATCAGACATGCTAGAGCAACAGTACAAATACACTTTATTTATCAAGCTATTGCTCCTAAAACATTTCATTTACATTTTTTATGTGTTTTTTTTCATAAAAAAATGAAAAGAGAATTTTCCTGCAATTAAGAAATAGTTTAGGTTCTTCTATAAGGGACTGGATTTTGAGAACAATTTGGAGGGAGTGTTCTGTAATTGGAGTTGACACGTGCCAATCTCTACATGTATACTTGCCGTTGCCAGTATGTCTGTCTCTCATCTTGCCTGCGTGCAAAAGGAAGCATCACTCATCAGCAGCTGATTGCCAGACAGGAGCCCTCAGTCAGGTATTCGGTTTGCCAGAATATCCCTGCAGAGAGCTGGAAACAATCTGGTATTATTTATAGTACACAACAAAGCCTTAGATGATTTGTGGAAAGGACATTGAAAAGGAAACGATTTCTGGTGTCCCTCAGATTTGTAGAAATTATCAGCTAAGGGAAAAGGACTGCAGTAATATTTTGTAAATAAGTGAAATGCCAATGGCAATATAATGTAGGAACCCCCACAACAAAAATGAGACTTCCCCCTACCAGTTGTCATTTAAGCAAAGGAAGTTTGTCAGAGGTTGGCTAGGCAGTCAATGGTGTTTGTTACACAGAAATTGCTCACAGATGTTATCTTGTGACGACAAGCTTCTTTTTGCTAGCAGTAGGTGAACAAACAGAGTATTTTTAAGGGGCCCGGCCCTCATAAAGAACCAGGTTAATCAGCCCTTTATTCAGAATGGTGATCCTGGAATTACTCCTGTCCCTGCTCACTAGTTTGAATAAAGGGTTCACACTCTTTAGTATTACACATCTCCAACTGTTGTTTTGCCACGTTGTTGTAACCATGTTGGTCCTGGGATATTAGAGAGGCATATCTCAGGCTCTCATCTTTATGCAGTTTGAACAATATCTGGGCAAAATGGAATAATAGTAAAATCTTTCTGTTCTGGCAGTCTTCCTGTGTTTCTCCCCAGGGTTTGGCAGTATGAGCCATGCTTATCAAATCTTATGCTGAGAATAAGATGTGCCTGCTACTTGAGAAACTGAGGTTCTGGAATTTGTAATAACCTCCTATCTGAAGAGATTTTCACTCCAAGGAAATGGTGTGATGTAGTTTCACTTTAAATTTGTCTGCATCCAAGTAGTCAGAATTCACTCTGTACTCACCATGTGGGCTCTTGAGTGAGGCTGGTCAGGAGGATAAAGCCAGGGACTGATATAAAATCTAGTTACTTCTCTTAGCTAGAAAGGATGTGGCCAAAATATAGGGTTTCCTCACAGAAAGATTTTGTATTACACAACTGTTCCTAATATCAGGATCTGTGTTCTAGGCGTTAACCTCAGAGAAGTTGTGTAGGTGTCTCTTGCTCCTGATCAAAACTAACACTGTATATTCTTGTTGGAAATTATGAAAAGCTAAACCTGACACTGAAAGAGTAAAATTTTTAAGTGTGATTTGATCATCCTTCAAATTTTGTTTCTCTGAGCTTAGCTTGCAGTGAAATAGAGCGTATAACACCGAGACATTTCAAAGGATGCACTGACAAAGGAAAGCACTGTATTGTAAACTAGGGGTCCTGATCACCCGCCTAGGGCAACGCAACAATCAGCCATGCTTGGCTCTGCTGGTATCCCTTTTCTCTGGGCTCTGTTTATTCTTCAAAACCAAACCAAAGGAAATAGAGAACAACAATGGAAGCAATAATCCTGCTTTTGCCTGCAGTTCTGGAGGCCCTCAGCCTCTGGTAACCAAAGGGTCTGGACTTTCCCAGCCCCGGGGAGGTACACAGGACTGGTTTTCCCTTTTACAGCCTTCTGCTGCAGCCACAGGGGTGTGCAATCAGCTCTCTCCTGGTCCCAGCCTCCCTCATACTCGTCATTTATATCCTCCAGCTGGGAATCAGACCCGATCATTAGCTGCTGTCTAGGTGGGTTGGCTGATTCCCAGCACTTGCCGGTTGTACTTTCCTCCAGAACAGGGCCAGGAAGCAACTGGCCCTTAAAGGGAATCATAGAATATCAGGGTTGGAAGAGACCTCTGGAGGTCATCTAGTCCAACCCCCTGCTTAAAGCAGGACCAATTCCAGCATCCCCAACTAAATCATCCCAGCCTATAGGCTAGGAGACCACCCTATCACATGTTTCTTGAGATACCAACTTTTCTTTCTCTCCAGTAATGGATTTCCTACCTTTGCTGCTGCTGAGATGTGTGTCTATACCTAAGCAACAGACAAATCAAGATTAAGGGGAAAGAATGTTGTGTGTCTAGAGTAATTTCATTTTATTCATGAAGTTTATTTAATATTTGACTGGAGTCTTGTTTCTAATGTCATATGATGGGGAACAATATCAATTTGGAGTGTAGAGCTCGCTTTGGACAGCGACAGAACACCTTTTCAGTGTTCAGCCCTGGAAAGATTGGAACAATTGCCGTCCACTTTTAGACCATTCTTGTCAAGCATCAGCCTAATTCTGCCCTGACGCACACCCTTCGCTGAAGTTACATGCTGTACAACTCAGGGCAAGACTTGGCTCAGGCTCCATAGCTCTGAAGCCAGCCTCGTGGCTTTTTGGCTAGTGCTATGCATTGACCATGCAAATGATTCATGTTCCCAGATCCAGTTTCTTGCTGTCTGGGGTTACGAGGGCCTGGGAGGGCTCCCGGGGGGGGGAGGAACCTTTGGACCCATCCCTGCTTCCACTGAAACCATCCGCAAAGGTCCCATTGAGGAGAGCAGAAACAGGCTCCTCATTGGAGGAGGAAACATGCACAGGTATTCCTTTCAGGCTCTTGCTCATAAAATAAAGAGGGCTTAGTGGCTGTATGTCGTGTGTGGCTGCTTATACTGCTACACGGTCCATATATTCAAAGTAGGAAAGAAAAAAAAAACTCAAAATGCCAAGTTGAGGCCTGTGAGATTCAGATGAAAAAAGATATACAAAATACACAGTTCCTTTTGCTTTGCTGATACCATCTCTGATCCAGGAAGAATGTATGTAGTTACTAAAAAACTGTAACTTATTTATTTTGTAAAAACAAGAGTAAGATTAAACATGCTGTGTTCTCCACCAAAATTATCCAAAATTTATATATATATATATATAGTGTGTGTGTGTGTGTGTGTGTATAAAACAAAGTAGGTCAAATTATGAAGGATGAATATAAAAAGAAAAACAAGCAAAATTAGACCAAGACACAAAAGGAGATTAAACTAGTAGAGACACAACATTTTAGTTATATTAGGCCTTGGTTACACTGGCACTTTATAGTGCTATAAAGCCTCCAGGAGCACTATAACTCCCTACCCGTCCACACTGGCAAGGCACGTATTGCACTATAAACCCACAGTTATACCAGTCTTGGTAATCCTCTCTTCCCCAAGGATTAACAGCTATTGCGTATTGACTGTTCCGTATTATCTCCAGTGTGAATGGGTATTAACACTTCAAGCATTTTAAGTGATCTCTGGAGATGCCCCGAGCCATTTAAGGCAATTGACATCTCTTCCCTTTGTTTTGAACTCAGCTGGAGGAATGCAGAAGTATGTTTTCAGAGTTTCTCTCAACTCGACAGATAAGCACTGAAAATGTTTACAAAGGGAGCTGTGTAACAGAGAAACTATTAAAGCAGGCTCTAATTTCAAAGGAAACCACTGACAAGACTTTCACCCGTAGAAAATCCCCTCGCTCTCTCCCTCTGCATACACACTACACGTTCCCCCTCGCCCCCCTCGTTTGAAAAGCACGTTGCACCCAGCTGAATTCTGGGATAGCTGCCCATAATGCACCACTCCCTGTGCCACTGCAAGTGCCGCAAATGTGGCCATGCTAGGACATGCTATAGCCTATACCTATTGCTGTATACGGGGACGGCTATAACCAAAAGCACTATAATCCTGTAAGTGTAACCATAGCCTAAGGAAAACTCACTGACAGCCTCTCAGCACGAAGTTCTCTCCCTCCGCATACACACAACATGTTCCCCCCTCACCCTCCTTGTTTGAAAAGCACGTTGCACCCAGCTGAATGCTGGGATAGCTGCCCATAATGCACCACTCCCTGTGCCGCTGCAAGTGCCGCAAATGTGGCCATGCTAGGACACGCTATAGCCTATACCTATTGCTGTATATGGGGACAGCTATAACCAAAAGCGCTATAATCCTGTAAGTGTAACCATGGCCTTAGAAACAAGAAGAAGAAAAACAGACAGATTAGGCCCATTACTGAATGAGGAGAGAGACAATAGCAGAAGATACAGCAATGGCCAAAGTGTTAAATGCCTTTGTTTCAGTTTCACAAAAAAGATAAGCAGTGATCAAATGCCGAACATAACAAACATCACTGAAAATGGGCTAGGACCAGTGACTAAAATAGGGGAAGAACAAGTTAGATGTATTCAAGTTGCCAGGCCCTGAAGAAATACATCCTAGAATACTTAAGGAACTGGCTGAAGAGATCTCTGAGCCGTTAGTGATTATCTTTGAGAACTCATGCAGGACAGGCGAGATCCCAGAGACATGGAAAAGGGCCTATATAGTACCTATCTATATAAAGGGAAATAAAGACAACCCGGGGAATTATAGACCAGTCAGTTTAACTTCAGTACCCATAAAAATAATGTATGCTAATGTACAACTTTTTTTTTTGCTTTCTGTGTATATAAATACATCTTACTTCTGTTCCATTCTGTGCATCTGATGAAGTGGGCTGTAGCCCACGAAAGCTTATGAACTGGTTAGTCTCTAAGGTGCCACAAGTCTTTGTCTTATTAACATAAAAATAATGGCACAATAATCAAAATCAATTTGTAAGCAGAAGAAATAAGTTGATAAGTAACAGTAAACATGGATTTGTCAAAAGTAAATCATGTCAAACCAACGTAATATCCTTCTTTGACAGGGTAACAAGCCTTGAGATGGGGCATGTAGTAGATGTGATATAGCTCAGCTTTAGTGAAGCTTTTGGTACTGTTTCAAATGAACTTCTCATACAGCAACTAGAGAAATACAGCCTAGACAAACCTACTATAAAAGGCAGGAGCACAACTGATGGGAAAATTGTACTCAAAGTATTTATCAATGATTCACAACCACAACCATTTGGTCTAGTCAATATCTTCATAAATGATTTGGATAATGGCATAGAGGATACACTTACAAAGTTTATGGATTATACCAAGCTGGGAGGGGTTGCAAGTGCTTTGGAGGACCCAATTAGAATTCAAAATTATATTGACAAACTGGGGAAATGGTCTGAAATAAACAGGATGAAATTCAGTAAGGAAAAATGTAGAGTACTACATTTAGGAAGGAGTAATCAGTTGCACACATACAAAATGGGAAATGACTGCCTTAGCAAAGAGTACTGCAGAAAAGGATCTGAGGGTCACAGTGGATCAAAAACTAAATATGAGTCAACAATATAATACCGTTGCATAAAAAGGGAACATCATTCTGGAATGTGTTAGTGGGAGTGCTGTAAGCAAGACACGAGAAGTCATTCTTAAACCCTACTCAGCTCTGATAGGGCCTCTGCTAGAGTACTGTGTTCAGTTCTGTACACCACTCTTTGGGAAAGCTGTAGGCAAAGAGGAGCGAGTCCAGAGAAGAGTAACACAAATAATTGACAGTCTAGAAAACATAACCTATGAGGAAAGTCTGGAGAAGAGAAGACGCAAGAGACAGGGGAGGGTGCCTGATAAGTCTTCAAATATGTAAAAGTTTGTTATAAAGAGGACAGTGAAATTGTTCTCCTTATCCACCAAGGATAGGATAAGAAGCTATGGGCTTAAATTGCAGCAAGGGACATTTAGATTCAATGTTAGGAAAATCTTTCTGTCAGGGTATTTAAGCACTGGTACAAATTAGCTAGGAAAGTTGTGAAATCTCGGTCATTGGACGTTTTACAGAACAGGTTAGACAGACTCCTGTCTCAGTGACGGGGACTGGACTAGATGACCTGTCAAGTCCTTTCCAGTTCTACATCTCTAGGATTTTAGGATGAAATTTGAAATGTGACTAGAACATATTTAAAAGTGAGCAACTAATATCATGGTTTGTTGCCAAACAGTGTAGGAGGGAGCCGTGCAGCTTTCACCACGCAGTTGTGACAATACATCTCATTCCTGATCTGCAGTTCCCATGATCTCTTAGCCCTCGGGGTTTTCTTGAGCTGAGAATGACAGCTGTGCTGAATATTGGGTAGTGGTTTTGTGTTCTTTTGATGTGCATCATGGACTAGGATGAGAAGGACAAAATCAGTTGCCCTTGGGACCCCCTGTAAAACAGGAAGACTAATCCTGCCTCAGTGGGAGTTTGGCCTGAGGCTGAAGAAGGCAAGATCAGGCCCAGGACTGCAACAGAGACGTTCAAGAGCCGAGAAGCTGTAAAAAAAAAAAAAAAAATGCATGTCATCACACACGAAATTAAGACAAAAATCAGTTTTCAACAGTAACTGTTTTGTGCCCAGTGAAAATGAATCATGTGCATCACAAAATGAAGAGCAGTTAGTGTAGACATGGCCTTAGTACAATCTTTTGCCAACACGTTACACAGACATAAAGCTGCCACAGTTGGCATATCATTTACGTGTGTACATACTTGGCTTCTTGCATCAGTGCTGCAAGGACTCACCAGCAGGCACCACAAAGCCACCTAGACTTTATGTTGGCAGCTTGTTTCCGGCAATGGTACCTGCTGAAGTGACTACTAAATTGCATGGGGAAATGTCCTACTGCGGAGGAAGAAATAAGGGTGCCATCTGTCGACCCGTTCGCGAGAGGACCGCAGAACACCTCCATGAAAGTTTCACCGAGATCTCTCAAGAAGATTCAAGGGGCATCCCTGTGTCCATAAAAAAATACTCTGCATGGCCCTCCTGCCTAACTCCATAGGGGAATAAAACCCAAATAACAATGCTACCTCAATGTGTTGTACCGCTGCCTCTTGTGGTATGAGTAAAGGAATGAAAAGAGTATTGCTGTGTCCTGCCAAGTTGGGTGGCACCATCAGCGTAATGGGAAATAGATTTACACGCTTACCTGAAGTTCTTTGCCCTCCAGCAGACTCACCTGTGCTCAACTGCTGGGACTGACTGGACTGTGGTGGAGTCTCAAAACAGATCCTGGCTCGTGGCATAGCTGTACCCCCTTGGTCACATGTCCCCAGGCTCCCCCTCTTCCATTCTCATCCTCTCTGTTCATACCAGGGGCCTGTGACTCAGGCTCCTGGGAGGTATCGAGGGTGGTCTGCAGGGTGCTGGTGGGGGTCTCTGCAGAGTATGGCATGCACCACATTGTAAAAGCGGCATGTCTGTGACTCAGCACCAGATGGATTGTTGGCCTCCTGATAAACTTGACACTGCTGCAGGTCCCTGATGTCTAATGAACACCCCATGCTATCTGCTTCGAGATATCCATGTTTCTACAGCTGGGCTTGTACAGTCTCTTCTCCACATAGGCCCATCTCCTATGTACTCCAAACTGGAGCATGTCCCCCTGCATTTTAAGCTGGGTATTTGCATACCGCAATGGAGAGCTGTGAAACCTGCTCGCCAAACTGACCAATAAGGAGAAAAAGTTATTTCAAAAATTTGTGGGGCTTTAAGGGGATGGGGGGGGGGGGGGGCTTCCACTCTCCATGATCCCCCAGGCAGTGGCATTGAATTTGTAGGGCTTTAAGGGGACGGGGAGGGGGGCTTCCATTCTCCATGACCCCCCAGGCAGTGGCATTGAATTTGTAGGGCTTTAAGAGGACGGGGAGGGGGGCTTCCATTCTCCATGACCCCCCAGGCAGTGGCATTGACTTTGTAGGGCTTTAAGGGGACGGGGGGGGGGGGAGGGGCTTCCACTCTCCATGACCCCCCAGGAAGTGGCATTGAATTTGTAGGGCTTTAAGGGGATGGGGAGGTGGGGGGGGGCTTCCACTCTCCATGATCCCCCAGGCAGTGGCATTGACCATCGTGACCAGAGTGGTCAGTGTCAGGCACTGTGGGACAGCTGCTGGAGGACTGTTTGGATCAGCACAGGTGATGCAGTGCCTACACTCATGCTGCATCAACAATTGTACCTTGACCATGGCTCTGTGCCACTAAGGGCCTTTACAGTGGTGGGAGACAAACGTAAGTGTAGGCACATGCACAAGTTTGATGCAAGGGGCTTTAGTTAATCTAACTTAATAGACATAGGCCAGGCCTCAGAGTCAAAGGCTGTGGCTATGTCTACACTAAAATCTACGGTGGCACAATTGCAGCCCTGTAGCTAGGGTGACAGAATAATTCTTCCCTCCACCTAGGGCTGTCTATACCGGGGGTTAGCTAGGCTTAACAGTGTTGCTCCAGAATGTGAAAAATCCACACACTTGAGCAATGTTCCCTCTAATTTTTGACAGGCCGTGTGCACAAAAAAATTCTTCTCTGCAAATTTTTGTGCATGTGGTGTTTTGCTGTGTGTGCAGGGTTTAGGATCTGTGTGCACACACACAGCTTAGAGGGAACAGTGCACCTGAGCAATGTAGCTGGGTCAACCTAACTTTTCAGCTGTAGACCAGCCTATGTCTATAGTGAGGTTGTTGTGAACGTCTCCAGAGTGAAAGAGGCCATACTATGAAACATACATTCTGGAGCTGCAGAATGATTTGATTAGCACAGATAGAGAACTATTGTGTCAGCAACTGATGAGTTGTAACCTGCTTGTGTGTCTGCCTTCAATCCACAGCTCCTGATGGACCAGTGACCTCAAGCTTAAAGCAATTTTGGTGCCCAGATGGGAGTTGGGTTAGGGACAAAATTTGTTATCCTTTGAGCAAACAATGCAGTGAAGACAATTCCTTATTAGAGGACATGGTCATAAAAAACACCGCTGATTTCCACTAGCTGTACCTAGTATAGAAAAGAATCATAGGAAATTAAAGAGTGAGATATGTATGTTAAGTCGTCAGAGAATTAAAATGTTTAACAATGGTCTTTTTCCTTTTAATTTCTTTTTTATGATTTAGATTAGTCATTCTGATTCCCCATATATTCTCAAATGACTAATTCTAAACAAGTATTTATCAGTTTGGGGCTTTTATGTCAGCATTTCTCAGATTACCTATATCATCCCATTTAAAGTTATTAATTTCTTCTACAGGAGACTGGGAGAGTATGTGATTTTTTTCCCTGTGGTCAGACAGTTTTTAACAGGGAAATACATGGGAATGCCTTGCTTGGTTTCCCTGAGTTTCCATTGTACATCCTGAAGATGTCATTACCAACTCTCCTAAGCTCATTTGTGTCGAGTTGTTGAAAATGGCTTGACACTTACTATATTTCCTTCTGACATTAGTTGGGGTTAAACTGATGAGAATGGTAAGGGTAATTAGTTTTAACTGGCAGCGAGTCCTACACCCTCATGTCTCTTGGGACTTCTCTACTTGAAAAAGTGAATCAGAACAATAATAGAAACATGGAATGAAAGTATCGTGGCAATATCATGCAGTTCTCTCCTAATACCAGGACTGGGTTTTTTTACATGCAACTTTAAGAATGGCAGGTACTTCTAAAAGCTTGTACCTAAATTTATCCAATCGATTGCTTTTTTTTTTTTAATTACAGATGCTGACAATTATGTGGCAAGCCAGGGTTTAGCACCAGGGAATGAAGCAGCAAAGATGTATCTGTTCACCCAGCTTAAAATGCTGTTGTCTTTTAGAAACTTTGACTGTCATTTAGGGTGGGACCCACAGAAGTACTTAGAAACCTGCATTGCAGTTTTATACTCTGCTGCCATCCACAAAGCTCCTACCAAACCCTGTAGGTGCCTAAATTCACTTGGCCCCTAGGTTTTCAGGGGAAAAGTTACCTTAGTGCCTATATTTCTACATGTGCATGTGCACTGCTGCTCCCTCTAGGCATGCGGATGTCTCTCTCATGCCTAAACCCCAGAATGACTCATAGCCCAAGGAAAGACAGGTGTTTGACCACTTGAGTCTCAGGCAGGGCCTAATCCTGTAGGTGTGCTCAGAAGGGTGCCTGCTAGATTGGATCCCATTCAAAAATCTAGGTGGATGAGGATGTGCGGTGCCAACCTTACAAGTTGTAGCCCAATGGTTAGAGCACTCACCTGGGCTGATTAATTTCTGTTTGAACTAGAGCATATGTTTTAGAAAAAGCATCCCATCTTGATTAAAAGATTGCCAGGGATGGAGAATCCACCACAACCTGTGGTAAATAAGACGAGGAAGACTTTGTAGCACCTTAGAGACTAACCAGTTTATTTCAGCATAAGCTTTCGTGGGCTATATCTTATTTACGGATACAGACTAACACGGCTGCTAATCTTAAAACTGTGGTAAGTTACTCCAATGGTTAATTACCCTCATTGTTAAAAAATTGTGACTTATTATGCTTTGAAGACTAGCACAATCAAATAAAGAATAGGCCAGTATAATCAGATATCTATATATATATATATAAAAGTCAAATGGTGTATGTGTGTATATATGTATGTTCCCTTACTACTTCCACATCGTTTCAGATAGATACTTGAAATTTGGTACAGTTATAGGCTTTAGGGTCCTAATCAGGGTAAGAATTAATTTTTTTTTTAAATCTCACCTCTTAAACCCCCTAGGGATGAAATTCTTTAAAGCTCATTAACATCAACTACACAGCTCACATATCATCTGGGCAGCAGGTGAACACGTGTTGTCTGTGACATACTTATGATGTAATAATACAGATAACCAGAGAGCTTAGTGTTGTGTAGTGCAAACATAATTAAATACACTGTTTTTTCTTTAAAAGGACCCAATTCGTTATGCTGCGTAAAAAGCAAAAATGTATCAGAGAAACCACATCTAAATGCAAGAGAATGAAATTAATTAGACAAAATGAGACTTCTGAACAAAATTTGTATTAATAAAAAATATTGTAGTCTTTTTACATCCCAGTTTCCAATTACAAATACCCCGAGCAACGCCGGGTATTTTTGCTAGTAATATATACTACTTTTCCCTCTAAATGCAAATGATTTTATATATACGGGTTTATTTCAGACAGAGTTCTTCTTTCTTCATTTGAAAATATATTAGCACGCTAAGATATCATGAATGTACTTAATTTGTAATAGCGGTGCAGTTTTAAAGAATAACAGAAGAAATTTCAGGTAAGCTTTCTGCATAGATAAGTATCATTTGAACAAAACCAGTCTATACTTTTATCCAAATTGTTTGTGAAACATACAAAGAAATCAAAAGTTTTCATCTTCATTATTGTTCCAAATACCAACCCATCCAGTTCAATATTCCTCTTTTGACTTTCCTTAGGACTTTCCTGCATCATAGAAAGTATATTCTGGAATATATAAGTTTTACCTCTGCAGTTGTATTAACAGAAGATGGTGTACAGTTTGGGGGACATTTCTTACATTTTCCTGATTTTACAAAAGAGCAAGAATTCATCCCTAATTTTACACTAAGCCCAGTGCATGCTGGGACAGGGCTTGAGAATTTTAAATTTGCACTGGTGTGAATACTCATGCAGTGCAGGTATTATCAATAAAGCCCAGTTGTGTCCCTCAGAATTGAATCTCTGTGCCTTGACTGAAAAGAGTCATGGTAACGAGGAACACAAAGGACAGCTGCTGCAGTGTTTAAAACCAAGAATCCTTTCTTCATTGGACTAAAGCCTTTTCTTATGCTAGCCATTTCTAGTCTTGAATCCAGGGAAAATAGGACTTTGCAGCCTTCAAGTTCAATGTTTTTCTGAGCCTTTGCTGCTTGGAGAATATATTTTTTTCCACAAATGTCTAATAATGTAATGCAAAAGGAAAATAAGCACAGTCTCTGTCAGAAGGAACTCTTCCTTGGGATTTTATTTTTGAGGGCTACCGGGTTTTAACACTAACCAGAAAACAAAATTGTGTAACATAGTGTAACGGGGTCACCACTCACCCCTGCGGCGCCTCCCGCTGGTCATCTGGGGAATCAGCTCCTTCAGCGTCAGGAGTGCCCTCCGCAGGTTGATGCCCCGCTCTTTTGCTGACCCGGTGTCCCTCCCGGACCCCGGTGCCCTCCAACTGTGGGGGCTGCACCCCTGCAGTACCCCCTTTGGTGTGAGGGTTTCCCCTCCCCGGGGGAACCCTCTACCCCCTATCCCCACCTCGCCTCAGAGTGTGCCACTGTCAGTCACCACTTGCCCCCGCTCACTGGGGCGGACTGCAGTATCATGGCTTCTCATCACAGGCAAGGAGGGTTGGCCTGCTGCTGCTATCTCCAGCCCTAGGCTGCCCCCTGCAACCCTGGTAGTTCTGGGTCGGACCTTGTATCAGGCCCGGAGCTCGTGGCTACAGCCCACCCAGCTCCTTCTGCCCTGCCCCAGCTCTGCCCTAACCCAGGTACCTGGCTCAGCTCCTGCAGCTAGGTCTGTCTCCCTCTGAATGCAGAGGAGACTCACCCTGTTTCTCTGTCTCCCAGCCCTTATATCCTGGCTGGGAGTGTTTGGGGCGTGGCCACACAGCTGAGCCCAAACTCCCAATCAGCCTGGGAGTTTGCAGGCTAGCCTCCCAGGCTATTTCAAACCCCTTTTGGGGCTTTTCCAAGCCCCTTCTGGTAGGGGGCGGGTGGTCACCCCGCCACACATAGCCAGAATCATAGACATGTCGGACGTCAAGGGACCTTGTGAGGATGTAGTTGTGCATTTGATTTTTCTTTCCTAAATGAAGTAATTTGCACTTGACCTTACTGAATTTCATTTAGCTGAATTCATACCAGTTCTCCAATTTATCAAGATTGTTTTGAATTCTAATCCTCCAAAGTACTTGCAACCCCTCTCTGCAAGTGTTATAAGTACACTCTCCACTCTGGTATCCAGTTCTTCCTGAGAGTGGGGGAAGTAGAGTCTCATTCGGCTTTATGTAATGGCAAATATTCCATTTGTTCTTTCTTTGTTTTTGGTAAGTTAGACACTTCCATGTAGGGTACCTAAAGAAGTTGCTTAATTTTCTGAATTGACCGTGAAAATGGTTTTGTTAGATTCCAGGTTTATTATTAAAGATTGCCAAAAATTTTCCAATGGAACACCTTTCTGTTGGGAAATGCTGATCTGATGACATTTAAATGTTTCCTTTTGGCTTATTATACAGCTCATAAAAGTCAAAATGATAGTCAAAAGGAAACATTTGAACCTTATTGAAATAAAATGTTTCAACCTTAGACATATTTCATTTCAATAAGGTTGAAACTAAATATTTCAGACTAGTTTGGTTTGCAAAAAATGCCAAGATTTTGTCTTTTTGCCCCAGTTCAGGATTAAATACAATTTCATAATCTCAGAATTTCCTGCAGAATGGAAATTCTTATTTTGACTAGCTCTATTTATTATGTTTCAATGACCCAATTTCAGATTTGTTCAGTTTACAAGTAATTCTGTCCATCCTTCACCTCCTTCCATCATCAGCTCTCCTGAAAATGTCCTGTGGTATCAGAAATTCAGACTGGATTCATTCCTTTTCATCCGTCTTCATTAGTTATAAAGGATTTTCTGCAAGACCAGATTAGAGCTTCAGTTACACCTGCACAACCCTATTGCCTTTACATTGTGTTCTCGGTGTCAGTTATGCAACCCATTTCCACCAATGCAGTGGCACTGATGGAACTGTTTGGCTTTTAGTGAAAGTCTGTTGATGGTGCACAAGAAAAACCCTCTTAACTGTGATGGCTCTGCAGAGCCAACAGGGATAAAAAGCAGTGCAATTGTATTTTAGTGGCTAAAGTTAGCAGATAGGACTCTCAATGCACATGAGAAGATCTGCTAAGTAAGAGGATGCTCTTTTATGGCGACACTTTTCAGACTAGGACTACACTTTAAGAGAAAAAAATTAATACTGTTTTCCTCAAAATTTGACAAAGACAATGTCACTATACACCTGAAAGTAATTTATATGTTAACAGATCTGATTTTTTTCAAAGGGAAAATAAAATAAGGAAAAAAAGTTTATTGGGAGCATTATATTTGAAAGAATCAGTGTTGTGTTGATGCTGTAGTATACAAACATAAGAGTTACATAATTATTGACTCAAGGCTTTTGAATTGAACAGATAAAATATATGGTGCCATTAGGTTTGCGACATGTGGTTTTGATAGGGTGTCCTATGACAGGTTGACAAAGAATGATATTAAACATGGAACATGCATCATATTTCACATACAAATGAATTCCATTGAATCTCAACAACTTAATGGAAACATGTCCAAACAGGCAGAAGCGGCTGTATCACCATCCCTGGTGGAGTTTAGACCAACAAAATAAGTTGAGGTTCTGAGGGTTCTATGGGATTCTCGTTCCCTTCCTGCAAAATTGTCCCACACTTCTCTGGTTGGTTAAAACCAGTGAGGAATACTTCATTCTGGAATGCTGACATCATCTTTACCTCACTCATGGAAAGCTCCCTGACAACCACCTAGAAAGTTTTACCAGTGCTAAAGAAGCCATTTCTCAAGTCTCGTGAATACTGATCCATCTACCACCTCTCTTTTCTGGGCCAAATCATTGAAAGATACTGACATCATTAGACATCCACCAATACCCAAAAACAATGCTTCTGATACAACTTACCATGAGTTGCTACTGTCTATTTTACAACACTTCAAACTAATATAGAGTTGCTTTAATCTGGATCTGCTCACTCCTCTCTAACAATCCTCAGAGAGCCATGAGGACAACTGCTTCTTGTCCTACAGGCTGGTCCATACTTTTAAAAATCTACATAAGCCCATTTGGAGAGTTCATGAGATGCCAGTAGTAGAGCTACAGAATGACTAATTTCAGTCTCCCTCAAACAATCACTGAAATGATCCCAATCAGGAGAACTATAATGCGTCCAATTATGCCAACTTTTTTATGTTGTACAGTATAGTGTTATTATTCAGTGACTTGTCATGTTGATTTTAATAGGACTACTCATTGAGCAAGGCACTAGATATAAATAGAGTCTTAAAAGAGGGAATATCTACACTATTTTTAGCCAAAATATATGGTGCCATTTATGTATATATGATCGCAGTACTACAGTGATGGCATTAGAAATTTATGGACATAGTGTATAATTCTTAGGAGCACCTTCATACACTGGAACAAATTCTGTGCAGCTATAATTCATGACAGGCTGTCTATGGCCTGTCACATCCCAGAATTATTATTATTATTATTTTTGAGATTGACTTTTCATCCCAGTTTGGGACGGGAAATTTTTTGGAAATATTGAAAATTGTCATTGGACAAGACAATAGTTTTCTGTCCATCTCCAATTGCAAAATTATAATTTAATCCTATCTAATCCATTGGACAAGAGATACATGAGCCTTCTCATTCACTTAAATTATATGACATGATAAATAATTATTAGGAAATAAAAATATAATCAGTTTGTCACATCCCTTTGATTTTTCCTGAGCCACTTATTTTCTGGCTAAGCAAAATGTATTTTGCTCTATTTTGGGATTTAGCTGATTAGGGGATTGAATATACCATAATATGAGGATTCAGAATACAATCAGTGCTCTCTTCCTATTTCTGTATACTGCTCATTCCTTTGAAATCTGAGAAATTGACAGCCTGTATCTTATTAACTATATGTATGGTGTGAAATAGCCTGTCACCTGCCTTTTGCAAGTTATTTTTACCGTACTGAAGGACAGGAGTAAAACTCACCAGCCACCATGATTAAGCCAAAAAATGGGGTTTGATAGGTAAATATTAAATGTGTATGTGATGGAATCTCCTCTCAAGTTTGATGAGCTATAGCCACTTGTGGATCCTGAGATGAGACCAAAGACCAATTTCAGACCTGCAGACCCATCTGCAAGTGCCACAGGAGAAAACAATTGTAGCTGAATGTGTGCTGCTTTTAGCTATATGCCTCACACATTTCTCCTTGAGGGCATCAATCCACAAACTCTTGAAATGTCTCAGTCCAAGGAGGCAGAGTTGTTGCTATTGGATCTTGTCATGGACTAAGAGCTCCCAGGTGCTGAGGTCAACTCTGCCAGACTAGAGGTTGGCTTTGAGAGTGTCTCTGTAGCACTTTCGTGATTTGCCCCTGAAACAAATTCCAGTCTGCCAATGTGTGTGTGTGTGTGTGTGTATTCACAATTAAGAACAATGGCAAGTAAACCACAATTTTATGAAGAGCTTAGGTTCCAAAAAAAACATGAACTACAGTATCTCTGCATATATTGAACACGCAACCCGCTGTGAATTTCAGACACCACAGACATTTGATTATTGAAAGTTTGAAAACTCAAGACTTCCCAATTAACTAGCTGGCCAAGGTTATAATTTATGACTTAAAAAAACCTTGCTTCACTGAAGGAATAACTCAGATGGGGGATTAGAACAGGGAAGTTTGTCATCATGGAGTTTCCTCTTAATTCTTTCATTGCAAGGCTGTGGTTTGTAATTCTAGCCAGCCGCCACAAAAGCACAAGTGGAATGGCCTCAAAGACAGCAGATCTCCTGGGACTCTAGAGTTCTCAGGGGATTCAACAAAGGCAAAAGAACAGCCCTGTAGAATCCTGGTGGTCTGGAATGCCTCTGCAGCTCAGCTGAAAGGGAGCCATGCTGTCCGGGATTCCACCAATTTCCATTGCCAATTGGGGATAGGGGACTTTGGAGGACATGTAAGTTACTGTTGACTTGTGGAAACAGGGCAGAAATATTTGGTCCAAAGTTATTAACTTTGTGATCATATTTTATAAACCCTGGTATGTGTCTGATGGATTAAAATAACTTTATTGTGTACTCATTTGTTTATTGTTTTATTCTTAGCTAGATACAAAAAAAAATATGCTTGAAGTAGTAAAGGCCAGCTGATATGATTACGCTGTTAGTACAATATTTCAAATTCCTATTGCATTGCTTTATTTGTTATTACAGTATCCTGTACCTATTTCTGTTGCTGCAGAACCTACTTATAATTATGACTTCTTCAAATCAATAAAATTGATTTTTTTAAATAAGCACCCTTTTCACTTCCCCATATAGTCAGAGTAATATACATTTTATATATACAGACATGCTCTTGGTGGTTGCTTTTTCTTTCAAAACATTGCTGCAAGTCATTTCCTGCTTTGTCAATTTATGAGTCACTCTGATTTGGGACAATGAATTTTTAAAGACTAAAACCAATGCTTTACAAAAAGAAAATGTGGGCATTTGCCTATAGATAATGAAATGTTTGACTTTGTTGGTCTGGTATGAGGAGAGCTACTACTATTACTTCTCTTTCATTCTTTAATTGAATGACATTCAAGCTCTACATGTTGTAAACTAAATGTATGGCATGCGTGTGCAATGGACTGTATGGTTTATTACTTTGCCCTGGAGACAGAGAAGTTGAACAAACTGGGACTTCTATCTTTCTGTATCTTTCCAAACCCATGTCTCTTTCCATCTCCCTTCTCCACTGCTCTTCCCATCACCTAAAATTCCGCAGCCTCCATTTTGTCTTTCTATTGTTTGCTCTTGGTCCAGGCCATTCTTTCTTTCTGCAAGGACCATTTCTGCATTCCAGGGGCCAGATCACTCGCTACGGCACAGAAGAGCACGCAAAGAGACGCACCCAAAACTATACAGGTACACAAAGGTGTTGTGTGCAGGCAGTTGTGCAGCATAAGTTTTTAAAAAAATGTGCTAGGCGGCAGTTGGAAGAAATAAAAGGAGTGTTGGGATTCCAAATCTGAGTAAGGGGAGGATGTTTAAAGCTTTACACAAAATGGCCTGAAAAAGGCCGCTTCAGAGGAGACCAATCAATGCTCAATCCTCTGCAGTGCCACTGAAGTGGTCAAGGATCCAGTAGAAAACAACCTAAGAGAAGATAAGCTGGGTAGACAGCATTCCATGCATTCCTAACCATGTCAGCCCATAAGGAATACCAGAACCCCACACTGAAAAGGAAACAAGTCCCCCAGGTGATAGGTCTTGTATAGTCCAGGGTGGGAGTTTCCAGAGCACATCCTGACTGGAGATGGATTCATTTTACTTGGTAAAACCCACATCACATTAAGAAAAATGAGTTGCAACGAAGAGACAGAAGCATAGCAAAGTATGGCTTTGAGCAACACTCTAGTCACACTGATATGAAGGGGCCACAGAGCCTCTAATAGCGTATAGCTGTAATATCAAAAGTCTTGCAGAACATACCTGTGTGTCCAAGGCTTTGCAAAGTTGAAGGATAAAACTACCCATAGTTATACACCTTCCGCTTCTGCATCTAGTATAAAAGCTGTGCTTTAGAGATGAAGCTATATGCCCCTACCACTGTGTGTGTGTTGGACTGTTCCTCACTCTGTTTAACATTGTGCATCCCACTGACATACAGAAGCAGTGCATGGCATATCACCTCTGCACTGCTGTGATGGGGTCGACACTCACCACTACAGCGCCTCCTGCGGGCCAGTCCAGGAATTAGTTCTGTCAGCTATGGAGCACCCTCTGCGTGTGATGTCTCACCCATTGTCTGCTCTGCCACTTGAGGGGACACACGTTGCTCCTTGATTGACTGCATCTGCTTCAGGACAGTCCTCATCAGCTTCCGGGACACTGGCCTCCAGCAGTGCCCACTGCTCCAGTCTCACCCCTTTCTGGGGGGTGGGAGGGTAACAACAGTCCTTTGCCTACCACCTGCCTCAGTGGCCAACCACAACCCCAAAGTCTATCCCCTCAGCTCAAGGGCCGGTTGCAGTCCATCTCAGCCACTCTCCCACAGGCAGGTGAGGTACAAGGGGGAAAGGAGGGACCCAGGCCCACCCACTACTCTGGGTCCCAACCCAGGGACCCTATAGCAGCCGCCTTTCTGCCCTCCTTCTCTCTCCTTGTCTGACTATGTTCCCTGGCCCACTTCCCCTTTCGCCCCTTGTACCTTCCCAGCCCTTCCAGTCAGGGCTGCAGCCTGGCAGGTAATGGGCCAGAGCTCTTCTCCACTTCCCCAGGTCTGCCCAGCACTGCTCTGTCCACGATGCTACTCCTTGGTTCAGGAGTCAGTCCTTCTCCTTTGCCAGCCAGGAAGAGATTGCTTGCTCCTCTGCTAGAGAGTCTTTATATAGGGCCTAGTCTGGCCCTGATTGGCTGCCTTCTTCTTGGCCCTGATTGGCTACCCACAGGCCATTTTTGATTGGCTGCCTGTCCGCACAGCCTCTCTGGCCTGTTCTAGCCCAATTTCTCAGGGAGTGGGGCAGCTGCCCCACTTCAACTGCACCTGGGGACAGGACCTCTGCTGATCTTTTAAATTCACATTACACTGTTTCCTTACATGACCAGTTAATACTGCTCCCCTCAACACTGCTGCACACTGGGTAGTAAAGCAGAAGATTGAGTCCCAGGACAGTATCCAAACCTCTTTGTTTGACCATCCCATCTTCAGGGGCTTAACTTTGCTACTTACAGTCAAGGATGGAAGAGCTTTGGCTAAGGTAAACAGCCACCACTGTAACCTGGGAGAGAAGGAAAGCAGCCACTGATGCAAATGCTCCTTCAGATTACCTAGTGCCACTGAAGGTTAAAAAGAGAGAGACAGATTATTGGGTAGTCACAAAAGGAGAAAGTCTCCACTCTTCCTACAGTTTGCCATCTTCAACCTTTGACATCTGGGGGCACCAATCCATTCACTCCTCCGGGCTGATGGCATGCCGCTGCTATCAACCCAGCTAGTTCTGGATGATTAGTGTGATGAGAGTGAATGTCCTCTGAGGTAATTACTCTCTCTCTCTCTTTTTTTTAAAAAAGTACAGAAATTCACATTTTTCTATTAATACTCACAGATAGTCCCAGGTTGTGGTTTTCAGAGTATTAATACAATTCTCTATGGTTGGCAACCCAGCTAGGTAGACTGAAGATCTGTGTGTGGCCGAGAGCTTAACTGAAAGCAGATTCTTCCTGATTTAACCTATCCTTAGCCAAAGTGGGTTTGAGAAAAAGAGACTCTGCCATAACAACCTGATTATTATTTAATCAGAATAATATTAATCAAAGCAGAAAGGGTCAAGTGGAGGCCTTGACTCTCCATGGAGAAGGACTTTGCACTTTTCTAGCCTGTTTGTAGCTCAGAGGCAATTTGGATGTGTGACAGATATTGTAGACAGAATACATTACTCTGCACGGATATAAATGAGTTAGTATTGCACACTGTATTTGTACAAATGCCTATTAGATAAGAATAAGAATGCATGAGAGTTGTGCTTGTTCTTTATCACCCTTGTGGACCGGTTTGTTCATAGAATCCATACTGGTACAATAAAGAAAACATTGTAACAGAGGTTGGAAATCAAGAATATACTTTATTCCCTGGATGCACCCAGTTGTTTGTCACTGAGCCACAGATGTTTATTTCTGAAATAGTAAAACTAATAGGGGGAAGTTGGTATAATTTCAAATTATAAAGTTAACTGGGATAAATCTGAGCCATCACCCATATCCAAAGGGTGATATAGGGCACATTACAGAAATTGCATTTTCACATGGGAACTGAAGGGATAAAATATTTAAGGGTTAAAATAAAAAGAAGGCAAAATGAGAGAGCCAAATTTAATGTAAGAAACAGGGATAAATATGATAAAAATGGATGTAGGCAGATGGAACAAGCTGAAACATCTCTCTGGGGAAAGGTTAATGTTGTTAAGATGAATATCCTAAGCTGCTGTATATTTTTATCTTCTAGCCCATATATACATCAACAAAGTTTCCACCAAAGGGGTGTTGTCACATTTAGTTTAGACTCAAAGATTAAGTTGTTTTTAAAAACATTTTACAAAAATCCAATAAAATTAAAATATTTCCATTAAATTAAAAAAGTCTCATTTTTAAAAATAGAAATATTGCTTTACAGCATTTGCAAACTAACTATTGCAGCATAATATTATAGCATGAGAGCTATAAGGTAAAATGGACAAGAAAATGACTGACTCATAGCAACATAACTGGAAGGTTTTCCATTGTCCATCCTGAATGAAGCATTTAACTCTGAATTAGAATTAATAAGTGCAAAAGAACTAAACAAACAACGTAATGGAAAGTAGTATTAGATTTTACTTTTTTATTTAAATAACCTCACGTGTTAGTAACACAAGTAAGGAAATTTGTGTTTATATCTTTTCAATTAGATAGAGTCTTTCTAATGTTGCTGCAAGTGCATTTTAAATGAACTGTCTAAGAAGTCCAAAATATTTGGGGGGATGTGTCTTCCAAGCAAGGGTCTGGGGATGAGTTAAAAGGAGCAGAATGTTTAAAACCTAGGTCCTCTTTTGACAATGGTTCCTTAGTTGGAAACAACTTCATCAATATACTAAAAGCATGAAGGAAGTCAGTGTGATCTAGGAGTGAGGAAGGGGATAAAGGGTCAGGACTCAGGGTTCTAGTCCCATTTTCCCTACATGCTTGGTGTTCTCCTATAGGATGTTTCACTCAATAGCCTCAGTTTCCAAATCTGTGGAGTGGGGACAATAATGCTTACATTCTACAACTAACATAGCAAATATCAATATTAAGAGGGTAGACGTTAAGGCTAAACTAGGAAAAGAGCAAGTTAAGAATTACTTAGATGAGTTAGATGTCTTCAAGATGCCAGGCTTGAAGCATACGTAACAAACTGGCAGAAGAGATCTCTGAGCCATTAGCAATTGTCTTTGAGAACTCATGGAGGATAGGAGAGATCCCAGAGGACTGGAAAAGGGAGAATCCAGGACTGATCTATTTAAAAAGGGGAATAAGGAAAATCCAGAGAATTATAGACCAAACAGTTTAATTTTTGTAATTCAGAAAAATAATGGAGCAAATAATAAAATAATCAATTTTTAAGCACTTAGAAGAAAATAAGTAATAGTCAGCATGTTTTTGTCAAGAACAAATCATGTCAAACCAGCCTGATATCCTTCTTTGATGGGCTAACAAGTGTTCTGGATAGGAGGAAGCAGTAGATGTGACATATCTCAACTTTAGTAAGACTTTTGATACTGTTTCCCATGACCATCTCATAAGTAAACTAGAGAAACATATCGTGTACCCACCTTATAGCAGGTTCATCTATAACTGGTTGGAAAACTATACTCAAATATAAGTTATCAATAATTCACAATTGAGCTGAAAGGGCATATAAGGTGAAGTCTCAGAGAGATCTGTCCTAGATCCAGGTATACTTAATATCTTCAAAAATAGTTTGGATAATCACATACAGAGTACGCTTCTAAAATTTGTCGACGGAACCAGGGTGGGAGGGGTTGCAAGCACTTTGGAGGAAAGAATTGGGCTTCAAAATGATCTTGACAAGCAGGATGAAATTCAGTAAGGACAAATGCAAAGTACTACATTTAGGAGGAATAATTAATTGCACATATACAAAATGGGAAATGACTGCCTAACAATGGGTACCGCATACAAGTATTTGGGGTTTACAAAAGATCACCACCTAAATATGGAGTCAACAATATAATACAGTAGGAAAAAAAGGGAACATCATTCTGGGATGTATTAGTAGGAATGTTGTAAGCAAGACAGGAGAAGTAATTCTTCCACCGTATTCAGCACTAATCAGGCCACAACTGGAGTATTGGTCCAGTTCTGGGCACCACACTGTGGGAAAGACGTGGAGAAATTGGAGAAAGTCCAGAGAAGAGAAACAAGAATGATTGATGGTCAAGAAAACATGACCTATGAGGAAAGATTGAAAAAATTGGGTTTAAGCCAAGTCTGGAGAACAGAAGTCTGAAGGGCTAAGTTCCCTCAAAGCTTCACGGCTGTGCAGCAGCCTATTTAGCACTGCGCTAGCGCTCAGGGCTGTAGCAGGGAGAAATTCCTCTCCACCAGCCCCGGACCCCACCCAGCCCAGCCACGGACCTGCCACAGCCTCAGTCCAGCCTGGCCCAGACCTGCTGTGGCTGTGGGAGAGACACCCCTCCCCCCTCAGCCCAGGTGCTGCTGCAAGGAGAGAGGTCTGGGGGAAGTTGTCTCTCCCCATCACAGCCCCATGGCAGCCTGCACCTTGAACCCCTCATCCCCAGCCCCACCCCAGAGCCCACATCCCCATCCGGAGCCCTCACCCTCTGCACCCCAACCCTTGCCCCAGCTTTGAGCCCCCTCCAACACCCTGAACCGCTCAGCCCTATGCCTGCCACACATCACCTCTATATTGGTGTACATAACAAAATTCATTCCTCACATGGGTGGGAAAAATTAGAAGAAAATTAGAGGGGACACGGTGGAGGTGGGGGGGCATGATAAGTTTAAGTATGTAAAAGTTTGTTATGTAGGGGAGGGTGATAAATTGTTCTCCTTATCTACTGAGGACAGAACAAGTAGTAATAGGCTTAAATTGAAGCAATTACCTAACTGTCACTAGTTAAACACTGGAACAATTACTTAGGGAGATTGTGTAATCTCCATCATGGAAGGGTTTAAAAAAAACAGGTTAGAGAAACACCTATCAGGGATGGTCTAGACTCTAGAGAATCCTTAGTCCTGCCTCAGTGCAGGGAACTGGACTAGATGACCTGTGGAGGTCCCTTCCAGTCCTACATTGCTATGATACTTTACTTGAATCCACTGATTTCAGTTTGTCCGTTGCTCTTGATTTATACCAGTGCAAAAGAAAGGCAAATCACACTTACCAGGTTGTTATGAGGTTAAATACATTAAAGACTGTGAGATGCTCAGATACTATGGTGATAGAGGCCATAAAAATACATAAGATAGATCCCAAAAGCTTGCCCTATGCATGAGGCACTGTGCAAAGCCATTCCGATCTTTCCAAGCCTATATTATTTTCCTCCTCAAGTGAAACAGTAGATTAAGTGAAACAGAACGTTAAGAAAATTCAAAATGTAGCTTATCTCAAAGAGAGATTGTCTCCTAAATAATGTTAATTACTGAATTCAACACATAAATCTTATAATTGCTTGGTTTGCTTGTGAAGAGTAGCCTGTTGTAAGTAGATTTATTTTACTTCTATTTGTACCAGCTAAATATGCATGCCTTTTGAAAGAGTACATTTCATTTTAGTTCCTCTCATTTATACTAATATATGCAGATTTAAACTGTTTATATTGAGCATGAGGACAAACTGCACCATGTTCTGCAGATACTGGAAATGGTTCACTCTGTCTGTCCACTAGCAGCACTGTTTGTTTATCATTGTAAAGCTCCCCAGGTAATTGCCTAATTATCTGTTCATCTAATTTCACAGGAATATGATAAACCTTAGGTACTGAGGTTATGGCCCATCAGAAATTATATTGTCTCTAATTTTATATCTGATTTGGGGCAAATCTTAATTTGCTTATCTCGGTTCTCATATATTAACTAAATTGCTAGATTCTATTAAAATCTCCACAAGCTGTCAGAGATTTAAAACAGAATTACTGAATGGACACTTATTGAATTATTAAAATATTATTGCCAATGTGAGTCAGCAAAACGATAATTAAAATACACAAGATTAATAGGACTTTTGAGTGCCTTTTATGTAATTTGAATTAAAACAGAATTTATTGTACATTCATAATGTAAAATGACCTATCACTTCAGCTACTGTAACAAAAATATATCCTGGTAGCATTTTTCCCCTTTCTGCACAATTACACTAATCTCAAAGGTAAAGTGTTTTCATACTTAAAGGTTATAACACTAAAAATAATCATGTGACATTTGTTCAGTGGCATAAATGTAATTATTTTATAATAAATGTGCATTATCTTTTATTCTGCTTTAAATTGTACCCTCTGTATGTAGTTTCATTCTATCATATATAGTGAAAGTAATTTCCCTTTCAGAATATTTTATGTCCTGTAAGGATATTTTTTAACCTTCCACTTCGATCTCCTAATCCTGTGTCAAATCTCCCTGGCTGTGGGAAATGCCAGCTACTCGGAGATGGTCACCATTCAACCCAGTATCTCGGTTTTTGGAACTGCTGCCATGTAATTCCGTTACTGGAGGTATTTGCCCCATGCCTTACCTGATAGATAGTGAAAGAGACCCACTAAATCCCTGGGTGTCTGAAGATCGAACCAGTTTTATAGATGGTGTGGTAGACCGCTGAAAGCCATTCAATGAAAGTGTAAATCCTGTCTATGGTGCAGACAGTTGCTATTGTTACTTCAAGCCATGAGGTGCTGCTGCATCTCCAGCGCCTCTCTTACCAGCACCCCAGTGAGGACAGCTCATCTGTCGCCTTCTCTACCAGGCCGCTTATGCGCTGAAAGGGGATGGGGCTAGTAAGATGGGACTAGTACAGTGTAAAATTGCATGAGTTGCTCCATCCGTCTTGCCAGTCCCAAAGTGCCCCTGAATTTTGAGTGGTGGATGATCTGGATCTGGACCTGTGGCTTCATGAACCCACCCTGCTGTTTCTCCACTTACCCAAAATAAAACCAAATCCAGTGTTTGCCTCTAATAAGGCCAACGAGACTTTTTCATTACTGAGTCCCACCATGGGATCCACCCCTCTCTTCCGAAAATGCAGAGAAAGACTCGGCATGAAAAATACATTTTAAACCCCAGCTTTGCAGCCATGGCATGCATTCTAAATCTCAGTGATTGCTTGATGGTATCCTTTAAAAGAAAAAGAAAAGAAAAAAAGACCCAAGTTTGTCCCTCTAGGAGTGTCACTGGAAGATTTTTAGTTGTGGTTTAATTTATTTGTCAATCTCACACAGTGTGAGTGATCGGAAATTGGGCTTGAATTTTGGGTTGTATGAGGAAAAATCCATATCCCTTTTTGGCTCCAAGAGCCTGAGCAGCTGGAAATGACACTGAGTTCAGTGGAAGTTGCAAGCATTTGATACCTCTGAGAATGAGGCCCAAAGTGACTGGAATTGATGATCTAATTCAGCGTTTCACGAACTGTGGGTTGTGACCGCCAGGGTGCTGGGGAAGGTGGGTATCACAAAATGTTGAGAGAAGTGGGGGGAAGGGAACCCTGTCTTGGTTGAAGCGACTCCTGTCTCATGGGGCTGGCTAGGTGTGGCTCCCTGTTCCAGGCTTTGCAACCTGGCTCCTGATGCGTGGAGTCACAAATACCGCCTGGCGGAACCTGAGAGTGGCACTGCAATGTGACCCCATGCTGCCGGGTGAGAGTGGGGTGGGCTTGCTCTGCAACTCTCCCCCTTCACAGGCCACCCACCCTCCAGAGGCAGCACTTAACCTCCCCCCACCACACAGGGGTTTCTGAACCCCCAGGACTAGCACCTGACACCCACCCTCTCCCTCCACACACACACTTTTACTTTTCAACCACCCCACCTCTAAGCCCCTCGCATGTCCCATTAACAGAGGTGAGCCCAAAGGAGGTTGCAGCATGAAAAAGTTTGGGAACCACTAATCTAATTAGATAGACCTAGGAATAGGAAAAGTATAGAAACTCCTCTGTTTTCTTCTTAACGTCTTCTAGTTTTCTTTTTCTACTTTCCATTTTGCTCTTTCATGCAAAGTCTAACTTATCTGAAGAAAAGACTAAATCAGGAATTCTGGTGAAACAACATTGCTGCCTAGAAACATTTTTATTCTGCATTTGGAGATCTCCCCTATAAATCATCTTATATTTCACACTTTTTTTCTCAGATCCATTGTTTAACAGTGTCTAAAAGTCTACATAATTAAAAGGAACAAAACAAACTCCTGCTAGGCATCTTGCTTTTATCCATGAAACAAGAATAATTGATCCTAGCAAAGTTTCATTATTTTATGTTGAAGGAAATAGGTGGGCCAACATGGTTGTTTTCTTCCAACCCTATGAGTAGCTTTTGTATACAATCTTGTATTTCTTTTAAGCTATCTTTGGTATGAACAGTGTCTTCCATTAAGGCAAACAAGATACACATTACATAAAAGTATTGACTAGAACTGGATGAACTGATATGCACTAGGAATTTAGCCCTAGTTTCTGTTTGTGCATTGTTTATAAACAAGTACTGATTTCTATGTATTGCATATGTATTGAAAGTAGGTATTCACCCAATCATTTGGACAAACTCTTTTCAGTGTTTGAAACCATTCCCTTTGACTATTTTCTCTTTATGATTTATAATTGGTTCCAAGTTACATGACAATACATCTATGCCTCCTGACTGGATGCAGGAAACTTTTTAAACAGGAGACTTACAAATGATAAATAGCAAACACGGATTTAATGAATAACAAATAATGTACTTTGGGTCTGAATTGTTTGATGAATAATCTCCCAGGCAAAGAATCATGAATCAATCAGGATTCATGAACATTTCCAGGAGCTAATGGCAGTTGTCACAAACACCGAATAATAGGGCCCCAAGAATAGCAGCAGAATGAAGCAGGCTCATTTATTTACAAATGTATTCAAGCACCTGTGTTTCCTTTATCCCATATTTATTGTCCTATAAGGATTTTAGTTTGTGTTGTTATAGACTGCTTTGAAACCCTACACTTTCCCCCTCCCCACCTTTCACTTTAGGACCAGAAACCCCACACTTAAATACAACCTAAAGTTTGTTTTAAAAAGTGGGTTTGAGAATGGCTTTATTACAGAGGAATAATAACATACAGGACTTGCCTGCAACATGTACTATATTTCCTGAAGTGATCTGTTTTTCTATATGGCTATTCCTGCTTGGCCAGCTGCATTTAGGGTGACCAGGCAGCAAGTGTGAAAAATTGGGATGGGGGTCGGGGATAATAGGGGCCTATACAAGAAAAAAACCAATAAAATTGGGACATCTGGTCACCCTAGCTGTATTACTCTGAATATTGGAAAGGTTTATCTCTGGCATCCTGACTAGTGAACCACTGAAGATTTTTTTTAATTATTGGGAACAAAAATGTGAAGAAGTCAGGTATGAAAGTGTGATGCTTTTTTGTTTCCTCTTCATTGCACCTTTAAATTCCTAAACACAGCCACTGTGGACAGGCTTTGGAAGCCATTTTGTTCTCCAAGTTGAGTGCACTGTCGGAGGAGGCACTCACCTGGAGACCTTACTTCAGTTCTTTCCAGATTTTTTGTTCCCTTAACCTAAAATAGAAGGTCATTCAGACTGAAAGTTTCTGTTTGCTCATTGTGTGTCAATGAATACACCAAGGCCATCTTTTAGCTCTTTAATAAGTTTCATCCATAGATCTCAAAGCACTTTACAAAGGAGGTCAGTATCATCATCCCTACTCTACATGTGGAGAAACTGAAACACTAAGTGAAGTTGTAACCCATGCCTCCATGGTGTGGCACTCTATTCCCCTCTAGAGGTGGTTAGGTCAGGCAGAGATTGCTACAGCCTTGGCTAAGAAAGAGGTGTCTTTTAGGTCATGCAGTAAAGGCTCATTCATTGAGCTCAAGAGATCCCAGCTGCTACTGACCAGGGTCAGTCAGTGTTACAAAGTGACTTGGCCAAAGTTACCCAGCAGGCCAGTAACAGAGCTAGGAATAGGACTCAGCTCCCCTCAAGAGCCCTATCTCCCTGGCCATGGTCTTTGTCTCTTTTTATACCTCATAGTTGTTTTCACTTTTTTAAATACTCCACACTTAGGGCCAAATACCATCCCCCTGTCATTGCCATTCCCCTGCAGGCATACCAATCTCAAAATGCAGAGAAATAGCAACATTTATTTGCTTAAGAAGGGTCCATGTTATAGTGAGACCCTACAGAAGGATTCATGCAGACTGCCAAACACGGCATTTCAATGGTGTCCTCCTTGGAGAGGAGCTAAGAGACAAGGCTAGAGAGGCGTAGCAGTATATGCAATAACACCAAAAGCCCTATGGATCCACCAACCAAAACCATGTGTGTGGGAGCTGACAATGACCACAGCTGTGAGTAGTTCCAGCCCTGCAAAGACTTGCATTTGTATGATTTTATCCATGTGAGCTATCGCACTGACTTCAGTAGAACTGCTCCTGTGTACAGTTAAACATGTGTAAATCTTTGCTGATCAGAGCCTTAGATTGTACAATCAGCAGTCTGTATTTTCCTCTGTTTTTGAAAATGTCCGGGCACATTTTGGGTTCTACTCTAACATTAATTGTAATTAAGGGTGCTCAGCACTAGAGCTGGCCAAACAATTTTCAACAAATCATTTTCCCAACAAAAATGTTTCACAGATGGATCAGTTGAGAAAATTTCATGAGGAACATTTCAGAAGATCAAAGTGGAATTTAGAGCAAGATCTGCCCCAGTATAGCCAAGAGCCCAGGCCACTCACCTGAGAGATGATAGACCAAATGCCTGCTCTGCCTGATTTAGCATTGGGCCTGGAACCTGGTCTCCCACCTCCGACAGACATATCCTAGCGACTGAGCCATTGGCTAGTCTACTGGTGGGTAGGCCTCGCTCTCTCGGGTTTTCCCACCACAAAAAATTCTCATATTCATCCCACATCAGAACAAAAATGAATTTTGAAACCTCAAAATTATCTGCAAAATGGATTATGATTATTTTCTGGCCAACCTAACACTTCTCAGGAGGCTCTCACATGGGCAGCAGGTATGGTAGGCAGGGGGAGGCAATGCCTCTCCAAACAGCCTAGCATGGCCCCACCCACCAGGCCTCCTGCTCCATTCTGTGGCCGAGAGGCTGGGGCAGGCAGACTGGGAGCTGTGGTGCACAAGAACACGCCACCACCCATCCTCCCAGTGCCAAGACCACGCTGGGGCTGTGGGCGCTTAGGCGGCATCACTTGCCCAGCGGTGGGGTGCACGGGCTGGGCGAGGCCTGAGGAGGAGCGGGAGGGGCTGGGAGCCAGCCTCCCCCAGGGCATGTTCACCCACCGCCCATGGGTTCTCAGTAACTCAGAGGATCTAGCTCAAAGCTCAGCAGTACTAATTAAAAATGGAGTCTGACCCTCTGGATTCGTCCTATTATTGTTAAATGACTGAAGCTCAGAAATAGTTCCTTTATGATTTTTTAACTTTTCATTTTAATCTTGAACCTATAAATAGTGAATTATATTTTCCAGTAAAACATTTAACGAGAGCATTTCTTTATAAATATGAGTTATGCATTCAGATTAGTACCATGGCAACATTTTATTAAATCAACCAGTCTTCACCATTCGCGTGTTTGTAATATTGCTGATAAAGCCTTGGGAGATGTCTATCCCACTGAGCATCATTACATCTCTCTGACGATCCATCTACTCATAATTCCGCTAGCACTCCCACTGCTGGAAATGATATTGCTCTGATTAGGCCTATTTACATGTTAGACATTTTCGGCAGAACAAAAAAGGATAATTTATTGGAAATCTATGATTAAAGCTGTTTTCCTTTTCTTAGATGTTGATATTACTTCTGATATAATGCCTGCTATAATACTACGGTATTCCCAGTAGAATGAGATCTAGAGAAAATAGGTATTTTATTCAGAGTTTACCATGGAAAATTACAAATACATAGAAAACCTGATTTGGTGCTTTTAAAGATAAAACTTTATGAACATTACTACATTCTTATTGCAAACAATTGCATGAGATTTTTTTCAAATGTAGATTGCATTGCATCTAGTTAACTACATTCATATAAGAACCCTCACTAGACTTCTGAAATATTGTTGTAATAAAGCAAGAATATACTTTTTCATTGCTATCATGTTAACCTTACATTGAATGCCGCTATTTATGCTGAGTTCCTATTTGTGGGGCTGATTCCACAGCCTTACCTATGCAGAAAGAACTAGTGACTTGGGCATTGATACTAACAGGATCTATTTTGTATTGTGCGATTATAATTGGATGTTGAAAGAAGTGAAGATCCTTTATTTTATTTCTCTGTGAGAATTAGCTCGTTGTGATGTCTGGCATGAAAAATTGCTTTTCATCGGAGTCAAATATTTTCTGTGCTTCGAGTAGTTTTGGAGTTCCTGGTATAACTCCACTGATTTCCAGTGATAACTCCCATAAGTAAGGAGTATCCCAGTCAGGGCCGGTGACAGGAATTTTGGGGCCCCATACGGCAGATTGTACGGGGCCCCCCCTCCGGTCTCCCGCCGCCCGCGGAGCCCCCCCCCCCCCGCCAGTCTCCCGCCGCCCTTGGGGCTCCCCCCGCCGGTCTCCCGCCGCCCGCGGGGCCCCCCAGCCGGTCTCCCGCCGCCCGCGGGGGCCCTCCCCCGCCGGTCTCCCGACGCCCTCGGGGCTCCCCCCGCCGGTCTCCCGCCGCCCGCGGGGCCCCCCCCCGCCGGTCTCCCGCCGCCCACTGGGTCCCCGCCCTCCCCCCGTCTCCCGCTACCCATGCCCCCCCCGGTCTCCCGCTGCCCGTGCCCCCCCCCCCCCGTCTCCTACCTCCCGCGGGCCCCAACCCCCGCATGCGCTGCGGCCGCGTGGCCCGGCCGGGAGAAGCAAAGGGGGGCGGGGGGAGGCTGCTGGGTGCCGGGGGAGGGGGCTGGTGAGCGCTGCAGCGGCTGCCCGGAGCCGCGCCTTGCTCACAGCCCTGGCGACAAGGGGGTACAGCTGCGTACCTGCCCCGGACTTCAGGGGACCCCCCTGAAGTCCGGGGCCCGGTACAGCTGTACCCGTTGTACCCCCCTGTCGCCGGCCCTGATCCCAGTAAGTATGAGCTTGAGGATCTGGCTCTATGTTTCCATAAACGTACTGCAAACCAATTAGTTCTATTTTGTTTTTCATTTCAAGTGAATCTCTGAAGTCTCATAAATGCAGTTTTACCACGTTTATAAACTTGTCGACCTCCCAATTTGTATCCTAATTATGATTTGTTATTGTTATTAGTTTATTCTTGCTATGGATATTTTCATCGAGTTTGAAGTTGACACTAATGTTCCCTGACATACAGTCTGACATATATTAAGAAAGCAGAAAATGAAGCGACCGAACTAATTAAAAATCCATCTGTTCAGCTGATTTAGAGGTGTGCCAACAAGTTCAAATGAAACTTGGTCAGCAGCAAATCACATCCACCTGTACTACTGGTTCATCAGTTACAGTCCTCGGTTTTGTTAATTGCTTCAAAAGTACCCCTACTAATCAATTCAGGGACTGCGCTGTGTGTGGTGGGTATGCTAACCACAGCTATTACTTTTTGAATGGAAATACTCCATGTAAATATGTCCAGTATAGTAACTTAGGCGTGAATTTACAGAAATCTGCCATATATCACATCAATGCATTCCATTAGCTGTAATGACTGTGTTCTACAAGACACATAACAACCATGCCTTGTATCATCTCTAAAGGTATCCTAGTTTCCTTTTCATAGCAAATATTTCCTGTTAATGTTGACGGGTCAGATTCATCCCTAGTGCAAGCTTATCAAAGTCAATGGAGGTGTACCAGGAATAAATATGACCGATGTGATTATACCATATTTAACATGTCTTGTAACCAGGCTGCACCCTGTTATTGTTTTGCATGCAAAACAATACATCCGGAAAGCATTTACTGGACAGGCACAATTTTTACTAAGGAAAATTAAAAGGAAGCATATCTCAGTCTGCTGAATTTGGGTCTATCACAGGACAGTGGTGAAGATTGAGTCACTTTTTCCTAAGACTAAACAAGGAACTTTATTAGAATACAAACAACAGTGTAATCCTGAAAGCTACTCTGACTCTTCCTCTGCTTATCTTTAAAGATTCTGCCTAGAACCTTTCTATATTCCTCCTGCCTGGCTTCCTGCTGCAGATTCAAAGAAACAGTATAGATATGGGATGATCTAGGTATAGTTAATCCTGCCTCAGCATGGGTGGGGAGGAACTAGACGACCTCTTGTGGTCCCTGTCACGGGGCACATCACTCACCACTGGATTGGCACCTCCTCCAGGTCACGCTGGGGATTAGCTTGAGGCTGACGCCTCCTGTCCATGATTGGCACACTGTCAGTGCATCTGCCCCCAGCCACTCTCACAGGCTCAGGAACTGCGGCGCCCTCTTTGTGCCTTAGCCCTCCACCTGTGTCACCATCTGCGTTCCCCCCTGCTAGGGGTTAGTATCTCAGTCAGGCCACCTCCCCAGTGGCAAGTGTTGTGGGCGGGGGGAGGGACCCAGGCTTGCCAAGGAACTCTGTGGACAGCAGTCACATGCTGCATCCCCTCCAATTGCCCAGTACATTTCCCTAGGCCACTTCTCTGCAGCCCCAGCATCTTCCTCACCCTTACCTCAAGGCATGTCAGGACTAGTAGCCAGCCAGGAGCTCCTTCTCACCTCCCCAGTCCCTGACAGTAACAGCTCTGTCCACAGTGCTATCAGCCTGCTAGAGACACAGTCCTGACTCCTGGAGCTCCAGGAGCAACTGACCACTTCTGTCCCGGCAGCTTCTTTTATGTGCGCCCACTGGGCCCTGATTGGTTGCTTCCTGCAGCCCTTCCCTGATTGGCTGTGCCCAACACAGCCATCTAGGCTGCTTGAAGGACTCACCTCCACTGTTCACACTCAGGACTAACCCTTTTTGCACTTGTATGGGATAGGCACCCTATCACAGTCTCTTCCGGCCCTTCATTTCTGAGATTCTATATCTATCCCAACCAGGTATCAATGTATCTCATGCAAATGGTGCATTGACTAGTAAATATGAATGGTCCTGATGGTATATTGATCCAGAGTTTGGGACAGGGGGGATATACTTCTGACCCATGATTTAACTAACTTGATGATGTCCCATTCAACATGGACTTCAGATCTCCTGCCTTTTTATTCCTCTTCTTTCCCCCTTCCAATTTTTTACATGGAGTCTATTTCATAGTGTAGCAGGGAGCTCTGGAATAAACAGGCCACAGAAAAGATGCTGCAATTTGCAGAAGAACAGCTTGGGGAAGGAGCAGGGAGGCAGGGACTCTGTATGGCAGTCTTTAGGGTTGGTATCAGGATTCCCAATAACATATTTGGCTTTGAGTTGTTGGAAGTCCATATGCATATCCCATCCTCATATCTGCCCACTGAAAAGCACTGTCACACATCTGCAGATCCCCTCCCCTCCTTATTTTCTGCCACTACAATAGAGACAATGGGTAACATTGCAGATAGAAGCACAAGGAACAAGAGGCAACAGAATGCAGAGGTGACTGAAGGCAGCAGCATTCGGTTTGTCAGGAAGAACCCAGAAGACAAGGAGAAATCTGATCACTGGTGGACCAAGAAGAGGGCAGAATAAATCTGGAGACCAGTGAGAAGAGGTCTCTGCATATTGGCAGTGCAGGCAAGATAGAGGTAAAATAAAAGAAGAGAGAAGGGTGCATGGATGGAAAGTGTGGAGGAAATGGATAATGGAAGTAGAAGAGATTGGAAGAATGAGAGAGAAATAGCATGTAGGACTGTAGCAAATAGCAAAGATTCACTGATTGGGCATCACTTGCTGGTCCTCCTGGGAATTAGCTCATTTTAGCTCAGAGCGCCCTCTGCTGGCCAATGTCTTGCCTACTGCTTGATCCCTGGGTTCTTTCCAGACCCTGGTGCCCTTTGCCTTGGGGTTCTGCCCCCAGCAGTACCCCCTCATTCTGGGTCTCCCCGCCCAGGGGAACCCTCAACCCTCTAAACCAACCTTGCCTCATAGCTACTGCCAGTCCTCATCTAGCCCCCGCTACTAGGGCAGATTGCAGTCTGTAATGGCCACTCATCATTGGCAAGGGGATTAGACCAGCTGCCTCTGCTTAATCCTGGCTGCACCACTGCAACCCCAGTACCTGTGGTAAACCCCTGGCCTACAGCCGGGGGATTTTCCAGGCTGCAGCTTCACAGTTCCGTGCCCCATTCCCCAGCTCTGCTCTGCTCTGTTTCAGGTACTTTCTCTCAAGCAGCCAGGTCTTTCTCCCTTTAAAGCTGGAGAGAGATTCCTCCAGCTTCTGGCCCACAACTCTCTTATCAGGACCAGCTGTGGCATAGTCCCAGCTGTGGCCGCTTCCCCAATCAGCCTTTCACAGCCTCAACCCTCTCTAGGGCTGCTTTTAACTCCTGTTTTTCAGGAGTGGGGCAGCTGCCCCACTACAAGGACCGCTGACAAATTTCTTGTTTAAATAGACAAGTGGGCCAGTGTGCTTAAGGACAAAATTCTACAGTGGAAAAAATGGTACCCAATATACTCCACAATGACAAATAAGAAAATATGTCCCTAGCCTATGCAGTGTGCAGTACAGACATGGGATTGTGTGAATGTTGAAAACTGAATCAGAAAGTTGAGGAGGAAAAAAACCAATGTAAAAATCCCCAAAACAAAACCAAACAGCATGCCAGGTGTCACTGGAAGTTCTAATTCATTTAATGCTGTTTATGACACAATCAGGGGACATATGGAATAAGAAGAAACTGTCAGTGCACAGATGTAGAGAAGGCAGGTGAGCTAGAAATGCTGTATTGACCTGACTTGATGGAATCTGATCATCAGTTTAGTTATCTTTTTTTCTCCATTGGAAGTAATCACTCATCAGCCAATTGGTGACAGTGACATATCTTGAAGCAAGGAGAGCCACACAGCATAGATTTACGCCTCTGGAGTAAATCCAAACTCAAATTACCGGCTAGGGACACGATTGTTCTACTGACTGGCAGAGGACTGATTAATATCAGCATTGAAAGGTGGATGAGGATCTGGTTAAAGGGAGACTACAGTGGGTCATACTGAAAGGTGAACTGTCAGGCTGAAGGGAGGTGACTGGTAGAGGCCTATCTAGTCCCTTATCCCAAGACTATCATTCTGGATATAACGTAAAAGCACTCTACAAACACAGATCTGAGGCAACTGCTTCTTATAGGGAAGAGGCGGGAGAACATTTGCCCTTCACCTTTCCTAAGGGGTTGCCCCAGAGTAGCCCTTCTAGTGGACGTTGCCTTCATCAGCACATCTCAGAGCACCTAGTCAGCTCCTTCCTAGCCACTGCCACTGACGTCAGGAGCTGTGAGAACGTTATACAGCTGTGGCACTCTCTCTAGGGGGATTTTATGACGTTCCTGCACCCCGGGCTATATCACCAGACGCTGGCATAGCCCAAGGCAGAATCAGACCCATGGTGTAGATTTTTTTAAAAAGATGGTGTAGAGAGGAAAAATAGCATTTTGAGAACACCTGGCCAGATCCACAGCTGGTGGAAACGGTCATCGCTCCATTAACTTCAACTGAGCTACAGTTACTCACACAAGCTGAGGATCTGGCTCCTAGAGTTTAAATCGAGTACATTTAGGGCAATGCGGACTGTTGGACAGACTTGCTCAATGTTCTGCAAAATGCAAAGGAAACCCCTTGTCTGAGCCTGACCAAATTGGGCATGTGATCTGTCCTGCTAACAAGACAGAAAGCCAGCTCTCCAGGCAGTCTTGCAATTCTTTTAATTCTTGGTCTGACCCTTAACAAATGCGTACAAACATAGTTCATGACTATTTTAAAGTGTGGTACTCTGGCTTGTCAGCAAGGAGGCAATGTGGTTAAATGAGGAGAAGGGCAGAGCTCCTACATTTTGGTTCCATCTCTGACATTGACTTGTGCAAAATCAGGCAAAATACGGACAGTGAAATTTTCAAACTTACGTGCCTAGGGTAGGCACTTAAATATGTACCCTGTTTGTCAGAGCTGATGAGCATGTCCCCTTGACTTGCAGACCTGGGCTCACAGGAATACTGTTAATTTATCTTACAGGGATGTTATAAGGGTTAAATAATTTGTGGGTCAGATCATCAGCTGGTGTTTGTAAAGTTCTTTGAGATACTCAATAAAAGGCACCATGGAAGTGTGTTTCTTGGCTCAGAAACATGCACCAGTTGCATTTTAATAATATTTAAGGTTATATTTATACTACATAATGGGTAGAAATGGATCCTTGATGTCATTATTACATTAGATCAAATTTAACATTTGTTCTTTGAAGTAACAATGGATCATTTTAGTGAGATACAGGACTCCTCAGTTGTATATTCAGTTAGGAACATCAGAATTGATGGCCATACATTGTGATTTATAGAAGTGAATTCTCGACAGTATTCAGACTGTGTTAGGGGCCTGATCATTGGATTGCTCACGCTCCTTTTTCTCCAATGCAACCTTTGCATTGAAGTGAAAGTGTGAGGTACTATCTTGTTTTTCAAAAAGATTTAATTAAAATAATCCACTTACTATGACTCACACCATTAAACCTCGTCAAAAGCCTGAGATACTTGCACTTCAGAGAGGGTGAAATCGGGTTTTTTGTAATCACCACGGTCCTTCCCCTCCCCAGTTTTGGTATAAAATAACAGAACTCCTCATCGCTTCCCATGTTATTTGTGCTCCTATACTTGCCCTTCACTATTCTTTATGTTTATTTTCCTGAGTGGAAATTCTTATTCTGTCAAAATAGCCCCCAGCAATGGTTTCCAACCAGTAGTGGTTTCATGAAGCAAAATTTCATATTCCTCTTCAAATACTTCCCCCCAGATTTTGCTCCTGCTATAGATGTTTGCCGATTCTGACATACTTGAAATTAAAGCGATGGTTTTCTGCTTTGAAGAGATGAATGTTTTCCCACTTTCCTAATTATAATAGGAGAGATGAGACATAAAGCCTGGCAAGTGGTAACCTAGCAGGCAAGTACAGATGAATAAGAATTAGACTCATATATTTAGAAATTCAGATTTGTATTAGATGTTTATTTGAAGATTTTGGTGCTGTGTTTAAATGCAGCTAACATACATGGGCTTTTTTGTTCCCACTGATCAAGTCCTGCTTACAGAATGGAGATCCAAACCAGCTCCCAGCAAATCCAAAGATCTCCATTGACTTCAAAAGAGAGCTGGTTTGAGCCATAGAAGAGGGATTTTTTTAAAAAACTATTATTGTCGGCTTTTTTTTAGAAATACGTTGAAACATACCAAAAAGAGGTGGCAGGGATTTTATATTGTAAAGATTTAATTAGGGAATAAGACTCTCTCGCTCAATCATATTTATTTCATGATCCTACAATCAGATCCACACTGGCAGATTTTTTTATTAAAATATTAACACAGCACACATTAAATGGATGTAAAACTAGCTAAATGATGGGTCTCAAAATGTAACTAAATGGGGAATCATCATTGAGTGGGTGTGTTTCCAGTGGGGTCCCAGAGGTATCAGTTCTAAACCCTACACTATTAAACATTTTTATCAATAACCTGGAAGAAAACATAAAATAATCACTGACAAAGTTTGCTGATAACAAATTTGATTAGACATCATTTTTGAGGGAGTGATGTATGTTGGAATATTTATCAGTTCCAGTTATTGATTTTAATGGTTTACAGTTTAACAGAGTTTTTCTAAATTTCATATTGATGTATTAAATGTAGTCATCAGTTTTACGAGTTCTTTTAAAACATATTGGCTGAGTGCCCCAGTCAATAACTATATACCATTTTCAATTAACTCACTAAGGGAAAAATCTATGGGACATATAGTTGGATATCTATTTTATTAGTCAATGTCATGACTGGTTATGCAACTAACCAAATCAGATTTTAAAATAATGTAACCCAGACTCAAAGATGCAATTGATGTTCAGGAGGAGCACTCCAGCATTAACTTCTGATGAATGTGCTAAATGCATTAAACAATGTGAACACCAGGTTCATTTTCTAGACAGACCAAGAACTAGCAAGATCTCTGAGTATGCACATTTATGTTTACAGTGCATTGTGAATGTCTCCTTCATAAAACGGGTATTGACATTGTGTTATTGAGAGCAATTAAATTGTTTATTATGCACTGCCAAACCTCTGCCAATGATAGGAATGTAAAGATTTGCTCATTCTGAGCTTATGCTCAATACATGATTAAATTAGCCATGCAACAGACACTAAGGGAATCTCAATTTAAAAAGTGGATTCAGTTGCAAAGTGATGTTTTGATTTTATTTCCCCCCTTTGGAACAGGATATTATATTTCTCTGATGGTTTTCATGGAGATTTACTCCTCTTTTGTTGCAAAAACCCGAATTTCTCTTTCACCATTCAGGACCACAGTAGTATTGTCAAAGATATTTCTTACAGTCTATTCCCACCAATGAATCGGCCTGCCAGTTTCACATCAAGCTTATCACAGTTGGCACAAATCATTCCTGTCCATCACAGCCGCAATAAACCCTGAGTCATCTCCTGAAATCTAGAGAGAACACCTTAATCATTTTACTGACTTTTGCTAGTATTTTTGCATTGTACAACTCTTAAAAATGAAACTCTCTACCAACTAGGTCAGTGGCATAGTGGAATATAAAAGCAAAAGCAATTGGCTTAAACCCTGCAGTTTTGCAAATAATAATTGTATCTAAGTATAAGTGCAAAAAAGGACTCTCTTTAGTTATTTGTGCTGGATCATACGTATCTAGAGTTCTATATACAACACTTTAATCCTCTTGGGCAATCTTTCGGTGAGATTCCATACAGGAATTTAAGGATTTGTTAATGACATAATAGGTTATCAACGTCTCTAGAAAAGTTACCTGGATAATCCTACATTGGATCTGAAACGTATGCACAAATTCTAGTCTTAGCCTTATTTTAAATAATTTTCAGAGATATACAGAGGAAATTTTCAGAAGAACTCTCTATTTTGAGGACACCATTTGTATGTGCATTTCATTAAATTTGCATATTTCACATTGAATTTGGAATTTTGCAAGCCAATCTGAATAATAGCATCTGTGGCTATCTGGTTTGCACTACTCATATTTTCTGTCCAAAAGTCAGTTTGCAGGTGCAAAAAGATAGAGGCAAATTGTGGCTACAAACAGAGGCCAGATGTTATCCTAATTAAAAATACACTTCTCAAATGTATTTGTGGTGTGACAGTGCAGCTGTGACACAGAAAAGTTTGTAATACCAATGTGGAGAGATCATAATATGAAATGTTAATCTCTTGCTTACGTATAGTGAGTAGAGAAGGAAATGAAAAAATACAGACCTGGAATCAATCACTTTCTCCTTTCTATATCTCTCCTTAAACAAAGTCAAAGGGACTCTAAATCATAATACAGTGGTTTAGCAAGGGAAAATAGGATCCCAACATATTTTGAGAGGTGGAAGGAATAGGGTTCTTGGCAATGTATAAATCAGGAAACTACCCTAATAAATCAAATCTGCCTTTTAAAATTTTAATATAGCTATATGTAGTAAAATAGACAAATCAAGGTCTCCTGCATCCCACAGAAGTTGATGATAAACCTCCCTTTGAATTCAGGGAGGATATGATTGGGTTCTGTTGTTTTTACTTGGGGTTATGAACATTATTTTAAAATATGCTTGGTAGCTGGCTTTCATGTTTTTTGTCCTACAATATTTTTTGTTCCTTTCATCAAGAACTAAGACAAACTAAATTATTAAGATTCTGTTCCCGTGTGTTAGCTAAAGGGAAATTGTGACCACAGTACTCAGACTGGCATGCTGAAATTTCAAAAACTGAGACGCAGCACCCTCATCCAAAGCTTATCAAAGTCATCAAGTCTGTCCATTGAGTTTATTGGTCTTCAGTTTGGACCCTGAATGAATCAACTCAGAAATATTTCTGAACACTCATTTACCACCTTCTGATATTGTACTTTCAAGATGATCAAAATGTGCAAGGATTTCTCTGGATTCTTTTTTAACTGAATGGAAAGCGTTTATCCAAATTGTTAACAGGGGTTTCAGCATGTTGTATTAAGTACAAAAGTAAGGCCGAATTAGGTTATCAGCCACTTGATTTTTGGTTTTTCTATGATCCCAGTGTTAGGGGAAACATTGCCAGCCCAGCAGAATGCCTAGGCCACTGCCAGTACTGGAATATTGATTATTTTGCTTATTGATAAGAGTAACTAGTTAGTAGGCCTTTGCAGGAAATTAACATAACTAGGGCAAAGCCGGGAGGGAAGGGGCAGCAATCACAAGGAGTGAGCCTGACTCTGCGACCTCCCTTAAGAGTTTGTGAAAAAAACAGGAAGTCTAGTTATATATTTGAACAGTTGTTGTGTTGAAATACAGCTGTGGGACAAACCTCTTTAAAAGTCCTTGCTTAGTGGTTTTTCTTTGATTGACATGTTGATGATAAATCCGTAGCAGTTACTAACTCAAAAGAGGTAGACAGGTCTGAGGAATTTGGATTTGACCTTTCAGAGATTTCTTGGAATCCCCAGTTTCAGGCAGGTACCTGGCCACTTGAACCTTGTCATTTGGCCACTCAAGACCCCGCCAGACCATCGGTCAGTATTGTTTGGTGATGCTCTATGGCCTATTGTGTTTGTATGTGCTTGAGATGAAATAAAGGAGAAGCTTTGAGTGAAGGCATTCCTATGAGAGTGCTGGAGATAAATAAAGTAAAGGCTTTAAGTGAAAGCACTTGACTTTTCTGTGATTTATGCCGACCACCTAGCAGATGGACATGCTGCATCTCCATTGATTTATTTCCTTACACTGCCTCACAGAGAGTAAACTTACTGAGAGCTTTGGGTTTGGGGAACTCTGAGTAACAACAGCTGTAGTCTGTGTCATGTCCCCACTGCTGTGGCACAACCTAGGTATAACATAAAGCTTTCTTTTGGAATTGTTCCTATTTTCAATCACAATTAAAATATTAAATCCAGGTGAGCATGTGTGCTGGGAAGGAAGAGTTGTAATTTACTTCTCCCAGAGGAAAACAAACTAACAAGGGGGAAATAAGAGAATTGTGTGCTCCACTAGTTACCCAGAGGCAAGGGAGACCTGATGGAAGTGGGCAAGGTGCAAATGTGGGACATACTCCTGTAGATGAGAGAGTCTTACCACAGAGACACAGAAAGTCCTCCCACATAGGGTCTGGGAGTAGCTGGATCACTACAAAAGCAACTTTCCCTCTCTCGGTATTGACACCTCCTCAGCAATTATTGGGAGTGGACCACATCCACCCTGATTGAATTGGACCTGTCAACACTGGTTCTCCACTTGTAAGGTAACTCCCTTCTCTTCATGGGTCAGTATAATAATGCCATATCTGTAATTTTCACTCAGTACATCTGAAGAAATAGTTTTTTACCCACAAAAGCTTATGCCCAAATAAATCTGCCAATCTTTAAGGTGCCACTGGACTCTTCGTTGTTTTTGTAGATACAGACTAACCCGGCTACCTCCTGATACCTACCACGGAGGAGGCAGATTATATATAACCTAAGAGATCACTGCAGGAGACAGTCTCCACCTCATGACTGTAAATCTAAGGGTGGATGAAAATTTGATTATTAGAGATACAGTTGGCTGGGTATGTTGTGACTGCACGACCTCTTCAGTGACATGTCTGCCAGATGTGAAAGTGGCCAAGCTCATGACACTTCGGATGAGCATGGGGTTATGGTGCCTATTGGTACCCATGACACAGCGATGGGTTGCAATGAAGTCTTAGAAGCTATATTTAGGGAAAAGGCCTAGAATCAGAGCCTCTATGAAAGTGCAGCTCCAGGCATGAAGCCACCTAGACAAGGATGACTTCAGAGTTGCAGTGAGTGAATAAGAAGATGTGGTAAAGAGAGGAGGTTTATACATTTACTAGACATGAGGAAATTTGGGGTGAGGCTATATTTTTTTAAAGGAGTATACAGTAGACTCTCAATTATCCAGGATTGGATTAACCAGAATGTGGATTAACCAGGATGTCAAAAAAAATATGCACAACTCGCAGGGCTGGCTCTGGCTTTGCTGCCGCCCCAAGCACACACAACCCCCCCCCCCCACCAGGGCACAGGGCAGCCAGTGAACCAACATCCCCCCCCCCCAGCGCAGGATGGCTGGTGAACCAAGCCCCTCTCCCCACATTTCCTATGGATGGTGATTATCTGGGTTTTTATTAACCAGAATTATTTTTTTCCCTCTCATCCTGGATAATCAAGAGTCTACTGTAGTTAGACTATCTCAACAAAAGGGGAGGCAGACTGCAGACACAGGAAACCGACAACTAGTAATACAGTAGAGCTGATTGAATTATATAGTTGACAAATGTTGAGATATCTTTCAAATCAATGACTCACGTAACCATTTTCACATTTTGCCCAACTTCCAGTCATCAGATATGAATTTCTTGAATTTATTGGAATAAAACATTTGAGAATACTTTTCTTAAAATAATCATTTTTGCCCAGATCAACCTTGTGTCTGTGATTATCACCTGAATTCTCTAACAACCCTTCCAACAATCCAAGCTCTGCTTGATGCTCATAAGCAAGGACAATATTAAGCATATTTTGTTTTGGAAGCTAAGCTCTAAATGGTTTTAAACAAGCCAGGTGGAGGTTCAACGTATGATGATCTTTGACATCTTTTGGAAACATTGGCTCAGATAATTGCACATAGCAATTTTTAAAAAGATGTCTTGCAACCCTGGTCTTCCAACAAAAAACATAAATGTGCTTCAAATAATAGTCTGAGCTAGGAAGTCATTTTGCATAAATTTGGGGTAAAAAATTCTCCTCTATGTTTAATTCATGCACTGAGAAATATACACGCTTAAATCTACCCCTAGAGAGGGAAGCTATGCTGCTAGATATTTGGTTTTAACAGTCAACACTGACCATTCTAGTTCCCTCTTAAAACCTCACTTCTGCCGTGCTACTTACAGTGAATTGAGCTGACTGTGTATGAACAGCTTATTGTGGTCCCCCTTCCTATATTCTGTCTCTTGGATATCTGACATAGAGTATGAGCTCCTCTGAGCAAGAGCTGTTTTTCCTGAGGAAAGTGCCTAGCACATAATTGTCGCAAACATTGTAAACAAACGGCCTATGCCATGAGTTAAGCACCAGTTAAAAATAAATTCAAGATTTGCTTGTCTGTACCTTTAAACTCTCTCTCTCTCACACACACACACACAAGGTGACAGCATTGTCAGAGTGTTTAAGCAAAGGATGTGGCTTGACCCTGGAGTTCTAGACTAGTTCTCAGGAACTCCCAGGATCCCTCAGCACTGCCTTTCAGAGTACGCAAGCGAGTCTTAACTGCCCCGCTGGCTCCTGATTGGTCAGTGTCATCTCTTGTCCCTTCTATGTCATCAGTAGTCCGGCTTGAGCATATTTTCCTTAAGTAGAGGGTATCAGGGTGAGAGCCCCTCCAGCAGAGGGCAGAAAAGGCCTAACAGACCCCATCACACTTTCCCACAACAGCCTCATCCACCCACCAAGCCAAAGGGGGATTTCAGAATAATTTCTCTACACTGGTAATCTGCAGAAAAGCAGATCTGCCCATGGATCTGTGATGTGCTGGAAGCAGCTCTCAGGGACTGCTTAGGAGCTCTGTGTCAAATTCCAACACCCAATTAAAGCTGGGTTGCTTTTTCAGATGGAATCAACCTCTCTCTGGATACTGCTACCTCACCCCAGCTTATGTGACTTATCCATGGAGTTCGTAGAAATGCTTCGGAGGAGGAAAGCTTTTACAAGGTGCATTAAAGTCAGCTGAATGTTTCATTGACTTCAATGGGAATTTGAGCAGGCCCATAACCCACTAGGTTGCACTAAGGGGGTTGTTTTAGTTTTTAATTCGATAGAGAGTGTCCCACACCTCACTCCTCTTCACCTCACACTTCAAAGTACATTGTGGCAAAGTCTCTTGTTACAATATTTTTGGAATGTCACCACTATGAATCCTCCTATGTTTATATGTGTTCATAGTGTATGTTCTACCAATACGAAAGTGTTGATGTTCTAAGTTCCTGCAGCTTTGAAGTCAATGGGGCAGGAGCAGTGCCTACTTTTGTTTTGATTTGGTTTTTGGTTTGTTTGTTTGCTTGCTTGCGGCACAGATGTGTCATCACACACATTGTGAGTCTTGACAAGGAAATAAGTTTTAGAGAGTTCATTTTTAATGTAAAACTATTTTCTTTCAATGAAACATGTCAAAACTCTTGAAAGTGCACATTCAGTACGTATTGCTTTGCTAACTCCACAACACTGTATTCTAAGTCTTCCATGTAAATACAAAACCTGGACAGATGCATTTGCTAGAAAGCAAATTTCACACTCATTATCGTGCAAGTGGTAGTAATACTGTTCTTATGTAGGAGTGCCAAATATTAAATCAAATACTGGGGGTTGCTATAAATTTGATACAAGCTATACTTCAAGTAATAAAATTAGTGATTCAAAATCTATAAAATGATCATGAACTAATGAAAGTATATGAAGAGCAGTTCCTTAAAATGGACACAGGAATATAATGATCTGTATATAATACCTTAATAAAAACACTTAGCAAGTATGCCATACTTAAAAAAAACACCAATAACTAATTCTACAACAGTACAAAATCTGTGCCTAAAGACAAATAATATAAAGGTTTATCCTGTAAATGGCAGATTCATTCTAAACAAGAGTAAGGTAAAATTGGCCCCAAATAAACCTGGGATCCAAGCAAGGATAGGCAAGTTGGTCTTAATTGTTCCATTGGCTCTTGTTTATTTAAGGCCTTTTGATAACTTGGTACTCTTGAAATTTGCTCTCTCTTCACTGTGGTAGGTGTGATGTTGCACTCTATATGATTTTATGAAAATATGCTAATCATAGAAACTCAGAGTTGGAAGGGACCTCAGGAGATCATCTAGTCCAACCCCCTGCTCAAAGCAGGACCAATCCCATTTTTGCCCCATATCCCTAAGTGGCCTGCTCAAGGATTGAACTCACAAGCCTGGATTTAGCAGGCCAATGCGCAAACCACTGAGCTATCCCTCCCCCCAAATGTCTGTGAATATAATATAACTGGAATATGCATCATTAAAAAGGTCTCTTGTAAGGTATCATTACAAATCTTATAATCTACCGACTGTGGTCATCCTATTTGTATGTATGTATGTATCATTCTTGTGTCTGAAACTAGAAATATGAAATATAACTCTGAGGGCCTATTGTAGTTATGAAAAGTGTGGGCTATTAATGATGGTTTTGAATCTTGATGGCTCCCGTCACCCAGGACAACTGACCGTGGATGGCTCTCTCTGCTTGCCGGCCTTCCTGTGAGTCAGGCTGGGAGGAATGAGGGCTTGAAGTTTTACAGTGACATATGATCATGTCACCTGAACTTGGAATCCATCTTTAACCTGGTGCTTTTCCATTTAGAAGGGGGGGATGGGAACCCAGAGAGGGACAAAGGATTCCCACCTTGTGCAAAAGATATACAAGGAGGTGGAACAGAACAAAGGGGCAGACAATCATGAGAAATTCACTAGCTACCACCTGAGCTAGAACAAGGGCTGTATCAGGGGAAAGAATTGTGCCCAGACAAAGAAGGTGTCCAGTCTGTGATAGAAGCTTATTGAAACATTTCTGAGGGTGAAATTTTATCTGTATTCAGTTTTCTTACTATATTAGGCATAGACTTGCATATTTTGTTTTATTTTGTTCAGTAATTTACTTTGTTCTGTCTGTTACTACTTGGAACCACTTAAATCCTACTTTCTGTATTTAATACAATCTCTTTTTACTTATTAATAAATCCAGAATATGTATTAATACCTGGGGGGGGGACAAACATCTGTGCATATCTCTCCATCAGTGTTATAGAGGGTGAACAATTTATGAGTTTATCCTGTATAAATTTTATACAGGGTAAAACAGATCTATTTGCGGTTTGGACCCCATTGGGAGCTGGGTATCTGAGTGGTAGAGACAGGAACACTTCTAAAGCTGTTTTCAGTTAAGCCTGCAGTTGTTGGGGGATGAGGTTCAGATCTGGGTCTGGGTTTGTAACTAGCTAGCATGTCTGGCTCAAATAAGGCAGGGTTCTGGAGTCCCAGGCTGGCAGGGATAACAGGTTAGAATAGTTTCAGCAGATCAGGTGGCAGTTCCCAAGGAGTTTTCTGTGATCCAACCCATCACAGTAGGTTTTCCAATAGGAGGCCTCTTTAATACCAAACCAAAGTATGGAGCTAGAATTATTTAGTATTTCTCTTCATCTATTTCAATTCCTTGGCAGAAATATAAAAACATAACTAAACAGATCAATATTCATCTCCCCCATTCAAATCCTTCTTGCTTTTATCATTGTCCTGGATAGATGCACAGCCCTAGGAAGAACCTTCAGCAAGATCCAGAAGAAATGGAGGGGATCTAAAAACCTCTAAAGCAGTATACCCCGGTTCCACTATTTCTGCTGGGTTTCCATTCTCTTTACCTGCTGAAGCAGTAGTGGCAACTCTCACACATTCCCTGCCTCACAGATTTTTCAATCTAAATAAAGTAAAACAAACCCAAAACTAGGTAACACAGAGAACAAAAAAGCTGTGAGGGATGTGGGGATGAGAAGGGACTGCATGAAGAAGTTGGTTTATGCTTTTATGGGACAGATATGATTTAATTCTTCCTAATCCATTCCCAGTAGACAGGGATACCGTAAGACTTCAGGATGATAATAATTTCCTACAGTTTACTCACTGCCTTACTGTGCTTTATGTTAGAAAGTTTCCCCTAACATTCTAATTATATTTTCCTTTTTGCACCTGAAGGTTCCACTTCCTGTTCTGTCCCATACAATAATTGTCTGCAACAGGATGTTATAAAGGCTAGTGGCCAATTATGTCTCTTCAGCAATCTTTTTTTCTAGCCCCAAAATGTGGAAGACTGTTACCATTACAAGGAGACAGGAGTCTTGTTTTTACTAGAATAGCTTTAGAAAGTTCATACACAATCTCAAGCAGTCTGCACTAATTACTCACTTAATTCACATTGCAAACCATAACAATTTAGTTAATCTTTTTCAGCAATGGATAAAGAACAATCTCTCTCTCTGCTACCTTGCTCCTTTGTATCCTAGCCGCAAAAGGTGAACATGAAGGGGTTCCAGAAGTGATCCCGGAAATTACAGGGTGTAAACCTGACTTCAGTCTCGGGCAAACTGGGTGCAACTATAGTAAAGAACAGAATTGTCAGACACATAAATGAACATAATTCCTTGGGGAACAGCCAACATGGTTTTTATAAAGGGAAACCATGCCTCACTAATCTACTAGAATTCTTTGGGGGGGGGCAACAAGTATGTGGACAATGGGGATCCAGTGGATATAGTGTACTTAGATTTTCAGAAATCCTTTGCAAAGCTCCCTCATCAAAGGCTCTTAAGCAAAGTAAGCTGTCATGGGATAAGAGGGAAGGCCCTTAAGACATGCAAAATGTTTAGCTCTCTGAAATAGAGATGCACTAACATGGAAACTGTTGTGTTTACCAGGCATTTCTCCAGAAGTTTTACACCATCAGCTTGCAATGAGTCAGTTGCTGGAGAAGTTAGTTATAAAGGAAAAGGAAGCTGCATCCCAAGGCTTTAGTCAGTTGCTGGGTGGCAAAATTTGTGTCCATGTGGTGAGAGAAGGAAGTCTTTCTTTAGCCAAATCCAAACATAGAGACCTGATCCTCCAGTGTCCTGCTCCGTGAGTGCTGCAAAATAGCTGTAAAGCCATTCACATTTGGGAGTATTGTATACCCTCTTTGCATAGGTGTAAAAAGGAAACAAATGACACCTAGGATCTCCTGTCAGCTCAGTGTCTAAACATAAAAGATGGAGCTTCCTGTCGTTGAGGTGAAAACTAAAGAGACACATTGGGTGTTATTCTCCACTGCCTGATACATCATGCAGTCATTTAGACCAGTGCAAACTGGGAGTAAAGCTCTACCAGATCAGAACAATCATCTTTTACACCCACTCAGCACAGGTGTAGATGACTATATTAGATTCAAGGCAGTGGAGAATCAGTCCTCTTAAGAGCACAGGTGGTTTATATTTCCCATCCTCTAGGAAATCAGGTGTCTGCAACCAGTTAAGGCTTTTCCATTCCCCCAAGGAACTTCTACTGTTTCATTAAGCTTGATAGGTGTGTCAGGGTTCCCTCCCCACTCTGAACTCTAGGGTACAGATGTGGGGACCTGCATGAAAGACCTCCTAAGCTTATTTCTTCCAGCTTAGGTTAAAAACTTCCCCAAGGCACAAATCTGCACAAATTCCTTCCTTGCCCTTGGTACTGCTGCCACTACCACCAAGTGATTTAAACAATCATTCAGGGAGGGCCACAGATTCCTATCTCCCCCAAAATATCCCCCAAGCCCTTACACGCCCTTTCCTGGGAAGGCTTGAGAAGAATATCCTAACCAATAGGTTATAAAGTGAGCACAGACCCAAACCTCTGGGTCTTTAGAACACTGAAAATCAATCCGTTTCTTAAAAGAAGAATTTTATTTAAAGAAAAGGTAAAAGAATCACCTCTGTAAAATCAGGATGGAAGATAACTTTACAGGGTAACAAAAGATTCAAAAACACAGAGGAACTCCTCTAGGTTTAGTTTCAAAGTTACAAAAACCAGGAATAAACCTCCCTCCAGCACAGGGAAAATTCACAAGCAAAAACAAAAGACAACCTAACACGCCTTGCTTGGCTTTTACTTACTATTTTTGTAATATTAGAGACTTGTTCAGGATTGTTTGGAGGAGATGGATTTCTGACTGACTCCCTTCAGTCCTGAGAGAAAACCACGCGCAAACAAAAAGCACAAAGCCTTCCCCTCCTAGATTTGAAAGTATCTTCTTTCCCCATTGGTTCTTTTGGTCAGGTGTCAACCAGGTTATTTGAGCTTCTTAACCCCTTACAGGTAAGGAGGAATTCTAGGCTACCCTTAGCTGTATGGTTATGACAAGGTGGATTAATGATATCTAGTTCAGGGCTTTGGCCGCTCAAGACAAAGTATTGACTCCTTCCTTGGCAAGTTTTGTGCCTGGCTCATCAGACCCATGATAGTAGTATCAACAGATGTGCTTTTCCCCCCCAATATCAATAGCTTTGATCCATCCACTCCCCTCAAATAAATACAGATACCATAATGAATGGGAAAATATGCCTTCTGCCTTTACCATTGTGTGAGTGCTCTCTACGCCAATGGAGCATGGAATCTACTTTCACATTAAAAGGGTGTTTCTCCCCTTTACAACTCCAGTGCTGAAAGCAAACTCAAAAAAAAGAGAAGAATCCTATATTTTGTCTTAACGTAAGATTATATATTGTGGGAATCTATTTCTTTTGGTATTTAAATATCTGAATAAGTTTGAGAGTTTTATCACATTTATGCCACACTCCTATGACCACTTTGTGGAATGCTACAAGAATTTCCATATTCCACACCAGTGTATTTAAAACTGTGTTAAAATTGTAGGCTATCACTTTAAATTTCAGGGGATTTCCTTGCTCTACTTGCAGGCTAGAGAGAGCAAAGGGAAGCCTGCAATCTGAGCCTACCAGTGCAGCAGTCAGTCTGCAGCTAGCCAGCCTCCAGCAAGATGAAGTGAGTTATGCCTCGCTGTTTCAGGGAGCAGCCTGGTTTGTCTCTCTGCTTCAGGTTCTTGGGTGTTGTTGTTCTTAATTCCAATCAATAAATTAAGTTATATTGCAACCTTCCAGCAAGACTGTGTTCTTATCTAATTTCAGTCTGTGTATGCTGAGAATGTAACATAAGTGGACCATAACACTATAGGGGAGGGAATGAATGTTCTTTTTTGTATTACTTTTAAGTGGGATACATTGTTTGGAATTAGTTTTTTTTATGCAATTCTGACTCAACCACTTTTTCATTTTTCAGACTGTTCTGCTTTGGATAAACTCTTGTCAGTATGCAGACTTTCCATGTTTTTATAATCTAAACTGTGTTTTGTACCATGTGGCTTTTCCAAGCTGTTTTATTTATGCAATTACATTTGGCTGCTGAGTAGGAAGTTATCTAGTATAAACTATCACTTTGAATTATTAGGGGTTGGCTCTTTTCTGAATTAAACTTTATGGGGCAAATTCATCCCATAAAATTCATAACAGTTTCAATACACCAGGGATAGATTTAGTCCTGTGTTTTTATTTCGGTTTCTTGTTATGAATTACTTGTCATGGGCTGTTGATGTTCAAAGAGGAACTCTTGTCTCATATGATGGATAAAGACTTCACTTTAACTGACTAAGGCTTCTCTTCTAGCTTTTGCAAATAACACTAGTGTTTCACTGTTTCTTACCAAAATTGACCAAAGAGAATACAGGAGGCTAAAGGTACCATACCTGCATCTGGGTTAGACCTTTTTAGTAATCCATCTAAACATCATAGGATGTGCTGTTATGATTGAGAACTATTCTTGGCTGTTTTCCTTGAGAGATTTGCCTTTCTAATATATCTTTGTTTCGCTATATAATACTCAGCTGAAACATTTAATCCCCATTGTTTCAGCAAACAGCATTACACAGAGTTTTCAAAGCTAACACAAGCCCATAAGAGAGTCGGAAGCTCTGTACTGAAAGTCTCAGGCCTAGGCCCAATCTGATTGGTGCTTTTTGCTGCTTATCTAGTGTGGCAAAAAAAATGCCAATTGTTTTATGCAGGAAAAACTGATATTTGGTGTGTATTTTACAAAATTTTCCATGATTTTTTTTTTTTTTTTAAGATTTAGGAAAACTGTTTCACTAAAAGGGTTTGTCCTGGTGGCGCTGTTTGAGCATAAACAAGGGTTGCTTCAGTCCATGGAGCAGACCTTGGGAGATGCAAAGCCATAACTGAGTTTGCCGAGGTAGCTGAAAATATGCAACTTTGGGCTGACTTTTTAAACCTTGGTTGTTTTTTAACCCAGTTGTGGCCTGTGGGTGTTTGTGCTAAAGTCTGTGGGCCCCATTCTCTCTCTCTCTCTCTCTCGCTTTTCTTTTCTTTTCATTTGACCATGTCGCACCCAGCATGACTGTGACAACTACACCTACACCCATAGTCTGCCCTGGGCTCTAACCCTGTGTCCCCCCCCCCCCCCGAGGAGTTTTGGGCTGCTTTAAAGACCTATTTCAGGTGTGTGGATTTTGAAAATTCTGACAACCTGCCATTGAGCTGTCCTCTTTAGAGAGCTGTAACAGAATCTGGCCTTGAGGTTTATGGGCTGATTGACTTCAGTGGGCTTTTGATTAGACCATAAATCAAAATAAGGCTGAAATACAGAAATGGTTTAGAGTAAGTGATTTAGATGCACTTGATAAAGCAATAGCTGTGGCTTCCATGTGAACTTTTAAAAGATGTTTATGTATTTGCCCCAAGGAGGCAGTCTGGCTGGGATTGTCAAGATTTTGAGGGAATTAAATGCCCAACTCACTGAATTTCAAGAGAATAAGTGACTATTTGTCAAGAGGGTCAGGGTTGTGACCCCATGTTCTGGGTGTTCCTAAGCCTCTGACTGCCAGAAGCTGGGATTGGATTATAGGGGATGGATTGGATGGATCAAAAAAGATACATTAGAGATGGAAAAGAAGGGTAACAAAAATGATTAGGGGTATGGAACAGCTTCCATATGAGGAGAGATTAATAAGAGATGACTAATGGGATAAAGATCTATAAAATCATGAAGATCTCAGGTTCCTTCCAGCTCTGCCATAGACTTACTTTGTGACTTTTGGAAAGTCAGTTAGGCCCTGATCCCTCAACACCTGCTGGTGGCAGAGGAATGATGGGTGCTCAATGGCTTTCAGAAGTTACTAAGAATCTTGCAGGGCCAAGCCCAAAACTTGTGCCTCATTTTCGTCGTCTCTCAAATGCAGTTCTAGAAACCCCATTCCTGCAAGGGAGTGAGGCAGATAAATCTGTTCACGTGCACGAAGTGTTAGGCTACAAGGGAGATGATCAAATACAAGAGAAAATACTTTAAAATAAAACTTTAAGAGAACCTGTAGTGGAATAACATGGCCCAGTTTTTGCATAGAAAAAGTTAATTCCCTGATTCCTACCTGACTGGACACCCAGGAAGTTATCTGTCCTAAAAGAATGCTGTAGTGTTTTATCAGTGTTAGTGTTGCTAGACAACATCCACACTCTCTCTCAGAAATGCGAGAGACTATTTATGTTCTGTGTTTTGGAGGGAATGTTTCTCGCTGATCTGCATGAACAGTTCTTTCCCTAATGGAAGAAAATTGGACATCTTCCTTCCTTCAGGATCTGGACAGTCATTTTAAACGTATCACCTGTGTGCTTTGGCACTGATAGCAGAGAAAGCCATGGCTGCAGCCTCTCTCTGGACAACACATCAGGAGGAGGAGTGGGAGGAGATTCTCCTGAGAGAATACACTGTCTGAATTGCAACTGAATCCTTTGTGCACAGAGGTACAAATATTTTCATACCTATGATGTAAAATTTACTTTACCTACAAAGAAATGTGCTGTTCAGAGAAGGCCTTTTCATCTCCTTCTATATGAAATTCATAACCAGCATGTCTCTCCATGCCATTCGTGAAATAATCAGACATAAGTATGAAAGTCAGAGCTTGTCATTACCTATATTGGAACTAGACCACTTATCTTGACAAGGCCAAAATATGGGACAAGGGCAGGAAAGAAAAATAATAATGCAGGAAGCGCTAATGTTTTCTGTAACTTTAGCCTCAAGAGTCAGCATTTCTGATATTGGTAGTTTACAAGAATAGACAATGACAGCAGCTACTTTTGATTCTGGTATGTCCTGAACAATTCCATTGAAGTAATTGGAGTCTTGCTTTTGCAAGATCAGAAACTCCAAAGATCTGCAAAGTGGAGTGTAATAGGGCGATGACTCACCCCTGTGGCACCTCCTACTGGTCGTCCAGGGAATTAGCTCACCAGCTCCAGAACACCCTCTGCAGGCTGATGTCCTGCTTGCTGCTGGCCCCATGTTCCTCCCGGACCCCAGTGCCCTTTTCCCTGGGGTGCTGCACCCCTGAAGTACCCCCACAGATCTCAGGGTCTCCCCTTCCCAGGGAACCCTCACCCCCTATCCCCACCTTGCCTCAGCCTATGAGCTACTGCCAGTCACCATCGAGCCCCCGTTCACTGGGGACGACTGCAGTCTGTATAAACCAGTCATCATAGGCAAGGAGGGTGGGCCTGCTGCCTCTGCCTACCCATGGGCTGCCCCCTGTAACTCCAGTACCCCTTTTTGGGCTATCTTCTTGGCCTTGCAGCCCAGGGTGTTTCCAGGCTGGAGCTCCCCCAGCTGCTCTACCCTTCCCCCCAGCCCTGCTCCACTCCAGGTACCCTGCTTAATCTCCCCAGCAGCCAGGCCTGTCTTCCTCTACAGCTAGAGGAGAATGTTTCTGACTGAACTCTAAACCAGTAGCCCTTTTATAAGGGCCAGCTGCCTCCTAACTGGGTCTGAACCCAGCTGTGGCTGCCTTCCCAATCAGCCTGGGGGCTCGCTTGCTCCTGCTAGAACCCTTTCCTGGGCTGTTTTAAGCCCCTTTTTAGCCAGAGCGGGGTAACCACCCCACTACATGGAGGCATGTTTGAATCTCTAATTATTGCTGATGCTTTTGAAGGATTTAAGGTCTGATCCAACCCCTGGTGAAACCGATGGGCATCTTTCCATTGATTTCCATGGGCTTTGGATCGGACCCTCTCAAAGGAATATTTGACATTGCTAACAACAGATATATAGGAAACATTTCTCTCTCTCTCTCTCTCTCTCTCTCTCTCTCACACACACACACACACACACACACACACACAAAAGCTCAGTGGTGGATGGAGGAAAGACAGCAAACACTGTAACCCTAGGGTGATAACTTGGCCTTGTTGAAATCAATGGCAAAACTCCCATTGACTTCGACAAAGCAAGAGTTTCACTTTAAGTGAAATAACCAGTAGCTATAAAATTCCTTAGTAGCTGTTTTCTAATTGCTCTTTCTGTAAAGGGTTAAAAAGTTTCACTGCTATGCACAGGTGAAAGGAACTGAGTGGGCACCTGGCCAAAAGAGCCAATGGGAAGGCTAGAACTTTTTAAAATTGAAAAAAAACTCTCCTTTTGTCTCTGTCTATCCTCTCGGGGAGAGGCAGACAGGATAGAGCTATGCTCTAGTCTAAAGAACCTTGGGCCAGGTATGAAAAAATAATCAGTATTATACCTAGAAACTATTCATGTAAAACCCCAGATAGGCAAGTAGATCAGGAAATCACTAGGGAGATGCAATTAGGTTTATCTCTTATTTCTTTATGGCTTGTGGATTCCTCTGTGCTAAACCCAGGTGCTTTTGTTTTGCTTGTTACCTTTAAGCTGGACCTCAAGAAAGCCACTGTTGGTGCTTAATTCTTGTAGCTGCTCTTTTAAAATCTAGCAATAGCCTGAGTTCCCAGATGTAGCTTTTCTTTTTTTTAATTAATAAATTTTACCTTTTTAAATAACAGAATTGGATTTTTGTGTCTTAAGAGGTTTGTGCCCATGTTGTTTAATTAGCTGGTGGCTAACAGTTGGGTGAAAGGGCTTGAGGGTACCCCACAGGAAGGAATTCCCCAGTGTGCCTTCCTGGGCTCTCAAAGGAGTTTTTGCACTTGGTTTATGGTAGCATCTACCCATCCAAGCTGTAACCTTGGGAGTTTAATACCAGCCTGGAGTGGCCAGTATTATTTTTTTGAATCCTTGCCAGACCCTACCTTCTGCTCTCAAAGTTCCAGAATGGGGAATTAGCCTCAACAGGCCCCAATTCTGGTTGCTGGGCACTTGAAATGAAGCCCTCAATATGTAAAGAAAGAAAGAATTGCCTATCTCTCCAGCACTCTTCATAGAAAGGACTCAAGATAATTTGGCATGCACAGAAGTCTCTTACAGCCATCTATAGTAATTCAAATAAGCTTCAGCCACAATGAGCATCTCTTAGTAAATCACTTTATACATGAATGCAGCCAGGCTGAAGTTGCATTTTACTTACATTTCCTTTTAATGTCATTAGAGATAGCGCAATGATGAAGTCAATGTTTTGACTCCACAGGGATCATAGCAAGATCTTATATGAAAATATATATAATTAAAAATGCTGGACAGCCAAATCTTTGATCATGTAATTGAGCTCTCAAAGCCATAAATTTCAGGTGCCACCTTTAACATTTCCAGCAGTTCATCTGAAAAAGAGACAGGATATTTATTTCTACCTTACTTTTCTCTTCGTTCACATAATAGAAATAATTGGAAAGCTACAGAGCGTAGACCACTAGTGATACAATAAATATTGCATAAAATAGCGTAGGTCTGTGGCAGGGGTGGAAGATAAATGCAGGTCCCAATAAATCTTAAGTTAGGCACAGCACTTGTTGGCCAATACTGCTTCCATGACTTGCAGTAGAACAACATTTCTGTATCCTGCACAGATGAATTTAGTAAGTGTTCTGAAAGTTATAGGCATAGGTAAGTATCTGAGTGAGAGCCTTTCCTTTTAATAATTGCTGGTGGTCCACTTACATTATGTATAGTATATTTTGCAGGCCAATATAAATTACCTTTGTTAATTGGTTATTAGGAATCTCCAGCTTCAAAGTTGACACTATGACATCCATAATATTTTCATAAACTGGGGGGGGGAGACTCATACAAGTTAGGTACTAATCACTCCTTCCTCAGCACTGAAGTATCTGCTAGACTTGGACCTTGTCGAGGTGGCCGACTGTATTAATTTAACACCCCCCCACACACAATATAAGAATACTTGGATTATTTGTCCAGATAATTAAAGCTGTTTACCTTGTGCCATGAAAGTCCAATTTAAATAGATTGTGAATCTTAGCCTAGGGAGTGTTCAAGATTTCTGCTGCTTGTTACCGGCACAAGATGCATTTTAATGCTAGCATACTTATTTCATCATTAGGAGCACACTGAAGTAGGTACAGAGATCCCTCTTGAAAAAGGTGATCATGCTGCAAATTGTGCTGCAGAAATACAGAAAGCTGTCAGCTATTTTATGAGCTTGCCCAGAGGCTAGAAATAAATTATGCTTTAAAGAAAGGTGCACCACTCACTGACCTTTATGTAGTCAATGGAAATCCATTAACAAAAATAAATATCCACGTTTACACCACTTAGCTGAAAGCCCAAATTAACCTCATTAGGGGCATCCAAGCACATTGTGTAGATCATGGTGATTTTTTTAATTCAGTACTGAGTAGGTCCCTATGTTCATTTTCAGTTTTCTGAGTGACAGGCATGCTGAAAAGCCTTAGCAATTCATTCAGTATGGAAGAAGAGCAAAACTCACCTCTTCCATGTAGCCATTTGGCTCGTACCAGTGCTGAACTGCAAGGCTACTCACTTTGCCACTCTATGGTCCTAATAAATACTTAGGCTGACCATATGTCCCGTTTTGAATGGGACAGTCCCATTTTTTACATATTTTCTGACCGTCCCGTCTTTTTAATAAAAATATCAAATTTGTCCCGTTTTTCATATAAATGGGACGCAGCTTATTTCAGGAACCCACGGCCGGGTCCCGCCTCCTCCCGCAGCCCTTCAGTCCCTTCCCCTCCCTGGCCTGCTCCCCCCTCCCCTCCGCCGCAGCCGCTGCAGAGCCCGCACGGCGCGACTGGCTGGGCCCCCCCCACATGTCGCGCGAGCCGGTTACAGCAGAGCCCGGCGCAACGGCAGAGTGGAGCTGCTGGCCGGGCAGGGGCTGCCTGCTGCCTCGCTCCCCCCCCCACGTGGAGGAAACACAGAGCCCAGCGTAGGTAGGGGCTGGGGAGGGGGGCTGCTGGCCAGGCAGGGGCTGCCTAGTGCCTCGCTCCCCCCGCAGAGCCCAGCGTAGGTGGTGGCTGGGGAGGGGGGCGCAGCGGCGGGGCCTGCAGGGGTGGGATGAGCTGGGGGGACATGGGGGAGGTGGGAGGCTGTGGGGGGGTGGGGCTGTGTTTTGAGGCCATTGGGGGGGTCTGCGGTGGTGTATTGGTTGCTAGTGGGGGGCTATGGGGAGAGGTTGTGTAGGGAAGGCTGTGGGGGTGTAAGGGGCTGGGGGGTTGGTAGTGGGATGGTGTTGGGGGGCCTGGAGGTGCTTATGTGAGGGTTGGGTATTGGTGACTTGATGGATATGGGGGGGGGGCGTTGTAGGGTTATATTTGGTGTCTGAAGGGAGTTATAACCCCGTCCCGTTTTTGCCATCCCAATATCCCGTTTTTGTCACAAGGAAATATGGTCAGCCTATAAATACTGGAACTTTGGGGGGCAATCAGGAAGCCGCCATCTGAGGGGCAGCAACTTTAGGGACATGCTGAATGGAGTGTGGGAAAGGTACAGCATTATTATGTTGTGGTGCAACTCAAAGCTGTGCTAGCTGCTTTACCAAAAGAGTAAGTGACACACCTCTGCTTTGAGCCCTGATCATCACCTTGCTGCTGAATTGCGCTCCTCCTAATCATTTGTTGTATCTAGCTGTGGTCTCTTATCTTAGGCCTTGGCTACACTTGCTTTGGGTTCAACCAGCCTTCGGAGAGCGCAGTAAAGAAAGCACCGCAGTCTGTCCACACTGCACAAGTGCACTGGCATGGCCACATTTGCGGCACTTGCAGCTGCACTGGGAGCGGTGCATTATGGGCAGCTATCCCAATATTCAAGTGGCTGCAACGTGCTTTTCAAATGAGGGAGGTGGAGTGGAGTGTGACAGGGAGTGTGTTGTGTGTATGTGGGCGGGGGGGGGAGAAAAGAGAGAGTTGGTTTTGGGGCACTGAGAGTGTGTCAGCATGCATTTAGATGGAACAGTGAGTTTTAGCAGATCATTACCTTTCCCATGATACCTTACAAGACACGCTTTATATGCAATATAAATGTATACAAATGATGAATATAAGATTTACAGGGTATTCCCCTGGGTATAGAAAATTATTATTTGTGACACTATCTCAACTAGAAATACCTTGCCTGATGCAGTCTAAGAGCTCATTAGCCTTTTCCCCCGCAGGTGCATCATATTGGCCACTCATAGTCGTCCTGTGAACAACCAGTACTAAGATAATGTTGATGTGGTGGCATTTGGAAAGGTTTTTTTAATGTTTGTGTTCATTTACTCTGCACATTGTTCGTATTTTAACAAAACTTTCCAGATAAATAATAAATCTACGTGATATTTAGTTGCATAAAAACTTGTTATGCACTAGATTTCAAATCTTCCATAATTTGGGAAATTGCACCTGGTTGAAAACTTTCCAGTTAATTTTTCCCCCTCACCCTATTGAAGATCCCTATATTGTTTAGCTGGCTGTAGATTTAATCAGGCATCTTGACCTGCATCTTCTCTGTCTTCCTGACAATTTGAAAAACCCCAGGGGTAAAAAACTCACACTATTAACAATAAATAAATAAATAAATAAATAAATAAATAAAATTAAATGTTAAACTGCCGCTAGTCAGCAGATCTTTCTGCTAAATGAGTCAGCAAAGTGGGGAGTGGAGGGGGCATATTTCTCTTTCCTGTCATATGCAGAACTGACTTCTCCGTTGCAATGAACCCTTGAAAAGGATAACATTTTTTAGTTAGAAGCATGAACATCTAAAACTAATCTGGATGGTTTAGAACACAGAAAGCTCATGCTTCAAAACTTTATAGTTAGTCTTTAAGGTGCCACAGGACTTTGTTAACACAGTTTAAACTTGGTTTCCACTTCAACATTTCTTGATACTTAACCATGAAATGTCACCCCACAACTGGAACGTTTGATTTTAAAATAAACAAAACCCAACAGCAACAAAAAGCAAGTGTAACATGTAATTGTAAATTCTTACTTTCCTTTTGTATTTGTACAGTTTAGTTAACATAAAATTAAGAATCAGAATGAACTTCTGCTACATCAAATATATTAATTACGGTAAGCTAAGGAGGTATCCTATCTATCCTCAAAAGACCATATGGCGAAGTAGTATGTAATTCCACATCACTGGCTTCCTGGCAATAATGGAGTCAGAATGAATAATGAATTAATTTTAAATCACATCTGTAAGGAAATGGATTGTACAGCATGTTTTTTGTGCCATACAATTCCTTCAGTTTTAAACTGTTAACACTTCACAATGAGAAGCATTAATGAGTTATTTCTTTTCACAGGGCTAAATTCTGTCCTTTGATACATTCATGTGGCTTCTGTTAAGTTCAGTGGGAGCTGAACTCAGAATTGGACTCACAGTATTTGAAAATGTTTAATATGCGAGCGTGAAATTCTGCCCCATCTCCTTTTTGAAACCTTATTTGAGTCACTAGAGTTGCCTGCCAGTCACAGAGGCAGAATTTGAGTCAACATTCCTAGTTAGCATCTGTTTTTACAAACACCAATAATTAAACATAAGACTTTTGATCAAGTTCAAACTATTGAACATTATAAAGAGGAAATATATATGTGGTTAGCATTTGTATTACACATGAACCTAGATGCCTCTTGTGAGACCAAGACCACCATGGGCTAAGTGTTTGCCATGTCCTTTTACTATGATTGGCCCATATAAGGGGATAAGAGCCTATTACTGCAACTAGCTAATGGAGTTTACTCCATTAGTTTGTGATAGAGGTCCATGATTTCAATGGTCAGGGTCCCACATTCAAACCCCATTGATGAGTCATAGAAATGGCAGCCTGATGCAGGACTTGAAGTCTGCTGTGCAAGGGATGAGCTTTTCCTAACAAGGCAAGTACATAGTCATACAATGAGGATAACATTTCATACTTCTGTGTTCAAGCCTAAAGTGAATTTTACCCCCAAAACAGCCACAATTGATCACTTTGACAAAGCAGGTCTGTCTGATCATATAGGCCAAGTAAGGGTGTCTGTGTCTGTGGGGTGCTCCCTCTGTTCTTCAGTAGAGGGCAGGGGAGGGATCATTGAGACCACTGGTTTCCCAGAGAGAGTCTATTATTGCCACTCATAAAATAAAGAATATACATTATATTGTTACATTACTTAGCATAGTGCTGGAGAATTGGAAGGCAACATGGTCCAGTGGTTAGAGCCAGGAGAATTTGAGTCTATTCCTGATTCTGCCACTGATTTACTGTGTGACCTTAGGCAAGTCCCTCCCAGCTCCAGGCCTCTATTTCTCCTCCCACTCTTGTCTATTTAGATGGCAAGCCTTTCAAGGTAGGGAGCCTCTCTAATTATGAATCTGTGCAGCACCTAGCGCAAGGGAGACCTGATCTGGGCTTAGGCCATGAGGCACTACAATGCTAGAACACAAAACTGTTTTAAATAAAGAATGGTTTGGTGACCGAGTGTGGAGTCGGGTGTGGACAGAGCACAGAGGGAGGAGAGAACCGGTGGGTTAAAAAAGTGCTTTCAATATGATTAGAAGCAATAACACTTCTACAGCAAAGTGCTGCTGCCATGGGATCCCCTTCGTGCTGATTAAAGCTGAAGCACGGGCCCATATTGTTGCTCTAGTCAACATAGCTGCTCTCAGTTATTACTAATCTTTCCATGGTTCCAGGAGTGCTGACACAAATCCAAAAGAAATATTTTTTAAAACGGCAGCCACACAGCTGCAGCCCAAGAAAAGATAAGGGTTATAAGCTAAGTCAGAAATGGTCAAGCCTCCAGCTTCACTGCTTACTGTAGGAAATCTGACTAACAGGAAAAGGTTTAAGCTGTATCTCATAGCAGTTGCAGCAACTGTAAACCCTGATAAATGTAAGTTAACCCTGCTTCTTACATTTCCAGTTACTGATCCTTTCGATGTATTTATTTAGCATGTGCATAGTCGTTTAGCCAGGCAATGCAATGGCATCTTCAGTGACATGATTCAGTTCTTCTAGGCCACTGCTGCACCTAGTCAGCAGGCATCCATTGACAACATGCGTCATAGTCTGTGTCGCGCCACCGCCGCACAAAGGGCTGTCACGAAGGGCCCAGCGATACTGGTTGGCTGCAGACACCTTGCCCAGTCCAGAACCTGTTCAACAGAGACCATTCATGACAAGGCAGATCAAAACCAGGTGGGCAGATCGTGGGGTCAGTGCCAAGGAACTGGTTGGGGATTATAACAGATATCCATTCCTCTCGTCAGAGTGTTTCCACCAGATTGGTGTATGACAATCGACTCCATACCAGTGCATAGTACTCCGCCATCGAAAATGATATGGCAAGAACTGATGTCCGCAGAGTTGGAGCACAGGCACCCCATGACGAACCATCCAGCTTGCTAAGGAGATTATTGCATGTCTTCTTCTGGTGGGCATGGTAACTCAATGTGTGGTCTAAGGTCACACCTAGGTAGACCGGTTCTACTTCATGCTTCACCTTCTGACCATTGAGATAAACATTCAGTTCTCGGGCTGTGCTTACAGTAGTCTCTATGTCATGGGTCCAGTTCTACGCATCTTACAACTCAATGTGGAAGACTTGTTGGCTGCCAAGTGTGATTTGCTTGTCGTTCTTGCTCATTGACATACTATGGGTATCATTTCAGATCAGAAGCTACCCAGAACCATTTACTGTAACAGAGCTGGAATGGACACTGGGTAGCATCAAGTGTGGAACAGCTGTGGGCTAGGACAACGTATCTCCAGAATTCCTGAAAAACCTTGGCCCCATGCTCGGCTTTGGCTTGTGAAATTCTTCACCAGGGTCATCAGTGAAGGCAGGCGACCGCAGATATGGTGCACCACAAAAGTCATTGACCTCCTAAAGCCTGGAAAGGATCCAAATCAATCATCAAGTTATCATCCCATATCATTACTGTCGGTGTGCTTCAAGGCACTGGAGTGCTTGGTCCCACACCGTACATTGCCTGACGTGGAGAGAATTTTGGGCCCTGACCAAGCCGGCTTTCGCCAAGGCCATAGTGCATGTGACCAAGTACTCACGTTGACCACATTGTTGAAAATGGCTTCCAGAGAAACTTGAAAACAGGGGCTGTTTTCATTGATCTAACAGTGGCGTATGATACGGTACGGCATACTGGCCTACTCATGAAGGTATCATAGTCCTGCTACCTTGGGTCACAGGTGTCATTTGAACTGTTCCTCTGCAATAGGCAGTTCAGAGTCCATATGGGGGAGAAGACAAGTGCTTGGAGACAACAGAGAAGTGGGTTATCCCAGGGCTCTGTGCTTTCTCCAACTCTGTTCAATCTTTCCATCAATGACTTTCCAACAACAGAGTCATGAAAGTTCATTTACACAGATGATAGTTGAAGTACCCAAGCCTGGATGTTTCACAAGCATGATGCCACTTGATGCCACTGGGCCATGGTAAAGTTAGCCGCAAGTGCACATTGAGGTTGTCAGTGACGACAGCGCTGGTGCTCGTGGAATTAGTCTCACGGGTTGGATCATTCCCTGACGTCTGTCAGGTACTGGCAGGTGGTGCAACGAGGACACTGGTTCATTGCCCTCAATGCATTACATAGAATAAGAAAAATGAAATTACACCAAACACTCTTGCCATTATTTTTCCACCAACTGCCAGAGCCTCACATGTTGTGTGGCAGAACGGTAGGACATCAGGGGGCAAAATACTTTCCCCCGCCCTTTGGTGTTACCGAGTTTCATAGCATTTGGCATCCTTAAGCAACAGCAAAAAACACTTTAGTCCTGGTGTTCCTCCCTTCCTAAATATTCCATAATTATGTTTTATGTATCTATACACCTAATTTCAAGATAAATGTCTGGGGCTTATGGGAAAAGTTATGAAATAGACCCACATCTCTGTTCTTATTACAGTAAGTATTCATTTTATGGTGAATTTAAGAAGCTTTGTGGTGCCTCATGGTTTTGATTACTGCTGTGTAAACAGATGAGAAAATTTAAGCTAGTCTGAGTCTGTAATATATCTGTTTGATCTTGAACATTCAACGTGCTGCAGCAAGTAAAGCAGACAAGGTGACATCAGTGCTGCAGTTAAAATATATTTTCCAAGTCTTCACTGTAAAAGGCACTACAATTCTCCATGTGGCTTCCCTACCTGGGGTGATTAAGGAAAGTAATTATTCCAATACTAATTACACACAGAGCTACTGTAAAAGATTACGTTTGCAAAGTTAATTCTACATTTTTTTAAATTGTAGAATGAAGGCTTCCATGATGTCTGGAGTGGCTCATAACCATGAGTGCCTACCTCAAAGAAGTCTGCCAAAAAAAACAGAGCAGACACTCCAAACTGGTGGTGGGTTCTATAATTCGATTTCACTGAGCCAGTAAAATGTGCTCTCCTGGATCAATACCAGTCTTACCATGGAGTCACAGACACTCCTCTTGAGGTCCCCAGTCTCTCTGGCTGCACAGGCAAACTGGAATTAGTGATAAATAGTCAAATATTCAAAAAACCCTAAACCCACTGTCACGGAGTGCTTGGGCAATGGTCTGGAACTTGCTCCCTATGAAGCCAGTTGGGACTCGAAGGGACAACATCCTCTCTCCGTACACAGCCTGTCTTCAAGGCTAGGAGTTTAGAGGTCCCGGTTTACATCTTCCTGGGTCTGACCTCAGAGCATTCAGCACCTTCTGCCCCTCCGTGCGCTTCCCCCAGTGAGCCCGCCCAGGAGGGGTTCTGAGGGAGCCCGTGGATTCTGCACCCCAATTCCACAGTCAGACGTGACTTTCAGCCAGCAAGTAAAACAGAGGTTTATTCGATGACCACTATCTGGTCTAACCCAGACCATACAGCGAGCGTGACCCCTCAGCTGGATCCATTTTGGGGGCCAGAGAGCAAGATAGCTCCTCTGCCTTCCCTGCCTGACTCCAGCTGGCTTCAAACCCCAAACTCGAACTCACTCTCTCCAGTCCCTCCTCCCCCCGGCTCAGCCAGGTCAGGTGACCTCCCTCCCCCACTTGGGGTCAGATTACAGCTTCAGGTATGGACACTTGCAGAGAAGCTCTGCTTTGCATCAGCTACACATCCTTATCCCTTCACATAGACGCTCAAGAAATGCATAGGGGAAACTGAGGCACACACACAGTATTCCTACTCCGTCACACCCACACAATATATTCAGGTTGCTTCCAGACCCAATAGACTATTCACTTACCCCAGTCAATTGGTAACCTAGATCTTACACGAAGGACAATACTTGTAACCAATCCTGTCAAACTATCTAAAGGTGTATTCACTAGGAAAAGATGGGAGTTGCCTAACCAAGTGTGGGGAGGTGGGAGGTTCAGTGCTAATAAGCCAATTCAATTAAGGTGGAAGTGGGCTATTCTCAACAGTTGACAAGAAGGGGTGGAAATCACTTTTGTAGTGCTATGAGGCCAATGTAATCAAGGTGACCCGTTTCAAACAGTTAACATGAAGGTGCGAGTATCCACAGGGAGAAATTAATTTTTGTAGTAATCCATCCACTTCCAGTCTTTATTCAGGCCTAATTTGATGATGTCCAGTTTGCTAATTAATTCCAGTTCAGCAGTTTCTTGTTGGAGTCTGTTTTTGAATTTTTTTTGTTGAAGTATTGCTACTTTTAAGAGTGTTATTGAGTGTCCAGGGAGATTGAAGTGTTCTCCGAGTGGTTTTTGAATGTTATAATTCTTGACATCTGATTTGTGTCCATTTTCTTTTGCGTAGAGACTGTCCGGTTTGGCCAATATACAAGGCAGAGGGACATTGCTGGCACATGATGGCATGTATCACATTGCTAAATGTGCAGGTAAACGAGACCCTTCTGGTGTAGCTGATGTGGTTAGGTCCTATAATGGTGTCCCTTGAATAGATATGTGGACAGAGTTGGCACTGGGGTTTGTTGCAGGGTTGGATTCCTGGGTTAGTGTTTTTGTTGTGTGGTGTTAGTTGCTGGTGAGTTGCTGGTTAGTTGCTGGTGAGTATTTGTTTCAGGTTGGGGGGCTATCTCTAAGTGAGGACTGGCTTGTCTCTCAAGGTCTTTAAGACTGAGGAGTCGTCCTTCAGGATAGGTTGTAGATCCTTGATAATGCACTGGAGAGGTTTGCGCTGTAGGTGATAGCTAGTGGCATTCTGTTACTTTCTTTGTTGGGCCTGTCCTGTAGTAGGTGACTGTCAGAGCCAGAAGGGTACCCAATCTGTTTCTTCACTTCACCTGGTGGGTACTATAGTTTTAAGAATGCTTGATAGAGATCCTGTAGGTGTTTAAGACCATAAGAAAGGCTGTACTGGGTCAGACCAAAGGTCCATCCAGCCCAGTATCCTGTCTACCGACAGTGGCCAATTCCAAGTGCCCCGGAGGGAGTGAATCTAACAGGTAATGATTAAGTGATCTCTCTCCTGCCATCCATCACCTCCCTCTGACAAACAGAGGCTAGGGACTCCATTCCTTACCCATCCTGGCTAATAGCCATTAATGGATTTAAACTCCATGAATTTATCCAGCTCTCTTTTAAACCCTATTATATTCCTAGCCTTCACAACCTCCTCAGGCAAGGAGTGCCACAGGTTGACTGTGTACTGTGGGGACCAGTAAGTTACTTTTCCTTATTCACTTTCTACACACCACTCATAATTTTATATACCTCTATCATATCCCCCCCTTACTCTCCTCTTTTCCAAACTGAAAAGTCCTAGCCTCTTTAATCTCCCCTTATATGGGACCTGTTCCAAACCCCTAATCACTTTAGTTGCCCTTCTCTAATGCCAGTATATCCTTTTTGAGATAAGGAGACCACATCTGTATGCAGTATTCAAGAGGAGGGCGCATCATGGATTTATATAAGGGTAATAAAATATTCTCTGTCTTATTTTCTGTCCCTTTTTTAATGATTCCTAACATCCTGTTGCAGCTGTGAGTGCACAGTACTCTTGCCAATCAGACTCCAGAGTCTCAAGTCAGATATACACACAAAATGAACACACCAGTAATGAAAACATTGGTTCAAGTGAATTGCTCTGCACCAAGTTGTAGGGATGGTCCTGCTCAGCTCCAAGCTGGGGCATGCTCATTGCAGATGGAACATTCAGTGAAAAGTTTTAAAAGGTCAGTTTGATCATAAAGAGACCAGTTGCAAATCCTTCACCACACAGGATAAAACCCTCTGAATTAAATTTCAGATTTATTTCTAATCTCCTGGCTGCCAAGCTGTTTTTCCTCACTGCTGCAGCCAGCCACCTTCAGAGAGTTTTCCCATCTTCTGTCTCCTGACTATAGTCATTTGATTACAACAGCTCAGCCAATGTCCAAGCTTTGCTCTTTCACTTCTTCGAATGACTGCATTTGCCATCCATCAGCCTCATGTAAATATCTGAGTCCTCACTGAGAGCAATGGGAGATTAGACTTCAGTGTCAGGAATGCAGGGTTTGGTTCATGGTGGCTCAAGGGACTGCACCTGCTGCCATCTACATGGTAAATTCTCTAGCCCATCACAAAGAGCATCCCTACATTCTGCAAGCTGATTATCTGCAACAACAGAAACCCTTTGTTAGGGCAGGAGAGTCTCTTCAATGTTGCACTCTTTCCACGGCTCCCAGAAGTTCACAGTGAAACCCAATGGGGCAGCCCCAAGGAGTTCCCTGCTCAGTCACTTGGCATCCACTAGCAGTTGTCTCTGGCAGTGGCATTGCAAAGGAATGTTGTTCTATGGCTTCCTGAATGGGAGGGAGTTTGCGCTGGTCATTTAAGGCCTAGCTTTCAGAGTCAGGCCTCCTGGGTTCTCTGACTTTTGAAGTGGGTGGGGGTGTAGTAGTTGGAGCTGGAGTGGTATCATTACCGTGTGTCAGTCCCACCTTGCAGCCAATCCCTTTCCATCTCTGAGCCCAGATAATGGAGATAATATTGACCCACACGAGAGAGGCTGGGAGCACAACATTCATGGTTACTCCTTGATTTTCGGTGAGAGAGGTTTATGCTCTTGGTGGTGAAGGGTCCAAATTCAGTCCCCATGGATGCCTGTGGTGTCTATGTGGCCATGGTTTTACTCACCTGTCATTGGAGGCTGTTTAACCCGTTCTTGGCCATATCTGCTGCTGGGCCTCTCTGACACTCAGTTTCTTTACACACATGATGATGACATGACAAGTTAATCTGCTCCCATCTGGTGTTCATTTCCAGGATGGATGGTGAGCCCTAGTCAGACCATAGAAAGACTGGATTGTCTCCTCCAGTGGACACCCTCATAAATAATGGTTTTCAAAAGATGCCTCAATCCCAGGCAAACAAAGCAGCTCAGCTGAGGCCAGGTTGGGTGAGCTTACTGAGGGGACAGGTACTAAGTGGTCAAGAGATTTCTCCATTGTTCTAAAGAGATTCTCATAGTAAAAAAAAGCTGATGGTGGGTACAACACAAGCACTACCCCTCAGCCCTTGAATGGCACCAAATCATAACTCTGTCCTTCTGGAGGGAGCAGAGCTGGAGAGAAGCAAACAGTGGAGAAATTGTATGAAACATTTGCAATGTCTACCTGTGAAGGTAGCTGAAACCTCCTCCAGGAAGCAGTATCCAGGACACCATGTCTGAGAATAAAATAAGGACATCACAATGAGAAATAGGTCTCTGTCCCAGGGCTAGAACAACCTTCTAGCCAAACTCTCTAGCAGGGACCCCTTACCTCCACAAGAGGTATGTGATCTTCCATCTAAGCTTCACAGAGACTCACACAGCTTGCTTTGACAGGAAGAAGCCACCCTTCCTCACTTATCCCTGAGCTGGGCCAGCTGTGTCCGTGTGGGAGGCTGGGACAGATTCCAGAGCCTGCAAAACAGGTGGGGAGGAACTCCCTGTTCATTTCACGCTCAGACCCCATAGAAGAATGGCCAAAGTGGACACAAGCAGGAGAGAATAAAGTGAGAATAAAGGCACAAAGGTGGGATACAGTTCACTTCCAAGTTCTCTACCAGGTTTCTGTGGGACCTCAGAATGCCCTCTCTTGGACAAAGGGAATGATTAAGGACAAACCCTTAACCACTCCCACTTTTAACAATCTGTCCCCACAGGAGAGAAGGGCTGATTCCCTGATAAGCCATGTGTTTTTCAGGGTATTCTTAAGAGGAAACCAGCAACTCTGCTCTGAAGAGCATTTCCTGGATCTCACAGGGATTACATGCTCTTGCTCCCAAAGTGGTTAGTGCTCAACTGAATCTGTCACCAGAAGAGGAAAGGCCCCAACATTGCATTGACTCTGACCAATGGTGGCTCAATGGGGCCCCAGTTTGGAGAATACAACAGAAAAGTGGATCTTCCTGTCTCACTTCCCAAGGTTAAGGTAAATCCCATCTCACTGCCCCTCCCCACTTTGCTCTCCTCCAAGATGCCTCAGGCTGGTGTGGGGCCACAGAGGACAGGGAATTGGGAAGCCACGTAGACAATCAAATACTTTCTAAACGTGGGTCAGGATTATACCACTTCAGAGATGGAATAAGTGAGGCACTTGGTGGGACAGTGACCTACCCAAAGTCATGCTACCAGTCAGCGGCAGGTCTCCAATACAACCCACTCCCTACTCTCACCACTGGACTCTGCTGTATAACCCCTCCTACCATCCTCTCCCATAGCCGTCCTAACACTGCTGTACTCAAATTAACCCCCCTCAGCCAGGAGAGAGGGACTGTTTCCACCCACTCTGCCAAAGGAGGGGAGCAGCCACGGGTGGGAGGTGACCTGGGAGTGGGATGAAAATGGCTCCTGGCTCTGGACCTGAGCAGCACCAGGGTTAGGGAGCAGGGCAGGAGGACCCTGGAGCCTGAGGTTGGACATGGAAGCTGCAAGCGAGGAAGGGGTGGGTGGGACTCAGCAGGTTTCCCTGTGCCACCTCTGGCAGAGCTGTACTGTCAGCCAGGCTTCCCTGCTCCGGGCACTATCTAGTGGGGCTCAGCAGGAGTACTAGCTGAAGTACCTTTCCCAGGGGCACCCCTGAAGCCACACTCAGCCTGGCAGAAAGGGGCAAAGATGGACTCAGGGTAGGGAAATTACATGGCAGGGGGCCAGGGCAGAAGCTGGGAGCAATGGCAGGGGTGATTATTGGGTTGCCCCTGCTTGCCCCCTCCCTTGTGCAAGCCCCTACTACAGGCACTTCCCAGTGCAGCCTGCAGGAGCCCACCCACAAGCTAGGTCAGCTTTCTCATCCCCTTCCAGCTTCCCCTGCCCATGTGCCTCAGAACTGCCTGGTCAGTCGCCATCACCCATCAGTCCTTGGCCTCCCAGGCTGCCAGTGATGGGGGCAACTCTTGGCGGTGGCTCGGGTGACAGAGAGGCCTGCAGAGGGCACGTAGAGGACTCTGCTGTCCTTCCCAAGAGCGATAACACGGTGTCCTAAGAACAGAAGTCCGTGATGAGGCAATGTTTGTCATTAATTAGCCTTGCTAAAGAGCTGGGTTGGAGCTGCTGCGGGGACAAGCTGGCTCCCTCCTGCTCATGGAGGTGAATTCATCTCCCTTCCCAGTAGTACCTGCTCTCACTCTCATCCCCCCACCAGTCTCCTTGCTGCCGGGCCAGCGAGTGGCAGTAGGATGGGAATGAGGCCTGGGCCTCGCCCCAATCTCCTGAGTCTAATACAGCTGCTTACCTTGTCCCCCATCAGCTGCTGGGCTTTCCCTAGGAGGGAGTATGCGAGGAGGAGCCCAGCCTGGCTGACATGCAGCGGCGGGTCGTGGATGGCCCGCACTGCCATCCGCAGGAAGAATCTTCTCTGCCCCTCAAAGAAGAACTTCCCAACGACCTAAAACCAACCGGAGGCTTGAGCAGATTGCCCAGAACCAGGCTCCAAATCCTGCACTAGAACGGAAATCTCTATCTAGTGGCTCCAGGAGGCAGCCACCCCCACTCCCATGCCCTGGCATAGTGTCCTTACCTCCCTCACCCTGGCTGTGTTCTTGTAGCCCAGGAGCCTGCTGTGTTGGTGCCAGTCCCAGACCCACAGGTCTTCGGTCTCATGAATGGTCAGGCCTGGGAAAGAGACACACACACACATTTGTCATTCTGGTTGCAGGGCTTGTGCCCTTCCAATCCCATTGGTGGCTGCACAGTGAGCGAAGTCCTTGCTGTGTGCCTGCCCCAACAGAATTGCAGGGGGGTGGCGTAGAACACAGAAAGGGATAGAGAGAGACTCGTCCTCCAGCCGGGGTCAGTCTGAGAGAAATTGCCTGGGGTCCCGGCCTCACTCTTCTAGCCGGTGCCAATTCCCAGCTGGGTTCCTTACCCCTCTGGTGAAGCAGCATCTGGTAGAGCATCCCTGGCCTTCTGGCTGATGTCCTTGGATGGGTCACTGAGGAACAGAGCCAGCTGTGCCACATAGTGACCCATCCTGGGGAATTCAGCTGAGTTCTAGTGGAAGGGAGAGGAGAGGGAACTCCATCCGTATTTTCCTGTCAGCTCCCAGAACTCTCCTTCCCCTCAGCCCCTCTGCAGGAGATGCCATAGGAGCTAGAGCTAGACCCTCAATTTTCTCTCCCTGCACTGGAGCCTGGAGCACAGAGATGCAGGCAGGGCCCTTCAGGAGGATTTGCTTCTCCAGGATGACAGGAAGGCATGAATCTGGAGCAGGGTCCCCTTAAAAGTGAGAGTCACCACTTAACCAGGACAAGAAGAACTTAACTCAAGCCAGGCTCATTCTCTGCTTTGACTCTTCCTCCCCAAGAGGAACACTCCTAACCCACAGCCCCTGCAGCAGCAGATCCTACAGCCCGTTGGAGCCAGCCCGCCTACGCCTGGAGTCAGGAACCTGGGGTCAAAGGCCACTTACGTCTGCAAGTATTTTAGAAGATCTAGAATGCTGGAGACAATCATGAGCTGCTCAGAGACAATTAATGGAGAAAAGCATCAAGGTTCATCAAACATATTGGTTATGACTTATTTGCTTGGTCTTAAAGGAGAACGACAAGGACCGGAGTCTCCTCCTTGTCAATAGTCCCCTGCTCAGCTAATCAGGGGTGGGTTCTCATCAAATAGCCCCCAAAATGGCCCAGGTGATCGTAAGAGATCACTCTGAGTATTAGTTCAGCCCCACCTCTTTGTGTGGGCCTCCCACAAAGACACAGAATTGGAGAGCAATTCCCCCCCCCCCCCACCCCCGCCCAGCTCCTGGTGGTGTGAGGAGAGCAGGGGAAAAAAGACAAAAGAAGCAAGAAAAGACTAGAAAGGAGCAAGGGATGAAGAAAAAGGGGAACCAAAAAAGAGAAACTACAATGTCACCAGTGATTCTAAGGGACAAGGATAAATAAAATTCTGCCACCTCAGTCAAGTGTTTTCCATGCCTAGTATTCAGCCTGCACCTGATGGATCAGATTGAGAGATTCCAAAACTCTCTGAGAGGCCCTTACCTTCTAAGAGGGACGTCTGTTTTCTAGTAAAATCAGGAAAAGGAAAGGAGAAAACTCGAAAGAGGGTCCCCCCTGGCGCTCACGTACGTGAACCCTAATACTCTCTCAGTCCTCAAAGAGAGACCTCTAGAAGGAGACTCGCTGAAGCAAAGCAGAGGGGTCTCTGAGGTTTCCCTGGCCCCTCGCCCCTGTCCTGCCTGGCTGATGTCAGCATCTCTCTTTGAGGTCACCACCTCCCCACCACCTTTGCCCAATAGGCTGAGGTCCTGCAAAAGGCCTTTGTTATGTCACTGCCAGACCCACCCCTCCCCTGCAGTGCTGATGTCCTGCTTCTGGCCAGCCACACTGGATGTTTGAGCTGCTCCCTGTGGATCTTAATGACGGTTTGTTCTAGGAAGCAGGCCAGCTCGACAGTAAAAGAAACTGATAAACTAAACAGTAAGAAGTCACTAGGACCAGATGGTATTCACCCAAGAGTTTTGAAGGAACTTAAATGTGAAATTGCAGGACACCCACTATCCTGACTATGTCACTCCAGCGGTGACTCAGGCAGCCATTCCATTCACTGATTTTATCAATACCACTCTGCAGTGGTGGAACCCAGGCCTGCTCTCTGCTCTGGCTTCCAGTCCAGGGTGCTATAGCAAGCAGTTAAGGCCTGTAACTGCATCTACCTTACTGCTCTCACCCCGGACTGCTTCCTACCCTATTTCTCCAAGCTTTGCATTCTCCAGCCTTCTTGTTTTTAGGACTGTTAGATCAACCCTTCCTCCTAGGCTCCTATTCCCTGACCCTTCCTTCTCCCATACCTCAGGGAGAGAGACTACAGGTTTCCTCCCTGCCACCTCCTATACTGTTGCCACAGCCTCCTGGCTTTATAAAAGCCCCGTCTGTTCCCTCAGAGGTGAGCTGTGTCCTAATTAGGGTCCTAATTTCAAGGCCAAGGTGGGGAGCACATCCCATCATAGATCTGCTGATGAAAGTATCATATAAGAGCTAGGTGGTATTAAATTATTAATTATTATTATTGGCACTCAGGACTTTTCAGGGTCTTATATAACATCTTTCATTCAAGGTGTATCCCAAATGTCTCATGATATTGTTAGAAAACTAGGGCTAGATTATGCCTGGCCCTTTTGTGAGTATCTGGGATTGTTTGGGGGTGGGGTATACAATGAGTCTTCCCTCCCCCCCCCCCCCCGGACTATGTGCAAGGACCCAGAACAACTGAAATACTCGTGTTCCCTGTTAGCATCCTTACAGAAGCAAACAATCCTAAAGAGATCTTGTACACTGTCCCCGTCACATTGGTCAACCAAGCTGCCAGAACACATAGTGTGTACACTCTTGAGAGTATTGTAAAGTTCCATGGTTATGGTCTCTCCATAATTTCCATGCCAAGTATGTTCAGAGTTAGAGGGCTGAGTTGTAGCCTGAACTGGGTCTTTTTGTGTGTGTGTGTGTTTGAATAATACCATTTTGTTTCTTTTGAGTATAATCTCCCCTCTACCCTTAAAGAATAGAACCCTGGGGGAGAAAAGCGCCGAGGGAAAGATTTGGTGGTGGTTGTTACTGAACCAGGCACCACATCGCACAACCGGCACCATATAACATTTACATTACACATCTTTTCATGTGAAATTTAGCAACTTTTACCTTTGTCTAAAGTTGGCTTTGAATGTTTGGATACTTAGAGGAAAACCTCTGGGAAAGGGGACTGAGATCCCAAAGAAATTGGACATCGGACCCCTTGAAAACTGAAAACACTGGAGTTTGCTTAGTTCACCAGTCAAATGTGGTGCCTTAAACAGCAGTGGTTGCCATTAAATAATTACCAACATTTGCCATGCCGCAGAATTGTGACACCACAATTGTTCAGGAGTCAGATGGGCAGAGAACAGCGTGGCACATGCTAACTGTTAGGTTAGACAGACACCTAGTTCTCACTGAGCAAAACAATGCAAGCAAAAGTTGAGTTGATCAAAATCTCAACTCTGGGACAAATACCAATCATGTAGGGGAGAAAAAAATCTTGATTCATATCACAACTGTGTTTTTCTGTTTATGATAAAAAATTATCCATAATGTCCTTGAATTCAGGAGGCCAATATCATGCCAGCTGTGTTGGCATGTTCAAAAATTCAGCTTTTAATACAGAATGATTTATCTTGGCTCTACTAGAGAAAATCTGATTGAATTCCAAAAATTACAAAAAAATTCTCTCTCCCCAAAGATTAAAATATTATAATAGTTCGTAAAAGAGAGTGAAATTACTTAATAGTGCTATTCAGTTTTAGACAGCTTTTAATTTAAAAAAACAGTTTAGAAATCTCTTGCTTTGAATGGAGGTAGTTTGCTAAGGCTGATTTGGCAGCAAAGTAACTCCAAAAATAGAGCACTGGATCAGCTCTCATCCAGAAGCAGCAAAATTTGCAGATGTTGCTTTTACAGATACCAACAGAATGTATATCTATGACCAGATGTGGTGACTCAGAGTTCTGTTTTATCATCACACTAATATATTCTGAGACTGGGTAGTCACAGCCTACCTTCTCTTATAGGCCCTGATTCATTAAGTCATTTAAGAACTTGCCTAATTTAAAATATGTGAATAGTCCAATTGGGATTGCTAATGTTCTTAAAACTAGGCACATGCTAAAATACTTTGCTGAATCGAGCAATAATGCATATAACAATGTGATCTGAATACGAGTCAACTGACTAACAAAATTCTCTTATCTACTGACTTGTCATGGAAACACAGGTTTCCCCCTCCTCTTTTATCTTTCTGTACTTGATTTTATGGGCTTATTTCCTTCTGATTTATTTCTTCCCTTAGGCTTTGGTTTGTCTGTTTCCTATTGTTATAATTCATCAAACATTTCACACATAATTACTTTCCAAACCAAGGCAATCAATCCAGAGCAACATACCTAAAATAAATTATAATCACATACCTTCCTGATATGTAATATTTGTGTGATTTACAAAATTATTTCCTGTGTGCATTTATTATGTTGACAAGCTATAAAAGGATATAAAGTTTAATTTAATAACAAAAAGATAGGAATCGGAAATAGTCATGTTGTCTCCTGTTATGTATAAATTATTTTGTTGTTGAACACAAAATGAAATAAAGTGAAATCAGTAAGTCATCTACATCATTTAAATCACCTTTTCCCCAACATTTATACAATGTAGGAATGCCCCATCTACCTTGTAGTAATAGATTTTCTGTTTGAGGCCTGCAAGCAAAAACCTTCACTGATAAAAACAATGCAAAGACTCAAGTTTGATTGAGCACAGGAAGTCGACAGACAATGTACCCCTTAAATCAATAGAATCTACAATGAGCAATTTGCTACAGTCTAGCAACAAGAGGCACAAGTCACTATGGTTGAGTACTAGAAGAATTCTCTTCCTTTTCCTGGTTTTCCCACTGTTCTTAATTTATTTTTCTTCATCTTCCCCTTGTCAAATCACAGACGAAGAGCAATTTACATTGACATAAAAGATAAAATATGAGAATATCATTTGTTTCTACTACAATACAAAATTACCAGGTAGGTGGAGAATTTCACTAAAATAGGCTAATATAGATGTGTGAAAAAAATCTATATTTAATTTTTTTCTATCCTAATTTTCTCCTTTCCCCAACATTTCTCCAGTCTGACTATGAGCACCTTAATTAAGTATTTATATTAGGATCATTGACGTGTTGCACAAGTGCTATTTCCAGTATTATCTTTAGCCAATGTGCTACAACAGGGGTGGGTTAACTAGGGCCCGCGGGCCACATCTGGCCCGTGGGACCGTCCTGTATGCCCCCCGCCAGGAGGCTGCCGCTGGCCTGGGAAGCTGCCCCCAGTCCTTCCCTGCCTTCTCCCCTCCCTCTCCTGCTTTCCCCTCTCCCCCAGAGCCAGGCCACCATGCGGGCAGCACTCTGGGGGGCTGCCTGCTCCCACGGGGCAGTGTGTTTGGATCCATGCAGAGCCAGATATGCTGCTGTGAGCAGCATGGTAAGAAGGCCGGGTCCAAGGGGTTGGATAAGGGGCAGAAGTTCCCGCGGGGCAGTCAGGGGAAAGGGAGCAGGGTGGGTTGGATAGGGGTGAGGTCCCAGGGTGGTGGTTAGGGGCAGGGGTCTCTGGAGGGGGCAGGTGGGGGGCGGGGTGTTGGATGTGGCATGCGAGTCCCAGGGGTCTGTTGCGGGCAGGGGGGATGGATGGGATTGGGACAATCAGGGGCCAGGGAGCAAAGGGGATTGGGGAGGGTCCTGGGAGGACAGTTAGGGTGCGGGGGGTCTCTGAAGGGGGCGGTCAGGGGACAAGGAGCAGGGGGGGTTGGATGGGTCAGGAGTTCTGAGGGGGCCAGGCTGTTTGGGGTGGCACAACCTTCCCTACCCGGCCCTCCATATAGTTTTATAACCCCGATGTGGCCCTTGGGCCAGAAAATTTGCCAACCCATGTGCTACACTGTTTAATCTTTTGCCCTTCTCTGGTCAAGGATCAAAAACCACTATGTGACTTAAGTGACCAACCCCCAATAGCAATAGAGTTCCAATTTCAGATAATAAATGCAGTACTTTGCCCAGATGATTCAGTAAATTAAAATAAATAATGCACACAGCTGGAAAAAAGCAGGACAGGCTTCTGGATAGCTCACAAACAGAAAAAGGGACTTGATTCACCTAATTGTTTATTGTCAATTGTCTAGAAGTTACCTATAGCACCTCACAGGACCATTATGACGATTAGTTAGTCAATGTTTGTAAAGTGCTTTGAAGATTAAGGCTTTAAGGCCTAGATCCTGATCCTCAAAGGTATTTGGGCACCTAACTCATTAATTTCAATAGGAGTTACCTCTGAGGATCTGGGCAAAGTATCAACTTCAGAAACTACTAACAATGTAGCTTTTTTGTGTTCTGTATTTAAAATCCAAAGAAAACAATTAGTAGACCCAGGCTAATAAAACCCATTTGGTTCTCATAGGAAATTTCACCTGAGAACTTGGAATCAGAGCCTTTCATGGGGAATCTGGATGGACCACTCCCTCACTCTGTTGCAGTGGAGTCACCATCCCAAAAGCATCACTTTAAAATCACTCATCCAGATGACATTGGATATTGTGAATTCCCTGCTTCTGTTTTCATGAGAACCGTAAACAATCTCTTGGTGCACTCTGGGAGAAAGCTCTTTTAAAATGGAAAATTAGCAAGACTGAACAAAGTGGTCACTGGATTCCCCCCCCCCCCCCCCATTTGGGAGTAGGCCACCCAATTAATCTTCTCAGGATAGGAGGCTGGAATGATTGGAATCTGAAGTTTTCAGTGCTCATCCAAATGGAACTCAGAATCCAAATCCTTTGAGGTTCCCCTATCATTAGTTATTAACCTGCACCAGAACAGCCCAAATGCACTGGATAAGGCAGAAGCAGTAAGGATCTGGTGTAATATTTCTAAATCATTACTAAATACTATGTGGTATTTTCCCTTTCTTTGCCAAATAAGGATTCTGTCAACCATTGTTTTACTATACATAGTACAGTTGAATATCTGAGAGTATTACATCCAGTAACCTACATTTCTCTGATTATATGGTTCATTAAACATTGGCAGTTACGTTAAGAACCATAGTTCTTGGTGCCATGGTAAGTCTGTTTGCATTAATTCTCCACACAATTCTTCCATCAGCTTTAGACTGATGGAAGGCAGTACCTGACTTAATGCCAGAAGAAACCCATGGTATACCCTCACTTTGCAGAGTGGAGACATATCAGTTGTTCAGCCTCTCTGAACAATGTAGACAGTCTATATATCAGAAGCTAATCACAGTATCCACTAGAGAAGTGGTAATTAGATACTAAAATAAGGGGTGCTTAGAAATACCAGCAATGGAGTCAGATCCAGCCTGGCTCTCAATGATGTAATACAGTAATTTGTATTCAATGTAATCATTTTATAGAAAAGATGAAAAAACTGACCTGACATTTTAATACTTACATTTAAACATGACATTAAGCTCACAAGTTCACACCTCAGCGAGGTGACCCTATCATGAGAGGGGTGAGTTCCCAGATATGCTGCTGTTATTCTTTGGTGGGAGGCTTTACTGCAAGGGTGGATTAATAGGACAGCAGCACTTCTGTATATATTGTGAGAGATGAAAAAAAGATGGACATTTGTTCAAAAGAGTCTATTCAGTAATTTGCAGAGTATTGTAAAATGCAACAAAAACGGCAGAAACCTTAAACTTACAGGTTTTGTGATTATTTATGTATTTAGTCATTTTCAATGCCCTGTTTTCTCTTGTCCCTGGAGGTTTTTGCTTTGCTTTGGTGATGCATCTACGAGCCCCTTTTTGCAAACTGTATGAATGTGGTATAAAAATCTACAGCAGTGAATTCCAAACTGTAGTCTGCCAGACTCTTCCCATTTAGTACACGGAGATGCAGGATAATGCTTGTTCTACTCCTTTGCGTGCAGCTCCGGCTAAAATGTGGCTGGAGTTCCCACTAGGTTCCACTGCTGAGGCTGCTCCATGAAAAGAGCTGCCTCCGTCCTTGCCCATCCCTGACCCAGAGGCCTCACCAGTAACAAGGAGTCGCCACTGGCATGGGACTAGCCCCCATCAAAGGATCAGCCACTACCATAGGTCCTGCCACCAGTGCCAACCAGGACTAGCTGCAATGAGATCCACCACGATCATGGACAACTCAATGCCATGGATCCACTGCATCTGCCATTGCTGTGGATCTACTGCTACATCACTGCAGAGCCAGGACCAATTGCCATTAGGATCAGCCACCCATAAGACCTGCCTCTGCAGCAGGACCCACCATTTAGGACCCATCACTGCCACAATGTGTTTCCCAATATTGCTGCTGTAGGGATAGGGGACAAGGGTATGTTGGGTGGGAAGGAGTCACTGAATAATAAAGGCAGGAAAACCTGATAACATTAGAGGGGAGTTTTTCATGACAATAGAAGTAGTTTCAGTGACATCTGGTAACAAACTAAGCAAGTGGTTGTATTCATTTCCATTATCAGACAAAACAGTATCAGGCTGAAAATGTGAAAGAGCAACTTGTTTCCTGAGTTAGGAGTAGCCCATGATTTGTCATTCTGCTTGATGCACCCGCTGATGTGAAACCTTCTCACCTACATAATATATGAATCTGATGGCAAAATTGAGGAAAACTTCCTTTTACATCAGTCCTTGCCAAATCACATTACTGCAAAGGAAATTTGTCAGATATTGGATGGATGCCCTGAGACGCCTTAGCCACAAAGTACATTGATGGATATTTGAAAACTGTTATCGATGCTTCTGTGAAGATAGTTACTATCAAAGTTAGTCCTGTGAATGATCCAATTTTTGCTGTGTTGTGTAATGAACTTGGCAGCTCCTCCTTCACGCTGAAGTTAATGGACCTTTAATTAAGGAAAGTAGTGACACACCTCTTTGAACTCTCTCCACAGTGCAAAACTTTGTTCCAGACCTCCTATCTGAGTTGTCTGCATGCTCTGATGACCTATCCTGGTTTGTACTGCTGACTTTCAGCTATTCTCTTCTGAGTGAATGAACTCAGCTGCATTCAGCTTGTGACAGTCAGTGTGCAGTGTACAGGATAAGGCTGAAGTGATCATTTACTTGGCAAGTAAACTAGTATAATCTTCACACGTTTCCTACTTGGATGGTTTCCTCACCATGCTAATGAACACCTTCCATTCAAACTGAACTTGATTCTCCTGGAAGGAGATCTCTGAATACATCCCCAAAGACCCATACAGTGAAAATTGCATTAGAAGGAAGGCGACCTCTTGGAATTTTCTGGCAGCAGATTCAACAACCAGCCCCTGAAAGAGTTTTGGCTGCAAGTATAGGAAGTATAAGCACTTCCAGTTGAATCTTTGAAATATTTGATGCCTTTCAGATCAACATGTGTGTGTGAGAAAGGATTTATCACTTAAGGCAACATTTGGAACCAGATTGCAAGCTGGTGGCATTTTGAGACTGATATCGGCCATGGTTTCCTCCAGCAACGAACCATACCTATTCCATTCAATAGAGTTAAAATACATTTTTATTCTTTATTCTTTTTTTCTGACATAATCAATTACAGTACTTGTCAAATGAATGAAATGCACTCATTAATACGAGCATGACAGGAGGTCGGAATAGGATGTGATCTATATATTGGCCCTCACTACTGGGAAGTTATCCACACTGTGAGACATTCTGGAATCCCCTGACCTAGGCAGATAGAAACTGTCTCAGCAACAGCCCTTAGGCCTGCCAGACTGGCCTGAGACAATGTGCATTGTGATGTCACAATTGTGCATTGTGATGTCACTAGGGTACATTGTGATTCCCAAGAAAACAAGACTTCTTTAAGACCTGCTAAAAATCTCAAATGGCCACTGAGAATGTTCAAAGTGATTATTCTAGAATTCTTCTTTGACTATATTTAATCTTTTCCCTCAAAACCAGACAGACATTCATCCTCAATCGGGCCTTCAAACTTCCAGACTTTTAATAACAGCACAGTTCAGCTAATCATTTTTAATTAATCTAGTGTATTTTACCTTCCTATGTGTCAAAATAGGTAGTATCTGAGACAGATAGATTTTTGGTGGATAGATTTTAGGTAAGGTAAAAAACTCACCCCTGCTCAGAAGGCTAACACAGGACTATGTGCCCACTTAAACTAAAAATTACTATTGGAGCAGAGTTAGGCCAACATTGGGCACTTTTGAAAATCCCTCTCAAGAGATCTGTTTTAAGCTTAGTTATGGGAAAAACCTGATTTTCTCTAACCCTGCCCAACATTCAAATGTCAAAATTAAGGTGTTTTGTTATTTATTATTTGTATTGCATTAGAACTCAGAACCCACAAAGTCTTCATCAGAGCCCCATTGTGGCTGGCACTGTACAAACACACAGGATGACATAGTCCTTGCCCCAAAGAACTTTTTCCATCTAACTCTGTTCCAACCACAGTCAAAGTATTTCCCCAGTGTGGCTGGCCATCATTTTGTCTGGCCTCTTTGCTGGTGATTGCCACAGTTCCATGGTAATTGCACTTGTATCCCCACTCCATGATCCACTCCAGAAGAGAGGATTCAGGACTCCACCCATCACCTGTGTCTGGGCAGGGAACTTTGTCCAACACCCTTCTGACTGGGGGTATTAAGCTTGCACAGCTCTGTACCTTACATTGTGATATCCCTACCAAGACAGTTTGACTAAAGGCCAGCATCTAGACTCTGCTTTGTCTGTGAGGGCTGAGACCAGTGTATTGGCTACTATTACACATTACCATGCAGCTCTTCCAAATCAAGTATATCTACTCTTAGGGTAAAAAAAATAGAGAAAACAAAAACATGCTTACTAAGAGTTTACCAAAATCACCCCCTGCTCCAGCATAAAGTTCTGGTTGGCGTCAGTCTTTCCAACCATCCACAACTGTTCAATTTCCCCTAGGACCTAAGCTCTGTTCAGTTTGTTGAATCAAAACTGTCCATTCAAGCTCAGCTTTTTATACCAAAAGCTCTTTGTTTGAATCTCTGGAAAAGTCCATTTGAACAAGTATATGCAGCCCCCCTACCCCAGTGGGTGGTAAGTCTCTGGAGCGGTTTACTCTCAGTGAGTTGCCTTAATCAATCCCCCCTCCCCTTTCCTGCTCCTCCTCCCCCCTCCCCCGCCCTCCACGCGCGCACACACAGTATTTTTAGTTCCTGGAGGAGCTGTGGTAACTCTTCCACGTGGAGTAGAATACAATCCTATGTAAACTATTTTTAAATTTAATACAATGGTACCCAAAGATATTGCATGGGGTTGCAATATCTGTCGTAGTTCCATCAGAGGTCAAAGGCGAACAACTCAAATGTTTAGCCAGCTTCCAATTGAAAGGCATTCCAATAGCCATTGAGCATCCAGTACCATCACCACTGCAACAAAAAAGCAACTTGAACTCCTGCTGCTGCCTAAGCCACTCCTGGCCCTTGTTGTATGTAAATAATGTTTCTTGAAGATAATCCAGATTGAATCAACATTCCAGAGCAGTGATTCTCAACCTGTGGCCCATGGGCCCCTTGCAGTCCAATCATCACACAGCTGTGGCCCATGTGACATCCTCAGGGCCATGTAGGTAGTATATGTATATATGTGGCCTACAATGGTAAATAGGTTGAGAACCACTGTGTGTCAACTCAAAGAGGGGGGGAGCGGCAGCAGTCAACTCACCACTGTGAAGACACTGCGGTATATCAATCTAAGTTTGCATATCTTAGATTCTCTTCCACCCCCAGTGTAGACTAGAGCTTAGATATTAAATGAAGGGCACAATAAAAAATTCAGGCATAAATAGATAGGCGTCTACTCCATCCTTTTCTAAATACCATTTTAATATTGGGACATTGGAACTTTTTTTACCTAGTCAGAGTGATCCTATTTGCACATGAAATAGCAACTCGCTTTCTAAATGTTTTTGTTGTATCTTCAGTGCTGCAAGTTATGCAGTAGGAATAGTTTTAAGAAATGATCACTGATACCATTCTCTTACACTTTACCCCCTGACATTTTGGATTTCACCAATTAATTTATAAAAATACTAAGGAGACATTGACATCTGAGTTGCACGTCAAATTCATATTGAACTGAGAGGTAAATATTGCTAGATTTGAAGCTCTTGTCAATATTGACCTTGTGGCAAAATAAATCTTAATGTCAATTTAAATATAGTCAATATATGTTTTTCAACATGCCTTTTACTGTTTTCTTTGTCCTAACATTGTATAAACATCTAATATTTCACCAGTAGCAACAATTTAAGTATCATAAATAACTATGTAATGTAAGGAAGATAATGCATCACTACCACCTCTAGAGGTCATACATTGTATGACACAATTCAATCTAATGCTTTTAGCCAGGTTTTCTCCATGCAGGGATTGAACCTGCCCTTCATTTATGTCAATGGCAGAGCTTTCATTGACTTCAGTGGTTCAGGATTAGGACATTAGAGCATTATATTTATCAAAATTGCAAAACAAAGAAATAATCCAGACAGCTCACAGTCCCAGAGCACCGTCTCACACTACAAGTGCAAGTACACAAACATAAAAATGCTTAGAAAGAAAGCGTAGAAAATAGTATACTCAAATTATATTTTTCAGCTTCTAAACTTAAATTATATTCATGTATGAGGTTTGAAAGACAAGATCCCTGGGCTCAAATTCTGGACAGAGTGGAGGTCTACTTTTTGCAAGGCTTATATCACCATTTGTAACTTGACTGGTGTTACCTCTTAGTCAAAATTCTAAATAGGAACAATCCCTATTAACCTTATTAATACCATTATCCTGAAACCATGCTCATCACAGTGGTAATCAAGCCATGTTCAGTGCATTAAGCACCATGAATGCTATCTGTCATATGTGGTACCTTTTCCCTGCTATTTTTTTTATACACACAAAACAACCATATTCATTTGCTGGGAAATATTTTTATTTTAAAGAAGTTTAAAAAGTAAGGTGTCCAAGAGAAATCAGTGTTTACATCTCTGCATATCATATTATAAATTACCTCTGCATCAGGAAGGCAAACTCCTCTTAAGGTAAAGTCTGCAGAAAATAAACAGACAAGCTCTTTCTTGTAAAGTGGGGAGGCTCAGAATTTCGTATTTCGCATCTTTCACATCAGAATTTTGTATCTTCGCAATTTAGGAGAGCAATACACAGTATATAAAACAATGTCTATTCAACTATCTATTCCCATCTTGCTCCAGATAGTCATTTATAAATATTAAGACTTTTCAGTGCAAGTAGATGGCGATTATTAAAACTGAGAATGGAAGAAAATGGAAGAAGGATGTAAATCAAACAGAAAGGAAAACAAAAATCTACAATTACTCCCACTTTCTATAGAGATGTCAGGCTGTAGTCAAGAATAACAGGGATCAAAAAACCTTCAAAGAAATATTAATACATAGTTGAGTTCTAATCTTATTGCAGCTTCAGTACCTGTTCCCTCTCTGGATACAATTTGTACAAATGTTAGTGTTCTCTAAACATCAAAAAATGTCTGTCACACCCTTGTAGCCTTGCTGAATATATCTACAGAGAAGATAAAATGTACAGCTTTTGCTTGGGTGAAACTTTTGTGCTTTTTAAGATGCAGAATTAAAAGTAAGCAGATGTTCACACATGACGAGCTGTGCTCCAAGATGTTATCCTTTTACTTGAAATACTCATTTTCACACAGCTATCCTTGGGGATACTTGGACCTAAGGAAGATTTACAAGGTAGGCAATATAATGATGGAAAAAACAGACCTTATCTGCCCCTCTAAGATGCTGAAAGCCTCTAAGAAGTAAAGTAAAATCATCCTATTCAGAATGCACTCCTTATTTATTCTGTTTGCTATTTTTAATCACAGTCATTTTATTTTGAAGAGTTCCTTTCCTTAAATTATCACTACTTAGTCTTACAAATGGCCAGCTTCTTTCTTAGATCCTAGTAATTTCCATAGAATTTAAACACCCCACAAAAGCCTTTCTTTCTTATTTCTGGTAGTTAATTCCTCTTTTTAAATCAAACACCTTCTAAATAAAATCTAGACTTTGGGTCACAGTATTGTTTAATTCAAACATTTACTTCTCTCCAATGAAGTACGTGTTGCAGTCTGAAGTACCAAACTGAGGATTCACTATCATGTTGGGCTGAGGAATAAAGTCTGAAAAATGATTGAAAATAAGAACTAGTAAATTTTGGCATGTTTCTTTTCCTCTTTCCACCATGGAAGTTGAATGGAAGTTGAGCACCTAACTCCCTTAAGCTCCTTTGGAAAATCTTAGCCTGTTAATACAGTCATTATGAGAAAAAATAGTAACTGCTTGATTCAATATATAACAATTTTAATTTAATCATAGTTAAAATTGTATTTAAGAATACTTTTCCTTTATGTATCTTATGTTTGGGGACCCTTTCAAGAAACTTTGACTTTAGTTATTTGGGCTATTTATAGTGCTAGTGTGGTAAAAATATCTGTATCAATCTATATATATAAAAGTCAAATGGTGTATGTGTGTATGTGTGCGTGCATGTATGTACGTTCCTTTACTCCTTCCACACCATTTGAGCTAGAGACTTGAAATTTGGTACAGTTAGAGGCCTTAGGGTCCTAATCAGGGTAATAGTCGAAAATTTTTCAAATCTCACCTCTGACGCCCACAGGGGTGAAATTCTTTAAAGCCTATTCACATCAGGTGGGCAGCAGGTTAACACCTGCTGTTCTCTGTGACATAGTTATGATGTAATAATACCCCCCTCCAACGGACCCCGCACTCGCTCAACTCTCTGACCCCACCCCCCCTCCAATGGCCCCAGCACTCGCTCAGCTCTCTCCTGCCTCCCCCCCTCCAACGGACCCCACACTCGCTCAGCTCTCTTCCCCCCCATCCAGGGCCCCCCACACTCGCTGAGCTCTCTCCTCCCTCAGGAAAGAATCGAAATTTTTTAAAATCTCCCCCCCCCTTCCCCCCCAACGGACCTTGCACTCACTCAGCTCTCTCGCTCCTCAGGTAAGAATCGAAAATTTTTAAAATCTCCCCCTCCTCCCCCCACTCCAACGCCCCCCACCCACTCGCTCAGCTCTCTCCCCCCTCCCACCCTCCAACAGACCCCACACTCGCTCAGCTCTCTTCGAGCAACGCTGGGTCCCCTTCCCTCCCTCCGACGGACCCGAGCAACGCCGGGTATTTCTGCTAGTAGCTTATAAATATGTTTTACCATACCATATTACAGACACAAAACCTGCTAAAAGAAAACTACTGACATTATAAAAATCAAGCATTCAAAGCAAAGGAAATGCCAGAATTAAGGGAAAAATAAGGTGTGATCATGTAATTGAAGACAGTATTATAATGCATAAGCACATGGGGACTGAACTAAGGTAACACAGGCAGTCTTAATTCTGGCACATCTTAACTTTTGACTGCTTGACTTTGCAACCTTAATGTTATTTTCATGTATTTTGCATGTGTGTGTGCGCGATTTCTTAGGTTTTCTTTTTTTAAAAAAACCCTAACTAAAACCACAAATTCCATCATATAACATCATACTGACACCAAAACTGGTCAGCAGCAGCCCTGGAACCTCTAGGTCTGCTACACAAACCTCTGCCAGTTGAGCTAACAGAATAACTGAGAGCAATAGTAGGTTGTTATCCTCTCCAAGGACCAGCACTAGATGGGGATAGGATACTTTGCCAGTGGGTTTCACAGATCTTTGCTGACAGCAGAGGAAAGGTGAGACTCGAGAATCTTGGATTCGATTCCAGCTCTGGATGGGACTGTGACCATTGCTCCTAAGCCTGACCACTTCTACCACATTCTTTGCAAACTGCTCCTTCCCCACCACAGGTTCCTTGTCCCCGTCTGTCTCCATTACTCAGGTGTCTCATATCAATCTCCTTGCACAGCAAGTCCTGCTCTCACCCCTCCAGATTCATCATCACAGTCTTCCCTCTCCCCAGTCAGTCTCCTTGCCCAGCGAGTCTGTTTTCATCCTCATCCAGTCAGTCTCTCTCCTACACCCTAGCCTCTAGTTGCACACGCCCCATTCCCACTGGCTCCCAGTCTCTCTCCCCAATCTCCTTGCTCAATCTCAATCTCTCCTCTTCTCTCCTCAGCCTGAATCATTGTCCCAGTTTTTCTGCTCAGCCAATCCAAGTTCTCCCCACTCATACTGGTTCCTCTTCAGAACTGTCTGTCCTCCTTCTCAACCCACTGGTTCTCAGTCCCAGTCTCCAACCCAGCTGCTCAACTGATCTCAGTCTCCATCCTCAGCCCCAAGTCTACTTGCCCAGAAACTCATATTTGACTTGACACCCAGTCCCATTTTCTTCCTCAACCAGACCCAGTCTCCTCCAACCCAACTCCCAGGTCCCGTTTCCCTTGCTCCCCAAGCTCCTTGCCCTAGTCTGCTCCCCTCCCACAGCCAAGGTCTTTACTCAAATCAGATATCTTCAACCTTCACACTGCCTGGGCCCAGCAGGTGGTCATTGAGAATACAGGAGAGACAGCCTCTTTGACCTCACTTCATGTGTCCAGACACAAGCCTTGAGCTGCAATTGCAGGGCATGTCCTACTCAGCTCCTCGGCTGGGCATGCCCAGTGAAGACTGAATCTTGGGGAATTTGCTAAAATATCAGAAGTCTACACTGCACATGTGTGAACTGAAATTTTTCAAAGGCTTATAATTTGGCCACAGTTGGGCAGATTTTTATGGGGATGGCAAATGGCCAATCCCTAATACAAAGGCCAGCTCCTGCCCAATGTTGAGTCTCTGCTCCAAATCATGGAGGGGTGGGGGACCAGAGCTTTTCAAAAGACAGGTCACCGGAATGTTTTATGTGCAAAACAATATTTTCTTTTCTCCCAGCTTTGTTCTCAGAAACAGATCTATTTTGGCTGAAGTCTTCCCCAAAATGTTCAGCCTGAGGCAGGTACCCAAGATGGAAAATTTCAGTTTAAACAGTTACAACAATTATAAACAACTGAAAACAGAATTTTATAATGAAAGGCGTGGAACTTGAAAATAGATCAGCCTTGCCTGTAACACCTATGTTATATGGTCTGTTTCAGACAAACTGAGTCCAAAATATTTTAGAACTAAATTGTGACAAGGCCTTGTAAGGAAACCAAGGCACAGACAGATTAAGTGCCCAATTCTGTCATACTTTACCCATGCTGGATTACTCTTGGTTACTACTTGTGGGTACAGTTTTGTGCTGTAACTAAGAGGCACAGTGCAGACCCTCAACCAAGGGCTGAAGAGTTGATGGCTTTAAGCCAATCTTGTGCCCTTCCAATTTTAGGCTGCACCATGTGCTGGTGACACCTCTGGCATAATCCAGACAGGCCTGGTATACTACCTACCTTCCTCCCCAGCTTCCTCACCTGCTATCCCTGCAGCATGTCAGCATTTGGTCCCACATCTTGCCATCCCAAAAAACCTCTCCTGCTGCTGACTCAGTCCTTGGAGAGGGGGCCAAGTAGACCAGTGCAAGCTGCCTTGCACAAAGCCTGAGGTAGTGTGAACTCTCCCCTGGCATGATCTAGGGTCCTATGGGCTCCTTTATGCTGCCACTGCAGCATATAAGGATCACAGCAGAGGAATGTGAATAAGTGTGGCAGAAACTAGGCCTAAGTGGCTTACCCAAAGTCAAGCAGGAAGTTGGTGACAAACATCAGGAGGAAAACTCTGATTTCCTAACTTCCAATACTCTGCCTCAATCATATTTGCTCACTTTTTAAATAGAGAAGTATGAGCTTCACAGTTAGATATGGGCAAACTATTCATAGCAAATAATGTATCCATCAAATATAGCCTTTTATTCTCTTTTGTGAATTAGCAATGATAGACTGATTTTTATGAATGTACTCGTTATTTGTAATTGTTCAAACAATTTATGTGAACATTTTTCAACCTTTGAGTGGTTTGTGAGCTACTTTTTATGCCTTGCTATGTCTTTGATTATTCGTTTTTAACATGTGATCAGTGACTATTGTTTCTGCTCCCTGATCAGATAAAAAACATCACTTCCAGCATGAATAGCAAATATCCATATTCACATGTGAATGCCCATGTTATATGACTAGTCACTGAAAGCATTAATTACATATCTATGAACATATATTTAATATAAGAGCCAAACTGGTTCAGTATATTTTCAGGACTGATTGTGGTATCTATTGGCTATGAATCTTACATTGGAAAAACAGATACTAGTAGCTGTCTGTCTTTTTCTAAATGGTAATTAATCTCCACTTGCAAATGATACATAAGAATACAAGAACTACTATGCTAGGTGAGATCGATGGTCCATCCAGCCGAGTATCCTGTCTTCTGACAGCGGCCAATGCCAGGTACTTCAGAGGGAATGAATAGAGATAATCCTCAAGTGACATTGTTACAGTTATTCTACATACACACTAAAAAACACACAATCTACTCCATGTTTGTTATTGTAACCCTTACTCAGGGTGGTGGGCACTGACTACAAAAGAACAACTCACATGACTAAGTGACAGTTGCTGGATGCTAACCACTAGTGAAAAAGCAGACCACTTATTTATATGGCTAGCTTCCAAAATATATGCATCTAACTTTGGGGGGAAAAATGGCCTTGTTAAAAATCTAGATTTTGGTGGAGTCCACACACACACACACACACACACACACACACACACACACACACAAATCTATGCAGAAATAAGCCATCTTCTAGCAGGTCCATCTTCCCATGCTCCAGCTTATACAATGGACCCAGACTTTAGCACTCATATTTAGAAGGTATTGCTTCTGGTCCAAGATTCTGGAGAAGTCATCACTGCATGCAAAGGTTTGGCTAACAAACACACATTTTTGCCTGCCTTTATAAGAAGTTTGTGTTCATTCCTCTGTCCTAAGATAGATGTTTGATATTTTTGAAATGTGAATGAATCAATTTTGCCTATGCCTGTCTTTAGCTGTATATTTTTCATACAGGTAAATGGCATAAAACAATATGATTTTTGAGGCAACAGTGAGTATAACATTTTTGTTTTCCTTGTGTTGGTGCCATTGGAAACATACTTGATTGTTGTAATGTTATGCAGTAGTTCTTGCAGTTTCAACTTCAGTAAGGATTTTTGTTTGTTTCGTTTTTCAAAAAAAATCCCTTTTCAAACTGATAAACAGGTAACTCTTGGTAAACATGTTTGTTAATTACAAAATAAGATTTACCTCATGGACTTGCCAGCAGTACCACTATAGCATGGTGAAGCAACAGCCACAAGCTTCTCGCTCCCCACATGAGTGTAGACATAGTGTCTAATAAGTATAACATAGCTCCTGTACATGAGTTTTTCTTAAGCCATCAGCTGGAATAATATAGCCCAAGTGGCAGGAAACAAGAGACTGGAGGAAAATATCAACTTTCTTTAAAAAAAAAAAAAAAAAAAAAAAAAAGAGAAGTTTCTAGTCTTCATGGCTGTGAAGAAAATTTTGAAAATATGAGGGAAGAATCGCTAAAGGCTCAGAAGCCAGATGGTCTAAAAAAAAAAAAAAAATCCAAAAACCCCTCAAATCTGTTTTTTATAACTCTTAATATAGTCACACTATTTTTTGAGACCTGACGTGGTTTTGGTTTTTTTTAAGCTGCTTGACATCAGCAATACTGTGTAAGAATTTGGGGGAAAATATTTTTTACATTTTTTACGGGATAACCAACCCTACAGGCTGGGCTTCATTCAATAAATACTTATTTCATAAGTATTGGGGAGGATTGTACTGTAATGTCATCACATTCTCAGCATTAAACTGAGAATTTATTCTGTATTTATATACACTTTAAAATAATTAACCACTAGTATCTATTACAAAATGTCATTATTAAAGCTTAATCTCTAATAAATCGTTAATACTAAACCTTACAAACATAAGTAATTGGAATTCTGCAGAGTTATTTTTATTAGGAAACAAAGGAAGCAGCTTGAAGCCAGGAGGACAGTCTGGACTAACAGCAGCCATAGAAAGTGAAATGAATCTATGCCCCGGGAGTCATCGTTCTGTACTCACTTCTCACTCTAGCATCTGAGCGCACAGAGCTTGGAAGGTAACATGGTCCAGGATGGAGACACAAGTTTGTACTACCTGGACTTCAAATTGGGGCAGAGAGCATCAATCTGTATATATAGGCACTGGTGAGTCAGTACATTGTGGAAGGTATGTGTGTAACTCCTATTAGGTGTGTCTTTTGGAGGATCATCCCTGGTATTCCCTAAGGTTTTAGACCCCTCCCTCATCTGGATAAAGGCATTGTTCTATTGAGAAGTGTGGCATCTGCCCATGAGGATTAATTTTTGCCTCCCCAGAAGCAGGGGTGTTTAGTCAGAGTCACATAACGGGATAACCAACCCTGGGGGAACCCTACAAGCCTGAAATTTGTTGGGGAAAAAAAGAAGAGGTGTTGCCCTCCTACACAGCCACCTTTATTTCTCTCTTCCCCCTTCTTTCTTTTGATTTATATGAGGCAGGACATGTGTTTTCAGCTCAGCTTTTCCCTCTCTTCAAACTCCCACTTCCCAAGGCAGCTACATAGGATAAAAGAAGTCTTAAAACAAACAGTAGAAAACTCAAGTTACTACAGATCCTTAAAACAATCAATTTAAAAATATTAGTACCTTTGTGTAACAGGGTCTCTGCAGGGCCCTCCTGGTCCCTGCCCCTGCTGGGCTGTGAAAGTCACACCAAGCCTTTGTTGCAGTGCTCACCTGGTGCTTTTATTTACAAGTAGTTTCCCACTACCTTTCCACCACACATATAGCCCCTTCTTACAGTCTACCAGCAAGAGAGAGGGAGCAAGCTATTTCTTCCCTGTATCCCCTTACTGCCTTTCCCTTAATGCAGCTTCCCTCTTTCCAGCTCCTCCCCTGGCTTCCTTCCCCTGAGCTTTTATCCAGCACAGCCTGAAGAGGCAGCAGCTGTTCCAGTTTCCCCAATCAGGGCCAGGTGATCTACTCAGCTTCCATTCACCTCCCTTAATTGGAGCTGGAGTGATAGAGGGTTGCCCAAGCAGTTTTCTGCTTAGCGCTCTGTCACACTTTGCCAGTAAAGAGTCCGGCAGACAGACACGCACATGTAGCTCCTCCCAAGCGAAATGCCTACCTTATCTCAGGGGACCCAGGGTGTTCAGCCTCTTCTAGATGAGCATGTCCAGAAATGTGGAATTCTGAAAAAGTTCCGGCATAGCAGGAAACAATAGTGTTGTGCCGGGTTCCCCACCCCCAGATGGCCCCCTCAAACATCCTCATGGAATTTACCTCCCTGTAATCCTCCAGCTCCTGGTTGGTCATCCTTCCTCTATCTCCCACATCTAAAATGATCTGTGGAGACCCTGTGGGAGAGGAGGCACTGGCATAGCCCCACTGCTGAGGACAGCTAGTTGGAAATTCTCCAACAGAACAGTTTTCTGTCAGAATGCCAATTAGCTGAAATGGAAAGGTTTTGATTTTGACAAAGGTCTGATGCAACACAGCTTGGTTTCCTGCCAGTTTGTCCACTTGGGTCCCCTGCAGCTTGCCTGATGGGCTGCTGGGGAGTCAGGGGTTCCAGGCTATAGACTGCTTCAAAGTCATTAACCCCAGGGCTTCCAGGGTTTGCACCTTTAAAACAGCCAGACAGAAAGACTGGTCCAGAATCATGGACTCCAGGACTTTACCGGTCATGGAGAAACTTTTGGTTCTAAAGAACAATGGAACGAAATTTTGAAATATCAAAATTGTCCATGAAATGGAATTACCTATATCTGCACAGCTCTATTGCTGAGCCATATGGAAGGGCCTGGTAGCAATAAGTAGGGACCACTCCAAACTTTGGATCCTATAAGAAAAAAAAGAAGATCCTGTGTAGAATATCAAGAAGTTACACTTAATGTGAAAATAAATGACACAGTATATGGGTGTTATGACAGTTAAAACAAACCACACAATAGCAATAACCTTCTTATCTCCACAAGCAATGCCATCCACAGGTATGCCACTGCGTGCCAAGCCCAGAGTTGATCAGGGAAGATGGCTGGTCAGCCGGCATGATGGTTTTGTGTGTGAAGAAGGAGTACGAGAGCGGGGATAGTATGATGATAAGAATGGGAAGGAGCAGGAAATGCTAAAGGAATAGCAACAAGAGGAGCATGCCATTCTGGAATTCCAGGAAAGTAGATCTGGAAAAGTCTTAAAATCATCAGCATCCTCTCACACAATTGCTATCAAGGTGTTACTCTGGATTATTATTATGCCTAATACAAAGGTACCTTGAGGCCCTAATCAAGGATAAGCCCTATTTTGCTAGACACTATGTACATATAAAGACACCTCCCTGCCCTAATGAGCTTACAGGATTTATATATATGACAGGTTGTTTTTAGATCTCCATTGCATGGATACCACTTATTCTTTGTGTCCTGACTTGCCAGAAAACAGCACAGACTCTGTTTTACAGCCTAGATTAAAGTATTTGAATATGAGCAGCAGGATTTTTTCTAGTTCTCTCCCCAATTAGTAAATCTTTGATTAGGTCACTATCAGTTGTCCTTCTTCTTTGGTCCCATCTTTGGATGCAATTGCAATGTGCATACACATTTGTAATGGTCCCTCTCTCTCCCGCTCGGAGGGAGACCAGTCAGGCTGGTCCGGTCTGGCCCAGATCAAAATCTGCCAGACAGCCCAGAGCCCTACAATAGGTCTGGGCGATTAATAGTCCTTGTCAGGCTTTAGCCTGGGCTTAGGTAGCTCGAGTAGTCAACCCCTTAAAGAGAGCTATCAGGACTGGCTTCGGCCTGAACAGACCTCAGGCAGCCAGTGAACAGTGCACTGGTGAGTTGGAGCCTCGACTTGAGTAGGCTCAAGTTGTCAGCAGGCAAACAGTCTGAAGTCTGGCTTTAGCCAGCAAACAAACGGTCTTTAAGGGTGATGGTAAGGGAAGCTCCTCCTCAGAGCTAGAGCTTCCTTGTACTGGGTAAGGGATCAGCCACCCTCGGGATGAGGTGGGAGGGAGACATGGGCCCACCCTACTCCACCGCGTCCCAGCCCAGGGCCCTGGCAGGGGCAGGATCGGCTGCCTCTGTGTCGGCGGGGATCCAGCCGCAACACGCTGACTGCGCCACCCCTAGATCTGCAGCTGGCTGCTGTGGTGCTGCCCCTGGACCACCTCCTGCCACCCTGGGGTTTGTTACCTCTAGCCGCCAGCCCTCTTCCGGCTCCTCGGGGTAGACAGCAGTGGGTCCTCTGGACCAGTCCTCATCGGCGCCTGTAGCTTGGGCTCCTCCCAGCGAGGGTTCCTCTTGGGGACGCAGATGAACCAGCAGAGCATCCTTCTCCTCCAGAGGCTCTCCCCAAACTGTGCTGTAGGGCCAACCTCTTATACGTCCATGCCCCAGTACTTCCGACGAGGGGGGCGGGGGTGATCTAGGCTCTGCCCTCCAAGGGGTGTGCAATGGTCCCTCGCTCTCCCGCTTGGAGGGAGACCACTCGGGCTCGCGACAGCATCCCTATGCCCAGGATCCAACCCAGAACCTCCTGCTTCTGGTGAGGAATCTATAATGTGTCTGTCTGGTGCAGCTGAGCAGTTCTCCAAAAAGGCCCCACCTCTTCCAAGTACTTTCGCTGATCACATACAGCTTTCATGATCACCTGGCAATAAGTCCTACACCAGTGACAGTCCAATACTTTACAACATTGCTGAGCTAGAAATTGAAGGTTCATATCCCCCAAAATTGTAGATTTCCAGCTTTCCATCATGCCATCCATCACTTGATTAAAGCCCGGGGTTGTCCTGAGATGTTGAACTTGAAAGTAGAGTTTATTTTAAATATATATATATATATTGTGTGTTTTTGGTTTGGTGGCTGACCCGAAACAAGATTTTTTCTAGCCAAACTGTTTTTCTTGCCTTTTTTAATATATCGTTCAACCCCAAACTGTTGTGTTTTTTGGGTGGGGTGGAGGGTGTGAATAAACTATTTGAAAATTGTTGTTTGCGCAGCTCTACTTGAAAGACATTACATTCTTATTTTGAATGGAATAGTATTTAAATGTAATAGTTTTAGGCTTAAATTTTCAAAGTGATGCCTCACACTCAAATGCCTTGCAGTGGTCTAATTTTTCAGGAAGTGCTGAGCGCCGGCCCACTAAAAGAAACTTTAGAGTAGGCAGAACATGGCTTTCCAAAATAAATCGGAAACAATTGTATTGATGTCCTTATTAGTGTCCTGGAAATAAAATGTTTCTTTCACGTTTCAAAGCAAATTGTATTTGTGAGTCTCTCTCATCTCTTTCATTCTCTCTAGACTAGGCAGCTTATTGAATAGTAACTCTAAATGCATCTGCCTTACACCTATTTACTTTCAACTGTGGTTTTCATGTTCACCATGTAAATCTAATGTATTTTGAATTATAGTGGTTGGGAATAATAATCTCTAGACTAGTTATGAAACTAACTTTTCTCAGTACCTCCATTCAACCCATTCACTATACTGTACTCATTTTGCAATACTAGCAATAACAGTATTTGAAGAGTTATGTACAGCCCAAATGCATGTTTATTAACGTTTCGGATGTGTCTTTGGCGGGTCTGATCATTCAAATATCCCTATGAAATGCTCAAAAATGATTCCCATTAACTGCCTTGCTATCTACTGGTGAGGACAGAATTGATCCTTACAGAATCCCTGCTGTTGACTGCAGCCCGCTGCTTGCTCATCATGACTCTTGGAGATGGTTTTCTTTTAATATACTCAAAGAATATATAAATGGAACTTTATGGATCGCTATTCCAATCCTGTTGCCTTGGAGTGAATGCCAACATAGCCTGACATTTATTTTTAAGCTTAGGAAATGAGTTTTAATAGCATAAACAAAATCCAAACAAGAATCTCAGGAACAAAATTTCTAAAATTCAGAAAAAAATCTTCAGTCATGGCCCCAATTAATCTTCTTTTCTTTTAAGAATATTAATCCAGTTTTCCAACCTCTTTACACAGCAAAATCCTCTTGTTGCCCTCTTCAGTATCCTTTCTATTTCTTTCTCTAATGCCTCTCCTAAGATGTGATGTCCAGAATTGTCTATAATAGGCTTGGTGTGGTCTCACCATTACATGGCCATTTTCATTCTTCTGATGTGAGTTCTACCCCTCTTTTTGAAAAATCCCACTGTATTTTTATTTGTTTGTTTTTAAACTGCACATGGTTAAGCTAAGTGTTTTTAAATTGTACTCATGTGACTCAGATAAGGGCAGCTGGATTTAAGGATGGGGTGCTGTGGTGACATGGGTTGGGGAGAGAATGTTGGAGATTGGACAAGGGTGACTAGACCAATGGGAAGCAGGGGACCCTCTGCCAATAGTAGTGGGATTAGAGGGAGTTCTGGGGCCATCAGCCAAGAGTGACACACATGCTGCCAGTGCACCTGGGTTCTGATTTGCATCAAGCAGTGGGATAGTTTAATAGAATCAGCAAGTAGGGGTTGGGAAATTCACCTAAAACCAAAAGTTTAACTTGGGTCACCAGAATGGAAAAAAGACTTGCTCACTAGTGTCTTATACCAGCTGGTCCATTTTTGAAAACCTTGAGGAAAATATGAATGTGCTCATTAAAGTACCCTCAAGCACTTTCAGTTCCCTAGAGCAGTATTTGCTGAATGAATCATTTTAGGCCTTACTGACCTTGGTTGGTAAGACTTCCTGGGTCATATTTTCACATGGATAAGCTATTCTTGAACAGTTTCTCCAATTTGTTGGACAAAAATAGGATTTTCTTTAGTAGCAGGCAGGCACTGTATGAGTTCTTATGCTACCAAGTTATTCTTCACCCAATATATTTATTGTAGTAGTTGGAAGAAAATATCACCTCCCATTAATTTTATAGTTCCCATATATTTCTCTTACAGTATCTCAAGATTGCAGTGGAACACAGGGTCTTTGCTCCCCTTCAATACTGTGCTAAAAAGCAAGAGGTAGTGTTTGTTCTTTCTCTGTAGTACTTTTCTCTTTTCCTACAGTACTTCTGTTTGTTGGGGACATTAAAATAATATCATTTTCACCTTATAGCTAAAGATCCTTTCACCAGCTTTGCAGGAGTTAAGCTCCACCTGTGACATACTGCATGAACAAACACAAAGCAGCAGTTTACAGACATCACAACTGGAAGTATCAGAAGTATCAGAAGCATCAGCAGTTTTTTGAGGCAGTTCTACAGTACAACCCATTTTCATGAATCAAAGCAGTTTTGATAACTCTGTGTGCACTAATCACTAGCAAGAGCTGCCTCTTTGGGGCAGAATATTATGCTAAAATGAGCATTACTACTTGCAAAATTATCTGTTATTTTTTTTAACAGAATCTCCTCAATGGGACTGTGTATGAAATATTAATGCAAAGATACAATCAGCCAAACCCAACCCATACATTGGCATTAACTTACAAATCAAAGTGAACCTGTGAAACTCTTAACCAGAGGATGTTGTGAAGGCTAAGGCTATAAAAGGGTTCAAGAGGAACTAGGTAAGTTAATGAAGGATAGATCCATCAGTGGCTATTAACCAGGGTGGGCAGGGATGCAAAACAATGCTCTGAAGTGTCCCTAGCTTCTCTTTGCCAGAAACTGGGGCGACAGGATGGAGATCTTGATGATTATCAGTTCTGTTCATTCCTTCTGAAGCACCTGGCACTGGCCACTGTCGGAAGACAGGATACTGGGCAAAATGGACCATTAGTCTGATCCAGTATAGCCGTTCTTATCTGTTGCAAATCATATAGTGCTCTGAGCATTTTTGTTACTTATGAAAACCTTAATGAAGTTTAAAAGAGCCATTTCTAATATCTTTCTTTAGAAGTTTATTAAGCTTTCTTTTTTAATAAATACATTCACTGATGATTAAAAGTACATGCAAAAGGATATATAATATATAATAAAATCAGGTAAATAAAGTAATACAGTCTAGGCAAACGAAAGACTAAAATGTTTGACTCTTCTATTAAAATACATATGGGGCCCAATTCTGATCCTCCTAAATTCAATGAAAGCAGAAGAAGGAAGAATAATTAGTTAGATTGAGCTATATGACTTTAATGTACACTGCCTTCTAAATCAAGGATTTTCTTTACAATATGAAAAGTATATAGGAGAGAGATTTAGTTCAGGATTTTCCGCTCATTATAGAAAATTTCCAACCTTTGCCTTGTCAGGATGGGAAGTGCTAGGTACACTTAGCCCACAATCTTACAAAGACATGTGCTTACTTCCCCCCCCCCCCCACCATACAATTGAAGCCAATGTGGCTACTCACAGTGAGTAAAGTTAAGCATGCACATAAATCTTTGTAAGATTGGGGCCTTCGTTATTTCCCCTATTCAAGAAATGATAATCTGGTAAATCACACCACTGTGAAGTTTTATTAAACATTCAGCAAAAAGATTTACCAGCCTAATTAGTTTTACCTCTGCCACTAGTGCTGCCTTTACAAAATGCAATACAATTTTTATTTCCCAGCTCTGAGCATTTGGCTATGATACATTAAGATAATATGATGAGTTATTTTTCTAGTTTGTTTTTCTTTCTTTAAACATTATTTCCTGCCTGGTTTTGTTTAATTTTACACTTGAGTGAGGTGTTTAAGCTAAAGCTGCAGAGGTAGTTTTTGAAATATATTTCCAGGTTCCCAAAAGCCAGGGCTTTCATGTTGAAAAACTGTTCCAGATATAACATAATTACCTGGAGTCAGGCTACAATTTATTTGAAAGATTAAGACCCACAACAGTCAACATCAGTGCTGGAAGTAGAACCTCAACAGTGATGAAAGGAGTACTTCTGTGAACATGTCAGAAAGGATGGTTTTATGGTTAATGGGACTCTGGCATTCCGGATTTCATTTGTGACTTTGTGACAGGGCTCCTCAGGCATGTAATACAAAGGTGTTCAGATTGGAATGTAGAAAGATAATTAAGAATCCAAAGATTGCCTTAAGTAAAGCTTTTTTTTTTTTTTTTTTTAAAAATAGCTACTAAGTGCCCATGCTAACTGGCCCATTGGGTCAAACACAAGCTCACTGATGGCTGTGTCTGTGCAAGGATAGATAAATGAGTGCCTGCCTCACATAGCAGATGTGGACTGTGTAATGGTCCCAGGGAGCCCTGGCCACAGTGTCTTATATTACAACCTCCAGCAGGCACTATTTCAGCAGAAAGGAAATGCAAATGTTACTGATATTAGAATGCAGACTCAGTGACTGTGGGGGTATTGGTGATCAAAATGGCCTGTTAGCTTGATATAATGGCCAGGCAAAATAGTAACTGTAAAGACTGGAACTCACAGAATCAGAAAGTGCCAAAGCTTAAATGGGTAGATGCACTCCAGACATAACAGATTACTCTAGGAGAAGGGTTTTTCCACCCATGGCCATCTCATTATTATATGGAAATTAGTCATTTCCTTATATGTTAATGAAATTTTCACTTTCAGGGCATAGGAAAAAGGCTATTCATTTTCAGAAATGTACTTGGAATACAAAACCTTACTTTTCATGGCTGACACCGCTGGTGCAAACTATTCTGGATAGGAACATGTCCATGGAGATGATTTGGACAGTGGAGTATCACCGGGGTTGAGTATCTCAATAAAGGATGAAAGAAGAAGGGCATCGAAACAGAAGGTGAGATTGATGCACTCATGGATGCTCGTCCAGTGAAGGCAGAACTATTTGAAGAAGAAACTAGCTCAGATGCAAGTACTGCAATCTGTGTTTCAATGCAGTTATGCTGCTGGACAATCTGTCAGGCAAACTGAGGGCATCTATGACTGCGAGCTGTGAAACAGACCACACTGCCAACAAGGTCATCATAGAGAGTATCTCAAGGGTGTTGATTTGCCCCTTCGCTTGTTTTCCAAGACTTCTTATCAGCAGATGCTTGGCTGTTCCTAGCGTTCCCAGATCTCCTGCTTCTCCCAGCCAACAGTTCATGCTAGCCCTTCATTGTTACAGCCACCATTGCATTGTTACCTACTAGCCCTCCATGGTTCATAGGTTCTACACAGGGAGTTAAGCTCTTTCATGTTTAATCACGTTGTGCTGCACATGGTTTTTCTTTTTCTCAGATAGCCTCTAAGCTGTTTCCAATTCCAGTTCAGCAAACATGACTGCTTGACAATCATGCTAGAAAATGTTATAATATAGACCAGGCCTCCGTGGCCATGGGGCCAGTGCTTGTAACCAGCACAGGAATCATAACACTCTCTCCAGAGGCAGGCTTAGGTTGTAGTGGCCTGATATGTCACAACAGACTGTTCCTCAAAGGAGAAAACCTTGGAGTATGGGTTGGGTTCTGCATTAATGGGTAGTTGACTCTGGGAAGCAATTCTGGCATTAGGGCCATATAAAAAAGAAGTAGTTTCTCCCACGAAGGAAAAAGACACATGAGGTAACTCACAGACAGGCAATGCCCCATTCCATGGCCTTGCATTGTTATACAGAACCTGGATGAGAAGGGCCAAGGGTTGGCTCAAGTCCATTGGCACTGAGGCAGTCTCTGACTCAGAGGTGTCTCTGAACTCTTCTATTGTTGATTCACCATTGAAAGGCAGGCTGACTCAGAGTTAGGAGCCCAGGTCAACAAGAACTAAGACTGGGTGCATCTTCAGTGCACCAAAATAATCTCAGAAGCTGCCAGAGCTAGCAGATGAGGCCACTAGTGGGAGAGAAGGTAAGATGGAGGGACCCTTGCATACAGCCAGAATTTGAGGTGTCTGATGGAAACCCCCCCACAATGATTAGTTGAAGTATTAGGACAGCATTATACTATTGCATAAGTATGCAACACTAAATAATATATATGTTCTGTTCAGATATTTTTGTTCTGTGCTTCACACTTCCACTTCACTTACTCCTCTAAATAATATTTTGCTTGACACTGTGGTTCAATCATTTTGAAAGCAGGATGTGAAAGCCAATGCACAATGAGCCAGTGATCAGTACCGGGAATAATTTGTTCTGTTGTAAAGAAGTTGGCAATCTTTGTATTTTTGGTAATATTTATTAATCACATTTAGGACATAACATAATAAAGAAGATACAAAGAAGCACATATAGATAATAAAGCTCTCGATTTATTTTAATATATATTTCTGAGCTATTTTGTAGAAGGATAAAAATATTACATTTGGTTTTGTCTTTGTGAAATTGTTCATTGGCCCAAAGTTGTCAAGGTCAATGAAAATTGTGCCCAAATTTGTGATTAGAAAGCAAGAAGAAAAGGACAGAAAAAATGTGAGTTAATTTGAGAACCCACATATGAAGGAATTGATGATGGAAGAGTTGGGGATGCATGAAATAAGAAGTGGCATATTAACTGGAAGGAAATCACATTGGTTTGGAATCATTGGTAATAATGACCCAGATCTCAATTATACTGATCTCAATTATACTGGAATTAGTGGTGTTACTTCAGGCTTATACCATTACAACAGAGGTCAGAATCCTGCCCACTATATGCCAATTAACCCTTTCACTACATCATTAAAATGTAATATGCAAATTACATCTCTCACAGAAAGTAAGTAAAGATTAAAATGCTGCGCAACTATATTGTTTTGCCATATCTTGAACTTAGGCCAAGGAGTGCTTGGGGAAGCTTAGGGATGGGAAGGAGGAATGGAAGAAGGTAGCAGGGCATGCAAAAATGGCTTTAAGGAGTCTTTAAATCACCTTTAATCCACTTCTGGATACAACAGATCCAGAAAGCATACACAGAAGGGTGACATCTTATTCCCTTCCAAAAACACAATGACAGGGACAGGGAGCCAAAAAGAAGCAACAATAAAAAAAGAGAACAGAGAGCTGCAGACAGAGAATAGAAAGAAGAAACATCATGGATAGGCAAAACACTTTCTCCCCTATGGCACCTTCCATAAATAAAACCAAAAAGGAATTTAAAAAATAGGTAGATATTATACATATACACATACTGAGCTCTAGTTACATTTTCCTGTGCAGTTATTTTTATTCTATACCAGTGTTTTGTTTCAGTTAGGCTCCTCTTTTGTTCCTTTTCTACTATTTTCTATCCTTTTTTCTCTTTCCAATTCTCACTCCTTCTCTCTTCAGTTGTCTTCCTTGTTGTCATATTCTCTTTTCTGTATTCATCCTTTTTTCCCCTCTCTTTCTCCCAGCTCCAGATGAGGTTGCCCCTGGACACCTGGTCAGGGTCACTTTTTTTCTCCTGTGCTCAGATCTAAATGCCTCCCTGAAATACACACTTTCTTGTCCTTCCTCACCTCAGATCTCAGGCAGTGGCCTTTTCTCCTCCTCTGTCCTCCTACTTTCAGAATCCCTCTTCCCCCTCAAAGCCCCAGTTTGTATTCTAGAAGTCCCAGCCTCACAACTGGAATTTCTTTTCTCCTAAGTCTCCCTCAAAGGGTAGGAATTTAAAAGCATAAGAGTTTAGAAAAAAAAGGAGCAATGCATCCTCTTCCCCAAGAAACTCCTCTGATATTTTTCTACTACACCACACCATCATGTATTCTCTCTCTCACACACTACATATATGTAATAGTAATTGTGTGTGTGTGTGAGAGAAAGAGAGAGAGAGAGAGAGAAATTTCCCATGTTTTGCCATTCTATCTTACTGACATGGTCCTGCCAATAAAATCCTATGCCACTTGTTATGAGCTACTGTGCATGTCTTTCAAAATCAACCAATCTTATTCTTATTGTCCAAAATGTATCTGCTATAAGTACTTGAGATGAGTTGTAATCTCTACCTTACTGTATATGATAGGGAAGACAGACCTGACAAATGAAAAGAGGGCTTAGACTTTTTTCTGAGAAATGAAGAATACTGATTGACAGCTAAATGAGAAATCCATTCTACTCTCCTTTTAAAGTGGATGAACTTGCCGGGAATCTTCTTGGTTGGATAAGAATTATCAATAATTCTGAACATATAACTTATCAAAGTTTAATAAATAAACTAATCGTAAGGGGGAAGGGTTAATGCTAATCTGATGTAGTGGAAGGTTCTCAAAGAGGTCAGCATTTTGTGTAGTGGTAAGTGCTAAACTAAGAATCATGATAGGTGATTATTAAAATTAAAATCTTAAAAAATGCTAAGTGAAATGTCATTTGGAGAACTTCTTGATTGTCTTCTGAAGGAGGCACATTTTATAGCAAGAAATAAGTCACTTTACTTAACTATTGCAAAGTTTGTGACATAGCTGTTCAAATGCAAGAAATGGTCAAAACTGAGGTGATATGGCCACTGGATAGGCCACTCACTCCTGGCCTATGTGACATCCTTGGAAGGACACAGTGGGAAGATTTGTATTGCTAGTGCATAATATCATTGTTTGCAATTCACTGAAAAATCTCAGTTAGTCATCTGGACAAAAAAAACATATTTACTACATTATTCTAACAAAAAGAAAAAAGGAAAAATCTCAATTAGAAAAGTGTCCAAAGTAAAATGTCATATCTTTACACTCTCAAACCTGAGAAAATTTGAAATCTGGAGCTCAGGCCTAACTTCGTGCCTCTGTCTCTAATATCATATTAAATATTTGTTTTATAGTAGAGTGTTACAAGGCAGAATCTTATAACATGTGAGCTAATATAACTGGGAAAGAAATACAAAAACCAGATATTCAGTATACAGGGGGACACCTGGAAAATAGTAATGCCAAAAGAGACCTACTAGTCAGGATGATGGTAAGCAGCAAATTAAATATGAGCTTGCCATGCATTCTCGCTGCTAGAAAAGCCAATAAGATAACATGGACAAGCAATCTATAGGGTACTGGTATGACAATCTGAAGAATATACCCCTGACTTCTGGGCACCTCTAAGTCAATATATGTTAACAAATTAGAAAGATTTTAATATAAAGCAAGAAACCAACAGAAATATAAGGGCTGGAGGGACTAATTTTTTAACAAAGATTCAGTAGTAAGTGCAAGAGATGAGATTTAAATGCGTGGTTTACTTGATTCAGTGCACCGTTCCATAGGCTATTTAACAGGATTGCTTTCTCTGCCCTAAGATCCATCTTGGTAAAAGTTAAGTTCTCCTCTGCTAGTGAACAACGTGAAATGGCTGGTGAACAGTACACTCAGAACACACATTGTTTCCCACCTACATGAGGCAGGTTGTGATCCTGAGATGCATGCTCTGGGATGAGAGAAGCACTGAGGATCAATAGGCAACCCTCTGGCACCACAATACTCCAGTGGATTACACATGGATGCAAGGAAATAATCCTTTTCAGAGGCAGCAGAGACAGGCTCACGGGGATCTGGGAAGAATGTAGCATTTGAGGCAGGTGGGTTTTGAGAACCAGCACACAAAGAAACTGTGCATCTCACCAAACACAGTTGGAGCAGCCTGTTAGCGTGAGCCATGTGGTATCCACTGTTTTGGCTAAAGTGGGCAACACAGAGGATCCCTTAACAAGATGCACCATGGAACTTGATGATGGCCAGAAGGCAGGTTCTATGTATGAGGATGCTTAACGCTCTTTTGGACAAACTAGAGACCACCCTATTGTTATTGCTACTGTTAAATCATAAGGCACTTGTGACCTTTACACCCAGCCCCAGTAAATTATCCTTTTTCTTTGAGTCATTCATCTAAGTATTTAGGTGAGAGAACCTATAAGCCTAGCAGCTGAAGGTCCTTCAGTTTCTGTTGACGGGTCATGGTCTACCTGGGTGCTACTGTGTATGTTAAGAGGTATGATGCCACTACTTGATCACTTGATGGGAAAGACTGCCTAGGAAGGAGTACTTTGGAAAGGGATCTGGGAGTCATAGTAGATCACAAGCTAAATATGAGTCAACTGTGTATCGCTGTTGCAAAAAAAGCAAACATCATTCTGGGATGTATTAGCAGGAGTATTGTAAGCAAGACACGAGAAGTAATTCTTCCGCTCTACTCCGCGCTGATTAGGCCTCAACTGGAGTATTGTGTACAGTTCTGGGTGCCACATTTCAGGAATGATTTGGAGAAATTGGAGAAAGTCCAGAGAAGAGCGACAAAAATTATTAAAGGTCTAGAAAACATGACCTATGAGGGAAGATTTTTAAAAAATGGGTCTGGAAAAGGAAAGACTGAGGGGGGACGTGATAACAGTTTTCAAGAACATAAAAGGTTTACAAGGAGGAGGGAGAAAAATTGTTCTTCTTGTCCTCTGAGGAGGTTTTCCATTTAAGAGGAGTTTGGACAAACACCTGTCAGGGATGGTCTAGAACTCTAGATAATACTTAGACCTGTGTTGAGTTCAAGCTTGACTGCTCCACCTGGGTACTGAGCAAAGGGCTTGCCTGCCATTGTGCACCCTAGTGTGGCTTACTGCTATATTAACTCAAATTTGTCTGTAGTCAGTGCCCATAGTAAAACTGTTTCTGAGTCTATCGCAATGTTTATAATTTTTCTGAAAAAAGAGCATTGAATGTCACACCTCTATTAGTATTTCGCTAGATATTTAAAATTCTTATCAGCTGCATCAACCTGAAATAAAATAGCACTCACACTTCATCCAACTTCATTCGTTATTGATTGTTTAACATTTTAAAGACAAGTAGGCTAATATAACTTAAACATTTCAAAAGAAGCCTGTTAACAAATGTATAAAGCAAATAATAAAAATCTTAATATTACTGTTCAATGCATGGTTTCACTTTACTTTTGTTTTGAGATTTTCTTAATTACAAAAACGTATGCTTCTATTGCATGTTTCCCAGATTCTATTTTGGAATTCTAACAAAGCTTATTTCACAAAGCCACCAAAGCATTGTCATTTAAAGGCTCGTGTTTTATAATAGTAGGGGGAAAAAACAAGAGCACACACACACTAAAATAGCGTTAAACTATTTTTAAAAGGTAAAAATATTCTGTGCTGAAGAATCCTCAAGTGCTGTTTGCAATTATAGGGCCATTTCTTAAATGGCTTGGAGTGAAGAAAGAGAGGTTTGTGACTGTGAGAGACTTCACCAGCATCCTGAATGTATTGATGTGTTATTTATTATTTTGCAATCATCTTGATATTGGAGAGCCTTCACCATTTTTGTGTCAATGCTGCATGATGAGGGCTGGTGTCCTGACATGTAGAGAATAGTTCTCATGAATGTCCATAATCAGTATAATTGTGTGTCAACTTTCCTTATGCCTGGGCATGACCCAGAGGCTTTCACTGTACCAGATGGACAGCACAAATACCCGAATGAAGAGCTTAGTGTATCTGTGCGTACCTATCATATATGGATGGGATCATTTTAAATATTTCAATTAGTCTGAGATAATATTCCCATTACAGAAATGTACCTAAGGGCAAGGACATTAACATGCTAACTGATGTCAACAACAAAACAGCATTACTACCTACTTCCACAGAGACAGAGAGATTGTCCGCATGTTCTTTCAGACACCGTCATATCTCAATACCATATCTCAATACCATATCCAGACACAGACACAACTATATGATACAGATGGCACCTTTTGATTTCATTCTTATTCAGCAATTTCTTACTGGTAGGAGTCTCACATTCATGTCACCCTGACTGCAATGTTGTCTCATGGGAATGACATTGAGGGGAAGCTGAGAAACAAGTGATTCAACTGACATCCTCACTTTGGATTGGAGGAGAGGAGCAAGTTTTTCTTTCATTGACACAGAGTGCATCTATACTTAAAACACTACGGCAGCTTAGCTGCGCTGCTGCAGCAGCACTGCTCTAGCACTACATTAACAGAAGGGATTCTCCCATCCGCTTACTTAATCCACATCCCCAGGAGGCAGTAGGTAGATCGACAGAAGAATTCTTCCATCAACCTAGTACTGTATACACTTGGGTTTAGATGGGCTTAACTATGTTGCTCAGGGGTGTGGATTTTTTTTTCTCTTAATTTTCTTGTGTAGACCAGGCTTCAGGAAAATAAAAGGAGTCTCATGGGCAGAAGTTTGTACCTCCGAACCCCACATTGGAGAGAAGGAAGCCACTTTTCAACTTAGTGACTGACCCCACTCACACGTACCATTTGGACAGCTGGGGTTTAGGAGTTCCAATAAGCCTCTCCACTAGAAACAGGAGCCCTTTTTTAACAATGGAGATGAAAGAATCCACCACAGCTTCCTGTTCTCAAAACTCTGGGATCGCTTCTTTCTTTCTTTCTTTCTTTCTTTCTTTCTTTCTTTCTTTCTTTCTTTCTTTCTTTCTTTCTTTCTTTCTTTCTTTCTTTCTTTCTTTCTTTCAGAAGATACTCAGATAAGAGAACATCTGTCAAGGCTTTAGTGGGAACACACATGGAAGTTACTCCAGTCCTGTAACAGTTAAGCACCAGCAGGAAGAAGAGGCCTGCAGAGAAGATAGGATGTTCTGATGCATGGGAGGCAGAGATAATTTGCCTTATTTATATGAGTTCTTCTGCAGTTATTTTTATTTTGCCTTTCAAAATGGACACAGCTATCACCTAAGTAGACTGCTTTGCTGTCAGTAGGTGTGGTCTCATGTGCCCTAAAAGGCTATATGAGTATTTTCTTCTGGATAGTCTTAAATGACAATCCAAGGAAAGCGAGGAATACTTGTAGCACCTTACAGACTAGCTAGTTTATTTCAGCATAAGCTTTCGTGAGCTATACTGTTTGCCCTGTAGTACATTCAAAACAACAGAATATAGTGCTTGGAGGTTGATTCTGTCTATGCCAGGTCTGATGTTCTATCTTGCTCATGTGGATAACGTTTTCTTACTACACTTGGATTCTGAGCAATTTGCACAATTATCTATAATAGATGTATCTTGTCTTGTGTAAATGCCATGGGATTTCTACAAGGGCTCTTTTCTGATAAAAAACAAAACCAAAACAACCTAATCTTAACCCATGTCATGAATTTTCCCCCCATTTAAATGTATGTGCAGACCTGAAAACTGTCTCTATGCCAGCATGCAAACTACTCGAATGCCAAGTTATCCCTGTAAATCAGAAGGCAAATGTGCAGACTGTGTGACACAAAAATGGAAATGTGCATTTTTAAAAGCTATGCTGGCATTTAAGTATTTTGTATTTAGGTATGAATAAATACTACCAATTCATGTGCTTTTTATCACCCAACTATCAAACTATCCATCAAAGCTTTTCCAGAGTACAGTAGTTGAATTAAAAATAATAGATCTATGCATCTTTATTGAAGTCAATGAGATTGCACAGCTGTAATTGACAGTAAAAATTGCCTGATGTTACTGGGTGGCTAAGGGAATTGATACTGGTGAGAACCTTGTCTTGTGTGTAGTTGGACCTATTTTACAGCAAATTGTCATTTGTACAGCAGTGTAATATAAATGGAAAAACATTCAAATAAAAGAGCTAGGGAAATTTCAAATGGATAAATTACATATTCTGATATAAATGTCCTTGAGATTTAATTTAAACTAAAGTGGAGATTTTGTTTAATTTTTGTCCATTTATTTATTGCAGACAAGAGGCAGGAGAATTTATTTGATATGCTGGCTTTCATTTTTGTGGTTATGCATACATTTTTATGTTTGGTTTCAAAAATACAGACCTAGGCCCCAATCCTGAAAATAGGCTAGTCTATAGGAGTTTTTGTTGTTGTTGTTAAGAATTGGGCCATACTGTGTAAGAGGATATTATTTAAAAACATATCAAAACAGGAGGTGATCTTCCCCTGTATCTTGTGAGAGATGGGGAGCAAGCCTAGAAAGATAACCTCTCCTCTCTCACTTTATTCTTACTCTTATATGAGACATGTAGGGATCTATTTCTTTCTCCAGATCCATTGCTTCTGGAGGGATTATTAAGGAGCACCTGTTTCAGTGGAGGAGGTGGTTTCAGATACAAGATAATGAAATTGCTTTTTGGTTTTGCATATGTCTTTGTTTTATGTTATTTGATTAATGTTTGATCAACTTATTGCATTAACTGAATTACTGAAATACAGTACTATTGAAATAGTTTACTATACTTCCTTAGACCATTTTACTTATTGAAGCAGAGCTTTACACTATTCACAGATTCCACTTCTGATTGTTTCACTTCTGATTGTTTCAGTGTTCCACTTCTGATTGTTTCACTTCTGGTTGTTTCAGTGTTGAAGTGGACCAAATTACAACCCATGGATTTTACCTACATTGGCCTGCAGCTGCCCTCATCTTTTAAGGGGCACTTTCAACATACAAATCCTAAATTGTAAACAAAGAAGTGACTTACTAAGGACAACAACACTTTAGATTGCTATAAATAAAAGATGTTTTAAATGCCAATTTTGTTGTCCTTACTTGTGTTCTTTGATTGCCTTTTGGACTTCTCTCCGTTTAGACATTGAAAATGATTTCAGGTGAGGAATATTTATCTTTTTGAAAACATCTCTTCACTGGGTTTTTGTTTTTTTTAATTCCAGAAATATGTCTGGCGCTGGTAGGTTTTATAAAAGCTTGTATTCAGAACAATTCAATCTTGGCTTTATTTTGTCAGTGGCCTACTGTGATGGCATTTCTCACAAATGAATTGTGTCAAATAGCTTCTATGTGGTTCAAGAAGGCACTTCAGTTGCTGAAACCTACTCTTGGGCCATGCTTCTGTATTAAAGATAAAGTTGAATGCAGTTTGCTACTATTAATGGAAATAAGTACATGTTGTCAATGCAATCAGTGACATTACGCAAAGTTTGGGTGCTACTGACATACAGCATATTCCTAATAAAATGTCACTTGTCAAGCCCTCAGTATGCTGCACTGGCCTCCTTTGCTTTCCCAGAACTACACTTGTAAATCTGTTTACCCCAGTGATGCTGTGTAATGATTCCACATAGCAAAAAGGGTTCTGTGGTGACAATGAGTACAAGGGGAGCTTGGATTTCAAATCAAGATGCCTTAAAGGAACATTCAGATCCCATAAATGCTAAGATTGGCACTTAGGCACATACATTTCTTCTCACGTGTCAGGGATCACCACAGCTAGAGATGGGACATTGGACGGGAGGACCAGGGTTCTGAGGTGGCTCCAGGCATTTTCTCTCTCACATGCTTGGCTGGCTTATTCTTGCTAACATGCTCAGGGTCTAACTGATTGTCATATGTGCAGTTGGGAAGGAATTTTTCCTCAGTTGAGATGGACAGTGACCTTGGGTGTTCTTTGCCTTCCTCTGCAATGTGTGAGCACAGGTCACTCGCCAGGATTCTCTGGGTGTATCACAATCATTTCCCTGCCATTGTAGGGGGCCTCAGGCTCTGCTGCACCTTGGTGCCTCCTGTTCTCTGCCTGTGGCACATAGTAATTTAGTCTCCTGTGGGCTATTTAGTCTAATTTTGGTTGTTGGGTTGATTGTGCAGGTGCTGATGGCGGTGGTGATATACTGGAGGTCAGTCTAGATAATCTATTGGTCCCTTCTGGCCTAAAACTTGTGGCTCAACAACTTTCCATTTCACAGGCCCGGTTGTCCTCTCACCCCCAGTAATTCAGCAGTGACTCTAGGGAAACAAGCAAAGTGACACCTGCTCAGTGCCCCCATGCCTGATACCTGGATGTACCAGTAACCCCCCCATTTCTGAAACTGGTACCACCCTCGGGCTAGGTTTCCTTGGATCAGCCTCCACCTTGCAAAGCAAAGCGCTGGTGTTTCGGAGGCTGTGTCATCACCCCCTGGTCCCTCAGCCCCCAAAGCAAGGGGGCTTCCCTTGTCCTGTGTAAGGGCCTGCAGGGCTGCCTGAGCCTGAAACCAACGGCATGAAGACGAGACTGGGTCCCGCTCATGTCCCCTTCCCTGCAGCTCTCCTCACCCTATCACCCCTTCTCTCCCCCTCCCCTTCCATCCGTTCCATTGCCCCCTCCCCGCTCGCCAGCCAGTGCCGGGCCCCGCAGCTCCACCCCGGCGGGGCAGAGCAACGCCCCCTCCCCCCGCCGTGGTTCCACGCAGCCCGCCTCAGCCAGGGGCCGGGGCCGGGGCCGCCCGCGAAGCTCGGGCCAGCTCAGCAGCGGCGGCCGAGCCCGGGCGAGGAGCGAGCGAGCAAGCGCGCCGGAGCGCGGGCGCGCGGGCGCGGGAGGGGGGCAGGCGAGAGCGGCAGCAGGAGGAGCAGCAGCGGGGCTGCAAAGCCACAGAGCCCGGGGAGCGCAGCAGCAGCAGCAGCAGCAGCGGCGGCAGGGATATAAGCCACCACGAGCCGCCTTAACGCCGCCCCGCAAAGCCGCCCGGGAAGTACACCCAGGAGCACCCACCCAGCAAGAGAAATCAACAAGCAAGCGCCCACCGCGCCAGGAGCCTGCCCCCCAACAAAACCTCAGCAGCGGCGCTCGAGCTCGGTTTTGCATCTGATTGTTTTTTTTTCTTCGCACCCCTCCTCCCCCTTGGGGATCTCCCTTTTCCTGCCGGACTGACTCGCACCCTCTCGATAATTTCTCTCCCCTTCGTTGTTTTTTTCTTCTACTCTTCTCCCTGCTTCCAAACCCCGTGTCTGTGTGTTTTAATAACATCACAACCTCTGCTTAAAACCAACCAACCAACCAAAACCCTTCCTCCTCTGACCCCATCCAACACCCCTTGTTAAGGTGAGTTGTGTCTTTTCATCACTTTTTCCCCCCTTGTGTGTTATTTCCCCCACCCCGCACCCGGGCAGCTATAGGGAGAAGGCGAGGTGGATTTCAGGGAGATCCCAGCATGTTTGCAACGCCTTTATTTTCCCTTCTGCAGCCTCAGCATCATTCCGCCTTGCTCCTTCATCCCAAGGATGTAGCCAGCTGATGAAAGTGGGGAGCTACTCTTCCTTAGCCCAGCATGCTTGGGAGCAACTGCACCAGCGGCAGCACAAAGCTTCCCCCTCTCGCCCCCACCACCCCTCACCTTTTCTGTTTGTTTGGTTCTTTTTGCTTGGTTTCTGTTTTTAAGCAGTTCTCAGGGGACTTGCAAAGAATTGCATGTGAGGAGAGGGAGAGCGAGCGTATCTGTGTGCTGGGAGGGTGCATTTGTACTTGTGTTTATGGGATGAGCGATAAAGCTTCCAAACAACTACGGTATATATAGGGAGACGGGGACAGCAGAGATTGTTCATGGAGAAATTGATCAGGGCTGCAGGCAGGCTGCACAGCTCTTGAAGTGTTCCCTCCTTGTGCTCCAGGACACCTCCCCTTAAATCATAACTGGCACCTTAATAGTGATGGCTCCCACTGTTCGGCTGGCGTCTCAGTAGAATAGCGAAGAGAGGGAAAAAACTTTAGTGCTACCTTATTGTTAGTGTTTCTTTTGTTCTAGCCGTGCAAGATTTGAATCCTGCAGGGACGAATGGTGAAAATAGCACTGCAATCCAGACTAAATGGATCGTTGGGTGTCACATGCTCGTTTTCAGTAACAAAACAGATACAGAGAGCTATTACTTTAGTCAGCTATTAGAAGTATTGCAGACGGGTTTACTTTCCAAATGCGAAGTTGTATTAGACTGTTTTCTTCAGCTGTTCAGCTGGCTGTTCCTATAAGAGCATTGAAAACAGACACTTATTTCTGCAGTAAAACAGCCGATCTGAAATGTCTTGGAAAACGACTTCGGTTTTTTTTTGTTGTTTTTTTAGCAGTTATCAAGTAATATATCTGTCCCAAGGAATTTTTACAGTTTTTGTGTGCCTTCAGCTATTTTACCTAGGTGTTTGAATTGGAGTAATATATACTTTAGCTGCATGTTGATAAGGCATTAAATCATAACTTGCAGCGATGCTCTTTGTAAGGTGCCATTCAAAACAAAGCAAAATAACAACCCCCCTGCTCTTCTCCATAGACTTTTCACAGTGGTGTTTGTATAAAATATAGCATGCAGTTTCCTTAAAGAACTGGTAACATCTTTATAAAAAAAACTCAGGGCATATCGTGATAAACAGTTTCAAGTATCCATAGTTCAAATAGTGTTTTATTAAATTTTCTGATGTGTAAAACTATGAATTTGTGTAGAACATCCAATAGCTCTGCCTTACATTAAAATGCATTTTGTTTGGACATTTTAAAAACATGATGAATTATTTTTACATCTCAAAGTTTAGACGTGAACTAAAAAGATTGCTGCTACCTGTAGTTAGAGGCCTTCATAGCATGAATTTTTATAATGAGTGCAATACTTCTTGTTTTGTTGGCAGTACAATACATTTATAGTACCTGTCAAATACATATAATTTTAAAATAACCTATCTTTCCACATTCTATATATGGATGATGTTCAGCAAAAATAATCAGTCATGGAAGTATTTTTGTTATGCTAATAAGATGACATCTTTGATCATTTCTTTCTCTTGTTAGCCTAATTAAAATAGTTTACACAAGTTTGCTTTGTGGTCTTCTGCCACAAATGTCAAGTTGTAGTGAGGATAGCGATAGTGTATGGACATGTCTTTGATTGATTGTGCCATTTTTAATGTCCATGATAGTGTGGGGAAAAGTAAAATACTTAAGTGCTTTGTATAGGAGGTATTCAACAGTCTGAGAATCAGAGGAAAAACAGACAAGTGCATAAAGCACATAATATTAGAAGTATACATGGAAGCTTGTAAACAGCTGTGTTGTTAAACTCCGATTATTGTTTAAACACAAGATTTATGTTGAATCTGTATTCAATATCATACAAGTTTTAGTTTAGTAGATTTTGTGTTGTTAAAATCACATATAGTCCAGGGCACTCACTCCTTTGTTAATAAAAGCCCTGCCTAATGGCTTGATCCTGAGAAGTCTTGAATACCTACAGCTCTCATTGAGGTCACTGGAATTTGCAAGAGCTCATCACCTTTAAGGATCAGGCATTTCCTCTTTTCAAGAGTTAGGGTTTATCCAAAAGATAAAATTGCCAAGGTCTTTAATGAATAGCTTCATTCATATGTTATGTAGAGTGACCTACATAGTCAAGGTGTATGTTAATGTGTTTGTTCTATCACAAGAAAAATAAAGAGTGTCACTGGACATGAAATTTTAGTATGGTTAATCTCAAACTTAAAAATTAAAAAAATTCTGCAGTCATCTGTAAACTAGAAAGTGTTCACTACTTGATACATCTATTTTGCATATTGCTGTAGTTAGTTATTATTGCTATGGACAAGGCATTTAAGAAAAATATATATAATTTAACGTCTGAAAAACACAGAGGAAGGACTGTCTGCATATCATAACAAAGCTGAAAAAGAGTGATGGAAACCATTTTTTTCCAACTCAGTTTGGATGTAGTGTCCATCCATTTGATGCCACTTTTAATAAAAAGAAGTAGGGTTAATTTAGGGCCCAATCCTGCTCCCATTGACGTTTTCCTCATTGACTGCAATAGTAGCAGGCTTAGGTTGTCACAGATAGTTCAGTACAGTGGTACCTTATGATGAAACTTTTTTTTTCTTCAATTTATTGTTTTAGGATTGGCTAAAATGTCAATTTATTTACCTATCAGGTTTTTTGTTACTGGTAAAATATGCCCATTAAAATCCTAAACTTCTGTTAAGTGAACTAATAAGAATAGTTATGGAGTTTAGAAGTCTGGCTAACTTTGTAGGACTTGTTGTTACGAAAATAAGATGAGGTTGTTCTCTGTTGTCATCTAACTGAAATGATTTTCTTGTAAATTTGTCCATCATTGTTCTTCCGCGGGTTGTATCTGAACTAATGTATAGTGTATTTAGTTAGACCTTTTATTTTTTAACATATTTCCATTACTGAAGAACATGAATATTCTGTTTGTATCTTATTCTACAACTACTTTTGTCAGTTGCAGTAGACTTTAATACAATACTTGGTTCTTCCTTAGGGAGAAAATTTGCCATAATATTTAAACTTTAAAAAAATATATATTAATTGTGTACTTCCTTGCATTTTTTGCACCGGAAATTAGCAAAGTTTTGTGTTGGAACCAAGCAGTTTATAATTAGAATAAAATGTTTCAAAATAGTAGTGTGATACATATGAAAACCACTTAACACATTTTCCTCTACAATATCACACTTTGTTGCTAGCTTAGAATGGTAATATATGTATGCCTCACTCTGAACGCACACTTGAAATTAAAAAAAATATATCTTAAAATGCATTAGATTATTTTTTACAGAATTATCAGTTTACTTCTTACAATTTTCTCTGTTAGGAATAATATTTTAGTAATGACATTTTTCTGCCATATATGCTTACACAAAGAGGATAATGAGTGCTTAGCTTCAGGGAATTGTATGTAGCCCTGTCGAAATATCAAGCTCTCAACTGGGCTAGATGTAGTTAGATTCCCAGTGCTGTTGGTGAACTTGAGTGAATGGCAATAGTGACAAGTTTATATACCTAGGCATGTCAGTGAAAGGGACTGACTGCCTCTTGGGGAAAACAACATATCAGAGGAAGGGTGTTTGAGCAACATTATGCTGTAGGGCTAAAAACACCAAGTGGTTGTCTCACGTTCAATATTCGTGTTTCAAAGACAGTGTTCATAGTGATCTGTTTAGTTCTTCTTTCGATTATAATAGATCTGGAGATTTAAAAAGGAGTTCGTAGTAGTACCAAACAGCTTCTCTACTGAGAAGCATCTATAGGTGGTCAGTGAAGAAATAATTGGTTATATTATTATTTATATACCTATCCGACATTTTAAAATTACTTACATATTCAATGCATTTATATACAACTTGTATCTCCTGATATATCTCCTTATGTAGGTTTGAGTTGGTGCAGTTTATAGGGGGGAGTGTATGTAGAGTGGGAGGGAAGTGGAAGAAACATTAGCATTACATTTTCAAAATATTAGAATGAAGCGAAAAAAGCCAATGATATTAATAACTACAGAGCCAATGGTAAACTGTGTTTTAAGGTGTATGATATATCAATCAATGTAAACCTTTTTGACAGTAGACAAACATTTACAGTGAAGAAACCTGAATTCATAGTGAATACACTTTCTTTCCATAAGAGATTTCAAATAAATATATTTTAAATATATAACACTGCTATGATGCCTTGAGTTGCTCACATAGTATGTGGCAAAATTAATCTTTGACCATTATGTAAGTACTAAACATTATTTAAATACTGTGATCAAATGGATAAAATATATATTTGATATATGTATTGCCTGCAAGTGTAAGATCAACAGTTTTTTTGTTTTTGTTTTTTTTATACCAAACCCCATTTAATTGCTCTTTCTAGTTTCATTAAAGAAGAAGAATAAAAAGAATAAAACGTACATATAGTATTTTGTTAATTTTGACCGTTTTTTTCTTTTGCGTTCCTCTAAATAAAAAGTTTAATTATTTTATAATGAAACTTTTTAATAGGCAGTTGATTTATGATGAAAACTCAGCCCTTTTGACAGTTGATTCTAAAATTCCAAATGGTAGTATTTTACTTTATATAAATAATTTCTTCAGTTACATGCCTCATACAGATAATATTCAACATCCTTTCAATTTCAGTGAAACTTCACATGCAGGTGTATATGTTATCATAATTAGTTACCTGGATCTCCAGTAATGATGATTTTTGTTTGCCTTTGTCATATAAACATTTTAAGCAAATAAGAGAAGTTGGATTATGTAAACTTCCATAAAATTAAATAACCTGTCAATGCCTGGTTCCCTTATCATTCATACCATTTGCCAGGAGACTTTTCATATTGGCTCAGATCAGCATAAAGTACATCTACAGCCAGCCTTCGCAATCAGATCGCAATACTCTCGGTTCCCAGTGGCTGCTCCAGGAGTCTCGAGAGTGCTACATCCAGCACTCAGTGGCCATAGGAAGTTGAAGAATGAGAGAAGAGGAAAACTAATAAGGTCTGAGCTGGCCTGTGAAGATCTTCTGGGGGAAAAAATCTACCTTCATAATGCAAAAGTCAGTGTCTGGCCATGGAAGCTACGTATTTTGGCCCGAAGAGTATTTATTACTATATATCACATAAAACCCCAACTGCCTAGTCGTGACAAAGAATCCTAGTACAAAAATTATTTAATCCTATAGGGGCTGTAATGTGAGTCGAAAAGGAGAATGATACACTTGTATAAGTTACATTTAGATTGCTGTACATGGGATATGAATGGTTCTCTATCCTGGTATAATTACAACAGTGTATTAGTCCATTTCATTTGCTTCTCCTTTGAAAATGCAAATACATTTTAAGGAAACAGCAAAAACCAGGACATTCAGAATTAAGCCTGATGCACCATCCCTGAACTACTCCAGTAAAGAGATGTGGCCTAATCACAGACCTGAGAGCTCTATAGTATTGGACAACAGTTTTGTACACTACATTCTGTGTCTGTGAAACGGGACAGTACCATTGGTTAGGACTGAAGTCAGCAACTCTTACTCACAGGAATAGTCTTATTGACTTCAGTGGGACTACTCGTCTGAGTAAGGGATTCAGGATCAGGTCCTGGATTTGTGAAGTAGTTCCAATGTGAAAAATGCAAAGCATTATTATTGTTATTATTATCCCACTGAACCATATATTACATGATATATGATCATGCCCCTGGCATTCTGCCACATACTCGACCTAATTTTTTTGGCAACATCTCTTGATTTCTGCAGCACACTAGTGCCGAGTTCTGTTGCAGTATGAAATACATCGAAGGCCTTTCACAAAAACTAAAGTCTAAATAAAGAAAACCCCGATCACATTTTAAATATATCACCTGTAAATTATAACATGGGATTTGGAAGTTTAATGAGTTTGTATTTTCTGAGTGTTTATTTCCATTTATGTGCATGAAAATATATCTTCCATTTATTCTCTTTTGTGTTCTTATGCGTATTTTTACTAAAGCCAAAAAAATACTGTGTAAATCCCGAAGCAAATACTCACTACTTATGCAGCTTTTTCCATCTTCAGAAATGTTACAGGCATTAACTGATTAGCCATCACAACAACCCTTTGGGTTTTGTGACAGAGAGACAAAATACTGAACAACAGCAGCAGTAAAATGAGAGAGACTAGGGCAAATGATTTCTTTTCTCTCCATTTTCTCCCCACAGTGATTTCTTAGGGATGATGAGTGTAGAATAGAGAATTTCCATGTGGATTTCGAAGCTTCTACTCCATCGGGTTCGTTTACTTAAGACTTTACTCTTTCTGTGTGGGGAGCACTGTTTTGATTGTCACTTTGTGGGGGAGTGATTGGCATGATTCCCTTGCTTGCATTGTGAGAGAGCCTGTAAAGGAAACAATTTTGTGATTCCATCACCGTAGGTAAAGTCCACAGTGCTGTATGTATAAGATCATCCACCATTCTGAGATCTCCCTAATGCACATTAGAAAGGCAGAATGAGGTTATAGCTTCAGGACCAAATTTTTCAAGCAACTTCTAAACTTGTGCATGTAATTTTTGTGTACAGTCATTTGCATGTGTGACCCTCACCTTGTTTTCTATTGTATGAGCACTTATATATTCAAATTGGATAGTTAGACCAGTTGTTAGTAAATCAAATAGAACTGAGGGAAGAATTTGTCAAAATAGGGGGGAAAGCATCTTTGCAAACATAAGGAAGGAAGCAAGTAGAGATGATTAAAGATAGGTAACAGAGAGTGAATGAGAGCGAGGGAGAAGGGGAACCCAAGATAGATTGAGATGTTAGAGGCAGAAATACCAGGGTAACCTCAGAGTTAGAGGCTGTCATGAAAAAGGAGAAAGTGGAACTAGTGGGGGGAAGTAGAGAGGGAGTCAAGGCAGGATGGTTCCTGCTGGAATTAGAGTTAATTTTGTTGTTTAAAATATTAGCAAGATTCTGGTTCAGAAATATACAGTGAAGGAGTGAGGTGGGGAAAGAAGGTGAATTCAGTAAGGTGAAATTGAGGAAGAATTATGTGATACAGGTTTTATAACAATCAATGTTTACAATATTACATACCAGTAAAATATTTTAAAAGAACATTATTGAGGCTACAAAGAGAAGCACTCAAAAGTTAGGAAATGTCAGTATTGAGGTTGCTCAGGCAACCTTAATTCAGCCCCCTGGTGCATATGCATTATGATACAGTCTTTCATTACAAGACTACATACAATTTTTTCCCCACAGGAAATACCCCCACAGAGATACCATAGACCTAGGGTTCTAAAGGTTCTAGGAAACTATCTCTCACAACCAGATGCTCAGTGCCTCATGACATTTGTAGAGGAGAGTAGTGTCTGCTACTTTCAGCTTACTTCGCCTTATTGGATCATGAACACCAAAGCACTGTGCTCAGCAATCCTACTGGTGGCTCAGCACTTCTCTCTCATAACCTTCATCCATGTCTCTGCAGGGCTGAGCCTTACTGTGTTTCATAGTGATTTGTACTGCAAACATTTAGGATCCCGAAATAAAACGTCTCTCTCTTTAACTTGTTGCCTCATAATGGTACTTGCAGTTTATTATATGTGCATACATATATTAACTTAACAGTGAAAACACCTAAGATGACCAGGATGTCCCGATTTTATAGGGACAGTACCAATTTGGGGGTCTTTTTCTTACACAGATTTCTATTACCCCCCACCCGCCTCTTGTCACACTTTCTGTCTGGTCACCCTGAAGACACCATATATTTCAAGCTCTGGCATACGGTGAAAGTAATAAAATATATACAGTAAAAATGCAAATAAAATGTCTTGGGGGACAAAGATTTAAAATATTTAAATGTTAAAAGATTTAAAAGTTCCAGAGAGAGATCTTCACAGTGGTCTTGACTTTTATGTTTTTTATATTTGCTGGGGCAGATTCATGCTGCGCACATACATGCACTCCACAAATAAAAAAAGTGGAAACAGAACAGCTGTGTTTTCCCAGAACAGGAAAAAATAAGCTGCTGCGAAACCCACAGGACTTGTTTAGATTAAGGTAAAAGATGTATTTTTAAAACATATTAACTGACATGATTAAATAAAATATTTTAAAATTCTAATGTAGACTTGACAAGTTGTATGTTAGCTGATAAACCTGGTCTTCACCTTGACCAGTTAACACATTTTAGGGAATTTAGTGCTTTGAGCTAACATCTTGTAAAAATACACATCTTTTTCTCCGATTTAGATATACTCGCAGAGGGTTGTGTCCTCTTTGCATGATCTAGAGCACTGCTCTTTGTTGGGGACTCTTGTGTTGCTATGGAGGATGGTTTAGTATTAGGGGGAGGTAGAATTAGATGCTGAGGAGCTCTGCTCCTATACCTGCTTCATGGTATATGGGAGGAGATTCTATATGTCAGTTCTGACTCGTATGGAGTTTCTCTGCACGAGACCCTTTACTCAGATCTATCTTTGGCGACAGGATTTCCATTCAGGTGAATAAATTTTTTTTTCTGTAACATGCTGTTAAGTTCTGTAGTGTTTATGAAGACTAATTTTTGCTCAGATTAGCTCTAGTTCTTGACATGCAATAATCCTATGTATTTCTGATATTCTTAGCAAGACAGAGGCAATCTTTCTTTATGGTTTGAATCAATCTTGTTTCTGTACTTGATTTAAATTTTAATTAGTAGAAGTTCGTGCTTGAATATTTAAACAGTTCAAAGATTCCAAACATAAGTATAACAGTGGCAGTTAGCTATCAAACTCTGAGCAAAATAATTTCCTATACAACTGTAATCAAGTTTGGAAGCCTTTACATTGATTTTATAATATACTATATAAAGGCCTCAATTTTGGAGTTATTTATTAACTTAATATCTGTTGTTTTTTTAAAGTGTCATCAGTATAAGTAAAAAATAAAACAAAAAACCTTTTTCTGGTTGCAGCCATTTAACTGAAATTGCATCATTTTGAGAAAATGAAGGTAACTAGTACATAATATTCTCAAGCTGCTTTTGTGTTTTTTAAAAGAAGCTAACAGTCAAGTCACCCTTTTGAGGCTTTTATATTGATTGAAACTTTAGTGATTTCACCTATGTAAGAAATATTGTATCCAGTGTTTAATGCATAGGTGCTGGAACTGGGGGATGATGCTGCACCCCCTGGCTTGAAGTGATTTCCATCATATACAGGGTTTACAGTTTGATTCAATGTCTCTCAGCACCCCCACTATCAAAATTGTTACAGCCCCCTGGTTTCATGAGGATGGTGATTAGGTTGATGTGACTTTTTGTGCCTTGATCGGGTTCAAGAATCTATAAAGAATAAAAAAGAATATGTTAGACAATACTGTGTTATGCAGGTAAATTGATATTTAACTAATGTGGACTTTTATGTGTTGTACTAAAAAATCTAACATGGGAGGCATATAAATTCTATTATTAAATAATACAAAGTCTAATACTTTTCATAAAACCTGTTTGGCCTTGTAATCACAAGATAAAAATATATACTTTTATCATGTGTTAACTAATATGTGGTAATTGAAATGCAGTAAAATCCTATTGTGGACAAGGCAGTTGTAGTTTTAACATATTAGTAAGTCAAGGTACAGGCTAGAGGAGAGTGTAGTGTTTACCTGGACCTGCTAACACATGTTAAAACTATAGCTGCCTTGGCCACAGTAAGCCTTTGCCTCGTATTAGTTGCCACACGTTAGCTAACATGGTAAAAATCCACCCCTTTTTTCCTAGGGTATGTCTTCACTACAGCAGTAGTTCGATTTCCTTTATTTCGATGTTGTGAACGCGACTGTATGCAGTCGATTTTGTGTGTCTTCACTAGGCACAGCAAAGCACAGCAAGTCGACAGTGTCTGTCCGCACAACTTTTGCAAGCGTCGACATAGCGAGCGTTGCACTGTGGGTACCTATCCCACAGTTCCCTGATCCCCCAGCAGGCACCATTTCGAGTGCTGCACTATGGGTAGGCATTTCCAAATTTTGCGCCCTTTTTCCGTGCCGCCGACCCCCATTACGAGCGGTGCACTCTGGGTAGGCATCCCATAATTCGCGCCCTTTCTCCGCGCCGTGCTAACGCCATAGCAATGCAAGCATGGAGCCCGCTGACACCACGGAAACAGTAATGGCCGTTGTGAGGACCTCGATCATGGTTGCGGAGTTCATGCTGCACCGTCTGCAGAGGAGGAATGCGATCCGGGGAGAACTGCGCTTTCTGGAACCCGACGACAGTGAGGAGGAGATGGACAAGGACGTGCACAGCGGGGACGACAGGGACACTGACGTTTTTGGAAGTAGGGCGACTGACAATCTGTCAAATTTGGTGGCAATGGGGCAGGCTCATGCCATCGAACGCCGATTCTGGGCCAGGGAAACAAGCACGGACTGGTGGGATCGCATAGTGCTGCAGGTGTGGGATGACTCCCAATGGCTCAGAAACTTCCGCATGCGAAAGGGCACGTTCATGGAACTTTGTGACTTGCTGTCCCCGGCCCTCCGGCGCAGGAATACCAAAATGAGAGCGGCCCTTACAGTTGAGAAGCGAGTGGCGATAGCCCTCTGGAAGCTTGCAACGCCAGACAGCTACCGGTCAGTGGCGAATCAGTTTGGGGTGGGTAGGTCTACCGTGGGCTTTGCTGTGATGCAAGTAAGCAGGGCAATCGTCGAGTGGCTGCTACACCGGGTTATAAACCTCGGAAACTTGCAAGCCACAATAGATGGCTTTGCCGCCATGGGATTCCCTAACTGTGGTGGGGCTATAGATGGGACTCATATCCCTATCCTGGCACCGGACCAAGAGGCCGCCGAGTACAGAAACCGGAAAGGATATTACTCAATGGTCATGCAAGCAGTGGTTGACCATAAGGGACGTTTCACCGACCTGTACGTGGGGTGGCCGGGAAAGCTTCATGACGCTCGAGTGTTCAGGAACTCTCGGATTTTTAGGCAGCTGCAGCAAGGCACTTTCTTCCCCGACCAGAAAATTTCCGTGGGGGGGTTCGAAATGCCGATCGTTATCATTGGGGACCCAGCCTACCCCCTAATGCCCTGGCTTATGAAGCCCTACACAGGAGCCCTGGACAGGGGTCAGGAGCTGTTCAACTACAGGCTGAGCAAGTGCAGAATGGCCGTAGAGTGTGCATTTGGCCGTCTGAAGGGGAGATGGCGTTCCTTACTGATTCGCTCAGACATCAGCGAGAGAAATATCCCCATTGTTATTGCTGCTTTCTCTGTGCTCCACAATATCTGTGAGAGCAAGGGGGAAACGTTTATGGCGGGCTGGGGGGCAGAGGCAAATTTACTTTCTGCTACTTATGAGCAGCCAAACAGCAGGGAAAGTAGAAGAGCACACCGTGAGGCCCTGCGCCTCAGGGACGCCTTGAAAGACAGTTTTATGAGTGGCCGAGATGGCGTTTGAGAATCTGCTCCCTTGCTGTGCTCTAAGCCTGCTGCCCTTGAACCCTCTTTGCCTCCCCCCTCCCCATGCTTTCCCTCCCCCCTCCCCATGCTTTCAGAGGTAATAAAATCACTGTTTGAAAAATCATGGTTCCTTTATTGGTTCATCGGAAATACAAATACAGGGGATCATTGTCCTGGTATCCTGGAGGGAAACCGGCAGTCGCAGTGGGGGAGGGGCGGACAGAGGAAGGGGGGAGAGGAGGGGTGGGCAAGACACAGCAGCTTTTAAAAGTTTTCCGAGAACGTCAGCCTGCTGCTGCTGCTGCTGCTTCTGCTGGCTTGTGGGGTAGAGTGGAGCGGCCCATGGAGCTTGCCCCCCCATGTTCTCACCCCGCGTCTGGGTGGGGAAGCTATGGGAGTTGGGGAGGGGGGGAGGTGGTTACACAGGGGCTGCAGAGGTGGTCTTTGGGCATGCTGCAGCTCCACCAGAGATCGCAGCATGTCGCTCTGGTCCTCCATTATGCGGAGCAAAGCATCCATGCGTCTTTCCTCGCGCTCTTCCCTCTTTTCTGCAGCGGCTCTCAATTCCTACCTCTCTCGATTCCTTGCCTCTCTCTCTCGATCCCTTGCCTCTCTCTCTCGATCCCTTGCCTGTATCTCTCGATCCCTTGCCTCTATCATTCTTTCCCTCCACTCCGTCTGGCGGGCTGACTCAGCGCGCGAGTTCTCCACGAGTTCACTGAACATCTCATCGCGCGTTCGCGTTTTCTTTTTACGCTTTCTTATCTGCGGTGCACGGCGGGAGGAGCTGGCCGGGGGATTCTGAGATAATTGTTCATCTGTGTGCGAATGTGGGCAAAGAAAGTTTGAAAGTTATGAGACAGATACATTCAAGGTTAGGAGGCAGATGCAGTCTCAGACGGTACACAATGGGAGTACTATGCCATTTCCAACCTCAGTATTCAGAGGCCTGATATGATTCCTGTACAAGGTCATGTTCTACACCTAAAAGTGACTGACTAGCTCACAGAAAAGTCAGAGCATCTCAGACACATATGCGTGCCTCAGCCCAACACGGCTTCTGAAATCACCGTGCAGCCGGCCATGGTAAGTTAAAAGTGGCGCTTGCATATCGTAGAGTAACCCCACCCCCTTCCCCCCACCGCGTGGCTCCCACTGAAACCGCAAACTGCAAAGCAAATACCAAAAAATCTCTCGCTAAGGGCTAAGGTCTTTTTGGGGCTCTTCAGACCGCTTGCGGACTGTTCAGATTCCCTGCTAGCTACTACCGCTACGGGCTTGGGTGGCGGGGGGTTGGTTCGCTTTGGATCTGAAGCGGAAGCAACCGCTTGCAGACTGCTCTGGTTCCCTGCTAGCTACCGCTACGGGCTGGGGGGGGGGTGCGGTCAGCGTTCGTGGGGTGGGGGGTGCGGTTGGTCGGTGCTCAGCAGAAAAGAGTACTTTGCAGCTGGGAATCTTTATCTCCCTACTAATTGCAGACCGTATTTCAAACAGGCAACCATGAATGACATCACTTTGCTGAGAATTTCTCGGAGAGATAGAGAGCGCATGCTCCTTGACTCCATGCAAAGTCCTGGTCCATACGCCGCAATGCTAGCCTGCTCAATGATACCAGACAACTTACTACTTTCGTGGCGTGGGATGGTCTCCTATCACGGGGGACCACATAAGGCGGCTCTCCCCAGAAATCTGCTGCGGAGGATTCATCGCTACCTCCTGGATAGCTTCATTGAAATGTCCGCGGAGGACTTCTGGTCAATCCCGGAGTATATTGACAAACTCTTTGAGTAGAAATTGACCAGCAGTGAAAGCACGCTAAGTCCTTAGGGTAAGTTACTCATTAATAAATGCTTCCTTTACAAAATCACACGTCATGTAATCACTTAAAAAAGAAACACTTACCCCCCTGGGAGGCTTGGGAGGGTACTGGCTCCAGGGTGATAAACAGCTCCTGGCTCTCTGGGAACACGGGTTCTCCGCTGGGCTCCTGCTGCTCCGTGAGATTTTCCTCTTCTTCATGGTCGTCCTCCTCGGAATCAGTCTCCTCTCTGATGATGATCCCATCGGTGGAGTCCACGCAGACCGGCGCGATGGTGGTGGGGGCGCCCCCCATTATCTGATTTAATTCATTGTAGAACCTGCATGTCCGTGGCGCGCCCCCTGATCGTCCGTTTGCCTCCTTGGCTTTCTGGAACGATTGCCTCAGCTACTTAATTTTCACGCGGCACTGTGTGGTGTCCCTGTTGTGGCCCCTTTCTAGCATGGCCTTGGAGACTCTTCCATAGGTGTTGGCATTCCGTTTGTTGTTTCGTAGTTCCAACATCACGGATTCCTCTCCCCAGATAGCGATGCGATCCAGCACCTCACGAGTGGACCATGCTGGAGCTCTTTTCCTCTGGCTGGTCTCCAGGGCAGATGAGCTCAGCGTGGATTCTTGTGATGCTGAACTCTGCATGGCGGCTAGTGCTGCTGATTGCTCTGAATGGCGACTGAGCAGTTCAGGTGAGCTGGCCACGCTGACCAAACAGGAAATGGTATTCAAATGTTCCCGGGTCTTATCTACCTGGCCAGAGCAGCGAGTTCAGAGTGCAGTCCAGAGCGGTCACAGTGGAGCAGTGAGGCAGTCCAGAGCGGTCAGAATGGAGCATTGTGGGACAGCCTCTGGAGGCTATTAATGTCGGTTCCGTCTTCACTAGCCCACAGTCGAGCTTGGAATGTCGAAATTAGCTTTACTTCTCTCGTCAGGCAGGAGTTCCAAATTCGATCTTGAGGGCCCTTTACATCGACGTTAAGAGCATGTATGTGAAGACAGGTACACGTTTAAGTCGACCTAACGTCGTTAACATCGAATTAAAGTGGTAGTGAAGACAGGCCCTTAGTGTGGATGCAGCCTTTGTATGAGAGAAACAGTATGCAACATTAAGAGCTCAATTCATCAGTTACATAAATGAATAAATTTACTCACATGAGTTGTCCCATTGCTTTTAATGGTGGTACTCATGTAAGCACAGTTACTCATGTGCGCATTGGCAGGATTAAGATCTAAGATTACAGGATCAGATCTTGTCCTGTGGATCTGGATCTGGAAGGAGACACTTTGTAAGTAGATCCCACTCCACCCATGAAGAACAAGGAATCGTTCACATTCGTGGTACCTCTTTTCCCAGAACTCCGTGGATTCAAGGTCAGTGTGTGGGGGAAGAATGTGAATAGGGCAGACTGCAGGCAGGGAGCATGCATCCCTATGCTGGGTAGGATTGGGTTCTGGAAGATGCTTGTTATGCTCATACAAAGCATACAGGATCTTTTATAGGGGAGAAGGCAAATATGCCGCATTTATTGAAAATACAACAGTTAGAATATGCTTTTCAGTCACACACACACACACACACACACACACACACACACACACATATCATGCACACAGTTATGCCAGTTGATGTTTATAGTTACCAGTCCAGAATCTGGATCAATTTAGTGGCCAGCTGAGGGGAGCCGAGCTCTGTCAGTCGTGATTCGATGCTCCTGGTTTTGTGGCAAGATGAACCCAAATTTTCATGGCAAAGCACTCCATCTTTATAGTTGTAAATTCCCATTTGAGTCCATGCATTTTGCAATGTCTTCCTGTAATCATTAGTTCTTAAGTGGTGTTAATTGTGAGGTTTTCTGCTGTTATCATTTTATGGTTATTGTCAGGCTTCCCATTGTTATCTTCTATCTGTTGTCTCCCTTTCCGGGGTTCCTGCCTCACCTTTGAGGTCGGCAGTGCTGCTAACATGTTTAGCACTGGATATAATGGATGTTTTCTGATTGTCTCCTGGTGTTTCCAATTCTCTCATTTCTTCCCTGACCATCTGGCTATAACAATGGCCTTCACACCTTATCTTTTCCTTATGCATGCATTTCTCATTCACACAGTCTCTCACAGAAACCTTGGGCTGGTCTTCGCTACCGGTGGGGGTGGGGGGGGGGGATTGACGGCAGATACGCAACTTCAGCTATGTGAATCATGTAGCTGAAGTTTGCGTATCTGCAGCCAACTTATCTGCCGTCCTCATGGCGGCGGCAGTCGGCGACGCGCTCCCCCGTCGACTCCAGCTTGCGCCTCCCTGCAAGCTGGAGTTCCGCAGTCGACCGGGGCGCTGCGAGTGATCGATTTCTTGCGTCTTCACAAGACACGAGAAATTGATCGCTAACAGATCGATCGCTACCCGCCGATCCGGCGGGTAGTGAAGACCTGCCCTTTCAAAGGTATACAGACAGTAGTATTTTATATTCATCAGAATACATTGTAAATCAAGCCTTGCTAAATCTTATAACTAAATTCACATTGGGGCTTTTAGGCTCTCGACATTTCTCTAATCTATCATAGGCACAATACAAAATCCTGTCTCTTACTAACTAAACTTTATAATAAGTCCTAATTGTAATGCATATGGGAAACAGGATCCCAGTCTCAGATGGTCATTCCTTTCTGTTATTCAAAAAGGGTGGCTGGCAAAATGAAATCAAAGTTTACATCAATTCTTATGGTACAATTAGTACAATTATAAAATCCTGCTCCTACATGCTCATTGTCCTCCATTCAGCACTGCTAAGATTCCACAGGAAAGCCAATACTGCCTTGAATTGAAGGGCACAGAGCAAGCATGGGATCTTTTACTGCAGCCCTATATGAACAAGCAGAGTGACTTTGACACAAATGAAAAAAAAAGTACAGGTAAGAGTTCATCTGGTAGCTGGAATTTTCAGTGAGAAACTTTCAGAAGAATTACAGATAATGTCTGATCTAACTTTGGGACAGACAGTGCAGCTTGGACTAGAGCTGGTCAGAAAAAGGCTTGCCAAAAATTGGCCCCTTTCTTTTTGTTGAAAAGTTTTGAGTTTTGAACTGTTCGGACTCGTAGAGCTGTCGAAAAATAGAATTCACTTTTGTGGAAAATGTACTCTATTGTTCGAGGAAAAAAAACTTGAAATTCAATTTTTTCCCAAAAACTCTAGCTGGGACAGCAATGCATGCTAGTGAAAAAATCCCCATGGGGAAAAGGAAAGCACTGAGTTCCCTGGGAGGACACAGGACAAGTGAGGATTGCTCAGCCACTGTAAGCACATAACAGGAAATATAAAGAAAAAAGGGAAATGGGGTGGTGGTGTCAGGTTTCTGGCAAAGCAAGGAAATGAGGGATACAATTAGGGCAAAAGTGAGTGAGGTCTATTTGGCAGGATCTGTGTCCAAACAAAGCATTCACAACCAGGCTTGAACTATTAATCTAAAGATTTTCAATATTATTATTAAATTGATCCAGGGACAGTAGTCACAGATCTGTTGAGGATTTTTAAGGAGATGAGCTTTAGCCCTAAGTTGGAGCAGTGCAAACTGCTGCTCACTAGTCCAAGGAGACAGTTAAGTTCTCTGGGTCAATTCAAAGCCAATATTCAGTACACAGGCAAAGTATGTGTCTGACACTTTATTAATGGGCCATTTCAAGTAATTCCTGAACCAAATCACAGCCATTCACACCAAAACACAGCCATCATATGAACAAGGGAATCTGGGATTCCATTTGGTGAAACATATGAAGCTGAGTAAAGCAACATCTGAGAAATTTCCAGGATTTTCAACCTTTGAAACTTAGCCCAAAATTTACCCAACCTGAAACCAAAAAACCCAGGCATGATAAAATCTTGTGAGTACAAGTCCAGGAAAATATTAGCTGTTGACCTTAGATATAGCTGCATTTCAAGTTCCTACATGATTGAGATGGATCAAAGTACTCAAGTATTGAAAAACACGTGACATCTTCAGATCGTTCCAAACCTAGTTGTTGTAACTCTATTTGTAAGTATGCACACACCACAGCCTACTAAATACAGCTAATCCTTTTGGGAAGAGTACTACAGTTATTGAACAGGAGTTGTCTACACCTTTGAATGTGATCATCCATGTGAATCAAATGGAAAGAATCATAGAAGATTAGGGTTGGAAGAGATCTCAGGAGCTCATCTACTCCAACCCCTGCTCAAAGCAGGACCAATCCCAACTAAATCATCCCAGCCAGGGCTTTGACAAGCCGGGCCTTAAAAACCTCTAAGGATGGAGATTCCACAACCTCCCTAGGTAAAGCATTTCAATGCTTCACCACCCTCCTAGTGAAATAGATTTTCCTAAAATCCAGCCTAGACCTCCCCCGCTGCAACTTGAGACCACTGTTCCTTGTTCTGTCATCTGCCACCACCGAGAACAAACAAGCTCCATCCTCTTTGGAACCCCCCCTTCAGGTAGTTGAAGGCTGATATCAAATCCCCTCTCTTCTGCTGACTAAACAATCCCAGTTCCCTCAGCCTCTCCTCATAAATAATGTGCCCCAACCCTCTAATCATTTTTGTTGCTCTCTGTTGGACTCTTTCCATTTTGTCTACATCCTTTCTGTAGTGGGACCCCCAAAACTGGAGGCAATACTCCAGATGAGAATATTCCAATATTCCAATACTCCAGATGTGAAAGAACCCACCTCATGGCCAGAATATGACCATATCTGAATGACTCATCAGTGACTCATCTGTATCTATAATGTATTGCTAAATAGTAATTCTAGTTAAAGATTGTTCAGACAAACAAAAAAGGATATGTGTATTTTTTTCCTTTAATTCTATAGCAGGAAGCAGCGGTAGAAGATTGTAGTCAGAAAGCTCTACAGGGAGGCAGAGAGATAGTTACTTAAAGGATAACAGTGTTTTTCTGTTGCTAACAATGTTCCTCATTCAATATTAGAAGAAAGTGATTTTTGTTTCTTTACCCTTGTCACATGACAGGTCTACATACTGCTCCCATGGTGGAACTATTGGGGAGAAATTCTCATGGAAGGTTTCTTCCTCATTAGCTTTTTCCTGTGCATATCATTTACTTTGGGAAGCATCAGTCTGGCCCATCATGATTATCCAACCAAAAGCAAGGGAGAGTTAATGATTAATTGACAATACTGAGATTAGTACAACCAAATTTTGTCCTGCATTTTATGTTTCTGTATGTGTACTATAGTTTTCATGTATATGTCCCTCTCAAAACAAGTGTTCCTTTAAAAAAAACAATCAGAAACAAATGAATGCCAACAGCCCAGAAGAAGGATGTGACTATGACATCAAACCAGTTTGCATACATGGCATAGAAAATACTTAGTTAAGGAAATTATTTAGATTTCCATTCTTTCATGGGGATTTAAACCACAATGACTAAAGTTATTTTTAAAACAAGAAAATTACCTCAAGCATGTAATCTAAAGCCTCACACTGAGCCTAATGTACATGCAGAGTCATGTTTAATTCACACAGATAATGAGTGATTTAACAGTGTGATAGACTTATCTTTTAATTTTCTGACTTTAGTTAGCTCACATTAGTATTATTCAATGCACCAAATGCATTTTGAATTGTAACTTGCTAGTATTTAACTTGTTTAATGTTTTGGTCTCGTGTGCTAAAAACAATTTATAAACCAGTTTGAAAGCTTCCTGAAAGGCTGCTCCAGATTGATTGGGGAAGTACAGTATGCCTTGTGATGGCAGCTTCTGAATCCCACTCCATTGACAATTGGGTTTCAGGAAGTCAGGCATTTGGTACTCAGACAGCCTAGCACAAATTCTTTCAAATGGTCTGAAGACAGTGGAGTCTGTCCTGCTGTCAGCTTTCTTCCTGATGGGCTAAACAGGGTAGGAGTTTCAAGGGGGCCAAAGATATTTGGATGCCCAATTCCCATGGACTTTAAATAGGAATTGAGGCCTATAACCTTGAAGGTATTTAGACATCTAACTCCAATTAAAAGCTGGAAGATCTGGACCTGGATCCTAACTCCCTCAGACCCCTAAGAAAAGCCCAGTGTCATCTTCTCTCTCTCGAGGTTTTTAAATGTGAATGTTTTAAACCTTCATTCAGACGTATCACTATTTTTAGTGCTCTTCGGCATGCTTTTGCAGGATGTTGACTCTCTGTAACTCCCATTGCTGTCAATACGAATTAAGGATACTCAGCATGTTACAGATCTCGGCCACTTGCCTTCTGTCATTTTTTGATAATGCAATACTAATTTGACATTTTATTATAGCTTTTGCCACATTTTGGATAGTGAGATGCCTGTCTAAATAGCTTATGTAAACTATGTTTGCTCTGCAGAATGGAAGTTTTTATTGTGAGATAAAGATACATTTGAAATGGGAAGGTCTGCAGGAAAGAGAATGGTGTTTCCATGTTCTACTTCCCAGAGCCTTTCGAGCATGCCTTCTGATGCATCAAGCTTTCATTGTACTTTAATTATTGATAGGAAGCATTTTCTTACCAGCGTAGCATTTGCGCATAGTGAAATCACTTTTCAGGAGAAATTATTTCAAGTAATTTTTGGACTGGATTCAGTTTTGCAAATTGCTTGTTTTTATAGTGCCCCATAAATTAAAGCACGAATGATAAGCAAGATCATTATGCTGCTATGAATCACTCCAGTCCTAATGGCCTAATGCACTAAGCTTTAATTAGTAATATTGTATTTTTAAAAGGACAGCATTGTGAAGGAAATGTGAATGTGCACTGTTTTATATCTGGCTTTCCCAGAAGATTTTAAATGGATTCCTGTTCTTGGTATGTCTTTAAATAATTGATATGGCCACTTCAAGGCCTTAGTAGAGAAACAGATTATTGGCTGCCAGTGACAAAATTTGGTTTTGGCATAATAATTTCACAGAGACATGGCACTGCATACTGTGTTGCTCTAATTAGAAAGTTTGCCTAGGGTGCTTATATCAGAAAGAGTGGCGAAACATAGTGCTGGCACAGCCTGTCATAACAGAGTGATTCCTGCAAAACATGATTTATACAAAATTTCTTCTTTTAACCCTTTCACTTCTTCTGGAATTTCCGTGTGTTCTTTCAGCAACTTTCATACAGACATTTCTTTATTGATTGCAATTTGTAACATAATACTGTATTATCCTGCTTATCCCCCTCACAATGCCCACAACTAGTAACAATAATGACTTTATTTTTAACTTTTCATTTAACTGCCAGGAAGTCAGCATGCCAGAAGTGAGTAATAGCTCTGTGATCTTATTGCTGTAATTAAATTTGCCCTTCCTCAGCCCTTCCCTACTCTTTGTTGCCTCCTCTCATTTCATTGGGCCAGATCTTGGGTGCTAGCTGTGTTGCACCTGGTACAGCTCTGTGGAAAGAGAGAGCATAAAGGAAGCTATGGAACATATTTGTATTTCCCAGATGCCAGGGCCACTGGGTACCAGTCTGATCTGTTGTGCAAAATTAAGCTGCTTCATAGGCCATTTCAGACTATCAGCTATTTCAGTTGTGTGGAATCAGCCTGATGTTATGTCTCTTTGGCTATGCTCCCTTTTCCCTGGTCATGCCCTCAACTTACCCTCGAGTCTACATCAGTGGCAAAGGAGGGGTGGAGGAATAGCATAGAGCCAGCTGTGGAAGCCTTATACTGCCCAGGAATTTTCCCCTGCCAAGACTGTTAAATTGGGGCAAAGCACCCTTAGCAAGACCAGAATCTGGAGCATCATGTCTAAAATTAGAATATGTGCTGTTTGGAGATCATGCATTTTTATTTTGATTGCAAATCACCTAGCCTAGCGTATTGTTGGCTGTTGTTAAAATAAGAAATGGTAATGAATATGATGATAGAGATGGTTGCAAATTTTTTAACAAAACTTGGAAAATGCTGATTTGTTAAGACCAAAAACTTTTCATGCAAAATGGCTAGTTTCAACCAATTTCTCATTTTGAAAAAAAATTGAAAAAAATGTTTTGAAATTGTGAAAACAGTTTCCGTATTTCCAAAAAGTTCAGATTTTTTGTTCATGAAAATTTTCAAGATTTTGACATTTCATCCTGATTCCAGATAGGAAAAATTTTGGAAAACTCAACAATTCTTACTGGATGAGATTTTTTTGTGGCTTGGTCTAATTATGTGGTTTGTCTGGAAAGCAAAGTCATTCAGCTCTGGTATATTCTTCAGCACTGAAGTGGTAAAACCCCTCTTGTTATGCACTGTTGCTCTAAAAAAGCAACAGGGAATGAGGGTTAGTAAGACTTTCAAATCCTTGTTAAACAATGTCATGCTCTTATAACTCAGAAGATCAACAACAATAGGATGGGTCACATGTTCAAATTTATTCCGCTGTCAGCTCAAAAGCAGATCACTAAACATACAAGGTGCTGTGAGAGATGCAACTTTATATTAGATGACAAGAGATCTGCTTTTAATTATTTATTACAGTTCAGTAAAGGGGCAAACTAGGTTTCATATAGATTAGCAAAACTTTAGAAGAAGAAAGACAGATACAGAAAGTGGGAGAAATAAAATGAGCAAATTAATGTGAAGGAGCAGTTATAAGAGGTTAAATTGTATGTTTTTATTTTCCAACATTCTCAGGAAACTTGTTGCCAACCTCCCACCAAGCAATAGGAATGGATGAAACAGTGAGAGATGTCTTGTATCCATAATACATCCACTCTGACATATGTTTGTACATGAGTTTATTTAGATATTTTTGCAGCTTGAGGATCTGATTTATCAAAGCAATTAAGCACGTGGCTAACTTTGGTTTTAATGGGACCACATATTTTCTTAAAGTTAAGCATGTGGTTATGTGCTTTTCCCAATCAGACCCTTAGGTTAGGTAGATAACTGTCCATATCTAAAAGGCTGAATACTAAAGACAAGTATATGAGGTGATACAAGAAAGGCATTAGACATATTGGTGTGGGTATAGTATATTTATATACAGTGGGACACTGCTATAACGTGACAGTTGGGATCCCACTCTCTTGTAGCCATCTGGCCTGACCCTGTCACAATATAGAAATGCACACGTTCAATGATAAATAATAAAGTCTTCCTCCTATTTGAATGAAGATTCAGAATTATTGCAACTACGGACATGTTAGTGCATTTGTGCCAGGAAATATTCAGAAAAAAACATCAAACTGGTGTCTCATTATTCCTTTCCCGAGCAACAAATACTTAAAAATCAAACAAATCTGATTAAAATGATCAGAGACTTAGGATCACCCAGTGTTTAAATTAAGTTTAATTTCCCTTTAAGGCAAGGTTAAAATGTTCTCATTATGGGTATTAAGATTTTTTAATGTTTAATTTCCACTGAACTGAAATTTATGGTTCCAATGAAGATCTCATAAGGGAATACTATATATAATTTTCTTTTTATCCTTCTAAATGATTTTGCGTCTCAGAAATTTCTGTGGGTCATTAGTTTTTATGTTGTATGCTGTGTTCAGTTGTGGACTAATTTTGGATGTATGTTACTCACTTTGTTAATGGTGTTAGTTTCGGTAAGGATTTCCCCATCTTAAAGAACATTAGAAAGAATGAAGAACACAGCTCATCTAGAATGTACTTGGGTAATTGACTTCTTGGAAGTTTACTGTTGGGCATACACTTGCAAGACTTTTTGCATTTCTTTTCTAAATGAATCTTGGTGCAAAGGAGAAGTTGTTTAATTTTTATATAATAATATTCCAGCTTCAGCAAAGATCCTTTCCTCACATATTTATTATATTCTACAGTTACATTATGGCTTGTCCCACAAGGTTGGCTGGAGGAGAAGATGAAACATACAGACAACCTCTACTCCACCCCACCTCCAACCCCAACCACTGGTACAAGCCTCAGCAGGAATACTGGACCTGTGCTTCCAGACAGCTTTATAGTTTTACTATTAGGCATGAAGTAGGTATCTGTCTCCTACTAATTGCCTCTGTAGACTTTAAAGTGACATTGGATATCTTTTTTTTATTTTTAAACCTAAAATGTAAACCAGGGGGATATGGTTATGTGTGTAGCCCTACTAAGGCATATTCAAGTGGAGTAATTTTGCTTAGTTGTGTGTCACATTTCCTTTAAAATAAACCCCAGTAACTAGCATGCATACACTTTGAAGTCTTTGACTATCTGGGTAATTCTAGTGTTGAAATTCCTCTCATTTCCTCCATCCTGTTGAACGCTGTAACATATGCAACCACAAAGTTGCTTGCCATTTAGAGATATTTTAAATGGCTTAGTTGCAGTATCTTCAAACAAGGATTTTTCTAACATGCATTCTTCAAAGCAGAACTACATCTCCACATCATCATCATAAAAAAAAATCTTACCTTCCCACTATGAATTCTGTCAACACCAATTTTTTCGATAGGGACTGTTTGTAAAAGGGGTCTGCATCCTGCTATTTAGTGTTCTGGAAACACTTCAGCATAAGGTGCAGGAATAAATATTGATTTTGTTCTTCATTGGTTAATTAGTAAAGTAAAAGGTGACCACATTTTTGCTGCATAAATGTTCTTAAGAAATCCGAACATTGTATTAAACAAGTATACAGTGCAAGATACAGTGCATTAGCAAGATACAGTGATCTTAGTACTGTAATCCAGAGCTGCTAATTGCTAGGATACTTAGACAATCACTTACATGCTTTGTTATGACACTGTCATTTAAGAGTTATTATAAAAACCTTTTTATTGTCTAATAGTGCAGAGTTACCATACAGGATAAAATTAAAGCCTGTAGAGGACCTGATCCTGCTTGCAGATATGTATGGCTATTCCTGATGCCTCCACTCAAACCATCTGTTCAAATACCAATAATTTTTCATGCATAGGAACTCTACACGCTGTACTGACTACTCCGCAGGAAGCATTGGCTGTTGCAAGCCCCTTCCAGATCTGTCTTTGCCCCTTGCTTACAGAGCTAGACTGGAGGATAGATTAGAAGTGGGAAGAATACACATCACGTTCCAGTGAAGACGCTCTAAGACTCTAAAACGATCCACAGAAATTCCACATCTGGAGCTCTTGGGCCCTGAGCAAAGACTGTAGGGTTTGGCCTGTAGAACCCAACTGATGACATGCTGAGCACTCTTCGTTCCCATTCACTTTGGACCTGAACTTGCAACTTGGACATAAATAGGAATTTTGCCATTGATTTAAATGGGATGTGGAGGATGCTCAACATCTGACATATCAGGCTTATAGTGTGCACATTTCATCACTTACAGAAAGGCATAATCTTACCCGGTGCTGAGCACCCTTAATTCTCATTTAAGTCAATGAACCAAGCCTCGCAGCTCTTAAATGAGATAAAATTCCAGTGAAGCTAGTGGGAATTTGTCTGCTTTGAGCCTGAATAAATTTCAAGTAAGGATGTCAAGATTTTGTTGGGGTTGTAAGTATGCAGTTTCCCACTATTGTTAAGTGACATCTGTTGATCTTTGACCCCGATAGATGCTTTTGACCATGTACTGTTTGTTTGCTAACATGCTGGGGAGATTGGTTTGTTTTTCTGTCTCCCTTCCCTCTCCCCCATTCTATATGCATTGTTCTCTTCTCTAGTAGTTCTATGTTGGGTTGGTGCTGGTGCTGGCTCCTTTATTTTACTGGCACTAGTAGGAGGATATAGCTGGTGAAAGTCCCTTTTGATCTCTCAGAGTTGATTTTGTCTTCTGTTGAGGAGGGCTGATGTCAATGATAATGTCCCCTGCAGACTGTCACTCTCTGTGCATGTATATGTTGGGAATTTATTAATTTGAAGCATTGTGATATGGTGTACCAACGCCACACTGGGGCAGAAGGAGTTCATGAGAGCCTCGGAAGTCAGTCAGCCCCACCCCACCCGCTACACCTGTGGCAGGTATCAAGCTTGGAGGGAGGAACTAAAAGGGCTGAACCCGGCTCAGGTGGGGGCTTACCAGGAGAGAAAGCGAGGGCCAGCAGTTTGCTGGCTCTCACTCAGCGAGAGGCACCTGGCTGCTGGCAGACAGAACCTTCCTGAAGGGAAGTAGGCCTGCAGCAGGGAGTCTCCAGCAGTGGTGAAGGAAAACTGGGGCAGGGAGTCTGCCTAGAGTTCCCTGTGCTGATGGAAGATTCCTGCAGGGTCAGAGATTGCCTTTCAAGGAGTGTAGAGAAATCTCTCCTTCAGCAAAACCAGCTGGGTGGCAAAAAAAAGCTCTGCAGTGAGCCTGGAGAAGAGGCTTAGAGAGAGAGAGAGTGAGAGAGTGTGTGTGTGAGAGAAGCTAATACACAGTGAGCTGAGGAGGAGGCTGTGGCAAGAGCCCAAGATAGGAAGTGGTCCAGGGAGATGGCAAGCGATCTGTTTATTAAAGGATTACTGGACAGAAGCCAGTGGAGCTGGAGAGTCTGGGTTCCTCTACCAGCCCATCAAGGAGGGTGGAATAGTGGACACCCCCTGACAAGGGGTAAGCATTTCGAAACTCCCTGAAACCATTGGTATGGCTGAGGGAATTTGGAGTTGGACTGAAGGCCCAGCATGAAGGACTGTTATCTGTTGGATTTCTGGTTTACCCCAGAAAGGATAGGACTGTATGTGGCCCTGCTGAAAGGCTGAGTCACAGGAAGAAGCAGACCACTGCTGCTCCAGAGCGGCTGTCAGCCAGGAACACAAATGCAGGAGAGCCTGCTGTGCCCCTCCCAGCTAGAAGGGTGCACCTGGGCTGGTAAGTCACCTTTGTAACAGACCTCATGGGGGTTGGGAAGGGCAGTTCTGCCTGCAGCCTTATGAAATCTTGCATTGAAGGAGGTGTGGATAGTATTTCTAAAGCTACAGGGGGTACATGAAACTAATGGCTTTGGAGGATGCCCAGAACTGCTGCTACTTACACTGGAAAAACCTGTAGCTTATAAAATTATAGGTAGGTAGAAAACCTTCCCCCCTCTCCAAGCTGTTCCTTGCAACAGCAGACGTTCTGTCCTGCCCCCACAAATCTGGCAGGAAACCGGGAGTGTTTGCCTAAATACGATTTTTCCTTTTTTTGATTCTTCCTGTGGCAGATTTTACAATGTTTGATAATCGTTCTCTGCCTAGTTTTAGAAAGTGAACATCCCAAATTTAACAACTGTAACAAAACTAAAAAGGAAACAAAAATATAAAATGGTGATAAATATTTATGTAGGTGCACTATCTCTGTACTGTCAGATCCAGATAATGTAGTGTGGGCTCTGACCTAACTGCCAGGACTTAGTCTGTATGTTAGTGAACCCCAAGGTTTCAAACCCTGTAGGAGGAGTCCAGGTGACTATTGTATACCTTTACACCAAGAATTTAAGGCATAGGCTGGGGAGATGGGGGAGGGGCCACAGGGGGCCATGGCCCAACTAATTTTTGACCTATCACAGGTCAGTTTGGGGCAGGGTCTCCAGCAGAGCCAGGAAGGATGTGGTGTGTTGTATTACAGGGGAAAGGCCCCTGCCTGTACACTGGTGAGAGCCAACAGGCCAGAGTGGGAAAGCAGGCCAGCCTCACAGCACAGGAGTCATGGAGTGGGATTAGCACAGAGTGGGTGCATCTTTCAGCACCCCTCCAACCAGGGCTTTCTACCCACTGGAAGCAGGATGCATCCCCCTGCCTCGTGGCCTCTCCACTTTAAATGGTGCTTCACACCCAATTTAAAGAAATTGTTCATCCATTGATCCCCACAGTTCATTCCCAAACAATGTAACTCTCCTCACGCTCCCATCTTCCCCAATTTTGTTCTATTCATCCCTATTTTTGAAGATATACAGCGGTCCATTTCCTGATCCCATCCCTTCTCTGCATCTGCCATGCCTCCCCCTACCCATCTTTGCACTATAAGGAAGGACACAGTCACAAATCTGCACGTCGTGCTTCATATGGAGTATGCAACGCTGGGTGGCTCTTCCCAAATCCCATCTCCCTTTAGACAGTAGATTCATGCTGGCTGCATGACTCACGACTGCAGAGGTGAGAGATGGATTAGCCCCTTTATGAAGAGTGAGGAACAAATGTCCTCACTATGCCATTTTAAAAATCAAAATATATCTTTTTCTGTGGACTATGTATGGATTTAAAGATAGCAGGAGTTTGCACAGCTCCATTATGATTTTGAGTAATGCACTCTAGAGTTCTTGTGGTCACTGAAAGGATAATACTTTATTATGGAGTGATAAGGCTGTCTCTTAACTATTAAGAAGCTACTGCTTCTCCGTAATTGTGGGCCTGATCCTCTAATTCTTCCCCCACCAAGACTCCTAGGGAATACAGGATTGTCTTTCACTGGGGTGCTATATAATCTGTTACATTTTTAAATTTTCATTGGGTAAGTGTTGAACTAACGAGTGCATACTTGTGTTTATGTTATTTCTGGTAATTGATTCCACAGGAAACCAAGGGTGGAGGGTAGCATGTGAGAAATGCAGCCGGTTTGCTTGACCTCATTTTGATTCTTCATTACTACCAGATACTTTCTGTGTACATGTAGAAAGAACAATTGCAGCTAAAGTCTGTAACAAATATTTATTTGGGTTTAACTTTTAAATTATCTTTAAGCTATGGTGCAGTGGTTGCTAGCAAAGAAAACTGTACCCACGTATGTTATTTGAGATAGCTTTCCGTTTTTGAAGGTCTGGGCTATGTAAAAAATGCTTTGAATAATGACTCGCACAAAATACTTATTAGATTGACAAAAACTGTAAAGTGTGCTGTGCTGCATCATGAGTGTAGCTTCTCATTCTTATTTTAAAATAATATTTACTGTTCCTGTAAATGCCTGACCAAAAAAGAAAGCAGACTTACTGATAAATGTTGGCCAAACTCTTTCATCATTATTACTTCTAGTGTCTATATTCCTGCCATCCCTGCTTTATGTTGCTTCTAGTCCATTTCATACTATTTACTGGTGCCAATCATTGAGAAGAATCAGAGAGGTAGCCATATTAGTCTGGAATAGCAGAGGTAACAAAGAGTTCTGTGGCACCTTAAAGACTAACTAAAGTATTGAAGCATAAGCTTTCATGGGCTAATACCCACTTTGTCGGATGGAAGTAGTGGAAGTGTCCAGGGGCAGGTATAGATAAGTAGGCAAGAACCAGGTAGGAGATAACAAGGTTAGTCCAGTCAGGCTGAACCAGCTTGTTATCTCAAATCAGGGAGGGTGAGGTATTCCTCTAGCAGTTGAATTGGAGGTGTGAACTCAGAGAGAGGAGAGAAAAATTACTCAAAAATGTTAGCCTAGATTTCTTTGTATACTAATATTTCAAACGAATAGATAGAAATCCATGTTTTGAGATCAACATTCCTAGTGCAACTTTAACTAAAGTCATGCCATGGAGTCAACCATTCAGCTTCATCTCATGCTATAATGTCCACCACTAACAAGCACCACCTTGTTGCTTATTTATTTTGACTATGTTTGTAATTGTAATTGTGTAATTTAGCAGTAGGACAGCTAGTAATTTGTCAGATAAGGTACCAGAAAATCTGAAAACAAGATGCTCAGCTAAAATATATGTCAGAATTATTGAAAATATCTGGGCAATTTTAGGTTTAGAGATTTTTTTGTCTGTGTTCAGTCATATTAACAGACCAGAAGTGTGTTAACCAGAACATATGTTTGTTTTATTCTGAATTAAGTTTTATGTATGTTTTGCAAAAAATTGTTTAATACTACAGAAATTAATGAAGATCTTTAAATCCATATTCTGTACTGTAAGCAAGGCTACTGTATTCAAATTATGCAAAAAGAACAGCACATCCTGGCATTGAAATTCTTTAGGGATATGGTAATCTGATAATAACCAAACACCCTGGAGTAGTCTTATCATTTTAATAAAACATTATTAAAATTGTGAGAGAAAGTGTGTAGAAAAAAGATAAGATTGATCATTTGGAACAATTCATCTTCAGTATATTAGTCAAATTCTTTAGATGTTTCAGTCAAACATTTTGAATATTTTTCAATGAATTTATTTGTAGAAATGAAGATATATTGCAGGTGAGACCCAGATTACAGGTGAGACAAAATTTAGGTATGGTCATAATTAAGTTACACTTTGGGACAAATTATTATTCTTAAAATAGGATGGAAAATAAAGGGTTGATTTTATTTTTGTTTTGTTCTCTTTACCATACTGAAAAAGGCAGTCATTAGATTAGAATGTTGAATAGATTGTTGGCAATGAATGTTCTTCTTTCTGTGTCTACAAGGTTTACACACCTGGAGCCAGATTTTCAGAAGAGCTCTGTGTTCACTGAGGCACCTAAATAAGGGCCAGATTTTTAAATGTGCTCAGTACCCAGCAACTCCTGCTGTTACACCTATGGCCAGATTTCCAAAAGAAGTCAGGACCCAACTTGAAAATGTGGCCACTTATTTTGCCATTTAAGGGAACTGAGCTCTTTTGAAAACCTGACCTCTAGGGCTTGATTCTACAAAGATGATACACTGTAAAACTCATTCAATAGTGTAGTTGAGAGTAAACAGAGTGTACCCACTTCTTATATGGGGAATATGGGGAATTTAATTTAGGTTAGTTTACCTCCTTCTTTTTCTTACCACTACACCACTGATTTCCCTGTTCCTGCAATGCACTGTCCATTAAAGGGAAACGTAGCCTCTTGGGAACAATCTTTGTTACCACTGTTCCCCTTCATAGAGTTTCCAGTTAGGCGACAACTTTAAAACCCATCAGATTTCTGTGTGGCCTCAAAGAATGAATCTGCAGACTCTGACTCTCCTGGCCCTTTCCCCTTCTCAGTTATCAATGAACACTTTTTGAGTAGCAATTTCTAGTGCTGCAATCAAGGCAGAACAAGAGGACCAGATATTCCAGTCCACCATGAAAGAACCCTTTCCATGTATGTTAGGAAAATATGAGCTCTTTACAGTCCATTTGATTCAGTTGTTCCTCCGAGGCTGTTGCTGAAATCTCCTTACCCATAAAATGGTCCTCCAGTCCTCTCCCCCCAATCCTATAAAGAAATTAAAATAGCTCTGACTATAATAGTAGAAATCTAACAGGGGAAATCCCTGTTCTTTCTAATGATTTCTACGTAGCCAAGAAGCAGAAAAGAAATCCGCAGTACTTTTTTGGCAGTGTCCTTTAGTCTTATACAGAATATTGTTATAGGGCTTTTTTTCCTTTAAAACTTGTTATGTAATGGCATATTGAGTACACTTCTGATTTTTCTCTGAATAGCTTCCTGGGTAATATAGATGATGGCATGCCCATGTCAGATGTAGCAATGTGCCAATTAAGTGGTGTTTAGATCCAGGTTAGGTTTAGGCCGGGGTTCAGCAGTCAGGTTCAAGGCTGAATCGGGGCCAAGATTCAGGATTGTAATCAACCGTACTGAACAGCAAAAATCTCGAACTTCTGTCTGACCTCACATCTTGAATTCTGGAAATCTTGTGAGGTTAGCTGTTCTTCTGAGGTTTCTATTTCAAGCTTTTTTTTTATTCTGTCCACACCCATGTCTATAAATATTCTTCTTTGGTTTTGGATCTGATGAAGAAAAAAAGAACAGAGTGGTGAATTTGGAGCTAAGGGTTCCAATGTGAAACCCACATCCAACCATCTCTAATATATTGATATTTAGAAATGCAATAAAAATCTAAAATAGTGAAGTATGTTTTTCCACAAATCAGTTCACTAAAAGTGAAATCTTACGACAAAGCAGACATGTATGAACATGATTCACATTACATTAAATAGTCTACTGCACAGCTATACTATGCAGGGCCGGCGACAGAAATTTGGGGGCCCCCTACTCTAATAATTTGGGGGCCCCCCCAGCCCAGCCGGGGCCCCCCAGCTCAGCCGACATTGGCTGGGGACCCCCCAGCCCAGCCGACAGCGGCTGCCCCCCCCCCAGCCCAGCCGGGCCCCCCCCAGCCCAGCTGACAGCGGCTGGGGGGCCCCCAGCCCAGCTGCCCCCCCCAACCCAGCCGGCGCTCCCCCCCCCAGCTGACAGCGGCTGGGGAGCCCCCAGCCCAGCCGGCGCTCCCCCCCCCAGCTGACAGCGGCTGGGGGCCCCCCAGCCCAGCCGGCCACCCCCCCAGCCCAGCTGACAGCGGCTGGGGGGCCCCCAGCCCAGCTGCCCCCCCAACCCAGCCGGCGCTCCCCCCCCCCAGCTGACAGCGGCTGGGGAGCCCCCAGCCCAGCCGGCCCCCCGCAGCCCAGCCGGCGCTCCCCCCCAGCTGACAGCGGCTGGGGGCCCCCCAGCCCAGCCGGCCACCCCCCCCAGCCCCACCCCACCCCCAGCTGACAGCAGCTAGGGGCTCCCCAGCCCAGCCGGCCACCCCCCCCCAGCCCCGCCGCCCCCCCCCCAGCTGACAGCAGCTGCGGGGTCCGCAGCCCAGCCGGCGCTCCCCCCCCCCCCAGCTGACAGCGGCTGGGGGCTCCCCAGCCCAGCCGCCCCCCCTCCCCAGCCCAGCTGGCGCTCCCCCCCCCCCCCCAGCTGGCAGCAGCGAGAGCCGAGAGCCGGGGAGCAGCGAGAGCCTCCCTTGCTGCTCCCTCCCTCCCCCGGACTGAGCCGCTGCCGCTGGCCGGGCTCTCTGCTCCGGCCGGGGACAGGCGCTCGTCCGGGGGAGAGCCGCGCCGGATGACTACGGGTAGAGCTGTACCGGGGCCCCCTAAAGTCGGGGGGCCCGGTACAGCTCTACCCGTAGTACCCCCCTGTCGCCGGCCCTGATACTATGCCTAACCTCTCTATAAGCAGGTACCACTGCAAATGTCAATTAATATTCTATACATTAAATATATATGACTTCCTGTAGATTGTGTGAAATTAGGAGAAGAGGCTCACTCACTGGAATATGTTACATTCAAGTTAAAAAGGTGGTTTAAAACTTTTGACTTGCAAGTTTACTTTTCACCAGATCACAGAACAGAATAATTTCAAAGCAAACTGAGCAGACACTTGGGTGGTTACGTTTAACAAAACAAATATAGAAGCTGTCTAATCTTAAAGTGTTACTTAGCTGTCAGGTTTAACACAGCAAATCTCTTCACTCTCTCACATAGCTAACAGTGTAAAAATTTACTTCAGATAGCTCACATGTTCATTATACACTGGAGTTATGGGATAAGCCTATGTTCAGAACTGGGGATATTTTGGCCCAGATGGTTTAGGAAATTAAGCATTGGTTTTTCTAACTGTGTATGTGATAGGTCAGTCTCTTCTACTTTCAAACCCAGACAATTGTGTAATTTGAATGAAAGCAAGCTTCCCAATTTTTACTTCCCAGAGCAAATTAACCATTTGGCAATTCTGCATCTTGTGGATTACATTCCATTCTCCACACCACAGTTCCAGCTCTTATCAGTAGCCATACTGACTTTTTTCATATATACTTGACCCTTTTGTATGTATTATTCGTTGCTGAATCATCTTTAGCTTAAATCCAAAGGGGGTAATATGATGATATTTGTTCATTCTTCATATTTATACTTTCTTCCAAGTAGTATTACCAATACTACAGTGTACGTACATCAGAAAACCATTTTGTCCTGAATTATTTCTTACATTTGATTGAGGAGAGCACAAATGTACACGGTTGCTGTGCTGAGGTTTTACATTTAACTGCCTGCTTAAGAAAGGCTAGAGAGGTGGTTGCTGAAAGACATTATGCCAGTTCAAGTTTATAACATTAATGATCAGGTACCTCATTTGAATATATAGGATTTGATTCTCTGTCATTTTACTTGAGTGTTATGCTGGTAAAACTTCACTACGGGCTGGTCTACACTAGGGGGGGAGATCGACTGTAGATACGCAATTTCAGCTACGTTAATAACATAGCTGAAACCGGCGTCTCTACAGCCGACTTACCTGCCGTCCTCATGGCAGCAGTGGGCAGCGGCACGTTCCCCCATCGACTCCAGCTTGCGCCTTTTGGCGAGCTGGACTTCCGGAGTTGACGGGGGAGCCACTGGCGATCAATTTATCGCGCTTTGACGAGACGCGATAAATCGATCGCCAAAAGATCGATCCTCTCCTGCCGTAATGAAGACGAGCCCTACAGTCTTACAAGTTTGGAACTGAAGTAAGAATGAGAAATCAGACCCAAATAAATATGATCTTTAAGGGAGTATATAAAGAGACAAGAATTTTTGCTTTAAGAGATCTTAACTTGTTGGTGGGCATGATGAGCACATAATAAAAATTCATGCCTAGGCTAAAATTCATGGTCATGCTTTCCCCCAAAATAGAGAATTATGATTGGTCTTACTAAGGTTATTCTGCATCTTTTGGTCCTCTCCGCCTTCCCTTTCTATACCCTACCTCCAACTCCCAAAATGTAGGTAGGATGTCTCTATTATGAGATCTAATACTATCAGAAAGTTAGCAGTTCTGTTTGTGAGGGTTTTGAATGGAAGGAGTTAATATAATTGCTGTCTGAGTCTTAGTAGAGCTGTTCTGGGCAAAATTTTCTCATCCACTTTGGTCATGTAATTGTTAAGGTACGGTTTTCTCAATAAAATGACTTATTTAGGCAATGCTTTCCTCCTTCAGGGAGAAAGGACACATTAAAGCATTGTTGACTGAATGAATAGTTTTCTGTTCCAAGCTCTCCCAGCAACATTAGCAGTCAGGTGAAAGAAATGAACAAATGTTAAACATAAACCCTTTCACACAGGGCTAGATCTCCCTGGTACTATGGCTATCTTATTTGAACCTCTTTCTTCATCTACAAATCTGATGAAGAAAATCTTAACACATCAAGGAACACTCCTGATTCTTTGAAGACTTATAGTGATATAATTAGTAACCCCAACCTAAAGACTTCACTTTTAGGTATCTAGGACTTAATAACTTGACTATGGCTATTGAAAGTTTAATTTCCTAGATGCATAATATGACATAAAATCCATCTGCCATTTTACTTGCTCAGAACTGAGTATTGCTACCAGGTCTAATGATGAACATGGTCTAACGATGAACATGATTAGCACCATTATTTTTCACATTTATTCAAAGGAAAGATACATATATGACACTCATGCTTGTTCCAATCTTTATAGTTATGAACAGTATTTCGGGGGGGGGAGGGGAATCCATCATTCATCCTTTTTTACTGGCTTTTTTCCTAAATATTCAGTTTATTTAAATATCAAGCCTGGTTTTTTTTCTGATCCTTTTAATTGCACATTTAATTACAAGAAAGGACAAACTGGTTGGAATACAGAATTTCTTCTGCAATCAGTAATCTTTTAATTGTATATTCAATGAATGTGCCAGACAGCGGCTGGTCCTTAAATGGGTGTGTACGGAGGAAGAGGGCAGGAAGTAAGCTCCTGTTTTGCGGTACTAGTCAGTCCAGAAGGAGCAGGGAAGAGACTAGGGGTATGTCTTCACTACAGGACTAGGTCGATTTCCCTTAATTCGATTTTCTAAATTCGATTTTAGAAAATCGAATCAGTGTGTCCCCACCAGGACAGCAGGTCGACAGTGGTCGACACTGTCTGTCCTAGAACTTTTGCAGGGGTCGACATAGCCCGCATTGCACTTTGGGTAGGTAACCCACAGTGCAATGCGTGCCAGACCCCACCCCCACCCCTCCCAAGCAGCCCCGCGGACCCCCCCGCCCGCCTGAACAGCCCCCGTGCCGGACCCCCCCCCGCCCGAGGGGGGGGGGGAGCCGGCGCGGGGCTGCTTGAGTGAGCGGGTCAGCTGCCTGGTCAATTTCAGGTGAAATTGACCAAGCAGCTGACCCGCTCACTCAAGCAGCCCCGCGCCGGACCCCCCGCCCCCGCCTGAGCAGCCCCACGGCCCCCCCCACCTGAACAGCCCCCCCACCGGACCCCCCCCCCCGCCCGCCCGAGGGGGGGGGAGCCGGCGCTGGGTTGCTTGAGCTAGCGGGTCAGCTGCCTGGTCAATTTCAGGTGAAATTGACCAAGCAGCTGACCCACTCGCTCAAGCAGCCCCGTGCCGGACCCCCCGCCTGAGCAGCCCCGCGCCCCCCCCCGCCCACCTGAACAGCCCCCCCGCTGGACCCCCCCTGCCCGCCCGAAATTGACCAAGCAGCTGACCCGCTCGCTCAAGGAGCCCCGCGCGGCTCCCCCTCCCTCGGGCGGGTGGGGGGGAGGTCAGGCGGGGGGGCTGTTCAGGTGGGCGGGGCTGCTCGGAGGTCGGAGGCTTAACTTCAGATGCCTCTTCACTTACTCACAGTAGACATAGAGAAGTCGATTTTAGCCTAACTTCTCTCGTCAGGCAGGAGTTACAAATTCGATTTTGAGGGCCCTTTAAATCGACTTTAAGGGCATGTATGTGAAGACAGGTACACGTTTAATTCGACCTAACGTCGTTAAGGTTGAATTAAAGTGGTAGTGAAGACATGCCCTTGGACATAGTGACAATGGTAAACCAATTCACTGGTTGGTCACAGAGAAGAGGCTTCACCATATTAAGGGGTGGTGGTAGTCATAGCTGTGCTTCTCCTGTCTGCCCCCCAACATTTCTTCCAGGACAGGGTAGCTCTAAGATACAGTCTAGTTCAAACAGGAATTAATTCAGGGAAGTCCTATGACCAGTGTTATGTGGCAGCAAGTCAGACTAGAGAGGGGTCCTTTTTGGCCATAGAGTTTATGAATCTGTTCCCAATGTGAGCTGCTGCTTAAACAATGCACATGGCTGATTAAAATATTGTAAGAGCTTTCCATGACAAATTTTCAAACTAAACAATTTTTTTGTTGAATTCAAAAATTTTCTTGGGACTTTTCAACAAAACAGATCAAAGCAACATTTTAACTTTCTTAGTTTTCAGTATTTCTTTCAGGAGGTATGGGGGAAGAGGGGTGAGGGAAGAGATGTCAGTGAACACTGTTCAATCAGTTCTAGTAATGAGACCAAAATCTTGAGTAACTGCAAAACCCCAGTGGAGACCTCTTCCTGAAGTGCCTTTCACCCAAAATTCCCACCTCACCTGTGTAGCATAAAACTATAGAGGCTAAAATATGTGCTCTTATAACTTGCTAACTACTTCTGAATCTGGCAGGATAATGATGTTTTATAGAAGAACTTTAGAATAGCAATATCCCAGCTACAGTTGCAGTGATTTGTTCTTCGGCAGAACACTTTAGAAAATAATCCCATGGTGACAGTACTCTAATGCAGCATGGGATGGTTAAATGTTTTCACTATACAGCCCCTGATTTGTAGAGGAAACATCATTGTAACTGTCAGAAAATAGAAAAGAAAAACAGTTATGTTAATGCTGTGAGGATCTTAATGTAAAGAATAGAAAAAGAAAAATTGCAGCAAATATGATAAAATAACAATTTCATCATACCACTGAACCCCCCCATGGACAGTGCAGCACATTTTAGAGAGAAATATTGCAAGAACTGTGGTAAGTTTGAGTTAGTATTCATGAAGGTTTATAATTAATTACTGTATGTTGTTACTCCTGCAGCTGAATTTTAACTTTGCAGCCTGTTAGTATGCTTTTTTTCTTTGACCTAAATCCGTCTCATTTTTTGTTTTGTTTTTGTTAAAAACATTGAACAAAAACACTCTTGTGTCTAAGGCTTCTCTCAAGCAGATCAAGCAAGTTTGCATTGCTAAGCAATGCCATGTACATTTTAACTATCTCAAAACGTTTGAACTCTGTACAATTATTTTAGATGGGGATCCACATGATGGAAACATGAACTTTTTTTTGTTAAACCTCTTTGTAAAAACAGTCCAGTGGAGGGACAAAGAGAGCAAAAATTGATCTAAGTCTGTAAATCAGAGATAATAACATTTAAGCTTAGAAGAGAGAAAAGCATTTACTTTGCAAATGTAAATGAAATGATATTACAATTCTGTGTCTTCGGTACAGTTTTTTCATTTCCATTTCTTAGGAATGACTTAATATATATTTGAAGAATTGTTTTTAACAAGAAAATTATTCAGAATTGCATGGTGGTTTTGCATATTTCAAACAATCTCAGATTCCTAGTCCCATGATTCTGATTTTTATTCTGACCAGAAGCAAAGTGAATATACTTAAAAATACTTTGAAGAAAAACAAATTATTCCGTGTATTTTAATAAGGCAAAAATATAAGGACTGTCCTTGTGGTTAGGTTCTATTTTTGAGATTTAAAAGCTTGTTCCATTTATTGTCTGTACAAGACAAATTATCCTTTACTACTTATGATAACAAGCAGATTCACAGCTCCGAAAATAAAAGTCCGTCATTTCGTGATAGAACAGGTACATGACAGCAAGCTGCAGAACAAACTTTGTCCCATTGCCCCACCCCATCAACATGTCAGAATCCTAAACTAAATGAATGACATTGTGGGCTAAAAGGGAAACTCAGTATTCATTCATAACTCTTTTGGCTTCTCTAGCGAGACACTTGTCCTCAGTGATTGTCTAAAGATGCCAAGTCAGGCCAGTTGGGAAAGGGACACATGCCCTCTAGGAAATGGAATGCTAAAACCCCCCATTCTTTGTATATAGGTTACTTACCAGTGTTGCAGCAGGAGAAGCTGGTGTTAGATTTTGGTGTCCTTCATCAGTAGTGTCACTGTCTGAATTGAACAGGACAGAGTGGTAGTCCTGCTGGGTGTTTTGCCTTCAGAATGCAATAGATTATACACAGTTCCATCTGCCCATCAAATTATTTTTCTGGGGAAAGGTGCCTGGAGCTCAGCAGTTTCTCTTTGAAGTCTGGTTTTGAAGTTTTTTTGCTGCAAGATGGCAGTCTTGAGGTCTGCAATTGTATGCCCAGGCAGGTTGAAGTGTTCTCCTACAGGCTTTGTATATTGCCATTCCTAATATCTGATTTGTGCCCATTTATCCTTTTACGTAGGGATTGTCCAGTTTGGCCGATGTACATAGCAGAGGGGCATTGCTGGCACATGATGGCATATATTATATTGGTAGATGTACAGGTGAATGAACCAGTGATGGTGTGGCTGATCTGGTTAGGTCCTGTGATGGTGTTGCTGGTGTAGATATGTGGGCAGAGTTGACATCGAGGTTTGTTGCATGGATTGGTTCCCGAGTTAGAGTTATTATGGCGCGGTGTTGCTGATGAGAATATGCTTCAGGTTGGCAGGTTGTCTGTGGGCAAGGACTGCTGAGCTCCAGTTCATCTGCAAATTCAACACTATTAGGTCTGGACTTAATATTAGCTGTGAATGGCTCACCAATTACAAAAGCAGTTTCTCCTCTCTGGGCGTTCACACCTCCAGATCACCTGCTGGAAATGGGCTTCACCACTCACACTGATTGAATTTGCCTTGCTTTCTTGCCTGCATATTTAGGCCTGCCTCTGGAGATTTCCACAACATTCATGTGATGAAGTGGGTGTTAACCCACGAAAGCTCATGATCCCTAAAATCTGTTAGTCTATAAGGTGCTACAAGACTCTTTGTCGCTTTTGTAGATCCAGACTAACATGGCTACACCTCTGATACTAGACATTAAATGGTGTGATTCTGATATAATTTGAAACTTGAGCAACACAGCTTCTTTATGTTATCATAATTCATGGCTTCCCTTGGTCCATGCCAGTCGACTTGGAATGCTTTACCTGAAGTTCTGGGAGCGAGCACAGTTATCTCAATGTCTTTCCATTAATTCTTATGATCTACTATTTTCTTTTCCTGATCTGGACAACTTGAAGCCAGTTTCATGTTAACAACCGTTTTGGGAGATGCCCTTCCCTGCTTGACTGCTAACCGCTGTCCTATGAGATGGAGCTGAAGTTGCACCACAGTTTATGAGCACAGTTTTCCATATAGAAATGCATACATTCACACCCATAGCCTGTATACATATCTCATAATGAATAAGTTTAGAATATTACAAGCTTTCATAAAATACCATACTTGATATATTTTTATCAATAACATAGTATGCAATCAGTTCATTTAACTGCTTATTCCAGGGGGTTTAAATCTTCTGTTCTCCCCTCTGGACCTTGCCTAGCATACTCTCTCATCACTTTTTAGTTGTAGCTAATTCTGTTAGAAAAAAAAATGCATTACTACTTCTTTAAGAAGCAGGAGAACTGTTTGGGAAAAACGCTTTGTTCTTCTTCGAGTGCTTGCTCATGTCCATTCCAACAAGTGTGTGCGCACCGCGCATGCACGGTCCCGGAACGTTTTCCCCAGCGGTACCCGTAGGGTCGGCAGGGGCGACCCCTGGAGTGGCGCCCTTATGGCGATGTATATATGCCCCTGCTGACCCTCCCCCCGCTCAGTTCCTTCTTCCCGCCCATGACGGTTAGCTGGAATCCCCTTTAGCTACTTAGCGGTATCCCACCTATTTAGCAATTGATCTTGTAGATTCTGTATATAGTTGTATCTCTAGTTTTAGATTGTTATCCGTTCTTAGATTAGATTAGTTGTAGTGTTCTGTCTCAGCCCTCGCTCCGGGGCATGCCTGGGGCGCCGGGCTTCAAGAACTGTGAGCACTGCGGGAGGCCTATGCCTAACAGTGACCCCCACGCAAAGTGCTTGAAGTGCCTGGGCGAGGGCCATCAGTCCGAGCGCTGCTCGATTTGCAAAAGTTTCAAGCCGCGAACAAAGAAGGAGAGGGATCATAGTTTGCGGCTAATTCTGATGGAATCTGCCCTATAGCCTCAGGGAGATCTCCCATCCACCTCAGCGCGTAGCGCTCCGGCTTCGGTGCGGGACCTGGCAATACCGAGGAAGGAAAATTCGCACCGGCACTGGTCCCCGCGCCGCACTGAAAGCCCTAGACGGCACCGCTCCCAATCGCCGGTGCCGCATAAGAAACAGAGAGGCCATTCGCCGACCCGTAAAGCCAAGACAAAGACGCGGCACACCCAGGGTCACATCGATGAGTCCCGCAAAGTGCCACCAGCGTCTGGCCCGGTGCGCGCACACGCATCGGGAGATGGTGTAGCGCAGCACGAGCCTTTTCCGGACTTCCCGGCACCGTCAACCCCGGAGACCTTCGAGGCAGCCCGGGAGTTGATTGAATCCACTAGCGAAGTCGGTACGGCACCGTCCTTCCCGGCCTCGTCTACCTCGGCTCCGACTTCAGCAACGGCCCCGGCACCGCTTACGGCTCCGACACACTCGTCTAGGTCGGTGACGCCGATCATACCACTGATGCCGACTGGGCCGGTACCGGCGGTACCTTCCACCTCGGCACCCGCGGTGCCTGCGGTGCGGGCGCCCTCGGCGCCAACGGCACGTACTTCCGAGGAGTGCATCCAGCCTCCCCCTGCGGCACCGTTACTCTACCCTGGCAAGCCTGCAATGTTTCAGAAGCACATCGCGGCACCGGAGGGCGCAGCACCGCCATGGCCCAGCTCAGCTTCTGAATCCGACGCAGCCTCCTCCCGTTCAGGTCGCAGTCACCGCACCGGAGTACTGTCTCAACGATTGAGCCGTAGTCACCGCTCCCACGGTTCTGACCAGCACCACTCACGGCACCGCCGCTCCTCTCACCACTCTGCACCCTGGGCCCAGCAAAACCAAGGCCCGGTGTAGTGGCCCTTCTGGACCCCGTGGGCTTTTCAGCAGATGCAGGGACCACCATCTGTGTCAATGTCTCTACCATCGGTGCCGCGGGGTCCAGTTTCGGCGACGATCTCTAGACCGCCGCCTGATGTACCGGGAGAGGAGCCGGTACCAGGGTCTTCGGGATTGGGACATTACCATGGTTCTCATTCCCACCATTCCTCAGCTGGCTCCCCTACTGACCCACCCACGGGAGAGCCCATCCAAGAGGAGCCTCCTTTCGCCACATCTTCCTCCTCCTCGCCTGACGAGGCGGTGGCAGGCTCCTCAACATCAGGCCTACCGCCGATGGATGTCAAGGGTCACCAAGACCTCCTCAGGAGAGTGGCCCAGAACCTGAACCTCCCTGCAGAGGAAGTACAGGAGGAGGAGGATCCCACAGTGGATATCCTCTCTGCAGATGGGCCCAAGAGGATTGCGCTCCCCTTCATTAAGAAGATCAATTCGATGTCAACCACCTTGTGGCAGACACCCGCCTCAATTCCACCAACGGCGAAGGGGGTAGAGCGCCGCTACTTTACACCGAGATCGGGGTATGAACACATTTTTACCCATCCACCACCGGGCTCCTTGCTGGCGGATGCTGTAAACCATAGGGAGAGACAGGGTCATGCAGGATCCACACCCAAGTCACAGGACGCGAAGAGACTGGATCTGTATGGCAGGAAGGTCTACTCCTCTGCTTCGCTTCAACTCAGGATCGCAAACCAGCAGGCAGCGTTAGGCCGTTATGCCTTCAATTCATGGTCTGCCCTCGCTAAATTCCAGGAAAAGGTCCCTAAAGACTCGTCACCGGAGTTTACTGCCATAGTTGAGGAGGGCAAGGTGATCTCCAGAGCGGCCTTGCAGGCAGCCCTCTATTCGGCAGACTCAGCCTCTCGGACAATGGCCACTGCTATAGTGATGAGGCGAGGGGCATGGCTACAAGTGTCTGGTATCCCTCCCCCGGTCCAAGCATCAATTCAAGACCTGCCCTTCGATAGGCAGGGATTGTTTGCGGAGGACACAGACAAAAAATTACATTCTATGAAGGATTCTAGGGCCATGCTTCGCTCCCTAGGCCTTCACACTCCACAAACAGTTAGACGTCCGTTTAGGCCCCCACAAGCCCCACAGTCTCGCTTCTACCAGCCAGCTTCCTCCTGAACCGTTTGTCCCATTTTCATCAGGCATGGTCCCAAATCACTTCAGACAAATGGGTTCTCAGCCTGGTGAAGGTGGGATATTCTATCCAATTCTCCTCCCTTCCACCCACCCACCCCTCTTCCCTGTCCCTCTTCAGGGACCCATCTCACGAGCAACTCCTAGTTCAGGAGGTCCAGACCCTCCTGTCTTTGGGTGCCATAGAGGAGGTTCCTCAAGAATTTCGGGGCAAGGGCTACTACTCCCGTTATTTCCTTATCCCGAAGGCCAAAGGCGGCCTCCGACCTATCCTAGACCTGCGGGGCCTCAACTCCTACATAAGTTCCGCATGCTCTCCCTAGCGACCATTATTCCCTCCATGGATCGCGGAGACTTGTTCGCCTCCCTCGACTTAAAGGACGCATACTTCCACATTTCAATCATCCCCAGTCACAGGAGATTCCTGAGATTTGTGTTAGGGGATCACCACTACCTGTTTGCAGTGCTCCCCTTCGGCCTGTCGACTGCCCCAAGGGTGTTTACAAAGTGCATGTCGGTAGTGGCCGCATACCTGAGGCGGAGACAGGTACACGTTTACCCTTACCTGGACGATTGGCTCATCAGGGCAAACTCAAGAGAACTAGCAATCCAGCAGATAGCTCTCGTCAGGGCTACATTCCTCAGGTTGGGCCTCATATTAAACGAGACAAAGTCGACCCTAGAACCTACTCAGAGGATAGAGTTCATAGGGGCAGTCTTGGACTCTCAGCAAGCCATGGCATTCCTACCTCCCGCCCGAGCCAAGGCCATAGTGGACTTGATTAACTCCGTCCTCCGGTTCCCGACTACTACGGCCAGAAACTGCATGGTCCTCTTGGGCCATATGGCAGCCTGCACGTACGTGGTACCATACGCCAGGCTTCGTCTGCGGCCTCTGCAAACTTGGCTGACGACAGTTTACAAGCAGGGAAGGGACCCACTGGACCTTGTCGTCACCCTCCCACACCACACGCTGAGTTCACTCCATTGGTGGCTTCAACCCAGCTCTCTCAATGCGGGGGTCGATTTCCACAAACCCCAACCAACAGTAACCTTAGGGACAGATGCTTCTGCCCTCGGCTGGGGAGCCCATCTGGGGGACTCAAGGCCACTGGTCGCACAACGAGCTGTCCCTCCACATCAACGTCCGGGAGCTGAGAGCAGTTCGTCTCGCGTGTCAGGTGATTCGGGACCAGTTGCAAGGCAAGTGTGTGCTGGTCCAGACGGACAACACAGCGACGATGTTTTATATAAACAAACAGGGTGGTGCTCGCTCTTCTCCCCTATGCAGGGAAGCCCTGGCCCTATGGGATTTTTGTATTATACACAACATCCACCTCATAGCCACCTATCTCCCAGGGGTTCAGAACGTCCTAGCGGACACCCTCAGTTGCTCGTTTCGGGGCCACGAATGGTCGCTCAGGCCCGATGTGTCACACTCAATTTTCCTGCAGTGGAGCTTTCCCCGCATAGACCTATTCGCCACAAGGACCAACAGGAAATGCCAGAGGTTTTGTTCCCTCATGAACCTGACGCCTTTCAGATCCCTTGGAGGGAGGGTCTTCTCTATGCATTTCCTCCATTCCCACTTATTCACAGGGTGCTGCTCAAGGCCCGTCTAGACAGAGCGTCCATGATCCTAATAGCACCGGCGTGGCCCCACCAGCATTGGTACACTCTGTTGCTGTCTCTCTCTGTCTCCAGACCTATAACCCTCCCTCTCCTCCCGACTCTAGTGTTCCAAGACCACGGGCGGTTGCTTCATCCCAACCTCCAATCGCTCCACCTCACGGCGTGGAATATCCGTGGTTGAACCCCTCAGAGCTTCAGTGCTCCACTCTTGTCAGGGAGGTCTTGTTGGGTAGCAGAAAGCTGTCAACTTGTAACACTTACATAGCCAAATGGAAACGTTTTTCCCTATGGGCTCAAGGTAAAGGAGTAAACCCCACTCTAGCTCCCATACCCCTTATCCTGGATTACCTTCTGGACCTTAAGAAACAAGGCCTAGCCATTTCCACGGTACGGGTACACCTGGCAGCCATATCGGCCTTTCATGCAGAAGTTGAGGGAACCTCGGTGTTTAGCAACCCACTTGTGGGACGTTTCCTCAGGGGATTGGAAAGGTTGTACCCCTCGGTGCGACCGCCGGTTTCTCAGTGGGACCTTAACCTGGTGTTGACAGCCCTCATGAAGCCCCCCTTTGAGCCCCTAGCCACCTGCCCACTCTCTTATCTTTCTTGGAAGACGGCCTTTCTTGTGGCCATTACCTCTGCCCGACGTGTTTCTGAGCTCAGAGCTCTCACCTCTTCCATAAGGATAAGGTTCAGTTAAGGCCTCACCCAGCCTTCCTTCCCAAAGTGGTTTCCGCTTTTCACTTTTCACCTGTTTTCTTTCCCAAACCTCATGCCTCCAACAAGGAGAGAATGCTGCATTCTTTAGATGTGCGAAGGGCTCTAGCTTTTTACATAGAACGTACAAAAGCTTTTCGTAAATCTCCACAACTTTTTATTTCAGTAGCGGAGCGGATGAAAGGGTTGCCGATTTCTTCTCAACGCCTTTCGGGATCACCTCGTGCATCAAACTGTGTTATAACCTCTCGAATGCTTCTCCTCCGCCATTAACAGCTCACTTGACCAGAGCCCAGGCCACATCCACAGCGTTCCTGGTGTACATTCCAATTGTCGACACCTGCAGAGCAGCGACATGGTCCTCGGTTCACACCTTCTCCGCGCACTACGCCATCGTGCAGCAGACCTCGGAGGACGCTGCTATGGGACAAGCGGTCCTGGCAGCAGGGACTAAGACTACTCCTCTCCCACCTCCGAGATAACTGCTCGTAAGTCACTTGTTGGAATGGACATGAGCAAGCACTCGAAGAAGAAAAGACTGTTACTCACCTCTCGTAACAGTTGTTCTTCGAGATGTGTTGCTCATGTCCATTCCAAATCCCTCCCGCCTCCCCTCTGTCGGAGTACCGGCAAGAAGGAACTGAGCGGGGGGAGGGTCGGCAGGGGCATATATACATCGCCATAAGGGCGCCACTCCAGGGGTCGCCCCTGCCGACCCTACGGGTACCGCTGGGGAAAACTTTCCGGGACCGTGCGTGCGCGGTGCGCACACACTTGTTGGAATGGACATGAGCAACACATCTCGAAGAACAACTGTTACGAGAGGTGAGTAACTGTCTTTTTTTCCTAACAGGATTTGCTTTCAGGTATGGAATAGATACAGTAGGTTTAAATGTTTTTTGTGAGTTTAAGCCTAAAGGGTCATGATCTTGGGTGGGTAGTCTGAGTCTTACCAGAGCTTCAAACGTCCTGACAGTTAGTTTTAGCACACTAGCTTGAGCCCCACTAGCATGCGTGTGTCTATCCGGGCTGGAAGGCTTGTCTGCAGTGTAGACATACAAAGTGAATCTCTTGCATGGAAAAAACTTTTCTCTCATCTACAGTGCCTCACTGCAGAACACGGGGAGTCATTTATTCATTTTCAACCTGGTAAGGGTTAAAGTTTGTTTTCCTGTTGTGAAGTGTGGAATAGGTGTTAGTTTGTCAGGTGTACTCCTTTGCTCACAGGGCATTCACATAGCTCTATACAGTCTGTTTTTATAATGTTTAATGTTGGCAGTAGAAATACTTGGAAGGATATGGTTCCAAAGGCACAGGTTGGGGCTAGAATTAATCTGTATCCTATGAACTGCACAGCTCATCGTTTGTAGCACAAATATTAGTTATCATTAAAGGTTTAAAAATCTCTTCTCTATGCTTTTCTGAAATATAATAGCATTAAATTATATGACAATAATAATTAACTTACATTTTATATCCTTTTCTAAAAAGTTCCCAGAGATTTAAAAAAAAAACTTTTAACAAACTGATTCACAAACTATGTTCAAGAATTGTGTCATCCCATCACTGAGATGCAGCTTCCTCAAGGACCAAATGCAGCAGATATTTAACAGCTCACAGCACCATTATTATAGCACTATTTTAGGATGTGATCCAAAACCCATTGAAGTTAATGGAAAGACTCCCATTGACATCAGTGGACTTTGGATGAGGCTTTAAGTGCAGGAAGTGAAGAATATTTTTTCCACTTGATACAGAGAAAAATGAGGTTCTGCTGAGATAAGCCTCCATTACATTCAAAACGGTTTAAATTCCACCTACAGATCCATATGGACTGATCCCTGTTAAATCAGTGAGTATAAGTATCTGAGAGAAGAGTCTTGGTATATATTCAAGAGGAGGGTGAAAGGAGGGTAATCATGTGAATAGAAATTGTGAGGGTGACAATGGACAGTAAATGAGGAGCCTAATTCACCACTGTTACTTCAGGTTTATACCAGTGTAATGCCATCAAATTCAGTTTCGCAAGTAGAACAGGAATAATATAGTTGCAAACCAGGCCCTCGATGTTTGTTTATAATGCAGTATGCATCTAAAGAGGCTAATGCAGTGTTGTGCTTATTATGCAAAGGCATGATATCATGGATCACATTTGGAATACTCTCTGTACATCTAGCACTTCTTTACCTGAAAGATGTAGACAAATTAGAGGAAAATCATGGAAGAGTGACAAAATCATTGGAGGACTGCAAGGATTGATTTATGAGATTAAGATTAATATAATTAAATGTATATTTTGTACCCACAAGTGTAGGTACTGTCTTGTTTAAACATCTAGATCATTTAGGTTGAGATGTCAGGTTTTTTTAATTGTCAATTTATACTGAAGAAGTTACTTTTTGTGTGAATAACAATAAGACCAATATATTGAAAAAATTGGTGCTTTCACTACATGCTGAAAAGTCTTTATTATAAAGCTTTCATTTTACTATGGGTATGAGTTTTGGGGTTTGGGTTTTTTTGTTTTGTTTAAAGTAGTGGAAGGCAGTTTGGGTGAAAGTGGTCATTACATGATCGATTTCATTATTTAGAAGAAAGGAAGGAGAACAGTAGAATAAGGACAATGGATTTCAAATAAAGCACACTTAAGCTCAGAGAACTGGTTGGTAAAGTCTCATGGGAAGAAAATCTAAGGGAAAAGGGGTTCAGGAGAAGCTGGCAGCTAATTCAGGGAGACAGTATTAAAGGAATAATAGCAAACTATCAAGATGTGAAGGAAAGACAGGAAGAATAGTAAGAGGTCAGTATGTCTACATCAGGAGCTCTTTAATGACCTGAAAATCAAAAGGGAATCCTGCAATAAGTGGAAACATGAACTGATTGCTAAGGAGGAGTACAAAATAATAGCACAAGCATGAAGGAACAAAATCAGAAAGGCTAAGACACAAAATGAATTACACCTAGCTAAGGACATAAAAGGCATAATAGTTTCTTTAGATACATAGGAGCAAGAGAAAGATGAAAGGAAGTGTAGATCCTTTACTTAGTGGGGAAGAAGAGCTAATAATGGATGACATAAAAAAGCTGAGATCTTTAAAGTTTGTTTTGCTTCAGTCTTCTGTTAAAAGGTTAATGGTGACCACATACTCAACACCATTAATATTAATAACATGGAAAGATAGCAAGCCAAAATAGGGAACATAATAGATTAAAGAATATTTCGCTGTAAGGTACGTTTAAGTCAGTAAAGCCTGATGGAATTCATTGTAGGGTGCTTAAAGAATTTGCTGAAGCAATCTTGGAATCATTAGCAATTATCTTTGAGAACTGATGGAGGATGGTGAAGTTCCAAGAGACTGGAGAAGGACAAACATACCGTGTTTCCCCGAAAATAAGACAGTGTCTTATATTAATTTTTGCTCCCAAAATTACATTACATTATATTACAGCGAGAGGCAAAACTGGAAGTACGTCTTATTTTCGGGGGATGTCTTACTTTCGGGGAAACAGGGTAGTATCTGTCTTTAAAAGGGGGGAATGAAGAGGACCCAGGAAATTATAGGCTAGTCCGCCTAACTTCGATACCTAGAAAGATATTGGAACAAATATTAAACAATTAATTTGTGAGATGGTAATATGGTTAAAAGGAATAGCCAGCATGGATTTGTCAAAAACAAATACTGCCAAATCACCCTAATTTCCTTCTTTGACAGGATTACTGGTGTCGTTCATGATGGGAAGCCATAGAGGGGGAAGCAGCGGACACAATATCTTTATTTTAGTAAGGCTTTTGATGCAGTCCCACATGACATTCTCATAACTAAACTAGAGAAATGTGGTCTAGATGAAATTACTATAAGATGGGTGTCACATTCTAGGGTGCAATCTAGTGCAACCAGTGAGGGGTTGTCATCACCTGCCCAGTAACCCAGGATGCCTTAAAATGCTTTACTGCTGTAACTCCCGTTTCTGGATGCTCCCAGCCAGCATGCATTAAGTGGCTGGGGACCAGCAGTGCTGACTCCAGCAGCATGCTTATTACTCCATAGACACACTCTGGCCTCCACGAGCCTTAGTTACACCTGGCAAGATAACCCAACCTCCCCACCCCACAACTTCAAATTTTCTCCAAACCATCTTCTCTGGAATGTCCAGCTCTCTCTTGGACTATTCAGAACAATACTAAGGTTCGTTTATCCCTCTAAAGAGACAAACTGCACAGTGTATCACTAAGTGAAGTTAACTAACATTTTAATTCAAACACATCACTGGGTTGATTTTTTAAAAAGTAAAACAAGTTTATTAACAAAAGGAGATAGGGTTTTATGTGAGTTCATGTATGAAAAATAGAGTTAGAAATGCTTACAGTCAAAGAAAAGTGAAAATCCTTTCTAGTGGCTAAGATTTCATACAACAAGCTACAGCCTTTTTTCAAAGTACCTTCCAGTAAGATGACTGACCACCCCTTGGGTCATGATCTCCCATGAAGTCCAAAGTGGTTGATTCCTTTGTCATCTGCAGTGAAAGATAATTTGGGATTATTTGCCCCTCTTTAATAGTCCAGTGAACCTTTGAAATGGATTCTTTTGAATGTTACCCCCTCCCTCCAAGGTAAAGTTTATTCAAGCTGTGAGAAGGTGACATGAAGTTTCCTGCTGAAGAAAGTTTCATGCTGGTTTCTTCTCCACCTGGTTTTTGTTAAAATGCAAATTGATCTGGCCCTGAAATCTCCTCCCCTTGTTAGCTTGATGGCCTTTTATGTAAATTATGCTCATTGTCTCTTCCTGTACCGTGGAAATACCTTCCAAGTAGCAGAACGACATTCCTTTGTCTCAGGTGGGATAACTTCAACCCTGCATGGCAGCCACACTTTAAGAACATAATTCCCAACATGTTGTAGCTTTGAATTTTTCCTCTGTACATACGTCACACAACAATATTAATGAGCTGTATGTTAGCTTTCTAATAATATCATACACAACACCTTTTAGATACAGGTTAGGACATTACTGAGTTGGGGTACCCAAAACTGGTCAAGCCAGTTGAAAATCACTACCAAATATCAAGAATCAGCTTGCATCCGATGAAGTGGGTATTAGCCCACGAAAGCTCATGCTTCAAAACTTTATAGTTAGTCTTTAAGGTGCCACAGGACTTTGTTACCAAATATCAGTGAGCCTTGGCGCTCTTGCATTGGGATGCTGTTAAATCACAGTGGGTACACAACTGATTGAAAGACCATACTCAAACAGCAGTTCATTGTTTGTTATCATTTGGGAGGACATATCTAGTCAGGTCCTGCAGACATCATTCCTGGGTCTGACATTACTCAATATTTTCATTAATAACTTGGATAATGGAGTAGAGAGTACAGATATAAAATTTGTGGATGACACCAAGCTCAGGGGGAGGGGGTGTTGCAAGCACATTGGAGAACAGGATTAAGAATTCAAGACAGTCTTGGCAAATTGGAGAATTAGTCTTAAATCAACAATATGAAATTCAATAAAGAAAAGTACAAAATATTTCACTTAGGAAGGAAAAATCAAATGCCACAGGCACAAAATGAGGAATAACTGCCTAGGAGGCACTACTGCTGAAAAGAATCTGGGGGTTATCATGGATCAAAAATCGAATGACTAAGTCATGTGACGCAGTTACGTAAAAGGCTAATATCATTCTGAGGTATATTAACAGGAGTGTTGTATGTAAGACATGGGAGGTAATTGTTCCGCTCTACTCTGCACTGGTGATGTCTCAGATGGAATCTGATGTCCAAATTCTGGGGAACATACTTTAGGAAAGAATGGATGAATTGGAGAGAGTCTGGAGGAGAGCAACTAAAGGGTTTATAAACCTGACCTATTAGGAAGATTAAAAACAACTGAGCATGTTGGCCTTAAAAAAAAGAAGACTGAGGAGAGACCTGATAATTTTTCAAATATGTTAATAAGATATAAAGAGGATGATGATCAGTTGTTCTCCATGTCCTCTGAAAATAGGACAAATAGTAACGGGCTTCATCTGGAAGAAAGGAGATTTATATTAGATATTAAGAAAATCTTTCCATCTATATGGGTAGTTAAGATCTGGAATAGGCTTCCAAAGCAGGTTGTGGAATCCCCATCACTGGAAGCTTTTAAGAACAGATTGGACAAACACCTGTGAGGAATGGTCTAGGTTTACATGGTCCAGCCTCAGTGCAGAGCACTATCTGGTGACTTCCAAAGGTCCCTTCCTGCCTTACATTTTTATGATTCTCTTAAAAGCCAGAGGCTATAAACGCTCCACTTGCCCAACTCCCATTGGCTTCAACAAGAGCTCTGCACAGGAAGCACTTATAGGAATGTGCTCTACAGATCCAGAGTCCATTGACTTCAATAGGGATCTTTCCACTGGCTCCAGTGGACTTTAAAGCAGGCTCTAATTCTGGAAAACTTAATGCCTCTTGAATAAAATTCTGCCCCAGTTCAAGTCAATGGTAAAACTATAATCAGCTTCAATGGGGCCAGGATTTTAACCATTGTTAGGGTTGCCAAAACTCCAGGATTGGCCTGGAGTCTCCAGGAATTAAAGACTAATTTGTAATTAAAGCTTACATGATATGATGAAATCTCCAGGAATACAGTAAACCAAAACTGGCAACCTGCCCATTGTGTTGAATAAATTTTACTGTCCATTTGTTTAATTGCTTGAAATACTGTAATTGCTGTGAAGTTCATTTCTAGGGGTCCATTTTTCTCTCCAGGCCTGCATGTAATTCTCACTGTTGATAGTATGTTATGCACTTGTAGTGTGGAGAGAACACTCCTTGCAAAGAACGTGTTGGCTTCTTGAATTCTGATACATACCCTGTTTCCCCGAAAGTAAGACATCCCCCGAAAATAAGACGTACTTCCAGTTTTGCCTCTCGCTGTAATATAATGTAATGTAATTTTGGGAGCAAAAATTAATATAAGACACTGTCTTATTTTCGGGGAAACACGGTAGCTACTTTAAGGGTAACTTTGAAACTAATTTGGGAGTTTTTGACTTTTAAAGATAGTGAATTATTTTTCATTTAGTCACCTTCAACTTGGAAAGTATAAAGTGCTGTACAGTGTATCTAATGCAAGGCAGTTATTACAGAATTTTCAATCAACACTGAAGAGCCTGTGTATTTATTGATAGAGAAGACCAGATTGTCTTGCTATCAAAACATTTGTCAGAGTGAGGAGGAGCTATGTATGCTAACTGGCTGTCTTCAGTAAACTAGAAAAGCAGAAAAGGAGCTCGAATTTGGTGAATCTTTAATACTACTTTTCCATTCACTTTAAAACCGACATGATCTTCTCCTTCACTTTGCACAGTAGTTAACATTACAGTGTTTCCAACCATCTCATTGTTTGATGAGGGGGACTAAAGAGTTTTACAGTACTTGTACTGTATTATGGAGAATTTTTTTTTTTTACAATAAAGGTCTTTTGTAGGTGATGATATAACAAAAGGATGTTAAATTGTACAACTATCACCAGTTCTCCTTGCAGTTTAAAATACAATAATTGGTCTGGTGTCAAATACAGAGTAAAGAAAATGACTTCATTTTATCAGTGGGGCCAAATATAATACAGTGAGATAGCACTTTTGAAGCTAGATTGTATAACACTGCCACTCAATTAAATTAACTGAAAAAAGAAGTAGAAAGATTGAACATGTTATGTACTTATGAAGGAAAGGTACTTAAGGACTATAGTAGCTATTACAAATAATTGGGATACTTAAAATGATGGGTTTGGTAGGCTAGAAAAAATTACACCTAAAACCATAATTATATCTAAAAATGTATGTGCTATTGAACCTGAGTCTTGGAAATATCAAAATGTTAAAAATATTTGGAAAATAAGTGTGGACAGTTTATTAACTGTAATACAGTATGTAAATAAATATTCTAATAGCTTAATATTTACTGGGGGATTACTTACGTGCATTTTAAAGCTAAATTTTAATCAAGTTTCATCTCTGTTGTACATGAGGAGGAGATTTTTTCTAATAACAAATGAGCCAGAGGAGCCAGAAATCTATCCCAGTCTAATGAGAAAACAGGTTATGAACTCAGCATCACTGAGGACTGAGACCAATTTAATACTACAATGAGGACCATTAAAGTTTATTAGGTTTGTCTGTCAGGAGAATTAATACAAAAATGACATGGATTATTTATGAAATATGTATAATCTGAAGATAGGTTGCCTTCAAATCTCTCGTGAGAAACAGTTTTCACTGATTTGACAAAATTGTCATTACATGGCTAGAGCAAACATATTTGGAAGCACATATTAGAATAACTGATATGGCAACAGGAAATAATGTATGTTTATACTGTGGTGCCTGTACATACACAAGAGAAAAAGCCAGAACATTTATTCTTTTAAAAGTAAGTTTAAAATGTGAAGATCTGGTTATAGAATGAAGAAGAAAACTACAGTGAGATACTAGAAGTTCCAGTTCAATTCTTATTTGGAAGAAAAACCTACAGGATATGAAAACCAGCCCCTAAGAAGCCAATAATCTGGATAACTGCGGAAAATGAAATCCAATCTTGCAACAGCCTCTTTTAATAAGCAAAAACAAACACTTGGGCTTCCAGCTCCTGCTGATCACTGATCAATGCAATGGTCAAGAAACACTCCATCATCCACAACCTCATCACAAAAGAAGCCATTGGCTTTGTCTGTTTCACAGAAATAAAGCTAAATGATCCTGCAGGCCCAGTGCTAGCACACTTAGTTCCTGCAAGCTACTCCTTACTGCAGATATGTGAGTTTCCTCACTAAATGAGAAGTAGCATTTTCCAAAAGGTTTTCTTTGAATTTTGGTGCCTTTTTGTCTCTGTATCCACGATTGTGATCGTAAATCTTTTCTTTCATGAACGGTTATCCTACAGGTGATATCCCCTAGTTTCTGCAGTTCCAGGAGTACGTTTATCACCCATCATTCTTTTCATACAGGCTCGCAGCAATGAACAGAGTATGTTTCTAACTGTGATCAGTCATCAGGAAGGATGATGCATACAAACCATGATGATGGACCTATGAATACTAGCAGTGGCAAGCAGGGATTATAGAATCAATTTCTCTCTCTCCTTCCAGTGCTTATGTAATGCATTCACTCTCACTGAACAGTTCCAACAGAGAGACATTTCCCTGGCTAGCATATCCTGCCTTCAATTTACAGATGTCACAACTGTTTCCAAGCTAGAGAGGTTCATGGAATGGACTCCCTGTGCTGTTGTTCTCCTCCAAAGCACAACCCTAAATCTGAAGTGGCTAAACAAATGTAGTTTACCAATCACTGCTAATTCCAGATGGAATAATCTCAAACTATAATAGAAGGGAAATGTGCAGCTTTCCCTGGAGTTGCTCTAACAGCTAAGCAATATCAGCAATAATCTTTCTTTATCCTTTGGGAAACCTGAAATTCGATGTCCCTTCTTTTGTCTGAACTCTAGCATCTTCAGTTTTTATAAAATCAATAGTAATGTTTTGAAGCAACTTTGAAGACAAAAGTAAACTCTCCTGGGTGCTCCCTCAACCCAGTTAGCCAGCAGAGCAATAGACAGGTCTCATTTCTGTCTGTCTGGTTACTAATAATCTAAGAGTTCTCTAATTCCAGCTCAACACAGGAGCCCATCTTACCACAAAGTTTGATAGAGCAATAGAGAATTTCTAGCTCTGGAGAGAACTGGAAAAATCATGGATTTCATAGACCAGACATAGATGTTTGCCTTGTGGATTCTGAGAGAAGCACCAAAAGTCTTACGCCTTCTATTATCCTTCCGTGAAACAATTCCTTGGTCTCAGCTGCACTTCCATATATCATACTTCTGTAGATTCTACTCAGATGTGCGTGCTCATCTTGCACAGATTTTGAAATAACAAATTGTAGTTCCCCCAAAGTTTTCATATTTGCATTAGGACAATTGCGCTTAAGTGAATTTATAGAAAACAGATTGATTCCTAGGGTTTGGCTACACTTGAAATTTCAAAGTGCTGCCGCGGGAACGCTCCCGCAGCAGCACTTTGAAATGCGAATATGGCCACGCGCGAGCGCTCCTGGAAATCCACCTCCACAAGGGGATTAGCTCGGCACTTGGCGCCTGTCCACACTAGCGCTTTAAAGCGCTCAGACTTGCTGCGCTCGGGGGGGAGGGAGTGATTTTTCACTCCCCCGAGCCAGCAAGTTAGAGTGCTATAAAGCACCAGTGTAGCCAAGCCCCTATGACAATATGGGCCTGGTGTGGAGCTAATTTAGGAGTAAGAATCATTTGAGGAACGTGATCCAGGTTCAAGACCAGACTGCATATAAACACTGTGGAGATAAAGGGCAGCTTTAAAAAACTGTCAGACACTGGATTCCTTACTCCAGGGCATTTTCAACAGATCAGACAATTTAGAAGTTGTAACGGTGGGCTGAAAACCTGTCCCCATTTAAATTAATGGATGTTTTGCCACTGATGAGAAAACTGGAAGAATGCAGACCAGTAAGGACTGCTGTAGTGAGAGGCTGTCCTGTTACTAAAATGCACAATAAAAACAATCTTCAACAAAACTGCAGTTAGCAAAAAAAATAAATCATCCCAAAGCTGTAACCAGAAAGAGGGTACAACAGGAGAACAGATCAAATAGACCTATTATGCCTGCTTATGTGATGAGTGAATTTGGCCCCAAATCTAGGAGCTTTCAGAGAGGTAGCAAAGAAATGAGGTTGGCTGGATGTTCTCCTGATTTTCTCTCTGGGGAACAATCAGGTTCCAGTGTTTTGAAGCAATGTCGCCACACAATAGTTCAATTCCTTTTCAATGAGTTTTCACATTATCCATGGCACACAGAGAATTACACAGGATAAGGAAGAACAGAGCATAACTATTAATGAGTCCAGAGAGGCCAAAACAGCACTGGTATGCCAAATTAGTGCAGCTGGTGATGAATCTAGAGTGTGTCTCTTCTTAGATCTCAGACCATAGAAGTCTGCCTTGCATAGAAATCTATGAATATTAGCTCTCACAGCTTAGAATGGAGACACTAAGTCTTTTGCAGTATTGTTGTAGCTATCTAGCTCACAACGTATGAGAGACAAAGTTGATGAGGTAATATCTTTTATTGGACCAACTTCTGTTGGTGGAAAGGACAAGGTTTTGAGCATCACAGAACTCTGCTTCAGGTCTGGGGAAGGTACCAGAGTGTTTGAGCTAAATATAAGTTGGGACAAATTGTTAAAAGTTTTGTGAAAAGCATTTCACAAAGTGGTCACTCCCTATCTCATCTCTTGGTGCTTGTCCTCAAAGAGAACCTGAACAACAATCTTGAGAACTTAAATTCATAACTGCTAGAAACTACAAAACATGGACTAAACAGAGACACTGGTTTTATGGATAATTACAACACTTATAACTCACACTACTGCCTGATAACTCTTAATTTCCCACTTCGTTTTAAGTGGTCTACAGCATGTGTAAACCTCTTAAGTTTAATAATCTGTCCCAACTTGTATTTAGCTTGGTAACTCTGGTTACCTTCCCCAGACCTGATGAAGATCTCTGTGAAGCTCAAACTCTTCTCTTCCGCTGACTTTGGGCCAATAAAAATTATCTCACCTACCTTGACACTAATTAGAAACCTGTCTAAAATCCAGGACGTCTTCCAACTAGTTCACCCACTATAGAATATTATACTGGAGTATGCCACCTTTCTATATGTAAGCAGTGTCAGGGAATTGCAGGAATTGCAATGACTTTGCACTGTCAGTATGGGTGACATCCAGTGGTGAGTTGCAGAAATTGCAGTAGCTTTTGGAAAATAACACCTGATTTGCTTAGACACACCCACCGCACCTGGCCTGCCCTCTAACAGCCAAAATGATCACTTTGGCTACTGTGGGACCCCCAGTTTCTGTAGTATTGGGGCAAGAATGATAGAGTGCTGATTAACATGTTTATGTGAATGAGGGGTTGGGACATTGATTTGGCCTTTGGCATGCTGGAGGGACTCGCCTTCAGCTAGGTAGCACTCGGTAAACAAGGGACAGGGGTTCCAAAACTCACTGAATTGAGAGAGGCTGTAGACAGGCTCAAGACCTTGTGGTCAGGGCCTTGTCTGAGGGCCGCCCAGGCCTATTGCACCTGGCCTCTCTCCCCTGTGGAATGTCAGAGCTGACTTTTGCTTCCTTTAGGAGTCTAACTTCAGCCCACGGAGCTGAAGTTGTTTTGGGTCTGGTGGTGCCTCTGCACTAAGGCCCCCTGCTATGAGCTAAAATCACTCAAGAGCTGAAATCACTTAAGAGCTGGAAATCACTGAGCTTTATCTTAAGTGGGGGGCCCTAAGCAGAGCGGTTCCTGTGCCAGCTGACCCGTTCCTGAGACAGCTGGCCGAGCAGTCCCGGTGCCGGCTGACCCGTTCCTGAGACAGCTGGCCGAGCAGCCCCGGTGCCGGCTGACCCGTTCCTGAGACAGCTGGCCGAGCAGCCCCGGTGCCGGCTGACCCGTTCCTGAGACAGCTGGCCGAGCAGCCCCGGTGCCGGCTGACCCGTTCCTGAGACAGCTGGCCGAGCAGTTCCTGAGACAGCGAGCAGAGTCGAGCCGCGGGCAGAGCAGTTCCTGAGTCGGCTAGCAGGGCGGCTAGCGGAGCCACCAGCACCCCACGGAGAGACTGGGCCGTCGGCCTCGGACCTCATGAAGGTACCCTCCACTCTGCTCTCCACTTCCACCCAGCCTGGGAGGTAAGACTCGGCAGAGTGACTTTCCACCAGGGACTCCAGAGACTTTGGGGCTGTTGAACTTTTGGGACTTTGGGTGACTTTTGGGGTTGCTGGACTCCAGGGACTTTGGGCTATTGGACTTGTGGGACTTTGGGTGACGTTTGGGTTGCTGGACTCCTGAACCCACAGGAGAGGACACAGCCCAAACTTGCTGGGGAGGGGCAATTTGCTCACGGGTTGGTGTATGAACCCTAGGTGTGGTGTTTTTCCCAGTTTAGTGATGTCATTTACCTCATGTTAATAAAGATCTTCTGTTACACCGATCTGTGCTTGCAAGAGGGGAAGTATTGCCTCATTGAGGCGCCCAGGGGTGTGTTAGGATTTTCCCAGGTCACTGGGTGGGGGCTCGAGCCAGTTTGCATTGTATTGTTGAGAGGGAACCCCTATTTACTGAACCCGGCCCTTGTTGCTGCCAATTCTGAAGGGCAGAAGGGTTACATTTTAAAATGATAAAACGACATATGTTGATAAATATAATCTATCCATTGGTTTAGGAACATTGCTCCTGAGAATATCAGAATTCTGAAGATTGGCTTGTTCATTTGAATTTCCTATATAGATGACAGATGTCAAATCGCAAGTAGCCAGACAGCTCCCAGTTGAATATGGATCTGAGAAGGCTTGTGTGCACTGCTCATTTATTTTGTAACAAAATCCTAGAATAAATTATACTCAATATTTGTTACTGGGACATCCAACTTCAAAGGTATTATACAAACAACTGATATGAAAAGGTCAAAATCCTTCCCTGTAAGTCTAATCATGTGCCAATTTCAAGATCCTCTAACACAAAAACATTAGACATGTATCTTCCCCTTAGATTTCTATGAGGATGGCAGCTTTTCAGTAAAGCAAATGTTTTGTGGGAGACTGTCTCTAGCTTCTCCAGGGCATGATCCAAAGCCCACAGAAGTCAATGGATAGATTCCTGTTCAGCTCAACAGGCTTTGGATCAGGCCCCAAACGTGCAGATTATTCCCCCGGTGATGTGCATGTGAGTATCTGAGCGCAGACTCAGACTTTAGATAAGGTACGGTGACCATAAAAAGAAGTGGTATAGAAATTACTACTTGTTTGGATGCAGATCAACTCTCAACAATTATTGCGTAACTACCATACGTTCTCAGTAATGAAGGTCAGTAGAAGTTCTGTTAGTAAACTGATAGTTTGACTCCTTTGCTCTGTGAAACAGAATTGCAGATATGTAAAACCTTCAGAGAAATGTAAGAATTCTGCAGGTGGAAGATACTGGAAAAATGAAAGGAAGATGAGAGTAAATCCTGAGTGTGTGTGGGTTTTTTTGATTTGCTTTTTTCTTTTTACTTTGCCCCAAAAGACTATTTGAATCACATACCTGATGACATGTTTAGTAATGATCTTATTGCCCAAATGGCTTACAAAGGGTTTCACAGTTAGGGGGAAATGATCAATAGGGTGAGATATTAAAAAGGGAAATTTTCTCCTACTTACTGTGGGCAGCACTGTCAAATCTATTGAATTTATGATCTCCAGGAAATTAAACAGTGACAGCATCACCAGAAAAGATAGGCATACATTGCTTAGGGTTAATGACTTGCTAGATTTTCTAAATCAGGCTATGTATACATTAGCACCTCAGATTTTTATCAAGTAGACTGTTGGCAAGTAACCGTGGATAATGAGAGCAAACTAAAATTGCTTTTGTAAGTGACAAAGAAACGTGCTGCTATATCATGAGCTTTGGATTTACAAATGTCTGCCTACTGTTTTGGCAGTGTTCATTTACATGCGCATAGTATATACATAGTATATTGTTGGCTAACATGACTGTAATGTCACCCACCTTTGAGCTGCTTTGCAGAATTGAAAAAGAACACCGAAAGCAGGATTTGCCCTTTACCAGAGGTTAATCTAACAAGGAAGAATTAAATACCCTAAAGAAATGCCATTTGCAGTCTTTCTTCTAAACTCAGGACAAGATTTTCAAAATTGGGTGCCCATAATTGGGCTCCTAAATTCATAGTTAGATATCAAAATCAGTGACCTAATTTTCAAAGGGGCTGAGCCTCCAGTAGCTCCCACTGACTTGTTCTTACTAGAACAGGATGCTGGGAGATAATTAGGCATCTATATACCTTCTGTACAGCTCTAATCACAGGCTTTTCCTTAGGCAGAACCTTACATGGGGCTGCAGTCTTGGGTTGATACAGGCCCTTTTGACCCTGCAGTTTAAGCAGATTGATTGGTTAAACCAAGGATATATTATTTGTTTGGGATTTGAACATCATAGTGGGGGCTAAACTGATGGTAATTCAAGGAGGTTCTTACTTTCCTTCTCTTTCAGTACTGTCAGGACTGACTGCCTTTAGAAGTTATCTTGTTGACATGTAAAGATTATTAGACAGTTGAGGCCACTTGGCCAGAAACTTTAATCCCTGTCTCTGTCCTAGTTGTCTCATTGATGGTCACAAAATTATGTCCTTCATGAACCCGTTTAAGCCAAAGGCACAATATTTGTTACCTTCCATGGACTAGGATTTAGCCAATAGTGAAAGCTCTGGTTTAATGCGTACACACAGAGACACAAAGTTAAGGTCACCATTAACTCCTTATTCTCCACATACTGTTGATTTTAAATCTCAACATTAACATTGTAATACTATAGCTCTGTGCATATAATTTCTTATTTTTGTATGGAAAACAGTATTAGAAAGGGGAGGGCCAAAGCAGTGTCACCAAAGCAATAGGAAGGAGATGCATAGGCGATAGACTAGTATCCACATTTTGATGCACAAAGGAGATGTCTGTACTATTGATTCCTTTCTTTTTTTTCCCTTTGAGGTCTCCTCTTGGAGTACTTACCAGGCTCAACCCTATTTTGTTTGAGATCTGAAAGATGACAACACATGACAGTTTATTTTGCCTGCATACTAGTGATTTTTTTTTTTGGTAGCTATATTACTTGAACCCTCTGGGAACAAAATAACAGAAGGAGGAATAAAATCCAGGTCAGGCATGTAACTTTAGAAAGCATTAACACAGGGTTACCAGGCAAGAATGTTTAAACACTGTCCAAATAAAATCTTTTTACAAACCATACCAAAAAATCCCCCATTTAGAGCAGCTTTAAGAATCATTTCTTGATCCCATGTCACTAGAGCCCTCTGGGAACCTTAATAATATTTCACAAACAGAATTATACAGGTATCCAAATTAAGTGACCATCCCAGATAAAAACACAATAAATGAAGAGTGGAAAATAATAGTAAGAATTAAAAAAAAAAAACCTTATCTTCCTCCCCTGTCTCCACGCATTCCCGTCTCCCCCCAAGTACTTACCAAAGCTATAGTCAAGAAAATAGAATAAGATTCAACAGGAGAAAAATTCTTCAGTCCTATCTTGAAGGATGCTAAAGGCTGGTTGTGAAAATCAAAGGCTACTACTATAACAGAGAAGCAACTACACTAGTAGTAACAGCTGTTCCCAGCCAAAATGGACTGGGCCAAAACCATGTTGCTTTATTGATCAGACAAGTATCATTTCAGAATTCAACAAGAAGTCAAGCATCCACTTTATCAAATGTGAAGGACTAGCATTATCTATTTGATTGAGTCATTTTAAGTATTCCAGACATTACAATTTGATACTATAATTTTGAACGTGTTATCAACTGATACATTAACCACTAAAAAAGAAAACAAGAGAGAAATAATGTTATCTGAACCTTCATTAAGAAGTCATTTATTTTAGAAAGCTTATATCATGAACATAAGAGTATTTAATTAATGGAAGAACAATAGATTTTTAAATACAAGGCACAAGAATATGCAATACAATTGTATTCGCTGCCTTTCAATGCTTTTAAAAGGAAATACTTTAGCACACAAGGCATAGTAAGACTGTGGAACTCATTGTCACAGGATGCCATTGAGGCCAAGAACTTACCAAGATTCGAAGATGGATTTGACGTTTATATGGATAAAGAGACTATCCAAAGTTCCAACAGAAAATACTAACAAAAGAGAATTAGAAGGGAGATAAAACATCGTGTTTCAACGTTTATATGGAAGTCAGTCTGGCTGCATGTCTGTTCTCTCTGTGTGCTGCACCAGCTTTGGTCTGTTAGCCCGTACAGCAGGCTCTGATTGACCTGCACAATATGACCACAAGGGTTGGTGTAGTAGTAAAGGCAGCGGGTCAAGTTTACTGTCAACAAAGCATAGTCTTAGCTCCCTGTATCAATGTCTACATTTACACTAGCACTTGTATGACTGTTGCAATGGACTCAGCACAATGCATGGCGGGACTTTCCATTCCCTCCTCGGCTGAGCAAAGACATTCACTATGTATTTATACACCAATACAAACAAGTATCAGAGAGGTAGCCGTGTTAGTCTGGAATAGCAGAGGTAACAAAGAGTGCTGTGGCACCTTAAAGACTAATTAAAGTATTGAAGCATAAGCTTTCGTGGGCTAATACCCACTTCGTCGGATGCAAGCAGTGGAAGTGTATTGCCCCTCTCATGTGGTTAGTTACCACCTTTACCTTGTACATGTTAGTTCAATCAAAACATCTCTATCCAAAACCCTGTAATCCTGATTTATCTTTAAGAGGGAGTCCATGTATCCTTGTATCATCTTCGGGGAGTGTGTTTACACCATAACCCTCTCTCGGGGTGTTCTGGTACTGCCCTTTGGAATGTGTTTGCATGAATGTCCTCTGCCTACTACTTCGCAGGAATGTTCTTACCAGTTTCTATCAACTTGCAAACAGGCAGGTTTTATAACAGGGCCTGACTTCTGCTCACAGCCTGACCTTTTCTTATTTTGCTTTATATCACTTAGGCTTGTCCACTACTTTATTTCAGGCCTCAGGTTTCATACCGGGCCTTTTATACCAGGCCTCATTTCTCAGGCTCTCTTTCCACTACATATACAATTCTCTAACTATTAGGGTTAGGATGAGACTGTCATGGGAGTAGACTATTCTGCCTCTCCATCCTGAAGCTTCTGGTGCTGGCCAGTGTCAGAGATAGAATAATGGATCAAATGGACAACAACAGTTCTAATCCAGTATGGCAATTTGTGTGTTTCTAAAACAAAAATACCTGTTAGCTTGGGTCAAAGAATTAGACATGCCTTAACATCAAAGAAGATCAATCTGGTGAAAGGCTGCTGCATAATTATGTCTAGAAACATGGAAGAATCCTTCTGAAATCCTCTGACAGAAAGAACAACCAATAGCCGCAGGTGAGAAAATGGGGGAAGAGGGTCATTTGTTCACATTTGGTGGTGATGCCTTTTGGGATCAGTGTCCCCTATTGCTTTCAGCAAGAATGGGGATATATATATTTATTAGCTTTAATCAGTGGTACAAATGGTGGTAGGATCTTGCAGTGTTTCTGAGAGTTATCTGTTTAGGAGGCATATACTGTCAAAGAAAGTTACTGATTTCCCCCATTCTTGTGGGCTGTAAAATGTAATACAAGCCACCCTCTTTAAAAAGATAGAACAACTTGATGTTAAGACTTAAATGACCAAACTATCGGATACCCATGTCATGACAAAAAAGAGGCATACTTGATGTGATAGATATTGCAATCCCCTGCAATATCTTCGGGGACCATATTGTATTACATTTGTGTCACTGTGAGCCAGGAATTGTATGAAGCTCCAGGAGGGAGTGTTACCACTACTTCTTCAGGAACTAGAAAGAGTGGTGCCGGGGGAAGGAGGGAGGGGTGATTAAGACGAATCACCTAGCTTGTAAATATCATTACCGAGGTACCAGTCCTGGGGATGCTTGTGTATACTGTTCCAAACAGGGTTTTCTGGAGACCAACAAAGAAAAGACTTTCTGACATACAAGGTTGGCTTCAAACAGAATCAGGGCCTTCTTTCTGGTCCAGCAAATGGACAGAATCTTCTGTCCAAGTGGGCCCTAACCCTTCTGGAAGAGTTGGAGAGATTTTGGCTTAGTAGAGCCCCATAAGATTTATGATGACTCCTGGTATGTTTAGTGTATGTTTAAATCTGTTTATTGTTTGCATTATGTTTTCTTTGTAATGCTTTTACCTTAAGAATAAAAATAAGGTCACACATAACTGTATTGTTAACATGAAGAAAATCAGAACACATCCCACTATGATATTTTGAAATATTCAGTAACTTTCTGTTAAAAGGTTATCATTTTTGTTTGTGGTTTGACTATTAAGATGTATGTTACTTGTGTTTGGATATTTCTTATAAAAACATAATCCAAAGCATTGTTTATTGAAGAATGAATGCTCACAGACTTTGGGACATGGATGAAACAAAGTCATTGCATATTGAATCAATAAACAAATGTTTCTAAGTGATTTAGGAGTCTCCATCCACATTCAGAAGTGATTTAGACATTTAGGAGTCTAAGTCCCATTGACTTTTAATAAGAGTTAGACTCGTAAGTGCCTACCTGGGGAAGTTTGTACCAGTTATACTGGTACAATAACCCCGTGTGGTACTCTTATTCCCGTATAAGATTGGATTTTTTTCAGTTTTGTTATCCTTCCTGAATGATATAAGTGAAATTAAAAACTAGAATCAGAATGTCTACATTGCATGTTATGCCAGAATAACTATATTGGTTTAAATTTACCCTTTATCTTATATCAAACACCTTCCTCGTGTAGACAAAGCCTAAATCACAAAGGGCCAGTTTTTAAAAGGTATTTAGGCCTGAAGAAGCAATAGCCATCTATAGTGGCATTTTCAAAAGTTTTTGCATGCCTAACTCTGCTCAGTAAATGACCGATTGTTATAAGTATTTGAGAGCCTGTGAGTGGCAGTGAATGAGGACAAATATTTCTTGATTCTTACCTAGGATCCATACATAGTGTCACTCTCAACATAAATAGGGAAGGTCTCTCCAACAACCAAGATTCCTTGAAACCCAGCAAACCATTCTATTGCTGCATGAGGGGATTGTGTTCAACTTCTGAGTCTTCCAATCTTCTGCCTTAAAGATGTTCTTTGGTTACACTTCCACTCCAGGTATCTTCATTTCCTTCTCCTCTGAGATAGGGTTTTCTTTACTGTTTTCTAGAAGCCCACTATTAATTTTTCAGTGCCTGTTCTTCAGAAGCCAGAATGATACAACCTTCAATGTCAACTTGCCTCAGGGTTGTGGTTACCATCTGAGTATTAAAAATGTCAGCATGCTTGAGCCAGCAGGAAGATAGTTTATTTCAAAGAGTGCTGCAGATCTGATGTAGTCAAGAAGATTAGTGGAATTTCACTTTCTTATATCCATGGTCTCAGCAAACTGGAGATGATGTCGCCATATCAGTTTCACTTGGTCACATTTTCAAGGTTCTCTTCACCACTATAACAGCTAGGTACTTATTAAAAATAAAAGCTGAGACTCTAGAAAACAACTGAGGCCTGTCTGCTCCCCAGCCACTGTTTCCTCTAAGCTGTGCATGTGCGCACACAGATCCTAAACTCTGTGCACACAGTGGAACACCGTGCGCACAAAATTTTGCACAGAAGAATTTTTTTGTGCACACGGCTCAAAAATTAGAGGGAACAGTGACCCCAGCTAGTTTTTTATCTGAATACACATTCTCCTTAGAAAAACATGTTCCACACTTGGAAAATGCTGGACTAATTCATGGCATACACTACACTATTTACTGTAAGATTAGGAAAGAAAATCACACTGGGATCAAAACCAGAAAGTTGATTATGAACAGAAGAGATGACAACTAAGAGGTCTCCAGTCCCTAGCCTAGACTCTAAAGGTAACAATTGCACCATATTGGATTTAGGAACCCTCCAGGCTTAGCAGTGTAGATAAGGGATCTGCAGAATTCCAAAAGGGCAGTAATCCCATTCTGAATTGAGAGGATATCTCTATTATCTGTTAATCATGAATCATGACATAATCTTATAGAAACAGAGATTAAGAATAATTGGACTGAGTATCCTGTGAATCCTTAAGACAGACATGCACTCCAAAAGGCTCTCTTCCCAGAAGATGAGGGTCAAATACTCATCCCTGTTTCCAGGATTCAGTAGGTCAAGTGCTGTTGGAGGAAGGAGAGGGGAACACACTGAGGACAAAAAAGCTGCTCTGTAAAGCTGCTCTGTTCGGAACAATGAAGAGGGCTAGATTGTCAGTGTAACCCCGACCGTACACAGCATGCTTCCCTGCTGTTTTATCAGCAGTTTTGTCATTTCATACATTAATGCAGCACATTGCAAACTCTGGTGATTTTTATTAGGAGTCGCAAGATATTTGGTGTTTTTCTTAAAGCCACAGCTCCTGACTCATATGACTGAGAATCTCAGCTTTCCTTTAAAAGGAAGTTTCTAGCCCTCACAGCTATACAATAAAGTTTGAAAACATGATTCCGCATCCCCTGAAGACTCACAAACCAGGTGACAAAAAGATCTCCGAAGTAGGGGTATTTTTAATACCACGACTTTTTGGCGGGGGGTTACTCATGATTTTTCAGTGGTTGGGGTTGACAATATTGCTAATGGTAGAAACAACAGTAATGTCTGTTCTGTGGCTTTTCTTCACTCTGGAAGAGAGTAGAGGTGAAAGGGGATTGTGCTCAATTAATGTCAATGCCACAAATGTAAGTCAGGCAGGACTCTACCACTGGACCCAGGGTATTCTCATTTGCAGATCTCAGCCTTCCCACTTTTTGTTGACCACTTTTTTTCCTGTATATGCACTACAGTTGGCCCCACCATCCACATGGGAAGATGTGGCAGAGCTAGGCATTGAGTTACCAACTATAGCTGGGAAGAGTTGCAGGAGGGAGATTATAAATGCCTCATTAAAACACTGTTACACCACCAAAAGATGTATATTGGCTGGGTTTGTTTTCCAGCTCCTGCTGCCCTCTTAATCCAACCATGCAGAAAATTGTCCCCAACCGAACAATAGCAGCAAAAGTGAGAGGGCAGCCCTCCACCAACGCATTCTTCTCAGGGAATATTCCTCTCTTCCCAGAAAGCTCTATTCCTCAGCACTCCATTGATCTCAGTGAGGTGTGAACCTCAAAGTCTAGTTGACTCCATTTAAATGCTAATAAGCACAAGCAATTTCTTTCCCCCTCATCTTCCACTCACCTTTGTTTTCTTGAAAGAAAGAAGATACAAAAAAACCTGTTAATGCAACATGAAGGTTACACATTTAAACATAAAGTCAAGGATTGCCAAACTGAATGTTCTCGTGGTACCTTATCTCTCCCACACGGCACATATTTAATAATATTTGACCACTTAGGCTATTAAATATATACTGAAATGTATAGCGTATATGCAGTTGGAAGAAATAATGTTATTACTGGAGCTCTTGCCTTTTTGTGTTTAAATATGCAACCTTAGTATTACATTCACATAATTAACATTGATTATTTTCACTTTTTAGTAATTCCATTACAAGAATTGTAAGGGTGCAAAATGGAACACTCAAAATGCCAGGTTAAGGTTTTCTGCAAATGTAAGGATTCTTGCCTTATTCAGTGTGCAGGTTAGACAATATACCATGAAGCACAGTATATATAGTGAATGAGACAGAGAACTTGTGGCCCTGTGCCATATTTAGATCAAAATTCTATTTCTAGTTTCCACTGTGTAAATGGAGTAACTCTATGAAAATCTGTGGATCTACTCCAAATTAATACTGGATTAATGAAGAGCACACTGGACCATCAGTACACAGAATGCGTAATGTGTAGCAAATAGATCTGGTCAAAAACTGCAATGTCTTGGACTGAATTGCCAGTCACGCACTATGGTCATGAGACTCCCATGATGCACTGCAATGGTTCAGATGGAGGGGAGTTTGAGTTTGTGACTGGGAGATGTAGTTCTGCCAGGGAGGCCAGCCCAGAGAGGAAAATGGGGAAATGAGGCATCCAAACTACAAGCTCCCATGATGCACTGTGTCAGCTCAGGTGGACACAATTGATGTGGAACTGACCCAAACTGAAACATTTTGATTAGGTTCAACAAACCAAAATGTTGTGATTTGGGTCAATCCAACCTGAAACAAAATATTTCATTTAGATATTTTTGACAGAAATTGGAAAAACGTATGCAACCTTGACATTTTCCGACAGAATTTTGTCAAAAAAATATTTACAGAAAATTCCCAACCCCCTCTCTCAGTGCATGAGACAGAGATCCACTTACTGAACAATGGGAACAAGAATACATATAGAGAAGCTTCCTGATTCATTGCACAGCATCCAGGCTTTACGTTGGGGGTTTGATTATGCTGTTATCCACAGCAATGGGTTGGGGCTGGTTGGAGCCCAACCACTCCAGTGGGAGCATCTGGCAGCCTTCTCAGAAGCTGCATGCCTGATACAACACTGATTTATGGCATGCAGATTGCTCCCTACTATCTCGCATAGTGACCGGCTCTGCTGCCTAGTACAAGTAGTGCAGGGTGGGCCAAGCCAAGTCCTTGTTTCTTCCCTGCCTCTTTTGGGGCACTATGCACAGGTTGAAATGGTAGTGATCCATTGCAGAGTTATGGAATAAATTGGATTTAGTATACATCTTTAATCATCTCAGCTGCTCTCTCCTTAAAAACCCATCTCCTTCAGGACTAATTCTAACATTTCAAATCTCACAGTAGCTTCAAACAGCAGCTGTTTTTATTAAAAAACAAACAAACAACTCATCATGAAACTGTTTCCTTCTTAACACACTACCACAATATTTATATGCAGCAGCTACAGAATCAGGCCACTTAGAAGTGATCTGTCTTTAATCAATGAAGGTGGCACAGACAATACACAATGGCACAGCTTGGTGGCAACTGCACCATTGCTTGGAAACAACTCACTTCCCGACTAGCCCAGCATGTTTCTATTCTGCCTCCGCATTCCATCTCATTTGTTTTAAACTGCTGGTACCTTTGCAGAAATACCACATTAGGGGGCTTGCTGCTAAGATGGGAAATTCATTATATTTAATACCTTCAGCCATATTGTACTATCAGTTTTTAAGCAGAACTCTCCATTGATCTCACTGGGGAGTCTTTTAACACTGATGGTACGATCTGGCTTTTTAGCATTAAGGTTTGTTCAGACAACAGTGTCTATTACAGAGCCACAGGAGTGATTCCATACTTATGATGCAACATGCTTTCTATTTATTCTTCCCCATCTCGGGTCTTCAACAGCCTCTCCTTAACATCGCATATTTTGCATTGGGGGCCTTACAAAAAGCCTTGAGCTTCATTGGACAAGATGTTACTGAAGCATGAAAGCTTAGGGGAAAGAACAAGTTTTCCCATTTTTGGAAAAATTGATAATTTTTTTTAATATTCTATCTCAAAATGGCTTGGACCATAAGCCTCAGATTTTTATTTTTGTTTGTCCTTGCAGTGAGAGCTGGTACTAATGAGGATGCAGATAGGTAGATATAGATATAGGAAGTGTGGGAATTAATTTTGGAGTTTTTGCTACAATTACTGACACCTTTAAAATCCTGTTAGCTTCTGGCAGAGTTTACAAGCTTCACTGAGAGGTCCTGCAGAATCATTTTAAAAATCAGGTCTGTGGTCTGGTGGAGTTTAGATGATTTGTGGTGTAAGATCCCGCTCTATCCATGTTGTGAGCGTTTGCATGAGTAACGGCTGCTTACATGGGTAATGTATTGCAGGCCTGGGAATCTAAGGAAAATGCTTCTATATTCTCTCTGTCTCAAGTGACGTTTTTCATAGCAGTCATGTCAGTCAGTGAAGGGGTGGTGGTATCCAGGTACTAGTGCTGCATTTTCCAGGTGGACAAAGTGGTTCTTAGGACAAACCAAGCATTCATCACTAGAGTCACTCTGTATCCCAGAATAAATCACAGGAGATAGTGCTACTGTTCTTATTTCCTGGGCCTCTGCTCCCAACAAAAAGTCTGTGAAAGCTTAGGTGTCTGCACAGTATGAAAAATATAGCTAAACAAAAAAAATATAGCCTCCTTATTAATGCTCTTCTCTTTCACCTGACTACAAGGGTAAATAAGGCCTTAGAGTTTCTGATTTCAAATGTACCAAAGGTTTACAAAGCCACCTCGTGCTTCAGAGCTGATGTGCAAGCTTTACCCACTGCTGTTCTTGAGAGCATAGCAGTGCTCACTAGTGTGTCAATAAATCAGGAAACAGCTTGTGTGCAGCCACTTCAAGTTCAGTTCTCCATCCCTACCTATGCACAGCTGATGGTAGATCGGTGGATCTTACTACACTGAAGAACAGGAACATTTATATGTCCTTCCCCAAGTTCTTGATGCAATAAGGTCTTCTGTTCTCACCTGTCCTATGTAAGGTAATGGGGAACTCTTTGGTGGGTAACAAAGTTCTCGTGCTCTGCAGTAGGCCTATTCATAGCTAGAATAAGACATTAATTGAGAAGGACTGTTTCCACTCTCAGGCTCTTCAGTAGGAGGGGCATGCCAAGTGGTCATTGTTGAGAGATCTGAATTTTGCCCCCAAATCTGCAAACAGGCTGAAACTGCTTACCCTCTGATGAAAAGGAACGTTCAGCTAATATGCCAGTTCCTATTCTGCTGCCCTTCACTTAAAACAACATGAGCTATTTACCCAAAGGCAGAGTTTACCAAACGGTTGTGTGTTGTGTCTGCCCAACATCCCTTTTTCACGCAGCCCTTCTCCATACAGAAAGAGAGCCTTGCCACAAAAGTAGAATTGGGTCCTTACACTGTATCTCTTCAGAGGCCTTTCAGAGTTATATAAAACCTTTGGAGTTGCATGTGGTGAAACCATGCACAGTGCCTCTTTATTTTGAGTTATTAATGATGCAGAGTGCAGGCATCAGATTCAAACTCGACTCTACAGTCACTTCAGTCCACAGTAGGGAGCTGATCCAAGAGTTTTCTCTTTTCCCCAATTTTTCAAGGTATACACTGTAATAAGATGTCAGTGTGGCGGATAGAAGATGCAACATTCACAGAGGAAACAATCTGAATAGAGAATTTAAACAAATGGTAGAGACTTTGAGAGGAACAAAAAATAGAGAAACAGTTCCCAATGTGAGAGTTGGAAAACATAGCCAAGTACACTTCAGAGCTGCATCTGCCATACTGATGCAGCATGTTAGTCTTCAAGTGTTGACATTTCTACCATGTAAGCCTGGGCCAGGATTAGAGTAGATTTGGGGCTTGGCTAGACTGGGAAAAATGAAGGGATTTAAAAAAAATGTTAGCTAACATATATAAATTAATATATTAATGCACACTTGAGAACACCACTCAGCAACTAGTTTAGGCAACAACAGTGATGTTCACAAATGCTCTAATGGGTCCTGATTAATCTTAAGGGGAGGCTAGGGGTAATCACACCTGGGTAGTATATTTTTATATGTGACTAAATCTGCCTAAACTAGGGACAAAGCCCTGTTTAAAATCATGTTAGTTAAAATGAGCACGGCTTGGAATTTCCTAATTTTGAGGCTTTTTATGACATTTTCCCATCAAAATTTGAACTTTGAACCAAACCCCCTTCGCTCCTGAATTTTTTCCAACAAAAATGTTCATTGAAAGTGTTTAGGTTTTTCAATCAGCACAAGTTAAAATGTCTTAGCTATCACATTTTAAAATATGAGGGATATTGCTTGTCTACACATGACCAGTAAGTGGATAACAATATGCAAGAAGTTTGACCCCACTGTTCTAGAACAATCCCCCCCCCCCTTTTGAAACAGCTGTACAGAGTCCAAATATTCACTTAAGGGCATAATTTAACATAAATCTACCAGCACCCAGGGATCACTGCAGCAGGTAGCTACTTCCATAGGCTAAGTAGAGATGTGTTTTTTCAGTGTATAAGTAAATGCCCTATGCCAATCAACAGAACACTACATATGTGATACAGTCCATGAACTGGCATGACAGCAGTGAGTCGTGATTATGACATTAAATCATTTTTGTCTTCTTAGGGGCTTGTGTCACCAGTTTACATTGCAGACATGCTGACTTATTAAAATATTTATTAATGAGGGCTATGGACAGATTTAATAGTACTTCATTATTTAATCATTTTGAATAAAGAAATACAGATTTCTTCATTTGTCCCTGGTTCTCATCTGACTTACAGCAGTGCAAATCAGGAGTAACTCCACTGTGAGTCAATGAAATTACACCTGCATAAAACCTGTACAAGATCAAAATCATAGCTGGTGTGCATTATTTTTCCATGCCATAATAAAACAAATAATGTCTTGCTGTTTTCTTCTGAAATAAACTCTGCAAGGTCCTCAGAACAATTTATGTTTAGTTCTTTTGGGTTGCTTTCAACACTACACACAGCAGTGTCTTGTGTTTACTTCACTGGGAGTTTTGCCTGAGTCTGACTGGCAGGATCTAAATATATGGAGATTTTAGCTTGAATTTTATCATATTCTAAATCCGCTTTTGTAAATATAATTAATTGTTAACTCATATGCATACAAAACAAAAACGTAGCTGCTGTTGAGCCACTTTTCCTATAAGAGGGCATAAGTTCCCTCCCAAGGGTCCAAGCTACTGCCACTCCATAAACCCTTTTAGGTGTTATAGTGCAACCTTAGTCAATGGGACTGCTCATGTGAGTAAGGGTATGTCTAGACTACTCCAGCTAGGCGGGTGCTTCCCAGCGTGGGCAAACACTTCTGCCTAGCTCTGCTTGAGCTAGCAGGCTAAAAATAGCAGTGTGACCACAGCGGCACAAGTGGCAGCCTGGCCTAGTCGACCGAGGACAGTCCTGCCCAACTCGCTGGTTACGTACTCTGGTGGCTAGTCTGCCACTTCAGTCACATGGCTGAATTTGGACCCCTAGCTTGCACAGAGCTAGCTGCTAGCAAAACACCAGGAGGCACACTCCTAGTTTCGATTATTGGGGCCTGTAACGGGGTCACCACTTACCCCTGCGGCACCTCCCGCTGGTCGTCTGGCATCTGGAGCGCCCTCCGCAGGTTGATGCCCCGCTCCTTTGCTGGCCCCGTGTCCTTCCCGGACCCCGGTGCCCTCCAGCTGTGGGTGCTGCAACCCTGCAGTACCCCCTTGGTGTGAGGGTCTCCCCTCCACAGGGGAACCCTCTACCCCCTATCCCCACCTTGCCTCAGAGTGTGCCACTGTCAGTCACCACTTGCCCCCGCTCACTGGGGCGGACTGCAGTATCATGGCTTCTCATCACAGGCAAGGAGGGTTGGCCTGCTGTCACTATCTCCAGCCCTGGGCTGCTCCCTGCAACCCTGGTACTCGTGGGTCGGGCCTTGTATCAGGCCCGGAGGCCTGGGGCTCGTGGCTAGAGCCCACCCAGCTCCTTCTGCCCTGCCCCAGCTCTGCCCTAACCCAGGTACCTGGCTTCAGCTCCCTCAGTCAGGCCTGTCTCCATCTGAATGCAGAGGAGACTTCTTCCTCCTAGGCCCCTGCCTCCCAGCCTTTATACAGGCCTGTGTTTGGGGCGTGGCCGCCCAGCTGGGCCTAATGCCCAATCAGGCCTGAAAGGCCTGCTGGCTCCCAGCCTTAACCCCCTTCCTGGGCTTTTCAAACCCCTTAAGGGGCTTTTCCAAGCCCCTTTCTGCAGGGGGCGGGTGGTCACCCCGCCACAGGGCCCTTAGACAGAAGTGGGGGCATCTAAGTGCCACTAATTTGAAAAGTCACACATCATAAGAAGTTCTACATGCTAAGTCACTGGGCCAACATAGATGGTAACATCTGTAGTTTGATAAGCAGGTGTGATACAAAATAGTTCTGAAGTCTCAATATTACTCATTCTGAAACTTGTATAGCTATAATTAAAGGAGTTCATTTTCCATTTTGTCCACTTCTTAGAATCATAGGATCGTAGGACTGGAAGGGACCTCAGGAGGTCTTCTAGTCCAGTCCCCTGCACTCAAGGCAGGACTGTTGAAAGCAGTACTTGTTAAATGTGCGAAAGAACTGTCTCCAGACAAAGTGTATTTAAAGTTGCATCCTAAAAGTTAAAGTACAAAAAACATTAATTTGCTGGAGTTCTGAGTCAATTACATCTCAAAATGAGATTTTACAATGTACTGCATGTTTGATGTGAGTAAGGTTTATTTATAGTTCTTGCTAGCTCTGCAGCTGGAACTAGACTTAAAGTATTTGTCTTTTTTTTCACAGCAGTGTAATAAGGGTGTATTTCTCCTGGCCTGCTAAGCCAGGCTCTTAGTGGGTGAAAAGCAAAAAGAGAAAGATGGGAGACAGGAAAAAGAAATAAGGTAGGAAAGGAAACTGGCACATGGAGCTAAGAATAACAGCACAAACCTTGGATTTGCAGGCCAGGTGTTTCTCAGGATTCAACCTGATGGAGGTGGTGATATCTGGTTGACTCACTGTGCTGGGCTTGATTAGGACAGCTTTCAGGATCAGGAAAATGATGTGCGGGTAAATTGACTAGTCATAGCATATGGTAGCAGTCAGCATGGGTAAGCTTGTTCCTTCTCTCCTTTTGCAAAAAACTTCTCAAAAATGTTGTGAAGTGTTTTCCAAAACCACGTTGTCCAACAGCAGAGTAACCTCATCCCATTGAATTTAACCAAGTAAACCAAATATCTGGTGGTTCCACATGTGAGCACCCTCTCATTTCTGATTCCTTGGACTGGTACAATAGAAGTTTTGTGTTTTTCACCAGGAGTCTCCTTAATGACAGTTCTTCAATTCAAATACATCCATTCATAACCAGATTTTTACTCCATGTTCTGCTTGTTTTATAACCAATATTTACCATTTAGTCTTCAGCCAATATAAAACTCCAGCCCAGCGTACAGGCCTCCATCCAAAAGACCTACCCTCACACTTGATACAGATGCTACTTTGTCTCATCACAAGAGATGGGCCTGGACCAAAATCCTAGATCCAGACACAACAGAACTTTCAGGATATTTGGCTCTACATTTGGCTCCAAATTTTGTGACTGGTCCCCAAGCGTATAATGGGTCAAATCAAACCTCTAGCTCTAAATACTCCCGAACTCTGGAAAAATTCAGATCCAGACATTGCCGATTGGGACCCATTCCTAAGGTTTACCTCATAGTTCACCGAGCTTCGAGAATGACAGGGAGTAAGTCCTCTCTACCTCTGAGAGCCAGAGGATCCATTGAGACTGACACCACCAGATTCATCCTGCCTGGATGACTGCCCCTCTGCCTAGCTCTGCCACCACCCTCCTCCCCCATATCTCACTTCCCCTCAGGAGCTATTGGCTGAATCTTCCCAGCTGTTGTTTGGTAGCAGCAATGGAGAGAGGAATCCACAGTATTGACTAGGCAGGAGTGTAATTAAGGTGGTGAGCAAAGGGGAGCTCAGCTCAACTCCTCTGCTAAAGCAGCAGCAGAAGAACTATTACTGACTTGAGGTAGGATTGCTCTTCTACACACTGTCCTGCCTGGCAGGTGTGGTAGGACCTCCTTCTCCTGTTTCAATCTGCTTTAACACTGCACTCGGGATACTGCTGCAAAGTATGGCGTATACCTGTCTCTGTCACCACAATACAGTGGAACCAGTTCCCTCTTAAGGCCCAATAGAGTGTCTGCCATAATATCCCAAAGAGGGATTACAGTACCACAGAGCCATAGCCACCACCCCTCTATATTTTTCCAGTAGAGAGACATTATACTCCAGTTGTTCATGAATCCTAATTTGCCTTTTAAGTGATGCTCCAACATCTTGGTGGGCTAAAAGAGTATTAGAACAGGTCCTTCCTGTCACGATAGAGTTGTAGCAAACTACAGTTTCCAGTAGACACTAGGATACGTTGTAGTCTCAATCATCTTTGCTTCAACAAGTTTCTAAACAATGTGCAATTAATTGACTGTTAGAAATTGTACTGTATTTCTGTGCATGACAGCTCCATTCTGGGTAGACCACCATCTTCAAGAATGTTGGATAGTACCATGGTTATGTATCAGGAGCCTGCATGGCCCTGATCCTGCAAAGACTTATGCACATGCTTAACTTTAAGCATGTGAATAATCAAATCAAACAACTGCTCACAGGCTTGAGGTTATGAATATATCATAGCAAGATCAGGCTTAACTGAGCAAAGTAGGGGATAGGAGACCAAAAAGAGCGTCAAAGGGAATCTTTTAATTTGTATTCTCAGTGGGCTAAGGCCATTTAGTTTCTCTCTCTTTTTACACATCAGAGCATTCAAACGTTTGTTTTTTGAGAAAAGGAAAGAAAAAGAGATGTCAACTGTCAAGCCAGAGACCCTGACAGTGTCCCTTTAGACAACAGAATAATTCAAAGGGGGCTAATACTGTAAAAAGAGAGAGTTTTCTTTGTGGTTTTTGTTTACTTTCTTGATCAGCATTTTCTCCTGGGAGTGCATTCAGGAGGGCTAAGTACACATGCTGTAACTTTGCCAGATGCACAGTAATACCCATAATAGGAACAGTGCTGCTCCCACAGAAATCAGTGTCGAGACCCGCATCATCTTCAGCAGAAGTAAGATTAGGTTTTAAATTTTGAGACTAGATGATTGTTCCTTTTTATTTTTTTATTTTTATTACCCTTCCCTTCCCCCTTTCAGTGCCATTACCATATGGAGTTGATGCTATTCCACCATCCATTAGCCACTAATGCTACATTAGTGAGAGCTGGCTATATAAGATCCTCCCTAGTGTATGGTCCTTGCTCCCATGGCATGTATAACAAAAGAAACCTGGTCTCCCCATGGCTTCTCTCATTCACCCCCTAATGTACCTACCCACCCTGCCCACTTCCTCTAATACATTTTATCTTTGGCTATATTAATGCTGTCCATGCATAATGACTGGAGTTGGAGACATGAAATTTTGAAAAGTTGACTCTGACAAGGCCAGAAGCTGGGAACAGATGGAAAACCTCGCAGAGGGTGGAATGGCCTTCTTCAAAACTGTAATCTAGCACCTTTCAATGGCTTAAAATGCTTTGATTACTGAAAAGAAGAAATGGAACTAATAACTAAAGATTTTAAATGGTCTTAAGAATCCATCTTCTCCCCCCCACCGAAGTACTGTAATTCACTGCATCTGTTTTGGTTTAGATTAATTTTACAACATGCTACTTTCATTTAACAGTGTACTATACTTTGTGAATCTAACAATATTTTGCTTGAATACTTTTTTCTTTTTCTTTTTTTTCATGATGGAATTCTTTTTCATACTTGTCTGTGGAATGCAATATAATGTTTCCTCAGCATTCATATTGAAATTGTCAGATGTGTATGTGCACTGTCTAAATCATTTGTAGAATGTTAAATAAATTGTTTGTGGCATCTGTGAACAGCCCAGAATGACAAAAAATGATGGCTGTCGTGTAGAGAACAAATACAATGGCGTAAAGACTAATCAAGGAAACATGTAATGTGATCTTTAAAAAAATGTAGGTTTCTCCCTTACAGAAACGATGTTTCCCTCCAATAATAAGCAGAAATGGACTCTCATTTTTTAGAATTTGGTGTATGCATATGCTTGTAAAATATTGGGCCCATCTTTACTCAAGAACAAGTATTTACTTCAAAACTTTTCCATGCACAATGAATTCAGGAACTGGCCATAAATATATGAATATATCACATATGTATGTGCATAGCACATACCGTATTTTTCGTCTTATAGGACGCTCCGGCCTATAAGACGCAGCCTCGTTTTTTAATAAAAAATCCGGACAAAAAAAAAAAAAAAAAAAAAAAAAGCGCCTCGCTCTCCCGTCCCCGCCGCGCGGGCGGGCTGCCGGGAGCGTTCCCGGCAGCCCGCCCGTGGCGGGGAGGGGGGAACCGGGACGCTCCCAGCAGCCCGCCCGCGCGGCGGGGACGGGAGAGCGAGGCGCTTTTTTTTTTTTTTTTTTTTTTGGTCCGGCGGGGAGGGGGGGAACTGGGGCGCACATTTTTTTTTTGGTCCGGCGGGGAGGGGGGAACCTTGGCAGCCCGCCCGCGGCGGGGAGGGGGGAACCTCGGCAGCCCGCCCGCGCGGCGGGGACGGGAGAGCGAGGCGCTTTTTTTTTTTTTCCCTATAAGACATTCGCCCTATAAGACGCACCAACTTTTTCCCCCCCGTTTTGGGGAAGAAAAAGTGCGTCTTATAGGGCGAAAAATACGGTATATCCAAATAGCTTAATGTTGCATGTGTCCCACAGATACATACATGGGTGTCCACATTAAATCAGAACCCATTTACCCATTCTATTGAAGACAGCAGAGGCACTTTAAGATTTGGAATCTAGGTAGAATTCATTCCTAGCTTCCACCTTTCTGGGGCGGGTCCCCATTATGTCCTCCACTGCCTCTGTTTCACTGGATGGGTTTGTATTGCTGAATTTCTGCTCCCAGAACATCAGCTTGCTGAAGCTCTGTACACAGCTCTCGACAAAAGGCCAGCTCTCCCAGGATTACTGAGACAAAAGCACAGATGGTACGGTCCTTCAACAGTTCTCTAATTGTAGAGTTTACTGTTACACATTGACAGAGATTAATGCAGATGGGGAGATTCACATACATATATAGAGACTTGTCTGTCAAGAAAATAAACAGGGAATTTTCGCAAGTTATACTTAACAGAAAGCTTTAATTAAATACATGTTGTGGTCCAAATCATATGACAAAAATGTGTTGAACAAGCTGGGTTAATTTTTTTACATAATTTTGTTCCTATAGTGAAACTAGGAGAAATCTTAATGATTCCAGTTTCAAGGGGGAATTGCACTACAGTCTGTTTATGACAAAACTAAATATGTAATGTTTAATGTCCCAGTTATCACATTAAAGTTGTTTAATTTACATAGCACATTTTGTTTTATTTTATTTTATACCTAGACAGAGTCCTCCTGCTACTTAAATACCTATTGGAACTAGAAACCTATTCTTTTACATACAATAAAAACTGCCATTTTCCTACAGTAGGGGATAATTATTCTGTTTATTATTCATCCACAAGTTTATTTAGTTTTCCCTGCTTCATATATAATGTAATTTTTAGCACCTCAACTGGGAGTTCTGTGCTGGTTCATAATTAATTTTACTGAAAATAAATGGTGTGATACTGTTACAAGGACTGTGGGTAAATCCCATTTTGTTCATTATATTCAAATGATTACTATATCCAGTTATATAAAACAGTAAACTTTCCAAATCAGACACTTCCGTAGAAATAAAATCTCCATTGTGCAAAGACAGAATGAGTTTCACTGGGTATTTTAATGCCAAGGAAAGTCAATTTGGTTATTATTGTCTGGTGGGCGCTCTTATGGTACAAACTGTAACTTACTTTAACTGCAATTGAGTGGCACTAAGAAAAGTGTGAAATTTCATTCCAGAATTGAAAATATCAAAGAAAGAAATCACATCCAGTGTGATCCATAAACTGATCAGCACCAATAAGAATGAAATTTTGAAAAAGACTTTTTATCTATACCTGTCAGCTGAATGATCACTAGCAGTGATGATTCCTAAAACCAAATTCCACGGTATCTACAGACAATAACATAGTAACCAAATTCTTGAGGTAAAATCTTAGCCCTATTGAAGTCAATAATAAAACACTGAATAGAGCCAGAGAATACATGAGACTCTGAGATTGCAAACATAATTCAGTTGTCTGAGACATATTGATGTGATTTGGATCATGTGATTACCTAGTTAATGTTTGTCTGAAAAGTTGACAAAATAAAGCACTGCATAAATGCAAAGGATTATTAATAGTAGTTAATAATATTATGTGGCCTTAAGTACTTTTGCATTTATGCATCCTTACTGGTCAGTAAGATTTTTCTGCCAGTGACCCACTATCCACTGGCTGAACCAGGTTCATATGAACTTATGGGTGAAACAAAAGAGTGTCTACACAAGCCTGAGGCAGCAGTTCATTTAGGGGCATCTACCCTAGGTCTTTTTGCCAAAAAATGTCCTAATTTTCTTATCACCAATGGTAGAAACTGTAGTCAGGGCTCTATACAGCTGCCAATATTTTAATCACTGTGCTGCCTACTCCTACTTGGAGTGCATCTGCACTACACAGTATTTCAAGTGTTGAGAGCCACCAGTGCCTGGTCTTCACTAGTCCCCCCACCATTTCTACTAATGGTTCTTCTCCACTAGTGGTAGCAAAGGGGGGCATAAAATTTAGAGAAATAAGTGTAGGGCAGGGCTAAAGATTTTGTGTGTGAAATAGCTGGTTCGTATTCTGTGCAGTGTTTGAATTACAGTTCCTGGTTCTTTGACACAGAAGACTTCTCAGCTACATAACAGGCCATTAATAATGGGGGTGGGGAGGAGAAACTAAGAGGAATGGGACAAATATAAAATAAAAATAAATGCAAATACTTGCAAAGGCACCAGGAAATTCATTCAGATCTACTTCAAGTAAAATCAGAAAGGTGAAGTGAATGTGAGGGAGTGACAGTGGAAAAACAAAGAAATTGCAACGAGACACGGTTCCTGTACTAGAGAATGAAACATGGTCACATGACTTAGTGAATTAAAATATAAACTAGACTGTCTCCGTTTAATGTACTATGTTGCATCTTTATGATGCCCCAAATGCTTTGCAAACTCTAATGTGTATGTTCAGGCTCACTGAAAGGTAGACATGTGAGACATAGGTGGAACCTGACAGTTGCACAGCATACTCTCAAACAGTAAAAAGGAGGGACATTTGCATCAAGGACTTTGAGACAAATATCTAAAGAAAAAGGTATGGGATCTTCAACATCTGGGCAGAGCAGCCAAGTCCTTGGGATTTAAAAACACACACAGAGCGCAGACTCCATTCAATTTATTTCCTCTACAATAACTTGCTAGGATGAAAAGCTGAGCTGACCCACTTGAGATTTTAACCTATTATTTCAATGATTCTAGATATTTCAGACATAGTCCTTACAGTGCTTACACTTTCCCCTATAGAGATAGCTTAGCAAGGGCTTTAGAGGGAACCACTTTTAGGAGAAATTGGGTTTTAAAGATTATGAATATGTAGCCTAGAGGGCTTAGTTTCTAGATGAAACTATTACAGCTTGGTTTGAAAAAGTAAACCTGCAGATAAAAATAAGCCCTGTGGTTTCAGACATTATATAACAATCTAGTCCTTTCTTAAATCTTTGGGGCAATGTTTCTCAACTATAAACTTTAATTGCAGCCCAATGTATATTATCAACATAGTGCTAGAGGGCAGGGCCGGCGACAGGGTGGTACAACGGGTACAGCTGTACCGGGCCCCGGACTTAAGGGGGGCCCCCTTAAGTCCGGGGCGGGCCTGGTACGCAGCTGTACCCCCTTGTTGCCGGGCCTGCACAGCAAGGCGCGGCTCCGGGCAGCCGCTGCAGCGCTCATCAGCCCCCCTCCCCCGGTACCCAGCAGCCTCCCCCCGCCCCCGTTTGCTTCTCCCGGCCGGGCCATGCGGAGCCCCAGCGCGCAGCGGCTCTGCGCCCCCAGAGGGGGAGAGCGCATGCGGGGGGAGGGGGCGTGACTGGAGCAGGGCGTGTGCTGCCTCTGCCTGGGGAGGGGGCTGCCGGGCTCCTTCCTCCCCACCCAGCGGCATTAGTAGCAGCAGCGAGCGCAGCAGACGCTCCCGGGCGGTGGGAGACTGGCGGGGGGCAGTGGGCGGCGGGAGACTGGCCGGGGGGGCCCACAAATGATCAGCGTACGGGGCCCCAAAATTCCTGTCGCCGGCCCTGCTAGAGGGTGAATTCCTTATTCACATTGGTGAGCAGTTACTAGAGCTGACAGAAAAACTTGGTAAGTATGTTTAATGATATTTTTTTTAAATGGTTTAGGCTTTTTTCTTTTCTTTTCTTTTTTTTTTTTTGGCAACAATTTCAAAATTTTCCAGTTTTTTAATAAAACTTATTTTTGTATTTGTCCGCCCCCCTCCCCCGTTTTTGTCTCCCCCCCCTCCTTTTTCCAAGTAAAAGAGAGAAAGAGGTGGGGGGGAAGAGGGAAACATTTATTAAAAACGTTTTCAGTGTTTTTTTCTGGAAAGTAATTGATACATGAATATTTTCATTTTAAAAAGAGATGACTTTTTCATTGAAAAACACTTCATGAAAATTTTCAAGACACTCTCACAATTATTGTCATGAGTAGCCCCAATGACTACCTCAGCTTTGTTTTCATTCATATATATTTATATCCCCACATGGTAAAGACTAGTGTCCTGTGGATGGCATGCTGAATAATCAACCTTTCAACATATAGGGTCTTGGAGGCCTATCTTCTGCCTTGGATTTGATGATATAATAGGTCTTTTTCATTTCTCAATCTGTGATTCTACTGGATTATTTTACTAGTCTCAGAAATGGCTACAAAAATCTGGGTATTTCTATCTAAGGTCCTTATCTGTCCCCCCATTACTACAGTATCAGAGCACCACACCATTTTTAATGTAATTAGCCTCACAACATCCCCGTGAGGCTACTGTAGTACTATTATCCCTATTTAACAGATGTAACTGAGACACAAAAACACTAAGGCCAGATACTGCAAAGGTACCCCATTGATTGATGAGAGTTAGGCACCTAAATACCTTTTAGAATCGGGGTCTAAGTGACTTGACAGGAAGACTGTGGTAGAGCAAGACCTTGACCCCAGGTCTTCTTAGTCCCATGTTAGTGTTTTAGCCACTGCATCATCTTTCTTCTCTTTGCTGTCTAAAGATTACTCTTAGGTTTCTTACGTTCACAGAATTTGCTTCAGTAAACCCATACTTCCTTGTTCCATCAAATATTGCATGACAGCTTGTGAAATCGACTACCACACAATATTTATTTATTGCCTAAGACAGCAAACTTCAGAAGTAACTTTTATCCTTTTCCATAGGTAACTTTTCAAAGTATGGAAACTTTGCAGTAAGCTGTGCTGTACAAATCTCCAGTTTTCCACCTGATTCTGGTGGAATAGAGGAGTCATAACACAACACAGCCAGGTTGACTGCATGGCTCGGGAGTTTTGGAACAATCTGACCTTGGCCCAGATTCACTTAACTTTGTAATGGTTTGTGAAGCTCTCAGCAGGTGTTGGTTTAGTTTTGAGTAAGCATGGGATGAATATTTAACAATCTTTGTCCAATTTGTTTCATTCTGAGTTGAAATCAGACAAAGCTCAATGGTTTAATTCCATTTAACTTTGGATTTGGGGGATTATTTGAACCCAAAAGTCAGTGCAAAATTTGGGATTAAGATCTATGTGAACTGAAACAATCGTGCTTTGTATGGACCCCCATGAAATGAAGACACTTAGGATGAAATTCTGCATCCATTTAAGTCAATGGCAAAATTCCTATTGACTTCAGTGAGCCCAAGAATTTACCCACTGAGTTTCCCATAACAGTAACTCTCAGAAATGATCCCACTGTTGTCCCAGAAGTCATTTTAGACTTTAAGATCAATGCAGCTCAAAACTGGATTTCACCCACACACTGCTGAAACAGCAACCTCCGATTGAATCATATCTGTAGCCAAAGATGCATTGTGATGTGGGGGAAATGTAGTTTTAGCTTTAACTTTATATGACAATAAACTATCTTTCTTCAAACCATAAGCCATGTATTTTTAAGATCACCCTGCAAGATACCAACACAGTACATGGAAAAACTACCAAACTATCCCAAGTCTATCAAAACAAATGAAACAAAGTCCTGGGCATTTGGCTTTTTGCCCAGAAAATAATGTTGGAAAACCTGCATAAACTATTACTAACTTCCCTGTCTGGGTTAGAAGAGTGTGGCATGTTTGGTGCAATTGGTGGGAAATAGAACTCCAGCTATAGTTATGGGTCTGTGTACAACATCAAACTATATATTCATTGATGTCAAGAATCAGAGAGGTAGCATCCGACGAAGTGGGTATTAGCCCACGAAAGCTCATGCTTCAAAACTTTATAGTTAGTCTTTAAGGTGCCACAGGACTTTGTTACCTATATATTCATTGTTCCCCTTCATAAACATGATGGTTTTTCAAGACTTAGGAGAAATAAGGTATGAGAAAATCTTATTGGATTATTCCAACTTCTGGATCATATTATCACTAAATATTGTCTTCTTCAAAATTGCATACCAGGGTTACTGTATTTTACAGAATAGATATGCAGCGCTAGAGTCCAGTTCTGTTCTCATTCCACTGAAGTAACGTTCCATTATCATTCACTATATTCAAGATCCAAATCCATGACCTCCCATGAAAAACTGTTCAAGAAGTATTTTAAACATTTAAAATTCATTCTGTTGACTATCTAAATCTTGATATTTTTTCAAGGTGACCTTCAAAGGGTTTTTGACCAGTTGGATTTGTGCCTTTTTTTGCTTCCTTATGATGAAAAGGCCTGAAAGATTTTTTTTTTTTTTATGTTTTGGGTTGTTGGTTTTTGTTACAGATGGATTTTTTGGTTCATTTTTCATTAGAAATATCAGGAACATGAACACTCATTCTCCTTGATTTTGTTGGAGTATGTGTTAAGAGTTCTCACACCTCAATGCAAGGGACAGAGGTGTTTAATCTTTAACCAAAACAGCTTTTCTCCATAATAATGTAACAGAGTGATCTGCTTCTTTAGGACATGAGGGAGCAGCCATCCCTGTTCTGGAGAGAAGCCTGGCAGGCAGATGCTGGGAATCCTCCTACCCAGCTGGGAAGCATCAAATGATTGGTCTGATGAGTCCCAGCTAGGGAATATAAATTAGGGCCTCTACTTCATGATGAAATTTGGGACTAGGAAAGGATTGACAGCATACTCTGCTGCAGCACAAGATTGTAAGAGACTCTGTGAATCCCCTTGGCTGGGTGGATGCCTCACAAGATAGATTGGGAATAGGATTGTTTCTTTATGTTATGTTATTCACTTCCTTCCTTGTACAGTAAACCCTCGATTTAACGGACCTCGATTTAACGGACTTCGGATGCAATGGACAAAATTTCTGAGCAAGTCTGATGCATTCCTGATCCATTTTTGGCGGGCTGGCTGCCGGCTCCCGGCTGCCGCCCGGGTCCAGGCAGCAGGCGGGCCGGCTACCGGCTGCCGCCTGGGTCCAGGCAGCGGGCGGGCTGCGGGGCTGCCGCCCCGCCTCTGTGGCAGGCGGGCTGCTGCTCTGACAGCTCGTTTTGTTTTTTTTATTAAATAACGGACTTTTTGATTTAACGGACACCCCCTCGCCCGAATTAGTCCGTTAAATGGAGGTTTTACTGTATTGCTAAATAACCTCAGCCCAAAGATAAGAGCTGTGAATTGAGCTGGGCATGGCTGATTATTTTTTTGTCAGGATACATGTCAATTAGTCATTGAAACTAAACAAGGTAGCACAAACAAAGACTAGAAATACCTTCCACTTTCAGTTGTTGCTCAACTCTCACTTGCTTGGCTTTTATATTATCATCATTTCACCAACTCTCCAAGTGAAATCGTGTCTTCGAGGCTAGACTTGTTGTGAGTTTCTGATTAAAAAAAAAACAGGATAAAAAAAGTGTATGGGGGGGGAAGGAAAGTGGGGGAGACACCTTTTTTCAGGCCTTGATTATGTATGATAAATAAGCTAAAGAAAATCCATGCCCAATTTTGTTTTCTCTGACGCTCACTTTTAAAGGGAATAGTTGATGTGTTGGATGGTCTTCTGATGACTCAGGAGTGACTGAAGTCTACCTCAAAACATTTTGTATAAACTTTGCAGCCCATCTTTAATTTTAATCACAATTTTAGATATTTAAAAGTCATTACTTAAAATTAAATGGATTCAGATTTTTCTGTCCTCTGAGTTTCTTCGGCAGCAGTCACTGTGTATAGGTGAGGTTCTGTATTGCAGATGGTCAAATGCAACACACAATCTTAGACTGGAACTTGTGAAATGAGCATTGTCTTGTCTAGGATTAATCAGAGTTCATGTAGGCTCGAAACTGGAGTTGCTCTGTGCATGTAACTCCCACTGCAAGCAATGAGAGTTTTTCATGTAAGCTAGCTGCAGGATCAAGCCCCTTACAGTGGTTATCCATTTACTGTCAGGTTAGTATTTCTCAGAAGCTACTGCACTTTAGAGAGGCTTTATATAAATAATGTAAGTATGATATTTAATGGATGACTGCATTAAAGTTTAATGCTGTATATATTAGAATATCAGCACCTATACATTTTAGCCTTAAACATTGGAAACAGAGTACAAAGAATACTGCTGTGTTTTAGAAGTATGTACGTTCTTTTTCTTCTTAGAGATGATGATTAACCCTTATACATACAGAGGTGATGTGTATGGTTACTAGCTGATTTGGGACCTGGTCTTAACTCCAGTGGGAGTAGGATAAGTGTCATTCAGTATATGCTTGGTCCATTAGGGAGTGATTTACAACACAGAACTAAACATATTTTAAAAGTATACCTTACTTTTTGAAAAGATTAGACTTTTTTGTATTTAGTTACTATCACATTTTTCTCTCTACGAATGAAACAAGGGTAAATATTACTAGAGAAGGAATAATGTTTAGGTCTTATCTAGCACGTCTCCTCCATAGATCTCAAACCCTCTTACGAAAGAAGATAAATATCACTGCCCTCATTTTACAGATGGAGAAACGAAGGCACAGAAAGGTGAAGGAATTTGCCCCAAGCTCCAGGGAGCAGGTTCAGCGGCAGAGATAGCAATAGATCCCCGGTCTTCTGACTGCCACACCCTGTCCACTGGGCCATGCTGTCTTCTTTCAGTGTAGGTACCATAAGGCAGTGGTTCTCAACCTTTTGGATACCAGGGACCGGCTTGCTGTCTTTCTAAACTGTGTCAGGGAAATCCCATGGGTCAGCACCAGTCTACCGACTGGTTATTGAGAAACACTACCTACCATAAGGTATACTCAGAGATGAAAGCATGTCTAATGCAGAGATAAAAGTTGTGAGGGGACACAATTAAAATGAAAAAGTGTGTGTGTGTGTAAAATATCACAGCTTTCATTTATACTGAAGAGATCGAATCTCTATTAATTAACTTGTGATTTTTATTTGGCTTATTTTATGCTCAATTATTTTTAGTCAGTGGTTCACATTGTTTCTCATTGAAGTCAAGGACTGATGACACTAGGTGCTGCTAGTCATAAGGCAGGTAGGCAATGAGCACACTTTCCCGCATTGCTCTGACAATTCGCCTCTGGTATAAGAGACCTTGGCTTCTCCCGAGCAACCAGTTGTGTCAAAATGCATGGTGATTTATGATGTGAGCAAACATCCTGCAGATACTATACTGAGATCACCAGACCTTTTTCTCTTGTGACTCATTATGGATCTGAAAGCTTTTTTCCAGCTATGATGGGTCTCTGTGTGCTTATGAGTAGAGAGGGAGGAGAAATTTGATCTTGAGTGTGGTTGGTTCTTGTAACAATTGGATGCCCTTATATAATAATTTACTGTCTGTACGTATTATGGTTTGTAAGAATTTATTCTGGTATGTTTTATAATGGAGCAGGATATATGGCTTCAGATGTTTATTTTTGTTTTTAATTCCTGTAATTCAGGAATGGCTTTGTTTTGTGCACTGAAGCTATGTGCAAGCTGAGTCTATAACATAGATCATTTGAAAATTATCCAGCTGTTAGAAATGAGATTTAGAGCACCCACCCACTCAGTTGGCAGATGAAGTTTCCTAAGACTTATTCTGCTTATGCATGATTCATGTTATGTGTCAGTTTATTCACTGGCAGGTTTACCACATCTTGGGACAATAACATCAGCTTAAAAGATTGTCTGAGCTGTCTTCCACTCTGGGGAGAGATTTTCATTTGTCCAGCTTTTGTAAGGAAATACAGTTCAAATAAACAACAATAAAAATATTATAGGCCCTTTCCCACATTCCTTATTGAGGCAGAACTTCCAATTAATTCAAAGTACATTTTTTGCCTCATATTTTTACTTCATGAGACTTATTTGATAACAAATAAGGATTTGTTTCAGTTCAGAATATCCACTGCTTCAGAAGATGATGGATTCAGGCTCTGCGGGAGAACAGATTCAGCAAAAGAGCTGACCTGCTGTGAAAACCTCTCTCCCTGCCCGTAACAGGTTGGCTTGCCCCGCGGCTTGAGAACCTGGGACTAGACCATCCCTGATTACAAGAGAAGCCTGACCTGAGCGGAGCCGGAGATTCCAATATAAAAGGCTGCAGGAAGATGCACTGAGAAGGTGATTGATAGTATAGTTGAGGACTGCCAGAGGCAGGAAGCCTGGCAGTAAGTTAGGGAAATTCAGGAGGTGGTGTGGGGCCAGGAAGAAGACCAGCTGAAAAGGTACCTCAGGAGGAGGGGCTGTGCCCAGTTTAAGGCTAGGTGGGAAGATTTGTTTTTAGAACTTTGCGAATAAAGAAACCAGTCTCCAAGAAGATCTGTGGTTGAATGAGAGACTGTGTTCGGCTTGTTTAAGGAGGCCTGAAGAAAGGGAAGATAGAGGCAAGGCACTGCAGAGTGACCTCCATCCACAAGGGAGTACTCAGGTGGCAGCCAATCTTGCTACACCACCCAACAGCTAATTGTTCCACAGGCAGACACTAAAGATCTGATCTAATGAGCTGGTATAAATCCAAGGTCTAAGTGTTAATGATAAATCCTCCACCTATGGACATATGGTGAGTGGGGACTGAACCAAATCTAAGCTAGGATCTCTCTTTCATGAGGGTAGGTAGCTTGTCAATCAATTTTCTGCTTGTCTGTGATTTGTAATAAATATTCTTTTAAATCAGCCTTTAAAACAATCTTTCTGGATTTGGATGTGGGGCAGTTTTCCCTGCTGGTCAATTTTACGTTTTAACAAATACATCTTTGGGCTAGGAGTTTACCTTTATTGGTATTCTGCAGCTGGTCAGTCTGGTCTTAATGTTCATCCACGGGAGCCTCTTCCTCAACAGCGTGGAAGGTACGGGCTGGTGTTTGGACTATGTGGCTTTCTTTGATGTTAGGCATGGATCTGCGGCACGCAATATTTGTCTTTGGTTTCCTTAAAATTCTTCCTTTTGTTAACAGATGTTCACTTGGCTATGGATGAGCCCTTCTCTCTTACACCACTTCCCTCTTGTACACCAGCAAGTTTATTGCCAAGGCAGAATCTGTGTCTATGCCCATATGACCGCAGTATATGGTTATACAGCCCATGCTGCTCTGGCTTCACTACTATTGTTATTTAAACTATCTAGATCAACGTTTCTCAGACTGGGGGTCCTGCCCTCAAAGAGGCTCACAGCCTATTGTAAGAGAATTGTGGTATTGCGGCTCTTACTTTTGTGATGCCTTCACAGCCGGCACCTAGCCAGCAGCCACCAGTCTCTGACTGCCCACCTCTGAAAGTAGCACCACTGCCAGCAGCAGTGCAGAAGTAAGGGTGGCATGGTATTGAGATGTGGGGGGGGGGGGGTCATCACAGCCTGAAATATTTTCAGAAGGGGTCCCAGCAAAAAAAAAATGTTTGACAGCCCCTGATCTAGATCAAAGTTAACTTTTGTATGTCTACTGTATGTAGGCTGTAGACATACAGTACCTTCAGAGTGCATTGTAAGGAAGTGAATGGTGATGAATATGTATGTTGGGGGTGCTGAGGCAAAGGCATTTTCTCATAAAATTACAAGTCCACCTCTACTGTTGCAGAGATGTAACTAGTAGCAGCCAAACCTGAACACAACCTGATAGAATCATAGGGTGAAAAATTCAGAACAGCCTGAAAGTCTACAATCCCATATATGATCATCTACTACAATAAATAGGAATAACACAAGATATTCAAAAGATGTCAGTCTTAAAGTAGAATTATCTTGATTAACTTATCAAAAAGCAATTGCATGCATCCGATGAAGTGGGTATTAGCCCACGAAAGCTTATGGTTCAGTACTTTTGTCAGTCTTTAAGGTGCCACTGGACTCTTTGTCGCTTCTGCAAAAAGCAATTGTTATACTTGAACTCTTGATTTTATGCATAGAAATACTGCATAACATTCAGTCTTTGAGGGAGCCATTTAGGGATATGGGGCAAAAATCTGTTGGATGATTTAATTGGGGATTGGTCCTGCTTTGAGCAGAGGTTTGAACTAGATGATCTCCTGAGGTCCCTTCCAACCCTGATATTCTATTCTCTATTGTAATTATTCACCTCACTCCTGTCCTGTATTTGAACACACAAAAAATGCAGGCACAAATGGAATGAATGATTTGTGAATGAGCTGAGAACTTGCCCCAAATTGTTATTTTTGTATTCTGTATTACTTAATCGAGTAACCCATCCTTTGTTGCAGCCAGCTGAAAGATGGACTGGAATTGGGGTCTAAAACAGTTACTAGAACCCTTGATTGTTTATATTTACATCTTGACTTACAGATATTAAAGCTTCAGTTCTGTTTGAGACGGGTTTAATTTATCTGTCTAAAAGTATTTTAAAAGCACCTGTCACTGAATTATGTAGGGACCATACATATATTATGAAGGAGAGTGACATCCGGCTAGAAGAGAGAGTTAAATCTCAGTCTTATCCTTTGGTTTAGTCCTCACCTTTGAGTGAGCCTTCAAGATCTTCTGCTCCAGTGATTTGGGGAAAGGTTGGTGAAGAAGTGAGTCTTGTACAAGTTTTTGAAAGTTTCATAGACACAAGAGAGAATAATCATCCTTTGTATCCAGTCACAAACAGTATTCCATAGTATTTATTAACTTGTTGTTAGTCCCTGCTGTTTCCAGTGTAAGAGCCTATAACATTTTGATTCTCTCGCTGATGTTCATAGGAGGCCTCTTGATTCTGACCTAGTTCCCTGAAAATGGAGGGGAGCAGCCTGCATTGCAATACTGATGCCACTAATTCATTCTGCTTCTGGATTACATAGGATAAGTAGGTGTCCTCTCGCTTTCTCCCATCTAAAATCAGTAGGCGTCTACTCTTTGCATTAATGAAATTGCCTTCATAATAAATATAATAAGAAAATAAAGGTAGTAGGTAGCTGCTGCACATAGATACAAAAAATGGGACAACAGCAATTAGAAAATTTGTTTTGAATTAATGTGTGAATTGGGGAATTAACAATTTCATCCTCCAAACCCTATTTATTTCTTCCTCAAAGACTTTACAGGGGGAGGGATGAACGTCTCCCCAAGTATAAGAGCTAAAATAATGCTTGTTGCTTTTTCCTCCACCACCGAGAAGGGTTCTTAGCCCACCACTTTCATTTCTCTCCATGGTAACACATTCTGAGTCTGTGTAGCACCCAGCACACGTGAGGTCCTGAGTTCCACTTGCATTGTCATGCCAACTGAATCCTCTCCTTGCACAAAGGCCCCTATCCTCAAAAGTATTTAGGGGTCTAATTCCCACTGATTTTGATGCATGTTAGGTGCCCAAGTACCTTTGAGGATCTGGGCCAATGTTACCAAGGCTTAGTGGAGTGGACTCTCCACTAACTGGTGTGTCTAACTAGTTGTGAGTCGGACTGGCAGGGAGACATGTGCGGCACTGTTGTTAGAACACGTGATTTAAAATACTCCCTAGTGGTGTAGAGCTAGGAATAAATAGCATAGTGGCTACATTCAACAGTGACACTAAATTGGGTGGATTTTAACCACAAGGAAGAGCAGATAAATAGCACAAACAGACTTAAAGACGTTTAAAAACATGGGCAAAAAATAAGAAAATGCAATTCATATGGAAAATTGCAAGATAAAATATCAGAGGGGAAAATCTAATGCCCATCATACTCAGTGGGAGAGAAAAACGTTGGCTATGCTGAAATAGAGGAAGAGGAGACAGCAGACAGCATTTATATTACACCACTTATACAGTCATTTCATCACAGAGAAGACAGGTAATGGTCCCTTTTTCTATAGTTCTGCTACAACTGCACCTGAAATACTATTTTCAGGGTATCCTAGGGTCAGAAGGATACTGACCTACTGGCAGGAGATCAGTGAAGAGTAACATCAATGCTTAGGGGTCCTGAAGGAAATGTCTTAGCAGGAACAATAAAAGAGCTAAATATGTACTATTTATTATTACATCCATCTGCCACCAGTGTTGGTGTACAGGGTGGAAAGTACTCTCTTCCATCCCACTTTGTAGTTAGATGCTGCTTCTGTCTATTCCATGGTGTTGAGATTAACTGTTGCTGATAAGGGTTGTCTTTAAGATTTCTCTGGGGTGCCCGGGCTTCCTCACACCAGTTGGTTTCCTCTTGATAGCTTCATGTGGAAGTCTGTCTTTTGGCATCCAGAGTACTGCTCCAATCTGTCCAGTACTTCCTTCAAATTCTTGTGGAGGTGAGCTGCTGGTTGGTAACGTCTTAAGTCTCTTCATTGGTAATGGTCTCTGTATCCAATGCCCAGAATCTTTTCTTGGCTCTTATTTTCAAAGGCATCTAATTTTCTGTCCAACATTTTATAAATTTGCTATAACTATGGGAAAGGAAGGAAATATAATAGCAATCTTCAAGTGTAAATGCCAGACAGGAAGAGGAATGTGTTAGAGTGATACAAGGTTGCATTAAAAAGAGAAATGGGATGAAATTAAGAAAAGGAAGCTGATGCCAATAAACAGGGATACTTCCTGATTGTTAGAGCTTGTGGGCATGGAAAAATCTCCTTAAGAAAATGGAGGAAGCCTCATCCGTTGGCACACATAAAAATAAAATATTGCAAAAAGTGCTGTCAGAACACTGCTGCATTTTCAGATGGAATGGACAGGATGTCTTTTTTTCCATTTCCAACTTCTCACATTAATTGGTATGTGCTTGATTGAAGAATTCACTTAGTGTGTAACAATTTAAGATATTGGGTAACATTTTCAAAAGTGCCTAAGGCTGGATTTTCAAAGGTATTTGGGCACCTAATAGGTGAATAGATAGGTGAGTAGTGGGTCTTTCAAAAGTGCCTTAATGTCTAACTTCTGTTGACCTTTGTGGATGTGGGCCATTGATGTTTTTGAAAATCCCACTAGATACCTATCTGCTGCTTCGTTTGACTGAATACCTTTGGAAACTCAGTCTGTAGGCTTTGGAGAGTGTTAGCGATTTATGCCAAGGTTCTGTGGTGATGGGGTCATGAGAACTGAGTTTCTGTCTGAGTATTTCTAATGGCAATAACTGCTTCCTCCTGCTGATGGACATTATTGTTAATGGTGACTCTGCCAGGAGACAGAGTGGTGCTCAGGTCCCTTGATGTGTCTAGTCAATACTGGTTCTGTTGCCTGTCTCACAAGAGTTTTCCATTATTCCCTCTTAAAAATGATACATTCAGAGAGTGGATCACATACTTTTCCACTGCCCATTTCTGTCTTTAGGTTTAGACATACTACATGTTGGGCTATCATGCCAGGAATTTCACAGTTGTCCATGCCTCAGCTGGCACAGGGCAGGCAGCAAGCGTATTCTCTATCCCAGTGCAGATATTACCTCTTCTTTTCTTAACGCAATGGGTTCAGTACAGCTCTGGTGTCTTCTGTTAATCAAGAATTCCTCTCAATGGGGATGAAAAGCCAGCCACTAGCGTGTCCCAGATAAGAGGATTCTACTGCTTCTCTTTATATGGAAGCCAAATACCAGCTTTATTCTCAGAGCTGAGTGGAGAAAAGGGGGATGATAACCTATAGGTGGATCCACCTTTGTGATTTATTGCCTTGCACTCACTCAGCTCTGAAGATAACCCTGGTATTTTTCTGTCTGATATGACACTCTTGTCTAGTCTATCTGTCCTGTATATTCCCCATGTATGTGTGGTGTTCATATTCATTGAGGGATACAAATTGTAAGTATGAGGCCAGCTCAGATGACCCCGTTTTTTTCTTTAGCTCCCAGTTCAAGAATATCTGACTACGGAGATCGTACTTCTGCTGATGAGAATAATGAGGACTTTGAACCAATATTTGATAATAAAATATTGGTGGAAAACCTAAACCTATTAGGTGCTATGTGCTAAATCTGCCTTTCATTGCTTAAAAATGGATAGTGGTTTCTCAGCATTTGTATTTTAAAGCACTCTGAGAAAGCTCATCTCTCACAGAGATGGCAGCACATCAAAAGACTTGCAACTAATGGATCATTTGTGTACGGCAATTCTGTACGGAATCTTTGGGGTTTAAAATCAGATTGTTGAAGCCTGGTTATTTTTTCCTCAAGACGGAAAACTCAAAGGCACTAATTTGAAAATTGCTTCTCCGATTAGAAACTGTTAGTCTCCTTGGCAAGATGCTGGGATACATGTTATAGAACATATGTCAAGGGCTTGTAAAAATGGTGCAGCTAAATTAAGTGGACTGATTTGACAGATAATCCTTTCGGTGTCATTGCAAATACATCACGAGTCTAATGAAAAACAACACTTTTGCCTTAAAACATATCAGTAGTGAACACTTGATCCTGATTCTCCCCTCATGCTCACTTTATACAGATGTCTATAGATTTTTACTGGTATAAGTGAAAGGAGAAATCAGGCCCATTATCTGGCTGTATAGGCTGTTGTCTGTCTCATATGGTCATACTTTCAAAAGTGCTCAGCATTAGCAGGCGCTGGAAACATCAGGAGCTGCTCAGTACTGAGCTCTTTTAAAAATCTGGTCAATAATGCATAGCTATTTGGTGCACTCATTCCAGTTCCAAGGAGATGGGAACAATCTGTGTTCACGGAACCAATTCCATAAGTAGCACTAATTAGCGCACTCACCAGTAGTCTAAGAAAAGCCTAGGCATTGAAGAGGCCATGAGATTGTCCGCACTCCCCATGCTCCGAGACAATGGGCCTAACTCTCACTACCTTGCCCCTTGTATTGTCACTCACATCTGTGCCAGCAAGTGGGTGTAAAAGGCCCTCCTAGCTGCAAATACTACCAAATGGCACAAGACAGTAATGAAACAGACCCAGCTTCTCCAGAACAGGGTTGAGGTAGATGTAGGGGAAATCTTACGCTGTCCAAGCTGTATCTGTCATGGATAAAAAGAGGATACAGTTGTGATTTACCTGGGTACAAACCCCTAAAGGTGGATTTCATTCTCCAGTAATGTCAAGCCAGCACATTTCCTGAGCAATAAATTCAGAAGCAATTAAAATAAAAACAGCAAGTGAATAGATCAGAGTGAAGGAATGGAGTGTACTGCTGGCAGGATTAAAGAATTTGGAAGAAACTGTAAAATGAAAAAAAGAGTGATTTATTTTCCTCTTTGATTCTGGCTTCACAACATCCTTTCAACTACTAGAGGGGAAAAGTAGATTTGGGTTTGTTTCTGGTATCAGTGAGTGGCATAGCTAAGAAAACACTGAGGCACTTTGGAAAGACTGAAAAATAACATAAGTGAATGACAAATTCTTTAGTTCCTGGAGATGTTCAGAAAAAATCTGTTAAAAATAATTCTTGGTGGTTTTTTTCATTCTATCCTAATAGGACAGGGAATCTTAAAGAGAGTAAATGTTTTACCATATTTTTATTCCCTTTTTATCATTGGCTTCATTTTCTTCTTTGCAGTACACTCAAATTTTCCTTCACGTATTGTCAATGGTGCAGCCTGCAACAGCATCTTTCAGTTAAAACAGATGGTCATACGACTGTAGATTTCCCTGCAGCAGAGCTTAAAGATGCTGACTATTTTTGAGCACAGCACTGGTTTCATGTTGCAATAGAAAGCAAATGGCTTTCTAACAGTGCTATCCTCAAATGGGTCATTGAGGCTAATAAAACCATACTGAAAAACAAACTTGTTGGGCTTTTTTTTCCCTGTGCTTTTCCCTGTACACTTAGCTGTGATAAGTCTCATAAATGACACTAAATATTTTACATGGGAACAAATCATGATGACATTTGGAGCAATAACTTAATATACTTCAGCTGTTAGGTCTTTCATTCTACCTAACAATATAGTAGCACATTATAACACCCATGCTGATTTTAGTTTCCAGTAATATTTATTTTAATTGATGTGAAACCTCTATTTATAGTAAGATTAATAATACATAAAATAAGTGAAAATATCTCTGAGAAAGAACGAATGTACCCAGCACAATGTAACTAAGGGCCTGCCACCTGATACAATGGGAATCTTTGTATTTTTGCAGCTCAATGACTCCTCCTCTTCCTCCTTGCTTCTGAGGAGTGGTAATTGGTTCTTGGCCTACGCCAGCAGTAAATCACAGGACCCACCTGTACTCTGGATCAGCTGCACTGGCCAGCAAGTAGTAGAGTAGAATCAGGGCTGCACCCATTTCTCACCACTCTTGAATGGTTCCCTGCCCAGCTTCTCTGGGCAGTGTTAGCTTATTCCAATGTGTCCAGATCCTCCAAGCTATTTAGGCTCCTAACTTCCACTGAGGAGCTGGGGCTTTCTCCCTTCCAGAAGCATACAGTCAAAGTCACATTTGGAATTGTTCAGAATTGTTTTTAACACTTTTAACACTAGTTTTTAACACCCCCCCCCAAAAAAAAACCCCCCACTAACTGCAAAAAAGAATAAACGCTGGGCAGAAATACAGCTGTGTGATTCAAGTCTTTTTTTGAAAGAAGGCCTGGTGACAATAGTTGAGGTTATCAGGACTCCTGCTTGTTTGCTGAGCAAATTTTATCCCCCAGGAACCTTCTGTGTGTTCTGCATATATAGCTGGAAAAATACCATCTTTCGTAAGGCTGTAGAATACAGTCTCTGGAAATAATTGAAAAGACTCTATTATCTATCAAGAGCAGTAATTCCCGAATGTTCTAACAGTGTTTAATAAAATGGCTTTACTGGGCCTTCTGCAAAAGGAAAATTGTCTGTCCATCACGCTTTAAGCCTGGGGAAATTAGAGGATAAAACTGAATAAGATGACAGTTGACATTTCTTTTCCCCTATTGCCTGCCAATCAAAGCATTATATCAGACACTATATTTCATGTTAAAAATCTTTTATTTTATAAGAATCACTGAAATTAGTGATTGTGTAAAGTTTTATTAAAATGTTTCTTTAAATAAGAATATTTTATTACCTGGTATTGAATAAATGTATAAGGTTTTGAAGTCCAGTTCTAGAAGCCTTACATTGACCTTGACATTCTTTGAATGATAACTTGCTTTAACTAAATGGTAATCTAACAAAGCTTCTACTGACAGATCCACTAAAGAGACAACTTTGTCATTTTGCAAATACCAGCGAGCGCAGTCACCAACCAAGAAATCTTTGTTCATGTGCACTGAAATTTTAAAAAATCTATGACTTTTTTTTGTAAATGCCACAAGGCATTATGGCTGAATTCTAAGGGCCATATTGTGCCCTTGCATAGATTCAAAAGTTTAAATGAAATCTATGAAACCTTCATTCATGTACCCAAGGGCAGAATGTCTCCTATGGAATGTAATCCTGTAGTAGGATGTTCAGCTGGGATTTTCAAGGAGCCTAAGGCAGTTAGGGGCCCAGGCTTTACATCTGTGGGAACTGCAGTTACTGCATAGGGCTCTGATCCTGTACCCATCGGACAAAAGAACAACCTTCCCGTGACTTCAATGGCCAGGCCCTAATGTATATAGGATAAATCACAATTCATGTCACTTGGCTATTCTACTTACTGAGCACATTGGCTTTGTAGTGTGTATTACTTATTTTAATAATGCCAGTAAAACAAAATTATGGCTATATCTCTTCTACTTTCTTTTTCTTTTTTGGGTGGTGGCAGTAGGGATGGGGAGCAGAGAGCCTAAGACGTAACTTAAATAGGAGCTCGGCAGCCTTTGAAATTTGGCTCTGGATGTTCTTTCTCTGTGCTAATATTTTTTTAAATAGAATACAATCCAGTAATACTTTGTGTGAGCTGGATTAATAAGGCACTACTGCGCAGTCCTCTGCCAAAGCAATCTCTTCCATGCAATTCTCTTGTTTCAGTTCTTTCTCTGTTTGCACTGAGGTTGCCAAGACAGAAGTGCTGACAATGCTAGGGAAAAAAACCTCTGAGCCTGGGAAGCTGACACAGTATGCACAGATCTTTACTTCTGAAATTACTTAAGCCACCCTTTAAAACATCACTTAAGTTCTATGTGTTATCCATTCATGTGAATAGGGATTGATCTTTGACTGGCTCTTCATCTATCAAAAAAGCCATTGATATCATTACTGCTTGATTGTGTGGGGGCTTGCCAGCTAAAATATGCTCATACAAGTACCATTGACAGGAGTATGTATCTTCCTATTCACTACTTCTATGTGCATGAGGATTAGCTGTCACTCTTTCTGGTATTTATACCACTCACATTGATAGGGCTATTGGGCTTGCTGTTTGAAAGCCTTTCCATTTAGGGAACGTTTTATTTTCTTAGTCTGTGACAATAATAATGGCTTCTCATAATAAAACAAGAGACAAACCAGAGCACAGTCATTACATAAAAACAATAATCTAAAGACAATTGCTATAGTTACAACCCCCATTGCACTGATAGAAAACCTCTGTACTAATCCATTCCAATTAAGAGGAAACAAAGTTGCATTATTTTCTCTGGCAAATTATTTTTTGCATCAGGACCTCTCAATGTAGTTATGTATGTAGGCATGAATATATGCATAGGGCCTGATCCTGCCACCATTTACTGACACTGAGCCTCATTTACCTATATAAGTAGCTCCATTGAGTTGAACAGACTAGTCTCACAAGTGCTGCTCAATTCTGCAAGCTGTAGAATCAGTTCCAATATGTATCTATATAGCACAGGTCTACACTACTGCTTAAGTTGATCTAACTTATGACGCGAGTTACAATGACCTAAGCGCTGTCCACACCCATTCTACGTCAGCAGGAGACACTCTCCCACTGACATAGCTTCCGCCTCTTGCAGAGGTGGAGTAATTATGCCAACGGGAGAGCTCTCTCCCATTGGCATAGAATGTCTTTACCAGATATTCTACAGCAGCTCAGATGCACTGATGTAGCTGTGCCGATGTAGCGCTTCTAGTCTAGACCTATTCTTAGAATAGGAAATAATTGCAGTGTCTCAGATACCACGGTGTAAGTAACTTTTGATGACTGTTTTAAATAGTCACCACCCTTTTTGCGCACATTTATAACTATGTAAGTATGTATATTCCCATAGAGACTGCTACACATATATAAAGTATAAAATATTCCAGATGTAGTTACCGATAATGTTTACTTTGACATTAGATTTTTTAAAAGAAACTAGTAACAGCAAGTTTTTTTCATGAAACAAAGAAAAATAGGTAGTTTTACTATCATGTCTCCTATGAATTAGGTACTTAAGCACATGCCTAACTTTAAGCACAAAAATAGTCCCAGATCATACTTATGCTTAAAGGAAAGGCCATACCTAAGAGCTTAGCTGGATTGAGGCCTTAATCAGCAATAGAAAAGGAAGAGTTGAAATAGCTGAGCTTGAAAAGACCTGTGCCAACCTGACCTGAACTGGTGTTATTAGAATGGGCACGTTGTCTTGGGGATCATATGTCATCTCCACCTCGTAAATAGTGGTAGAAGTAGTTATGAGGATGAGCGCGAAAACAAGAAATGATGAATAAATGATGTTTGTGATATATCACTCAGCTGCAGCAATAATAACACCATCACTGCACAGACAGTAAAGGTCATATGACAACCTCTGCTACCACTGTAGTTTGCCCCGATGTGGCTGTATTTAAGACTTGAAGGGGCCGTTGCTCTCACCTCCACTCCAGATTTTATCTCCACATGTAATTCCAAACAGCATTAAAGGCAAATCTCCACAGATTACCTGTGGTGTCTTTTGCCCTTTACACAATATCTGTAATGAGGGGGAACCACACAGGCAAAGTGGGCGCCAAACAACTTACCATGCCTAGCTACATAGACACACTACTGCTCTGCCAGGCTTCTGAAACAATGGAGAGAGTGAGCACTTAAAGCACTTAAAGGGATACTACCCCCTTTCTAACCAGTACAGTACCCGTTACAGTGGTGATTGGGCAGTACCAGAAAATGAATATGGATTGACCTAGAGAGGGTGAAATGAGGGCCTTATTAGAAGATGAATTTTTAGGTCCATCAAAAACTGAGGTGGGATTGTTGTCATCCTCTGCCTGAACAAAGCACGCCAGGAGTATTTTGAAACCAGAGATAGAAGAAAGCCTGTGTGAAAAGGGAATTGGGCTCAAAATATGTCTTTATGCTGCACTGTTGTGGCGAGAGGAGATAATGGGTGGTGGTGTGCCAAGGTCTGTGCTAACCCTTCACTATTTTATTAGTTATTTAGCAGATAGAGTGGAAGGTACAATAACAATATTTCCAGATGATATGAAACTAGAAAAAAAAATCACAAACACTGAATTTAGGGGGATAGGATCAAAGGGGAAGAAAAGACTCAAGCTGCAGCAAGGAAAGTTTTAGCTAAATATCAGGAATAACTATCATTATAATGTGATTTAGTAAATAAAATGTGCTGCAATGGGAGGATGTACAATTGCAAGCTACTGTTGCAATGGTTCACTTTAGGAGACTTACCACAACTAGAAACTATGTTTGTGACATGCCTCTCATTTTATGAGAAGCATAGCTCATATCACGGATTATCTCAATGCCTGTTGCATAATGTTGCAATGTATAATGTTGTATTGCTAGACTTGGTGGAATTCTGAACCATCCTAGTTACTGTATTTGAAATAGAAAACATTGAGGAGCAAAACTGTCTCTCTCTGAGTATTGCCCTGGACCCATATTTTTCAATCTCTCAATGGTCTCATGTGGAATACAGAACCCTAGTGAATAGGGCTGCCAACTCCCCCGGCTTGTCCGGGAGTCTCCAGGAATTAAAGATTAATCTTTAATTAAAGATTATGTCATTTGATGAAACCTCCAGGAATACATCCAACCAAAGATGGCACCCTTACCAGAGAAGGATGCTGCCTTCTGAAATGAGGAACAAAATACGGGACTTTAGTTTTCCCAACTGTGTCCCTCTATCGCTCCCAAAATACATTCTCTTTTCCCTTCTCTAGCTATTCACTGTCTGCCACTTTTTGCTCTCTGTCTCTTGCCTGACACTTATCCTATTTAATATCCTTTCACTTGTATGTGGTTATAATAAGGCTATAGTTTTATTGGTTCATGGTAACTGTGACAAACATTTAGGCGGTTTCCAAAAAATAAAAACAAAATGAAGTGAAATTGCTGTTTAAACCATTATTAGGGTTTGATGGCAAGAAGGAACCATTAGAAGATTTTAGAAGTGAAAATACATGATTCTGAAATATTTACTTTAATAGGTAAGCCTATGCATAGACCTGAGACATCTAAAGATATTTTCATACTTATGAGATTAACATGAAGTTTTGGGTTCATCTTAATTTCAAACACTCCGTTTCCTGTTAAGAGTGGGATTTTAAAGTAATTAGAAGCATAAATAATCTGTTGCTTATTTCACTAAAGCTACTATTGAAATTTGCTGTGGGTTCCTGGTTTTAAAGTGGCTGTTTTGTTCATGTGTTCTCTCCTGGCCGGTAAAGATATCTGTTCTGGAAGATCTGCCCATGGAAAGAGTGGGAGAATTCCAGTGGGAGGGGTTTTATTAGGGTAAAACACAAATTAGTCTCACACAATAGTCCTTTCTGAAAATAGTGTATCCTGTGAGTATAAGATATTCCATGCACTGATGTGAATAAACAATACAGGTGAACTTTCTAAGATACTTAGTCAGTATGCGGAGCTGTCTGTTTGTATGTGATGTTAATGTCTTTCAGTTAAATTGGATACTCAGGGACATTATGTGGATTTCTGACACTCACTGGAGTATTTTGTGACCATAAACGAAGTACATAAACATTTTTCTATGACATATATAGACAGTATTAATTATGTAATAATCAAAATGTAATTTAGTTGCAGTTATGCTAATTTAAGTTATTCTTGGTCTGTGTCCATACACTCTGTATAAGAGAACATGACAGAACAGAAATAGATTATACAAACATGTGAGGAAATTGCAGGATGTGGGATGTCTTTTAGTGAAGTGTGAAAACAAAACACATACACAAACCAAAAATACATTCACACAGCATCCAGGGAAGGGAATATGAATTAGAGACAGCAAATATTACACTCATAACTACAGATGATACACTTCATTGAAGCACAAATATATAATAACTACCCAGACTGTTTTTGTAAGACTAGATTTATACAGGTTATGCCTTCAATAAGTTCAGGTATGTAACAAAAGAAAAGAGAAGAAGAGGAAGAAAAAGAGAAAAGGGGCTAATGTAAGCATAAATAAAAGTGACTTAAATACCAGGAAAAATGCTTCCACTCTAAAGGGGTAAAAGTTGACCAAGTATCTTAAAGCAATTTTTCTCCATCAGCACCATGCAACAGATGCAGAACACAGTTGGGTTAGTGTCTTCCCACAAATTTATAATGTTATTCTTAAGGTGCCAATGGTTGGCATTAAGGGGGCGTCTTGAATCCAAAGATATAACACATCATATTAAAGCCAATGGGTGTGCCAAGCATTCTCTTTCAGGCTTGGGACAAGGAGAAATCAGAGCTCTTTATGTAGTAAAAATAGCTGGGGGCCATGGAGCTCAGGCCCAGGAAACTAGGTGGCATGGCAGGTCAGTGCTAAGCGATGTGGGCTCAGGGATTTGCCTGGTTGCAAACTTGGGCTAGGATATCAGTTGCAGGCTATGTGTGTTGAAGGCATTTCAAGCCTGATTCCCCACTCTGGCACTTCAAGTGCAGAAGCTGGGGGCCCGCAAGGATTCTAAAGATTAATACTGGCCACTCCAGGCTTGTATTAAACTCCCAAAGTTGCAGCTTCTCTCTCACCTTAGTTGGGTAGATGCTGCTACCACCCAGGTGCAAAAAGCACCTTTTGGAACCCAGGAAGGTACACTTGGGAATTCTTTCCTATGGAGTACTCTCAAGCCCTTTCATCCCCTCTCTGGGGAAAAGCTGAGAAAGAAAACAAAGGAAATCAGCTGTTGCCACCAACTAATTAAACAGCACAAATCTCTTAGGACACAAAAATCCAATTGTCTGCTTCAAAAATTGTATTAAAAACAAGAGAAAGAGAAAGAAAGAAAATACATTTGGAACTTAGACTTTTTGCAATATTTGAAAAAAACAATTACAAAGATTAAGCATCAAGATAGCTCTATTGAGGTCCATCTTAAAGGATACAAGCAAAACAAAAGCAGCTGGGTTTAGCACAGAGGCTATCCACAAGCCACAAAGAAATAAAATAGAGAAACCTAATCACGTCTTCCTAGACATTTCCTGATCTACTTACAGAGCTGGGATTTCAAGTTTCTAGGTATGATCTGGTGATTTTCATACGTGGCCCACAGCTTTTTACAGCTCCAGCCTTGTCTCTGGAGAAAAACAGACAAAGGGGGAGCCTTTTCCCAATTTAAAAAAGCTGTAGCCTTCCCATTGGCTCTTTCGGTCAGGTGCCCACTCCCTTCCTTTTGCCTATTGACTTTTTAACCCTTTACAGGTAAAGAAAGTATAGAACAACTACTAACAGGGATTGTATAGGTAACTGGCTGAGTGGGTGTCCATAAAAGGGAGCTACCACCCGACCCACCTCTCCTTCATTTATCACAGGCAGAAGAAGCCAACAGAAGGAGTTCTGAGTGCAAGCCTGAGAGGAAGTAGAGAGATGGGACTTCCTTGGGCATAGAGCTCCCTTGTTAATTATGAATGTTGCTAACTCCTTTAAATACATTCCCACTGTCTTTTTATTTTGCTGCACTACCATGTATTATGCCATGTAGACTGCTTACAGTGTCCAGAGAACAAGTGTGAAAAATTGGAACCAGGGAGAAGAATAATAAGTGCCTATATAAGCCAAACTCCCAAATATCGGGACTGTCCCTATAAAATCAGGACATTGGTCACCTTAAGGCTGATGATTTGGCCACCAATGGGCTGATGATTCAACTACAAGGACTTTAGGTATAATATGATCTTGAGCTCTGTTCTGAGAGGAATACACTGATCATTACAGTGCCCACTCTGAGAAAAATGAACCATGTTCTAGAGTTATTAAGCCTTAGGTCATAGCATTATACAGTGAAAGACCTGGTTCTTCCACCCAGTGGAACTATTTGTGAAGTAAGGTAACATGCTGAGTAAGTAGGGATGGCAGAAGAGTCCCGTTAAACGTGCTCTGGATAACCACAGTTAACTGGCCTACTCACACTGTGAATGGCTTTGAAAATACAAGCAGTCTTCATCCTCACAAACAGGATTCAGTGCAGAAAACTGTCAAGTGGTAGTTCAACTGAAAACGTGAGGAAGGGCTGAACACAGACAGAAAATCAAAGCTAATGTGCACCAATGAAGTGCCCATAAAAGATTTAGGAAACCTGACCGCTGTAGAAAGGTTAAAAAACGGGGTATGTTTAGTCTTATGAAAAGAAGACTGAGTGGGGACCTGATAACAGTCTTCAAATATTTAATATGTTACAAAATGGACTCTGATCAGTTGTTCTCAATGTTCAGAGAAGGTAGGATAAGAAGTAATCAGCTTAATGTGCAGCCAGGGAGATGTTGAGGGTAGATGTTAGGAAAACTTTTGTAACTATAAGGGTAGTAGACTTTCAAGGTAGGTTGTAAAATCCCCATCATTGGAGATTTTTAAGAACAGGTTGGACAAACACCTGTCAGAAGTGGTCTAGGTTTACTCAATCCTGTGTCAGTGCAGGGAATTGGACTTAATGATCTCTCTTCCAGCCCAGATTAATGTTGAATTTTATAGCTATAGGGTTTACCTGGAAAGAGATCTTTTGATAGTATCAGAGTTAAAATGCATCTCCTTACACAGTATGTTCATCCAAACTGTATGGTGTGTATACTATCTATTTTTGTGTTTACTTCACTGAAAGGACAAGGTAGATAAATAGCTATAAAGTATAGCTTCTGGATATCTCTATTCCACTTGTCTGAATTCTACTTGCATGGAAGACGACACTTACATTTTAAGTATAACTTCAGAAAGCAGGAGGAAAACATTCCTATCATCCTTTCCCATGCCCCTCCTTTTCTGTCAGTTTATATCATTTGCCTTGAGCATCTCTAAAGTTGACTCAAGACCTTTGGAACTGTGCCTCTTCAGAACCCCTGGAATCCCCTGATGGCTGTTTCAAAACAAAGATAAGCCCAAATAGAGGCCATTATGCAACTTCTTGTCTTTTAGAACAAGCATACTGCCACAGTGTCTTTCAGACCCACACTATTACAGGGTGCTCAGGTTCAGAGAATCTCACTTTCTGCTAACTGTGTCCCTTGGTTATAGGAGTACCAAAATGAAAATGTCTAAAATTTCCCTTTAAACAGGGGTTCTCAAACGGGGGATTGGGACCCCTCAGGGGGTAGTGAGCTTATTACATGGGGGATACAAGCTATGAGCCTCCACCTCAAGCCCCGTTTTGCCTCCAGCATTTATAATGGTGCTAAATATATTTAAAAGTGTTTTTAATATATACAGGGGATTGTACTCTGAGGCTTGCTATGTGAAAGGAGTCACCAGTAGAGAAGTTTGAGAACCACTGCTTAAAGCATTTCATGTTGTCCATGACCCTGAAGTTCACAGTCACTCACATAGTAAAATTGTCCTGTCTATATCCCATATAGCAGTGGTTTTCAAACTTTTTTTTCTGGGGACCCAGTTGAAGAAAATCGTTGATGCCCGTGACCCAATGACGCCGGAGATGAGGGGTTTAGGAGAGGCTCAGGGCTGGGGCAGAGGATTGGGGTGTGGGGGCTCCGGGTTTGGGGTGGCTCAGGGTTGAGGCAGTGGGTTGGGGTGTGGGGGGGGGTTCAGGTCTCTGCACTGGGAGTCAGGGTCTGGGGTGAGGCTGGGGATGAGGGATTTGGAGTGTAGGTAGGGTTTGGGGAGCTCAGGGCTGGGACAGGGGATTGCGCCATGGGGATGGGGGACAGACTTACCTCTAGCGGCTCCTGGTCAGCGGCGCAGCTGTGGTGCAAAGACAGGCTTCTCATCTGTCCTGGCACTGCGGACCGTGCTACCCCTGAGATGGCCAGTAGCAGGTCTCTCCTAGGCAGAGGCATTCAAGTGGCTCTATGTGGCTCTTGCCTGCAGGCACCACCTCCTCTCCCCTCCCCCTCGCTCTCATTGGCTGATATCTGGCCAATGGAGTGCGGAGCCGGTGCTCGGAGTGGGGGCAGCGCGTGGAGCCCCGTGGCCCCCTGCCTAGAAGCTGGACCTACTGCTGGCCACCTCTGGGACACAGCGCAGTGTCAGAACAGGTAGGCACTAGCCTGCCTTACTTGGGCAGCATCGCCGACAGTGCTGGCCAGAGCGACCCAGTGCCTGACATACCACCCGGGTCGCGACCCAAACTTTGAAAAACACTGCCATATAGTCCATAGGACAGTAAAAAGCTTCTGGCTGTTTCTATAAGGGAGCTTTCTGATGTAGATCCCAGAGTCCATACAATGGACTTCATCTGAATCATATTCCTCACAACAGTCTTTTGTATTGAAATATTCTCTGCTTTTTTTACATATAGCTAGCTACTGCATCAGACTAAGAGGTTGTTTTACTAAACACAGCAGATAAACTTTGATATTAAAACCCCTTATGACAGGATTCTCTTTTCTATGTGATCTGGCTTTTGCTGACCTCAGTCTGCTAGCTTGCTACTTCGCTCTATTCTCAGATAAATCATTATCTTCTAAGGCTACATTTCTAGGAGATTTGTTCCCAACCAGGAGTATGTGTGCACATGGGGGTACACAGAGGTCTTCCAGGGGGTACATCAACTCATCTGGACATTTGCCTAATGTTACAACAGGCTACATAAAGAGCACTAGCAAAGTCAGTGCAAACTAAAATTTCATACAATTACTTGTTTATACTGCTCCATATACTACACACTGAAATATAAGTATAGTATTTACATTCCAATTGATTTATTTTATAATTATATGATAAAAATGAGAAAGTCAGACATTTTCCAGTAATAGTGTGCTGTGGCACTCTTGTATTTTTATGTGTGATTTTGTAAACAAGTAGTTTTTAAGGGAGGTGAAACTTGGGGGTATGCAAGACATGGAAAGTTTGAGAGCCACTACTCAAGAACAAAGGTATTCTGTATAAAATCTCCATCACAATTTCCTTCAGAAGAAGACATTTTTTTACAGAGTTTGATTATGCCATCAAGAACCTGAATGCAGGATATCTTATAAAGGCAGATCCTCTGGAATACCACAATCTTTTCTTGGAACTTTTTTTTTTTTTTTGGTAAGTCCTTAGCATGTCTCTCAAAAATTACCCTTTAAAAAGTAGACATAAAACAATTCAAACCCCAGCTACTGTGCCTGTGTGACGTAGTTTTCAGAAGTTGTTGGCACAAACAAGTCTATTTTTCACAAAACACTAGGGTGAGAGAATGTCTTTATTATTGTAGATCTGAAACATTGCATTTCTTTCATGCCCCATGGAAAATATTTTTGGACACAGTATAGAGAAGAACTTTTCTGCCTTTAAGTAGAATTTCTTCCTTTGAATATATAGCCTGCACTTGTTCTGCTTATTCAAGGCTCCTCATTTGTCTTCCTAGGTCAGTGGTTTCCAAATGATAGCAAAGTTTTAGTGAACTCCTTTCATTAAAATGTCAAGTCTCTCAAACTCCCTCCTAAAAATGAATATTTCCAGGGATTTTCTCCTTTATCTGAGTATAAATTATAAAAGCAGTAGTCTTGAAAATATAAAATTTTGTTTTATGACATGCCTATTACATGCTATTTATTATGACTTATCATTACAGTATTTTTATAACATTCTGAAAACAGCAACATTCTTCCAAGATCTCACTTTTGTAGCCTGTATCACTTTGAATAAGCTTGTTATAAGACAAGGCTCCTATGTTTCATCAAAGAATATCAGATGTGAAACAGCATGAAGGTATTTAAGAAGCCAATTCAAAGAGTTCCTTCTACACAAGCATTCCGGTCTTGAACAGTCCAGGAAAACAGTGCATGTTACAACAAAGCTTAAACTTGTTCCTCATAACAATTTTTAAAACAATATTAGCTAGCTGTTTAATTTTAAAAATAGCAAAAATTGTCCACCTCCCTTTCCATTTCTTAGAAGGAGTCTTGAAGTTTAAATCTCCTCAGTGTGATAGATATGCTTGCTTTGATCTGCTTAGCTCTTGGAAGTCCAGGGGCTTGGGGCCCCTGGCCCCATGCTGCCTGAGGTTCCTAGGAACAGTTCTGTCCGCCATTAGGAGATTTTTTCCCGAGAACCCCATGTAACATTTTGTGAACTCCCAGGGTTTCACGAACCCCAGTTTGGGATCCACTGCCCTAGGGCAAGTCTACCCTACTGCACTATATCAGCACAGCTTCACTGATGTCTCTGCGCCACTGTAGTGCATCTGGTAAAGACATGCTATGCCAGAGGTGGGCATATTACGGCCTGTGGGCCACATCCGGCCTACAGGCCCTTCCTGCCCGGCCTCTGAGCTCCGGGCTGGGGAGGCTCCTTCCAGCCCCACCCCGGTTGTCTCCCCTCCCCCAGAGCCATGCCGCCGCATGGGCAGTGCTCTGGGGGGTGGGGCTGCACGTTCCTCTGGGAGAGCGGGGCAGCGTGTATGGCTCTTGCCACTAGACACACTGCTCTGAGCAGCATGATAAGGGGGCTGGGGTCAGGGGGGTTGGATAAGGGGCAGAAGGTCCCAGACGGACAGGGATCAGGTTGGTTAGATAAGGGACAGGGAGTCCTGGGGGGGCAGTCAGGGGATGGGGAGGATGGGGAGTGGGGGGGGTTGGATAAGGGGCAGGGAGTCCCAGGGGCAGTCAGGGAGATAGGATAGGGGGTGAGATTCTGGGGGGAGCAGTTGGGAGGGAGTTTCAGAGGGGGCAGTCGGGACAAGGAGCAGGGGGGTTAGATGGGTCGATGGTTCTGAGGGGGGTAGTCAGGGAGCAGTAAGTGAGAGGGGGTTGGATAGGGGACGGGACCAGTCTGTTTGGGGAGGCACAGCCTTCCTTACCCGGCCCTCCACATGATTTTGCAATTCCGACGTGGCCTTCAGGCCAAAATGTTTGCCCGCTCCTGTGCTATGCCAATGGGAGAATGCTTTGCCATCAGCATAATTACTCCACCTCAGTGAGGCGGAAGCTATGTTAGCAATAGAGCATCTCCCACCAACATAGCATGGTGAGGCCAAGCGCTTAAGTTGATATAACTTACATCGCTGAGGGAGGTGTCTTTTTCACACCCCCTGAGCCGCATAAATTATGTTAAAGTGACAAAGAGTCCTGTGGCACCTTATATAACTTAAATGGTACTGTGGACCAGCCCCTAGACACAAAAGGAGGAGATTTTGAAAGGCATTGAACTCCCACTGACTTTCAGCGGCAACTCAGTGCCTAACTCTTCTTTGTGCCTTTAAAATCTAACCCCCGTTAGATCCGTTTTCTTGGTACTGCAGCTTTTCAGACCTTTGTAGCAACACTTCCTTTGAGTCCGGAGGACATATGTGCTCTATAGTCAATTCATAATTATCCAGCGGATCCATGGTGTTGAATATTAAGCTGGAAACGTACTGTATGACCTTTGGCTGTGTCATCAGCAGCTGAACAAAATCAGATTATAATAATGTTTGCACGAGAGATCTCCAAGAGAGATCTTGTGTCGCTGAAAGAAGCGGTGATAGTGATTCAGTAAGTGATAATTTTCCACCTGAGTCATTGAACGGAGAGCACTGTACTGCTGACTTGTGAATGAATCAAAAAGTTGAGCTCTTTACCAGTATGGGTCAGCACAGTGTCCATGTCTCTTTTCCCAAGAATTAGTCACAAAAGAATCCATGCACTAAAGGATATGTGGTCAGTGCACACAAACCCCACTCATTATTGTCTCACTTGCCATGGTGCTGTTTGGAAGAAGCAAAGTCTGTAGCTATCCCTGGGAAAGGGAATGCCACCATCATATTGTCATGAGCAGTCATATAACACCAAATATTATGGGGCATTTTCATAATGGGAAAAAGTACCCTGCCCCTCAAAAGAGGTAGTAGTCTTTGTGGCTGCATGCAGTTTACAGTGACTGTGGGCAGATGCAAAGAGTAACAATCCCAATACTTGGTTGTATAAATACTGTAATTAAGTTCAATGTTGATCTCATCATCTCTAAATTTGGCTTCTATGAAAGAAATGAAATACGTAATTAGGACTATTTTTAAATGGTCAATAATTGGCTTTGTTAAATAGCTGCTAATAAGAAGTTCCTCTTTCAAGCTGCGTATTAAACAAAATATTGTCCGTCTCCACTAGTGGCAGGACCAATAATCAGACAGGAGAACGAGTGCAATTGTGACCACGACTTTTATCAACTGCTTAATTTCAAACATCTGAAATGCCATGCTATTTAAAAACCAATATGCTGATAATCTGGCAGCCGAGGCTACCATTAACGCAAGTAAGTATTATGAACAGATTTTATATATATACACATATATAGAAAAATACCAGCTGCTGAAGTGAAAATAAAATGATGTGTTCAAACTTAAGCTTGATGGGGACATGAAAGGAATTAGAAAAAGTGTTTTACATTCAAAATCAGGGCTTATTATGGATGAAGAATAGTGATTTAAGAAACTGTATTAAAAATCAAATCTTTGCAATTGCTTCTGAATGAATAAATTAAAACATACCACACAACTGACTAGCAAAAAATAATGCCTTGGGGAGCACATGTTTCCCCTGACCCATGACAAAGGAAGGAGCAAATATTCATGAATAAAGTGCAATGGTGGAAGATGGTAGAGGGAAAGGAAGCAAGCCTATGTGGTAAATTCCATTAATTCCTTCTCCACTGCTTGCTGAGACTGGTGGAGGAGGGAAGAGTTTGCATCAGGTATGGTGAAGCCAGTGCCATACAGCCCTATTCCCAGTGCTGGATGGTGGTGGACAACATCCACAGGATCTGGCCATGTTTACCATAGTCTACCAATTCCTGGGTGGTGAACAGACCATAAATTTCACAAATCCTCCAGCAACTTAGTACACATTGTCAGCAGGTACAATTTCCCTGGGCCATTTCCATTCCTCTTCGATCTTTCTTCACTTACTTATATATTGAGGTATGAACTGACCCTCATTCACAGGTTACATATTGCAGAAGGAAACTGTAAAACGTATTACTGGAGGGAAACAAGAATCTGAATGAAAAGTAAAAGGAGCATTGTCCATAGTGTATACTTTGCAGCAGACTGGTTGACCTGGACAACTTATGCAATACTACCAGAATAATGCACTGTGCTTGGAAGAAACAAACAGTTGACTAAATTCCAGTGTGAAATAATTGGGTGTATAATTAATATGCCCATTAATTGGTGTGAGTGAGTATAAGGAGATGTAACTTACATGATAAGGAGACAGAAGGATAAAGTTGTAGCAGGAAAATCAAGTACAGAAAGGTATAATATAGACCATAAAGATATAGAAATGTGTCACCTACTGAGGGTAAAGAGCAATGTCATACCATGTTCCAATTAGGTGCCTCCTATCTACTGCAAGTTCCTTCCACCTCCACTTTGGAGAGACTACAGTTCTGCTCTTCCAGCCCCATGACCTTAGTTTATAATCCTACTGATTTAACTGATGTATATTATATGCAACAATTTACACCATCTCTGAATAATAACCAACTAGCGAAAATACCCGGCATTGCTCGGGTCCGTTGGAGGTGGGGAGGGGGCAGAAAGCTGAGCGAGTGCGGGGTCCGTTGGAGGGGGGAGGGGGCAGAGAGAAAACCTGACACCCCCACCTCACCCCCCCGACCAAACCCGACACCCCCACCTCACTTACCCCTCAACCAACGCCGACTCACATTTTCACCCCCCCACCCAAACCCAACACCCCCACGTCACCCCCCTACCAACCCCAACACCCCCTGACCAACACCCACACCTCACCCCCCGTAGACCAAACCTGACACACCCACCTCATTTTCCCCCCAACCAAACCCGACATCCCTACCTACCACCACAAACAAACCCGACACCCACACCTCACTTACCCCTCGACCAACCCCGACCCCCCTCCTCACGCCCCCAAACAAACCCAACACCCCCACATTACCCCCACCACCAAACCCAACACCCCCTGACCAACCCCAACACCCACACCTCACCCCTCACCCACCCCGACACCTTCCCACCCCCCCAGACCAAACCCAACACCCCCATCTCACTTACCCCCCGACCAAACCCGACACCCCCACCTCACCCCCCGACCAAACCCGACACCCCAACCTCACTTACCCTCCGACCAAACCCACCTCGGGTCCGTCGGAGGTGGGGAAGGGGCAGAGAGCTGAGCGAGTGTGGGGTCCGTTGGAGGGGGGAGGGGGCAGAGAGCTGAGCGAATGCGGTGTCCGTTGGAGGGGGGAGGGGGCAGAGAGCTGAGCGAATGCAGGGTCTGTTGGAGGGGGTATTATGACATCATAACTGTCACAGAGAACAACAGCTGCCCAGCTGATGTGATTGACCTTTAAAGAATGTCACCCCTGGGGGGTGTCAGAGGTGAGATTTGAAAATTTTTTAACTCTTACCCTGATTAGGACCCTAAGACCTATAACTGTTCCAAATTTCAAGTCTCTAGCTCAAACGGTGTGGAAGGAGTAAGTGCACGTACATACACGCATACATACACGCACGCATACACGCATACATGCATACACCATTTGACTTTTATATATATAGATTATAATAATAAAAAAACCATCAATACAAAAATGGAGCAATGCTGAAAATGTCAACACAGACAGAAAGAAAAATAATGTCAGGAATTACAAAAACAAATTCAGCCATGAAGAATGGAGAGATGAAATCCTAGAATCTGAGAGGAAGCAAATCTAAGAAGAGTCAGACCAGGTATTTAAAACATGTTTGTGTAATTATGAGTCCTTCCATAAGCAATGAGCCAATGGAGTATCCAATAAGGGCACAATTCTGCAAATCATTTTACCAGGGATAGTGCTTACTCCCGTGAGTAGTCTCATGGATATCAATGGAAATACAGTTGTAAACACAGTGCTCAGTAATTAGTATTTGCTCATGTGGTCCCTAACAATTAATGCAATTCTCACAAAATAGGAATTATGCAAAAGTGCCAAACCGAAAGGGCCACCTTCTAATCCCAGATGCACAGTTTGCATTAACACATTTGGGAAAATGTGCATCTGGCTCTTTCAAGAGACACCTAACATCAGAGATTAGAACCTTTCTACAATGGATATTACCTCCTATTAATGGAAAAAAACCTACTCTGCCTGAATGACACTCCTGCACCAGAAGTGGCAAAATTGTAAAGCAAGGAAATCATTGCAATTAGAAGACAACTCAGGAAGGTCAAAAGAGACAAAAATTTGTGAAAAAAATCCAATGATACTAAAGTTAAATAATTTATCATTATTAACAATCCACAGTGGCTCAATACACATACAGAAACACACATTGTATTTGACACACTGCAAATGTGTATGTATGTTTTGAAATTGATACAGATAGGTATTCAGTAGCACAAAAGCTCATGTCCAATGCCTCCTGCTAAATTTCACATAAAAGCCTTGTGATTAGCATGTCAGAGTCATAGGTACCATCATGTGTTGATCTGTTTGCTTTTTAGTTTTAAATTTAGAACAATACCTGATGAGTAGTTCTTTATGAAAAATAGTTAATGTTAATTTAATATTGATTATAAAGAAACTGGGAACATTCAGGTGCCTTTGACTTAATAAAAAATCCTATCATGGTTGAAGGAACACTGCAGGATCCCCTCATTTCCCCTTACCTTTAATATCTCCTGGAGGGGTGAGGGATTGACCTCTGTTCTCCATAGGTTTAAGATACCTGCTCCTCGTCTTTCTGTAGCTTTAAGGGTTTTAAGGAAAGGGCTGCTTCTTTCCCCTGAATCCAGCAAAGTTCTCAGACAATCAACATGACCATCCTCACAGGAGCCAGAGGCTCATAAACTAAGTGGAAGGGGCACAGACACCTCACAAATATAACCATTCCAGCTAGAAAGCCCATTGGGGGCTTCTTAGCTGCCACATACTAGCTGGGACACCCTATGATGTTAGGAAAACCTGTGCTTGGGGTGACAACTAGAATTCCAAACCTACCCAGATTACATGTAGGTGTAAGGAATGGAAAACCAACCTTATGAGAGGAGACGTAAGAAGCTTGGCTTGTTTAGCCAACCAAAAGAAGGCTGAGGGGAGATATGATTGCTCACTATAAATATATCAAATGCATAAATACCAGGGAGGGAGAGGAGTTATTGAAGTTAACTGCCAATGTGGACACAAGAACAAAAGGATATAAACTGCCATCAACAAGTTTAGGTTTGAAATCAGATGAAGGTTTCTAACCATCACAAAACTGGGTGACTGGGCAACAAAATGACAGATTAAATGTAATGTTGATAAATGCAAAGTAATGCACACTGGAAAACGTGATCCTAACTGTACGTATACAATGGTGGGGTCTACATTAGCTGTTACCACTCAAGAAAGAGATCTTGGAGTCATTGTGGATAGTTCTCTGAAACCATCCACTCAATGTGCAGCGGCAATCACAAAAGCTAGCAGAATGTTGGGAATCATCAAAAAGGAATAGATAATAAGACAGAAAATATCATATTGCCTCTATATAAATCCATGGTACACCCATACCTTGCATACTGTGAGCAGATGTGGTCGCCCCATCTCAAAAAAGATATATTGGAATTGGGAAAGGTTCAGAAAGGGCAACAAAAATTATTAGGGGTATAGAACGACTTCCGCACGATGAGAGATTAATAAGGAATCTCTCAGCTTGGAAAAGAGGTGACTAAGGGGGGATATGATACAGGTCTATAAAATCATGAGTGGTATAGAGAAAGTAAATAAGGAAGTTTTATTTACTTCTCATAATACAAGAACAAGTGGCCACCAAATGAAATTAATAGGTAGCAGGTTTAAAACAAACAAAAGTAAGTATTTTTTCACGCAAGGCACTTTCAACCTCTGGAACTCCTTGCCAGAGGATGTTGTGAAGGCCAATACAATAACGGGGTTCAAAAGGAAGCTAGATAGATTCATGGAAGATAGGTCCATTAATGGCTATTAGCCAGGGTGGGCAGGAATGGTGTCCCTAGACTCTGTTTGCCAGAAGCTGGGACTGGGTGACAGGGCATGGATCACTTGATAACCTGTCTGTTCATTCTCTTTAGGGCACCTGCCATTGGCCACTGTCAGAGGACTAGATACTGGGCTTGATAGACCTTTGGTCTGACCCAGTATGGCTGTTCTTATGTTCATAAGAGGAATGAAGTTCTGGAACAGCCTTTCAAGGGGAGCAGTGTGGGCAAAAAAACCTAACTGGCTTCAAGATTGAGCTTGACAAGTTTATGGAGAGAATGGTCTGATGAAACTGCCTGCAATGGTGTGTGGACCATCTGTGACTGCTAGTAGCAAAAATCCCCAACGTCTGAAGATGGGGCACTACATGGGGAGGGCTCTGAGTTACTACAGAGAATTCTTTCCCAAGTATCTGGCTAGAGTCCTGCCAACATACTCAGGGTTCAAATGATCACCATAGCTGAGGTCAGGATGGAATTTTCCCAAGGTCAGATTGGCAGAGTTTTTTCATCTTCCTCTGCAACATGGGGCACGGGTCACTTGCAAGTTTAAATTAGAGTAAATGGTGGATCCTCTGTAGCTTGAAGTCTTTAAATCATGATTTGAGGACATCAGTAACAACCAGAGGTTAGGGGTCTATTACAGGAGTGGGTGGGTGATATCCTGTGGCCTACAATGTGCAGTAGGTCAGACTAGATTATCACAATGGTTTCTTCTGGCCTTGAAGTCTATGCTGCTAGGAGTTTTTGACTTCACTGGGAGCAGGATTGGCTCTTAATTCTTAAACATGTTAAAATTAAATGACAACCTGTGAAGCTGCACTGCCATTCTTGCTCCTGAAATGGGGCTAACAGAATCGACTTTGACTTTCCATAATGTTGAAAATATACCAGGGACTAACGTAACATGATACCAATGTCTCCTTGTGCAAGAATGTGAAGTACTGCAACAGGGGAACGCTTCAAACTGTTTGCTAACAATTATTTGTTTTTGTAATTTAGCATTACTGTTGTCAGTAAATTAGAATTATGTACTGTAAAATGGCATGACATAGAATCATAGAGTTGGAAGGGACCTCAGGATATCATCTAGTCCAGCCCCCTGCTCAAAGCATGTCTATATGGGCAGAGGAATGTTGATTTGAAAGTCCCTCTTAATGAAGAACAGTTGATAGATGTGCCTTGCATTTTTATTGTTTTGTCAAACAACATAAAAGTATTGTCCGGATTTACTATCCGGAAATAAAATCCAAATTGAAGTAAGATTTTAAAATGGCACAAAATTCCAGTGCATTTTGTGTCACCAATAAAAAAAATACACATCCAACTAAGTTTAAGACTTTAAAATTGCAGTAGTACTAGGTTGTATTGAAAATCAACACTAGCATTTACTTTAGAGAAAGCTGTATTTGATTATTTTATCTCCTCTTTAAATTGAATGAGAAGTATTGTTCTGTGTTATTCCTCATTTTATATTTTATATAGAGTATATATAGAGTAAGGCCTCAAGATGTGGCCTGTTGTGTATGATTTTGTTAAACTGAATATCCGTTCAATTCAGTGTGTTACACCTTGAGTGATAGGTTGACAGAATGTATTTGAATATGTAATTTTTTCATTAATATATAACAATATCTTAGCTGCTTTTTATATATACCCTTGAAGTATCTAGAAAGCTGGCACATTGTACGCATAGCCTCTTGCTCTTCAAAAACATACCTTAATTTCAGATCTAATAATCTGGCTGCAATACGGATCTGAATGTGCTCATTTTTTTAGAATAATCAGGTCTGATGATATTTTTGCCTTTTAATCTCTTAAAGAAATCCAATTTGCTCACCTTCTATGGTAACAAGAAAATGAAATATGAATCATTAGCACTTGATGGCTTGCACATATTGCCAGTCTTAGAGTAGGTGACAGGAGAAGGTAGCAAAAGATAGTTGTTGAACTTGGTGCATGGCCAATTCAAATTCTTAGTGTTGCTGTATGCCGGAAACAGAACCTGTATTTTATCATCCAGGATTTCCATCGAGAAAAACTAGCTTATGATTAACTGCTGTTTGTCTCCATTACTGCAATGTAAATGGAGTTTAAAAGGCCTTTATGAACCAAAAATATACCTACAGGCATTACAAGTACTCTGACTGTAGAGCACTCTACATTTTTATTATTTTTACTTTTATAGTTACATTTCAAATTGAAAAATAAACTTCAACTATAGCTATAGGATATAACAAATCTGTTCTATTTATCTTCAATGGTTGATTTTCCTAATGTGTTTAAATAGCTGACAGCCATCTCAGAATCTAACTGATGATCTCCTTGTATTATGTCATCTTCCCAAAGGAACAGATCAACATCTTTGTTGGAAGTATTCCAAATAGGGAAATGATGTGGCCAAAAGATCTCGAAATCCACACAAACTAACAATCTATGTCATATTATCAGAAAAATAAGGATTCAAAGTGAAAACTATGTATATTAATTAACGCTGAACTTGAATAGAATAATTTTTTTTCTTCAGCATTCTCAGATGTCTGTTTACTCTGGAGTTGTATGACAGTTTCATGTGATTTTTTTCACATGTTAACTAAGGGCCAGGTCTTGCAAAACTGTATATAATTGTTTAACTTTATTTAACCTATGACTTCAAGGGGGCATCTCTCTTCTGGCGCACTGGGGAAAGTTAGTTAGCCTGCTGCTCCACATCCTTCTTGGAAGGCCATCTTGGTTCTACCTCCCACTCAAAAGAAACTCCATACAAGCATCATTTGGTGGTGTGCCATTCACATCCCGCCAACCTTCATTCAAAACCTAACCATTCCTCTGAGCCCAGCTGTATTGGCCCTTTAACATGCTGTCCAGATTTTTCCTGCAGTAAATGAGAACAGAATTTAGTCACCTTTACCTCTATTTAATTCCAGAACATTCAGATATAACTATATTATAGTGTAAATTCACTTTTATGTGTAATCCTACACCTTCATTTTTATGACGCCAAATACTCCAACATTTTAGTGTGGGGTCAATAGCCAAAGATTTTTATATTTCTGTTCTTTTTGTCATAAAATATTTAGGCTGTTTTTTTATTTCAGTTGGCCTCTTCTATGCAAATTTGTAAGTTAATGTTTAAAAAAAAACAGGTATCAGAGAGAGAAAATGTATCATCTCAAGACAACCCAAAAAAACTCTTGCAAAGAACACAAACTAATGCCACAGAGACTATCCAGACAAAACTGATAAATTACAGTGGCAAGCTATTGCAACAGAAAATGGATATAGTGGCTTTGAATAAAACAGATCTAATCAACACTGGACAATCACTTAACACCATCTACAAAGGAACATTTTATTTTGGTGCCATTGTCTGAACAGATTTTTCTGTAAACAGAATTGAATTATTTCAAGTTAGTGTGTATTTATTCACAAAAGCATGAATTGATGTTTCAAAATGGGTCTGGCAGAAGTGAAAACATATGGATATGAATAAGCTCCATTGAGTTTGCTATAATTTGAAGAACTGAGGATCAGCAGGAAAAAGAATAAAATATTTTGTTATTTTTTGATATTTTGGGGAACTATTGGATATAAATATCAGAATCTTTGCATGAGTGACTTTGGCTCTGTACATCAGATAATGTTTTAATTTCTTACCAAAATTTGGCATAAAATACATTAAGGGTACAACCCTGCAATTAAAAAAAAAAGATGCTGTTTTTTATAATGAGCTAGGAAACTTGGTCCATGATAGTAAGACCTCTGCATTAATATGTGTCATCCTGAATGCCTAGATGTGCCGAGCTTTGAAGGCATGGAGAGATGTGTTCTTTTTCTGCATGGGGCACGTTTCAGAAAACAGCCTATCTGGGCCTGGTAGTAATGTGTTGAGCATGCATATTGAAGGCCATTTAAAAGAAATGACTGTGTTAATGTTAGCACCTTAATTAAGGCTAATTAATGTTAGCCCCTATGCTCATGAGTAGCTCATCACATCATCGTGGTACTGCACATAAACCTGAAACAGCTTTGATGCCAACGAACAGAGTACATCCGTCCCATACAAATCCACTCAGGTTCTTACATTTGAAATTATGACTCCATTGAAGTCAACGGACATTTTGTCATTGACTTCAATGAAGCCACAATTTCATTCTGTATATTGTGGCTGTCCCTCCATATTTGTCACTGAGGAGAGGCTGGGCTAGCTAGTTTAATGCTCCAATGAGACACTAAAGGCTAGATCCTCCACTATTTGGATGCTCCCATGAAAATACACACATCCTTATGCTTGGTCTACATTTACAATTAATAAAGGCATAGCCATATTGGTCAGGAGTGTGAAAAATATGGTGACAGAAGTATGCATCCTTCAAGTCAGCTAATGTCATTCTGGTAGACAGTGTTTCTACCTGTCAGTACAAGTCGTATATATGCTAAGGGTCTATGTCTGCGTAGACTCTGAAGTGTACATTGCCTTATTGTTTACTTTTAAATTAAGTAGGTTTCATTGCTACCTTTAGGTCAAAAGAAAAAATTAACAAAAAAAACCCTGTGTAATTTGGAGGCTAAAAGTAAAATCTCCTCTCCAGCTCATAAAATGAAAATTGTGAATTAAAAAACCTTTGATACACAGCAGGTTCAGTCAAGCTGCTACAGCTGTCACCTCATGCTGTTTCTTCCCCAAGCCATGGGCATAACTATTTTTAAACATATGGGAGGTCCCAACTAGGAGAACATATGGGAGGTCCCAACTAGAAGAACTAGGGGCCACTCAATTAAATTGGCGTGCAGCAGGTTTAAAACAAATAAAAGGAAGTTCTTCTTCACACAGCGCACAGTCAACCTGTGGAACTCCTTACCTGAGGAGGCTGTGAAGGCTAGGACTATAACAGGGTTTAAAAGAGAGCTGGATAAATTCATGGAGGCTAAGTCCATAAATGGCTATTAGCCGGGATGGGTAATGAATGGTGTCCCTAGACTCTGTCTGTCAGAGGGGGGTGATGGATGGCAGGAGAAAGATCGCTCGATCATACCTGTTAGGTTCACTCACTCTGGGGCACCTGGCATTGGCCACTGTCGGTAGACAGGATGCTGGGCCAAATGGACCTTTGGTCTGACCCAGTATGGCCGTTCTTATGTTCTTAACACTATTACAAGCAAAACCAAGATCCCCCATGAAGCCCCATATAACCGGTGTACCTGTTAAAACCAGTATAACTGGTGTATCTGTTCAAATAATTAGTGAAAGTACTATTTATACTATTCATGGACCTGGCCAATATGTTTGGAATTAAATGTTTAATGTTGTTAAAAAAGATACTTTGTAAAAAATGGTGGTGAAAAATTCATCCTGTTTTTTGACCAATCAGTGAGCCGGTCAACATGTTCAATGAAAAATTTCTAATTTCAATAGAGAAACAGATGAATTTCTTGTGACATTTTTCCACAGAAAATTCTCATTTTTTACCCGGTTCTAATTATTCATATTTTGATCAGCTCTAATTATAGCATTATGGGACCACCTAGCACTGTACAAACTGTACAAACAAAGCAACACCAGCCCCTACCCAAAGAGTTTACAACCTCTCATAAAAAAATTGAATCTGAAGAGAGATTGAAGAGTTGGGATTGTTTACCATAAGAAGGAGAGGAATAAGAATGTACATGATTAAAGTATATAAAACAATGAATGGTCCAGAGAAGGTACATTCCTGGGACATTTAGTTAAACTGAAATATGGCAAAATCAAAATTGATAAAAGGAGATTCATTTTCACACAGTGTGTAATTAGACAGTGGAACTCATTGCCACAGGATGTCAGTGAAGCCAAAAATGTAGAAAAAATATTCCAAGATGGGTAGGATGTTTACACAGATAACTAGAATATCCAGAACTATAATAGACAGTGCTAACAAAAGGAATAATGACAGGGAAATGAAGCCAGTTTAACTATTAGACCTGGGTGCCTATCGCAACAGATCTTAGAGGTCCCTAGTTTGATGAATTATATAGAAAAACTTGATATGGGACATGTGCTGGACTTCTGAGTAACACATATGCTGTTACATTACATGTGCTAACTTCACACTCCCATCAAAGAAACTATAAAAGAGAATTTATTCTCAGCTAGGAATAATGGTAATTATTATGTATTGTTAGTATTATTGTGGTAGCACACAAGGGCTCTGATCAGGGTCCAATTATGGCAGCAAGTGTACAAACACAAAAGACAGTGACTGCCCCAAAGAGTTTTTAAGCTAAGGACACAATTGCATATGGTGAATGGGAGGGGAAGTATCATTTCTTTTTAAAAAGCATGGAAGGATCCAAATGAGGTCAGTATCTACAAAACATGGTTGTAGTAAGCTGATGCATAGCATTCCATCTGCTCTCAATCAAAACTATGCTATAGCAGTTTGCAAGGAACGTGGCTAAGAAAACCCGTTCCAGAGACCCAAACCAGTACATACAGGATTTTGTTGAAAAGGATTCCTATTCATGCGTCCGCAAGCGTAGTAGGTGACCAGGATGAATGCAAGTGTGTAGGAGCTTTTCTAAATTCACTGCAGTTTGAGATGAAGCCCATATATGCATACCATTTTCATAAAGCATTCTTGGGAATTCGCCAAAGAGCTCATGTAGTGCACCTCTAAGCTGTTTATTGCTGAAAGCAGCAGTGATTGGTTATATCTTTTCTGTAGAAAGTTATGATTTGTTTCAGCTCATTATCCACAGTAAATAGGCTTTCCCTTGTCTCTTCCCACACTTCCAAAGAGCACCCTCCCCCCCACTTCTGAAATGTTTACATCTTTTTCATGGCACCGATTTTCTATCATTATCAGGGATGCTGTTATTATCAAGAAGGAGGTTGTAGCAGTGGAGGCTTTAGATGCTGGATTTTATGGCATTTTTTTTCATTCCGTATCAAGCAAGCCATGGAAGTACATATAGTTCTGGATGTGTAGCAACTAGTTCTAGAGTGTAGTATGCGGAGTCCCTCTGCTTTGGTGCTGACAGATCTCTCCCTACTTCTACATTTACGTCTTTTGCTGTTTTTGATTGGATCTATTTACTAGTACAGAAATCAGCTTCTTGCTAAATAAAATGATACAGGGAAGTTTTTGTTAGCTGATGAGATGGCTTGTAAGTGAACATTCAAGTTAATTTTGTAACCACCCCCCAAGTGGGTATCTTTTAATTCCCTTAGGATATGCCTATACTACCCGCCAGATCGGCGGGTAGTGTTCGATTTATCAGGGAATGATTTATTGCATCTTGTCTAGACACGATAAATCAATCCCCGAACGCACTACTCCCCGTCGACTCCGGAACTCCATCTCCGCAAGAGGAGAAAGCGGAGTCGACAGGGGAGCGGCAGTAGTTGACTTGCTGCTGTGAGGACGGTCAGGTAAGTCGACCTAAGATACTTCAACTGAAGTAGCTAAAGTTGCGTATCGACCCCCTGCTCCCAGTGTAGACCAGGCCTTAGAAAAAGAAGAAAAAATCTGAGGAGATTTCCAATTAGTCTGGCCTCTACTGATTTAAATTCTGTTTCCCTCTGCCAGATAATTGAATAAAAAACCAAGATAGATGTTTTTGATCGTGGTAGAGATGGTGTGTGCTGCAGATATTGTTTCCTTTACACAGTTCATGTTGACATAGATAGTATTATGCGACTTGTAGTTACTTTGGCACAGTTCTGGAATCAAATGTTCAACAGTGATTAATTATCCCAAAATACACAGACCTGGTGTTGAGGCTCAGATCTCTTTAATCTTTGCTCTTATTCTTACATTTGGCATTTGTTAAAGAGGCATTTGAGAATATACCATTTGTGACTGCCATACAATCTGTACAACCTCCAGTTAGCACAGGTAACAACACTAGTTTAAATCTCACTCATATTCTTAATTCTTGACTCTTTCAAATCTCATCATGCCCTCATACGGACTTGTGACTATTTATTAAAAGCTACAGTATTTTATACAGCAAGGACTTAAAAACCTGTACTGAACTTTTTTCAAGGCCTTACATACTATACAAGCAGCTAATACCCTTTGATGTGCTGTGCCCATTAAGTGATATTTGTGTTAACATAAATATGTAATTGTAAAGGAGAGTTCACTTTGTCCTAAACCTTTAATTAAATTAGATGCTCTTCAGTTGATTGCCAAGATGAAACAGTCCATTATGAACATTTGCCACTGCAGGAGATTTCTGCATATTGAAAGACAAAAGGGTAATTTTTATCTAGGAGTCTTGCAAACTGTATGACTCCCTCATACTGATAAGGAAATTCTCCCTCTTTTAACCTTGATATGTACCGTAGTAATGCATTTATGAATCTTTAAAATTAGTCACATCATTAAGAGGGAGAGAAATACAGTAGAAATGTTGTCATGTAAATGATAGGGAAGAAAATGTGTCTACCTAATAGTTAAAGAGATCACAGTCAATATCACTTAGTCAATATGTATTACAGTTTTAAAAAGAAAAACTGCAATGGGTTGCAATGAGCAATTGTGGGGTCTGCTCCTGCAGCCAATGAAAGTTTTGCCGTCGAGTTCAGTGGGACAGTTACAGGTTCCCCTTCTGCTGACCAGGAAATCTAGGATCAAAACTAATTTTACATCCCATTTTGAGGTAGGTTAAGGCAGAATGAGTCATGTCAGTAAAAGGCAGATTCTTATATTGAAATGACTGAACCAATCTCGTCCTACCTTAAACTTGGAGCTGGGAAATGTTATTGACAATTAAGATTATGGTTGATTCAAGCCAGGCACAAGCCGGCTTAGATCAGGGTATGAACTAGGACTAGTGAAAAATTTTCCATTGAAACAGTTTTTAGATGGCAATTTGGAGTTTTGACAAAACAATTTTTTTCAGTAAAAGTGTCTGCTTTCTGACAAAAATATAAATTTAGAAACAATAACAACAATCCTGTACGCCTAAAATTATTTTTTATTCTGAAATAGGGGTGTGGTGCCTCATAGGAAATGTAGCTTGAGTGTCTGATGTTCCCATTCTCCTTTATGGGCCAGGCTCCCCAGCCAGACTTCATCCCTCATGATGCGTCACAGCCAGGTAACTGCCACAATGTACCTTCTCACCTCACCAAGAGGAGAGGCTGTGATGCATTTACGGCAAATGTCATCTGACCAGGAAGCCTGGTCTATAGAGGAGAGAGGAAGCATTAGGTACAAAATACAACTCCCACAGTGTTTCCATTTTTGAACAATATATTTCAGCCTGACTGGTCACTCAAAACTTGACCCTTTCTGCGGAAAATGTTAATGAAAATTATTATTTTCATTTTCATCAACATTTTCCATGGAAGAAAAATCTATTTTCCAGCAAGTTGTAGACTGTATAGATATGTGCATGTTTTCCACTGAAAACTCATCATAGCAGCTTCCTTCTAAATATAACATGGCTCTAGACTCGCTGATGGAAAGATTATTTAAAGTGATTGACTATACATCTCAAAATTTTAATGTTCCAGTTTTCTCAGTGATAATGTCTATCCAATGGGCATATTGAGGTGCAGGGCCGGCTCTAACTTTTTGCTGTCCCAAGCAAAAAACCAACCCCCCGACGACCGCCCCACCGGAGCAAAAAAACAACCAACTCCAAGCCCCATCCTGTTGTCCTGAGATTTGCCGCCACTTAGCAGGCTCCACCCCAAGCACATGCTTAGAGGGCTGGTGCCTGGAGCCAGCCCCGTGGAAGTGACTCTGATTAACAAACTTTGTCAGCTATGACTGGTCACACTGGTCTTAGATAGCAACCATATGAAGGTTCTCTCTGAGCATGTTTTAATATGTGTTGAGGAACTCAATTCCCATTTTGCCAGCTTCAAAAAGAGACCTTCATCACAATCCTAGAAAATGACAACATCTTGTCACTTAAGAGCCAGTACTGAGGAACTTCAAAGTACAGTAGGTTTTTCATTCATGTCTGAATGACAGTTGTTCCTATCCAGACTCTGACAGCGTACTTGTTTCTCTGCATTTTTTGTGCAGGACTGAAGTAACTTTTGGTATCATCTCTAACAACTGGTAGTCCCAAACTCCCTTGTCACTTTCAGGTATCCTGCTATGCACTTGAGTGTTTGCCGTTGATTGACTGATCAACTGACTTGAAGCTCTGTCTGCCACCTTGTTCTGCAAAGCATAAACATGTCAGCAAGACCCTTTATCTACAATGTAAATAAAAGGCTGGATTCCAATTGTAGTGGGAGCCTGTTTGGAAGAAAGCGCCACATTCCCTGTTTGATTACCTAAAATGCTACCTGTCACAGGGTGACTGGCCCTTTTAAAGAGCCCTATATCTCAGTGCCATTATTTGCTGTGTCCCAGCATTAAGGGAATGAATGGGGTTAGTTGTTAGCCTGATGAACACTTGGGCCTCATAAAAAGGGCTGGAGAACTCAGGTAGAAGGAGGAACTACAGGAAGCAGGTTAGGCTCCTGTGGAAGACCCTGAAATAGGGCATGTAGGAAACAGGGAACACCCTGAGAGAAGATGCCCTCTGTGAGGGGAGGCAATGGGAACCTGCTGGGAAGAAGGCCTCCACGGTATTCTGTGGGAGGAAGTGGTCACCTGAAAAGACAAAGACAAACTCTGCAGGCCTTGGGAGTAGTGGTAAAGAGCAGAGAACTTCAGTGAGCGGAGAGGATCTCCAGTGGAAGCACCTTGGGAGTCAGCCCTCTATAACAGAGCAGGGAAGTACTTAAAGGTAGCCCAGAACTAAACCTATCAAGTGGGCTGAAGAATAGCCCAAGAGGGGCAGAAGAATTATCTGTTTGGTCATTTCCAAGAGATTAAACGTTTAGCAATGTGGCTGGAGGGCCAAGCCAGATCACCAACATCAACCCGTGTGGAGAAGGCCGAGGTGTTCCACCTCAGAGGAGGAGAGTGAGGCAGGGATGCTGCAGGGCCCCTTCCTGCCATATCACCCCACCTCCCTCCTATCCCTGCCACTTTGCCTGCTGGCCGTGACCCTTCTGTCCTTACCCCGGTGGGCACAGCGATGACATAGGAGGTGATAGCAGTACCTGGTAGAACTGGTATAGGGAGCAGTGAGTCATCTCTACCAGCTTCACACCAATTGAAGACTGACCCTTATACAGAGGGAATTTTCCAGGGGTCCCTGTGTGTTCCATAACTTTTGAGCTATGCAGTACAGAGCAGGGGCGGCAAGTTATATTTTCTCGTGGTGCCCGGGCTCCAGCAATATTCACCGCATTCTAACCATCTGCCCCAGCCCTGAGCCCCCTCCCACACCTCAATCCCCTCATCTTCAGTCCCAGCCAGAGCCCTCATCCCCCTGCACCTGACCCTCTGCCCCAACCCTGAGCCCCCTCCTGCATCATGAACCTCTCAAGCCTAGCCCCACCCCACAACCCGCACCCCACGCTTCAACCCTCTGCCATAGCCCTGAGCCCCCTCCACAGCCCAAACCCCTCACCCAAAGCCACACATTAAACTCAGCCCCTCTTCTGCACCCCCTCGCTCCCCAAAACTCTCTCCCAGAGCCTGCACCCCTCCCTCCATACCCCCTCCCATCCCCAAACTCCCTCCCAGAGCTTGCACCCTGCACCCGTCCTGCACTCCAATCTCCTGCCCTAGCCCAGGGCCTGAACCCCAAACCTCTTCCCCCAGCCAAACTCCCTCCTAGAGCCTTAGGCAGGTGGGAGGAGGAGTTTGGGCAGGGGCGGGTTCTGGGCACCATCAGAATTTCTACAAACCTGCCACCCCTGAATTTACCACACTAGAGAAGTTAGCCCGACACTTTGTATTGTAATTATTGTGGAAGATGGGAAGCCAGCATAGCTTTATCCATGTTTTCAAAAACTGGCCTCTAAAATAGGACTTGATTCTGCCACCATTGAGATAAATGGGATTCTTGCCATTGACTGCAATGAGAGCAGGACTGTGCCATTAAATCTTTAGCTTCATTTTATCCATACACCAGTGAAAATCAGGACTAAGCCCAATGACATGAATAGTACTACAGTGGTATGAAATTGGTGTGAGAGGTGATTCAGGCCCATTATGTGCCCAAACATGATTCTTGCACACACAGATTGGGTAGTTTGAGGCCCAGCTATCTGAGGTATGCACGCAGGTGTGCTTTTCTCCACACAAATGTTGTAACTGCATGTGCAAATGGTTGTAAGTGCAACATATTTGTTCACAAATTCAGAAGTCTGCTGCAAATTTGACCCAAATAATTTTCTCTGTTGATATCCAGTGACAAATGCATGGTGCTTTGCACACTTTGAAGATATTCTGGCAGAGAATAAGTCTGCACTGATGTTTATGTATAATTTGTTGTTAGCTTCATGCTGGCCTTGTGATTCAGCATAATCAAAATGAGGTGTTTGTGCTAGTGAGGAAATCTTTGAATGTGGAGAAAATTAGTTACTAAAACAGCACCCAGCCCCAAGGGGGGAATGATAAAATGACATGATATTCAGAGAATAAGGAATAACTAAAATTGCCCAATTATTTAAATTGGGGTATTTTTATATCAATATAATCGCTCGCTGAGCTCCTGTGACATAATTCAGCAGAAGCATTTTTGCCTGTGGTTCACTGTATAAACATAATTTTATATGATCTCCCATGCTATTAGAGTAATAGAGGTAGCCTTATTTAATCCAATCTTGGCAAAGGAGATTCTTGCCATGTATAAAGCACTCAAGGAACTGTTTTCATGGGAGATACATCTAGTTGGGAGAATGATTTATTGTGTTAGTAATCACTCATTGCGGAAGTCAATTTGGCACTGTGAGCAAATGTTCAGTACCTTGCTATAGTCCAGAGACACCATTTAAGATCACGTTGAAAACTCGTGAAAAAAATTAATAGTGTCTGGAGTTCATTTTAGCAGCCTAAGTGCCAAAAGGACAGCAATGCAGTGGTGGGCAGTTGTGCCATAGGCTTTCAAGGGGATTTTTTGCTGTAGAACTGGGCTTCATGGGAGCTCGGCATAGGCTAGTGTGGAGGCATGGTGCTTTGAGGTGGGAAAGGGACAGGCAAACCCATTGTGTCTCTGGTTACACAGACTCAGCAAATCCCAGAAGAGGGAGTGCAATTTCTATTGAAAATTTTATTTCTATTTTACCCTTGACACTGCAGTAGTCACCTCAGATGTGCTTCAGAAATGACCTACAACCTGGCCATAAACTTCCAAGCCCAGTATGGTTCCCCATTTACTTGGGCCTTGGGAATTTCACCTTACATTAAGAAGGTGTACATTTTGAACAGTGAGGATAATTAACCATTGGAATAATTTACCACGGGTGGTGAGGGATTCTCTATCAATTACAATTTTAAAATCAAGATTGGATGTGTCTTCTAAAAGATCTGATCTAGTTCACACAAGAATTATTTTGAGGAAGTTTTATGGCCTGTGTTCTGCCAGAGGAGGAGAAACCAGATGATCACGGTGGTTCTTTTCATCCTTAGAACCTATGAATCTGAAATGAATGTGAAAATATTGGAACCTTTTTCTATACCATGTATGTTGGGAATGTCCACCAGTACAAAACTAGAAGGATTCCTGTTGGAAGTAAGGTGAAATGTCTACTCATGGGTTATTACAAGGATTTAATAAATTATTTGCTTATGGCCCCCAATAAAAACCCACTATTGCTAGATATTGCAAGAATACTGATTTTCCACCATTATACAGTATGACCATGGGAAAAAGGAGATCAAAGCAAGAAAATAAATGGGGCTTACAGCCTGGGTTATGGTTAGAACTTCCCCCTGAGAGCTATTGGTAGGGATAAAGGCCAGAGTCTCCATTATGGAGTGTCTTCTAACACCTGCTGCCATGAGGGCAGGAAGAGGGAGCAAAACTTCCCCTAGAACACTTCTGAGGCCAGCAGAAGGAGAGATGTCCCCCAAACAAAGCAGAGAGCAGAAAAGGAGGATCCTGGCTGGAGTCCTCTAAAAGTCCTTGTGAAACCTCCACCATTGGGAAGCCACCAAAAACCCAACAGTTGTCATTCCTCGGTAATTGCGGTCTTTTAGCATCTTCTACTCTGAGCACAGAAAAATACCATGGTAGCATGGGAGGTGACTGGTGAATTTCCAGTAATTTAGCTACCCATTATAACTTTCAGATACATATCCAAGCCAAAAGTACAAGTCAGTACAAGTCAGATTCATCTGCCACTTCTCGAAAATCATATCATTATTCAAATGCTATAGTACATGTTTAACTCTAAAATATTTCCTAAGGTGGGCATGTGTAAGCCCATAATACCAAAGAAATGTTGTAATATTAATACATGCATATTGACAAACCGGAACATTGCTGCATTATATAGTATTGAACTCATCATTTGTTCGGTTTATTTACACTTTGTTTTTCGTGCTTGTTTTAGCTTTTATTAATGTGTTTCATAATGTGGCTTCAGCTATGAGGTTGAAGTTTCCCACTCCTCCCTTTTGTGGTTAACTTTTCAGTAAAGATTAAAATACTTCAGCAGCACATAGATAGATGGTCTTGCGTTTGAAATGTATGTGCAAGTAACAAATATTGTAATACAGATGAGCCAGATCGGAGGAAAGGAAATTTATTATAAAGGACTGTTCTGGCAATATTAATCTGACTCATCTAGGTTGTGTGATGAATCATCCCATACAGCCACACAGGGACTGCAGTTACTGCTGAGCACTATCAAGAAAGAAGAGACCAGGGAGAATAAGAAGGAGAAGTGAGGAAAAAACGTTTTAAGAAAGGTACAAAGCTAGAATAGGTGTTAAATACTGAACATTATAAACCTGGCCTGGAGTTTGTGTTATACACTTCAATTGTGTTATTGGGTAAATCATTTCAAAGACTCCAAATATTCTAATTCACTTGAAGAATGACTATGTGAAACATCTCACTGAATTATAACCGGCAAGAAGTTATTTTAGGACAATTAATTCAGGCCCTATGAGAGTGCTTATACTACCTATCAGAACACTAAATAATCATATTGTGTCATAAGAGGATACCTAATTAAGAGCCCGGGTCTGTGTATCAACTGTGAGGTGCTGAGAACCCCCAACTCCCACAAAAGCAACAGCAGCTGAGCAGGATCAAGTCCCTATTTCATTCTGATGGTGTAATTCTGTGCAGATCAAGTATTTTAATCAGCTGTAATCTAACTGGACAAATGGTGGTTTATTTCCTGGGAAATAATAATTCTTAAGGAGGATATGGTTTAGTCCAGTCTAATGTCCTTGTACCACTTAACAGTTCACTGAAGACCCACATTAAGACAACATTTACATAGAGCCAAATTCTGGGCCAAATGAAATCAATGGTAAAATTCCTCTCCACTTCAATGGGGCCATTATTAGGTTCAAGGATTTAAGTGATTTATAGATCCTTATGAGGGTTCTCTGTGCAGGTTTGAATTTCATTCACTGTTATGATAGCATAAGGGTTAGGGAGGATCATCTCACTCAAATGTGGGCCTCTGTGTTTCCTGCAGTTGTGTTCTTGGTTTGATTCAAGTGGTAGAATGATATTCGAGGGAAACAGTGAGAATAAAATCAAAAAGGTTTATTTTTTTCTTTATGATGCACCTGCATAGCTCTCAATTGGAGCTATGAAGGTGCATTGAGAGGAGAATGTACCTTGTATTATGGCCTAAGGCTTTTGCTGTTCCTCTGTTATACAAACAAGAAAATAAGAGAGGCTTTCTTATGTAGATGTGATGAAGTTTTAGAAAAGGAGTAATGAGGGTGCAGTGCTGTATTTTATTCAACACTTATGACATGGAGAAAAGTTAAAATGAATATCTCTGTTGTCAGAGTCTTAAGTGAGGGATGATGCATTAGACTGCCTGATTTTATTTGATTTGTTTGGAAATTGGAACTGCTGTTCTGCTTCTAGAGCAAAATTACAGACTTTGTTTAATGAGAAATGCAAAGCACACCCATCATCCTGGGAAGAGATCAATCTAAGCATTTTCTATATCATGAGTAATGTTTACTGGAAAAATCAAATTACTATAACATAGACCATCTGTTTTCTTTGCATGCAATCATGTAAGTGTTTTAGGACAAGCCAGCCAATTTAATCAATAGCATATCTTTTATGGAAAAGCAAGCCTTTGTCAATGAAGTATATTTTTGTCACTAAATGCAAGGGATCTAAATATTTACTTTCTCTGCAGAAGTCCAGAATATGGTGTATAAGATATTAACAAGTATTGCCACTGTCTGAGAGTTTAACTGAGGTGCTCTTTGGTTCTTTCTTGGAGCTACCTGAGTATTCATCTAATTAATATTCAAACTGTTCTAAGAGTGGTAAAATCAGTAATATAGTCCATATACAGTGTGTGAAATTGCTTCCTCCATTTCATAAATGTGGTGTAGCTTGTAATAAAACAGCTGGTTGTAGAGGAAAGTTGTCCAATGTCTAAATATTTACTTTTGGGGAAATCTGTAGTGAGAAAGGCCTGGCTTGTCAGATTATGATCCCATAAGATGTCAGGAACCAAAAGTTATATTATACAAATAAGAGTACAAAGAGGTGTGTCATGTATTTCACATTTAAGAGGGGAGTACTTTTGGTTGTCATACCAACACAGTTCATTTAAGTGGATCTTTATTTGAGGGTGCCATCATATTTTTGTATTACTGCTCTCAGCTTCAGAGTTATATCTGTGCCCTTGGGTGCACATATGTGGCACTCATTGAATTCAAAGGAAACTGCATGTGTGCATCTGAGGCCAGATCTACACAACAGATCTATATTGGTATAACTATGTTGCTGGGGTGTGTGGAAAAATCGCAACATAGTTGCGATTGTAACATAGTTACACTGACCCAGCCTCCTATGTAGAGAGCGCTATGTCATTGGGAGAGATTTTCCCACTAAGGGTACGTGTATACTTCCCGCCGGATCGATGGGTAGGGTTTGATGTGTCGGGCATAGATATATCGTGTCTCGTCTAGACATGATAAATCGATCCCCGAATTGACACCTGTACCCCCTCCCCAGTGTAGCCCAGGCCTAACTTAACTATTGCCTCTCAGGGAGATGGATTATCTATGCCGACGGGCGAAACCTATCAGTGTAGTAGCATCTTCACTAAAGTGATACAGTGGCACAGCTGCCTCCATTGAGCTATCTATGTAGCACTGTATGTGAAGACAAGCCCTGAGGCAAATCCCTCTGATTTCAATGGGAGCTGCATGCGCACAATATCACGCTGTATCTTTGTTGCATCAACTGGCATTAAAATAAAATAACAGTATCAGTAATGTGTAGGATACAATTGGAAATTCCATGAGAGGACTTATTATTCTTTTAAATGAGGTCAGCAAGTCTTATTTTCAGCTGGTTAGACACTTTCAAAACCATTATATTTTGCCTAAGAAATTAATCAGTGCACCCAACCATGTAAAATTACGTGGGCCAAACTCTTGTATACACATAAGTAAAGGAAATCCGATGGAGCACAGCTTCTGTGTCCTCGTCCAGGCTCCCTGTAAAACTATGGAGCCCATACTCTGCAGTGGCTTATGCCACAGAAGGGGCCTTCTACTTAGAAGAATCTCAAGTGAGGTAACAGACCCATGGTAGCTGTTCCAATGCCAAACTTATCCCCCAACCCCTGTGTCATAAGTGTGGAATGTTGCTTTGCCTGTGTGGGGTTAACTTTACCTAAGAGAGGGTGACGTAGAAGCCCCATCCCACGAGAGAGGGGAGGGAAGTTTTCAGTTTTCCTTCCATCCCAGCTTGGGCAAGACCCTTTTTATTTTCGCTCTCTGGCTATGGAGAGAAAACTTCTTTTTCCTTCCTATATTCATAAGTAGTTGAATTGTAAGTAACATCTTAATTTTCATAAGCTTTTGTGCCTGGTCTAGGGTGTCACTTCCTTCTCAGGGGGAGAAATCTAAAGGGAGGGGTGAGAGAGCCCTATATCTGTAAAGTGGTCTTGTAAGTGTATGCTTTGTTTTCTTTTCTTTATTAAACCTTTTTAGTTATAAAAAGTGTTTGGTCATTCTCATAAAGGAATCCTAGAATTGGATTGGGCAGCTCATGGTTAGTGAGCCTGGGTATCTGAGCCTCTCTCCTAGGAGCAGGGAGAAGTGGCTGGTGCTCAGAGTCTGGTTTATCATCTCTCTCGGTAACAAAAGGGAGGGGTGAGGGGGAAGGGAAGCAGCATCTGAGTGCCCTGGGCCCTCAGGTGAGAGAAAAGGAGTTTGGGGGAGTCCGGGTGCCCCCCTCCAGGGTCTTGGAGATTCACCCGGATGGTGGCAGCGATACCCTAATTTCCTGACTGGTAGAGTGTGGGTTTTGGGGGTGTAAAGATTTAACTTAGGCTGGGGGAGCAGTTTATATTTAAGGGTCCATAGGAGAGACCCCCTCTGTCACCCCAGGTCAGAGAGGGGGGAGATTTGCTCTTCACACACTTTCTGTCATAAGGGTTTGGAGGAAAGGATCCCTATGCTCCAGTGATCCCCAGCTGCTAGAATTGCCCTTATGGGTTGTTGGCAGCAGATGTTTAAGAGCACTATTCAAGTTACTTTAATCTTCCCCAGGAGACTGACCAAGTGCCTGGCCCTAAGGGGTACAAACTGCACTGAGCATACCTTGATTTCAGTTTGGGATCTACTCAGAATTCAGTGGGAATCGGGTTGAGCTCTTTATGCTAATTACTGTTACTGTACTGGTCTTCATTATACCCAGTAAAGAAATGGCTCAGAAGCAGCCACATTAGATACATGATTGACAAAATGGCACAGGTATTAAAGACCAAAGCTGGTCTTTTATTTTTTTCATGAAACATTTAAAAATATATATTTAGTTGTGCAAAAAAAATTGTGAATATTTTTGTTTAATGAACAACTTCGTAGTACTTTAAAAAATAGTTTAAACCCTTTTTAAGTTTTGAAAACTTTTGTATCCTTTTAGTGGGGAAAAAATCTCATCCATTGACTTTTTAATTTCATCCCCCTCCTCCCCTGGGGGAGCGGAGAAGAATGAAGGAGTAAAATATGTGACAACATGGGAGGAGGGAACCCATTTTCTTAAGATCTCCTCCCTCCACTGGCCACTGGGAAAGTAATTGTTACTGTGTGTTATTCACTCACTCAAAAGTTGAGAAAGTGTTGCTTTTAAAAAATAAAAGGGGAGGGAGGGAGCAAAAACTGAAAAGAGGTAGTCATTTCCCTGCAACTTCCAAAGGAAAATTTTTGAAAATATAAAAATGTTCCATTTTCTCCCAGAGATATTTTATTTAGAAATTAAAAAATATATCTATTTTGCCAAAATGAACATTTTTCATGAAAAATGTTGCTTTTAGTGAAAGCCCTTTTTGTGATGAAAAAAACGTTTTTCTTTGACTTAATGGAATGCATTATCTAACCTAATAGCAACCTGCAGGGATGGTAGCAGCTATTGTACTCGATCTCTTATGTAGCAAATCAATACTAAAGAAGGAACTGTTATTGGCTATAAGTTAAAGCGTTGTCTTACGGCTGTGAGAGTTCTTTTCCAACTCCAGACTTTAATTGATCTTTTTCATAGAGTTGGAGGGGGAATACAAAAAGAATCTGCTCCAATGACAGGTCCTTGAGGCACCTTGGTTACTTCAGGGCTGTGGCAGTCAGTATGCCTCAAGGAGCACACACTGAAGTGACTGCTGCTGCTATATTCTTTCACTGGGGACACGTTAGCCCTGGTCCATTAGAAGGCACAGAAAGAGCCTGTCCCTTGTGCAAAGTCTATCACCAGTGGTAACACACTGGCCCATCAGTCTTGTGGCCACCAGCACCAGCTTTTCAAACTTGGGTGCCTAAAGTTCTGTGTTAAAATGTAAACACTTAAGTGCCAGTTTTAGGTGCTATGTCTCCTCTAGGAGTCTAAATCAATATTTAAATTCCATTGGTGCAAAAGGACCAAGATTGTGTCAGCCACTTGCACAGGTGTACAATGGATTGGAAAAGATATTTGCTCTGTTCCCCTCCCCCCATATTTTGCAACAGCAGCTGCAATCCAGCCCCGAAAGATTTTACATAGGTCAAATCAATGGTATGTGCAGTGATATACTTTGTTTAACATCGTTTCCCAAGGGCTCATGTAACCAATGTGTTTTGTGATTGTGGAATTACAACAAGCACTGGTCAAATCCTCCCTCCCCACATTAAATGAACCAGTAATAAAATATTTTTGTCCTGTGCGCAATTAAAAATGAACTTTAAATGAAAATATAAAATCCCTGACCTTTGTAAAACAGCATGTCCAGAATGCCATTGTTTATTTTGAAAGAGTTTTATCTGTCTATAATACTGATTAAACTGAAAGAGGAAACAGTGACAAGATGCCATGGGAAATATTTCTTATTTATAGTCACTTTGTAAGTGTTCTAAAGAGAGAGGACAAATTTTGATACCTATGTCCTTTAACAGAAAAACTCAAGAAGGGAAGGTTGCAATTACTGCACCATTTTTGCTCCATTGATTTTATTGGTGACTTTGGCCCCTTGATACGCAGTTGAAATAAATATAATTAGCATACATGTTGTTATTAATGTCACATTATTTTACCCTGTTTGCTGTTCAACTGTCCATTTGAATAACGATGTTAGGTGGCACCTCTAAAACCCTCAAGGCTAAATATTTCCTGTCTGTTTCTCCTATTAATAGTGTATTTCACTGCCTTGTTAATTTTTTTTCCACTGGATGCCCAATAATGCCATTCTCATGGCTCATGCCATCTGTATGTCTCTTCCAATACCTCTTCTTCCACCATCCTCACCTCATGCACATACTTCTTAAAAGAAATGAAGAAGAAACCAGCCAACCCTGATCTGACCTTTCCAACAGGGGAACTGCTTGAAGTTGAGACTGCTCCCTGAAATGTTTTGAGTTCTGACCAGCCCATCTCAAAGAAAGATGTCTGTCAAAGGGCAACAGCATTTCATAGTGCCATGAAAGAACTTCTGTATGAAGACAGATTCAAAAGATTAGGGCTGTGTAGTTTAGAGAGGAGATGAGTAAGAGGGAACATGCCAGAGGTGTATGAAATAGGATGACCTTCTCTGTGGTATTCCATCTTATTTGCCCTGATTTTTTTTCTCATTATATAAGAACAGGGGGATATACAAGAAAACTTTTGGTTTGTACAGGAAGAAGGCTTCCTACCTCCCTTATAAAGACTTGTGGGACTAGAAGTCAGGTTTGCAGAGAAAGGAACAGCTGGTGTGCCTGCATCTTCACTGCAAAGCTGTGTAGAGCTGTGGCCAAGGAACACTGTGGAAATTAGGCACTACAGGAAGTACTATCCAAAGGGGCCAGAATGACAGTGTCCTGCAGCCTGCAGATTGGCCCATGCTCACTAGTTAGCCCTGGAGTGTAGCCCAGGAAGTTGTTTGGGTAACTACACAGACTTTTGGTTCTTGTCTCCTGACTCCAGCCTGGTAACTACCTCTGATCTCTGGGTCCCAACCTTAGCCTGATTCATCCCAGCTCTTGAAGTTACTTTGATCCCTCTCACTGGCTACTGCCTCATGGCTGTCTGTGACTTGTGGACAATCTTCTTGTCTTCCAATCCCAATCTTCTATGAGTCCATGACTAAAGCCAGTTTTTGCCACTGAGTGGTTCTTGGGATCCAAGCACTTGTGTCTGGCTGAGAGTTCTGAAAGAAGGGATCACTTTGTTCTAGGACTGGTGTAAACAGTGTAAATAAAATAAGTTGTGCTAAGAATATATCCAGATGCTATGTCACTGATTTCTCCTCCGTTGGCAAGCCAGGTAGCAAGGCCATGAACATTTGCTGCCACTCAGGCTGTGTCAGTACTCAAAACAGCTTGCAGAGTACAGGCACTAGACATGCAGCTGCACACCACAGTAAAAGGCTCTGGCAACTCCTCACTCCCTCCATGCTTCCAGAGGCTTTCACTGAGATGGGAAACAATTCAGCAGCGGTGAAGCAGCAGGATGCTACACTGCTAAAAATAACAGGGGAGATGTGGGAGATACTGCTGTAGAGAGCCCATGCACAGTGTACACCCTTGAGTTCAGGCCCGTAGAGCACTCTACTTGCCTAACTCATGCCTCACTGTCTACACTGCTATTTATATCCAGGTCAGCTGGGTGTGCGGTGCTTGTGTTCTAGTGTAAAAGTACCTTCAGTGGAAGGGCAACAATATGGTAGTGTGCTCTTTCATACAGCATGGCTACACTTGCAGTTGTAGAGAGCTTTGAGTTAAACAGCCTTCGGAGAGTACAGTAGGAAGCACTGTAGTCTGTCCACACAGACAGTTGTAAGCATACTAGCAGGGCCACATTTGCAGCACTTGCAGCGGCATTGGGAGCAGTGCAATATGGGCAGCTATCCCAGCGTTCAAGTGGCTCCAACATGCTTTTTAAATCTGGGGGGGGGGGAGAGTGTGTTGTGTGTATGTGGGGGAGAGAGAGTGGGTTTTTGGGGTGCTGAGAGTATGTCTTGTAAGTTCAGAGCCCCCTCCCTTCCCCACCTTTATCTCTCTCACTCAAAGTAAGCAGCATTTCTCAGTAATGGTTGCTTTTCCCTGGAGCAGATAAGCATGTCGGCTGTCAGAAACGGAGCTTTGAAAGGGCATATCCACATTCCTACAGCCAATTCCAAAACAATGACAAGAGTGGCCACTTGACTTAAGAGGATTCTGAAGCATTCCTGGAGGTCAATCAGAGCGCAGTAATGCAACACCTCATTCACACTGATGCTGGGGCGTCTCAGCCGAGACACGACAAGCCTTACGCTTCTTGTGGAGGTGGATTACCAAGAGTGCTCCAACTGCAGAGTCCAGGCGCTCTAAGTGCCTTGCCAGTGAGGATGCGGCGTGAGTTATCGCACACGGGACTGCTTTAATGCTCTCTAACTCGCAAGTGTAGGAAAGCCCATAGACTCTTCACTACTAAATACTAAATAAGGTACTGTAGATTATAGTGACATTTGTCAATATGATGGAACATTCAAACAAATGCTGTAGATTTCATTAAAATGCTTTAGTTTTACTGTAGTTATTTTCTATAGCAAATTATTTCCTGAGTCATTTATTTCCTCATTTAAATATTTTAATAAAAACATTTATTTTATGATTTCTGTATAATGGAAATTTGCTCTATGATGTGACACACAAGGATATATGTTTATGCCAGTAAGGGTCAGTATCGATGATTGAATACAATAACAATGTCAGTTTGTATAAGTATAAATGAAGACTAAATTTAAGAATTCTAGATATTCTTAACAGCATCTATAATTATATTACTTCTGCTATCTGCATACAAAACAAAACTGTTCTCCACTTCAAATCTCACTGAAGCTTCTTGAACATTACTTCAGAGGGGGGAAACTGGTAAATGATTAAATGCATAATTAAAGGTTTCACATTTAATCCTGACACTTCAGTGATTTATGATTTCCATTATTTTGTCTAAGTAATACACATTTTTTAGTGTTTGTTCTTTCTTTCATTATTGTTAATGTCTGTAATCTTATAGTAAGGAAATGTATGACAAGGAGAGGTTTTCTATCACCAGCTGCTGCTTAGAAGGAGAATTAAATCAAAATACTGTACGCTGCCTGATGAAGTCAATGGGAGAGTGGCGTGATGAGTGCTTGCAATATTGGGCCACAAATGTTTCACTTAGAATATATATGAGGAAGAGGTGATTTCTCAACTTATTTACAGTTGTATACTCTAAGGCCCACGAGTGCTCCTTTTGGAGTTGATCACAAAGTTCCTGTTGACATCGATGGTACAAGACTGCCCTTAGTTAGGAAACAAGATGTTCTTTTTTATAAAATCATTTAACACAGGGAATTCTCATACCAGATCAGACTAGGTAGCTGTCGAGTCTGTATTCTGTTTCTTAGAATAGTCAGCTCCACATGCCTCAGAAGAAGAAGCAGGAAATCATGCAGTGAATATTCATGGAATAACCTCATAGACTCATAGACTTTAAGGTCATAAGGGACCATTATGATCATCTAGTCTGACCTCCTGCACAACGCAGGCCACAGAATTTTACCCACCCATTCTGGTAATAAACCTCTCACCTATGTCTTGGCTATTGAAGTCCTCAAATCTTGGTTTAAGGACTCCAATGTACAGAGAATCCTCCAGCAAGTGACCCATGCCCTCTGCCACAGGGGAAGGCGAAAAACCTCCAGGGTCTCTGCCAATTTGCCCTGGAGGAAAATTCCTTCCCGACCCCAAATATGGCGATCAGCCTGTTTAATGGGAACATTGCTTCATAACCTCCAGCAAAAACTGGTTGGAATATATCCTGAAGCAGGATGGTTTGTATCCTTTCTTTTTCATCCCACTATAATTGTGGATGCTTATAAACATCTCATCTTATTTCTGAACTCTTGGCTTCAGTGACATTATGTGGTAATAAGTTCCACAGGTTAACCAGGAACAGTTAAAAAGGTTATTGTGCCTGATTTACCTTCTCAGTATATTTTGTATAATGTTATCATATTCACTCTTTTCATCTATTCTATAAATAAAGCAGTTCCAATATTTTTAATCTCTCTTCATATATGTGTTTCATTGCTTCTAGTGTTTTTTAAGTCTTTGGATCTGTCACGGTGTGGCTGGCCTTTTAAAGGGGAGGTGGCACCACCTGTGACATACTAAACTTGCCTCCTCAGCTGGGGAAAATGGGTTGTGTGACTCAGTCAGGCCTCTTGGATAGAAAGGGAGAGGCTTGGGTAGTGAGATACGGGATGGATGGATTCCAGCAGAAGCCTTAAGAAGGCTGCTGCAAGCAGAATCCTCCTGCAGGAGATCCTGAAACACCAGGGGAGAAAATATTCAAGCTAAGTAGGGTTGGGAAAGACTTGCCAATGCAGGGAAAGACTCCACACAGAAGGGCCTGGGAATGGCGTAATGGAGAGTGTGGAAGGATAAATATGTGAACTTCATTTTGAATTGTCTGTGGTGAACCAGGGTATTACTGGCTAAGAGTAATGCTGTATGGAGTTTATTTAGGAGCCCTGAGGCGAGGGAACTGAGGGGGGATGCCTGTAGGACCACCCATTACAGAAACCTGAGAAAACACTATTCCAGGCTGGTGGAGACCATTATTTATTCAATGGCATAATATTTTCAGTAGTTTTAATGTATTCACTCTGTATTTTAACATATTGTTTGAGGGCACTGCTGCAGAAATTTCCATTGAACTGTCCACAATGAAGCCCTGGTCTTTTTAGCTGGGTGCTTACAGTTAATTTACAATCCAGCAATGGGTATGAGTACTTCAATTTATTCCTTCTAATTTGGAGTACTTTGCACTTGCCAATGCTGAATTTTATCTGCCTTTGTATTGCCCATTCACCTAAGCTAGGTAGGGGGTCCGTCCCTCTGAGGTTTCCGATGACCTCAACTAATTTTGTCATTTGCCCGCTACTGCTCACTCTCTCCTCCAGATTAATAATGAACACGGGAAACAATATTAGTCCTAGTACAGGGTCTTGATTTCACCCTCCTGTTAACCATTTGCTGACCACTTATTCCTATTCTTTGTTTTGCTGTATCAAGAGTACAAGATGTAAATATAGTATCAGCTATCTTTTTGGGACAGGGGGAGGGAGGTTGAGACGAGGAAAAGCTATAAAAACAGTGTTTCTGAATCTTCAACCCTTACTTACATTGAGTAGCATTTACTCACATGACTAGTTGCACTGGCTTCAGTGGGATTACCTGTAGGAGCAAGTGTTACTCTGTATCAGTAAGGTTTTCAGAATTAGGCCAAGATTTTCAAAAGAGTGGGTCACATTCTGAAGCTATCAACCTTTCATCCTGTGCAACTCCCAGTAGAGTCAGTGGAAAGAAATGTTAAATCATATCATTTTTCCCGTTTTGAAGGAGTTTCCACTACTTCAAGGAAATAAAGAATAAAAAAGAGATTATGTTAATAGAAGATTATAAAGTATAGAACTGATCTGAAGAGAGAAGCTTTCAAAGGAGCTGTGCTGTGGTCTGGTAACCATAATATTTAGACTTGCCTAAATATGTACTTAGGAGTGACTAAATTGCATTTAGGAATTGTCATACTTATAAGCAGTCATCTTTTGATTTGTGCATTGTTTTCCTTTGGAACTATTTCAATTTATCGAGCAAATCTTTTATTTTCAAAGTAGACTGGAACAGCTTTTTCTGAGCTACAGAAGCCTAACATGTTAATTCATTTTAGTTTCAGGATTACTGCTCTTTTAGTCTTTATGATCTAATGTGTGTTGGGAAGTCTTAGGCCAAACTCTTCTCAGTTAGGAATTGGTGCAGTTCCATAAAAGTCAATAGCGCTATACCAGTTTACACTGGGAGAGAATTTAGCCCATAATCAAGAAACAGATCAAGTCTACTTAAGTCTAAGACCATGTCTATACTAGAGAGCTTAGAGCAGCACAGCTGTACCGATGCAGCTATAAGGTCTCCCATGTAGCTGCTCTATGTCGTTGACATAATTAATTCATCCCCCACTGAGCAGCAGGAGAGTATCTCCCACCGACATAGTGCTGTCTCCACTGGTGCTTCTGTCACTGTAACTTATGTTGTTCAGGGATGTGTTTTTTCACACCCTTGAGTGACATGAGTTACACTGACAAAAGTGCTAGTGTAGACAGTCTTAACATATTACATAAGAACATAAGAGCGGACATGCTGGGTCAGACCAAAGGTCCATCTAGCCCAGTATCCAGTCTTCTGACAGTGGCCAATGCCAGGTGCCCCAGAGGGAATGAACAAAACAGATAATCATCAAGTGGTCAGCCATTCCCAGCTTCTGGAAAACAGAGGCTAGGGATGCCATCACCGCCAATCCAGGCTAATAGCCATTGATGGACCTATCCTTCATGAATGTAACCAGTTCTTTTTTGAACCATATTATAGTCTTGGCCTTCACAACATCCTCTGGCAAAAAGTTCTACGGACTGACTGTGCATTGTATGAACAAATACTTCCTTTTGATTGTTTTAAACCTGCTCCCTATTAATTTCATTTGGTGACCCCTAGTTCTTGTGCTATGAGAAGGAGTGAATAACACTTCCTGATTTACTTTTTCCACACCAGTCTTGATTTTACAGATGTCAATCATATCTCCCCTTAGTTGTCTCTTTTCCAAGTTGAAAAGTCCCAGTTTTATTAATCTCTCCTCATATGAAATACCCATAATAATTTTTGTTGCCCTTTTCTGGACCTTTTACAATTCCAATATATCTTTTTTGAGATGGAGCAACCACATCTTCATGCAGTATTCAAGATGAGGGCGTATCAATGGATTTATATAGAGGCAATATGATATTTTCTGCCTTATTATCTATCTCTTTCTTAACAATTCCCAACATTCTCTAAGCTTTTTTTACTGCCACTGCAAATTGAGTGGATGTTTTCAGAGAACTGTCCACAATGACTCAGTGACTTTTATGACTCATAAAAGACTGCAAATTCTTTGGGGGCAGGGACTTTCTTTTACCATATATCTATACAGCATTTAGTATAATGGTGCTCTGAATGAGGAGGGACACGGAAGTGCTGTACTGTAACACAAATAATACAATTTTAATTTTGGTTTTAAAAAAATCTCTTCCTGGTCTGGAAAACCATTTGCCAAGTTTCTGACCAGTGCGGATGTTTACAGCAAAGTTACACTAGAAATTCCCGAGAACAGGAGTTTATAATGGTATCATAGCAACCTAAATTGTAGCCCTGTTGAGACACATTCATGGGGGAATGGACCTTTGCTATTTTTCTCATAATACCTCTCCTTGCCTTTTTGGTTTGTCACATCTCTGTGACATTAAAGCTATTTACTCAGGAAAATGTGGGTTATAACCTCTTGCTACAAATCACTGGGGAAAGGGCTATGAGGGAAATTGTTCTTGTTTTCTAAAATGTATATATTCAATAATGGATTGTTTGGGGGCAACAAACATGGCTATAGAAAGTAAAAATTGATTTACAGGGAAACATTTGCCCTGAGACATTTTGAATAATTTTATAATTGAATAGTTGAATAATTGTATAACTCTTATTTCCTGCAATAATTAATATTTCCATCATAGGAACATCAAACCATACAAGGCACATGGAACCACATGAGAACAGTTTGTTGGTTGTGAACATGAAAGTACCTGTAGCAGCTTTTCTATCTCTGTGCACTTTAGAAATACTATTTAAATACAGTTCATAGTAACTGAAATAGGAAGTACTGTATCCATTTTGCAGAGGGGTAAATAGTCAAAGAGAATAAGTAGCTTGGGTCTTGATCCATTGACTTTAATGGAGCTCTGTGTGGGCACAAAGGTTTGTGGTACAATAGGATGACCAGAAAGCAAGTGTGAAAAATCTGGAAAAGAGGTAGGGGGAAATAGGAGCCTATATAAGAAAAAGACCCCAAAACTGGGACTGTCTCTATAAAAGAGGGACATCTGGTCATCCTATGGTACAATTCCTGCTAGCATCCACTGCCATTTCAAGCACATGAGGTCTTCCATATTGAGCACCAGAGGTGCATAGAAGTGGGGTTATCTTTGATCCATTTCAGTCCCTTTTGCTTTGCTACCACGCCCCAAACTCTCTGCTAGTCACAGTCTGTCTCCCCACTCCTGTGAACCTCCTGAAGTACTGAGGAAGGAAATACTCTTCCCAAGAACCTTAGGAGCAAAGCTATGTGTATTCTGCAGCAGCAGCTGGTCCTAGAATCTGTGGGCCATAGTTTCTGCAGCATTCTGATTTATCATTCTGTAGTTTCTGTAACAGATTGAGATACGTTAAAACAGTTGTTTATTGAAAGAAATATGGACATAATAGTACAATCAGTAGAGTAGTCCTTTTTTTAAGCTTGATATTAATATTGACTTATTTTATGCTGCTCCCAGCTTTTCTGTGTGCTGCAGATTTCTTTAGAGAAAACACATAATTCAGTTGTAGAAGTGGAGGAGATTTTGGTAGCAAGGTGAGGGGGGCTACTGGGGCTTTCAGTATCTAGGAACTCAGTGGAGGTTATTTAGGAGGCTTGCACTCAAGCAATTTGGTACTACAGGAGGGATGCCTTTTCCCTGTCTGCTTTTCTTTTGCATAGGAGTTGAGGTTGCTAAGAGTGGGGAGAAGACTTGAATTTCTCATTCTCCAGAAACTAGTGACAATTAGCTGCACTCCTCTTATTACATGGCATTACATCCCTCATGATAGATGAACACACTGGTTTGATTTTTCTTCTAGATTGATCACTGGTGAAATAATTAACATTATATATATGTAAATTGCTGCCATTATGCTTCAGAATTAACATTTCACTGAGATGAAGGGAAGACATGCTGTCAGAGATATTGTTTCAACCAGAGAGCATTGTACATACAGCTCAGTTTTTAAAAGCACCCTTGTAATCATAAGTGATAAAGATTTATTTGTTGTTAAAAATGAAAGCATAAATTATGAGGCACAATTATGCTGCACATTTTAAAAATCAAATAAGTAGCCATTTGCACAGCAGCATAATTGATTTATACTTGGGAGTCTGCATAATGTATTTGTGCTAGGTGGGTCATAGGCCTGTAACGGTTGGCATCCATTGTACTGGGGATCACTCCCTCCTCTGGAGCAACAGCTTTTGGAAGTATGGGAGGAGGAGTGGTTGAAGAGACTGGGAGCACTTGTTAAGGGTGGAGGAACAGAGAAAATTCTGGAGAGTAGGTGGGAAACAGGTGAATAGAGGGAGAGGAGAAATGAGGAGATATATGTAGGGAAGAGCAGAGATTGCTAGATCTAGAGGAGAGCAAAGGAGTCTTGATTTGTGATGTGGATTTTGAAGGAGGGACAAAGGAGAGAGAAGATTTGGGGTGGGAAAGTGGGCTTTGGAAGAAAAGAGGATGAGGAGAGTTTGAGGGGAAACAGGATTTGAGTGGGAGGAGAGACTAGGGACTGGAAGAAAAGCAGGAGCGTACAGAAGGAAGAAGAATCAGTTTGGGGAGGTTTGAGAAGACTGAGAATCGGGAATGGAGCAGCCATTAGAGAATGAGGGAGGCAGAGAGGCTGAGGAAATATGTGGGTATTGAGAACAGAGCAATGAAAAAGATTTGAGGGAAGAGAAGTGAATCTAGGGATAGTGAGGAGATTTTGTGGCAAAGGAAAGAATGGAGAGTGATAGATGACAGAGTGGAGATGCCTCTCTTGAATGTGGCAGGGGGGAAGGGGAGTGAGGGAGGAAGTCTGGGGGAAATTTAGAAAGAATTGAAGACAGACTGGCTTTATGAGAGGGAGGAGAAAGAGATATCTGTAGATTTGGAGTGCTGATAAAATACTGCTTCTGGGGAGGTATATAGGAGCACAGGAAGGGCTGTGGAGAAGGCCAAACATACTCTGAGCAGCATACAACTAAGTCATGGAAGCTACTCCACTGTTAAGATTCATTGGTAGATGGGTGAAGAAAGCCCTCAGAGCACTGGTCTGGACAATTGCTGTCTCTAGTTAGTTTGCCCTCACCTCATTAAAGTTTTCTCTAAATTCCGCAAAAGTTAAATTGTGACTCAAATTAGTTTTATAGGGCTCCCCTTTAGAATTTTGAGATTTCTCAAGTCAGCAAATTGAACATGAAAGTCATGTAAATAGCTCTCTAGATTTTTGCCTTTCCTTTTCCCCAGCGGACTTCCGGTCATCCCTCAGCTATCACTGGGAATTTTACATTCACCCAGCTTACTTATACATGCATCAAACGTATTGATCTGCAGAGGAGCTCTGGCGTCAGGCTGTCTGTGGTCTGCATTTAGCTGTCGGAGAGGAAAAGCTTTTACTTCTTCCAAGGAACAAAATGAAGAAACATTAGCTAGGTTTCAAATCATTGTGGAAGGATGGGGGCAGGGGAAGCTAATAATAACTGCTGTGTTACAAGTAGAGGGGAAAATTTAGTTAGCAAAAGCAGTAATTCTACTTCCTTTTATCATCTGAAGACTCTTTAAATGACATGGTTATGTAAAAACTCTTTTATTCACCTTATTATCTAGACCCACAAAATGTTCAACACAATGTGAGTGGTGCATTATTCATTCTTTTCCTTGTATATCCCTTTCCTCCTTCCCAATGTAATTCCCTTCAAATCACTACAGTCATGATTTGCAGGTTCTTGATTACTATCCAGCCTTGATGGATTCTGTAAAGTCACTTAATTTCCCCCCCCCCCTCCTTCTGTAACCCATTTGGGTTCATTTGTGAGCTCCATTAGTCCACTGCAGAACCAATGGCAATGGGAGATACTTACTGTCCCCTTGTAACAGTGACTCAAAGACAGAAACTGCCTCCCAGAGTTCTATCATTAGAGCTCTGGAATTTTGGGGTCCAATTTGCCATGGCAAGCAGAACACTCCCCCCACCACTAGCATCCCCTCACACCCTTCAGGAAGTAGCCAATGGAGGGCTGGGAAAGTCACCAGGATTCTTCTCATCCTATCAAAAAGCTGAGGACTCTTTCCAAGGAGAGGCACCGCTGGTGCACAGAAGGTGTGATAGTGTAATACGGACAGACCCTGGTGGTGGGCAGGCAGGATCAAACCTGGGGGCCCTGAAGCTTAGTGCATGAGCCTCTACCACATGAGCTAAAAGCCAATTCGTGGTTATCTAATGCTGTAGAGCAAACTCATTAATCTCTTTAAGTGGTCTCGGTGCAACTAGATGAGACAGAACACCTCACCCAGGAGGTGTGTGGGTTACAATAGCAAACAGGGTTCTTAGCCAGAGTGTCTAAATCCCCTTTTGTAAATTTCAGTCTGAGTGATACTGCAAGGCAGGTCCTGCTGTTGACACAGGGGACCCAGAAACCAGTGGTTATATCAGTGGTACTCAACGAGGGGCCTGGGGGCCCCTGGAGAGCTGCGAGCAGGTTTCAGGGGCTCTGCTAAGCAGGGCCAGCATTAGATTCGCTGAGGCCCATGGCAGAAAGCCAGAGCCCCACCACATGGGGCTGAAGCCCAGGGCCCTGCGCCTCACCTCCCAGGGCTTAAGCCGAAGCCTGGAAAACTTAGCCTTGCAGGGGCAACTGTGGTATTGGGCCCCAGGGAATTGCTCTATTTGCTACCCCCTCATCCTGCCCCTGGCTTTTATATGTAGAAAACCTGTTGTGGTACAGGTGGGCTGTGGAGTTGGGGGGAGGGATCAGAAAGAAAAATGTTGCTGGCAAGGAGCATGAAGAAAACACCAGGCTAAAAGCAAGACCCGCAAGAAAGAGAGGAAAGACCATTATTTGGGCAGAGAAAGTGATCCAAGTAACACCTGACTGCAGGTTACTTAGGCCTTGTCTACATTGCGGGGAGGGTGTTACTGATCTACGTTACGCAACTTCGGCTACTTGAATAACATAGCTGAACTTGATGTACTTAGATCTACTTACTGCAATGTCTTCACTTCAGTAAGTCGATGGCTGATGCTCTCCCATCGATTCTGCCTGTGCCTTTCACCCTGGTAGAGTACCAGAGTCGATGGGAGAGCCCTTGGCAGTCGATTTATCGCGTCTAGACTAGATGAGATAAATCAACCCCTGCTGGATTGATCACTGCCCATCAATCCAGCGGGTAATATAGACAAGCCCTTAGACTTGGATTTTACTCACACAAAAAATGATTGTGCTTTCTGTTGGATTTATGCTGTGTGCTATTTGTGCACCTTACAGTCTTGCCAAACCCAACTGTTCAAAAATCATTAGACAGCTCCCCCCACCAAATCATTATACGCTTAAAAATAATACATGTTCTGATTTTTTCCTTTGTGTTCTGGTTTTTGAGCCTTTAAAGTTCATGCTTTTCTGAAACCAGAAATGCAGGAAAAAACTTTTAATGACAAAGCTGAGATTCTCATGTAATCAGATAAATCCAGAATCTGGGACTTGTTTACAGAGAGAAACAAAACAGAGAGAGAGCGAGAGCCAAAATAAAGAAAACCACCACCAAAATATTGTGATACAATGAAATGGCAAGAGCTGATAACACTGATCCTATCTTCAACCTTATTACAGGAGTTCCTGCCCTGCAGTAACAGGCTTTGCTGTCTAGCTGGCAGTCAATATTTGTGCAGGGCTTGGCTACACTTGCACATTATACTGCAATAAAGCCTCCTGGAGCGTTCTACCTTACTCCCCGTCCACGCTGGCAAGGCACATAGAGCACTCTGACTCCCTGTCTGGAGCGCTCCTGGTACTCCACCTCAAAGCTCCATTTCAGACAGCGGCTGCTTATCTGCTACTGGGGCAAGGCAAACATTTACTGAGTGAGTGAGAGACAGGAGGGCAGAGAGAGTCTGAACTTACAAGACAGTGTACTGACACACTCTCAGCACTCCAAAAAAACCCTCCCCCCTCCTCCCACATACACACAACACACTCCACCCCACCTCCCTCATTTGAAAAGCATGTTGCAGCCACTTGAATGTTGGGATAGCTGCCCATAATGCACCGCTCCCAATACTGCTGCAAGTGCAGCAAATGTGGCCACACCAGGGCGCTTGTGGACAGACTGGAGCACTTTCCCTAATGCACTCTCCAAAGGCTGGTTTAACTCAAAGTGCTCTACAGCTGCAAGTGTAGCCAAGCCCTGAATCTCTCTCCATCCCTCCCCCCTGAATACTCGGTATTTTTTGCTGAACTCTCATTTGTGTTAGGAGCTAGCCCTGGGCATAACTGTTCAGCAGAGGGTTTTGGTCTGGTGGGTTCAGCAGAGGGTGTTGGCCTGGCTTCTTATAGTTTCTGTGTATTTTCACTGTGCTTATTTATCACACCTCTTTCTACATATTTTTATTTTCAATATGTTTGTTCCTTTGTTAGTTTATACAAAGACCCCTCAAGGAGGAGTTCATTCACACTTTCTTTGTGTTAAGTCTCTATTTTGTGTGTGGTTCACTGGCTCCTTGGATGATAAGCACTGAGCTTTCAGCCATGTAAGCTGATACCCTGGGTTTTCCTGTAAAGTTTCAGTCTCCTGCTCTCATGACAGCACAGGTGGCAACACTTTGCATGCTAAGCCCTAGCACTTGATTATGCTCCTGGAAAGCCCCTTGCAGGCTCCAGTGGACTCAGTCAGTCTCATTCCTGAAGTCTGAGGACTGCTGCACAGAAAATGGTGCCTGTACCTAGAATGTGGTGAGTGATATTCTTTTGCTTCTTTCCATATGGTAGCTGTTCCAGAGCTTGGCTTTTTGCCCTTGCTGTGGAAGCATGTCAGGAGCTGGGAAAGCTTACTCTGCTGGTGAAATAAAGCCCTCCTTGTAAATGTCATCCAGGTATGATTTCTAGCTAGTGTGTTGTGATTAGCTATCAAAATTCTGAAAAATCTCATTGTTTTCCAGAGTGCAGCATTTTACCAATGTGACTTATTTTCATTACCCTCTTGCTCCGAAATGCAATATTCTATGGCTCATAAATGCAGGTACTGCTGGAGTGTGAATCTAAACTTTATTGTGAGCCCTATAAGCAAGGTCTGAGAGCCAGATCCTGCCTTCCCTGGGGCAGTGTGCTAGCGAGGGAATAAGTAGCTTCTGCCTCGTTGCACAGCAATAGGGCAATTGCAGCTTAGTGCTAGGGTAATGGCTGGCACACGAGACTAAAGAGAGTCAAGGAGAGCAAAGATATTTTGAGGTGCTTCTGGTGGATGTTATGGAGAGTCATGGGAAATAGAGAGGGACAGACTAAGGGATTTGAGAGATTGGGAGCATGGGTATACCCTCAATTATGCAAATGTCAGCATTGGTATTTCTTATGGAGGATAGGTCCATCAATAGCTCTTAGCCAGGATGGGCAGAGATGCAACACTATGCTCTGAGGAAGCTGGGTATAGGGGATGAATCACCTAATGATTACCTGCTCTGTTTAGTCTCTCTGAAGCACCTGCCATTGGCCACTGTAAGAAGACAGGATACTGGGCTAGATGGGCCATTGTTCTGACCCAGTATGGCTGTTCTTATGTACTACTGTGATGATCTGTTTTTAGCAGAAACTGCTAGCTGGTTAATCTTTGTCAAAGAAGACTGAGGTAAAAAAATAGTAGGTCCCTTGGGGTGTATACTTGCATTCCAAGGGATTTCCCTGTTTTCAGCATATTTCTGGAGGGCTAATGGTTTGATGAGATAAAACTTCTTGCATGTCTCAGGTAGGCTGAGCAAATTCGGGGTTTTCAGCAGAGCCAGCAGCTATGGGAGGAAGCTTTTCAAAGGCTCATTCTGCACTTAATTCTGCAAAGCTCATTTAAGTATTGAGCTTTTTCTAAGATACAAGTGCAGAATTCCATGCATTTGAAAGCTACTGATTGGCTCTCAGACAAGATACTGTTTTCCGCTACTTAAATCTGTTAAACATCACAAGAGGGCAGTGGGATTTTATTTGCTGATGTTGCCAGCATGGCCTTCACAGACAACTGAAAACTTTTTCATGACTAGCTTCAGTGGGATTACAATTTTTTAGTTTCTGAACTACTAATACATGTTGAAAAAATAGTAGCGTGAATGTGGACTGAATCAAGAATCTTCAAGATGTATTTGCTCAGTGATACTCAGACATTTCAAGGGGCTGTAACAGGGTGGTCTGCCCCTTTAAGAACCAGGAGATCAGCCAGCCTTGTTGTGGAGAGGAATTGGTGAGGTAGTTGCTGGAATCAGCTGACCCAGCTGGTTAGGTGATTAGGTCTGATGCTTTTCACCTGGGGGCTATGAGGACCCAGGGAGCTTTGGAGTGGGAAAGGACTGAGAAAAACACTCTGCTGTAAGAGCAGCAGAGAACTGCAAGGGGGTAAGAGGCCCTGTGAGTACCCTTAGGCTGGTTGGAGTCCCTGACCACTAAGCTGCTGGAGGCCAAGTTCCTCAAAATCTATGCTGGGAACATGACTGTTATTTAATGTTCTCACTCCACAATTCTTATTTTTCATTTTTTTGTATTGGACAATAAACAGCCTTGAGGAAAGGGCTATGAATGGATCTGGGTATGGCTGGCTATTTTCCACCAGCCTATAGGGCAAAAATGTTAAAATTATTTGTAGACCAGTTTTCAACCTGAAACTGAAGCCAGATAAGTTAGGTGATTAACTTTCAGTGCTCTGATACAACCCTGCCCTTGCAAAGGAAGCATACTGAATTTCTGTAAGGGCTTGTTGAGTGATAGAGCCAGTGGGGTGACTCATCCTAAGGGAGGTGCAGGAAGGGCCAAGTGCTCCAGTAGCTAGCCCAAGTGGGGAGAGGAAGAGGCAGGGCCAGAGCCTCTTCCAGCCTCAGTACCTGAGACCTGCCTGCTGCAGCGCAGTGGCTGACTGGGAGAAAGCTTGCCTGTGGCAGCAGCAGGCTGCCCCTGCCCCGGCTCAGCTTCTGGAGACAGTGGCCAAGTGAGCCAGAGCCCCTCTGGCATGTTCAGGAATCTGCTCCTGTCCCCCAAAGTCAAGCCTGGGCAGGGAGTGGGCTGCTGCTGGAGTGGGTGAGGGCCCTGGGCTGAGGGTGGGGAGGAGTCATGTGGGGAGATCATGTGTCCTTCCCTTTAGCTGGTGTCCTCCCATGAGTTGATCTGCTGTTTGTACTATCCTCTTTGCAAGTATTTCATGTTTGTGGATGCCTGTCACTTATTAATCTGAATATGGGAGAGCAATGCGGCTGTCTAACCCCCTCAAACCAGTATTTTATGATGCATATAGTCAGATAGCTGGACATTAGGAAATGGGTTCAGCAAAACAGTGCCAATTGATAGACTTTGAGGACTGCAGGGGAAGATGTATTTTGTATTTCTCTGCAGTTCTCGCTTTAAAATCCCCCTCTGTTAATATTTGTACCTGTACATGCCTACTAGCCAAAGCCATCAGGCTCCTGACAAGTTGCTAATGTTTGGTCCTGGGTGCTGCAAAGGCTGAGAAAAGACAACAAAAGTAGTGCTTTGAGCAATCCAATAACAAAACAGCATCTCTAACAACATGTGGAAATTTGTGAGAGAGAGAGGTTAAGTGACTTGCCTAAAGTGTTAGAAAACGCTCTCAAAATACTCTTCCAAGAATCATAATTCAAGGTCCAAAATCTTGAGACTTACCTGGGTTAGAAGAAGCAACTAGTTTGTGCTGCTGGAATTTGGGAATTTTGGTTTGGTAGCTCTGGTGACACACAAGATATTGGTCTTTAAATGTATCACTGGTAGAGCTGACTTGATTTCCCAGTTTATTTTGTGAAGGTGAAGGAAACCTTTTGTTTTAAGAACAGCAACCATGTTAGTCTGTATCCGTAAAGAAAACGAGGAATACTTGTAGCACCTTAGAGATTAACCAGTTTATTTCAGCGTAAGCTTTCGTAGGCTATAGCCCACTTCATCGGATGCATAGAGTGGAACAAACAGAAGTAAGATGCATTTATACACATTTGCTTTCTGTGTGTATAAATGCATCTTACTTCTGATTGTTCCACTCTATGCATCCGATGAAGTGGGCTATAGCCTACGGAAAGCTTATGCTGAAATAAACTGGTTAGTCTCTAAGGTGCTACAAGTATTCCTCTTTTGTTTTAAGTCAGACCAAAACTGATTTTTTTTCCCCCCTGAAAATCAAGAAGTCAGGAAATAATTGTTTCAGGTTAAATGAAATGTTTTGATTTTGAGTGTGTGTGTATTTATTTATTTATTTGTATATAAGAAAATTTGGAACCAGTCCTTTCAGATTTAAAAAAGTGAATTTGCAAATCATTCAGCTTTGCAAAGTATATATATTTGAGATAATGTACTTTGTTCCCGTAAGAATGTACTCATGAAAATGTTTCCATACACTGCATGCACCTTCGTATGAAGGCCTAGTCTTTTTCTTCTTGTGTGTATGTATATGCTTATATAATGTTGTGGTATTACCCTCATCCTGAGCTGAATAACAATTTTTTTCAAGGGTGCAGACTCCATGGAGGAAGAGTAGTTATTTAGGGTAACACAAGATAATATAACTCATATATGGCTAAACCACCCTGAACACGCCCGATCCCATCTGATCTCGGAAGCTAAGCAGGGTTGGGCCTGGCTAGTACATGGATGGGAGACCTCCTGGGAATACCAGGTGCTGTAGGCTTAACACCTGGCAGTAGGTATAAAATGCCTCCAACGACAGATGGAACGACGCATCGGTTGGAGTATACCCCAGTCGTATCACTGGTTGTGTTCAGTCTAAGCGGACCCTGCCATAGTGCGGGAATAACGCTAGGCAAAACACACAAGATAATATAACTCAGTCATGGGCTGACGTTAAGAACAAAACATCACGAAGAATGTTCTGACAATGAGATGTATTGGGCAATTGAATTGATGCCCCAGCTGAATGAAACAGCATAGCTTGCCCTATTCAAAAAGGTACTGGGTTAAGTACAGTAGGGAACAGTTCTCCACTGACAGGGAGAAAGGATTTAAATGCCTAAGAGAACTTTTTCATCTCCAGATTCTGTGATCACTGTATGCTCACCCTCTGAAGATAAGCTAAGTGTTTAAAGAGAGGGATGAGGTTAGAATAATTGGGATCTCTAGATTAAGCTCCGTTAAATCATTTGTGGAGAGACTCTGCAACAGACCCAATTCTCCTTCTAAAAAAAATCTTGTTACATTGCTTTTATATATTGATCTACTTCTCAGTTATGAAACTGTAAAAATCACTTTATCAAAGGGAAGCTGTGGAGCAGATTATTAAAATTAGCTTGGATCAGGAGTCATTCTGTTTACTGTATATGAGTATTGTGATCAATAGTAGTTGTGACTGTGTATCTCCAAATGGCAAAACAAAATAAAGAAAAATGTTTCCATATTTTATGCAGGTTCACATTATAACCCTTCTGATTTATAACCTGTGCTATTGATGCACTTTTGAAACACAACTAGTAACCCGTGCTCTAGTGCTGAAATCATGTAGATCTCAGTAATGATTACAAAGTACTCTAATGAAATAATCCAAATGACCTTTATGTTGAAGAATATAATCAGATACTCACAAGTCAGTATGCACTTCAGTGCATACTAAAATACACACTTCAGTTTCCCTTCATTCAAAATCCAGACCTATTTTAGTATTCAGAATACATTAGTCTAAAATTAGTATATAGACACCCTAAACCGCAGGCTTTGTGATCAGGGGTACTACAACCCAAATTATCTGATTAGGCTTTGGGTGTCCTAAGAGACCAATCCTGACAGCTGCTTTTGACTTGAAACCTGCAATGGTCTGAGAGACCAGTCTGGCTTCCCCGGGTCTGTACTTTGTAGCTTTTCTCCTGCCTTGTTTGGGAGACCCTGAAGCACCTGAACCCCAGTTGTGCAGAGCTTGGAAGCAGCACTAACACACACTGTTGTGCAACTTAGTCCTGCAAAGACCAGTTTCAGTTGAAAAACCGATCATCTCCAGCCATCAGATAATCAAGTGTTGAGTAACTAGAGTTCAGAAAACTGAAGTTTTTGTTTTCATTTCATACATACAATTAAAATCAAGGAGGTCATGGAAGTGTGAAGAAGGATGCTGTGTCACAGTACAGGAATGCTGCAATCCATCCTCCTTCTTCCTCAAATTCTTGCTGTCATCTGACTTTTGTCTCTGTTTCTGTTTCTCTTCCTGGAGTGCTGCTCCCAAGCCGCCTGTTCTGCTCTTAGTCTGAATGATTCTCCTGTGTATGCAGAGGAGAGAGCAGATCACTGATTTTAAAAACAGAGGGGGACTAGGGGGCACCATGCTGGATTCTGGGACAGTAGACTAGTAAAGCATTGTGAAATCCAACAGAGCTAAGAAAAAATGCAGGGAACGTGAGTGGCATGTTTCTTCTCCTATTCAGGTACAAACAATTGTTCCAAAGAATCTCTCTTTGGAAGGGTGAGAGGGGAGATCTTATGTAGCATCTAAATGGTATTTAGACTTATTAAAAAAAAAGGCAGAAAGGGGTTAATCTATTAATGTAAAAAGCAAGTATGGTAGTTAATGGTGGGCGGGGGGGGGGGAATTAATCGGCATCTCGGGTATCCTATAACCTTGCTCTCATGTTAATGTAAGATCAATTTGTGTAATGGACTAAATGGATATAGAATTACCAGGCCTGATTCAGTCTTATGGAGTTCCAGTTTTACATCCCTGTAACTTCATTGGTTCCAATGGAATTAAGCTTGTTTAGAACCAGAGTAAACAAGTGACGAGTCAGGCCTAGTTTGTCTACTGAGGGAGTAGTAGGGTGACAAAAAGTTGAGGTGTTACATTTTTGCTCTTCAATATCCAGAGTGACACTTAAATGGTTTAGAAATTGATTTAGAAAATGCAATCTGCACATCAGTCAAGCATAGCGTGAGTGCCTTGTTTAAAGGATCATTAGATAATCAATAGCAAGAGGAAAAATTACAAAGTACTATGCATGTACTGTCTAGATAAGGTGTGCATTTTGTTACATGACAGTGTATGAAACTGCTGTAGCATGGGATGATGTACTAGTTTCACATTTTATAGCAGACTTAGGCTTCTGAGGGATCAACATTTTAACTGAGTATTCTTGGAGAGCTTATAAAAACAGTATGGCTACTGATATTGCCTAACATGTTAAATAAAATCTGATGATCAGGAAAAGTGCTCATATCCCAGTGGTTCTTCATTTTGGTATTTTTAGGGCCGGATGCTCCAAATGTTTGCTACCAAGCACACTATGATGTGTGATCCTATTTAAATCCATGGGTTTATACCTGGATATGTGTGTGTGCATGGCCCTGCGGAATAGAAAATGTGGAGATTTTTAATTAAAAATGTATTCCATACATGCCTTATAAGAGACTGACAGCAAGCAGATGTTTCATATTTACTGTTAGTATGACAGTAGTACCTAGAGAACACAGACAAGCATTCATTAGTGCAAATAATGGATGGTGTGCCGTAAATGAAGCAGGGATACAAGATTCCTGCCTAATTCTATTTGCTATTACTATGGGATAAACTTATGATATTACAAAGTGAATAAGAAAGGGATCCTTTGATTGAAAAGTGAAGAGGTAAACATTGGCTGGTGCAAGTATAACCCCCACACCTTCTGGGTGAGGTGTTCTGTCTCATCTACTGAGACCACTTACAGAGAGAGATAAGATGAGTCTGTTCTACAGACTTAGCCAACAGCCAGTTGGCTTTTAGTGCATGAGCTAAGCTCCAGAGGTCCCCAGTTAATCCCGCCCATTGACAACTGGGTCTGTCGGCGTTACACAAGGAAAAAGTACAATCTCTAAGCTAAAGAAGGCAGGTGTCAGCAGTGAACAATATTGTGTAATGTAATTAAGATTTATCATCATGTATGCGCATAAAAGGACACAAATAATGATGTGCAGGCAATCTGAATTCTGACATTCCCTGACCTGCAATCTTGGTTTACTCTCTTATTTGATCTTCTCTTTTGACCTATATGTATAGGCCATGTCAGAATCTTGCGGCTTCCTCTGGCACAGCAACTCCAAGTTCCATTGTTCCCTCTGCCCACACTGCCAAACTCTGTTCACACCTGGATTATGCCCTGATTACTGTGATCTACTATTATCAGGCCTTGATGCTTGAAACTGCACCCTTGTCAATTCCTTTGATAACGTTCCTGCTAAAATCACCTTCCTGGCTTATTGCTCTCTGTCGCCACCCTCTTTAAAAGCCTTATCCAAAGACCATTGGAAAGACTCTCATTGACTTTAGTGGGCTTTGGATCTAGCCATATGTCATTCTACTGACTCTCCCTCTTCCACCACATCAAACAAAAAGTTCTTGTCTACAAAAATGCAGTCCGATAAAGGCTAGGCAGAGGGTGAGCTGTGTTGTCTGTTCCTGAGGGGTTAACAATTGCATGCAATCTGTTATTTTTGTTATGTCATTTCCTCTAGCCGCCATCCTGACCTGACCCTCTTGTTTGTTTCATCACCTATTTTGTCTGGTCTTTTAGACTGTTATCTCTTTGGGTCAGAGGCTGTCTACATTTTTTAAATTTACATATTATGTATGGTTGTGCAACAATATTTGTACAGCCCCTAGCACAATGGGGCCATGACCTGAGTAGCCTCTACATGCTATTTCAATATGAATGATAGAATATCAGGGTTGGAAGGGACCTCAGGAGGTCATCTAGTCCAACCCCCTGCTTAAAGCAGGACTAACCCCAACTAATAAACTGTTTAATAACTTTTGAGTTGCTTCACTTAGAGTACTTTGTCTTTGCATGGAACTAAAGGGGAGACCTAAAACTTTATCTAATTATTTTCTAACTTCACCAGTAAAAGACCTAAGACCCCATTTGAATATACATGAGAGCTAGTCGTGGACACCCTTCGACGAAAGTTGCTTTATCAGGCTTCCTTCTCAGTGAAGAAAACTTATTTCAGCCTCCTGCTTCTGTTCCTATTCTCATGCAAGGCTGCACATTGCAGCTGTTTCCAGGGTTGTTCTTTACGTTTCCAGGGGCAATTTGTCTACTTCTGTGTGTAACATGGGATATGGAATCCTGGCCACCACTGCAGTGTGCATCTAAATTCAAAATATGTCTAAGACAATAATAATTCATTCCAAACTTTTGAAGGCAACATAATGTTATTGCAGACTTTTTAGCCATGCAAACCCTGGAATTCAGGACAGGTCTGATATTCTTCAAAAGTGGCTCACTGCAGAGATCTCCACATTTTTTAGTCCAAAGCCCCATACCTTTGAAGCCATTGTCCTCAATTTTTGTTATGCAGCCTGTGAGAGCCCTTGGGGTTGGGTGGGTGGGTGCTTAAAGCTAGACTCTTGTTATTGAAATGAAATACAACATAAAATCATTCCTGATATTGGGGACGTCTTACTCCTACAATGGTAAGGTGCTGCAGAATACTGTGTTCAGAATTTTGGAGCAAGGGATGCTCTGCTCATTGTAGGAGTACCAAGTCTCTTTTATCACTGTGGTGTGGGCCTGCTTTAGAAATGTCTCCATGTGGCACTTGAGCTCAGTCCCAAGGGAAAAGCCATGGAATGCTTAAGCTGGCAGTCTGCCTCAATTAGATACTGAAGTCCCTTATTCATTATAGGTGAAACTTTCAAACCCACTTATGTAACTTAGGCTCTGAGGGCCCATTGACTTAAGCACTTTTGAAAATTGGACTTTTAAAAATGTTGTCCTATGTCTTTAAATGTTAGTCATTATTCTGAATTTATATCAGTATACATCTGAAATAACTGTTTAAGCCAGCAGACCTAAACCAATGGAAATCTTGTGTAAGATCAGGATCAGATCCTCTACTCACTTCTCATCCAATAAAAATGGATGAAAGGCACGTTGACACCAGTTTTCACTTGTTACTCTACTCACTTCTTTGAAGTTACTCCTAATTTTGCATTTGTGCAAATGATGCCACAGTCTGTTTCTTCTTTAAGTTCCATCTGAGTTGTTATCAAAAACTGAGAATAGTATCTTTGTGTGAGGCTGGGTGAGGGAGTGGAGGATAACATCAGGAATTAATAAGAAACTTGCAAGAAACTGTAATGAATGTATGCCATGAACATTCCTAGTTTTACAATATCCCATCCCTAGTAAGTGGAAAGATTTTGAAGATGTAAATGGTAGAGCTGAGCAAATAATTGACTTTTTTTTTTTTTGGACCAGTTTGGTGGCTGAAGCAAACAGTCCCCAAAACATTTCATTTTCGATCAACCCAAAACAGAAATTTTTAGTTTGTCTTCTCTGAAATAACAAAATGAAAGATGAGTTTTATGTTGTGGTTTTTTTTTCTGTTTCTCCCCAACTGAATTTTTTTCCCCAAGTGTTACCCTTTGTTTTAACCTTGCTAAAGTTTTTGTATTTAAATTGTTTCATTTCACAGTTCAATCATTCAATTTGACTTTTAAAAAAATTGGGGAGTTTTGGTTGAAATGTTTTGCTGAATTCAGCCCAAATTTATAAATAGTTCTTGTTGACCCCACACTGAATTTTTCAGCAAAAACAATACATATCCGTTTACGTGTGATTAGGGTGCCCAAACAGCAAGTGTGAAAAGTCGGGACAGGGGGTGAGGGGTAATAGGAGCCAATATAAGAAAAAGACCCCAAAATCGGGACTGTCCCTATAAAATCGGGACATCTGGTCACGTGAATCCGCTTAACATGCAGTAGTGCCATGCGTCCCAGTGCTGCCTATTTAACACGCAAGACTCGTTAACATGGTACAGGAACTGACTAGATGTAGTAGCATTTCCTCTTCCTAATATAATGGCAGAGGGCAAGCGTCAACATTCCTACACTGTAGAAGAAAAGTTAGCTGCAATAGATTGAGTAAATAGCGGAGAAACCCAGGCCAAAGTTTCAAAAGATATTGGGATTGTCGAATCTACTCTCCGAGGATGGCTAAAAAGCTAATCTAAACTGAAGAACTTTGTACAAAATATCGATTCTGCTGCAAGGCTTAAGCAAAATCATGTGCGCTATTCAGTAAAACCCACAATAGACAAAGCCACGCACACTGCTTTGCCCAGGAAAGGCTGAAAGGAATGCCGCTAAGTGGGCCAATTCTTCAAGCCCAAGTGACAAAATTTGGAAATTTAATGGGGGATGAATCATTCCAAGCCAGTCAGGGGTTTATAAGTTGTTTTTAAAAGCGTCATGGCATAGTGCAGGTATCGATTTCTGGAGAAAGCCAATCAGCTGATGAATTGGCCGCACAAGCGTTTCCCGCCAAGTTAAAATCTATTTTACAAAATGAAGACTGCCATGAAGAAAAAAACTTTCTAATTGTGATGAGACAACTTTATTTGCAAAACTGCTACTTGATGAGACGTTAGCCTTTAATTATGAGACACAGAAAATAGCTGGATTTAAAAAAATTAAAGATTGTGTGACTCTTCTTTTTTGTAGTAATAAAATGGGGAGCCATAAACTTGCCCCTCTTCTCGTTGGCCACTTTCATAACCCTCGCTGCTTTTATCACCTCAATAAAGCCAAACTGCCAGTAATATACGTTAACAGCAAAAATGCTTGGATGACGAGACACATTTTTGATGACTGGTTCCACGACAGCTTTGTTCCAGCTGTTCGTAAGCATCTGCGGTCAAAGAAAATCAAAGTCAAAGCACTTTTGCTACTTGACAATTGTCCAGCCCATCCTCCAGCCAAATCACTGGTATCGAGCAATGGAAAAATTAGAGTGCTGTACCTCCCATTCAACACAACATCAATAATTCAACCTTTAGACCAGGGCATTGTTCAGAATTTTAAAAACAATTATCGGTGATCATGTCATGCACGTCTTCAGGCATTTCCAAATTCCTGAAACAGTTAAACATGAAGGAAATTTATTTATTTAGTTAAAAAATCTTGGGACGGAGTAAAACAAAAGTCCATTGAAGACTGCTGGATGAAGGCTCTCGGTGATGCCTTTTCTGTCAGACAGTTCAGACTTGGAAAACTCCAGCAGTGGCACTGATTCAGAGTCAGACTTGGAAGGGTTTTCAGAAGAAGATGTCCCTTCAAACACACATGCAGAGAAAAGAGGATAAAGATAAACTTCTCTTTCAAATGATAAAAGATTTTAGTTCAGATACATCGCCAGAAATCATTACCGAGTGGCTGGAGATGGATAAATATTGCCCGACTTCAGAATTTCTGTCCGAAGAAGAAATATTAACAGGCTGTGAGGTTACGTCAGACCGCGAAAGTGATGGTGAGAATTTTAATAACCACGAGGATGTTGTTGAAAAGGTCAAAATTTTGCCCACAGAAGCCCTGAGTGCTGTAAAAACTGTTCCCCATGAAGCAAAATGCGGAAACTATCGAAATCATTCTTCTGTGGAGAATGACAGAGTCCATAACAAAAAAAAATGTGAGCCAGAAAGAGCAGAAAATAATGGCATTTTTTTCTAAGTGAATCAGAGACTTTTTAGAGATGAGAACTATAAATCACTGTGGACTCTTGGTACATGTAATATATATGTAGTCTATGCTAAAATTTCAAAATTGTTTGATTCTCGTTGATTTGATTATGTATAGATATTTCAGCATATCTTAACCCGCGGTCCACTAACACGTGGTTGTGACGGCTTGGCTCCCAACATCTGTGCGTAAACGGGTCTGTACTGTAAAGTATTTGTTAGAAAAATTATCCCCAGATCTAATAAATTGCACTTCACTTTCATCAATTGTGTGCTTCAGTGGACAGCTTGAACAGCAAGGAGAAAAAAAACTGTGGTACATGATTGGGGATTCCAACAAAAGACATTGGAACAAACAAAAACAGAAGCCAGAGATTCATTACACCTGAGAGAACAGACCAATTCTTTCAACTTAGAAGGACTTTTTTTTTTTTAATACTATATAATAGTTCTTCAGGGCCCCAATAGGCATTTCACATTTCTCTTCTTACTCCTATTTTGACAGTATCAAGAAAACAATTGTCATTTTCTCTCAGTTCCCCTTCTGGCATTATAATAATATATTTCTGAAGCTTCTTTTGGGATATATGTAACAAGTGTTGGCAGAGCTGTTACACTCAGAGTCTGTATCTGCAAACAAATCTTGTTTGTCCATTCAAAGGCTGTTTTGGAGCAAAGCAATTTTTTAGGTGGAAATAGATTCATGCCATATTCTCAGACTTTATTATTACATGCCTTTATAGAATGATTATGGGCAAAATTCTGTTCTCTGTTAAAAGTGCATGCACACTTAAAGTAATAACACTAGTTTCAGGGATGTTACAGGTTCACAGTAAGATAACTGAGTGTAGAATTGGGTCCTATATGTTCAGCTGTTCTTTCATGTCTTAGGGCACAGCTGCACTGATACAGCTGCTCCGCTTTAGTGGGTCTGGTGAAGACACACTATGCAGACAGGAGAACACTCTCCCCTCAGCACGATTACTCTCCCTGAGCTTCTGCCTCTTGCAATGTCAGTGGGATAGTGTCTCCTGCCATCATAGTTTGGTGTGGGCAGTGCTTTAAGTCGATGTAACTTGCATCACTGAGGTGGGGGGTCATTTTCACACCCCTCAGTGACTTAAGTTAGTTCTACTTAACAGTTGGTCTACAGTACTGCTCATTTACCGCACCTTTTTACTGCTGTCCAACAGCGGTTTTATTAACTCTCCAGTATAAGGTCGGGATGATGTTTCCTATTGTTGGTTTAAATTCTCTAGTGATTTTTCGGATGCCTGCATCCGACGAAGTGGGTATTAGCCCACGAAAGCTCATGCTTCAAAACTTTATAGTTAGTCTTTAAGGTGCCACAGGACTTTGTTACCTCTGCTATTCCAGACTAACACGGCTACCACCCTGATTCTAGTGATTTTTGGTATTCAGCGTCAACACTGTACTGCATTTAAAAATTAAAAGATGAATGATCTTTACTGCTTGTTCGGAAATTTCTGCTACCATCACAAGCAGGCTTAGGCATGATCATTCATTTAAAATTTGTGGCCGTTCAAACCCATTAGTAAAATTGAATACTCCATTTGAATACTGAGTCAAATTTTGCATGTGCAATTTCTTAAGCAAAAAGCTATTAAAAATGGTGGAAAATTTATTGGGGGAAAAAAAAACCCTTCATAGAAATTTCATCTTAATATATATTAACAGTTCCACTTGAGAGACAGTGTAGCCTGATGTGGAGCTAGGAACAAGAGCTTTCTGAGTACCAATCCCAGCACACCCACAAATAGGTATGTGGCCAGAGTCAAATCCCTTAATTTACTTTTTTCAATGTTGGAAATTGAGCTGATAGTGCTAAATTGTTTGAAAAGGATGGGGTATGTTCTTAGAAGGCAGATAACTTTCTGGGGCTAATCTAAGGGCCTTCTTCCCTTCTAGTTGAGGTGTGTTCCTCAGGTGAATGAGGAACACATGATTCTAATTAAGGGCTGCCTCAGGCCCTTAACCTCCCCCCTTCCCCAGTCCTCTCTCCCCCCTGTGATGAGAGAAAGGGGGAAGACAGACAGGCTGCAGCCAGGCTAGTGGCAGTAAGGAAATAAACTTCTCCAGGGCAGGAGGCTGTGCTCCTTCCCATACGGGAAACAGCCAAACGTGAGTGCCTGCTAGGACTGACACCCCCAGGGCAACCAACAGGGCGACACATTGCACGAATGAGGAGACAGCGAAAGGTACCCCCCTGGCTTTTTGTTTTTGTTTTTTGTATGAGACTGTTTCCTTTTTTGTTTGGTGGAGGATCACCCCCTATGCCAACTTCAGGCCTACCGTGAAAGTACGACCAAGGGAGCATAGAAGGGGGAAAGCAAACCCTCCCATGAGTGGGGCTGATTACCCATGGACTGCCATTGCCAGAGGTGGAAGCACCAAGTCTGGAGAGACGGAGGAGGTGCCTTACCACAATTTAAATGCTGTTTTAAAAAGGTATTAGAACCTAGTTTACGCCCTTTTCAAGATATGTTAGCTTGGTTGTGGTTGATCTTAGGGACCTTTTTGAAATGCCAGTTAATGGAAGCCATGGGTTATGATCAACTAACATCTTTTTTTTAAAAAATGTATTAGGTGCTAATATTTTGTAAACAGTATTTCAGCCCATTTGACTCATAAAAACAAAACACTTTGTCCTAGTTTAGACATGCCTAATTGTAATGCTCTGTTCTCTGTTTCCTAATGGCCATATAAATTAAGATTTTTAATTTTAAAAATAAGTGCATCATTAACATTATCTACTGATTCTACTTATTTCTCCCACTCTATTCTGTTATCGAGACAAATACCTAATGTACTTCCACATTTCACCAGCCCTTCTCCCAGCAACCAGCCTCAGGATAATCAGTTTTCAAGCTGTGCCCATTCACTGATCTTCTATCTAAACAATTTCAACAAGCGTACATTGCACATGAAAACATCTGTTTCATGTCCGTGTGAATACACGAACATACATTGACATAAGCATGCAGATTTGATTTCCTTCCCTCCACCCAGTAATGTACATCTAATTTCCTGTGGCCAGCTACAAAAAATGTGTACAGTAAAACCTCCATTTAACGGACTAATTCGGGCGAGGGGGTGTCCGTTAAATCAAAAACTCCATTATTTAATAATAAAATAAACCACGAGCTGTCGGAGCAGCAGCCCGCCCGCCACAGGGTCGGGGCGGCAGCTCCGCAGCCCGCCCGCTGCTGGGACCCGGGCGGCAGCCGGGAACCGGCAGCCAGCCCGCCCGGGTCCCGGCTGCTGGGACCCGGGCGGCAGCCGGGAACCGGCAGCCAGCCTGCCCGGGTCCCGGCTGCTGGGACCCGGGTGGCAGGCGGGAGCCGGCAGCCAGCCCGCAGGCGGGAGCCGGGCGGGAGCCGGCAGCCAGCCCGCCCGCCCGCAGGCGGGAGCCGGGCGGGAGCCGGCAGCCAGCCCGCCCGCCCGCAGGCGGGAGCCGGGCGGGAGCCGGCAGCCAGCCCGCCTGCAGGTGGGAGCCGGGAGCCGGCAGCCCGCCCGCAGGCGGACCCGGGCAGCAGCCGGCAGCCAGCCCGCCCACTGCTGTGACCCGGGCGGCAGCCAGGAGCCGGCAGCCAGCCCCCGAGAAATGGACTTTGGATGCATCAGACTTGCTCAGAAATTTTGTCCGTTGCATCCGAAGTCCGTTAAATCGAGGGTTTACTGTATTGACTCTTGTGAGCATTGCTAGTGCTCCTTTAGATTTGAAGGCATTTGAAATTCTCCTCAGTGTTGAAATAGAAGAGGATTGATTTAAATTTGGTTTACCCTGTATTAAGCAAGATTAACAGCATGGTGAGCAGAGTTACACCAGTGTAAGGTGAGAACTGGGCCCAATACGCTTGGTATGCTTCAATTATTTTGGGTGAGAGTTGAAAGTAGAAGTGCAAGGGACTGAAGCCATAAACAATCTAGTACTGAGTCTTGTCTTCTGTGCAGAGTTTGGATCTAGGACTAAACTTGAATGTTTTGGAGGTGAGAGGAGCTGAGGTTTTGGTTCATTTATAGCACACATTTAGAACAAAGTAGTTCTCTCTCTCTCTAAATAGAATTAAAAAAACATGGTCAAATAATATACATGAAGCAAATCTATTGACTGAGATACCTGCTTGGGGCAGTCCACGAGTACTTTTCAAAAACACTGAGCTTGTTGCAGGAATTCTACCATGTTTCATGGTTTTAAGGTTCTTTTTTAAGGTTAGCAGCTTGGTAATGAGCCTAAGAGATGTGTATGTAAAATTCAGATTTGTATTTATTTTTGGCTTCTGGCTTCTAATTCAGATCTTTCAGAGAGTCATCATGACTTAATAATTTCCCCTCACCTCTTCTCAAATGTTGACTGCTCAGTGCTTTCTGCAGTTATGGTTAATATCCCTGGTGGACATGTTGGGCCAAACTGAGCCCTGCTGCAAGCAGGTGTTAATTAAACTGATGCCAGCAGGAGTTTTGTAGAAGACAGTATATTTGCATCCATATTCTAACTACTGCTCCACTGCTCAGGTGCTGGGTGTGGGGAGCTGCTCAAGAAAACTTAAAACACAATTCCATTGAAGGTATAATGAACCCTGCAATAGTCAACACAAATATTGAAAATTATGGGACTTTGAAGTGTGGCGGAGGTACGAAGTGAGGGAGAGAGGCAGAAGAAAAAATGCATACATCTTCTGAAAGGTGAAGTACAAGAAGTGGGGAGGGATGGGCTGAGGTGGACGTCAGGGTAAGCAAGTTCCACTGTAAAGGGGCTGCCCATCACTTGCCAATGAATAAGGCCGTGGTTACATTGCCACTTTATAGCGCTATATAGCCTCCAGGAGTGCTATAACTCTGTACCCGAACACACTGGCAAGACACATATTGCGCTATAAGTCCGAGTTTATAGCGCTCGTGGTAAACTACCTCCACATGGGGAATAAGGGCTGTTGCGCTACCGCTGTAGCACAACGGTGCGAATGTGAACACCCATTGCGCGTTAATTAGCCTCCAGCCTGGCCCATAATTCCCATTCGAGCCACTCTGCTCATCAGTTTTAAACTCTTCTGTCGTGTCCTCAGGTGACCACACGTCAGACCCGCCCTTTAAATTCCCAGGGAAATTTGAAAATCCCCTTCCTGTTTGCTCCAGCCAGGCATGGAGTGCTCCTCAGGTAACCATTTTGCTTCGCCATGACTCCACGTGCCATGCCTCCTCGCAATAAGCGATCTCCACCCTCTGTCCCCTTCAGGCCACTATCAACAGCTGCCTGGTTATTACCACCCATGGCTGCCTCCAACACCCCTCTCTTCACCGACCAACCCACAGACCCATCACCCTTATCCACTGCCCTCAACCCCTAATAACAATCATCATCGCCCGCCACAAATTGGGTTGGGGGAACACAGCAATTTGGAGGGTATTGGAGGTTATGAGTCCAGGACATATGCCAATCTCTGAGTGACCCCTTCCAACCCCACCTGCCCCCCCACCCCCATTTTACTTGTTTTCAACTTTTATTTCAAAGTCTGAAAAAACTGTTCAATAAATGAATTCTTTTTAATAAATGGGTTTCTGTATTCGGTGCACATATGTATTTAATAGGTACAGAAAAGCAAATGCATTATCCTATTAACAGAATGCTCCATCCATCCCTCCCTCCAAACCCTCCCTCCCTCCCTCTGCAATTCCCATTACAACTCACTTTCAGCCTCAGAATGCTCCCTCAAGGCTTCCCTGATCCTTGTACCCTTGCGCTGGGCCCCTCTAAGAGCCCTGCTCTCTAGCTGTGCATACTGGAACCTCCGAGGTCCATGCCATAGTGAAGCCTTCGCCCTTCCGCTCACAGAGATTATGTAGGGCACAGCATGCGGAAATAACCACGGGGATACTTCCCTCTGCCAAGTCTAGCTTGCCATAAAGATATCTCCAGCGGGCCCAAAAGCACACTCCACAGTCATTCGACAGCGGCTCAGCCTGTAGTTGAACCTTTCCTGGCTGGTGTCCAGGCTCCCCATATAGGGTTTCATGAGCCAGGGCATTAGAGGGTAAGCGGGGTCGCCAAGAATCACAATGGGCATTTCCACTTCCCCCACGGGGATCCTCTGGTCTGGGAAAAAAGTGCCTTCTTGCAGCTTCCTGAACAGGCCGGTGTTGCGGAAGATGCGTGCGTCATGCACCTTTCCCGACCAGCCTGCATTAATGTCAGTAAAACGCCCACGGTGATCCACAAGCACCTGAAGAACCATGGAGAAGTACCCCTTTTGGTTAATGTACTCTTCAGCTAGGTGGTTGGGCGCCAGAATAGGTATATGGGTCCCATCGATTGTCCCTCCACAGTTAGGGAAACCCATCTGCTCAAAGCCAGCCATGATGTCATGCACGTCACCAAGAGTCACGATTTTTCGTAGCAGGAGGTGATTAATGGCCTTGCACACTTGCATTAACACGACTCCAACAGTCGACTTCCCCACCCCAAAGTGGTTGGCCACCGATCGGTAGTTGTCTGGGGTGGCCAGCTTCCAGAGTGCTATAGCCACTCACTTCTCCACCGGGATGGCAGCTCTCAATCTGGTGTCCTGGCGCTGCAGGACGGGGGCGAGTTCAGCACACAGTCCCATGAAAGTGGCTTTCTCATGCGAAAGTTTTGCAGCTACTGCTCATCGTCCCACACTTGCAAGACTACCAGTCAGTGCTCGTTTCCCGTGCCCCAAAGCGGCGTTCCACGGTCATGAGCTTGTCCGTTAAAGCGATGATGAGTTTAGTGTCCAATGCGTTCCTTGGCTCGATCTCATCTTCTTCTCCAGACTCATCACTACTGTCACGGTCCATTTCAAGAATGAACTCCGCCGTGCAGAGAGTTGTGCTGGCGACACTCGCCAGCATGCTCCTCAGCAGTTCGCGATCCATTATGGCACAGGAAAACGGATGACGGATCACGCGTGCCTTGCTGAAACTGTTGAAAGATGGCGCCCGAGGTGGATGGAAACACAGGGATTGCTGGGATATGACACAAAGCATCACAGGGAGTTGGAACAGGATGCAGAATGGCCGCAAGTGACGCCCCCTTTCCCACAAGGCATTGTGCCATATTGGGAAGAGGTGCTCTGTGGGATACCTGCCCTATTGCGCTACTCCCAATGCCGCCAGAAGCGCCGCAAATGTGGCCATGCTTTAGCGCTGGCAGGTCTTAAGTGTGGACACGCTGTAGCGCAATACCTATTGCTGTATATGGGACGCGCTATAATCCAAACGTGCTATAATCCTGTAGTGTAACCAAAGTCTCAGAAACCCTTTAAAGGTAGATAGTGAGAACCTGCACTCTGAGACCAAGAGGAAGTCTGAAATATACCCGTGTCCGTCCTTATTAATTGGGGGATTTTTGACTTATGAAGATGGCAGGTGTAATTCTACCTACTGATGGTGAACACATATCTTTCCTCTGAGGGTTTAAAACTGTTGTGTTCTGAGAGCTATGAAGAATGCAGGCTGGTTGTAATGTGATCAGTGCTACTTCAGCCTGAGAGCAGACATGCTGCTGCTTTCTGCTCTTGCTTGCGAGAGGCAGAACAGCCCTGTGGGAAACTCTATATGGAGACAGAGTTACGACAGGCAACCGTGGGGGCCACAAGGGGATGTGTTAGCTGTTGTGAGCTCGTGGAGGGATAAATACGGGCACAACCTGTTCTAACTATGCAGCTGAAAGAAACATTTTCATACCACAAGTGACATGCTAGCTTTCCATGGCATGACCAAGGTCAGTAACATTATCAAGGTTCCTAAAATGGCATGTCACACTCACTTGTTCTCCCTCTGTAAATGAGACACAAAGGAGACTGCTTTCTCACTAGCAAGGATCCTGGCTTCCTTCAGTTGGGAATAGCTGCCTTTTAACAATATCCAAACAACCATCCAGGGCACAGATGAAACCAGCTGTGTACAGTAATACATATTTTTGTACTTTTATCAGCATACTGAAGATACTATTCTGGTAACCTTGCCTTATGGGACAGACCTAGCATTTCAGGTGTCTCAGTGATAGTCCACGACCAACTGACATTGGTGTTCTATGTGGCTTGAATCAGTAGAGAGCAGTTTCAGACACCCCATCAACTACTGTTAGTCACTGAAGCAATAATCCATGATTAATTGTATCAAAATTACCTTGTGACCACAATGGCCAGTTGACTTCAATTTAAAAATCATTTCTGAACCTGAAAAATATAGGGTCAATTATAAAAGAGAGACCTAAATGAAGATCCAAAGTCATTGGTGTAAATATATGTCAAGAACTGAGAGCTCCTACTTTTTCAGGAAAGAGATCCAGAATGTTTGAGGATCCTCTCACAAGTATGGTGCCCAGAAATGTGCTTGATGCTCAAGAGTTGCTCCCATTTGCTTTCAAGTACAGTGCCATAATTGTGATCAATTGCTCCTTTAATCACCCCAGTGTGTTTTTCACTTTTACTGCTGTCAGTTATTGAACAGAGGGCTGCACGCTTGTCTGTTTTCAGTGGGCCTGTCAATAGTTGAATCGTTGAAAGCATGAAGGGCAAGTCTACATTTAAAATGTTGCAGCGAAGATGCTAGTACATCGACAGGAGAGCTTCTATGTTGGCATAGTTAATCCACCTCTGTGATAGGCAGTAGCGATGTCAATGAGAGAAGCCCTCCCATCGACATGGCGTTGTCACCACTGGCAGGTTAGGATGGATCCCTGAGCGATGTAGTTCTACTGATGTAAGTTCGTCACATTGACCTGGCCTAAGTCTTTTCGCCACTTCTGAATGCTTTGACTCGTTTCTTCATTTCTCATGATATTTCATGAGTCACTTTTACAGCCATATTGGTCACTGTCCAAGACTCTTGTTCCAATTTCCCTCATGTATGGAGTGGTTCAAGAATAAAAATGTTGACCGTCATATTTTTAAGAACATTATACTTAACTCTGTTATGCATATCTTTTCCTATGTCGTTGTTGAGATATCACAACTGTGATGCTTGGAAAGGTTTGAAATCACTCCTTTATCTTGAATCTTTTTACTGGTTGTATAGTGTGCTGAGACTACTTCAGCCATATTTCCATGGGGAGAATTCTAGAAGGGAAGATTTACTAGCATAGCCACTCAATTTAATATTCATGCAGTAGATTATTTAGTGCATTTGCATTACAGGTACAGATATCTCTAATCATTCCATCTTCTCTAACCAACCTGAATTGATATCTACACACAAGACACTTTTTGCCAAGTGGGCAGCATTTGCACCCTATAGTGTTGCCAAGCTACACTGAGCAATTAGCATGATCTACATTTTCACACTTCTGTCCATTACTTCACAGTTTTACTCACACTTGTATCTCTGAGCTGCTAGATTATGCAGGTGTTGACTATATTTTGTATAAAGATGTAGTTGATAACTTGGCAGGTTCTCCAAATAAACAAGAAGTTGGCATGGGCCGTGCCAACTATTTTTCATTTTCATAAAAAGTAAAGGGCAGAAATATGGTGAGCGCATTTTTTTTAAATTATTCATGGCTGTTTTTGTTGAATGGTGTTCTGGCACTTGAAGAATGTTTATGTGCTGGGGATTGAACGGGAAACTGGTGCTTAGCTTGCAGAACTCTAAGCCTTACTCGTGTTCTGGCACTGAAATAATTACGTGTTGGGGTCTGAATGAGAGGTGAGCATAGTACCTTCTATCTGCCATTCCCTGTGCCTGTGCTGGGGTATGAAAGGTTGACGATTTGGTGCCACTGCGTTTTTTTCTCTCCCAGTTTATCTAGCTGCAAGCCTTTCCGCCTCCGTTGCCTTAGTTTACCAAGTTTCCTTCTTTACTTCCCCCCCACTAAAGCTCCCAGGGCTGGCTCCCATGCGTACATAACATTGAAGCCTAGCTGTCTGTCCATGCTGGCAGTATCTTCTATTTCCCCTCCCCAGATACCCTCCTCGCTTATGAATGAATGGCAGGAAATTAAGGCTGTCATAGAGATCCTGGAAATCGTGGATCTGATTTTTCCATCTTGGTTCTTTAGCCTCAAGCCTCTCTAAAACACCTCGCCATGGCGGAAGATGGGGATAATCCCCTTGTAGTATGCTTGGTGGATAGTTCTTAAGAAAGAACAAGAAAATAAGAAATGTGGATTTGTGAAACCAAGTCATTTCCCAGAGACATCCTGAACAAAAACAATTTGGGGGGAGGAGGGAGAGGGGAGGAGAGGAACATTCTAAATTTTCACTCTCAGGTAACACAAAAACAGCTTGGACCATTTACTTCAAACAAAGAAACAATTCTACTCTAGCTAGAGTCTAAGCACGAGAATGTGTTAATTTGTAAAAATAAAAATTGGAGATGAGTTCAAATCAGACTTTATAATACACCTGGAGCTAAACTCTGCTTTCTGTTACACAGCTGAAATCTGTAGTAATACTCAATCGCAGCGAAGAAACTCTTGCTTTGTTTGAGTGGAACTGAGAGCCTAATGTGGTCCCATTTGCAGACATAATAACTGACATTCTGCTGAAGAATTCACTCAGAATTCTAAAGTAAAGCATTCATACTCTTACCCATGCCAGGTGTGTGTATTTGAATTTCCTTACCTCACGCGTCTAGTCAAGATTTGGAATGTCTTGAATATTCTGGTCTGTGGTTTGTTACCCCACTCCTGGAGTTGTAAAACTCCCACCTTTTCTTCCTTTACAGCGAATGTTCTAGAATTCCTGCAAAAATAGCACTGCTTCCTAAAGGACAGGTGATACTGTAATACTTCATGTCTGAGTAGATGGCTGGATTTACATACAGTTGTAGGGGGACAAGTATATATGTATAAACACTGTTATAATGAATAAGGCTCATATAATGCTAGCAAGGTACAAGAATTAGAATTTATGCAATGACACTAAAATGAGAGCAAAGTCTATTCTATTTATCCATTTTATTTCTCCTCCTCCACTCCAGCTGAGATGGAAATTTCCTTTTCTTTTTCAGTATTCTCTTTATTCATTTATTTTTAGGTTCATTAAATAGGCCTTTGTGGAATATGACAGACCCATATGTTCATGAAAAGATGCAATTCCTCTGACATACTCGCATGTTTGCTTTTGTAGCATGGGTGGACACGCTGGAAGTAAACTCACAGCCTGAGTAAACAAGATGTGTGTGCTCAGCCATGTGCATGTGAGACAACCTGAGTCCCAACATCCCATAGTAGATTGCAGAGCTGCTGTGGACCAGTGGATCTGCCCAAATCATGGATGTATTATGGAAGCCCCACCCCACCCCATCTCATTTCCACACCCCTTTGTTCTCTAGCAAAATGGGCTGTTTTGGACCACGGCTGCACAGCTTGTAGAGAGCTGCTGTGTCTTTCTGAAGCCAATCCCCCCACTGGTGAGCAGCAGGGATTCCATGGCATTTTGGCCCTGCCACACTCCTGTGCAAGGGTAGAACTTGAACCTACATTTAAAACCATGCCTAATGCATTTTAACAGCCACAGACATCCATTTGGATGCTTACCTGGGGCTAGATCCTGTTCCTTTAGAAGTCAATGGAGTCTTGCCATTAACTGAAATGGGAATAGGATTTAACTGTTGATCGTTTTGTTTACCCCTTGCTCTACCCATTCATACTTTAGGTGTAATTACAAACTGATCTACTGAAATTTTGAAATAACTACATCTCTTTGTGAATGTTGCCAGGTGTGCTTAAGAAAAAATAATAATGATGCAAAGGATGTTGCATTTCTTTTCAAAGAAATAATATCCTTCAGATCTTGGTTTTAATTACCACTTTCTCATCCACTGTTTGTTCCGAAGCTTCGATCCCTTTGTTACAAAAAGTGCATTCCCAGAATGTCTGACCCAACGTAAATAGAACTGCATAAATTTGGGCATTACATCAATTGTTAAAAAAGAAATCAATTATTCATATTGCATCGCTTTCTCTGAAATGTGGTGAAATATTTATCTTTGTTAGCAAAGGCACAAACCATCCCAGACATTCCTTATTGACACAGTGAATACATGAAATATTTAAAAAATATTTCAGTAATGTACCACTTTAAACTAGCAGAATTTATACCTTGGATTACGTTAATGCTCTTTATGTATTGTACATTTTAAGCTTCTGTTTGGCTGTGACTACTTCACTTTCAGGATCTGTGATAGCACACTGCTACTATAGAGTGGATTAGGCTGTAGTTGTTAGACTGTGTCAAAACAAAGTGAAATCTCACAATCCAGTGCATAATTCAGAGAATATCTTCAGGAGGATTCCTAGAATGACTTAAGTCAGGGGCTGTCAAGCGATTAAAAAAATTAATTGCGTGATCAAACAATAATAGATTCACAAATATTTAAATAAATGGTAATGTTTTCTACCTTTTCAAATCTATTGATTTCAGTTACCACACAGAATACAAAGTGCTCACTTTATATTTAATTTTGTTTACCAGTACCTGCAATGTAAAAAAACAAAGAAGTATTTTTCAATTCACCCAGTATGAGTACTGCAGTACAATCTCTTTATCATGGAAGTTGAACTTGCAAATGTAGAATTATGTACAAAAAAGAAACTGCACTCAAAAACAAAACTGTAAAACTTTAGCGCCTACGAGTCCACTCAGTCCTACTTCTTTTTCAGCCAATCGCTAAGACAAGTTTACATTTACAGAAGATACTACTGGCTGCTGCTTGTTTACAATGTCACCTGAAAATGAGAACAGGCCTTTGCATGGCACTTTTGTGGCCGGTGTTGCAAGGTATCTACATGCCAGATATGCTGAACATTCGTATGCCCCTTCATGCTTCACCCACGATTGCAGAGGCCATGCATTCATACTGATGACAGGTTCTGCTTGATAATAGTCCAAAGCAGTGCAGATCAATGCATGTTCATCTTCATTATCTGAGTCACATGCCACGAGCAGAAGGCTGTTGTTTTTTTTTCTTTCTACTTTTTTGGTGGTTCGGCTTCTGTCATTTCCACATGAGTGTTGCTCTTAAGACTTCTGAGAGCATGCTCCACACCTCTTCCCTTTCAGATTTTGGAAGGCACTTCCGATTCTTAAAATTTGGGTCAAGTGCTGTCGTTATCTTTAGAAATCTCACATTGGTACCTTCTTTGCGTTTTGTCAGATCTGCAGTGACAGTGTTCATAAATCAAACGTGCTGGGTCATCATCCAAGACTGCTATAACATGAAATATATGGCAGAATGTGTGTAAAACAGAGCAGGGGACATATAGTTCTTTCCCAAGGAATTGAGTCACAAATTTAATTAACAAACTTTAAAAAAAATAATAATAATAACATCATCAGCATGGAAGCATGGCCTCTGGAATGGTGGTTGAAGCATGAAGGGGCATACGAATCTTTAGCATATCCGACACATAAACACCTGGCAACACTGGCTACAAAAGTGCCATGCAAAGAACGTTCTCATTTTCAGGTGACATTGTAAACAAGAAACAGTCAGTAGTATCTTCTGTAAATGTAAACAAACTTGTTTGTCTTAGCGATTGACTGAAACAGAAGTAGGACTGAGTGGACTCGTAGGCACTAAAGTTTTACACTGTTTTGTTTTTGAGTGCAGTTATGTAACCAAAAAAAAATCTACATTTGTAAGCTATACTTTCACGATAGAGTAAAAGTACATGTATGAGGTGAATTGAAAAATACTATTTCTTTGGTTTATCATTTTTACAGTGCAAATATTTCTAATAAAATAATATAAAGTGAGCACTGTACAATTTGTATTCTGTGTTGTAAGAAATTAATATATTTGAAAATGTAGAAAAATATTTAATAAATTTAAATTGGTATTCTATTGTTTAACAGTGCGATTATTCGTGATTAATTTTTTGAGTTAATTGCATGAGTTAATTGCGATTAATTGAAAGCCCTAATAAATATGCATTTTGGTCCAGATTCTCGAGTCTGGTATTTAAAGGAGGTTTACAGCATATATACTTGTATTTAAAACTTGCTGGGTAATATGAACTATGTGGTCCAGATAGCATAGTGCTGTAGCTAATGTTTAGGCAGCTTTATAGTTTCTCATGAGAAACAAGTAAATATATTTCAAAGACTACTTTTCATCCTCAGCTATTATATACTCATTTCATGAAATGCAGGGTTAACAAAAATCAATGTGTTTTTTTGTTTTTTAAATTTAAATTGGATTTTTTTATTTAAATGCTAATCATTTAATTTCAAATTGACAATAAACGTTGTAAGAAATTTGGTATATTCTATAAAAGCCACAAGGAGTCCGGTGGCACCTTAAAGAATAAGATTTATTTGAGCATAAGCTTTTGTGGATAAAAAACTACTACTTCAGATGCAAGATGCCACCGGCCTCTTTGTTGTTTTTGTGGCTACAGACTAACACAGCTACCCCTGATACTTGACACCATGATATAGTCTATTAAATTTTAAATTACATTTAAAAAGCAAGCAGTACATGTTTGCTGCCAAACTTTTAAAGAAAGTCAAGCCACTGAGCTGATGGCTAAGCATCTGGAACCAAGTTTTTTGAAGTGTTAACGAGCTTTTGACAGAAGTAACTTCTTCAGGTAACGAGAATATTTTCTTCATTTCATTTTATTCAACTAGCTTGGTTCAGTGACTAGTTCATTTAAAGTTAAGAAACCAACTGAGAGTCAAAAATGCTGGAAAGTTTTTTTTTCCTTTTCCAATTTATTAATAAAAAAATGGTGTAAGAGAAGGAGATCTACTTGTTCTAAAATCTTGAATGACATTGGTGACATAGAATTAGAATTCCAATTCTATCTAATGTATAGGTATATAAATGTGAGGAATTGGGGACTTTTCATTTAGAGTTCTCTTAAGTAAATCAAGTTTGTGACTGTAGTTGGTTTCTAAATTTAAATTTGGATTTTAATCCCTAGTGGAAAGCATGGCACCATTTTAATATAAATCACTTGATCTAAAGCTTCTTGCATTCTCTTGTTATTGCCATAAAACTGCCTTGCAAAACAGATTGGAGTATTATTCCAAACTAAGGATTCCAAGAAATAATCAGAAGATTTTTACTGAATCAGTGAGTGATTACAGCTATCTTATTATTAAACCATAACAAAAGGTTATGGGAAGAGATGGTCAGGGCAAATTTGATGCAACTATTTTCTGTCTGAGAACGTGGTTCTGTTGAAATTGAAAAGTTGCAAAATCATGTCAGTTTTCCCAAAATTGAGTTATGGAGGAAAAATTAGATCCTTGTTAGATCAGTGAATGAGACTCTCTGTAACTAAATTTAGAGATTCCGCATTTGGATGTATCTCTGAAACCTATGGAGTACCATACCAAGCCATCTGACTCTTTGATCACTGTGGAGTGCCCCTCCACCCCATATGGTGTTGGTCTATCTCCACAAGAAAACAGTAGTTTACGTGGATGCCTTCCTCCAGCTTTTCTTATGAGGGACATAAGGGGGGAGGGATAGCTCAGTGGTTTGAGCATTGGCCTGCTAAACCCAGGGTTGTGAGTTCAATCCTTGAGGGGGCCATTTAGGGATATGGGGCAAAAATGTGATTTGGTCTTGCTTTGAACAGGGGGTTGGGATAGGTGATCTCCTGAGGTCCCTTCCAACTCTGAGATTCTATGGCAGCTCTCCACTCTGTTGTCTTCAGGGAGCTGCCTGGTATCTCCACTGTCCCTCAGAAAACTTGTGTGGACCTTCAAAGGACAGGTGGACAATATATACCTAGGGCCTTTCTGTATGTATTCCAGCATGGAGCAGCGCAGACTAATTTCTTCTCTCTAACTTTGAGAGAGTGCACACAATGCTGCTTCTGAGAAAATTAATGAAAAGTATTAGATAAGCCAATCAGGTAACCAAAATCAATACCATGTGACTTATGTGACCTATAATAAACTCTACCAACATCTTTAAACTATTGCAAAAAGTTATTGCAGAATTTGTAAAGTCAAACTAATAGGAGTACATTTAAAAATTGCACATTTTCATTTTAACAAATTAGATTTCTAAACTGACTTCCTTTTCGTGGACACTTAAGTGTGAAATCGGGTATATTTGGACTCCAAGGAAACCTGGCTATAAATCACTTGCCCAGCTACAGAAATGTAACTTAGTTATCATAGTGATGCACAGACAGAATACACAAATTATATACATTTGTTTTTGTTTTTTCTGGAAGTATTTGTTTGGGGAATGGTTAAGGTTTATGGTTTACATTGAATGTAACACTGTGAGAAAAGTATACGTTGGTCTCCTGTAATGTAAATTGTAAATTGTTTGTTTGCTTTTCTTGTGACTGAAGGTGGTGGTGGAGTGTTACTTTTTTAAGCAGTTATGCTATGTTCTGCCTTTCTAAAGTACCACTGTCCAAACCGTTGAAAGTTTCTTGCCAATAGGTTGAGCAGAAGTATGAGATGGTTTAAATAACAAACTTTTTTCCTAGGAATTTTTTTTTGGTGTATCATCTGAACTGTATGTATTTCTTTAATAAAGTCTCACAAGGGTTCCCTCTGGTGTAGAAGTGCCTGGCAATCAAAGTTAGTTTTGTTTGCTATTCTCTTTCACTCTGTTCATTTTTCATGAGGACTGGCCTCGTTCAGGGAAAGAGTTTTGCAATGAGATGTGTTTTTCTGAGAAGACTGAAGGATATTGAAGTGCTTGACTGCTTTTATATGGGGGGGGAGGGGGGCTAAAGAAGGTGGCTGCTAGATCTCTGGAGATGTCTGTGTTGATCGGAAAGTTTTCTACAGAGAGTTTTTTTAAGGATATGTTTACATTGCAGTAAAACCCCCATGGTTGTCCTGGATCAGGTGACTTGAGCTTACAGGGGTTCAGGCTATAAAATGCTCAATCCTGAATATCTGCATTGCAATTTTATAGCCCTGCAAGCCCATGTCAGCTGATACGGGTCAGCCATGGGTGTTTTACCCTAAGACTACATAACTAGGATAACTATGGTACTATATTCAGGGTGGTAGCCGTGTTAGTCTGGAATAGCAGAGTTAACAAAGTCCTGTGGCACCTTAAAGACTAACTATAAAGTTTTGAAGCATGAGCTTTCGTGGGCTAATACCCACTTCGTCGGATGCAGTCAGTAGAAGTGTTCACATACAGGCAGTTAATTGGACTAACCTTTTCACCTCCCCCCTGGCTCTTACCTACTTTTCTATAACTGCCTGTATGTGAACACTTCTACTGACTGCATCCGACGAAGTGGGTATTAGCCCACGAAAGCTCATGCTTCAAAACTTTATAGTTAGTCTTTAAGGTGCCACAGGACTTTGTTAACTATGGTACTATAGTATATGCCAGTGTTTTTCAAAAATTTCCGGCCATGGCCCCCTTCCGCAGTCCGGCATCCACTCACGGCCCCCTGGTGTATGTCCACCAAAATGTCACCGAATTGAAAGCTTCCGCTTTCTGCGGTGGCATTTCGGCGGAACAAAAATAGACCTCTGGTCTATTTGGCAGTCTCCCGGGTGGGATCGGTGGCAGCACCGGGGTCTCGCACACCCCCGGGGGTGGTCTCGCGCACCCCAACTCTGAGAACCAATGGTATATGCAATCATTCACTGAAGGTAGAAAAAGTTGACACATTTGCAGAATTTCACTGATTTGTCTACCTTGTACAAATATTCTTAAGAAATCCTAAGTTTTGACCCTATAGAGTATTGTCTAATGTAGCGATTTACCAATGTGACTTCTGTAGTAGCTGCACCTTGTGAAGAAGAGACAAAGGGACATTGTCCAGACTCCATGTCCCTTCATGCCCTCTCTCTTTCATGCTTATTTTTCTGTTTTTCTCTTTTTCATCTTTTTTTCCCCGAGAGCTGTTTTCCCTTGGGGTCTCTCCTTCTCCTGCTTAGTTACTCCCATTACCAGAAGGCTATGTACTTCTGATGGCAGGGTGTCCATTGATGGTTCAAGAGGAGCAAGTCACATGCAGTAACATTTAGAGGTTTAAGGACACCCATAGCATCCCTAATGATCTTGGCTAATGTACATAAATTTATTTAATTTTTTAAAATCTGATTATAATTTTAGCCTTCACAATGTCCCCTGGCAGCGAGTTCCACAGGCTAACTCTGTGTTGGGTGAAGAACTACTTCCCTATGTTTGTGTTAATTTCCATTAGGTGATCTCTGATTCTTGTGTTATTCACTCATTTGCATAACACTTCTCTATTCACTTTGTCCACACCAGTCATGATTATATAGGCCTCTGTCATATCTGCCATTAATCATCTCTTTTCCAGGCTGAACAGTCCTAGTCTATTTTCTCTCCTCATATGGAAACTGTTCCATCCCCTTAATCATTTTTGGTGCCCTTCTCTGTACTTTTTTTTTTCCAGTTCTAATATATCTTTTTTTGAGATGGGGCGACCAGAACTGCATGCAGTGTTCAAGATATGGGCATACCATAGATGCATATAGCGACGTTATGATATTTTCTATCTTGTCTATCCCTTTCCTAATGGTTCCTAACATAGTTAGCTTTATTTGACTGCTGCTACACATTAAGGAGCTGTTTTCTGAGAACTATCCATGAGGACTCCAAGATCTTTCTTAAGTGGTAACAGCTAATATAGACCTGATCATTTGGTGTGTATAGTTGGGATTATATTTTTCCAATGTGCATTACTTTTGCATTTATCAACATTGTATTTCATCTGACATTTTGTTGTCCAGTCACCCAGTTTAGTGAGATCCCTTTGTAACTCTTTGCAGTCACCTTTGACCTAAGTACAGTATCTTGAGTAATTTTGTATACTCTGCAAACTTAGCCACCTTAGTGTTTTCATCTTTTTCTAGTTCATTTATGAATATGTTGAATAGTACAGATCCTTAGGGACATTCTCCTCCCTCTTTCCCCCCCCCCCCCCCGTGTTGACCTGTGAAAACTATTCCTACCTTTCAACCCAATAGTGATCCATGAAAGTATCTTCCTTCCTATCCCTGACATCTTACTTTGAGTCTTTGATCTCGGTCGTGAAGAGAGGTGAGCATGGATCTGGCTGGGCAGTGGTTTCTGTAGCCATATGTTTGGCATATATGGCTAGCATTTAACCCTGCTTCTTTCAGTGTATAGTTCTCTGTACATGCCCTTGGGTTTACTTTGTGTCTCAGTCTGACTGAGGAAAAGACTCCCTAGACATGTCTTTACCAGACATCAGACAGTAGCATATTTAACATCACGGTTTATTTCTCACATACAATCATCTGCTGAAAGTTCAGATTCCAAACAAAGCTAAAGTACTATAGGAGTGGCCCAGGAATAATAGCTAGGTGGCCATTCCTCCCTTCCTTGTTCTTAGATTTCTCATGACTGATGTAATCACAAATAGCCCAGTAATACTATATGTCCGATCAGTGTATGTGTTGGTATTTTGAAGTTAGGGGTTGCCGCACTTCACAGCAGGCCTTTCAGTGAAATGAAAGGGATATCACAAGCTTGCTCTTCAGCTGACACACATACCACCTCAGCTGTGGCATGCCTCAGTGGTAAAACAACAGTGTTTGACACACTTCCAATAAACCCAGAGGCATGTCGCATACCATGAACTGCTGGGATTGTCTCTCATATTCTTTATGAGCAGTTTCCATTTTTCTGTTTCCTCATGTAATACATCTGGAATCTCACCTCTTGAGCTCATGCAAATAATAAGTAACTCCTGGAGATGGAGTTACCCTGATATAAAACTGTTATGAGTGGGAAGAGAATCTGGCCCATAGCATTTTGAAGCAGTTAAATGAAATAAAGAAGATTTTTAATGTATTGCTTTGAATTGTACTTTTATTGTTAATTAAACTGCATACAGGTATTGGACCAAATTCTGTCACGGAGGTGCACAGAATGGTAAAGTTTAAGATCATGTAAGTAAATTAGTTACTTTCAAAGGCATAAATCCAACTTAGCACTGAGCAGTATAGAACATACAAAATCAGACTTCAGAGGATGTCGTCCCCGGGGGTGGGGTGGGAGGGAGCAGGCCTGGAGAGTCAAGTATTGAGACACTTAATTTGTCACTCACCTTTTTTATCCCAGGGTTTAACACAATGTCATAGATACTAAACCAGCGGGTGTCAAACTTACCTTTACGGCGACCCCTTTTTTCATGAGCAGCACGGCGGCGCGACCCCTTGTGTGTCCGCCAAAAAGCCGCCAAATGCGGAAGTAATTCATTCGGCGGCTTTTCGGCGGACATGCCGAGCACTCCCCAAATACCTCAGCATATCCGCCAAAAAGCCGCCGAAAGCAGAAGCTATCGTGGCGGTGGCTTTTCGGTGGAAAAATCAGCTCGCGAGCCCTCGGTTTGAGAACCCCTGTACTAAACAGTAGGTGCTGACTAAAGTCTGTGCTGACTTACTGCTCATTCAACTTCATTGGACTCAGTGCACAATTTTGGCAAAGGCGGTGAGTGTAACTAATTCACTGGTTTATATGCCTTAAAATTCCCCAGAGAGTAACATAAATCATGGTGATGAATGTTGGACAGAGAAATTTCCTACTCAGCGGGTGGGTCTAACATCTGTATGAAGGCAAAATTCTAGTAAATAGTGATCAGTTACTTAACAAGTGGGAAGCTTATCAGGACAATACCTCACAGTCTCATCCAGTACTGGACTTTCCTTTGTTTAGGCTGACTTATAACTTGTAAAAAATCTTTTCATGTTTATTCATTAGTTTCTTCTCTTCCTGTTAACTCTCCTCCGCATCAGTACATGTTTAGTGGGCGTTCAAACCTATTCGTTATATTCCTAACAAAAATGATTCTTTTGCATCCTTCTTACACATATGCAGTTCTATTTATGCTTGGGTTGCTAAACATTCTCAAACTCTTAAAAATCACATGAAGCTTTTATCAGGCCTAAAATATGCCTTCACTCCCAACAATGAGGAACATGGTTAGCTTTAGGTATGCTTTTAACTGCTAGTCTTTACTCTAAAATATGTTGCGATGGTAAAGTAAGTGGTGAAAGGAGATAACATATGCATGAGACAGCTCATATTTACAAACTGTGCTCGAAATAATAAACCATTTTTAAAAATAATAAACAACTTATGCAGGAAGATGGTCCCAAATCCATTAAATGTTAATTGACCATAAAGCCTTTTTTAATATGCTATTATATATGCTATGGAAGCTGCATCCTTCTATGAGAATAGATAAGTCATGTGACTATACATGAAGCCAATTATTTGTCTCATTGATTAAAGTTAATTTTCTCTAAGTCTCAAACTTGTCCAGCTATTTACTTTTGATGCAGAATGGTTGATCCATATTACAACAATTATCAAATGCAGAGAGCTGTGTTGATATAATGATAGTGTTGAGCTAAATTGTCCCTGGAGCCTGCCAGAGCCCTGGGGTAGCAGCGGGGCTCTGGGGGCTATTTAAAGGGCCCCCGGCTCCCGCTGCCTCTACCCCAGGGCTTTAAATAGCTACGGGAGCCCCACTGCTGCTACCCCAGGGCTCCGGCAGCAGAACTGCAGGGGCTATTAAAAGGGCCAGCGGTTCCCCTGCCTCTACCACCTTACCCTTTAAATAGCTGCCGGAGCCCTGGGGTAGTGGCGGCGGGGCTTCTGCGGGAAGGTCATGAATTTGTTGAGTTGGGAACTATTATTTAACAGGGCAGTCATGCCATTCTCATTCAATCACATTTTGAAAGTTCTAGGGCACACTGTTCCATGGTTCTAGATGCCTTTTAGAACTGGTGTAAATCAGTATAGTTCAACTGAAATCAATGAAGTGACACCAACTTCTACCAGATGAAAATATGGCCAGTAATAATTGAAATATGTAGGTGAGCAGCAAAGAAGCTGCCAAAACTTGCTGAACCCATTTCATGCTTTTACTTATTTCATTTTGGTTTAGTTGGAAAATTCCTTTTCAGAGGAAAATTAGGTACATCTGTACTTAATCTACCATTCAAATATATTGAATCAGGAATGTATGTAATTTTTTTTTAGTTGCCATCTATTATAATGATACACAAACGATAGAGCAATTTGTTACATGTATCTTTATATATTTAAAAATACTCCCATACATATATCCATACATGAATCTCGCTCTTGCGCTCGCTCTCGCGCTCGCTCTTGCGCTCGCGCTCTCGCTCTCGCTCTCTCTGTGTGTGTAAAACAAATATTGACTGGTTGAGAAGGAATTTGCAGTAAATATTACCCCAAAGGAGAAATTGGGCATTATATGACAATGTTGGGAACTAAAGCTGAAGTCTGAGGGTAGTATATCAACATAAAGAGAACAATTTCCCCCCAAAATGCAATAAATTTTACTACTTCTGTCTATGGTGCATTTAAGACTTTTCAACCTATGAGGAGAAATTTTGTTGTAACACAAAAATATGTGAGAGAGAACGAATTAGGGAGATTATCTGTAGCTTCAGAAAGCCAGATTCTGATGTCACTGCACTGATACCTGTATTTCAAGGTTTTGTGTGTGTGTTTGCAATTGGTTAGCGTATCTTGGAATATATTAAGGTTACTGATTTTATACACATCTGATGGGAACTACTTGGTGCTTTAAAAGGAGACTGTAAAGTTGTCAATAGCAAGTTATTCTAGTATAGAAGACTGAATTATGGGACATAAATTTTTTTATTTGAAGTGTCTTAAAATCTTCTTGAATGCAGGAATCTGCATCTACTATTTCAAAATCTTTTGAAAGGGAATAATAGGGCCCCTTTTAATTTTTTTCCCCTCCAAGTTTCTCCCTCACTCCCCAGTTGAAATATTATATAGCTATGTCCCTAAACATGCATCTTTAGATGAGAATTTCTGCCTTGAACTCAGTGTTGTACCACAAATGTAGAGGCAACAAATTTAAAATTGTATCTCTATTTGATTTAAAAAATTCCTTTTGACCCATATTTCCCATCTCGTATTGGTATGTATTTCTAGTCATATCTAAGGTTACTCCGTGTGTTTCTTTTCAGAATATAACTGCATGAAATGTAAAAATCAGTTTTCGGTAATACAGTCAGTTAATTAGGCCCATCTTTGAATGTTGGATGGTGGTTGATTTATTGTGTGCTTTGAATTCTTTTGTTAAATATGCTGTAGACCGGTCAGTAGGGATTTCCTGTTACGAGCTTGGTGATGTTTTATTAGTTCTGGAATGCTGCCAGGTAGTAGCAAGAGACCTGCACCCCTCAGCTTTCAGTGTTTTTAATGCTGGGCTTAGCAAACCTCAGACCTGTCTGTTTAAATTCCCTGAGCCGGAATGTGGCTCAACCTGTGGGCAAGCACAAGAGTAGAAGAGCAGAAGGCACCTTTCATCTCTCTGCCATCGACCAGGGACCAGCCACTGTGTTGTACATGTATTTGTATATTCTCCAAAGCTGGGTGAAGGGGAGGAGGGGGAAGAGGTGGCCCTGCCTCCTTACACTCTGGCTAGGGTGTGTGTGTGGAGGAACACATGCTGTACTGCTGCATAGGCTCCCCCATTTCATATGCTCCTCACGTGCCCCTCATGGAATTCAAGTTAAATCAACCAGGCTGCCTCCATGGACTCATGCTTTTGTGTAGCTCTTTTACATCAAATCCCTCATTGGCTGTTACTTAAAGGCCATAATCTAGTCCTCCAGCTGTTGCTATAGACAATACATTTCCCACCATCCCTCAGGTTATACATACTCCTCTAGTTTTGCAAGCACAGCGTCCTTCCTACTGCAGCTACCCCCCACAACTGTGAGGACCAAATGGTGTGCTCTCATCCCATCCAATCCCGTTGATGTCTCTGTGGTTGCATAAGTGTGAAATCAGCATCCAATTTGACTCTATTTTATTTACTAAATTTATCAAACTGCCAGATTTTCTCTGTTCTTCTAGCCGGCAGCCTCTTCCATTGCAGCTTACACCTGTCTGCAAGCAAAGACTAGTACTGGCACAGCATGTATTCATCAGTGGAGGGTTCTGTAAGCATGGCATAGCCAATGGATTCCTGACACATCCAGCCATCTGCGGCTTATGATTGGAGTCTCATTAAGCTGCAAGGTACACTATCGCAATACCCTCATCTCAGTTACTTTTGTTGTTAATGTATACATGTCTCTGAAGTTTGAATAGTGTTACATCCATCAGATATTAACTTCAACTCTTATACTGAGTAGATCTTGTAGATTTCTAAGTTTTCATTGAATGTGTCAATATTAGACATGTTTTTTTAATACTTTAAAAGGCCCTTGAAATCACATCTTATGGGGTCTGACGGTTTCTCAAGAGACCTCTCTTCTTCAGAAACAAGTCTACATAGCATTGTGGATTATGAATCAGGCCATGATATTCATGCACAGCCTGTTGGCAGTGGGAAGAGTCATTTGTTTCTGTAGGGGGTTGACCAAACCAGTTGCACTGTAGAAGTCAATGGAAACTCCCCTTGCTGTAAAAGGGCTTTGTATCTGACCCTAAATGAAGACTTAGCACCTTTTTTCATTAAAGTTAGCGAAATGATAAGGTACCCAGCACTTCTGAAAATCAGGCCACTTTTTAGGCTCCTAAATACATATGTAGTGGAGTTACCTAATTTTACATGCCAAAGTTTCAAAATGTTAGTTCTTTTCACTATAAAAGAAAATAAGAGGCTGTTACCAAGACAATTGCAATAAATTGAAAAAAATGTGTAGTTGAGCCCTCTGGATTACAGGTGAACAAGAATGTCATAAGCCCTACCTAGACAATGTTGACATTTCATGTTTGCATTAAGATAACCAATAATTGAAGGTTATTGTGTCCAGATAGCAACTTTTTTATATTCTAGAAGAAGGCTTGTAAGGAATCCCATACAGAAAGCTCAGTCATTAACTATACCTTATTGCAAACAAGCAGTAGTGTTGAGAGAACCCAGTTCCTTGGTTTAAAAACCAAAGTTTACTGTATGTACATAGTTGAAATAAAGATGAACCTCCATCAGCTGTCAATAGCATTAAACTTCTTACAGTAATTGTTTTAACACGGAAAAGGCTGGCCACTTCTGTTTCTTAAACTGTTTTCATATACATATCTCGTCTCTGTTGGGGGTGGATGCTGCTAATCTGTTACCTAAAAAACATTAGTCCTACTTGTTCTGATTAATTTTAAAATGTGTGACTATAGCAACACATAGTAGGATTTTGATCATTTATCAGTTATGCCGGTGAGGAAATAACTGAAGTCAGTGGGGCAACGTGGTTGTAACCGAGCGTAGAATTTGGCCAAGTATTACCAATTCAGCAGTATTTAATCTGCAAAATTTTTAGGTCAGGGATTCTGTCTATTGTTTTTTGTACAACACCAAATCAATAATAAATAATTAGCGTCACTAGAGAGTGGCATACGACCTGATCCTGCAAACTCTTATGCATAATTTTACTCACATGGCTGCAATAGGACTGTTTTTGTGTATAAAGTTATGCCTGGGCTTAAGTGTTTGCAGGATTTGGCCATAGTCTCAAAGATTTAAGATATTCTCACATCCCATCCAGCTAATATCAGGCATACATGTACACTCGCCATGACACAGCCATAAATGAAGAGAGAAGAATTAAAGGTGACTCGATTCCAGCAAAATTCCATTAGTCTTTTGGAATAAAAAGGCTTTCTTTTCTATCCTATATTAAGGCTTCCTTCAAGTGAAAGTCAGAGCTAGCCATAAAACAATAATTCTGTTTTGCAAAATTGCTGAGATTCAGGACAAAATACCAGGATCTTCTGAAATGTTTCATGAAAAATGAGAGAGAGCAGCATAGCCAATAGTCCAGTGTGGCTGATATATGGGGTATCCAGATTCAAGTCTCTGCTCTGTCTGACTCCAAATCAGACTATTCTGGTGTGTGTCTTACAGATTTTGACCCCAAATTCTATCCTGAACCTGAGAAACCTTCCAATAAAAAATGTCCTCAAAACTGATATGCTTCTGCAAAAAATTTTTGTTTGTACAAATCCGGCATTTTCTAATGAAAAAACATTTTGAAAAATTCCCAACCAGTCTAGTGACCTATCTATGTTAATGTATTCTGTGCAGCTGTTGAGTGGCTCAGAACTTTTATTGATCCTGGCAACAATATTAAGGTGACATTTTAGCAATAACAAACTGCTTTAGAATAGTGTTTTCCTGTGTATGGGTAGCACTAATACACTTACATTGAACATCAGATGAACATTTTCCTGTTTCACCTGTCTTTTTCCTTCAACAAGCACACTGTATGTTGGTTACCTTCAAAATTTCTCAGTGTTACCTTTGTGACTAAATAAAGTTAAGGCTCAGTATTGTCTGAACATCCCTGTAGTTGGTACATGGAATAAAAATGTTTAAAACAAACAAAAAACCCCACAAACCCTCCAAACTACTGTGAATCTTATTTAGTAACAAGGCCCATAGTGGTGGGGGGAGGGTGGAGTTAATGAAACAAGCATATTTGTTGTAGTGAATGCGAAGACAATCTGTGGCCCATTTTATTTCTTTTTATTTATTTTGTTGAACTCCTCCCCCCCCACCCCACCCCCCAAAAAAATCTGGAGAATGAGGGGCATTGGAGAGGTGGGACAGGGAAGAGAAATAAAACAGACAGAAAGGTATAGGAATGAGAGGGGAGAGACTGGAAAGGCAGAGAGGGGAAGTTCCCGCACTCTGGGTATGGTTAGACTGGCGCTTTGCAGCGCTAAAACCCTCCAGTAGCGCTATAATTATCGTACCCGACACACTTCAAAGTGAGATTTTGTGTATTTACTCACTGTTTAAAGCGCTAGTATTAAACCTCCTTTTCGAGAGTCAGAAGGCTTTTAGCGCTAGCGCTGTAGCGCAACAATGCGAATGTGACCACCCATGGGATCTCTTGCATGCCTCCGAGCCATGTAAAGCAATCAACAAAGCCATTGAAGGCCATCAGCAAAGCCATTTAAGGCAATCAACATGCCATTTAAGGCAAATGACGTGAAGTGTTGTTTTGTAGAGGGGATGAAAAAAGCGGAAGTACCTTTGCAGTTTCTCTCTAACAACTCACAGCAAATAACCAGTGAAAATGCTTGCGGACGGAGCTGTGTGTCTTAAATACAGAGCCTGTCAGTTTTCGCTAAGGAAAAGTCACTGACAGCCCGATCTTCTCTCCCTGCGAACAACTTCCCAGTTCCCCCTCACCCCCCTCCTTTGCAAAGCACGTTGCACCCAGCTGAATGCTGGGATACCTGCCCTATCGCGCTACTGTCCCTGCCGCCAGAAGCGCTACAAATGTATCCATTCTTTAGCGCTACAGGGTTTCAATCTGCACAGGCTCTAGCGCGATACCTATTGCACTAAATTGGGAAGCGCTACAAACAAACGCGCTATAATCCCTAGTCTAACCATACCCTCTTTCATTCAGCATTCTGTTTTTATTTTGTTCGCTCTAGCTTTCATTACGCCCGTCACTGTGGTATCTAAATCCTCATCAGATCTGCATGGAGTGTCCATAGCAGACTTCAAAGAGGATTCAGTTTTCTAGCTTTTGTGGAAGCTGGTGACAAGCCCTAATTGGTTTTTCAAACCCATATCTTTTTCTCTGCTACGGTGGTTTTGAGTCAGTGACCTTTTCATCAAGTAGGTCCTAGTGTCTTTTTGGCATTAACATGGACTTTTCAAATTGGTATTTGAATATTGAGTATGCTAGGGTTACCATATGTCTGGATTATCCCGGACATATCCAGATTTTTGGTTTTTAAATAGCTGTGCGAGAGGACTTTGTAAAAGTCTGGGATTTTCCTCCCACTGCAGAGCACGGCGCAGCTGACAGAGGGGCCAGGCCAGATTGAGCCGCTCGCATCAGGGCCTCCAGCAGTCAGGTTCTGGAGGGGGCCTGTCAGGGAGTGGGAGTGTGGAGAGAGATCGTGGCAGTCAAGGGACAGGGAGTAGGGGGTTTGGATGGGGCGGAGGTTCTGGGGGGGCAGTCAGGGGCAGGGAGCAGGTGGGGGTTAGATGGGTCAGGGGTTCTAGGGGTGGAACATACAGTAGGAAGATGTATACAGAGAACATGAAAAGATAGCAGTTGCCATACCAACTCTGAGACTGATCAATTAAGGTGAGCTACTATCATCAGGAGGAAGAAAAACGTTTGCAGTGATAATCAGGATGGCCCATTTCAAATCGTTGACAAGAAGGTGTGAGTAACAGTAGGGGGAAACTTATCATGGGGAAGTAGATTTCAATTTGTGTAATGACCCAGCAACTCCCAGTCTTTAGTCAAGCCTAATATGATGGTATCCAGTTTGCAAATTAATTCCAGTTCAACAGTTTCTCATTGGAGTCTGTTTCTGAACTTTTTGTTGTTGAAGAATTGCTACTTTATGGTCTGTTGTTGACCCCTACTGCTTTTGATCAGCTAACTCCTTCAGCACCCTCGAATGTATTGCATCTAGCCCCAGGAACTTGTGCATGTCCAGCTTTTCTAAATAGAATTAACCTGTTCTTTTACCACCGAGGACTACCTACCTCCTCCCCATACTGTGCTGCCCACTGCAGCTGTCTGCGAGCTGACCTTGTCTGTGAAGACCGAGGCAAAATAAAAAAAGCATTGAGTACTTCAGCTTTTCCCACATCATCTATCACTTGGTTGCCTCCCCCATTCAGTAAGGATCCTACACTTTCCCTGACTGCCACCTTTTTGTTAACATACCTGTAGAAACCCTTCTTGTTGTCCTTCAAATCCTTGCTGGCTGCAACTCCAGTTGTGCTCCATTGAATATCATTGTCCCATTTTTTGTATCTTGTCTTTAAATTACATTGTAAGCTGTTCTGGGTTTTCTATTGCAACTCGTAAAGTAGCCCAAGTCTGAATGAGGCCTTTGGGTTCTACCAGAGTGTTCAATAATTAACCACACAATGTATGGTGTTTTATATTAAGAGATTGCATTGGTCTCCTGTCCTTAAAATCCCTCTACCTACAGCTGAAGCCAGCATTTTGGCATGGGCTGCCCAGATACTCTTATATGACCAAGTATACAGCCAGATGTTCCTTCATTGCATATTATACAACTAAACATTCTGTATGCCCAAAGAATATGCTATCAAACTGAAAAAAATGTGATGAATGGAAGCATAGGTTACTATTTGAGAGGCTAACTAGTACTGAAACAGAACCTAAAAAGAACTTTTTCTGCATCAGGTTATCAGAGGAGGTGAGGTGGACTGCTTTTTGTGCACACATGAGTGCTACTCAAGAGATGAAAGATAGTCCATGGGAGGATGTACAGTGTATATAATATAAGTGATTTGGGGTTTATGTGATATGGGCAGGGCGGGCTCCAGGCAGCAGCTGAGGAAGCATGTGCCTGGGGCGGCATTCCGTTCAACTTTTTTTTTTTTTTTTTTTTGCTTTGGCAGTTCAGGTGGCTTTTTTTTGTTTGTTTGTTTTGGGGCAGCAGAAAAGATAGAGCTGGCCCTGGATATGGGGAGCAGTCGGACAATTGTTACTGTTTTTTTTAATAATTGTCCTCTTTGAATATATAGATCTTTTTTTGAAGTGATGTTCTCATTTTAAAATAAACCTAGAGATGCATATAGGAATAGAATACACCTTCAGAACATTACCATCTAAGTTACCTTAGATGATGTAACTTTACCTCAGTGGTTCCACTACATTAGATATTTCTCCATAGGGAATAAGGAAAGTTGCAAATACTTAAAACTGTAGAAATAGCATGCTTTAAACTATGATTAATCACTGTAGGACATTCAGGAAGATACACAGATCAGGAAAAACCCTGCAAAGCAAGCCAGGTGTAGAATATTACACACATAGCACATAATGTCTTGTATAAAAGTCATGGCTGTTTTTTAACTAAGCATTCATACAGCAATGTTTAATCTGTCATTTGCAAGAATCCATTGTTAAGGAAACTTTTTTTTCTAAAACTATTTTTTGCTGTAACTGTATCTGTAATACAAGTGATTTAATAGACTGAGTTGTTCTGTCACAGTTGAGGGCAACCGCACCTGTATTTTGCTCTCAATGGTCCAGCAAAGGTACCCACTCTTAAGCTTCCAGATCTCCCAGCTGTTGCCTTTCTTGGGTGGAGACTTGTATCTCCAAGGATAAAAATAGTGCAGATGTTCCTATTTGGGCTGGAGAGAGGGTAGGAACTGATTACTCATAGATTTTAAGGACAGAAGGGACCATTGTGATATCTAGTCTGACCTCGTGCACTTTGCAGGCCACAAAACTTCACCCACTCCTGTAATAGACCCCTAACCTCTGGCTGTAGTGCAGTCAAGTCCCTTCCAGGATTCAGGAAGAGCCTATGTGGTGATATCAGGCAGCACAAGCTTTGTGTAGTTTGGTTATAACACAGAGGACCTTGTGTTTCTAGTTTCCAGTCAGTCCTGTTTCTGCCCTACTACTATGGACGCAACAGAAGTCATGAACAATGTTGGTGTTTAACAAATAATAATATCAATAACCGATTAGGTCTGAGCTGGGAAGTGAAAGAAGAATGGCTTTGCAAATGATTTTTTAAAATGTACATTATAATTAAGTCCCTGCATGCACTATTGTTAATTACCTAGACAACAGAAACTTTCCAATTCACTTTGAACATAGACTTTTTAAAAAAACTAATAAGCTTATTGTAATGCATACCACTGCTCCTGATGCTTTCTAAATAGTTTGTGCAAAATTCTGTGCCTACCTCCCCACTCCTTTGGGTCATTATTATAAGTATAACTGTAAAGTCCTTCGTGAAGCTACTTTCCCCTTATTAAAGTGAGTGGTTAAAAATATATAGTGGCAGAGCTCTGTAGGGTATTATCTTGATATTTGGATGAGACTGTCAGACTGGACAACTGCAGCTGTGAAGCACAGTCTGACAAGACTTAGCCAGCTAATTGCTAAAAATCTTTGGGGACATCTCAGAAATCCAGCTGAAACATTTTCACATTCACACTATTTAAAAAATTTCTTGCAACTGAAAATACATTGAGCCAGATTCCTTGCTCAAGTGGATCAAATTCTTCTCTGTAACCCTGATTAAATTCAGAGTATCTCCGCTGAAGTAAATGAAGGTGCTCCAATATTCGCCATCGACATGAGGGCAGAATTTGTTCTAGTGGAGTTACACTAGAGATTAATTTGGCCAAGGCTTTGTATTGTATTGGTTTGCCTTAACATGTTTCTCAGAGTCTGCAATTAAGATTGTAATGTAAAGTCCATTAGTGAGAGATTATATTGCCAGAAAATTTGTTGGGTATGGTTTTAATAATAATTGCAAAAAAACTTTGCAATGAGAGAGGAGTATTTTAGAGTACAATTCATATGATGGGATGTTCTGGCCCAAGAAGCTTTTATTTGTCAAAGGTATTGTTCAGGCATGTTATATGTCAAGTGTTTGTGAGTGTAGAACTCAGCTTTATAGCCCAGAAAGCATTATCTAAAATGTTATTCCTATCCACCATTTTTTTTTCACATGGAAAACATGGTACAGTAGTAAAATATAAGGAAATGTTGTTCTATTATGACCCACAGCATGAAAGCTTAGATTCCACATTGTGTGCATGCTTTCCATTTTATTGAGTTTAGAATTTTTTTTGTTTTTACAAAATGATACAAGTGCAATAGATGAAACAGAAAATCAATAGTAGGACAAGAAAAAATGCTCTCTCTCTCTGTGTATATTATATACTAGTACTAGTGTAAAAGCCTGTGTACACGAGCCAACAAGCCAACAGTAACGGCTCGCGGCCCCCCCCCCACTCGCTCAGCTCTCTCCCACTCCTCCCCAACGCCCCCCCCCACTCGCTCAGCTCTCTGCCTCTCTGCCCCTCCCGGCTCTCTGCCCCCTCCCCCTCGCTCGGCTCTCTGCCTCCTCCCCGCCTCCCCCTCGCTTGGCTCTCTGCTGGGCACAGCTGGCCGGGCCATGCCTGGGCGCCTCCGCGCCCCCTTCCCACGCCCTGCCCAGCCAGAGCCCACTGCCCGCTCCTCCTGCGCCCAGCCACCCTCCTGCCCGAGCCCCTGATCCAGACCCTGCTTCCCTCTCGGCGGTGCACGTGCGGCGGCCATGTTGTGCTGCCGAACTACACCTCTCAGCACACCGTTTGTCTGGGCCCTCTCTACTGCGCATGACGGCTTCACACACACTTCTCTAGTCTTTTATTATATAGGATTATTATATATATTGTGTGTGTACGTATATTTTATAGATATATACACTCTCTTTCTCTCTCTATCTCTCTCGGACAGGAAGTCCCACCCCAAAAGTTGAGAGATGGCTTACTTGACTTGATTCAATATTGTTTCCGTCCCTTCCCCTGCCTACCACCCCAATGCAATATTGGCGTTCCTTGCCTTCTGAAGCATGTACCTTTTTCTCCTTAAGCATGGTATATATACATCTGGTGGACCTTTTTGTGGTGAAGAACATGGTTTATAATGCATATAATGTAGATATTCTTGAAGTGTTATCACCTCAGAGTTTTTAGGTTTGTTTAGGTAACCTTATCGAATCATAGGTCTGGAAGAGACCTCAAGAGGTCATCTAGTCCAGTCCTCTGCACTCATGGTAGAACTAAGTATTATCTAGACTATTTCTGAGAGGTGTTTGTCTAGATTCTACAGTAGGTTCAGTTGAATGCTGCCTTCCATTTATATACGCTCCTTTCAGATAAATGTACATCTCTGGTTACAGTTGTAAGGCTGAAATATTTTAAACTGTCCAGTCTAAGGTATGTATAAACGTGTCAGAGAGGTGGTGACACAATCAGCAATCACTGTAGTCTTTCCACAGTTTGCTTGGAGTCCAGAAGGAACTGCCTAGAATATTTTGTTTTAAATTAATCCAATCAGTAGTTGGGAGATGAAGCAAAATTTATCAGTTATATTTCAAGTCTTCATCCAATAGAGAGCTCCCAACCACTCTTGGAGTTGGAAGGTGAAACATAAGCTGATGAGATACATATTGCAGATGCTCACTACGTACGTACATGAACCCTTTTATTGAGGTGAGGACAAATGTTGCTTCAAATAGGTTTTGAACAGTGAACTTCTGGAAAGAAGAAAATGTGACAGGAGATCATATCATGCAGAAAAAAGGTGGTCAATCTATTAATCTTCAGGGAAAAAAATGTCACCCCTGAGAAATGTCTTGCCAGTTATAAATGAATCCTTTCATTATTTCTTTCCCCCAATTTTTCTGTACTCCTATATGAGCATGTGAATGGTTCTTTAATGATTTATATGGTAATGGGGCCATTTTGGGTCACTGTTCATCAGATATTTAACTCTTAGTTTATCTAGGTATAACAATCATCTACCTATTAGCAAACTAAGGAAGATAGCAAAAGGGTGAGATCAGAACCTTTCTAATTAAATATCATGCTGGCTTAAAGAGCTACTGATATGGGCATTGAAGAGTTTTGTGATAAGGCACAGATGGAAAGCAAGGTGGAAAACATATAAATCAGAAGACTCATGCCTCATTCATGCCAGGATTTTCTTAGTGTTTTGATTGCAGCATGTGGCTTTTTCCCCCTGCCAGAGGAAATTTAAATCACTGAATGAAATTATATTCAAACACTTGGAGAGAAGCTTTAATAGGGAGGCTATCAATGCTTAGAGGATATATTTTGCAAGGCACCAGATTAATTTAACTATTTCCATTCTTTCAATGCAGTGGTCACCAGCAGAGTTACATGTCTGCATGTTAGCTGCTTTAAGTCATAACCTTTTCCTCAATTCAGATATGTACACTGGCAAGTGTCTGCATAGTTTTCCAGTTTTGAACTGGAGGACACCTATGTAACCAAAATTTTGTGGGAGGCACAAAATATCTTTAAGATAAAGCTAATGCCAGTTTTCACTTGATAGAGAAGCAACCATAGCTAGTTGTATATTTAGAACATTAACAGAGGTGGTAGATAAGCACACTGTCATTTAGCGTAATATATACAATCTGGAATTGGAAGGATGCTTAGGAATTCCATTAATTTCGATGTTAGATTTTTTTCCAGTGCAAATCTAGAGGTTTTTGGTTTTGAATTGAACAAGGTAAACACAAGCATTAAGCAGGATCGCTCACGCTCTGAAGAGAGAAAGCATTGGATTATTCTTCTGGTATTTACAAGAGGGCATTTGTACAAATTGTCACCTTTTAAAGATCCATCATACACAATTTTGAGCAACTCCTTTCTGAGTGCACTCAGTGCCCAGTGACTTGTTCTATTTGCTGATGGTGGTGGTGGTACTTCTGCAACCAGTGCTGCTAGTGCTAAATATGCTCATTTTATCCTTTAAAATGTTTTCACTGCCTTTTAGTACTAGGCGCTATGTGAGAGGCACTTGGTGACTGTTCCTTGACCAAGAAATTCTTCCTTATACAGATCTCACTGGGCTGAATAAGCCATGAATTAAGTTTGATTGCTAATCTCTTCTGTCTGAATTCAGAAGGCCTGATTCTTCATTTTCTGCAGGCACACAGAACAAAAGCCTTCCCTCTCCCAGATTTGAGAGCATCTTTGGTCCCCATTGGTCCTTTTGGTCAGGTGCCAACCAGGTTCTCTTAGCTTCTTAACCCCTTACAGGTAAGAAGGAATTCTAGGCTACTTTATGGTTATGACAGGTGGCATTTGTCCAACCCTTCCGCATAGTTAGGTTGGGGGTTGCTGAATGGCTCTTGTTTTGTCCCACCTGTAATTATCTTTACTGTAAGATTGAGTGGTGTTCTTGTTCCCCTTGCAGCAATTTTTCTGTAAACTCTCATCCCTTCTATAAGAGCTAAGCACGACTTTAAAGGCGTGGGGGAAAACAATCTACTGGTAAGCCATTTGAACATATTAATGGGAGTGAGTTTTCTATGGACAGCAACAATTCTGTAAGGGAAATTTCTATCCCCAGTTTCTTTTTGAGGAACAATTATTTTTGAAGCATAATCTGTATATCCTTGACCATAGTATCCTCTTCATAGTTTTCACTTTAAAAAGGTGGGGGTTTTGGGTTTTTTTTTTTTGTAATTTACTTATGATTAAAAATCCAAGACCTTTAGAAAGTAAGACTACTTTCATAAATCTTGCCTGTTGTCATTGGAATAACAGGATTTGATGATAGATAGCATTCAATTGAAATGTTGAATTTATGTAAATTATCAGACATTCTGCTGCTGACACACATTAATGTATGATACTTCACCACTTAGTACAAAAATAAAATTGAACACTATATAAATTGAAGAATGCACATTAGCACATTAGATTCTGTGATTCTCAGCTAAGGAGAGTAGTTTTGGTTTTATACCCTTCCTAAAATATGTTAAGCCTTTTTAATAGCTTTCTGGTTGGAAAACCCAGTAAATTACCTGGCACCCAAACTTTTTAAATAAAGCACAGTACTTCATTTGAAGTTGAGGTGTTCAGCAACAGCATCAAGCCCAGTTGGCTCCTTGAATCTGATTCCTACCAAATTGGTTCTGAAATAGATAGACAACCAATATGGATGTGGTGCCCTGCCACTCATATTGCTTAAGGGTATGTAATTAATGTTAGGAAAAAGGCCATGAGATGCTTGATTTAAATGGTGCTACATGAGTGCAAACTTATTGAAAAGATATGGTAATCTCAATCTCTTGCTATTCTTGAGTTTATCAAACTCAAGATGAAGTGGTTACCTGATTGTAGTCAGTAAGTAGCTACATAAGAAGATATTTGATAGAACAGAGCTCTATCAGGCAAACTAGATGCAATAGCTGGAAACTGAAGCTAGACAAATGTAAACTGGGAATAAGGTATAAATTTAAATGTCAGAGTAGTTAACCATTGGAACAGCGTGCCTCAGAATGTGGAGGATCCTTCAGCACTCCATTTCAAAGTCTTTCAATCCACACTGGATGTGTTTCTAAAAGAGACACTCTAGTTCACTGCAAGTGAAGTAACGGCTTTATGCAGGATTTACTAGGTGAGACTTTGTCTCTCTCTCTCCGCCCATCATCCCCCAGGGGGGGTATGGGTCACTAACCACAGAGCACTCCATCTCTGTTGTTGGCATTTCAGTAGCAAGTTGGTTCCCTACAGGGTGGAGTTGCTAGCCCCACGCCCATGTTAAACCTACAGCACCTGGTATTCCTAGGAGGTCTCCCATCCAAGTACTAGCCAGGCCCGACCCTGTTTAGCTTCCGAGATCAGATGGGATCGGGTATGTTCAGGGTGGATTAGCTGTGCGAGACTTTATGTAGAGGTGGGCAAATAACTGACTTGCTTGCTTTTTTCTGGCAGTCCTGAATTTTTTTTAAAAAAAGAATGATTCGTGTCCAATTAAAAATTCCAAAAAAATTGAACAAAACTGAAAAGTCAGCAGTTTTGTTTCTGATCAACTGGTGTGTTTCAATTTGGAGACATTTTAAAAATAAAAACGAATGGAAATGTGGGATTTTTTTGCTAAAAAATGGCTAAAATGTGTGTTTGGGTTTGGGTTTTTTTGCTAAAAAATGGCCAGAAGATGAAATGTCTCCCTTATAACCGTTAGCCTGATAGTGAGGGCACTGAATGGGGATGTAGAAGCACCTGGTTCCATTGTATATAAGCACTTAGAGCAGGGACTTGAATTTGGGTCTCCTATGTCCAAGGGAAGAGCCCTAATCCAGGGGTTCTCAACCTTTTTCTTTCTGTCCTCCCCCCCCCCCCCCATGCTATGAAAACTCCTCAGCCCACCAGTGCCACAACTGTTTTCTGCATATAAAAAACAGGGCCAGCATTAGGGGATAGCAGACAAGGCAATTGCCCAGGACCCCATGCCACAGGGGTCCCACAAAGCTAAATTGTCCAGGCTTTGGGTTGAGCCCTGGGTGGCAGGGTTCAGGACTCCGGGCTTCAGTCCTGGAAGATGTGGCTTCGGCTTCTGCCCTGGGGCCCAGAGAGTCTAATACTGACCCTGCTTGGCAGACCCCCTGAAACCTGCTCATGGCCCCCCTGGACCCCTGGTTGAGAACTGCTTCCCTAATCAATGAGCTAAAAGTTTATAACGGAGGGATCCCACCACCTCCTTTGGCCGTTTTGTGAATGGAACCTGTGACTCCAATTCCCTTCTCTCTCCCCCTCCCCCCCCCCACTCCCCATGTGTTTGGACAAAATGATGCAGCAAATTCTCACATTTCAGGTCAACCCAAACTACATTTTTTGGGAAAATAAACTGTTCATCTGTAAAATTTTGCCCGGCTCCTATTCTATGGTCGGTGTTAGGTGGGAAATGACCTTCCTGCTCTTCAGTTTTATGTAAAAATATTAGCAAAAATGAATTACCTGTAGACAGCATATACATAGCAGCTGTGTAGTGTTTACACCACTGTAAACAAAAGAAAATTTGTTGCCTGCTCCTGTGTCTGTATGCATCTCCATAACATAATGGTCTGACTGATTCTAGTAGTGCACAGATTTACCTTCACAGAATAGTTCCTCTAGACTAGATAATTTGAATTGTAATGGTATTCAGTGGCTTGAATCTCCATAATACCTATTACTTTAGGACACTTTACAAAAACCGTTATAAAGATTCCAGGTTTTATATCACACTTTCCTATTTCATACCAGGAAAAAATGTCAATATTTGATGACTGTAGATGGCATGTATAAAGAACAATTTCATAACTCAGCAGTTTGGTGCAATTACAGTAACAGTTGTGTGAAAACAGATTTCAAGAGCAGCTTTTCTGTATAGCTCTTTCTGGTGCAAAAGTAGCCATTTCAGATGCAAAAGAGGTTTTGTTTAAAAACCAAAGCCCATGGTACCTCCTAAATGTAATTGGAGTCTGAAGCTAGGTAGGAACTGGAATTTCCATCCCATGGATCCCATGGGAAACGTTTGCATTTTTGAGAATATTTTTACTCCAATATGTAACAAAACAATTATCCAGAGCTAGAACTGAACTCTGACCCTTGCCAAAAGTTTGGCATATTTTCCAGTATTTTCTGTGTCTGGTTGCAATGGAAAAACTGTGAGCATTCTTGCATGCCCAAATACCACCAGCTTAACATAATTTGGGGTGGAGGAGGGAGTTAACTAAACACTTTTGAACCTCAAAAAATCTATATTGCCGTTTAGTTCTAGGTGAGGGTTCAAAGGAGAAACTTAATTTATCCAGACCAGTTTTTGTCTTAATTTGTAATGGCTGTGATGTTAAATGGAAGGCCCCATTTACATAATATTGCCATGAAATATTCATAGTCATAGCTGTCAAATCTATTTTAACATTTGTAAACTGTATATTCATGAAACATTTCACCTGCAAATGAGATGCAGTCACTTTTGAGGTGGAATGTGGCAATTCAACACACAACAGCTCAGGGAGGGAGGCAAAGTAAATGCCTTATGTTCAGACTCAAGTATGGTTTTTAAAGTGATAATGAAAGTTCAAAAAGACTAGAGACATATTTTTGTTTTTAGAAGGAATGGTTGCAATTTCTGTGATCCCAATCACAAGCTTTTTAAATAGGGTGATGTTCTATTGAAATAATAATCACAAGATGAGGATCTGCCCTAGTTTTGTTGTTTTGTTTTTTCAAATTCTATAACCTGCGTTCAGATGTGCTTGTGTGTGTTTGTTTTTCAAATAACCCCTTCTGAGAATGCCCTATTGGCTCATAAATAGCTTTGGAGCAATTTTGAAGGCTGAAATGATTAGTGCTCTTTGAGCTTCATTCTAAGTGCAAAATAGTGTAAAATCAAGACATTGTTTAATTCAGTGGCGTAACACCATTGTAAAACTGGTTTCAATGAGATCACAATCACCCTGCATGGTGCCCGCTTGCATAGGCCTTCCCCCATACCATGCCTAGCTCTACACTCGCGACAAAGAGTCTTGTAGCACCATTCATCTGATGAAGTGGGTCTTTGCCCACAAAAGCTTGTTCCAAAATATCTGTTAGTCTATAAGGTGCTACAAGACTCTTTGTTGCTTTTGCTCTACACTGACACTATTGGTCAGTTACTTTCATGACTATTAAGTTTGCTTACAAGTTTGAGATCTGAACACAGCAAGCTTGTTCTCCACTGCATTGTTATGTTGTCACTTACAATGTGCATTGTGAACATACACTAAGGCAGCAGCGGCAGTAGTTTAATTCTGATTTAATAACATTTTACTCCGCCTTAGAGCGGGAAGATGGCCCAGTGATCAAATTACAGGGTGAGGACTTGGAAGATCCAAGTCCAGCTATTAGCTGTACCACACTATGTGACCTTAGGCTAGTAACTATAAACCTCCATCTCTCAATTCCCCATGTATAAAATAAGGCTAGCAATACAATCTAATCAAGGGTGCGATGCGGCTAACCTGTTTGATTTATGTGATGTGTTTTGGGTACTATTGCAATGGGAGCTGGATAAGAACTTTGATACAAAGATGATAATAGACTAGAGTAGAGCCAAGATAGTAGAGAATCAGATAGCGATCATATTAAAATTAATGCTCCTTCTTTGAAACCCAGTTTTGTTTTCCTGCCCTCATGTCTTCACCTTTCAGTGGTTTTTAGTTCCTGAAATGAAGATGTTTTATGGCAGCTTTGTTTGGATGCTCTCAATAACAAGAGTGAAACATCTGTCATGGCTAGCACTGTTCTGTTGACCATCATGCTCTCTAATAGCTCTGACTTAGTCACACTGCTAAATCTCCGAGAGATGCAGCTGCCCTCATAGTTAGTGTGTCACACTATGGCAGGCAGCTTTGGTTATGGAGGAAAGGGAACTTTATTTAAAATAAATATGCATTGTGTGTTTCTTGCGCTTTATGTTTCTGTCTTTCTGTTGTTTAGAGAGGGAGCATAACAGGTATGTCATATCTTGAACCCTGTTAAATTTCAAGGGGGTTGGGATTTTTGTCAAGGTTTGTGATAGAGTGGAGATGGACCTACGCTCAGATCTTGAGCTGGATTTGAACTTTCCGAGAGTTTGAGGGTGTTTGTGGTCCCATCCAGAGTCCACCTTTTAGCACAAATTGTAATATCAAGGATGGTGGTGGAGAAGAAACTTTTGCAAAGGGGCGAAGATGAGGCTAATCTGAGACATGCTGAAACAGAGACCCAATGTTTCCCTATACATAATGAGGACTTTGAAGATCAATGGTGTCCAAGCTGTGGCCTTCAAGCTACTTGTGACTTGAAGGTTACTTGTGGTCCTTGGGGCTGTCAATTGTGGCTCTTGGCGGACAACTGTTAAGGAGAAAACTTGCATTTGCTTGTAAATTGAAGATTTGATCCCTCAAACTGTGCCCTGCAGCTTTTAAACTGAAGCGTTTGAATCCACTGCATCCCTATGAGGAGGAGACAAGGGGTTCCCTGCCCTGAGGGAGAGCAGAATAGAAGCTCAGCTGGCTCTACCAGGTGCCCTCCTTGCATCAATCAAAAATTGATTCAGCTTCTCTCTGTCTCTCACATGGCCACCCAGAACAGCAGAGGAGAAACAGAACCAAAAGCCAGTTATGGCTCCCCGTTTGACAACCTCAGCACAGACTAGAGCAGCCTACGTGTTGTTCTAACTGATGCTACCAGGTTATGTTTCCACCAGGATCATAGGCCAGCTGGAAATAGCTAGAGCACAGAATATGCAAACTACACACCCCTCTCCCCAGCAATGTGGTCCCTCAGTCAGGAGCAAAGAAGGTAGGTGTAGGAACTTGCTATGCTGGTTTCACGAGTGCTAGGGACTCTCATTGCATGTGACTTTTGTTCCTTTTGAGCCACCAAAGCAAAGATCTCTCTGCTAAACATCCATGCCGTGAATGAGAAGTGGGCAAATAGAATGACCAATGAATAGAGGAGAAGCTGCACTAAGCAGCAGAATTTGAACTCCATGCAAAAACCTAGGAGTAGTTCATTCCACTTTTTTTGAGCGGCATTCATTAATGGAATACCCTTGTTGACTCTCCTTAGTGGAGTCACAGACCAGTCAGTGGCTTGGTGGCCAATAGCAGCACAGAGGCAAAGTCCGGCGTCATGAATGGCAGGGTTTCCCATAGATTCCTCCCCACCCTGCAATTTTGTTTGCCATTTTGGCTCTGCTCCCAGCCTTGTCTACTTGATTTGGAGAAAGTGGGTATGTGTTAACATCTGTCTTTTGGATTCCGAAGGAGCACTGGGACTAATTTGTTCCCCTCTGTGTTTTTATGCAGGAAAGGACTATACAGTTCTTTTGCGTAGAGTCTTTCTTCAGCACGTAGTGTAACGAGGCCGTAATCCCTACCTGGGGCCTCTGGACGCTACCACAACATAAATAATTCATAATAGTGGCTCCAAATTGCATTTGTTTGTGCGTGTTCTAAATGGTGATCTTATTTTATTTGAGTTTAATTACTAGCTCTTCATATTGTGAGAAAGCGTCCTTAAATACAGTGCCAGTCCTTCGCCTTGTTGCGTGGCTTTTGTTTAGGAATCCTTTTGATCCGCTTCCTGCAATCATCAAGCTTGACAAGTAACATGTCGGGTTGATAGATGAGAAATCCCATATTTTTAGAAATATTTATTAATAAACATATTACTCCCATGTAACACAATTCAATAGGGATTTTTTTTTATCCCACTGTATACAGTACCAGCCATTTGTCAAGTTTATCCACTTCTGTCATCAAGTGATGCAGAGAATGCTAAATGTGGAATTACTCTATGTAGACACTCTTAACCAGAAATAAGCAACCAGAGCATTTGTTTATTCAGCGATTCTGGTGAATGCCTGCCGTCTACCACTTCAAAACAAACTTATCCTTTCCATAAACTCTCTCTGGGTATGGTTCTTCTGTCCTTTTGAAATGCAGGGCATTTGTATCTAAAGAAGAGTGAGTGATGGAAAGTTTAAATCAATCTTCACATTTAGGAGCGTGGCTTTTTTCCAAACAGATGCACAATTTATTTATTTATTTTGTTAAGAACATGTTGGATCTGCTTAACCTGATCTGTAACAGATTAGATGATTATATTCCACAATGCAGAACTAACACATTTCTTTCCAGAACATGGCATAGGCCCAATACAGTCCTTTTTTATGCAAGCAAAATAGGAAGCAAGGTCTGAATCACTTTTCTGCATAAAAAGGTCATTTGCCCAGATCGCAGTTTAAGCCTTATTTTTGTTGGAAATGACTTTATTTTATTTTACCAGTCCAGTTAAGAGAGAATTCTTGGAAGCAGAGACCAAGAATCCTGAACAGGGACTGAACTGTAATTTCTGTGTGTGCCCGGCTATAATAGACTTCAAAGGGAGGTGCATGCATGCAGCAGTTAGCAGCACAATGGGGCCTTTGTTCTTACCGTATCTGAAAAGTTTGCAGGAACTTTTTGATCTGTATCCATCTTGTAGTTTTTCTGGTAACTGGTAAAGATACTTTTATTTTCATCTGTAGCTTCATTCTTATTCTTTCTGCCAGATGATTGTTGATTTATAAAGTGAACATATGAAGTCCTAAAGACCAATGCTTGTACTGTTCAAGCAGTGAACTTTCCACTGTGCTGAAATGCTCCGACTCCTCAGCATACTCAGCACTTGTTATCTAAGCTAGTTCTGCACCCATTTGAGTAGCTCATTCTCTGTACCTTAGTACGTACTAGTACAGAGTGCCTACTGACCTTGTAGGTTAGAATTGTGTGATGCTATTTCAAAAAATGACTGTAATGCCCTTGTAAAATATCATGTCCCTATTAGGTAGATCCAATATCTCTTCAGAATCCATGCTGAATCTTTATCACATGGTTTTTCTCTAGATGCTGCATTTGACTGACCCTAATTGGGGCTCTCCCACTCTGAAGCCTTGTCTTTAGGTTTTCTAGTTAGCTTCTTAAATATGAATTTCACATCCAGCTTTCTGTGCCCCATTGACTTCTTCACGGGAAGATCCTCTTTCCAAGTAGATATTTGAAAACTTCATATTAAATATTGTTTGGCTAGATCCTTTAGAAATCTAGGCTGTGTTACTGAAATTAGAAGCTGAACTACAAAACTATCTCTTATGGTGTAATCCACATTTATTCTTTCCTTGAGAGACCATTGATTTCCGTGAGTGCTCTTTCATGGAGAGCCTGCTCCTAACGCACCCTCTACCATTGTTCTCCCTCTCCAATTTTTCTGTTTTCTTTACTTTTTTTTTTACGTCAACCTCTACAAATATGTTTTTATTGTGATTTCAAAGCTTAACTTAAAGAATCTTTCTGTTAAGTCCTTTGGTTTGGCTGCTTCCTCATTCCTCTGTTCGAAGTCAGTGATTCTCAATTGGGGTACATGTTACCCTGGGGGCACTCAGATGTCTTCTGGGGGATATGCAACTCATCTAGATCAGTGTTTCTCAACCTGGGGGGTTGCAGGTCCCATGGGGGTCATGGAATGGGTTCAGGTGGGTTGCAAGTGCAGGGCCAGCATTAAGGGGTGGCAAGCAGGGCTTCAGACAAGGTACACAAGTGAAAAACAGGTTCAGGTATCGCACTGAAATATGAGTACAATATTTATATTCCAATTTATTTTATAATTACATGGTAAAAATGAGAGCATAAGCCATTTTTCAGTAACAGTGTGCTTTGACACTTTTTTGTATTTTTATATCTGATTTTATAAGCAAGTAGTTTAAAAGTGAAACTTGGGGTACGCAAGGCAAATCAGACTACTGAAAGGGGTACAGGAGTCTGGAAAGTTTGAGAACTACTGTTCTAAGTGATGTAGGTGCCTGAGTCCTGCTTTCTAGCTGATTTAATCATTTTGGGTTCCTAAATCCCATTGAAAGCAAATGGGACTTAGCTGGTAAGTGATTTAGGGCCAAATTTTCCAAGGTGTTTAGGAGGATTTTTAGAAGCATCTAAACAGATTAGGTTTAAATTCTCTGGAAAATCTGTGCTTTGAGCACTCTTTAAAACTCTACCCTGTATCTCTCTGCTTTACATCAATCGGACAGACCTAGAACAGATTCAGATCTCATTATGCTGGTGTAATGCCACTACAATAAATGTTGCTGCTGTTCCAGATTTATACAAGTATAATGGAGCTGTATCTTGTGTTTTTGGATTTGTATTGAAACATCTGGGGTGAGCAATTTCTTTCCTAATAATTGTGGATTTGGGGCTAGGGAAGGGGAGCTGAGTGTCTACATTTCAGATGGCTATTTGCTGTGATATTGAGGAGTCTGAGTCCAGTCCTGTTCCCATTGAAACTAATAACAAAACGTCCATTAACTTCAAAGTTTCAGGCTCTGTATGTACAACTGCAGTGAAATACAGCTCCTGTGCTAATTATGAACTTGAGTTTGAGAATATTCCATAGTCAAAATTGTGGGCTCCTTTCAGAACCCACGTTCTATTGGCTTCCAATGGGATTTAGGAGCCTACATGACTTAAGCACATTTGAAAACTTTTGCTTTAGGCTCCTAAGTTACTTAGAACATGGTTAAAAATGACAAGAGTGCCTAACTGGAAACCTTATTAAAATGATAATACAATGGTTTGTTGATGCAAAAAAGAAAAGTGTACATTTTAAATTTTGAACTTTGAACTGAATACTTAGTCTGAAGAACTGAATTGTGGGGATGAAGGCCCACCTGAAATCCCACTGAAGTGAAATGCACTTTTCATGGAGGTGTAAGGGTACGCATGCTTGTGAAGCCAGATGGGGAACTTTCTATTAGTTCTTCCCCTCTTTGCCCATTTTTGTTCGAGTGATGTTGATGTGCATTCCCATTGTACAATCAAATGGTTTTAAGAAAGGAAACCTTTTAGTGCTGCCTTCCAGAAGCAGTAGCACTGCTACAGTAACGATGCTAGGTTAATTTACAAGGAGCTTTGAAAAGTTTTTAGCAGGACACAGATTCTCTGTCTTTAAGAAACCAGCAAAAAAATATTAGATGTGTGTATGAGGCCAGAACATACCCCACCCATGCTCAACATTATAGCTCAAGCAAAAAACTTGCCCCTCCCTCACACTGCTTCCAACGGTAGCATACAATAGCAGTCCTTACATATAGAAGTCTTACTCCTTCTCTTTCCCTTAGCTTAGCATTTCTTGATCAAATCTATTTATTTTTTTAAGGAAATTAGTTTGTCGTCTCACTTCCTAAGACTTTTGAATACAGGTTATGTCTCCTTGCCCTTGTTACCTATATGATGAAAACCTCTGTCTTTTCTCACTAAAAGTATTCTATGGTGTTGAACAGATTTTAGGCATCAGTAATGATCAACCTTAATGTTCCTCTTTGAAAAACCTTTCCATAATAAGAGTGACACTCTTAACAGTAATCAGAGAGGTAGCCATGTTAGTCTGGATCTGCAGATCAACTGCTAGAAGAGGACCTCATCCTCCCTGATTAGAGATAACAAGGTGGTTCAGCCTGATTGAACTAACCTTGTTATCTCTAACCTGGTTCTTGCCTACTTATTTATACCTGCCTCTGGACACTTCCACTGCTTGCATCTGACAAAGTGGGCATTAGTCCACAAAAGCTTATGCTTCAATACTTTGGTTAGTTTTTAAGGTGCCACAGGACTCTTGTTACTCTTAACAGTGATTTCCCCTCCTCCTCCCACGTCTTAAACTCCTAAAAACAAAGTAATAACAAAATATATGAATAAAACCTTAATCTCGCTGAAGCAGAGTTGTGACCCACCCAACAGGAGAAATACCAGAGACTCCATGAAATCTGCCATGGACTTTTCAGTTGCTATTGATTTTATGTGAATGGTGCTCAGATATTACGGTAAGGAATGGCAGAGTAAAACCCTAAGATAGGTAGCAAATGTTTTGACCTCTCAGTTAGTTGTTGGCGTGAAAGGGTAGTTCTTTAGGTGTTAAGTGTCAAATAACTGTATCTCAAAAATACTGAAACGTACAGTCTAGAAAAACAAGAAATGGTTTGAAACAAATCTTAAAAATTGTCTCTTAATGCCCATTCAGGGATTCAACTCCCACTATTTTAATCACCCGGTTCTCTGCCAGACCTTAGGGGACACTGCAACTGAAAACCACCAAAATAATCATAATTATTAAATAAAATTTATATCAGAATATAATGTTACTTCAGATATAATCTCTTCAGTATGTCTCGCTGTCACAGAGAGTTTTTGAGAGAGGGTCTATCCTTGGAGCAGAGTACAGTGCTGTATTCAGTCCTGTCTTGGTGAATCACAGAGAAATGATGGGCAAAATAATTTCTTTAAAGACAAGTGAATCCTGTTTGGTTTATCGTGGATAACATAAGCAGTTTATAAAATGGCAATGGTGAGTAAACTTGACTGTGTCCTGTGAAACAAAAGAGTATATAAATTCAGTTTCTTCAGAAAAGCCATTTAAGGAGCTGTCCTGAGATATTCAAATGTATGAATATTAAGAATTTTAAAATCAAATTCAATCCCACTATTTCTTTCTCTTCACTAATGGTAGATTGTCTCCTCTCTTGGAATACCCAGGCTAAACCACTTTGGTATTTAACAGGAGAAGCTGATTAGTATTTTAAATAACAATAGCATTCCAATATCCTATTAAAATAAAGAAAACCAAGAAAACGTTAAATCTGGCTCCTTGGCAGTGCTTTCACTAACTTAAGTCTCACCCATGGTGTGGTGGTAAGTGGCAATGTTGTCATAGTGCAGAATCAGTGCTAAACAGGACAATTGCTTCTTGATGCTGTTCTGTGGCTTTTTCCCTTTGAGTCTTCTGAAGCTTGTTTGCAGAGATGAACAGGGTGAGCTATAGTGACAACTGTGAAGTTGAAGAGGGGGTGTAAAGTGTGCTTGTTCAATTCAGAGAGACTTTAGATCCCTCTGTTCCTTTTAATTTCTTTGAAGGAAGGAGATGCAACTCTTTCAGGACTGGCTGTATTCGAAAATTAGTTATTGTCATCCCTTCATTGGCTTTATGGCTTTGGTTGTTTTGGTCTTAGTAACGTCTTCCTCTTTGCAGTGTTGTGGGGGTAAAATATATTTTCTTAGGCTTGTTTTTCATAAGTAGCTACTATAAGCCTTAAAAAGAACCTGAACCAAAGTTCCTTGCTTTTGTGTCTTTTACTTTATCACCCCCTTGCCTCCCACTCCCCATTTTCTAAACATAAATGTGCACAGTAAAATGTTTTAATTAAAAGTCAGATACATAGACCTACAGATAAACAAAATGTTAAACAGTCTAGAAATTCTCACAAAATCCTCAACATCCTTGCATAGAGATAGATATAAAATGTATAAACAAGGCCATAAGTGAGAGGCATTTTAGTCATGTTTTAATGCCTGAAAAATGCCTGATATGCACGTGAACAGTTTAAATTGTAAAATGATTAGTTATAAATGAAAATTGCTAGCCCCTGATAGGTTAAGATCCCTGTTTGTATTGCAATTCTATGTATTGTTTTTTTCTGATAAAAAGTCACCATAATGCATTTGTACAAAGTAAATCCCTGCGACCTACCCATGGTTGCATGCTCTAAATCTTCAGATACAAGTGACCACCAGCCTTATTCTTTTTTTAAAAAGTAACCCCCGACAGTGTGTAGTCTATTTAATACCTATGCAGTATATTTCTGTGGGCTCTAGGACCTGGCTAGGAGGGAGGGTCCTGGGCTGCTGCAGCCCAAGCCTGAACATCTACACCACAGTTAAACAGCCCATAGCCAGAGCACTGTGAGCCCAAGTCAGCTGGCATGGGCCAGCCAGGGGTGTCTGATTGTTCTGTAGACGTACCCTCTGAGTTTGGTAAGAAGATGGTTTTAGTATTGGCAGATATCTAATTAATCCCCCCAATTAATATAAATATTATATATTTAAATTGCTCCTTACATTAGTAGTGAGTCACAGCAAGCTCATTGGATTCCATGTTGGTACATGAAGCATCTTACTGTTTACGTAGCAATGATATTAGAAAATGATTACATTATAAGCTTTGTGTTTTGATAAAATATTTGCAAATATACATCGCAAAAGAAACTGGCATTATTTTCAATCCATATAAATAAATAAGCAAACAATTGAAAGGAAACATGAGTTAGCTAGAAAGAACCAATGTCTTCTGTAAAACTAATCACAACCTAAATGTTTTTCTTGAGGTTTTTAATTTCATTAAGAAAATTCTTTAGCACCCTTTGGAGTAGGTTTAAATGAGAGGCTTTGTCTTGAGAAAGGAGGGTAAAGGAACACCCACTTTTATAGTGTAGTTTTATGACACTAACCAAATAGTACTCTTTGCTCCTAAATAGAATAACTGTATGTTCTTTTAAAGTCATGACTCTTTCTAAAACATAACTATCCTACCAAAAAAAAAAAAAAAGAATTCTACTAGGTGAGATCATGTCTATGCTAGCTGGCATTTTATACAAAGATGTGTCCAGTGCTTTGATTAAAAACCCCCAGAGTTGGTTTGCCTTTTGACCAAAATGGTACTTGGATTTTTAGTTGCAAGTTGTAAATATCCTGCCTTTTTGTAATATATTTACAACTTGCAACTAAAGACTTCTCTTTGTGATACAAAGCACAATAACCAACAATAATCAACACTTGTATACATTTTCAAAACCTAGCCTAAAAGCAAATGGTATAGAAAATTAGAAGCTAAATTTGTTTTATGGCCTAGGGTATTATCTTCTGGGGAGCCTGTTGCTAGTTGAGAAAGAGCAGATTTCGTTGAAGAAGTGACAGAGTCCTGTGGCACCTTAAAGACTAACTAAAATATTGTCATGGGCTAATAACCACTTCGTCGGATGCATGCCTCCAATGAAGTGGGTGTTAGCCCACGAAAGCTTATGCTTCAATACTTTAGTTAGTCTTTAAGGTGCCACAGGACTCTTTGTCACTTCTGCAATTCCAGACTAACACGGCTACCTCTCTGATTCTTGATTTCATTGAAGTGTCTTTAAATTATCCTGACAGTTTATGTAATAAGGATGTGGTGTTATATAGTCCAAGCATTATGTGTATAAAAATAATTGTAGATATACAGTATCTTATAATCCAATAAGCGCATGGTAAATTTGTTCTGACCTAACATTTATAAAAATAAATTGTAATTTTTTTTTCATCAATATTGTAGTTCCCCACTGCCAGCAAACACACCAAAGCCCACATCCCATAACAAACGGTGTGCAGGCAGGAACCATACATCTACCTGGAACCCCACTAATGTCGGTGGAGCTCCTTGCAGGTGCTGAGGTCCCTTTCACAGATCTCATTGCAGGATGGAAGCTCAAGCATTTTCCTTCATAAACCAGATGTAAGCTTCACAGAATAAGTTAAAAAAATATTGCTAAAGAATAATAGTTTTCTGGTTAGCGTCTGTTCCCTTATCAGTTAGCTACAGCTGAAGTGTGAAAAAGGGATGACTGGTTCTTGTTGACAAAAAGGAAGCTGGGCTTGGTGGAAGGACTTCCAATTTTTATTTTATGAAATAACACAGCCATCAATAAGAATGTGAACTAGCCATCTATAAATATATTGTGCAAGACTGTATATTTTCGGCCCACTTCTTAGAACTTACTGAATGTAAAGTTAGGCTCAAATTGTTCCCAATATAAATTGAACAGTTTTTATTAATAACCATTTTGCATCAATTTCAATGGCTTCCACTGTCACACAGATATTCTAAAAATTCACTAAAATGGCCACCTTATTATTCTGTGTTTTCCAGCTCTATTCCTGCTGTTACATTTCTCTCTGCTTCATATGCTTTTTACTTATTTGTGGCTGCTTCTTCCCTCATCTCTGTTCTCTTTTGTAGATCTGGGGGAATCTAACCATCCAAATTCTCCTAACCACCCTGAATGTCTCTACCCTATTACTGTATTTCTAGTCAGATGTAGTTTATTCCAGTGGCTCTCAACCTTTCCAGGCTACTATACCCCTTCAGAAGTCTGATTTGTCTTGTTTTACCTCACTTAAAAATTACTTGCTTACAAAATTGGACCTAAAAATATAAAAGTGTCACAGCAGACTATTACTGGAAAATTGCTTACATTCTCATTTTTACCATGTAATTATAAAATAAATCAGTTGGAATATAAATATTGTATGTACATTTCAGCATATAGTAGTAGGAACAATATAAAGAAGTCAATATCTGTATGAAATTTTAGTTTCTACTGTCTTCAGTAGTTCTTTTTATATAGCTTGTTGTAAAACTAGGCACGTATCTATAGATGAATTGATGTACCCCATGGAAGAGTATGCATCCCCCTCGTTTATTCCACCTGGCAGGGTCTGATTTCTTACAGAAAAGAGCTTTAATGTTTGTTAAAGATTCTTTTACTGGCTATTTTTCCCAGCAATTTTTAAGTTCAAAATTTAAACAAATTGTAGTATTTTTAAAAAAGAAAGGAAGGGAAAAAATAAAAAAAAAATTTTTTAAGCTATTAGTGTTGGGTGACCAAAACAACTTATTTTTATAATGTGTAATTTTTTGTGTGTAGGGGGTGGGTTTCAGTTTGTGAGAATTTTTTGGATTGACTTTTACTTTTACAATTTTTTTTTGCTGAATCTTGAATATCTCCCCTCCCCCCAGCTGTACTTAACTCATCAGAAAGTACCTTATGTTCAAGGAAATTTATGTGAATTATTCAGATTTCAACTCTTTTCAGTTCTACTCTGATTTCCACTGTGACCCGCTGGACCTAGAGACTCAGGGCTAGATTCACAAAGGGACTTGGGTGTCATACGTAACTGTCACAATGCCTAACTTTACCACAGGAAAATCACAGGAATAATGCTGCAATTCACAAAGCCTGAGTTAAGTGCCTACGCTCCCTGTATAATGAATGGGGAGAGCGAGGCACCTTACACTGCGAGCCACAAAAGCCAACACTGGGTGGGGAGCCAACTAAGCTAACCAACGGGAGATGCTGACAACAAGGGTGTGTTCTTAGCCCTGGACCTATGTCCCCTTGCGATCCACAGCCAAGAATCCCACTCCTGGTATCAGGCAGCTTAAGGAACCTAAGACTCTTTCTTGTGAGAATGAATTAGGCAAGTGCCTCACTCCACACACAGTGGTGGGAGGAGACAGTGGTGTTGGTGCCTACCTTATGATTTTTAGCCCAGTTGTTAGAGCACTTACCTGGGATGTAGAAGACCCAGGTTTGAGTCTCCCCTCTGCCTGAGGGGGGAGAGCATTTGAGCAAGGGCCTCCCACCTCTCAGGGGAAAGTTCTAACCGTTGAGCTCTGGGATATTCTGATGTGAGGCTCCCTCGGGCGGTCTCTTGTCAAAGCTATTTCATTGTGGATAATTAGTCATTGGAGCAGGGGGGCTGGGTCCTGGGTCTCCCACCTTCCAGGTGAGTGCCATAACCATCAGGCTTCAGAGTCTTTCCCTCTCTCTTCCCCTCCTTCCCCCCAGTGAATTGAACCTGGGTCTCCTACATTCAATGAGTGATCCAACCATTTGGCTAAAAGTTATAAGATGGGAATCACCACCACAACCAGTCAGATTTTGAATAGGACCAGATCTGGTAGGTAGCCTCTGCACACGCCTACTGGATTGGCCTCTGCATGTGAGATGAGCAGCAAACTCCTGTCGTCTTCTGGCATATGGATTGCTGTAGAACTTAGGTATCCAGTGAGGCAGTAGTGCATGTGCCCGGAGGCAGAAGTTTAAGTACCCTAGGGAAATTTTGCCCTGAAGGTTTAGGCTCTGGGTTAGTTTAGGCACAAAGATTTGGTGAATCTCGGTGGAGCCTAAAACTGGGTCTTAGGCACCTAAGTGTCTTTGGGAATTCCGCCCTCTGTTCCTCATACCAGCTCAGAAATCAAAGTGGTTCTGAGTGAGTGAATAGGGCCATCCCGATGGTCTAAGTGGCAACGCAATGCTTTTGCATCGATGAAATTGCAGCACCACTTGTTCAGTGGTTCTTGTGCGCTCTTGCTAGGAGCCAAACAAAAAACTCAGCGTTCATGGGCTCTGGAGGAATGCCCTTACTGCAAGAGGAGAGTTACAACATGGCCAGGCGTAGGTAAAAAACAGCATAATGAAAAATGCTTGTGGTTCCAAGCACACCCTGGAGGGGAGAGGGGCAGAAGATTGTAGCAGTGTCTGTTACTACTGCCCTTTATGTTGTCTTCTGATCCAGCTACAATATCTTTTGAGTCTTAAATACTGGACTACTTGCATTATGTCCTTCAATCCATCTTTCATACATTTATGTATCTCAGAACTTTGCTAGTCAGCCTGTAGTCTAGATCTGTGATGAACACTGACTTCTGCAGCAGGGTTAGGGGAAATTTTCTCTTACTACATCTAGAATGGCACTACAGCATCCAAAAGAGTTCTTATCTTACTGAAGATTACAAAACCATGAAGTAAGTAGACTTTATTATCGGATCTCAATTCAGAGCTACCTGTGTCAGCGAGGACCCTAGAAAAGTTTGCGGTGGGGTAGCTGCAGTTATTCGGGAGAGTCCATTGCTGGTGAAATTTTAATCTGGCTTTAGACTGTATCATAGAACTAAGGCTGCTTTAACAAAAGTATAATACAAGGTGGCTCAGGGGCAGGTTTTAACAGTCAATTATTATGAATATATCTATGGCTTTTGGGACACATTACAAGTCTTTCAGGCTATGTCCTGAGATGGTTACATACTTATTAGTCTCCTAAGGTGCTAGTTTGTCATCTTAGAAAAGTATTTATTTTATAGAGGTAATTCTCCTACTCTACTCAGCACTGATAAGGCCTCAACTGGAGTTCTTTGTCCAGTTCTGGATACCACACTTCAGGTGAGATATGGACTGAAGGAGCTATAATCCATACCATGTAGCATTAAGCACAGGAGTTTATTACACACAACACTGGCAAAGTGTTGCTTTGCATACTAGGCTCAGAGACACTGCAGAACAATTAATTACAATAGATTATATATGGTGCTCATTGGGTGGAGAGAAGCAACAGGAATGTTTTTTTCCAAGTCCCTGAATAGCTTCTAGCAGCAAGACAAGATGAGCACACTAAGCCAATGGTCTAAAAGATTACATAATGGCTCCACCCATGCCCAAATTAACATTTTGCTGACACACAGGTAATTACCCCCAAACTGTCTACTAAAGCGTATAGATTAAATCAGGGTAGGCAACCTATGGCACACATGCCAAAGGTGGCGCACAAGCTGATTTTCAGTGGCACTCACACTGCCCAGGTCCTAGCAAACAGTCCAGGGAGCTCTGCATTTTAATTTAATTTTAAATGAAACTTCTTCAACATTTTAAAAGCCTTATTTACTTTATATACAACAATAATTAAGTTGTATATTATAGACTTATAGAAAGAGACCTTCTAAAAAACATTACAGTCTATGCGGAAAGAGTGGAAAAAATTGAGTTAGTTTAGTCTGGAGAAGACATGACTGAGGAGGCACATAAAGAAGAGAGTGTTAAGTTTTCCCCCTTACCTACTGAGGACAAGGCAAGAAGTAATGGTCTTAAATTGCAGCAAGGGAAATTTAGGTTACACATTAGGATAACTTCCTAATTATAAGGGTGGTTAAGTACTGGGACAAATTACCTAGAGAGGCTGTGGAATCTCTATTATTGGAGGTTTTTAAGAACAAGTCAGACAAACACTTATCAGAGATGATTTAGATAATACTTAGTCCTGCCTCAGTACAGAGGATCGGACTAGATGACCTATGGAGGTCCCTTCCAGGCCTACATTTTTACAATTCTATCCCTGTGGATTTCTACAGTTCCAGCGATCAGGCTCCCCTACAATCCATGGTCGCTTTTTTGTGATTTCTTGCCTGAATTGCCAGGCCATAATACAAATCCTAAACTATGGGTCTTGATTTTGAGAATTATTGAGGACCTCCTGTAAGTCAATAATCATCTTTAGTCCCTTGTAGGAGAGACAACATGCAGTTGTAGGTGCCTAAAGTTAGGCACTTAAACTTTTATATGTAGACATCTAAATAAGTAGCCCAATTTTCAGAGGTGCTGAGACCCACAACTCCCATTGAAATCAATGGAGCTACTTGCAAAACTAAGCACTACTCTAGTGCTTGAAAGATCCAAGTTCTCCTTCTTGTTTCCCATACTTTTTGAGCTTGTGAATAGACATTTTAGTACATAAATAATCTTTGTGGTTTTAATCTTTTTCAGAAAATCCTCTTTTGCCTTGCAATTCTGTGTGTATTAAAGTACACTATGGATAATTTAAATAGTAAATAAATACTCTCCTTCTCCCCATTTCCTATTTAATTTAATGCCTGCCTGATAAGCCCTACAAAGGATTGTCATAGTAATGTCCACTTAAAAAATGGTACCTGCTCAGCAGGGAAAATGTGTGAGGCTACAAAAGACAGAAGCCTTGTATACAGATCAGTATTTATGAGAGCCCATCTCTTTCTTATGTCGTTTTCCAGACGGATTTTTGAAACATTTTTTGGGGGGGAGGGGAGGTTATGTCTTTAATTATGCAACTTTTTCATGTATCTCTTTTATTTAGAGTATTAGTCCTATATCAATGCCATGGTTATTAATAATCCGTTCTAGTTAAGGGCAAAATCCTGGTCCATTGATAACCATAGGAGTTTTGTTGTTGATTTCAGTAGGACCAGAATTAAATTTTCAAGCAAACCAGGACAATTTTGAAATACAAACATGAAGTTGCTTTGTTCCAGTCTGATGTTCTGACTGGAACTGCCTATCTTATCCACACTATTCCAGCCTTCCACCCCAGTTCCACCCATTATAAACAGCTGTACCAAACCTGGAATTTTTATATATAAATATGGAGGAGTCTGACATCTAATAAAATGAACATTTAAGATTTTTATGGTTGTAGATCAGTTTTGAGAAGTGTGTTCTTTGAAGAAGATGTAATGTAATATATTGCCTAGTGTGACTGGCCAATACAGAATTTGAGAGGAATACTGAATGGTATTCCCAAGAAATACCACTTGGTGTTAGATAATGGGTGAAATAAAAGGAGCAGCTGTACTATATCAGTGGTTGAAGAAGTAAAGGGCTGTTTTGCTATGCAAGGGGCATTCAACACTGCATTGTTTTTCTCGCCACTTGCTCCTGTCATTCAGATTAGTATTACAGTAAATTTTCAAACAAAGCCACTTGATACAGGAGCTCTGGGTATATTTAGCTTGATTTATGACAGTTCATTGTCAAAATGCTTTGAGGGAGTATTGCAGTTACTATTTTTGCCTTTTAAGCAATATAAGAACACAATCATTGCATTGTTTTTTTAAAAAAAACCTTAAATATACTCATCTCCGACTTCTACTTCCAAACCATCTGCATACATTTATTCCTGGAGGAAATGTTAGCATTTCATTTATAACGCTTTGTGATTGAGCCTCAGTATGAAGACAGTGAGGCTGAACCAGCACAAATAAGAACAGGATTTGGCCAGTTTCTTCATACACCTGTATTTTGGCACAGAAGAGGGAAGAAGCAAGGACACAGAGTGAGACAACCAGACTCTTGGAGCATCTGCTGGTGCTAGCAGCACTAGAGCTGAGTAGAGGATGACCATTCCATTTTGCAGCAACTTTTGAGGCATCACAATTTTGGTTCCACACTGAAATGAAGACAAAACCTATTGAATGTTTTCATGAAAAAAGAATGAAATGTCCATTTTTGAATCTGAAACCTGAGGATTTCAATTTGGGAAGAGGTGTCACAATATCAGTAGGGATGCCTCATAGTTAAGCACTCCTCTGGGACACAAGAGGCCCTTGTTCAGATCCCTGTTATGCTTGATTCAAAATACAGACACTTTCCTCCCAGAACATTCTTGTTCAGGCAGAGATGGGACTTGAATCAGGGTTCCCCACATTCCCAGGGTTCCTGTCACTCTTGTATTTCCTCCTCCATCATCCTGGACCCTAAAAACATCTTGACAAAGTCTTTGTTGAAACAGAAAAGTCTCTCTGAAAAGTTTTGGCTTCAAATTTCATTTCATTGAAAATGTGTAGTGCTGGATTAGTCAGGGAAGGCAGATGCACAGGTTGTATTCAACAGGACTTTGTGTGTGTAAGTATTGCAGCCACGGATGGGGGGGGGGGTGGTACTCTTGTCCTGGAAATTACTTATGCTCCTCTTGTTCTGTTGGTAGCTGAGTCAAAATCTGAATTTGTGTTTGTTTGGGGTTTAATCCCACGCAGTATAGGAGCAATGTGCTGTAGGTATCACAGCATGGTAAAAATTAATGAGCAGAATGTGGCACTCGGAGTGAACCGAATGATGATCCTGCAGCATAGGTACCGAGTTACTCTTGTCTGGTGGCAGACACAAAGATTGAGAGAAGTGCTGAGATAAGCCCTTCATTAGTTGAAATCCTCTATCTAATGCTGATTTGTCAGACACACTCCTTTCCTCCAATACCCCATTCCGTTTTTACCCTCTGAATAAGGGAAAAGGCTTACATGGACCTTGGTGCTTATTGTTCATTGCTGAGGTCTACACCGAGTACTGGCTCTGGACCTTCCTTTTCACACTTCAATATCTGTAGTGCTGCTAGGGTGCAAAAGCTGGAACACCAATTGCTTCTCTCATGACATATGGACTCTCAGAACCCAGGTCTATTTGTTCATCAGTTTCTTCTGTTCTGTCGTGGTGCAGAGAGAGCGAGATTTTTCTTTTCACTTAAAAATTTGATAGAAATGTGAGTGGCACGTAGAGCCTGGCAGCAGCAGACTGACACAGGGCAGCCGAGTTGGAACATGTTACTAGGCTCAGCTGGGATTACATTACGAGGCTCGGGTCTCTCTAAATCAGTGCATTCTTGCCTTCTGTTCCAGTCTCCACAGGCAGTGTGAACACGGTGTTCTTCTGAGAGTTGCAGTTCTTGTATGCTGGGTTTAGGTTTGAATTTTTCTAGTTTGGTTGGGGGGATTTTTTGGACACTTGGCCCAGATTTTCAAAATTTCAGGCATTTTCAATTAGGCACCTAATATGCACACACAATAGCTGTGATGCATGTGCAAGTCAGGTAATGGGGCAGTCAGATTACCAGTTGCACATTGAACTGGTGCACACAATGGTGTACATGCAATTTGCAAGTGAAGCACTTTGAAAAATGTGGTCCTTTTGATGTTTGGAGAGCCATTGTGATTAGGTCTTTGTGATTTTTAAATGAAAAACTAAGTCCCAAGGGCAACAGGGTGATAACTTAGTAGAGATATCATGGTGGTGTTAGAGTCTGTGTTTTTAATTGGCAGTTTGCGTGAATCATCTGACAGTTTTGGTTCACAGGGCTCATATCTGTTGCATTTATTTGGAGTTTCAGGTTTGAACCTTATAACTCAAAGCAAAATAGGGTGAAAATCCCATTGAAGCACTTCAAATTTGTAATTTTAAATTGCCACAATTCATCACTCCACTCCCAACCACTGAGTCATAGAATATCAGGGTTGGAAGGGACCTCAGGAGATCATATAGTCCAGCCCCCTGCTCAAAGCAGGGACAATCCCCAGCTAAATCATCCAGCAGATTTTTGCACCCATCTCTAAATGGCCCCCTCAAGGACTGAACTCACAGCCCTGCAGGCCAATGCTCAAACCACTGAGCTATCCCTCCTGCCCAGTCAAAGCATCCACTTACCATTTGGCATGTTCAGTGGCATTGGCTGTTCTGCTTCCTTCTGTGCAAGCAGAACAAGGGCAAAAAACTCCTGCACATACCCAGGAATGCAGTTTTGGGCAGGCGGGGGGGAGGGCTGCAGGCCTAATGTGCTACGGCTGCTTTCTGTGCTGCATTCCTATTGCCTACCAGCCAATGAACTGTGGCCCATTTTCTATCTATTCCTATCTGTTGCTGTTATGGTATGGCCACCCAGGGCTGCCTGCCTATCTTTGTACCTAATGCTATCTCCTTGAAGGGTCTAGAGACCCATCATTCAAAAAAGAAAAATAATGAATGGTAGTTCTCCTCTCTGCTTGTTCCTATGATACCACATCTACCTGCCCATCACCATTCATAGTTTAATTTTGTTATTTCCAAGATAAGTGTTTTCTGACTCCTGATTTTCCTGAGTATTTCTTTACATAATAGCACCTCTGAATACAAATATCATCCTAATGTGAATATGCATCTGTTTGCTAATCCCTAGAGGATCTGGTGAATGAAAATGTATAATACAACCACCTGGCCTGCAAGAACCTCCTGTAGGGCTAGACTCTGGTGTAAACCCAAAGTTACACTAATGTAGGCAATGGAATTATTCCAGGTTTACACCTCATTAAATGGAGTTAGAATGTGGCCTATAGGTTACTCCAGCACAATATTGAGTCTTTAACACTCTGTTACTGAACTAATGATGATGATTTTAAAATGTTTTTGCTCTTATGATTTTTTTGTTTTTTGCTGCTAATATTTTATTTTAGGAAGAAAAAAGTAAAAAACGAAAACATGACTTTTTAAAGATCAAATTCTGTCCTTGGACATGTGGTAGCCCATATTCTCTGCCGACTTCAAGCCCCATAAGTGCATACACCGAATTTTGCCCCTCATTAACCACTATGCAATGCTCTGGGGATGTAAATCAGGGCAAAATTTCATCCACTCACTTCAGTGAGGTTATATTGGGTATAATTTGGAGCAGAATTTGACCCACAGTTTTCCTGCTGAGATAAAATCTGTTTAGATTTAAAAGTGTACAGATCAGCTATTAATCATTACATGGATAATAAAAATTCCAATTCTTTTGACTAACACCACCTCATGGAAAACAGCTAATGTTACCATGGGCTGATTTTCACTGGGGGGGGGCATCGACTGAAGATACGCAACTTCAGCTATGTTACTAACGTAATAATGCATGGCGGCGGCAGTGAGCGGTGCGCTCCCCCTTCAACTCCACCTTGCGCCTTGCGTCAAGCTGGAGTTACTGGAGTCGAAGGGGGCGCCGCAGATGATCGATTTCTCGCGTCTTAATGAGACGCGAGAAATTGATCGACAAAAGAGTGATTGCTACCCGCCGATCCAGCCGGTAGTGAAGACTTACCCCATGTCTTGCTTTCTAACTGGCTTTATATGCTTTGGACAACGAAGAGGAGAAGATAAGAGTGGGCCAGATTGCTTCTTATGCAGTGGTCTGGTCCACACTAAAGATTAGATCAACCTAGCTATGTTGTGCAAGACTGTGGGAAAAACTCTCCCTTAGCATTGTAGTTAGGTCAACCTAAGTCCCAATGCAGATGAGGCTAGACTAGATCAACCTAGCTACTAGCTCTTCGAAAGGTGGATTAGCTATTTCGATGGGAAAAACCACTTTCTATCAACGTAGGACGCATCTATGCTGAAGAGGCCATGCTAGGTTGATGGGAGAATTCTGGCAGTAGCAATACTAGTAAACTTTTAAGAGAACATGCTTATGGTTTTTGTATGACTATGTTGTGGCACAAAAAAAAAAGTTGCCACAAAATATTGCCCAGATTTTGATTTGAAAAGATTTATTTTTTATGGGTGTGAAATAGGCTTCTAATGGATTTCATCTCCCTTCATTATCCTGCTGTATCCAGCTGGGTGAAATAAACCAATGCTCCTCAGCCTGCCCACAAACTTTCTGTTGCAGCTTGTCCATTCCCTGCTCCTACATATATCTTTTTTTATATAGTTGACTATGCACCAGTTGAATATTACATCACCAGAAGCCTTTGAATAAAGCTCAGCCTTTTTAGGACCAAATTGCTGCTCTTGTTCAAGAATAAATCCTGAGTAACTCCACTAGTATAATTGTGATGCTCTTGTTTCACACTGTTGAAACTGAAAGCAGAATATTGTCCTTGATCTGTTTGTTGTTCGTTTGCAACTGCAGCAGAGCAAAGGACTTTGGAGTCAAAATTACTTCAATAAATATGCATATGTTAATTTTAAAAAAGCCCGTTAGTAATCAGGAGAGGAAATAATGTGGCATAAGAAAGCATTGGTTCCAGTTAGGATTATATATAAAAATTACTCGTGGGCATCCAGTGATTTCTTTTTTCCACTGCATTATGCACTGTATATGAGAATGAAACTGTTTGATATAGCAACATCAAAAGCAAGAATTCAAGCTATGAATTCATATAACAGCTGAAAGGCAACATTAAAGAGTATTTACAACGGATGAATGCAGAGGTGGAAACAGGGCCAATCCCTGCTCCATAGACAGAAAATCCCCATCATATAGAACTTCATTTTGGCTGTGGTAATGGGGCTCTCTTTAAAAATGTCTGCCCCTACTGCCTTGATCCCAGTAAAGTATTGGGAGGTGGCTTTAAAACCCTTGAACTTCCACTGAATCAAGGTGTAAATCAGCACAGAATTGGTCTCATCACACTGGGTCTGGTAAGTCACTGATCTTGCCATGCCAAATGGCATCTGAATTAAAAACGGAGAGGGGAAAAATGTAGCGAGAAATTCACGTTACGGTCCAGATTTCTTTGTTGGCACAACTTTACTGGCTTTGATACAGCTACGCAGACAGATGAATATTTCATATTTTGGCCCATTATAACTATTTTAAGAAAGATGTTCTGTACAGAAGAACATTAACATTTAATGTTACAGCTGTCGAGATTTCCCACATTGGGGAAATGCTCTCAAGTCAATGGAATTAATCTGAATTTGCTCTGCTTAAATGAACAGAATCTAGCCCTTCTAATTGAAAATTTAAGTCAAATTTTCATTAACAGGGATGAGTTGATGCTTAATTATAACCTTTTTTGTTTCTTGCATGAAAATTGCTATAGAAGCACCAAGTATTATCTTTCTTTATGATGTTATTAATATATAAGTAATTGCATAGAAAGTTGTATAAATGACCAGTGAGTGAGTAAAGTATGCTTTGTTTAATTGTTCAGTTATGTGACCTTTTTTCTTTTACTTTTTTTCCTTTCTCCTTTCTTTTAGTGGCTTTCTTGCAGGAGGAATAGTGTCATTTTGAGGGTATGTCTTGAGACTTTTCTGCACTTTCATTTATAGACACACATGAGAAATGCCATTTAGTCCCTACACAGTAAATGCTATCCTCAGACATGAATCTGCAACTCCCATTGACTTTAATGGTAGTTACATGTATATACTGGGGCATAATCTGGCCTGTTGTGCAAAGGGAATTTAAGGATCTTACACTGTCTACAGATGAGAACACTGAAGTGCAGTGAAGTTAGGTGGCTTGACCAAAGATACATCGCAAGTCAGTAGCAGGGAATCTGAATACGAGGTGCTATTCCATAACTGGGACTCCTAGGTGCTTCTGCAATGCTAACAAAAAATAGTAATGAAAAACATGAATTAGTCCTGTATGCATAATGTACCTTGCAACGTGTTGTTCTATTTCTAAAAGTCTTTAGAATTGTGAAATTCTAGTATTTGCGAGAGTGGGCTCACCTATACTAAACCATACATTTACACAGGGTGGGGAGGTGGGGTGAAGAACTCCCACAATATTTCCATTGTGGTGGGCGAAAGCCCCCTATTTACCCGGTTTTGCCCTCCCTCCCCCCTGAGTGATAGTGGATTTTTCTGTGGTGCAATATCCTCAAGAATATAATTGTATTGCAACAACATAGTCTACACATGGACTTCTGGGTGAGCTGTTTCCTTCCATTTAGATTTAATGCAGACCATATTCAAATTCTAAGATGTTTGTTTAGCATTTGGCATTCAGCACTTTGTATTAGATGAGACAAAATCCCATATTTAAATTATTCAGTGGCTAGGGTTGATGAAAATTGTCAATCACCTTCCAGCATATTTAACCAATCCTAAAGGATGCTTACAGGTGCAAAAAGGCACAGCCAATTACATGTATAGATTGTTGGTTTTGTTGATGCTGAGTGACTCTGAGACTTTGCTTGCCTTCTGATGTATTTGCAGACTGCGCTGTCAACAGAAATTAGGTTTTCAAATATTAGGGAAACATTCCATCACCTCCAAAGCAGCCAGATTAACAATGACAAACAAATATTTCAAAAGCATACATGTCTTATTTAAAATTATATTTAAAAGCATTGCTGGCATGTACAGCATAAAAATAAATTTTGAAGAAGATAATTGGAGCATTTAAGAGTTTATAAAATAACATCACAGACACTTGGGTGTCAATTTAAGAATTAATATATATTATTTATTCCAACAGTTCATTCTTTGCTGTATATGTAAGGAGAAGAGAGATTATAAATTGTAAAACAAGTAAGACAAAAGCCTTGAAGAGTATATATGGAATGGTGTTAGCAAGATGGACTGTGAGTCTCATTTGTACTTCTCTCTCCAGTAGGAAGAGACTTGTGAATTGAAGGAAAGGAACGAACTGAAAAAAAAATTCACTCATGTAGTCATTCAATGGTTTAAAGTGATAAAAGCCTCAGAACTATACTAGAGAGCTCCTGCCTTGATTAAGCATATTGTAATGCAACAGTACATCCCATTGTTCAGAATGCCCGAAAACCAATTCACTGTGAACATATGCAAATACAGAGACTTAAAGAAACATATAGGTGGTACCTACAAATGTAGATCTCATAACATGGAGTGTACATGAGACAGCTAGGTGCACTTCTGGCATTGCCCCACTGTCTTCCAAGAAAAAAGGCAGGTGTGTGTGTGTGTGTGTGTGTCTGTCTGTCTGTCTCAAAGCATCAAATTGGACAGAATCTTAAACATGAGTGAGGTTTGAGGACAAGGGAGTGGAGATTTACGTTGAGTAATGTTTTTCCTGCTACCACAACAGAACCCTGGAGATTCTTGGGTGTTAATGAGTGGACATTATTATAGTTCCCTAGCTGCAAAAGATTGCATTCTCAGTGCACCATTAATGTAAGACTTTCAGTACATCTTCTATCCAATGATAAATTTCTGGCTCAACCCACCTCCCAACCACTCTCCCAGCTTCATCAACCATAACTACAATTTCTCCACCAGTATCAATGTCAAGTCGTAACCTGCTCCTGTACCAACTTTGCCACCTCTCAGCCACCCAAAACTTCAGTAGTCTTTGGTGTCAGATAATAGCTTGCTCCATTCGTGACTTCACTTGTGAGGGATGCTCATTCTGTTGAAGCTCATTCTGATAAACCTAAGTTCAGACTACACTATCTTGCCCCTGCCCTGCTTTTTTGCCTGTATTTTACCTAGTTAGGACTAGATTCTGACTCTTAAAGGCAGAGCAGTGCATGCCAGTAGGAGTCTACATGGGCTGCATGGTGGCAAGAACCTTCTAGTTGACCCAAACGGCATACCCCCTTAGGCACCTCCAAGATTAAAAAATGGAGCCACTCTGGCATGAGTCAGTTCATCCCATCAGCATTCACAGATGAACTGGCAGGTCTAAAGTAACATTCAGCCTGGACACCTCTTTTGTCATTCTGTAGATGGGGCTGATCACCCAAGACACACACGCCTATCTTCATGCCATATCCTGGCTTTCAAACCGTTATCCAAAAAGGGGAGGTTGGAGACTGTGCTAAATGATGAAGTGTCATTAAGAGATGGTTTATTGAGCAAAAATCAGGTAACTGCCCATTTGTGGCAAACTGCTGACCCATAAGGAGGAGTTTCCTGTAGGTTCATAATGGAGACTTTCATTTGAGTCCATTCATGGACATCATGTAGATGTGTGACATTCCCTAAAGGACTCTGAATTCCTAAATCAGTGAATAGTAAGTTCTAGTTTGTGTTCTGTGATATATTCATAATTTTTAACTCTCAGAGGGTGAGAGCACAACAGAATGGAAATAGCAGAGACAGAATAAGTTAGAGTATGGGTCAGATCTATATGCTTCTTAGGATAGACACTTAGATAACTGAGTCAGAAGAGGACAGAATTATTTCACATAATTATATTGATGTCTATCTTCTGTATGTTAAGCAGTTTAAATTGTTCAACCTAAAATTGTTCATGTCTCATTTAGGCTCAGTCCTGAAACACTTTGAAGTCTAGTACTATTCTCATGAGTAAGGGTCAAATGTGTCACGCTGTCTGGAGTGATTCTCAGCTGTGAATGCCTACCTCAGGGTACACTGTCAGACAACAGGGCAGACATTTTAAACTCGCCATCTGTTCTATTGTTAGATTTCACCAAGCCAGTAACAAATATGAAATCCTGGATCTCTATACCAGTTTTACCGTGAAGTCACACACAGTCCCCTTAGATGCTGCAGTTTAGCTTGTTGCCCAAACAAACTGAACTTTGTGGTTATAGTCACTTAAACCAAAAATCACACCACCTCGGTTTTCACCCAGTCCCAAGAGATGAGTTACTTACCCCAGATCAGTTGGTGCTTGCATCAAAGACAAGGCTGGCAGCCAATTCTGTAGTAAACTAACTGAAGTTTTTTTAGCTAAGAAAAAAGACTGAGTTATTGAGAGGTTATAGCAGGTAAAATATATGTACAGGTAAATCACAGTCTGCAACTGCAAATGGTGCCAATGATGTAATAAACTGCTCATTTCCCAGTAGTCTTTCAGGATGCCCAGATTGTCTCTTGGGATCTCCATTTTGTCTGTTTTATACTTCCCTGTAAGAGTCCAAACAGTTCAAAGATCTTTTCTTTTAATGACAGTGCATGAGGAATGCACTTAGATCAGTAGTTCTCGACCCATGGCCTTTGGCCTCTTGCAGCCCAATCAGCACACAGCTGTGGCCCATGTGATCTAAAGGCCTCACAGGTAGTATATATATTGTGTGGAGGCAGCCCATATAACACACAATGGTAAATAGGTTGAGAATCACTGACTTGGGCTTTGGCTCTCCTGCCAACAACGCTAATACCACTCGTTGGGAGTGGAAGTTTTGTCAGCAAGAGAGCTCTCTCCTGTTGATAAACAGTGGCTACACTGTGTATCTTTTAGTAGCACAGCTGTAGCGGCACATGTGTCATTAAAAGCTGCATAGTGTAGACATAGTCTTAGAGTCTTTGACCTCGATCATTACACACAATGGCCACTTGCTTTGAAAGTAGCCTTTTTTCTGTTAGTTCTTCTTTTGCATTCCACAAGACTTCTTTGATGGGTTATTTAGTTGCAGGGGTATACACAGTGTAAATGTTTCCTATTACAACAGGACACAGATAGTAAAAACAATGCAAGTAACATTCCACTAGTTTTCATGATGTTTAAACACCCAGTACACTTGTACATTTAATAATCGCTTTGATCTGCACAAGTGAGTTCTCCTGAATGTATTCTAGCATGACCAGGTCCTGAATATTTTTAGTTTGTTAAAAGCAATGTAAAACTGACTGGACATCCCCTGCTGGACTGGATGGGCAATAAAAGGCACATCAAATAACCTTTTATACTGGTATACGTGGGAATTGAAAATGGGACTCAGATTGGTCTGGGTTGCACTAATTCAGCGATCCTGCATTCTTTAAGGCTGTCATCTTCTCCAGAATCCTCACTTGCATATTTTAGTAAGTTTCTAGCACTTGTAGTAGTAGAGAAAATCTTGAAAATGTGAAACGAGTGTAAATCAACTCAGTGATGCCTTCCTAATTCATCAGAGAGCCTGAAACAATATCTATGAGGGATATCATCTGTGTGCATCACCCCACTGATTATGAAAGGCTCCTTGTCAGCCACAGCTCCAGAGAGGTCAAGTTGAAAGGGAATCCTTTTTTAAATAGTGGTAAATATTTTCCCTTGAACTATTCATCATTACTGATAATTTTGTAGGCAGTAAGTTTGAAAGGTAGTCTGATTGGAACTAACTTTTTGGATTGTTTGGATACCAAATGATGTGGGGGTACCATTAATTGGTTAAAATCATTTAATGAATGTAACAGGGTGCTGGCCAGAAACTGCTGAGCCAGCCCCTGTTCCCTCTTAGCTCAGCTAGAAAAGCCTCTGCTAGCTGCTCCCATGGGAGGGGAGGTAATTGACTAGCAGGGTGTGGCCCCAAAGTGAGTGGGGCTTATTTGAACCACCTGGCAGCCTCCCAGGCCAGGGGATAAAACTCTGGCAGGCAGGCAGGCAGGCAGGAAGGGGGGGGGGAGAAGGAGAAGACAGGGAACAGAGCAGTAGAAGGTGGCTGTCCCCCCCCCCCCCCCCCCAAGGCAGCCAAGCCAGCTAAGCCAGGAGACTTGTATATAGTATTGTAAATAGGTGGTGGGCTTGCATTGAAGGGAAAATAAAGGACACTGCTGTTGGCACCAGAGGGCTCCTGCCTCATTATTTGAAAAGAGCGAGCAGCGGCCCGCTTACAATGACCTTTCTATATTTCAGAGACTATAATTATATATTTAATATAAGTTATTAAAATTACATAATTGTATTGCAAGAGTAAGAAAGGTTATGCCATAGCTTCTGAGTAAAATGTTCAAAGTCACTTAGTTGCTTTTGAAAACTTTTATGCTGTGGATTTTCAGTCCTGGATACAACCAGACTCATCTAAGCCAATCGCTGGCATATGTTCACTATCTCTGACAAGGGTTTTGTTAGTGATCATTATGAATATTTTTGAATCCTTTATACTTCAGTGTCATACTTGGGTGATCCTGATGTTTTTGTGATTTAAATGTTAAGTTAAATTGGACACTGTGGTTTGCAAGTATGCTCATTTGTACTGCATCATATTAAGAACATAAGAATGGCCATACTGGTCAGAGCAAAGGTCCATCTAGACCAATATTCTGTCTTCTGACAGTGGCCAATGCCAGCCCCCCAGAGGGAATGAACAGAACAGGCAATCATCAGGTGACTCATCCCCTGTTGCCCATTCCCAGTTTCTGGAAAACAGTCTAGGGATACCATCCCTGCCCATCCTAATAGCTATTGATAGACCTATCCTCCATGAACTTATCTAGTTCAGTTTTGAACCTGTTATCATCTTGGTCTTCACCAAATCCTCTGGCAAAGAGTTCCACAGGTTGACTGTGTGGTGTGTGAAGACATACTTCCTTTGTTTATTTTAAACCTGCTGCCTCTTCAGTTCACTTGGTGACCCCTAGTTCTTGTGTTATGAGAAGGAGTAAATAACACTGACAGATTTACTTTCTCCACATCAGTCATGATTTTATAGACCTCAATATTATCCCCTCTAAGTTGTCTCTTTTCCAAGCTGAAAAGTCCCTGTCTTATTAATATCTCCTTGTATGAAAGCTGTTCCGTACCTATAATCATTATTGTTGCCCTTTTCTGTACCTTTTCCAATTCCGGTATATCTTTTTTGAGATGAGGTGACCACACAGTATTCAAGATATGGGCATACCATGGATTTTTACAGAGGCAATATGATATTTTCTCTTGTATCTATCCCTCTCCTAATGATTCCCAACATTGTTAGGTTTTTTTGACTGCCATTGCACACTGAGCGGATGTTTTCAGAGAACTATCCACAAATACTATGATTGTCACTCTGTGCCCTTTTGAGTAGAACATGATAAAACAGTAACAAGGCATTCTAGCAATTCCTTGATAAATCAAAAATGATATAGATACATTACTACTGTTGCGCTCAAGGCTAAATCTAGCTTCTATTCCTTTGCTAAAAAAACATTTTTGCACAATGCATATATGAGAATAACTTGCATAGATTGTGTTATAACTAGCAAGAGTTTTGTTTTTTAAAAAGTGCTCGAACAGCCCAATTTCTCCTCTTCTGTGTGAACTTAGAGGGGAAAAAAGCACAAGGGGATGAGAATAAATTTATTTGAATTTTCATTTAATTTTGTTTTCTTTGGTTAGGCCAATGGAAAAGCGTAGAAAAAAATCTTTTAGGGAATGTATCTATCTATTTCTAAATTCCATGAAACTTGAGATGTTTGGGTGGTGAATGGAGATGCAGTGGTAGTGGAATACTACTTGTGGGAGCAGCAAAACACCATAGATTGTTTCCCTATTTCTATCTTCCTGTACCAAATATGCAATATTTTTTCACATATGTAGTTAAGTAGAAAGCTGGATATGGAGTAATTTGGAACAGCACAGGGACACCTTAGATTCATTTGCAGTTTGGGGGAGGAATAAGATACTGGGCAGTGGATTGTTGTGAAGCATTTCAAAGAGGCACTTCACTTTAGGAAAAGAGGATCTAAAGTGTAGCTCATGTGTCATTAGGATACACAAATAGTTCATCTGAAAATTATACCACCTGCCTGAAGGTGTTTGACTAGGGCTGGTCATTTTTTTTTCATTGAAGCTATTTTTCAATAGATAATTTTTTGTTCTGCTTTGTTTTTTTTGTTTGTTTTTTTTTTTGTCTAAAAGAAAATCCCAAAACCTTGTGAAAATGTCAAAGCCATGGCAAACCTCAATATTTGGTCCAAAAAGAATGTCCCAAAACTGACATTTTTCAGACTTTGGGTGAAAACTCAAATGTTTTGATTCAAAGTGGTGCTTCCATGCCTCATTGGAACTGTAGTTTGGGTACCATATGCTCCCATTCTCCTCTCTGGCAGGACTAACTCTCCCATAATGCCCCAGGGTCTCCTATGATTACTCACCTCCCAGAGAGGGAAGAAAGTTGTGTATCATGGGAGATGTAGTCAAGGCCTGAGAGTCTGACCGATTGAGGAGAATGAGAGCATAAGGTTTCTAAACTATAACTCCCATGATGCACTGTGGCACAATTTTGAATCAAAATATTTTGGTTGTCTACATTTTCCATGCAAAAATTCAATAAAAAATCAACAAAAATGAATCTTCCATGGGGCAAAAATATTTTTTGACCAACTCTAGTATTGACCTAAATTATGACTGTCACTTAGTACAGTGTCATTGTCTTCCACCAGAACATATCATTTTGTTGTTCACTTACTTAGTATGTAAGATTTTTAGGACTCAGTTTGGTAAAACCTTGAATACTTCAATGTGGGTGCACAAGTGACAGTCCTATTGACTATTCTAGTGTGTTAAGGATTAGGTCCAAAGTCATTCTGAGCCACATCTTAACTCTTCTCTGGAATTTATTGGAGGACTTTCCAGGGAGGAGTTCAGTTCACTTTGTGTTCTCTGCACTGATGATTCTGAAGAAGTTAGTCAAACCTGGAGCTTTGCAAAAGCTATTGGCTTTGATTGACATGATTCATATGAGTTTGGCTGAACCTTTCCTCTGGGAACATTTTCATAAGATCCCAACATCTAAATGCAAAACTCAACAAAATCTGCAGGCTTCAGGTGATTTATTCAGAAAGTGGTACATTTTCATGGTTTTGTTCTGAGACCAATCAAGTTTCACAATTAAATGATGAAACCTGTGTTTTGAGGTAAATGATTCAGATTTCCAATCTTTATTTTTAATATCTCTAAAATATCATGACCAATTTCACCAGTGAGTCTGAGACTGAGAGTTTCATCTGTTTCAGATTGTTACAAATGTTTCACACAGCTTTAGTTATAACCCCTTCTGTGTCAATTAAAGTTTTCATGTTTTGTTTAATGAATAATCTATTACTCCAGAGTTCCTTTCAGCAAGCTACAGAACATAACTGTGACTTGTTGAGTGATGCTTCTGAATTCAGACCTATCCCAACAGAACCAGCCATGTTGTTTAGTTTACCTAGTTACTTTCATCTATTTCTTAGAGAATCTCTTGGAAATCTGCCAGGAACTTTGGAGTAACAAAAGAACTGCATTTCTTGAACATAGCAGTGTTTTATTTATATTTACACCTCAATGTTCTGATTCAAAGACTGTCTTGAGGTTTATGGAATGTGACTTGACAACAGAAACACAACCCAGTAACACAAAATGTACTTTTGTGAAGTTAAATAAAATCTGTAAATCCCCATGCATACTGCAGTAAAGCAGCAAAATGGCTTGATCATCCAATGCCAATGCATTATTTTAGAGCCAATCTACTCTGTGATGGTGATTTTTTTTTCTTTACTCCTACTGGTACTTAGAGTGGAACTTATTCACCAACAAAACATACAGATGCAGAGCAATCCAATTTATGGAAATCTCCAAATTAAACACAAGTGTTTTTTATCTGAATTGTTCTTGAAACCTCTCCCACCATCTCACAGCTTATTGTCTTTGCACCCAAAACACCAGTATTGTGGTATTTTACCGTGATCATGATTTTGACCCTTCTGGAACATCCTAGATGCCTGAAAATCATTTGTTGAGTATTCTTCTCTAGGAGCCCTTTGATAGGCTTTGTTTCTTGCTGATGAAGAGAGAAACCCTTCCTGAGGGGTAATTTCTTTTTGTAATTTTAGCCCTTGCTTCCTTAGCATAAGGCAGCACTAGTTTCTATCCTGGCTTTCTTTCCATTTTGTTTCTGATTGGTTAATTCATAAAGCCAACAAATGCAAATAGAAAAGTAGGGATGAAGCTCCCTTTAAAACAATTAACAATATGATTGCACAGGGCTCCACATAAAAAGGGGGCTTTCCTTGTCTTTCAACCATCATACTATTCTCTGAGCTATTACAGCAGTAGGCTCAGTCTGATTCCGGTTACATAACGTGTAGCAGTGTGATAACTCACCCATGTGGTGCCTCCAAGACCAGAAATAGTGCAGAAGAACCCTGCAGATATGAAGTGTCTGCTGTTGTAAATGGAAGTCCTAACACTCAGACTGGTGTCTTCACTTGTTACTTAAGGAAATATTAGTAAAGCCTCTAATAGGCTCACTGGATTTGCTTTTGTGTGGATTGGGAAGGGGATGTTCTCAGTTACGTATTGCTGTTACAAAAATTTGTAAAAATTCAGTCTTCCCCCTTCAGATCTCCATGATCTTCAGAACACCTGAGAAAATGTGTATATCTACAACTAATGGCAAATCCACTTTTTCTGTGGGTACAATTGTTGAGTGAGATCTGTGCCACGTCCCCTGCCCAGTGGGAGGGGGACCCAAAGTGGGACATTTGTGCCCTCCCTATCCTGGGCTAGAGAGGGACCTGGCTTAACTGAGTCAGCTCTCGTGGGGCTGTCTGTTATGGCAGTGCCCCAAAGCTTCCCTATGGGGCTAAGCACTACCTGGGATCTCCACAGTGCTACTTGCTGTGGCCCTATTCCTGTATTCCAAGGCTTGCAAGGGAGGTCCTCTAAGGGCAGTCTTACAGCTGTCTTCTAAAGTGTCTGTGGTGGGGGAAATCCTTCCCCAGCTGTAACCCAGATTTTTTAGGGGCCTTTTAAGCGCTCCAGCCCTCTTAGCTGGGTCCTTACCCATAGTGATTACATCTTGCCATGGTAGAGACTTTGTGTAGCAGATATTTGGAAAAAACTGTACAGTCACAGAGCTCTATTTCCAGAGGTAGCTTAAGCTACCCACAATAAACAACATCATAATTGCCTTCGCTTAAGGTGGAATTTGCTGCTCTTAGTTTCTCTGCTTCCATTCTCTTCGTGCCAAGCTTGGATGAAACAAAGATCAAAAGCACAATGTTTTATGATGATGGGGAAAACATTTTTGCTTCTCAGAATAGGAATAGGGAAGATAGCTTTGTTAATCTTAATAATGGTTTCATAATTGATCCAACAGATTGCTTTAGATTTTTGAGACAAATGACACTAATTTAGCATTTATTTAATGATTAAGGTCCTGCTTCTGCACTGTGCAACATATGGGTTGACTGCTGCACCTGCATGCTATGCAGTGAAGGATCTGGCATTTAGCAGTTCACTTTTCACTCCAAGCAAATTCAACTACTTTTTGATATTAATAAGATGAGATATTTTTAAAAAAATAAACTGGTTCATTTTACTATACGATTTGATGTGCTATTGTAAGAGGACTTACCTTTGAAAATAAAGCATATTTCTGAATTCCAGATTTTAATCCACGTAAAGTTTCACATCTAATTTAGAGTTATGGTTTAAAGATCATGTGTTATGAAATAATAAATATTTGCAAAATCTTGAGATTCAATCCAAAACTTCATTCAGGTAGAGTTAAGGGTTGTTTTAAATGTATGCTTTAATACAGGGGTCTCCAAACTTTTCAGCCCGAGGGCCGCATTAACTATCAAATAGCAGTTCGGGGGCCGACAACACACTCGAGGTCCAAATAAAAAAGAATCAAAACATGGATGTTGTTTTTAATTATTTATTTAATATTATTTTATTCAGTTATTATTTAATAACACATTGATACACTACACATGAACACTACACATGAACACTACACATGAACACTACACATGAACACCTGTTCACTACACATGAACACTACACATGAACACCTGTTCACTACACATGAACACTACACATCAACCCCCCAACTGACCCACCCAGCCAGGTCTCTCCCCCCAAAACCTCCTTTCCTCCAACCCCCAACTGACCCACCCAGCCAGGTCTCTCCCCCCCAAACCTCCTTTCCTCCAACCCCCAACTGACCCACCCAGCCAGGTCTCTCCCCCCCAAACCTCCTTTCCTCCAACCCCCAACTGACCCACCCAGCCAGGTCTCTCCCCCCCAAACCTCCTTTCCTCCAACCCCCCCCCAAATGACCCACCCAGCCAGGTCTCTCCCCCCCAAACCTCCTTTCCTCCAACCCCCCCCCCCCAAATGACCCACCCAGCCAGGTCTCTCCCCCCAAAACCTCCTTTCCTCCAACCCCCCCCCCCCCAAATGACCCACCCAGCCAGGTCTCTCACCCCAAAACCTCCTTTCCTCCAACCCCCCCCCCCCAAATGACCCACCCAGCCAGGTCTCTCACCCCAAAACCTCCTTCCCTCCCACCCACCCACCAACTGACCCGCTCAACCCGGTCTCTCCCCACATACCGGTTCGCCGCCTGGCAGTGGGTGGCTCCTTGTTTCGCCCCCTGTAGCTGCGTGGCGGTGCGGCGCGTCCCGGCCCCAGCTCTGAGCCGTCCCTGGCCGGCGGCGGCAGCCGAGCACGCGGCGGGTCCCGGCCCCACGGCGGCAGCCGAGCACGCGGCGGGTCCCGACCCCGCGGCGGCAGCCGAGCACGCGGCGGGTCCCGACCCCGCGGCGGCAGCCGAGCACGCGGCGGGTCCCGGCCCCGCGGCGGCAGCCGAGCACGCGGCGGGTCCCGGCCCCGCGGCGGCAGCCGAGCACGCGGCGGGTCCCGGCCCCGCGGCGGCAGCCGAGCACGCGGCGCGTCCCGGCCCCGCGGCGGCAGCCGAGCATGCGGCGCGTCCCGGCCCCGCGGCTGGCGGCCCGCGCGGCGCTTCCAGGCCCCAGCGTGGAGCCGTCCCAGCAAAAAGCTCAAAAGAGCCAACAATTCCCTAAAGAGCCAAAAAGATCTCCACGGGCCGGATGAGAGGGCCTCGCGGGCCGCATCCGGCCCGCGGGCCGTAGTTTGGAGACCCCTGCTTTAATACATCTTTATTAGACATGTCACTGTAGCAAAATAAACGCTTTTGAAAATAAGGAATTAAGGTTAGAAGCAAACATTTGAAAGTCAGGATCTTCGATGTCTGCAGTTCAGAAATTAATGAAATACTTTCTTTTTACCATTTTAAACCCATCCTTAACTCCGCTTTCTTATCCCACAGTACCCACTCCTATCCAATATTCATCTGCAAGACACAGGCTGCTGATATGCCAGGGAAAATGTTACACACTAGCTTGCAAACTGCAAATCCTTCTTCTCCCCCTAGTTAAAGAAAGCAGTCCAGACCTTACAACACCCTGTTGGTAGGCACCCAAGGACCCCAATATATCCTATTTCCTTCCATGTTTATAGATGTAGAGGACCTTATTCACTTCCCAACATTCTCAACATAAAGGACCAGGATAAACCTCCCCACCTCTTCCAATTTGAAAATATGGGCCTTTGATCCCCCATTATATTTTCAAGAGGGGTTGGAAAGGTGTGTGCGGTTTGTGATGGTTCAACAAAGGCAATATAATAGGTAGCATACCAAATGGGGAACACATGAGTTTTGCCAAGTTTCGTGACAACTTGTAGTAATCTCTCACTAGTTAGAGGAAGATCAATGTCGATACTCTTTTAAAAAAAAAATAAAAAAATCTACGCCTTGCCTTTGATGCTGTTGACCACAAGGTGGCATTGATTTGTCTGAGACTGGCAGGGAGAGAGGTCCTTGCATGGAATCACTCTGTTGTTTTTGTTTTTGGGTTTTTTTGGGGGGGGGGGAGGGAGAGGGGGTTGTTTACAAAGGAATGTTGATACATTGTCCCAAGAGGGATTTTCATTGATTCAGAGCAAAATCTTTGGTCTCAGACAGCTTCTTAAAATGAATACATTGTTTCTTTCAAGAGAGGGTAGGAAAGTAGTTTTCAGTACCAAATAACAAAAGTATAAAGGACAGTATTTGCTAGTTGGGGAGCACTGAAAGATTGTATTAGCCAGCCTGGATGCTAGCTGCAGATGAACAATGAGTGGTGAGGCAACAGACTGTGATGTAGCAGATGCTGTTGTTGCTACACCTGAGAACTTAAAACTCAGGAAATAAGCCTCTGATTTATTTCCAGTTTGAAATGCAAAATCCCATTTGCTATGTCATCATGCCTCGCAACCTTTAAACCTCCATATGCGTGAATTGAATTGAAATGTGTGACAGATGACAGAAATGTGGAACACCTAGGCTGTATCGTACACTATGCCATTGTTGGCAGATCATCATGGTTTTTAATAGAAGACCTGTTTTAAATGATGTTTTCTCAGTGGGGAATTTGCATTAGATTTCTTAAAAAAACAAACCAAATACCCACACCACCACATACCCAGGAAATGAAAAGTTAATTTCACTCTAAGAATTCGCACACAAACAGGTCATTCTCAGGTACTGATCCATAGACTCTGATCCTCAGTATCAGATCTCTACTTGAGCTAAAGAACCATTTGTTACTCTTTGTGACATGTAATCTCCTCCCTTCTGATTTTGCCTTATTGAATTCCTTTCTATTTATTTGGAGGAACATTTGAGATATTTTTCAGTTTTTGAAATGTATCTCATTTGACTATATTATTTTTATATTAAATGGTCTATAAGAGAACCAAATATTTAGCAGCATCAAGATGCTATTTGTAAAATAAAGATTATTCATTATTTATTACACCAGTAGAATCCTGTTCACAGCACGACTTCGGTCAATGAATGTGCATTACAAAAGGAAAGGAGAACACGTTCAGTCTGTTCATGGTACTAGCCTTCCATATTTTGTGTGCAGATAGGAAAAAGCTCACTTAGAAATTGCTTTTAAGCAATGGTTATTTTTAAGAGGTGAAAAAATTCCATGCACAAACAAACACGCTCAACCTGTTTGCTTTATTCCTAGAGTTCAGACGCAACCATTGAGGTATCAGCATGCAAGTAAGCAAACTGAATTTCCTTTGTAGTTAATGTAAAATCTGGAGCAGAATCATACCATACAGTGGATCAGTAGAAAAGACCCTCAGGGCATAAGAAATGGCCTTACTGGGTCAGACCCATGGTTTATCTAGCACAGTGTTCTGTCCGACAGTGGCCAGTGTCGGAAGTGTCAGAGGAAATAAGCAGGGCAATTTTAGGTGATGTGTCATCCAGTCCCAGCTTCTGGCAGTTGGAGGTTTAACCATCCAGCACATGTGGTTGTGTTCCTGACCATCTTGACTAATAACCATTGATGGAGCTATCATACATTAACTTATCTAATTCATTTTTGAACCTAGATAGACTTTTGGCCTTCAAAGCATCCCATGAAGAATTTCACAGGTTGACTGTGTGGGGGGTGAAGTGATACTTCTTTTGTTTTAAACTTGCTGCCTGTTAAATTAATTAGTGACCCCTCATTCGTGTGTTATGTGAAGAGATACACACTTCCCTATTCACTTCCCCACGATTCCTGATTTTATAAACCTCTATCATATTGTTTCTTAATTGTCTCTTTTCTAAAATAAACAGTCCCAGTTTTCTTAATCCCTCCTCATATGGAAGCTGTTCCATACTCCTAATCATTTGTGTTGTCTTTCTCTGCACTTTTTCTTTCTAATCCATCTTTTTTTGAAATGAGGTAACCAGAGCTGTGCATAGTATCGAAGGTGTGGGCATACCATGGATTTATATAGAAGCATTATGATACTTTGTCTTTATATCTATTTCTTTTCTAATGGTTCCTAACTTTTTCTTTGATTGCCACCACATATTGAGGAGATGTTTTCACAGAATGATCCATGAGGACTCTAAGATCTTTCTTGAGTGGGAACAACTAATTTAGACCCCATCATTTTGTATGTATAGTTGAGATTTTTTTTCCAATGTGCATTTCTTTATACAGTGAAACCTCCATTTAACGGACTAATTCGGGTGAGGGAGTGTCCGTTAAATGAAAAAGTCAGTTATTTAATAAAAAAAAAACCCCGAGCTGTCGGAGCAGCAGCCCGACCGCCACAGGGTCGGGGCGGCAGCTCCGCAGCCCGCCCGCTGCCGGGACCCGGGTCCTGGCTGCCGGGAGCCGTCAGCCAGCCCACCCAGGTCCCGGCTGCCGGGAGCCGGCAGCCAGCCCGCCCGCTGCTGTGACCTGGGTGGCAGCCGGGAGCTGGCAGCCAGCCCGCAAGAAATGAATTTGGGATGCATCAGACTTGCTCAGAAATTTTGTCCGTTGCATCCGAAGTCCATTAAATCGAGGTCCGTTAAATCGAGGTTTTACTGTACTCACTAACACTGAATTTCATCTGTCATTTTGTCCCCTAGTCACCCAGTTTTCTGAGACTCCTCTGTAACTCTTAGCTTTGGATTTGTCTGACTACAATCTTGAGTAATTTTGTATCTGCAAATTTTGCCACCTGATTGTGGTTCAAGAGCAGGAGCAAGCTGGCCTAGCATGCTTACGATCCGGAATCTTCATAGCTTTTCTGATTATGAGGATGCATTTTTGCCTGGGCTAGACACTGTTTAACAGGCCCATTTGGCTTCCTCAGAGCTGTATTCCCACCTCCTCCCTACTTCAGTCAACAGCAACCTGTTCTCTGAAGTGCTGGCACCTGACTTGTTACCATGAAGTTGCTGGTGGTTGTTAGCAAGACAGGTGACGGCACTTCAGTGCCCCATAATCCTTAGAGCTCTACCATTCTTGAAATCTGCACTTCATAAAGGAGGCAGTCACTGGCTAGCAGTAGAGGGACAGGAAGGAACTGGCAGAGGACCCAGCAGCTGTTCTCTCAGGATCTTTGCACAAATTCAGTTATGCCAATTCTTGTGATTTGGATTGAATCTCTTGAAAAGTGTGTGTGTGTGTGTGTGTCTGTCTGTCTCCAGCCCCAGAGCACCCATGGAGTCAGCACCTATGCCTCATAGGTCATGTTCTCTAGACCTTTAATCATTTTTGTTCTTTTCTGGACTTTCTCCAATTTGTCCATATCTTTCCTGAAATGTGGCACCCAGGACTGGACTCAATTCTCCAGTTAAGGCCTAATCAGCTCAGAATAGAGTGGAAGAATTGCTTCTCATGTCTTGCTTACAACAGTCCTGCGAAGCCATCCCAGAATTATATTTTTTTTGTTTGTTTTTTGTGAACACCCGTTAGCCAACCTAAATATGAGTTAACAGTGTATGACCCCCAGATCGCTTTCCACAATACTCCTTCCTTGGCAATCATTTCTCATTTTGTATGTGTGCAATTGATTGTTCCTTTCTAAATGGAGTATTTTGCATTTGTTCTTACTGAATTTCATCTTTTTTTCTAGACCATTGCTCCAGTTCGTCTCGATCCTTTTGAATTTTAATCCTATCCTCCAAAGCACTTGCAATCCCTCCCAGTTTGGTATCGTCTACAAACTTTGTAAATGTACCCTCTATGCTATTATCTAAAATCACTGACGAAGTTATTAACGCAAACCAGAACTGATAGCAGAAGGGCAGGATATGCCCTTCCAGCTTGGCTGTGAACCACTGATAACTACTCTCTGGGAATGGTTTTCCAACCAGTTTTACACCCATCTAGGTTGTATTTCCCTAGTTTGTTTATGAGAAGGTCATGTGAGACAGTATCAAAAGACTTCCTAAAGTCAGGATATACCATGTCTACTGCTTCCCCCTTTCCCCATGCACAAGGCTTGTTACACTGTCAAAGAAGGCTATTAGGTTGGTTTGACATGATTTGTTCTTGACAAATCCATGCTGGCTGTTCCTTATCACCTTATTATCTTGTAGGTGATAGATATAATCAAATGATTGCTTAATTATTTGTTCCATTATCTTTTGTGGGTACAGAAGGTAAACTGACTGGTCCTGAAATTTCCCAAGTTATCTTTATTCCCCTTGTTATAGATTGGCACTATATTTGTCCTTTTCCAATCCTCTGGAATCTCTCCCATTGTCTGTGATGCTAATTGCTAATGGCTCAGATACTTCCTCAGTCAACTTCTTGAGCATTCTGTGATGTACTTCATCAGGCCCTGGTGACTTTTAACACATCTAACTTATATAAGTAATTTTTAACTTGTTCTATTTTAGCCTCTGACTTTATCTAATTTTCACTGGCATCCACCATGTTAGATGTCTAATCACTACTAACCTTTTTGGTAAAAACTGAAAGAAAAAAGTCATTTAACACTTCTACCATTTCCACATTTTCTGTTCCTATCCTTGGTCTTCCCTTGCTTCTCATGTATTTGTAGAATGTTCGCTTCTTATCCTTTGTCTCTAGCAGTTTAATCTCATTTTTTACCTTGACCTTTCTAATTTTATCATAATTGTGTTTATTGCTATTATTTTTATTATTTATTCCTGCTTATTCCCGATACTTCTTGCATTTCTACTATTTAAAACAGCATGGTCTAGACAAAATAAAAACTTGAATGCATTACATCCACTACTGATAGTGACTTTTAATTATGGATTCAACCCTTGTTTCCATGTGTGTGAGAAGGCGGATAGGGGAAGAGGTTTGCTACACATAAGTTGTACAGGATTGACCAGTATATTATTTCTCAGTAGTAGTTCTTACTCTGGTAGCAGGCTTTTTTTTAAATGAAAAACTACTACTATATCAAGAGTAATAAAAATTTTCATCAGCAGATCTTGCAGTCAAATTTGCAGTGATTGCATAATGGAAATTATGCTGGGTATTTTAAAAACTGGGCTATGCAGTATAATTTTGAATATTCTGCTTCAGAAGGTTTTATCTGATTCTCACAGCACAAACAAAATATATAACTCTATATTAAAATGGGGTTTGATCAAGAATTTTTTATAAAAGGGGGCAATTTATGAATATGGGCTGTTGGCTGATACATAAACAATTCTAATGGCAAAACCTGTTTGACATTCAAAGTAAACTAGATAAAATGAGTTTTACATTTTCAAAATGGCATCTACATCTTAGAAAACTGTTTTTCTACAATGGTTCAATTAACATGGGGAATACTTGGGGAATATCATGAATATCACAATCCACCCTTGTGTTAATTGACTTCTAAAGGTGTTTGTAATGGTTTTACTGGTGACATTGAAAAATTAATCATAGTTGTATTTATAAAGCAACTGCCAACTTGGGGAATTGCCAAAGCTGTTAAAACAGACTTCACAAAACATGAAACAAATCATCATGCAGGGGAATCGTTAGACTATAAATATTTTTATATGTGGAAGATTTTGAAATGTTTTTAAAAGCTGGAGAAAGATGGAATAGGTTAGATAGTCATGGGACATAAACATCACATTGTCGAGGTCTCTGTAAAGGCTTCATCACTCACCAATTTACAGCACAATGTTGGAAACCTTAAAGGGTGCATCGTTTCACACCATTAAGGCAAAGTTCAGTGAATAGGTCTGCAATATAGCCGGATTATTTTCTATTATGAGCTTTAAAAATCAACTGGGGCCAACTTAAAGTCAATTTACCATTTTATAGGCAGCCAGGAGCAAAGAATGCAGGATGAGTGTAATATGAGGTGAGCAGGTGTATTGCTGAATTCTGCACTAGCTATCGGTGATGAAGAAACACTGCTGGAAGCCCTGCAAAGAGGGAATTATAGTAATCAAGCTTCATTGTTGACAAGAGCATGTGTTGCGGTTGTGAGGTAGTCATGGGATAAATAGCAGAGAAACCTGTGCAGTCTGCACATTTGAAAACCTTTCATATTCAAAACAAAGAATACCATAGAAAGGATGTGGCTGAAAATAATACCAAGGGGTTGAGATCCTGGTCTCATTAAAGTTTTGCCATTGACTTCAGTCAGGCCAGGATTTCATCCAAGACTCTTAATGTGGCTCTCTATTATAAATATACATTGACGTGCCAGTATAACAACTGTTAAAAATCAGATTACTATGTTAGAGATGTAATAGAAGGATTAAATGTAACTCTGAATGACGAGGAGTTTGTGTATGTTGGATTAGCTTCCGCTTCCCATGGGACTTTTGGGTGGGCAGTGAATACAGAATCAGATGCCAATAAGATTCTCTCTATTACGGTTATTTATATGAAAATGTGATATGGGTTTTGAACTAGTAAATAATCTCATACTTGTTTTTCCTTGCACTTTCGCTCTTTTTCCCTTCCTCCTTCTTAAGTACGGCCACTTGCATTGCTACATGCTGCTGAGGCTTGTAAGTCTTCGCTTTGCAAGTTCATGAATGGCTATTAACTAGGATGGGTATGGATGGTGTCCCTAGCCTCTGTTTGCCAGAAGTTGGGAATAGGCGACAGTAGATGAATCACCTGATTATTGCCTGTTCCATAGGTGCTGACTTTACCCGACACCGGTGGGTGCTCGCACCTTCTGGCCCCAGGCTCCACCCCTTGCCTGCCCCCATTCAAACCCCTTCCCCAAATCCCTGGCCCTGCCTCCTCCCCCAGGCGTGCCGCATTTCCCCTCCCTCCCAGGTTTGCTGCTCGAAGCAGCTTATTTGAGGTAAGCTTGGAAGGGAGAGGGGAGAAGCAGAGCCACTCCAGCCCCGGACCACCCACAGTGTCGGTGCCTATGGCCTGTTCTGTTCATTCCCTCTGAAGCACTTGGCTTTGGCCACTGTCAGAAGGCACGATGTTGGGGTAGGTGGACCTTTGATCTGACTCACTATGGCTGTTCTTACGTTGTTTAAGTTTAACTGTCAAAAGTGCATTTGTGCTGTCTGAGTGAAAGTAGCTGACTGTGAACGTGAAAAGGTGATTTACATCAGTGTTGTAGTGTCAGGCAGTAATAAAACACAGGAAGACTGTTGGACACACGTTATACTATACAATTATATAATTATAAACAATATAATTGGAGGCAGTTGAACTTATGTGCTGCAGGCTGTTATTTACCAATCATCTCTTTCAAGGCTCATTAAACACAGATTTATACACAAAATAAAAGCTTACCTCTTCAGTGGATAAATATGTGGTGGCATTTATTCACAAAAACATCATATGTAGGCCTAAAGCTGTCAAAATCTGTAATGGATGTAGTCGATGGTTGTTAGTGAAGTTGTTCAGTGGGACTCTGGGAGAGTAATGCTGAAGTGTTTCCCTTAACGAAATACCTCATTTCTCTGGTTTTATTTGCATGTCCACACTGTAAAGCACAAATTTCCTGATCATGGATTTTGAGATCTGAAAGGCAGGAATACCCTAAAAATCATGGAAGTGTTTTAAAATGTGAGGCAGACTTCTTTTGAAGACTTCAGCAAGGAGTGTTGCATAATCATAACCTTTCTAAAATTCTGTAATACAGTAAAACCTCGATATAACGGACTAATTCGGGCGAGGGGGTGTCCGTTAAAGCCGAAAGTCCTGTTATTTAATAATTTTTTTAAATTATTAAATAACAGGACTTTCGGCTTTAACGGACACCCCCTCGCCCAAATTAGTCCGTTATATTGAGGTTTTACTTGGCAGACGGGAGCCGTGAGTAAGCCCGCCCGGTGGCAGCCAGCAGCCCGCCCGCCCAGGTCTCGGCTGCTGGGACCCGGGCGGCAGCTAGCAGCCCCCCCGCCCGCCCGGGTCCCGGCTGCTGGGTGCTGTCAGCCCACCCGCCCGCCCGGGTCCCAGCAGAAGACACTGCAATAGTATTATACAAGATCTTCAATTAAAGAATGTTAAATCTAGCAGTTGCAACATGTCTATCATTTGGAGTTGCCACAAATCAAACCAGGGAGAAATGCTAGTTGAAAATGTGGCAAAGAATGAGAAAACGGGCCTGGAACTAATGGCATATTTGGAAAAGCTTTCAAAAGCGAAACATTTAAAACTCAAATGTGGATTGAGAAATCGCACAAAAGCTGATGTGGTACATATGGGTCAGATATTCTGTATTGCTGAGCTATATTTTTAAATTTTAACAGTCACAGTTTGAGATGAGATTTGCAGGCACTATTTAGATAATTTTCTTGGTTACTTATATTGGGGTTTCATAGTCATGTATTTAAAAAAGTAAGTCAATGGGAGCTATGAATGCTCAGCACTTGAAAAGTCAAGCCACTTATTTAAGTGTCTAAATATAAATTTAGATGCCAACCTTTTTTTAAAGTTTGACCATAATTCCACACAGAGCTCCAACCAATACGCATTATAATGATATGCTTCATTTTGCATTTCTTCTCTCTAAATCCAAAAAGTCACAGGAAAAGAAAAAAATATATCCACAGAATGTTTTTTCTTAAGTTAAAAAATTCCTTGCAGCATGGTTTCATTGGAATCTTAATGCTAAGGTTTTCCTAGTGGGTGTTTTAAATGTGGGGTATGTCTTCACTACAGCAGTAGGTCGATTTCCTTTAAGTCGATTTTTTAAAGCAGACTGTATAGAGTCGATTTTGTGCGTCCCCACAAAGCACAGCAAGTCGGCAGTGTCTGTCCACACAACTGTTGCAAGCGTCGACTTAGCGAGCCTTGCACTGTGGGTACCTATCCCACAGTTCCCGGAGTCCCCAGCAGGCACCATTTCGAGTGCTGCACTATGGGTAGGCATTTCATAATTTCGCGCCCTTTTTTCACACCGCCGACCTCATTTCGAGCAGTGCACTGTGGGTACGCATCCCATTATTCGCGCCCTTTCTCTGTGCCTCACTAACGCCATAGCGTGGCAAGCATGGAGCCTGCTGATGCCACCGCTGCAGTACTGGCCGTTGTGAGGACCTCGCGCACTGTTGTGGATTTTATGTTGTACCGTCTGCAGAGGAGGAATGCGATCCGGGGAGAACTGCGCTTTCCGGAACCTGACGGCAGTGATGAGGAGATGGACGTGGACGTGCACAGCAGGGACAGGGACACTGACGTTTTTGGAAGTAGGGCAACCGACAATCTGGCAAATTTGGTGGCAATGGGGCAGGCTCATGCCATGGAACGCCGATTCTGGGCCAGGGAAACAAGCACTGACTGGTGGGATCGCATAGTGCTGCGGGTCTGGGATGACTCCCAGTGGCTCAGAAACTTTCGCATGCGTAAGGGCACGTTCATGGAACTTTGTGACTTGCTTTCCCCGGTCCTCCAGCGCAAGAATACCAGAATGAGAGCGGCCCTCACAGTTGAGAAGCGAGTGGCGATAGCCCTCTGGAAGCTTGCAACGCCAGACAGCTACCGGTCAGTCGCGAATCAGTTTGGGGTGGGTAGGTCTACAGTGGGCTTTGCTGTGATGCAAGTAAGCAGGGCAATCGTCGAGCTGCTGCTACCCAGGGTTATAAACCTTGGAAACCTGCAATCCACAATAGATGGCTTTCCCGCCATGGGATTCCCTAACTGTGGTGGGGCTATAGATGGGACTCCTATCCCTATCCTGGCACCGGACAATGAGGACAATGGGAAAGCTTCATGACGCGCGTGTTTTCAGGAACTCTAGGATTTTTAGACAGCTGCAGCAGGGGATTTTCTTCCCTGACCAGAAAATTTCCGTGGGGTGTGTGTGTGTGTGGAAATGCTGATCGTTATCATTGGGGACCCAGCCTACCCCCTAATGCCCTGGCTTATGAAGCCCTACACAGGAGCCCTGGACAGGGGTCTGGAGCTGTTCAAGTACAGGCTGAGCAAGTGCAGGATGGCAGTAGAGTGTGCATTTGGCCGACAGAAGGGGTGATGGCGTTCATTACTTATTCGCTCAGACATCAGCGAGAGAAATATCCCCATTGTTATTGCTGCTTGCTCTGTGCTCCACAATCTCTGTGAGAGCAAGGGGGAAATGTTTATGGCGGGCTGGGAGGCAGAGGCAAATTTCCTGTCCGCTGCTTACCAGCAGCCAAACAGCAGGGAAAGTAGAAGAGCGCACCATGACGTGCTGCGCCTCAGGGATGCCTTGAAAACCAGTTTTATGAGTGCCCAAGATGACGTTTGACAACCCGCTCCCTTGCTCTGCTCGGCCCTAAGCCTGCCGTCCTTGCACCCTCTTTCCCTCCCCCAGCCCGATGCTTGCAGAGGAAATAAATTCACTGTTTTAAAAATTATGCTTTCTTTATTGCTTCATCACAAACACAAATACAGGGGATCACTGGCAAGGTAGCCCAGAACGGGGTGGGGGAGGAGGGAAATCAGCAGTCGCAGTGGTGGAAGAGTGGAGAGAGGAGTGGGGGAAGAGGGGAAAGGTGGGGGGCCAAGACATAGCAGCTTTTAAAAGTTTTTAGAGAAACTCATCCTGCTTCTGCTTGTGCTGGCTTGTGGGGTAGAGTGGGTCGGTCCACGGAGCTTCCCCCCTCCCCCCCAGGTTCTCACCCCACGTTTGGATGGGGAAGCTATGGGACTTGGGGAGGGGGGGAGGTGGTTAGACAGAGACTGCAGAGGCGATCTTTGGTCCTGCTGCAGCTCTACCAGACACCTCAGCATGTCGCTTTGGTCCTCCATTATCCGGAGCAAAGCATCCATCCGCCTTTCTTCGCGCTGCTGTCATCTTTCTTCGTGCTCCAGCCACATTTCTTCCCTCTTTTCTGCTGCAGCTCTTGATTCCTGCCTTGACTGGAGCAATCTTTCCCTCCATTCCGTCTGGCGGGCTGCCTCAGCGCGCGAGTTTTCAAGTAGTTCATTGAACATATCATCGCACGTTTTCTTTTTACGCTTTCGTATCTGTGATGCACGGCGTGAGGAGCAGGACGGGGAATTCTGAGATAATTGTGCAGCTGTGGGCAAAGAAAGGTTCAAAGTTGAGACAGATACATTCAAGGTTATGAGACAGATGCATTCTCGGACGGATCACAATGGGAGTACTATGCAACTGGCAACCTCAGTATTCAGAGGCCTGATATGATTTCTGTACAAGGTCATATTCCACACCTAAAAGTGACTGAATGGCTCACAGAAAAGTCACAGCATCTCACACGCATATGCGAGCCTCAGCCCAACACAGCTTCTGAAATCACCATGCAGCCGGCCATGGTAAGCTGAAATCCATATTTAAAAGAAGCACTTGGATATTCTAGAGTAACCCCACCTCCCACCACGTGGATGCCTCCTCCCCCCACCGCATGGCTCCCAGTGAACCGCGAACTGCAAAACAAAACCAAAAATCTTTCGCTAAGGGCTGGCTGGGGGTCTTCAGCGGAAGCAACCGCTTGCAGACTCTTCAAAATCCCTGCTAGCTACCGCTACGGGCTGGCGGGGGCGCGTTCGGGAGTGGGGGGAACGCGCGCGGTCGGTATTCAGCGGAAAAGATTACTTTGCAGCTGGGAACCTTTATCTCCCTACTAATTGCAGTTCATATTTCAACCAGGCAACCATGAATGACATCACTTTGCTTAGAATTTCTCAGAGAGATAGAGAACGCATGCTGCTTGAGTCACTGCAAAGTCCTGGGCCATTCGCCGCAATGCTATGCTGCTCAATGGTACCAGACTATTTACTATTTTCGTGGTGTGGGATGGTCTCCTATCATGGGGGGCCACATAAGGCGGCTCTCCCCAGAAATCTGGTGTGGAAGATTCATCACTACCTCCTGGATAGCTTCATTGAAATGTCCTTAGAGGACATCTGGTCAATACCGGAGTATATTGACAAACTCTTTGAGTAGAAACTGACCAGCAATGAAAGCACGCTAAGTCCTCAGGGCAAGTTAATCATTAATAAATGCTTCCTTTAAAAATCATGAGTCATGTAATCCCTTAAAAAAAAACCACTTACCCCCTTGGGAGGCTTGGGAGGGTGCTGCCTCCAGGGTGATAAACAGCTCCTGGCTGTCTGCTAACAGGGTTTCTCCGCTGGCCTCCTGCTGCTCCGTGATATTTCCCTCATCATCATCATCGTCCTCATCCGAATCCTCGTCAGGCCTGATAATTATCCCATCGGTGGAGTCCACGCAGACCGGTGCGATGGTGGTGGGGGCGCCCCCCATTATCTGATTTAGTTCATTGTAGAACCGGCATGTCCGCGGCGCGCCCCCGTTGGCTTCTTGGCTTTCTGGAACGCTTGCCTCAGCTCCTTAATTTTCACGAGGCACTGCTGGGCGTCCCTGTTGTGGCCCCTTTCCAGCATAGCCTTGGAGACCCTGGCAAACATGTTGGCATTCTGTTTGTTGTTGCGGAGTTCCAACATCACGGATTCCTCTCCCCAGATAGCGATGAGATCCAACACCTCATGATTGGACCATGCTGGAGCTCTTTTCCTCTGGCTGGTCTCCTGTGCTGCTGAGGTCTGCATGGCGGCTTGTGCTGCTGATTTCTCTGAATGGCGACTGAGCTGTGCAGGTGAGCTGGCCACGCTGACCAAACAGGAAATGCTATTCAAATGTTCCCGGGTCTTTTCCTGTCTACCTGGCCAGAGCAGCGAGTTGAGAGTGCTGTCCAGAGCGGTCACAGTGGAGCAGTGAGGCAGTCCAGAGCGGTCAGAATGGAACATTGTGGGACAGCCTCTGAAGGCCAATAATGTCCCATGCCATCCTCACTAGTCCACAATCGACCCAGAGAGGTCAATTTCAGCGCTACTCCTCTCGTTAGGGAGGAGTACAGAAGTCGATTTTGAGGGCCCTTTAAATCAACGCAAATGGCGTCCGTGTGAGGATGGGTACAGGTTTATGTCAACTTAATGTTGCTAAAGTCGACGTTAAGTTGTAATGGGGACCAGCCCGTTGAAACCAACTTAATGTTGATGACAACATTTTTCCTAGTATTGAAGAAAGGGGAATGTTGATTCAAAACTTGCAATGGTCTAAAAAGGAAAAAAAATACAGAGACAAGGTGGGTGAGGTTATATTTTTTTATTAGACTAGCTTCTGTCGGTGAGAGAGACAAGCTTTTGAGCTTATACAGAATTCTTACATGAAGAAGCTATGTAAGCTCGAAAGCTTGTTGGTCTCACCAATGGAAGCTGATCCAATCTGACCTACCTTGTGTCTCTAATATCCTTGGACCGACATGACTGCAACACTACCACATACAATAAAGATGACACTACAAAGTGGAAGAGTTATTAGAAACAATATTCGTAAAGAGACTATGAATCAAAGGCAAGAAAAAATTTCTCTTTAGGTCTTGGTAAGCATCTGTTAAAGATGAAATAGAAATATCAGAGAGACAACAGTGTGAATAATACTATTACTTACCTTTTGTAATGATTTTTGAGATCCTCAGACAAAAACAGTTATAAAAGTCCCAGGTATGATGTTTTTTACAGTAGAGCCTAATTCTGCATTTTTGTCACCTTATGTCCTGCAACTGAAGTTAATGAGAATTTTGAATGTGAAAGGAGAACAAAATAGGGCCTCTTGAATTCTGCAAAGAAAAACTGGGAATCAACCAGATAGCTTAAATTTCTACCCCCAATAATTGTGAAAGTCAGAACTGTAAAGGTTTCCAAGAATTTAATTCAAACATTGCTCCAAAATCATTTCATTTACAGAATTAAGGGAATGGAAAACAGTTGATCAGTGACATATAATTCACAGACAGGAAATAATCATCTTTGGCTTGTTCTTAAAAGCAATGGATACATTTTAAATTGCTCAGCAGAGCTTTGTTCAGTTGACTAGAGGCTCATCTATCTCAATAACCAAAAGATTTCCTGGGAAAGTTCCTTTTTATAGCAGACAACCAAGATAGATCTGCAGAAAAGTAAACAGCAAGTGCAAGCCTCTGTTCAATACTAAGGTGAGAGGCATGTAGACCTGTTCTTAAAAATTCAAGTTTCTGACATTATCTAACTGGCCCAATTGGAACTCCTACACGCACACAAAAATGTCTGCTGAAAAATCCATATTTAATATTTAATTTAATCCTAATTCCTTGCAGCATGGTTTCATTGGAATTCACATTGTCCTGGAGCTGATTCACTGACACATTACAGACCCAAGCTTCTTTAATAATAGTGTTAACCTTTATACCTTTGTTCCCACGATGCTTTGTTTGAAAAATAGCTTTGTTCATAGTGCACATGTTGACACAATTTAATATCTTTGTATATGAGCACTGAAATGATGGACAATGTAAGAGAATTTTGCACTCTGCTGAATTCTAGAATGTTGTAGCTAGAGGCTCTGCTGTGGATTACATTCAGGTTTTTCAATTGATTGCAGTGGGAGCAGGATTCGGCCTTCAAGTAGGAAGATTACATCTGTACCAGTAAGAGGCTCTGTGAGGGAAGGGGAAGACAGGGGTTAATGTTGGATAAACTGAAAAAGAACAACTTGCTACATAAGTCAGACCACATTTAGAGCCCTTATAAATGTTTGTAATTCTCCTGTCTTTTCTTAGTTTATCCTGAATCTGATCTCTAATCTCAGTGAAGTAGAATGAGCTAAACAGTTCAGGGCAGCTCATGGGGATCCAAAGTATTTACAGAGGCAGTGAGTACAGTATATGTGAACTCTGTGTAGGGGTACCATTGTATTATATATATTGTATGTTCCTAAATCCACAGAGTAAATATTTACATTTAATTACTGTAATGAAATATAACTTAATCCCATTATTCAGCTATGCTGGAAGAATGCCAGGAGGTAAGGTCAAAGTTCCCAGGAATCAATGGCACACGGTTAAGACATGTCTGCTTCATAGCCAATGGGACCACAAGGGAGTGATGTGGCCAGCATCTGACTGTTTTCCAGTGCCCTAATCTGGTGGATTAGGTACCTATTTTGCAGGAGGTGACCTTTTAGAGGGAGTAATACTTGAACCCATGACCTTCAGAACTATAGACAAGGGCCTTAACCACTGAGCCACCACATGGAGATTTAATGAAACTGCAAATTTAATCTCTTGAATATCTGGGAGTACCTGGCAAACAAACTGGACAGTGCGGATCACCATTTCCATAATCCCACCATCAGCCCTCCGCATTTCTAATATGGTCCTAGCCACCATGTCCCTGATATGAGGGTGCTAGAAAGGAGGGAGGATTGACATTCCATTGTAAATGTAAGAGCACTGAACTCATCAATTGTATCCAGTTACCATATCCATTCCATAATGAATACCTGCATGGGACATCTACTGCAAGGAGGCACCAGCCATTAGCTTGGCTACCTCCCCTGATCCTAGACAGTTTCGATGCCTTCTTTAATATCGGCCAAAAATATATCTGTTCCCTAGTTGGATAGGCATATCCCATCCTTGATGAATATCTCAGGTACCCAGTAAAATATGCCTGGATGAGAAATTACCAGCCCCCTCCCAGTAAGCATTTGTCCACTTCCATGTTCACATACCTTGTAGCCTTGTCAACTCATGGAGGCTTCACCACTCCCTGCCACACCCTGTGATGAATCATGTCAGACCAAATAATGGTCACTCCCAGCTTTACATTAGTGCTGCTCCAGATTTCAGCAAAACTACACTGGTGTAAAATTTGTTACACCCCCTTAACAACTCCCAATTAAAATGTCAATATAAGAAAATAAGAGTACTAGTTTGAGTAGTTTTCTGGAGGGTGGGGGTGTTGGCAAAGGTAGAATTAGTATAATAAAAATCATTCCTGGCCATATCAGTATCTCTCCCTCTTGATTTCCCTTTCCTCTTCCCTCTCTCTTTCCTTCCCTTCTACCTCTCATATGCCCTCCATCTTGCTTTCCTTTCCTTTTTTGTTCATTTGGGAGATGTTCTTACAGAACTTTTAAAATGAGCAAAGGTAAGGGCAGAAAGAGGGGAGAAGCTGCAGCTCAGCATTATTGCAGGTTCTTATTCATTTTAGGATCCACCCTGGTATTTTGTGCACAGCTTTGAATTCTGCCATATTAATTGGGGCATGGAATTGCAGTCAGCTGCAGGCCTTGAGTCATTGGTGTGTGCGGGTGTATGGGCAGCCAGATATGATACAAGATCATTTGCAATATTTTTACCTTAAACTCTTGGAGGAAGGTTTTCAAAGAGCACATAGAGCACCAAGAATTTAGGGGCATACTTCCAATTGAAAGTCAATGGGCTTTGAGTGCTTTTGATCCAAGTCTCCCCTTCAATATACCACTGAAGATCCAATCCTGTGATCTTAATTCTGGCAAAAAAAAACCCCACCATTGATCTCAGTGGAAATTCTCTGAGTAAAGATACAAGAGGAGCCACTGGTTGGCAATGCTATATTATTTGCACATGTTTTAATATATAAAGAACATTAATGAAAGTATCTATGGTAGAAAGCAGCAAAAGGTTTCAGGAAGCTAAGCTTCCTGTGTAAGGCTTTCCCCTGAAAAGCTTGGTATTAATCTGGTCTAAAGTTTTATGAAGTATAGGTCAATGTTTTGTTAAAGTGAAAACTTATTACTTCATCTTCTATAGGTCAGAATTTCTTCAGAAGGAGTTGTAGCGCATGAGGCACTGATACAGTAGGTAAGTTGATTTCAATTCTCTCTCATCTCTAACTTTTATTACTTTGCTGACTGGTATTGACTAAACTGCAATTTTTACTCTCAATTACCCTAGTGCTAATCCAGAGTAAAGTCATTGATTTACCTGGGTGTAAATGAAAGTGGAATTTTAGCAGCAGTGTTTTCCAAAATGAAACAATATTATTATTAAACTTGCTTTTAGTTCTTGATCATAGATACTAAGAGATCAACACAAGAGAAATGGTTTCAGTCCAGTCTGTTGTTGAAATAAATTAAAGTAAAATATTTTTATGGGAAAGGGTAAACCTACATCTTATCTCATGGCTGCTCAGAGGATCCAGTATAATTGATGTACTGCAACCACACACACCAAGTAATAACTATCCCTTTGGATACCGTAATGCCGCCGATGAGGTTAAATTACTTTAATAGCACAGTTTGTCCTTTCTGCCCTTTCCTACTTACCCTGTCAGCTTATGAATCAGACTAGCTGTGCTGAAAACAATGTATCCAAACATGTAGCCAGAAGATAAATGAGAGATTGAAGTAAGGGTGGAATTTTGTATTGTGCCGATCATTGAGTTCTACAATCCAGGGCAGTTGTTTAGTGCTTAGAATTTAGAATTATGGATGTGTTTTGCCTCATGGTCATGGAACAATGCCATGATCAAGCTGAAATCTCCCTTAATCTGCAATATGTGTCACTGCTTGAGCAACAGTGGAGAATAATTTGAAAGGATTAAATGTAATCATGACACGTGGCTCTAAACATGGTTTGTGGTGGTATCAACCACTGTGAAAATCATTAGCGTGTGGGTTGTGGCGATGAGAAGCACTCTAGTTCTCTGGCTTCCTGTGGGATTACCTGTTATGTCACTCAAACACATGAATTGTAGGAGAATTTATTTCCTTTGACAGAGTCTGGCAAATAAAGCTGAATTGAACTCATGGTGGAAGTTTCTTCGAACACAGTACAGAGATAGAAAAGGTAAATAGCTTTTAGTTTGGCATCTCTGCAAGTCCAGTTTAAAGTCCGTTAGTAAATTTTGTTTAGTGGCATCAATGCTAGAGACCTTCAATTTGCAGAGCTATCAATTGTTTAATCTTCATGAGTACAAAATATACATCTCTGACACAAATCACAGTGCCATCTATTTATAATATTTGGAGTTGTTTATATATAAAACTGTCATAGTAGTGATTAGAGTGAAGGTAGGGAAAAATGTGATTTGCTTTCTGTTTAGGACTAAACTTGAGGACAAATCTATGGAATTGCACTTACTGTACTTAAAAAAAAATATTCTTGTGCATTTGAATGGACTTAATCCCTCCATTGCATTTTAGATCCTTTGTTGCTGCACAATAATTAAGTGATGGGTCGCTACAAAAAATAATTTTCCCCTGCTGATACTCACACCTTCTTGTCAACCATTTGAAATGGGCCACCTTGTTTACATTGACCTCATTAGCACTACAAAAGTGATTTCCACCCCTTGTCAACTGTTGAGAATAGCCCACTTCCACCTTAATTGAACTGGCTCCTTAGTACTGACCCCCAACTTGGTAAGGCAAATCCTCGTTTTTCATATGCTCTGTGTTTATACCTCCTCACTGTATGTCCCACTTCGTGCATCTGATGATGTGGGTTTTAGCCCATGAAAGCTTATGCCCAAATATATTTGTTACTGTCTAAGGTGCCATAAGGATTCCTTGTTGTTTTTGCTGATACAGACTAGCAAGGCTACCACTCTGAAATAATTAAGTCTGTTTCTTCTTGCATTTTCCATGCATGTTGATCTAGGCATCACGTGATTTGAACTACATTTTTCTAAAAATGTCAATATATTTCTGTTGCATTCAAGGAACAATCTAGACACTAATTATTTGGTGGTTAAAATGACACCTGTAAATCTCTATTGATATTAAACAAAATAGGCCAGATTTTGCCCCAATGCACACCCCATACAACCACAGTGAGGTCAGGTCAACCTACTGGTATTCAATGGAATTGTTTGGATTGTAAGTTGCTGGAGAACATTTGTAGCCTAGTTGATAAGGTGCCTGTTTTTTTTTTTATTATTATTTCAACGACACTGAATTCAAAGCCTCCTGGAAATTTTGTAGTAAGCCTTGTGTTAATTCTGTCCATCAATATGTTTCCCCCTTAACTTGGCTATTTTTGGTATGTGTGAAATATCTTTAATTAAATTATATACAATTACATATTGGCCTGACCTTCAATAAGAGATATGCATATATATATATGTACAAACGTGCTGTGGGACCAAGCCTCATACGTTAAAGGGAGATTTGCTCTACATATGTGCTGCATCAGAAGAGTGTTCTTCAAAATATCAGACTGAATTGATAACTGACACAACTCTCAATTTCTACATTGTTTCTAGTAATGTGGAATTAGTCACAGTCCTAACTCCAAAGAATGCCCTCTGCAGGGTTTTAGGAAGTCAAGGAGAGGGAAAGTGGTGGCTTACAGAAGAGGGGGCTGAGCACCAATGCACAAGACATGAGATCTGTTAGTGGAGAGGACCTTCCATGTGTGCATCTTCAGGGCAGAATTGGGCCCATCATTGTTATTTATCTGTAATATACAGAATATGTTGATACTTTATGGAGAGAGATTTGCTTTGAGGATCTTAGAATCTAGGGGCCTGATCTTGCTCACCCTGATATCAAAGTTCCATTGACTGTCCTAGGTAGGCCATGCTCAAATGCCAGGGCAGGAGGGGAATTGGAAGGAACAACAAGAAATGTGGATGTAACAGTCATGTGTGTGTTAGTTCCATGATCACTGTTTGGATTTTATATTTTGAATATTTCATTTATTTTTTAAAAATAGGGGAATGGCTGGCAATATCAGTGGTTTAGGCTCAATGGGGAAAGGGCTCTAGGGTCTTTAAGCCTTTTGGAAATATAATGAGGCATGACAGACTTGCTCAAAGAAGAGATTTCCAATGATTTCCAGAAAGCATTTCTCATATGAAAAAAAGTATAGAGCTGAGAGGGAAACGAATAATCCATTTGGATTGAAGAAACCAGTTATGCCTGGGGTTATAATAAGGGAAAGTCGGGTGAATGCAGCTAAAAGCAGAGGGCAATTCTCCTTCCTCTCAGCACAGCTTATACTACCACCACCTCCTTGTGTAGGGTGATGATTAGCTCCCCCTTGTTTCATTCTACTTTAACCACTGGCCAAGCAGTGTGCATGGAACGACGAGCAGAAGGGGCTGAACTTAGAGAAGTGGACAGGAGCCAGGATTTATTCAGGCCCTTGAAGGGGATAGGACAGGAAACATGAATTTGATGCCAATGTGGTGAAGAGAATTGTCAAACCTTGCCAAGGTGCTGGAAAACAAAGCAGTTTCCTGGTGCGTTTTTATAGTGAAGAACCAGCATCCAGATGTTCAGTATCTCTAATGCTCTGAACAAATTAAACTGTGTTATTGATACTGATATACAGATGCAGTTTCCAGTGATTTTCAAAGTGTGATCCATTGTGGAGCATGATAATCCAAACTCCATGAAAGTCAATGGCATGTTGCTTTAAATATATATAATGGAGTAGAAGATCCTTCCTAGTGCTGTGGTTGCTTATTTTAGAAATTGACATTGAAAAGAAGGTCCCCTAAGACATATATTCTGCTGGGCCTTGTTTTCATTTATGTATTATCTTTCAAATGCTAGTGGGTTTTTTCTTTGTTTAGCAATGATTTATCCAGCATAACTGTGAACACTTAAATGTATGTAGAAGTAGGGAGGTTTTAGCTTTAATTTTGCTTCTTTGGTTTTAGTCTGTCTTATATCACTTTGATGTTTCTTACGTCGTGGCCATCCCATTTACTAATCACCAGTGTCACTATTGCAGTTCAGATCATGTGCCATGAATATTATTCCTCACAGATCTGAACTGAACTAAACAAAAAGGAAAACAAACCATAGTGAGGACAAAGTCTCTGAAAATGAAGCCATTTATGTTCAGTTACGGATGTTTTGTTCCTGTAGCTGGGACACCGTACTACGGGATGACTGAGTAAAATGTCAGTAAAATTAACAATCTGGTATATGTGCAGCAAATACTAAAGATGGGATGTTCTGTTTTATTTTGTTTTTGTTTTTTAATGATGCACTGCCTAATGCATCATTATTTTTCTTCCTGGTTTTATAGCAGCCACACTTTTTAATATTAATGGTTCCTATTGTCTCTAAAATACTCTAACCTATTTGTTAAATTGAGCATTCTCAACACTTCACAATGCTGTGTTTTTGTTTGTAACCCTTCTGATGGCACGGGGGTCAGAGCAACAAGGGTCAGAGTCAATATCTAGGGGATCCTCTTACTAGTGCAGCACAGAACTGGCTTGAGTCCTGTCAAGGTGCATCTCCACACTCTGAACTCTAGGGTAAAGATGTGGGGATCCTGCATGAAAGAAGAAATCACCCCCCAAGCTTATTTTACCAGCTTAGGTTAAAACTTTTCCCCAGAACATAAACTTCCCCTATGTCTGGGCTTGGAAAATGCTGCCAGCACCAATTTAAGCCCCCCCAAACCATGGGTTAGGGTAAATTGGAACCCCCTTGTAACACCGCCCAAATCTCCTCCCTTTACTTGGGAGAGATTCGAGAACAAAGACCACAAACCCTCACTTTCTGTGAGACGTGCCCGATCCAAACCAGGATTGCTCCAATGGAAACAGACAGTCAGAGTCTTAAAAGAAAGATTTTAAATAGAGAAAACAGAAACATAAATCCCTTATACAGAAATCAATAGACTAAACACCTCACTTACATCTCATAGCATAACTGACCCCTCCCCTGGGAATTCTTCCCCTGCCACAGCTTAACAGTAAAGAAACACCATGGATCAATTATCAAGTGATACAGTTCAAGAATATACTTCACTTACTGCTGACCTTGATTTCGTTAGAAGATTATTAGATTAGAAATAGGTGTGGGTCCTTCCCATAGCCAGTGAACAACTCCACCGGGGGGGGGGGGGGGGGGGGGGGGGGGAGGGGGAGGGAGGGGGAGGGGGAGAGATATAAAAGGAAACTAAACTCTTTGTCTGCCAGGTTGATTAGCAGCTCCATTACGTCATCCCCTCTCCTGTTTCAGGTTAACCCTTTACAGGTAAAAAGCAACTCTAGGCTACTTTCTACTTATGACAAGTGCCCACCCAGTAATCTGGGAAAATTAAACACCACCCTTAGGTGCCTCTAAGAGGCAATACTTCTCCTCTCACAAGCCCTGAGTTGGGTAGGGTAGAGTAAACCTTCCTCAGGGCAAGGTTCACATGAAATTCTGTCCCTTACCTCCTTTCAATAGGTGCAGAACATCCCCCCTGTGCAAGCTTGATCTACAGACTGCTGGAGCAGTGTGTGGAGCCAGGTACTGGCCTCCTGCTCATCCATATCCCACCTTTGTGGGTGAGGATTGCCCAAAAGATGCAGAGAGGGAGCAGTCACTGCTCTGCTGGGAGCATAGGGACTGCAATTATTTTTGTTGTTTTCTGTCTCTAACCTTTTATTTTTGAACTGTACTAGCATTACATTTTAATAAGACTTTCAGTCCAAAAACACTGTGGTGAGAGCTTTTTGTCTTTGTGACTGATGTATCCATTACACTATTCTGTTCCTGTAATGTTGCAGGACATGGTGTATAGAAGGAGACCCATTCCTCTGATATTCTTTCCCAGTTATTCGACATGTACTTATGCCAATAAGGTGTATTGATGTTGGAGCTATGCCTAATTAGCAAGAGATCCTCCTTGTTAAATCTTTTCTTCCTTCTCCTGTGTATTTCTAAAGATTTCCTTGTACTAAGTCACAGCATATGTATGACTCCTTTAAATACACTAAAAACTTCATCTTGCAACAGATTGAAAGGGAAAGCAAGCATGTGCTGATACTTATGTGCTAGTGCATGCACGTATTTATAAAATGTTAACACTGGCACATGAGAGAATGAATCATCAGCAAACACTAATAAAGTTCCTTTTCATTTCTACATTTACGCCACAGCTATTAATTTTCTGTGTTATAACAGCCTCTCTGATAAAAGATCTCGTCACATCAACTCCTAATTGTATCAAAGGCGCTAACACAGTAAGTACTAAGTACCAAATTACAGCCAAGCGACATTTTCTCTCTTCTCTTCTAGCTCCAAGGATTATGTCCTGGACTCTTCTTGGTCTGGTACTTCCCATGCAGCCAAATCTCTCCAACTTCCACTCTGGGGTTGGAAATTGGATTCAAGTCCATTTGAGCTTGTGTCACTTTTATGTTATGAGAAAATTTAGGTGTAGTTCAGTTTGCTAAACTTTGTTCACCTATCACTAGACTGTGACTTATCAGATTTTTATTGGTAAATGTTGATTCTACTGTACAGGCATAAACTGACAAAAGATATTTCTATTGATGATGATAAAAATGTACAATTAGGCAAATAAAAATGCTGCTTGAAAACTTATTAATTTGATTTTTTGGCAAAAATAGGGATTGGTCCTGCTTTGAGCAGGGGATTGGACTAGATGATCTTCTGAGGTCCCTTCCAACTCTGAAATTCTATGATTCTATGATTTACTTTGGATATTGTGATGTTGAAAATTTGTGTTTTAACAGTTATAAAGCTTTAACTTTTTTGAAATTGATGTCTGTCATTAAATAACTTTTGTCTGATCTGCCCTGTGGTCTGGCTCCCTCATAATTTCCCACAACTGTGAAAATTTAAATTGATAAAATTTAAAAAAATGATACATCCAAAATGCGGGATAACTGAAGATTTAAATAATTTTTTTTAAAAAGTACTCAAAAATAAACATTGATATGGTCTGTCGATGAGAAAAATTGAATTCTGCCAAGCCTACCCATCACATAGCCTTAATGATTGCTTGATTACAGATATGTGCCCACTTTGGGCACAACTTGCTCTTTGGCTCTGTGAGAGAGAACTCTCATTAGACCACTTCTATATTTACTGTTCTGTTGAAAAATAATAAACCCCTTTTCCCCAACATAAAACCACCCTTTCTTATGGATTTAATCTATTTTAGGCCAGATTCTTTCCTTCTGTTGCGCCACTTTTTGTCTATGAGATGACACAAAGGGCCAAGAATCTAGACATAACTTGCCATTGTGACACTTCCCAGTGGTACCCAGAGTTATGAGGCACCTCACTACCACTTGCTCTGAGCCTGAGGAAACCCCAGGGATCAGATTTCCAAATCCACCAGCCATGAGCAACACAAGCACTCTCCTCTGTGTCTACACACAGACCCTGTTCTCTCTCTACAGGTTGGCAAGATGCACACTCCAACTTCTGAGTCTCCCTGAAGTGTCCAACCCCTGGTCCACTGGACACTCGCATTATTCACTGCTGCCCCAAGAAGCACCCCAGTGTACCAGTTACACCTCAGATCACAGCTCCACTTAACAAGAGCACTTAATAACCTTTTACATGCTTACACTATAAACATATCTAACAAAATATCAAGATTCAAGTGTTTGCAAGTAAAAGTATTGCAAACAAACGGTTATGTATAAAATAAAATCCATACGACACATCCTAGAACCTAGATTTACTTAACTAGATACTTTGTCTTACAGCAATGCTCACAGTCCTTCTAGCATTTTACAGGTAGGCTTGACTGTGACCATCCATTCATCTATTAAACCCCCTGTTCGCTTGGCTTCTCAGTGAAGGATTCTGCGTGTTTCTTTCCATTTCCTGATATACAAGACTAATCCTTTAACCTTAGTCACAAACGGGACGCCCCCTGCTTATTATTTTTTACCTGTATACTCCTTTCTTATAGATTTCACAATCTCTTAATCACCGTCTGTTTAGTATACAAATATACCCACATTGTGAGACATATAATAACAATGACCAGGTCTGAAAGGAGCCTGTCTGTGGCATGTCACCTCCTACTTACCTGCCTTAACTCCTGGTCTTTGAGAGTGTTATTTCCAGTATGGATTCAGAATTCCTTAAATATTATTGAAATGATTACAATTACCAGTGGGCTACTAGCTCTAGATAGAGACCTTTGAATGCCACCTTTTGGTGACTTTAATAAGCATATATCTGACCCCAAGGATCTCTGTAAAACCCTATGCATCCATTGTGCCCTCCGCCAGTTGGCAGCAAGCAGTCCCTGGGTCACAGCCATCAGAGAATTATTTCAGCATTCAGGCACTCTCAGTTGGCATAAAGCCAAAATTGCCAGCTTCTACACTAAGTACCTACTACGCCCACCCTGTCGTAGGTTATGGGTCATGGGCAAGAGGGAGCCTATGTGCACTCAACTGGTATATGGTCCCTTGAGAACGCTAGCCAACCAGCTGGGATCGAAGCAGCTAGAAAACCAAGGAATGAGTTACAGTTCTTTGATATGCCTCACCATGCTGTGACTCTATTATTTTGCTTGGATCTGAAATTGAAAGAGGCCTATTTTCTGGTACTAACTTACATGAAGGTGAAATCTTGTAATATTGGCCCTTTAGGAGTAGCAAGGAGGGAATTCTTCAAATTCAAACTCAAACTAATCCTGGCAGGTTTACTTCATTTCCAACTACTGCGAGCTGAACTGCAGGCTTCAAATCAGATGAACAACAATGAATCTGCTATTTCTCTTCTGTATTGCTTTCTTTCCTGTGTGTCTTTCTTTTATTTTTCTCTCACTTTAGTCTTATTAGTCTTTTATGTGCATCATGCAGGCCCTCCAGAGGGAGTATCCTGCCTAGCACAGCATATGTATGTATTATTAGGACTTGGGTAATCCTTGAAGATTTCAGTTCACCCTGGAAATTCATTATCAGGCTCAAGTTCTAAAGAACACAGGTCCCAGAAGAATGCCAGCTTCCTCATCTGTGCCCCAGTTCCAGGCTTTAAATATGTATGTATATGTATAGTCTTGTTTAATAGGTCTATGTAGGACAAATGAGAAAAATGCAAGAATATCCAATCTCTAATATGGTCTTTTAGATTTCTGTTTGCATCTCAGTCACTCTGTGTAGATTTTGTTTGAGGTTGGTTCAGAGAGTGGTAGAAAGTTATCCAGGTCAAAAGGTAATATCTGAAGGGATGTTATTTCTTGCTGGCATCTTTCAGGGGATAAAGGGTTACTGAATCCTGCAGTCAAGATACGACAGATGAAAATGAGATGAAGAGAAAGCGAAGCCCACCTCATTTTCACAGTTATTCAAAGTTACATTTTGAAAACCTGTAGACTTTTCTTTCTTTTTTTGTTGGTGAAATTCGAACAGGAAATGGAGAACTTTGTGTTCTTCTCGTATGGTTGTTGAAGTCCTTACAGTAGGTAAGCTTGTATTGTTAGATCCTAGACTTTTTTTCCATGTGTGAACATCTAATTTGCACTATAATGGAGTACTTAATGCCACTCCTCCATTATCTGCCTATAAACATAGACAGATATGGGAGAGAAGAAGAGAGCTTGAGAAATGCACTGTTTTCTGAGACTTTTTGCCACTTCAAATATATTAACTAATTATATACCTTGGAATGAAATATCTTGGAGTGAGTTGATCTTATCATTGTTTTTCATAATGCATCCATCCCTGAAACCATCTCCGCTAAAAAGCAAATGAAGATTTCCTTCTGACTTCTTTCACAAGCTGGAGGTAATAATTAAGGAGTAACACATCAGAGGCATTGCATGACTGGGGTTTATTGCATACCATACAACCTGAAAATTCACTAGTACTCTAGAAAATACATACCTGAATTTTCTTTTTGCAATTGTAAAATGGACGGCAAAGAATAATAGGGTTTGAAGATATTTGACCTGAAAATTTATGTAGGATTAAATAAAATTACTGGCGTATATAGTAAACTAGTTCTGGAGCCAGTCTATAAAGTGTTATACTGAAAAGACAGTCAATACAATTTTGAAGTTATGATCATTCCTAACTTAGGAGCAGAAATATTGCGTAGGGAATGAATAGTCTTAGCCACATTTGCCAGCTAAAATAACAGTGATGGTAAATATATGGTCTCTCAACATACAGACTGCATAGGCCTCTGAGAAGCATACCAGTTTATGTACAAAGTGCTGGATAAAGTGGAAATGGACCTCTGAACAACATCTCAGGTTTCTTTTTAGTCAGCAGCTAGAGAGATTTCAAATGCTTGCCTGGCTTCAGAACGAAGCCTTTCTACAGATGATTTCACACAAATAGTTAAAGTAATATTTGTCAAGGATAGCAAGACTAACTTGGCTAGAGTCCTATTCCACAGCAGACTCTGCGCCACTGGGGTGCGGAGTCAAAGGGAACATTTGCCTCAGAAATGATCTTCAGGGGTACCCAAATTATTGTCAAAGGGAAAAATATGTACAAAATTATTCAGTGTTAAGCAGTAGAGCAGCAACTATTGGATTATAAGCAGAATCTGGAAAGGGTTTCCTATTGGTATTCTCGCACCCACAGCTCCGGATCATGTTGATTCGCTGATTATAGACACAGTTTTAATAAAAACATTTTTTCTTGAAATCTTAAGATTCCCGTTAAAGGCAGAGCAAGTCTTGGTTATCCAGAATGTTGCAGGGAAATCAGTGGCATCTAGGAACCCTAGTCATGGAGCACTGCCCCATTGTGTTAAGTGCTGTGAAAACCCTGGAGAAAAACAGTCCCTGCCAGCCACCGGGGCGCTTAGTTAACTCAGTCCCTATCCTATCTGCTTTCACTCCTTTTTGCAAGCACTAGAAAGGAGAATGATTCAAGACCCTCTCTCCTGTAAAGAACTAACTTTTGACGTATAGAGGTGCAACCTAGGATGCTATCTTCCTGTCCCACTGAAGGTTTGAGCCTGCTCCCATTGAAATAAAAAATACAAATAAAACCAAACAAATCAAAACAAAATGCATGTGTTCGAACCAAGACACTCGACCACTCTGGGGAGAGGCTGAAAGAATAAGCTACACATGACAAATCCGTAGCACTTTGCTTAGCTCATGACTGCATGGTGCTCAGGTGCTAAGGCGTAAGAATCTCTCTAAAACCGAATAGAATGGCAACCCTCATTGATTTCTTTGGGGCGGGATCAAGCCCTAAACAAGAAGTAATGTTTCTAGGAGAGGATGGGCTGCAGGGTTCAGCTCCTTGCAAGAAAGAACAGGTCTGTGGGGCGAGGCTCCTGAGCTCTTTGCCCCCTCCAATGAAATGTCTGGCTTCAGGCTGAGGAACAGAGTGAGATAGGCTCTGCTATTGTGTTTGTGTTGCTGCAAATCTAGAACACACACATTTTTCTTTTGCCTGGCACCTGGTGTCTCTGACCCCCTGGAACCAGCTTTCTCCTAGTGAACTTGTTGGGCGTCCGTGATGATGTCTAGCATGGAATATTTCCCTCATAATTTGTATTATCCCTTCCCCTTAATAGAGCAAAGTTAGACTGAGGATCCAGACTCTCCTTGTGGTAGGGCATATTAGGATAGGCGGATTTTCATCAGGTCCACAAGGTTCGTTTTCAAGGGGAAAAAACACCAATGCTTAATAAAACAGGCTGCAAGAACGGGGTGATCTGATTGCTTAACCCTTCCAGCTTTTGTGGATAAGGGCAACACTAGAAGCACAGGCCAGAGATTATTAGCTACAGCTAGGCCTTACCAAATTCATGGCCATGAAAAACATGTCACAAACCATGAAATCTGGTCTTTTTGTGCACTTTTACCCTTACTATACAGATTTCACAGGAGAGACCAGCATTTCTCAAACTGGGATTCCTGACCCGAGAGAGGATCGCAAGCCTATTGTAGACGGGTCATGGTATTGCCATCCTTACTTCTGCTCTGCCTTCAGAGCTGGGTGGCTGGAGAGTGGTGGTTGCCAGCAAGGCACCCAGCTCAGAAGGCAGTGCTGCTGCCAGCATCAGCACAGAGGTAAGGGTGAGAATTATATATATATTTTTTAAAGCATGGCTAGAGGTAAAGTCTGCCTTTTACAGTCATTGATTTCTATCCGCCCCGGCAGCAGATACAAGTAGTTAAAAGTTTTCAGCAGAAGCTGAAACAAAATGTTCTGGTTTTAATTGACGTATGGGATTAGAGCATTAGGAACTCCGTTGCTTTTTAGTTCACTGCAATCACATCTATTTGAGAAGCAGTACGAACACTCCACATCTGTTGATACTGAGAGAGAGCAGTGCATACTGGGTGCTGGAGTCACTCCATCCTACGTCTCCCCTAGCTGAGGTGTTCTAGTATCTGGCTTTTTATTGGGGAGTGGGAGAAGATGCCTCTGAAAAAAGAAATTACAAGGAAATTCTGGAACTTTCCCAGTTTCCACTCAGAAATAACATGCTGTGATCAAGTAGCATACCCTCTTCACACTTACTTTAACCCAATAGACACGCACTGGAGAGAGTCCCAACTTGATCCTTTCCTGTTGTTTCCTTGATGCTTAACTTAAATAACTTCAGCCTGAACTTGTTTTTTTTTCTAAGATTGTTCCCTGGAGGGCCTGACAGTGAGTCAGTGGGAAACTAGTTCTGCTGGTTGGAGATAATGTACTGTTTCCATGAATTCCAGACCTTCTTCCCCTCTTTGCCCTCACAAAGCTGTCTTCAGAGTCAGACTACACAGCCTTCTGTTTTGTTTAAGTTTAATAGATGCTAGAAGTTATATTCCGATGGACTTTTAAATTGCATTTTGCATTTATGCTGTATGGTACTTCATTCTTCTATGTAATATACCCTGTTTTGCAAATATAGTACAGCACTCACGTTTTTTTATCTTCATAAATAAAAATCCTTTTAAGAAAGAAAAATGGTTACAGTGCACAAGTGCTCACTTTTAGTAAGTACATGAAAATTGTTCTGTATGAAATCCAGCGAGGTGAATATGCTGAGAGCTACTTTTAAAATAAGTATCCCACTACTATTGGTGTAAGGTGGTAAATTCCATTGCCAGTCCAGGACCTATACTCATTCCACTCCTTTCTTGAGTAAAAATGGCAAAGTGTGTTAAGTGGATGCAAATTATGTTGTAAAAACTAGGCGTCATTAATATTCAAGTTACTCAAGACCATATTCTGTCTGGCAAGTGGGGTCTTATGGAAAGTGAATGCTAGTCTGTCCTCAAGAAATAATACTGTTTAAAAGGTGTTGATTTAATTGCATCTTTTACTTGGCTACATAGAAGTCTATAGAGGATGCCTTTTGAGTTCTTAAAATGAAAAATAGTTCTAAAAAATATCCACTACGGTCAAGCTAGAAGAGACTAATGTTTAGTTCGTTGTTTATTTTTTGAACTAAAGAAAGTATATGCCTTTTACACCAAATGTTTGAGGCTTTTTTTTTTCGGTCTTCTTACTCATTGGACATATTCTGCCTTCAGCCTTTTTGCCTAACCCTCTGCCTACAATGTAAATGGGATTCAATCACCACCATCAACACACCTCACCCGCTACCTCCTTTTTTAATTGTTGTGGACAATACCAGTATTCTACCTGTCATCAGGCCCACAGCCTGGGTGCTATCTTTGACACAGGCTCTAGGTTCTCACTTCTAGGGGTACGTCTTCACTACCCGCCAGATCGGCGGGTAGCAAGTGATCTTTTAGCAATCGATTTCTCGCGTCTGGTTAAGACACAAGAAATCGATCACCCGCAACTCCCCTGTCGACTCCGTAACTCCAGCTTGTCACAAGGCACAAGTTGGAGTCGATGGAGGGAGCGTGCTGCCACCTGCCACCGCCATGAGGATGGCAGGTAAGTTGGCTGAAGATATGCTGACTTCAGCTACGTTATTCACGTAGCTGAAGTTGTGTATCTTCAGTCGATCCCCCCTGCCAGTAAAGAGCAGCCCTCTGCTATGCCTAAGGGTACGTCTATAGTACTCGCTAGCTCAGTGGGTAGTGTTCATTGTATCAGGGATCGATTTATCGCGTCTCGTCTAAATGAGATAAATCAATCCCCAAACACGCTCCTTGTCGACTCCGAACTCCAGCTCCACAAGAGGAGTATGTGGAGTCGACAAGGGAGCTACGTGAATATCGTAGCTGAAGTTGTGTATCTTAGTTCAAAACCTCCACCCTCACCCCACGGTAGCCCAGGCCTAAAACTGGCATGTCGTTTTTGCATAACAGCTCTAACATATGGCCTTTTCTATCCATCTACACAGTTAAAATTCTCATCAGCTCACATCTCTATTACTGCAACATCCTTTTCTCTGGCCTCGACAAATGCAGTCTTGCCTCATTCATATCCATTCAGAATGCTGCTGCAAAAATCATTTTCCTAGCTCACTGCTTTGACCACATCACTCTTCTCTGCATCCCTTCACTGGCTCCCTCTTTATTGTAGCAAACATAAGCTACGCTTCTTCACTTTCAAGGCCCTTCATGATTTATCCCCACCCTCCCCGTCATTTCTCAGTACTCAAAGGTTAGCCTCTGCCTCTGATCGTCCTATGATGTCAGCCTCCATTGCCCACTGGTTACATTTTCAAACAAGCCCTTGCATGATTTCTGTCATAGTGCTCCTCCAGCTTGGGAGTTGCTCCCTGTAAGCATCCTGAAAATGAATTCCTTGTCCTCCTTTTAAAACCATCCTGATATCACAGTCTATAATGTTGGCCAATATTGTCTCGTCCTTTGCTTGTACTCCCATATCAGTCTGTCTGAGGCCCTCTGTTGGTTCTTGACTTAGACTGTAGTCCCTGCCTCAGAGAGCCTATAATTTTTTGTTCTGTTTCTTCAGCATCTGGCGGGGTCCGGTTCCTTGGCTTGTGCTCCTAGGTGCTATGCTAATATATATCATAACCGATAACAAAACACAAAGGGGCTCAATTCTCTACTGTGACCTACTCCGTTCAGACACAGTGGAAGGAGGGGAGGCAGGGAACCAATTGCAGCTTAGATTCTATGCTGCCCAGCCCGGATGTGGGATAATGAAGGTAAGGCATCTCACCCCAGCGGCACGCTCCCTCTGCCAGGGTGGAAAGGGACTGCTGAGGCAGAAAGTGGTTACACCATCTCTGCCAGCATTGCACCAGTATAGACTTTTTCCAGCACTGAGAGTATTTTCCAGTGGCTGTTTCTGGTTTCTCCCCCACAAATTGGATGTATCAGACCAGAGATTCGGGGCACTGGAGCAATTTATATCGTGGGGATGCTGAGAGACATTGAACCAAACTGTAAACCCTGGATATGATGGAAACCACTTCAAGCCAATACCCTAGTTTCAGCACCTATGTTAGAGATTCTGCCAGCAGAGCCCTTCTGTGTTTCCTGGAAACAGAGGCATGCCAGGGCAGAGATCCTCTGCCCAAGTGATCATAGCTGGGGTTGGTCTATCCAATCTATCTTGGTTGGCTGGCATTTATTCTGTCCTCATTACCAAAGTATTGGAGCAGACATCATGCCTTCACAAGGCAGGAGGAAGCAAAATACCTCCTTTGGCACTGTGTACACCATATTTACCTGTGGTAGTTTCTAGACTGGAGTAGGTGCAGTGTGCACCCACTGCAACCCTGCCTTTATATGCTAACTGGCAGAGTCAATCCAAAATCAGAATTCTATCCCAAGGGATGGAAGCCCTGACCGGCCTTCCACACCTTCCATTGTTGGAGCATCATGAATGTCCAGTGCCTCATGACCGAAGCAGTACAAACCCATATTTTTGGATAGGTTCACCATAGCTGCTTCCCAGAGGCGCTGTTATAGCTTCATTTTAAAAATGTCTCTACCCCTGAAGGATGACAGGCTGCCTTCACAGTGCAAATCAGTATGTTTTATTATTTTGTTATGTAACTAGACAGACTGCAATAATATAGCACCCAGGCTACCACCCACATTCATCTTGATAGTGTTAATTTCAGATCTAGGTTTTATCATTTCAGCACTTTGCCCTTTTATGTCGGTTTACCTGCAACAGAAACAGATGCTTGATAGTGTAACCTGTGTGTAACATGTTTGCTATTGTTATCTACAGTTAAAACAGTTTGAAGAACACCATCTTGCATCTTCTACAGATAAATTACCTCATAAATATTTTAGACCAGCTTAGCAATGGCAGTGTAGCTTTTATGCATATGTAGTTCTCGTATATTTCAGATATTGCTTTATATATATTCCTCATAAATATAACATATACAGTTATTTAACATGGGGCCCTTTTAAAGTTGTGACATGTTAGTTTAATGTGCCATACACGTTTCTGTAGTTTTTGAACAAACAAAGCATCTTCTGTTTTGGGTTGAGTTTGCCAGCAATTTCTCTTCCTTATGTTTACAAGACTCCCAACTGGGGGAATCAGCTTGCAGACTTTGAGCTTTATCTTCCCCTTCCATAGTTGAGTATGAAGGAGATGAAAGCAGTGTAAGTATTGGGCACTAGGTACTATTGCAATATAAATGTTCCACAACAGGTACTGGCCAAATATAGCTAGTATTTCTCCAGCATCATTCCATGCTATATGCACTATGGATCACATTATACCTCCTTAACTCAGCAGAACTCCCTCTGAAATCAATGGACATATTTACCCAAGTAATAAATGAGTAAGAGCAGCAGGATTTGGTCGTGTATTATTATAAATATACCAGAGAGAAGATATAACGTGCCATCCTCATGAGACTTCGGTGCTGATGGCCTTCTGCTATATCCTACACAAGATCCAAGTTTTGAGAAGAGATTTAGTACGTGATTTATTTGTTCTGTAGAGCAGGGGTTCTCAAACTTTTTTCTTCGGAGGTCCCCCAACATGCTATAAAAACTCCATGGCCCACCTGTGCGACAATAACTGTTTTTCTGCATATAAAAGCCCTGGCCTGTGTTAGGAGGTAGCAAGCAGGGCAATGGCCTGGCGCCCCATGCCACGGGGCTCCCCGCAAAGCTAAGGTGCTGAGGCTTTGGTTTCAGCCCCAGATGGAGGGAGAGGCTCAGAGCCCAGGGCTTTGGCTTTCTGTCCTGGGCCACAGTGAGTCTAATACTGGCTCTGCTTGACAGACCTAAAACCTGCTTGTGGTCTCCCAGGTGTCCCTGGGCCCCTCATTGAGAACCACTTCTGTAGAGGAAGTAGTGCCAGCTGCATTGTCGTCTGTTATTTGTGCCAGTCGTTTTAAAAAGCAGACTAAATAATAGAATAAGATTTAGGAATTATAATTATTTCAGTGGAGACCAGTTTAAGGTCTTGTTCATTTAAAAACAAACAAGCAAGCATTTCTTTTGCCCAATGTCCCTTCCAAACTCAAACCAGCAGAGAGTAGAGCAAGAACTTGGTTCTCAAACTGAACACAGGAATTTTAGAGCACACTGGTCTCTCTCTAAACAAATAGGTCACCATAAAAAAAAAAGTTTTGCATTTGTCTATACTTATTAGACAGTATTATCTATGATTATCACAGTTATCCACTCTGCTTATAGTTGGAGATACCTGGGGTAACGGTGTGGTAACTGTTGGTAAACATTGAGTTATAATGGCTCTTCCTTTACTCTCAGCAGAAAAATTCAGCAATGCAGTTCTGTGTGCTTAAAAATTTAATCTTTGGGAGATGCACAAGAGGATTCAACATTTCCTCTAGCTCTGCGATTTCTTGTGTTCAGAACATTTTGCTATGGCGTATAGTACCCAATGAAGGCTTTCTACAGGCTCAGAAGTAATTGTAATGACCTTCTATAAATCAGTTTCCTGCCGATTGCTCATAATTAGAATAGCTCTACATTTGCAAAAAGGAGTTAGTATGATGGTGACTTTTTTTCTCTTGCAAACTTTTAATTAATCAATCCTTTACATGATTAATTAGACATGCTGAATTTCCAGTGATGTGTAGCGTTTCATGCCTATTCACCCTTTTGTTACTCAGCAGGTTTCTGTAAGCTGAAAGAGGATGTTACCATAGTGCATGGTTCATAATTTGAATTTTATTAAGTAACATCCTCATGTATAGATTAAAATTCAGGTTCAACAACTATACAAAGAGCTTTGCTTCACTGGAAACCTTCAGACATCTACCCACTCACACTCATTTTCTGCCTGAACTTACAGCTCTCTCATAACATAATTTAGATTTAATTCAAATTGAGGTTTAAATTGACTGTTTGTATTATCTCAGCCTGGAGCAGCTTATACCAATTCCTAGAACATGATATCATTGTGGATGAATTGGTATTGCATACAGCATATTAAATCATTCCTACATGAGGACACTGAACAGTTTCAAGGAAGGGACTTACACAGTTCCTAGAAGTGCTTGAACATCTGACTTGTAAAATCAGGTGGGTTTTTTTTTCTTTTTTCTTTTTTCTTTTATACATTCTCCTTTTGGTAACACACTCGAAAGATCATTCATGTTCATATCAAAGGTGGATATATGAAAGTTAGCAATGTACTCTTTAGACTTCTAATATTGACTTTAGTAGTGTACATTAAATAGCATAAATTTTAAGATGGATAGGTGTTAGTACAGTAATTCACTTTTTGGTCTGAAAGGCAATGTGACATTTGAGGGACCAATATAGACTCTTCAGTAGAGATGTCCAAACTGCATCCAGACACATGACTTGCAGTTCACGCAGGCATACCCACACTAGCTTTTCTGTAACTAGCTTACTAAAAGTAGCAGTTAGAAGAGGGTGACGCAGGCTTTGGCGTGGGCTCCCAAGCAAGTCTCTATGCAGGGGGTCAGACAGGCTGGTACAGCCCACACCACAGTGTACTGCTATTTTTAGCACACTAACTAGAGTACAGCTGGTGCAGGTACAGCTACATGTGCAGTAAATCACACTTTTGGCTGCAATGTAGAAGTCTCCTAGGAGTTGCCCAAAGTTACACCAGCAGTTAAACTGTGGGCCGCATCTCACTTCCCCCTCCCAGCCTACACAGACATACCTCCAGTGTGAGGAAGGATCAGGAGAGGAAGACTTGGAGCTCTTGACCTATTTATTCCACTCAGGGAAGAGGAAAATTCCAGCTGTCCAATTGAGGCAGCTTTCCAGACAGACTCCAGAATGAAGATTTAGCATAATGTTTTGATGTCAATAGAGCATAGTCTTGAATGTGAAACTTTGGTCTATTACCCAATGAATAGTCTAAAACTGATAGTGTCTGTAAACTATTCTTTCCCAATTTTTGCTATTGAGATGAGATGGATTTTTAGGCTGTGATAGTTTCTTTTGCTTCTCTGTCATGTGTAGTTGGGCTATAGCAGCTTCCTTTTCAGCCTCTAGCTGTTCCATTCACCTCAAGTGAGCCTCCTTTTTGATTTCAGCTGTGGCTAGGCATCTTTGATAAGCTTCCTTAGCTCTCTCCTCAGCTTCCTTTGCTCAGATGGAAATCTTTTGCTTCTCCTTCAATCAAAGATCTGACATTTTTCTTGTGCTCAAGACACGGCTTGTCTGCCAGTGCTTGTATTCTGATTCCTTCAGCGGTAGCTGCACCTGGGTCAGGTGAAAGCAGAGACTCTGCTTTCTCCTTACCACCCATGAGCAAATTTCTCAGTTCCAGATCTGAGGTTTTCTTTTTTTAAAGGATAACCCCCTTTGAGAGCACACATCTTCAAGGGCTTTTCTGTCAAGACCCTCTTATGTTTGTGGCTCATTCATGGTACCTAATCTTTAACCCTTACAACTCTCAATATAAAAATTTAAGCTTTGATTAGCTTAAGGGTTCTGATCTAAAACCCAATTGACTTGTGGCAATGTATATCCTAACCAGACTACACCAAATGTGATCAGTTGCCTGTGATGGACCACACTGAGAATGCCACACTCAGGACAGACTACAAGGAGTAGGGCAGACAATCCCTCCAAACTGGTGGTTTATTCTATAATTTGATTCACCAAACTGGTATCAAAAGAGCTGCTGTATCACCACCCTGGTTAACAAAAAGCCAAACACAGTCCCCTTTAGGCATTTCAGCCCTTGACTCCCATCCAAACAAACAGGACTAATATAGTGAGAGGTTACTGAAAACCTAATTCACCATATGTAAGGTTCTACTAATCCCAAAAGATCAGACACTTACCTCCAGGTCAGACCTTCCTCGAATATCATGCTGCCAGCCAATCCTTAGTAAACTAACTAGAGGTTTAATTAATCAAAAGAAAGAAGAGATTTATTGAATGGTTAAAGAATCATATACATACAAGTGATTTTCAATGTTCATAGGTCAGGATCATAGAAGTGATGGAATAGATTGATGGCATGCAAAAGTCTCTCTGGTAACATCCAAAAAATTGGAAGGTCCTCAGTCCGTAGTTCCAAACACTCCTTTTAGTTGTGAATCGTAAGGTCAGAGAATTGAAGCAGGAATAAGGTAAAACAGTGATGTCACAGCTTGCAATTTATGGAAAGTTATTGGCCTGCTGTGGATGACCATGGAAAATTACTGGTAAAAGATGGATTCTTATGTCACATGTCCTTGCATGGTTTGCTGACTCACAACCACATGCTGTCTGACTCATTCACAGGAAAGGCTTACTGGGTGGGATGAGTTTTTTCCAATTGCCCATTGTGAGCTTAGTGTCTTTAATGGGCCATCAACTTACAAGACATGTTCAAGATAAGATACATAGCCAATATTCATAACTTCAGATACGAAGATGAAATATGCATATAAATAAGACTGTCGTACTTAGCAATTCATAACTAGTCTGTTGATAACTTGCATGACACATGTTGTACAAGATTTGTTGCAATTGTATACCAGTGATAACAACAGTGATCTAAATGGTCACTTTTCTTATACACAGCAACACGTTCTGATACAGAGTTTTGGTTTAGACCCTTTGTGATGTAAAACAGAGTTTAGGGGTCTTCTTTATACTTCATACTTTATTAGCTTTTGAAGTTGCCTTGCATAGGCTCTGGAGTACCATAGAACAAAGATCTTTTAAGAGATTGCAAATGAGGCATGGGTTTGATGTTTTTCAGGTTATATTAAGGGTTCAGCCATGTGAATTGCTGAGCATCCCTTGTGAGGGATCCCTATCTCTTGCAGGTGGCACTCTGCATCTTGATGGACACTGATCTGGATTATATTTCCATTGCATGGTAGGTTTATCCCATCTGTATTTGGTGTTAAATTGGGGCTTGGAGAGTCCCAGGACTGTTATAAATGTTGGTACAGTATATAATAGCAAGACTTTGGCTATATCCAGCAGTGCAATAATTGGGGAATAAAGTTATTCTATTTATAAATGAAACACTAGAGGGTGGGATTAAGTGCTATGAGGAGGTTTGTGTGAATTAATTGGGTTTAACGGTAATATTAGAAAAGTGATTGTTTGCATTACATGCTGCTTCTAAAACTAAGGATGGTCAAATCATTTTAAAAAACCTAAAATGTACGGGTGCCTAGCAGCACAGAGAGAAGTGCCTAAATGAGTGCTTCCTTTGCTTACTGAGGATCACACTTAAGTTTGTCTCTTGGACACAGCCGTTCATATCAAAAAGTGAGTAACTGACTTTTTTTCCCCAACCAATCTTTCTCCTTCTTTACTATATCATCCCCATCTTTGTTTGTTACTCTCACGCATTGAGGAACAGCTAAATATAGATGATAGACTCTTTGGGGCAGGGACTAGGTCATGTCTTTTTATTTGCTCTGTTAATTGCCTAGAACGTTTGAGTGCCGTACAAATAACAACGGAGAATAGAATTTGGCCTCTGGTGTTCAAATGAAATCACTTAAAAACAATCCTTCCAGTTCTTAAAGAAGATTGACAACAAAAATGTATCAAACCCACTTTTGGTATAGGTAATATTCATATTCCTGCTTTCTAATATGATACCAACCTCTCAGGTATGGATAAGAAATAATGTGATTGACATTTTTCAGGTTGCTGCCACCAAGACACAGAAAAAAGCAACCACTGGAACCTCCTCACCTTAGCTCTTGAGGGAGCCTTCTCTACCATCCCCTTCCAGGAGTCCCCCACCTTCTCCTTACCCAGGGGTGAAAGTGAGCCTTGAGTCCATTCCATTTCAAGGTCTCCCGGGTTGAGAGGAGCCACTGCTGTTTTGGCAGGTTGAGGACTCGGCATGCAGAGTAGGACCGGGGTGCTGGCCACCCTTCCATAACATGCATGGTAGTTACTAGATTAATCTGTGGCCATGCACCTTACAGGGAACGTTCATCCCAAGTGGAAAAAGAAAAACAAAACTGGCACTTTAAATCTTTTCACTGGCCGCCAGCAAGGCAATAGAAAAATGAGCCAGGACAGTTAAAAATGAGCCAGGTGGCATCCCTATTATACATGCAGTCAGCAGGCTTCCTCTACCTTTTTCCTTACAGCTATTAAACCCCGTTCTACTTCCACATTTTGTAAATTAGACTCACTTTGAGTTTGCTGACCCTTTGAATGCTAATTTGGTGAGAGCCATTTGCATTCATTTCTGGGCATTTTATGCCCAACATATAGTATATCTTATCCTGCTGTTTATGGCACTGCTGAGTTTGGGCCACAGACTTCCATTAGAGTTTTTCCCGCATCCTGCAGTTTTACTCTGGACTACATTTAGTTAATTAGTATAGAAACTGGAGACAGTTTCTTCTTTATCAGGCTCATCAGAATACAGAGGTTGATGGCTGAGTCAGGAGTATGTGATGGATTAACAGAAAGGATAAACACTTATGAAGGAGCTGCACCTGAAAGGTGCTGAGTACCCATCATTTAACGCTTGAGTATGATCCAAGTTAGGATGGTGTAAATCAGGGGTAACTCACCAGAAGAGAGAACTCACCAACAGGCTGCTAGTGATTAACAGCATTACCACACACTACTGACAATCTGAGCCTTCCTGCTGCGTTGGTAGGGAGTGGGTTAGATGAAGCAAAGGCTTCCTCTAATCAGCCTTCTATACATTTCTAGATAAAAGTTGTGTTAACAGTGAAGGTAGAGAGTACATATCCGGAACTTACGGGTAAAATCATTACAGGGATGTTGTAATTATCCAAAAACCTCAGTTAGGATAAAAAATGTTTAAAACATCCAAACACGTTAAGATGGGAATGTACCCTTAGGGCATCCAAACAACCTTAAAGTCTGCACTGTAGTGTCTCTGTGCATTAAACATACAATTATGATTAGTTCATAATAGGGTTTATAGTTCTATATTGAACTAATTTTTAAAGACACATTAGTATTTTTCATTTGTTTCCCTCATATTTTCACTGCATTTTTAAAATAACTCATTTTTAAATGAATTTCAATATGTAAATTAATTAACAGGTGCCCAGATAGAACGGGCTATAATTTTGGAGAGGATACAATGTATGCTTTGTGCATAACATAGTGGCTGAATCTCTGTTTTAACTGCAAAACTCTCCTCAAACTTAACTATGGAACCACAAGCTCTAGATTACATTATTATGGGAAAAACAGCATGATAGTATGTAATTGAACATGCAATAGTTTAGAAAGTAAATGACATAAGAAAAAAATAAAAGGATAATAACACAATTCATTAATTAAAGCAATTTCTCTTTGAGCAGATAAAAGGGCATATACATTTTTGGTCTGAATCATTCAAATTAAAATATTTAATGCATGTATCAAGCCATTCAAGACAAGTTACAGTTGGACAAAATGACTTTTTTCAGGAACTGTCTTTATCTCCTTGGTGAGATTTGAGAGCCATCTATTTCTTATGTTGGAATTAGTAGGTTTAGTTTCATGAAGATAATTCTGGTCAGGTTAATATAATGCCATCTTTCAGTGATGACACACTTACAGGTATCCTCCATGAAATCAATGAAATATGCTATTATTTTGTTTTTAAATTAATAGATTCATTGTATCTTGATGATTGACTTTGTAAGATCTAGTAATAAACCCATGCACTGATATTAGGTTTTTCTAAAGTACTGGATGAACTGTGTATCCCTATTTGAATTTTCATTTTTATCTGGGATTCAACTTGCTGACAAAATGCAGAAATGTGATGTGTACCTTATCCTAGTAATGAGATAATTGTATAGTAGCAATAGAAAATGGGTAGAATCTTTTTGTTTTCTGGTGTAGGAAAGTCAAGGGAAATATCTCTTTTCAGGAACAGCAGGAGAAGCAAACAACATCTCCAAGAGATGCTTGCATTAAAACAACACATTTTCAGCTTTGTTAAATGTAAGGCTATAAATGAAATGAGCCTTAAAAATGAAAAAATAAAAACTAAGACTGTCATTTTTTCTAAGCAATTATGTAAAGGAAGTGCTATCTCTGCCAGCAACTGAAATAGTGAAACTAGAACTGAAAATGGAGGGCGGAGATGAGGGGGTGCGGATGCAGGATGAGTAACATTTGGGGAGAAGAACATTTTAAAACGTTTAGGTAGATTTGAATCCCCATGAAAATGAGAGTTATAGTTTTTGAACCTGGATTAGTGTGGGTAGGTGTTTTGCCTCTCACTTCTGACTTCCAACAATATTGCCATTTTTTCACCCTCTAGGTACTTACATGGCCTCCATCACTGCAGTGTTGGAACAGTTCCCAACCATTTCATGGTGTTTATCCTCACAATGTCCCTGTGAAATAGGAACATCCAATTTTACAAATGGGTAAATGGGCACAAAGAATTAAAATGACTTGCATGTGGTCACAGAGGAAATATGTGGCAGAATCAGAAATTAAACTCAGATCTCCTGAGCCCCAGCCTATGGTGTTCAATGATTACTCAGTGCTTAAGGTATGTGCCAAGAGCTCTGCTTTATTCTGGGTCCTGTTCAGGTTGGTTGTGTATAACAACTATAAGAGATTCACAGCACCCCACCTGGACTCTTTCTGGGAAGTTCAGGCCTTAAAGGCACAGTCCGCAATACCACACAATCAAGACTCTTAACCACAAGACCATTTTTCCTCCCCTTTCAGTAGTGGGCTTCCTTATGCAGAGATGGCCAATTCTGAATTTAATTTGTTGTGTAGACTAGGGAGTAGGCTGAAAATGGGAGCATCCAGCTCCTTTCACTTGTGACCCAAAACAGACTTGATCCCATGTCATGGCCTCCAAAGCTAGATTGTCATTTCATTGTGTAATCAATCTATCCTAGATACTGTGGCTTTGTGCATTCCACGCAAGCATATAAATATAAAATTCATGGTGAAACTTCATGCTTTGGGTGTGGCAGATATTATTACAATTACAAAACTAATCTATTTCTGGCAAGGAAAATGGGAGATAGTATCCCAGATATACCCTACCCCAACAGAACATTGTTGCTGATGGGATAAATGGAATGATGCTTATTACATTGTAGAAGCAGTTATTGTGGCTTGCACCTTCTAATACTGATGAAAATAGGGTGACTAGACAGGAAGTGTGAAAAATCAGGACAGGGGGTGGGGAGTAATAGGATCCTATATAAGAAAAAGACCCAAAAATCGGGGCTGTCTCTCTAAAATCGGGCCATCTGGTGAAAGTGCAGCATAAATATTATTGTTTATATGGCAACTTACATCACATTGATTTGTATTTCAACTTTTTTACAAAGTTATTCTCCCACAATGAGAGGTTAGTGAACTGGAGAGTCTTCTATGAGGTCTGCAGTTAGTCTGGCTCAGGTAGCTGCTGCACCAAGAAGGATGAAACATTCTCTTCCTGTTTCAACCTAGGGTCCTTGCTGAATCGGCCCTATGCTGTGTGTCTGTGCATGTGCACACGCAAAATATAATTGCTAAGATTATGCCTGTACTCCAGGAAAGCTATGCTCCATTACAGTGTCAGATCAAAATTTCATTGCCACAGACTGTTGAGCAATAGTGCATACTTTGGGCCATCACCAAGTGTTGATAGTATATATTATTTATTATTATTTGTATTGCAATAGCACCTAGGAGCATAACTCACATACTAGGACTCCCATTGTCTTGACTGGGATGTGGGTGGTTGGACCTATTGGTTGGAGCAGAAGTCAAGAGTCAGGCCAAGTCAGCTACTAGGAGGTCAGAGACCAAGAGAGAGGGGGAACTGAGTCAGGTGTCAGGAGGCAGGCAGGGTCCGTTTAATGGAAGATCGGAGTCAGGCACCAGGTTGCAGACAGCAATCAAATTGTGAAATCTAGGACAAACCAGGGTGGAAAGCCGGAGTCTAGGGTCTATAGCAAGCAGCATCTGTAGCAGTGACAGGCAGACAGTCCGTAGTATTGCTCAGACAGTTCCCGTTTGTGGCTTCCTGGTTTAACTATTGGTACCAGCCAATCAGTGGGCTTAAGGGGTCACCATTCAGGTTCTGCTGGGAAGTACTTCTTGCCAAGCCCAGCCTCCCAAGGTCCTCCATGGGAGCTCAGCCTGAGCCTCCCATGATGACGCGGAAGTGTCATCGGTCCAGAACCCCCTGGTTCCGGGTTCCAGCTCTGCAGGTTCTAACACCTATTATAGTAGGCACTGTACAAACACAGAACAGAAAGATGGTCCTTGCCCCAAGTTGCTCTTGATATGGAATTCTCCTTTGATTCCAGCAGGAAGATTCACAGGTGAATTGATGCTAGAATGTGGTCAAATCAGTACTGTACAATGATGTACTTTTCACCTTTTTGTAACAGGCCAGAGGCATTTGTATGAAAACCCCACCCTATTAACCAGTGATGATTTGGCTGGAAAATGTTAATTCCTTTTTGCTGATTCATTGTTGCACATGGCTCATCATCCCTCCATTCACATGCAAATTGAGCCAGTCATATGGGATTCTCGTAATCTCGAGGGTTGGCAAGCTAATGATACCCTTTAGTGGCTGCAGCTGCATGCTCATCCAGCTGTATGTAGCATCTGAGTGGGGCTGTAGCTGGCCAAATGCCTAAGGATGTGAAAACTTGACATATACTGGGGTGACCAGAATTGGACTTGGCTATCTGTGTTTGCAACGTTATGGGATAATGGAGGCACATGGGTGCCAAGGCCCCGTCAGTATTCACAATGCAGAAGAGAGAGAAAAAGAGAGAGCGATGAGCTAGGAACTGGCAACACAGCTAGATGATAAAACCTACATGCAAGGACCAGAAACATGACAGTCTGCCTGATGACACTGAGGGAAGTAGCATGTCCCTATGTTCCATGTAAAAAGACGGGAGTTGCTTCACATCATAAAATGGGATAAGTTGTGAAATGGAGAAATATACCATGATAGTAAAACAATTGATATTTCTCACTTTGTTTTGTTGTTCTTTACTGAATGGTGTGTGTACCTACACATTTTTTAGGATGAAGTGAAGAAAACAAAATTTTAAGACCTCTGATGAAATTAATGGGATTGCTGAAAGATGAGAAGTTTGTAGCATTGAAGATGAGCCCTATATACATTGCCGGTATTATTACAGTACTAGTTTATTATTGGTGACAGAGTCCTTTGGCACCTTAAAGACTAACTAAAGTATTGAAGCATAAGCTTTCGTGGGCTAATACCCACTTCGTTGGAGTGGGTATTAGCCCACGAAAGCTTATGCTTCAATACTTTAGTTAGTCTTTAAGGTGCCACAGGACTCTTTGTTACCTCTGCTATTCCAGGCTACCTCTCTGATTCTAATTTATTATTGACTTTTAAGTGGGTCTTTTTTCAAACTTGAAAGCAAGGAAATGTTCCCATTAAATAATGAATAGTTTTGATCTTGTCTGAGTCTATTCTATAATCTTTACAAACTGTTAAAATGTGGGCTGATTTCTACCCTCTTTAACTTTCCTTCAGTCATGAGGATCCTGATTCTACACTCATGCTAGTTAAAAGCAGGTGTAAGGCCACGGAAGTCCATGGAATCATACATGTGTAAAAACAGCATAACTAAAAGGAGACTCAGGCCATAGTGCTCTGAGGAGGGGACAAGGGATATGACGTAGATGAGATAATATCTTTTATTGTTGTAACAGAAGTTGGTTCACTAAAATATATCCCCTCATTCACCTTGTCTCCCTAATATCCTGGGTCCTTCATGACTACAACTACACTGGACAAGGAATGTCAGTTAAAGTAGCCTTTGTTCTATGTTGTTTAGCCGGCTAAATTTGTTATAAGCAGTGACTCTTTTATTGGTAAAGGACATAAAAGTTCATCTGTCTTATCTGTTACTTACCACAAACCGATCGCTGTTCGGTACATTTGAACCAACTTTAAAGTAAAACTGAAAAAAGTAAAAGCAGAAACAAAGTTGAATGTCAGGCTCCAGGAAAAGACAAAACTTCTATCAAAACATGGGGCAATTGTGATTGGCAAATCATGGTTATTTTAAACTACCTAAAAGAAAGTGAAAGTTTTTGAAATACACTGCACCTTCTGCTGCAATAAAAGAGCTAGTACAAATCTGCATGTGCCTTGATCATTCGGAAAAATCTAAGCAAGCTAAGAACAGGGAGTAGGAATGAGGTTTTTTTCTTTCCCATTCTTATTCAAGGCTCAGATAGAAGAAGACCAAATTTGTAACATGAGTCAGTCCTCCCTCATTGCAGCGCATGGAGTTATTGTTAACAGCTATGTATTTCATCCCAATGTTTATTAGTATTGTTCATAACTAGAAACTTTAAATGTTTTATTAATGCACTTTAAATCATTACCAGTTTTATTCACAGGTGATTCTTCAATTTACTCATGTTTGTTTGTTTTCCCCCTGGCCTAGTTACCTACACTCTAATGACAAACTATTTTTTGTTTCCCATAGCATGAGCTGAAATGTCTTTCATAGCTTTAGAAATATGCTTACAGGACTGTTTTTCAAGAGCTTTTAAAAGCGCTGTTTTTACTTTACAAACTCATTAACCCCACATTTCAGTGACATAGATGAGTGTTCTGCATCACTAAACCTGAGGTTGATGCAGAGTGTAATATCTTCGTGGATGAAACTGATTTCAAATTTGAAAGTCAAATTATTATTTACAATTGATGATTTTTCTGATAGTGCTTTTGTAGCACATGCATGTCTGGGAGTCCATATATGGGACAATTTGCTCAGCCCTCTGTGTCTGAAGAAAGCTCACCCTACAAATAAAAATTCACTTTGAGGGGCATTTTCTTCTTTCTGCATGTAAGAAGCAGCCACTGTCCTATTCAGCAGCTAAGCTCATAAGAAAAAGGGCAGGTGAAGAGCTCCCTTCAGAGCTGCTGCAAATTCGAATGGAAACATCAGTTGCCACGGGGATACTGAGCAACAAGACTGCTGTAGTGCTTCCCTCTTGATAGTTCTGTTGCCTTCATTTTCACAAGACCTAAGATTTGAAGTCTGCTTTCTGATTAAAGTCTCTGTGACAGACCGCCTTCTCACCCCCCTCAGGAACAGGCAGGAACCCTTCTTTTGCTCCAAACAGTGCTCCTTTATTCACAGTGCAGGCCCCACCACCAATATATACAGCTTTGTACAGTCCTTCTTTCCAATTACAACTCTACAGTTTACAGCATACAGCTCTATGTAGTTCAGCTCTACAGCTTGCAGGTCTACAGACTCTATATAGTCCAGCTCTAAACACACAGTTCTAAACAGCTCTTAACACACAGCTCTGAATAGCTCCTAACACACAGCTCTGAATAGCTCCAACCACCACCACATTGGGCTTGCTTCCTGGCAGGCCTTTTATCCCCCTGAGGAGGCTGCCAGGTGCCACTCATCAAGGCTAAGCCCTCTGCAGCCCAGGTGGCTAATTAGCCTTTCCTGCAAGGGAGGTTTGCAGACTGGTGCTCCCTCTTAAAGGGCCCGCAGGGCTGACTCAGGCACTCCTGGCCAGCACCCTGCCACATCTCCTATTTATCAGAAGTCAGCACTACTTCTGTGCCTCTTGGGCCAGGTAGTCTCTGATGGATTATTATTTGCCAGGCTTGAATAGCTGTTTTGCTGGAGTAAATTTAAATTCACCACAACTGACCAGCGGCATGACGCTGGCCTTAGAGTGATACTCTTTTCAAATCTTTTTTGTGAGACGGAGGAGGTTAAAGGGTTTTGAGGTCTCAGGCTATTTTTTCAAGCTTGAGAATAAGAATCCAATCTATATACTTTTAAATAACTCGAAACGTAATTGTCAGAGAGTTTTAAACAACCTTCTTGCTGGTGTCTCAAGCTGCAGCATGGTGGCCTGAAAGGGGCATGCCCATGCATCCTCCAATTTGAGAAGCATATAAAAGTTTGGGTACTATGTACACTCTTTAGGACTCATTCCCAGCCCTTTCACCAACCTTTATGATGTGGTCTTATTTATCTCCACCCAAGTGCCTCTTGGACCTTTCAAGAGTAGGTGCTAGTAGCCATGCTGTAACTGGGACTTAGCCCTTTAAGGTAAAGGAATCCCAGAAAATGTAGTTCCTAAGAAGGGACTGAGTCCACAAATCATATGTGCAAAAGGGATCTAGGGGCACTACTATTATTCACATATAACAAATATCTTTCTTTGTAGCCAATGAAAGGAATCAAATTTGGAAGTGAAACGAAAACTAGCAAAAATGAAAAATCCACTAAGTATCCCGTAAAATATCTTTTGTGTGTTTATTAACATTTTGGTCTCACTTTTAAAATATAGGTTTTATTGTAAAGACCAGCTACTATAGTCTTAACTGTAATAAATCATGCTGTGTTAAGGTGATGAGCTCTTTATACTGCCCTGTTTCTAAAAAGGATACACGTAAATGGTTTTATTAAACATTTTCCAGATAATAGTACCATTATTTTCTAATTTTTCTTCCCTCTTGATTTGCCCATCTCCATTATACTATTATTCTCTTTGAAGAAGCTATATTGTGTTTACCTTACTGAGAGTATCTAGAAGGAAGGGGAAGAAAATCTGTCAGCTCAAAAAGGATCTCCTTAGGAATCTATGAAAAAATAAAATCTTATAAGGTCCTGCAGTCCTTGGATGATGTGGTATAAGATGATTCCAAAAGAAATCCTAGTTTTGTTTCTCTCTCTTTTTTGATGGCCCAAAGAGATTACATTAAAATGATGTTTAATCAAAACAAAGTGGCAAGAGCAATACTTATCTCCTGAATACCATTCAATATAACTATTAGGCATTTCCTCTTCTCTTTTCTTGATTGCCTGGGCCAACCAGAACAATATAGGAAACCATAAAAAAGATCTTGTGTGAAAAAGGAAAATGTTTTTAGTTCACAGTTCAATTCCTAACAAGCACATGCAGGTGGAAAAAATTGGCACAATGTCATACTCTAAGGGCATGTCTTCACTACCACTTTAATTCGACCTTAACGACGTTAGGTCGAATTAAAGGTGTACCTGTCTTCACATACATGCCCTTAAAGTCGATTTAAAGGGCCCTCAAGATCGATTTCGGAACTCCTGCCTAACGAGAGAAGTAAGGCTAAATTCGACATTACAAGCTCGACTGTGGGCTAGTGAAGAGGCATCAGAAGTTAAGCCTCCGACCTCCGAGCAGCCCCGCGAGGGGGGGCTGTTCGGGGGGGGGCTGTTCGGGCGGGGGGGGTCCGCGGGGCTGCTGAGGGGGGGGGGAAGCGCGCGCGGGGCTGCTTGAGGGATCGGCTCAGCTGTCTGGTCAATTTCACCAGGCAGCTGAGCCGATAGCCCCGCACCGGCTCCCCCCCCCCCTCGGGCGGGGGGGGTCCAGCGGGGGGCTATTTGGGCGGGGGGGCTGTTGGGGGGGCTGTTCGGGCGGGGGGGGGTCCGCGGGGCTGCTGAGGGGGGGGGGAAGCCAGCGCGGGGCTGCTTGAGGGATCGGCTCAGCTGTCTGGTCAATTTCACCAGGCAGCTGAGCCGATAGCCCCGCGCCGGCTCCCCCCCCCTCGGGCGGGGGGGGGTGTCCAGCGGGGGGCTGTTTGGGCGGGGGGGCTGTTGGGGGGGCTGTTCGGGCGGGGGGGTCCGCGGGGCTGCTGGGGGGGGGGGGGGGAAGCCCGCGCGGGGCTGCTTGAGGGATCGGCTCAGCTGTCTGGTCAATTTCACCAGGCAGCTGAGCCAATAGCCCAAGCAGCCGCGCGCTGGCTCCCCCATCCCCCTCGGGCGGGTGGGTACGGCGAGGGGGGGGCTGTTCGGGCGGGGGGGTCCGTGGGGCTGCTTGGGCAGGGGGGGGGTCCAGCACACATTGCACTGTGGGCTACCTACCCACAGTGCAATGCGGGCTATGTCGACCCCCTGCAAAAGTTCAAGGACAGACAGTGTCGACCACTGTCGACCTGCTGTCCTGGTGGGGACACACTGATTCGATTTTCTAAACTCGAGTTTAGAAAATCGAATTAAGGGAAATCGACCTAGACCTATAGTGAAGACATACCCTAAAAATGGGCCCCAGAATAGGAATAAATAGGTGATTTGCAATACCTTTCCACCTCTGTTGAAGGTCGTTTTTCTACATTAGAAATAGGAATCAGTAGAGAACAGGGTAGGGTGGGTAACCTTTATTGGATGGATTCTCTCCTGCTTTGTTTTATGAAGGATAAGAAGCTTATTTTCCCTGTTATTTCTGTTTGTATGCTGTACTTATCTATCTTTGTTCATCTGCCCGTATTCATAGGTAAAATAATGAAGTGGTTCAGAGTGATAAAATATATCTTTAGTCCAGGAGTGCGGGGAAAGACTCAAACCCATTAATGATGATTAGTATGGAGCCTGTTCTACTCTCACTGAACTCAAATAGAACAGGCTGTCTTTACTGAGTTGGTGGTTAAGCTGATAAATGCACAGGAAGTGAGGATCCCAGGGCCTTTGAGTAGCAAATCCTGAAATAACAGTTTAAAATGGAACTATTTGTTAACATAAAATATTATATTGCAGATAACAGACCAGATTTTTCTCAGAGCTACAACTGCACAAACCCATTGATTTCAATAAAGTTGTGCTGATGTAAATGAGATCAGAATATGATCTATCCTATCCCAACCCATAGGGATTTTGCCAGGTTAAATAAAAGATGGATAATTACAAGAGATGACTGCAGGACGTTAAGTTCTGATTTAAATTTAGTTTCCCTATTAGTCAGGACCCCAGAAAGGTATTTTGCTGCCCTCGGCGGTAATTATTTTGACCCCCCCCCCCCCCCCTCCCCATGCAGCAAGTGCAGAAGGGAGCACCCAAGGGAGCATCCTAGTGTCCGCTGAATTGTTGGAGGCAATTTGGTGGGAGCTCAAAACGCCGCATTGATTTCAGCGGCAATTCTGCAGCAGACCACCCATTGAGCTGCTGCCGAATTGCCACCGCCCTCCAAATTCTGCTGCCCTATGTGACCACCTATGTCGCCTAATGGGTAGCACTGGTCCTGCTTATAGTTTGGTGGGTTAAGATGTAGGATTTTTGGTACAGGACATTTCAAGTAAGTAGAGTTGTTTCCTCCACAGAAGGATATGAAATAGCAAAGCCGTAGATCATTCCAGTTTGTGGGCAAATACAGTGGCTTTAATATTACAGAAATTACAGTGTGTCATTGACCAAGAATTGGCTTTTACGCTTTCACATTGGGAGCATTTTTCCTCTTGGAGCCAGACCTATTTTGATGGCTTGCTCATGGAAGGTAATGAAGCCAGAGGGTTTTCACAAGGCTCTGAGAGAGACTGCTTTTTCTCCAAAAGACTACTCTCTAAGGCCACTTTTACTATGAATTTGAATTACTGTGTTTGTCCTTCATTAATAACAAGGTAACCTCTAGCCACCTTCTTCCTTTGCTCCTCACAGGTCACTGTTGATTAATGGATGATCTATGACAAATAAAGTGAGAGCATAGACAGCTAGCTTTCAAGTGGAGGAAATCTAGTGGAAAGGCTGTTTGGTTGCAACATATTTTTATTTTTAAAAAACCTGTGCTGTGGCTCCTCTTTTTCAGTCAGAATATGGCGAAGGTTATAGGTGAGATCATTTGCACAGATCAGGTATTGATGCTGATTTTTATTAGATTTGCCCTTCATCTTGAGATGTTCTTGACTCATCTGCTGACTTTACTAGAAGTTAATGGAGTTGTCTTGCATTGGCTTCATAGTTGGTATGTGATGAAACAGAATAAATTGTCCTCAAGAGCTCTCAGATGCCATGTACTGAAGGGTGCCATCTTATCATCCCTCATTCAGTGTGTTTATGGGACCAGGAGAAGGGCTAATGAGGTTGTATAAGATGATTTGCAGCATGTAGGTGACCCCGAGTTTTCTGGCTCCATCTTGTCTGACTCTGATAATGTGGTCAAGTGTCTTAGCCAATGTATAGTAGAGATTGAGGTATGTATGAAAGCTAGCTGGCCAAAGGGCAGTCCTACCAAGACTGTGGTGAGAATGGTGGGTTGGGGGAAGCAGATGGAAGTGATGGCAAAGAGAAGATTTGCCCCTTTGATTGCGGAGGTTCATCCACCACTGGTTGCTCAAGTTTATAGCTTAGGGGTGGGTTTAGATCAGCTGCTGATTTAGATGTTCTTGTTATAGTAATTATCAGGATGTTTTTCCCCATTCACCTTAGAGGGTGTGATCTTTTGTCTCAGATGTGAACCAAGAGATGTGTTATCCATGCCTTTGTCACCTCCACGTTAGACTATTACAATATTCTGTACATGGAACTATGCCTTACAGCTGCTTGGAAAGTAACAGTGGTAGGCTTGTCTAGTGTAACTCTCCTGCTCCAGAATCTATATTCACAGCCTCTTTGTTTGCAGGTAAAATGTAAGGTGGTGGTTTTAAGTAGTTTGAATCTGCTGACTTTCAGGACATGCTGCAAAGGCCATCTGTTTGCTAGGATTTGCAGAGATGGATGAAGGTATAGGACTCATGGGTGGGAAGCTGCTTAGACCTCCAGGCTGGGTAAATGAATGCACTGTAGGGTGAGAGTTCCAGTATTCTGCTTAGTGATTATTTCTGTGTAAACTATTATTCCAAATAATTGTCACAACAACCAGAGCTGTAGTTAGTCTATTTTTTGCACTTAAAATCCAAATAAATAAATACAATTAGATTGTTTTAGATCCTTGTCCTATAAATATTTAAGTAACTAATGATCCAGTCTTGCAAATGAATTTAAGATCATTCTGAGATTGATTACACCCTGAAACCTATAGATGTTCACTATATTCTTTCTTCTCAAGGCTAGGCACTTCACACCCTTTGCATCATATATAATTGATGGCTTGTGCATATAGACATAGATGTGTGCAGCATGGATGTAAATTTCATTAGGTTTTTTTTTATGTTTTATATCTGATGTGAAAGTCTTTGTCTCGTGGTACAGCAGTTCAATTGATAGTCTCAAAAGAATAGTCTGATACTTTCAGAAGGGTAGTCTGATTTTTAACAATGCCATTGACTATCCATGAATTATTTATGATTATGTCAGTCCATCTCTCGTATTACATTCTGCCTTCAGTACTTCTGAACTGGCTCTAATGACATTCCTAGCTAAGCAGCACTGAATGCCATATATAGCATTGCAGATTAAGTAATGCCTCATGTTGGTATTTGGAAAGTTACTTCTATCAGCTTGTATTTGTGCAATTCTACAGAATAGCACACTCATTAGTCAGTAATGTTAGCCTAGCTAGGTAACTGTATATTCAGGTACTTGGAAAACACAAAGGATTACAGGTCTAATAGTTGGTGGCTGCGGGGTACAGTGGAATGGATTCTGATCTGATTAATACTGTAAATGGAATAGCTCTATGGAATTAATTGGAATAACTTCAGGGTTTACACCACTGCTACTGAGATCAGAATCAGATCTAGTACCTTTATTTCAGCTGAGGTTTGTGTTTGGCTTTATTCAAGTAAACAGCCACAGCTGTAATGCAACCAAATGGGAATTCTCAACTGCACATCCAAGTGGCAGCTTGAGAAGGTGCAAAGTGAGGAAAGAGATAGCATTAGCTTTTCTGGATTATTTATAGGTTGTATTTGACCTCAGCAGACAAGTGCACTTTTGGAGTGAAGTGTGAATTCTGAATGACAAAAATAAATACTTCTGACATTAGTTTATCAGGCAAACAACAAATAGTGCTTTAAAATGACCAAACTAGGTAATAAAAATTAGAGAGAAATATTGACATTACATATGATGGTTAGCAAATAAGCTTGTATTGACAGTACAATTAATGCCAGGGAGAAAAAACATCAGGGATGCAGTGCCTGAATCAGTGATGGAGACGGTCCTATGTTGCATCCTGAGCTCCAGCCACTTATTAAGTGATGGATGACTGCTAATGAAAATAAACTGAGCTTTCAGAATTAAGTGTAAGCTGCTGAGGGTGCAGAGAGATTCCTCAAGAAAGGGAGAACAAAAATCAGGAGAAAAGCAGCATTTCCATCTGTACAGTGTTGTCAGCAGTTCATTCCAGAATTCTTTTATCCAGGTCAGTCCAGCCTTAGGGGGACATTAGAAAAGAACGGGATGACCATGAGGTTTGTTTAGCTTGTCTAACTTCCAGAGCACTTGTTTGAAGCTTGTAAATCTCCAACTGGCTGGCAGTCTGGATAAAGAATCTTCTTCATAATCATTGCAGCTCAGTCCTGTCCCTTTACTGCTACAAGGGACGCTACGGTCTGCATGAGTAACAGAGATAAGGGAAAGGGACCCTACCCATACCCTAAGCTATCTCATTGAGACAAGAAGCAACTGGTCTCTCACTGGCCCTGGCATTACCCAAAGGAACAGGCTGGCTGTGGTTCCCTGCCTGTGGGAAGGGGTGGGACACTAGTAACTCCAGAGGACGTCCTTCCTCCTGATCTGCCTAGCAAGACTACCACCAGCAACGCCTTAACTGCTGAGTCCCTAGAACACTTTGGTATTGGGTATAAGGTTACAACCCAATTACCCTCCTCTTGAGGGACATCAGAACTGCTTGTGAGACCCTGGGACTGAGCCTGAGCACTGGAGATTATAGCAAAGGAGCTTTTAAATCCCCTCACCCTCTCATCACAGTACCTCCTTCACACATGTTCCTCTGACCCACATCAGATCCATCATTGAGATACAATGCTCCCACCCAGTTTCTAGAGAGATTCCCAGTAAGTAACACACCCCTAATGGGGTAGTTGCTTTATCTAGAATTAAACTGTTAAAGAGGCAGACACACAAAACACTAACTCAAATAAAAGAGATTTATCTTTCTCAGGAATAGCCTAAAAATAGGAGAAAACTTGATAGCAGGTTTCAAAATATACTAAAACAATCCTTACACTACTTCCTACACCCAGATGAAGACATGCTAAACTGTTTATATGGATATGTAACCCTTCTGAAAGGTGGAGCCAGCAGAACAGCTGTCAGGTTCTATATCTAGGGGTTCCTTTTCAACAATACAACGCAGAACCAGCTTGAGCCCCCGGCCATAACCAGGGACAGCTACACACCATGCCTCGGTGCCTCTAAGATAATACTTCCCCTTTTGCAAGCACAGAGTCTGAGTGTAGGAAAAAAACTTTTAATAAAAAGAGGGAAAGTAACCCGGCATTAACTTGGGAAAATGCCACAAGCAGGATTCATAAGCATAAAACTGAGTAAAAACAGCCACCCCAGAGTACATTGGGCAGAATCCTTCATCTCAAATTCTTAAGTCAAACAAACAAAAGTTCCTATAACGTGCCCCACCTTTCTCCCTCACTGCATCCCACAGAAATGTATATAGGGAGTTCTGATGTATGAAGGAGAATAAGTGAATCAAACCATTTAGAAAGGGGTCAGCATTCTAAGATAGTCCAACTCCTAGATATGTGGAAGCAGAGACTCTTAGCCCTTGTCTACACTGGGCGCGGAGGGGGGGGGAGGGGGGAGGATCGACCTAAGATACAACTTCAGCTACGAGAATAACATAGCTGAAGTTGACGTACTTAAATAGACCTACCGTAGCATCTTCACGGCACTGAGTCGACTGCTGCCACTTGCTCGTTGACTCTGGCTGCACCTCTCATGGCGGTGGAGTACCGGCATCAACGGGAGAGCACTCGGAGCAATTTTATCGTGACTAGTCTAGACACGATAAATTGACCCCTGACAAATCGATCACTACCCGCCGATCCGGTGTATAGTGTACAGTACCCTTAATGAAGTGGTAATGGAAACATAAATACTTCACCATGCATTATTGTGGCTTCTTTTTATTCTTGATTATAAAATTTCAGGAAGTTAAATCAAGCATCCTAAATTTAACCAAACTGTTAATCAAACAATCAGGGGCTTCCAGAATTTTTGCAAAACAGCTTGTCTCCTAATTGATACCAATTCAAGAAGCTATATTCATGTAGGTTTCACAGTTAAACACACAAATGTCAGAACATAACAAAGTTAAAGGAAAATGTGAGACTGACTCAGCACCTGTATACAATGCATGTCAGGCCACTTTTCCAGCTGGCCTAAATTGGCATCATTTCAGTGAAGTACTAGATGGTTTAGTTTGGTATGATTTAATTTCTTAGAGAAAAGGAACAGTCCACAGTTTATGAACTTAACACATGCTAATTAGCAAAGGCTGAATGTACCTGTTGTCATCACTAGTAACCTGCACACTAGCTGCTGTGGCGGGCACCGATTGACTTCGGAGGAACCACTGTCTCTTAGTATTCTAGGCTGTAGTGCAGACCACTTCACTTCCTTAACTTTTTGTTAGTTTAAACTGATTTAAGAACTTAAGGCTGTATTTTAAAAGCATTTAGATGTCAAGTGGGATTTTCAAAAGCACCTGTGTGCCCTATTACTATTGAAATCAATGGGAGATAGGCACCTGTGTGCTGTTAAACCCACTAAGCACCTTGCTGCATCTGTAAGTGCCCAAATACCTTTGGAGATCTGTCCCTTATATCATCTCAAATACCTTATAGCTATTTCATGCTCAGGTTTGATTTTAAGATACTTAAGGCATGAGACCATTTTAAGCCACGGAATATATGCCATAAAACACTATATGTGGAGTCACCCCAGGGGCTAGAAAGCTGGGCAGGGGATGGGGGGGGGGAATGAGTGGGGGGGGAATGAATGTGAAGAGGTAACAGCCGGGCAAATTCATCTGGTGCCTTCTAAAGTTTGGAGTGCTGTGCATTTCTCTAGATGTTTATGAATGCACAATATGTCTCTGTCAATGCAAAGCTCTTGACAAATCAAAGATCCACTGTATATGTTGAGTACACAGTTTATCAAATGCTGCTACTGGTAGTTCAAACCTGTTTTTGTTTCAAATGAAGCAAAAGACAATATCCTCTGTGAGGACTGTGTTCATTACATGGTGTGCCTTTCAAATGTCATCCACTTTTGAGGTAGCCTTGTTGACACAGAGTAAAGTCTCTGTGTCTCTTTTGTATTTTACTCTTGCATAGATCAAAATAGTGGGATTTTTTTCAACATATAAAAAAATTGCTTTGGGGAGCAGACCATGCTAACGAGCTTAAACTACATTTGCCTGACGTTCAGTTAGTCTGCTGTAAATACTATTGTCTCCATCATATTCATTTTGGAGAAGGATGTTCCCTGTCTGTTGCAGATACATAAAGGGGCTGTGCTGATAGAGAGCTGGATCTCAGCTAGTGTAAATTGGCATAGCCCCAAGGAACTCCTAGCAGGAATTCCAGCTAGCTTAGCCAAAGTTCCACCAGGAGAAGACAGCCCCAGGCAATGAATGGAAGGTTGCATCTTGCACACGTGCCCAGCCATAATGGCTGGTAGAGAAGAGAGAGGCCCAATCGGTTACAATCTCTATCTTATAATGCCTTCCTTCTGTCGGAACAAGCTTTATTCTGCTAAGTCAGCTCACTCCCTGAAGTAACGCCCCACCTGCACTTCTCAAGAAATTGAGGGAAACTATTATTAGCTGGGGTATTTTTTTTTTAATTTAGTCTTTTTAACATACCCAATTCTATCCCTTGCAGACTCTTACTTCAAATCTGTGGAAGCATAGAAGTTCCTTCCCCAAATCCATCTCTCACACCAGTAATTTCCATAGGAAGATTTCCTGAACTCCTACCTCAGATCTAAAGTCCTGGAGGTCTCCCCAAACAGTTTCGCCTCTTGTCCATTTGGTTTTCTGAAGTAGTTCCTTTCAATGGCAGTCCATTGGGAGCACTGCCCAGGCATTTCTGCTTCTTGGAGGATGTTTAGACCCCTCCCCCTCATTCTTGCTGCCCTCTTAAGGTCATCTAATTAATGTCCACCTCTTTCCTCAGATGCAAGGAGTAGATTAATGAGGCCAGCTCCAGGCCTCTGACCCCCGAGGAATGTTCTCCCTTATTGTTTCACGCAGATCATGGTCGGAATTTGTCCCATCCTTCTTGCCTTTGCAGACAACTAGCACCATAAAAGCACAAGAAGGGCATGGAGAGACTGCTCTTTAAAGTGAGATTTTGGTCAATCGTTTTGCAGGGGCAAAAAAGGAAGAGGTTCCTTGCACACTTGTCCAGGGTACCAGGTCAAATCTGATCTCTCTTGTACAGGTTCCTCTTAATACAAAGGTGTTGTTTTCTCCTCTGAATCAGAATTATCAGCCAATGTAGGTATCCAACAGACACTAATAACGTTTATAAATCAAAGGAAAATGTTACTCTTCTTACATGATTATGGAAGCTGCAGTATAACCTAAAGTGGACTGAAAATACTAGTATGCTTGCTTTGTGTGTAATGTGAGGTTACTTTTGAATTATGTTGAATGCAGGGGGTATTTTAGAGGTAGAAGCACAACATAGGCTTTAGTTTTGAAATCAAACGTACGTAGAGCAACAACAGAATGTCCGTATTCCACATCAATTTTTCATTAGTTCCTTTTGTTCTGGACCATGTTTGTTGAAGTTTGGATATTGTTCCTTTTTGTGGCCATTCCCGCAGAAGGCCTGCTGTAACTCCACTGACTTTGAGTTGGAACAGTGATAAATATGGCCCAAATGTTCAACTTCTTATTAAAATAAAATTTCTTACAAATAGCCCTTGAGTTTAACATTGCTGTCTAGAAGCTATTGATTAGATGTCTCGGATTTCAAAACAAGTAGAAACAAGCCATATTAGAGTTATTACTAATTTACCATCCTATTAAAGTGGCAATATCCCAACATCCACATTGATTTAAAAGATTTTATTTTCAAAATAAAATTATTTTTAAGACCAATTCTAAGAATAGCATTTTAAGCATAAGCCTTTTAAACTTAAAGAACTGCAAGACATTATCATACTACTGTATTAGGTAAAATCAGTGTGCTACAATTAAGACAGCATATCTGTCATTGAATTCATTTGAATCAATTCACTTTTAGAAGCTACTCAGTTTTTTGGCAGTAAGCTGATATTTATTGATAGGCCTGGGTGATGGTTTTTTTTTAAATAGAGGATTACATTAGTGGTAGTTGGAGGACTATTTTGGCATTGAGATTGATATGGTTATATTTTAAAATTGCCCTACTCATCTCTGGTTTAATATTCCATACTAAAGTTCAGATAGCTGCCTTCAGTTTTGTTATTGGCATCTTCTCCTGCTCTTTGTGGAACGCTAGCCATCAGGATTTTCTGAAGGTGTTAATTTTGTGCTGTATGCTAGACATTTTAGAAAATAAACATTTCTTCACATACTGTGAAAAATTATATAACAGAGACCAAGGGGTTACTAATTTTTCACTATTCACTGTTATACGATAGAAACTCAGAGTTATGAACACGGTCATCAGAGTTACAAACTGACCAGTCAACCACACACCTCATTTGGAGCCAGAAGTACACAATCAGGCAGCAGCGGAGACCAAACCCCCCCCCCCCTCCCCCCCCCGAAAAAACCCCAGTACTGTGTTTTAAATGTAAACTAGTAAATTAAATTAATGTAATGTTAATGTAAAATAGTACATTGACAGTTAAAAGCAGCATTTTCCTTCTGCATAGTAAAGTTTCAAAGGTGTATTAATTCAATTTTCAGTTGTAAATTTTTGAAAGAACAATCATGATGTTCTGTTCAGAGTTACGAAGATTTGAGAATTATGAAAAACCTGCATTCCTAGTTCAGAGTTTGGAGCCTTTTGCGTATGTCTTCCCATCCATCCCTCTGTTACCTCCAGTCCTGAGGAAAATCAAGCAGGATGGTGTTAGTAATTCTAGTGGTGCCCCGCTGGCCAAGGCAGTTTTGGTTGACCACCATTCTTCAGAAGTCACCATGTCTGTACAAATCCAGCCATTCCTTAACCTGCTGACTTGGGATGTAGGCAAGACCATCCATTGGAACCCAGCATCCCTCCATCTGACAGCTGATATTTGGATGGATGATGAGCTTAGAAAGGTCGTTTTTGGAGGAGGTGCAATCCATTCTAAATAATAGCAGGAAAATTTCTGATAAAATGTTATGCGGATTACTGGAAGAGATTTCCTATCTGGTCCCAAAACAGTCAAGTGCCTGTATAGGACTCAGAGATCCTCACCATCTTGGATTACCTCTTCTCCATAATGAGGTAAGGGTGGACTACCTCTCAACTCAATGTGTGTACATTTCACAGCAATCAATGTCTTCTATCCCCTGGTGTAGAACTATTCAGTCTTCACTCACCTTATGAGTGAAGGGCTTTCAAAAACCTTAACTCCATTGCTGAAACCAGTGCCTGCTTGAACCTCAGTATATTTCTGTCCTTGCTCATGAATCTACATTCAGCCCATTAGCCTCCTGCTCAGTTCTTCTGTCTTTGAAGGTGGCCTTCCTGTCTCCTATCACCTCTGCCAGGAGTGTAGGTTAGATCACCCTTATGGAGGTCCCTCACTACACAGTCTTCCATAAGGATAAGATTTCTTTGAGGTTATTCCCCAAGTTCATTCTCAGCGTTACCTCTGAATTTTACAAGCATCAGGCCCTACACCAACCTATATTCTATCCAAAACCTCACACCACCAGAGAAGACAGGAACATTCCCTGGATGTCTGTTGAGCATTAGCTTGCTACCTGCAAAGGACAATACCCTTTAGGAAATCTGAGACTCTTTGTTTTCATTGCTGGGCAGCTGAAAGGAGAAATAATCTCCTCATGGAGAATTTCTAAAGGGATTTCAGGTTGCATCCTGCTTTGGTATGAGCAGACAGAGACTCCTCCACCTCTGAGTCAGAGTCCTCATTCAACCAGAGCCTGAGCTAATTCAATGGCTCCTCTTTAGTGTGTTTCACTCCTAGAGATCTGCAGAGTTGTAATATGGGGCTCTGTGAACATACTGTTACAAAATGTTACAGCTTGGTACACGGTTCTTCAGCAGATGCCTCTTTGGGGACTGCAGTCCTGTGGGTCTGTGATGCCGCATGGTTCCTGCTCATTGAATACAGTTTGAGAGGCACCCACAGTGGAATACCCATAGGGCCCATCACTTGGAGGAAAAAAAAGGTCACTAACTATACAGTAACTGGAGTTCTTTGAGATATATTTTCTCTGTCTGTATGCCACTCAGCTTCAGACCCTTTCCTGAGGTGATTCACAGTAGAGAAGGTGATCTGGAAAGATGGTTGGTCCATGCCTCCCCTTGTGCCCTCAGTTTAGAGCACAAGGAGGCACAGGGCCTGTCACAGGCCAACAAACACAGGTAGTGAAAAACCTGACTTTCTCAGGTACATGGTGCTGGAATATACACAGGGACAACATGTCTCTGAGAACTCCAATTGCTATATGACAAATAACCTTCCTTTTCTTTCTCGAGATGAGAAAGGTTAAAAAAAGGCAGGGTTAAGAGTGATCTGAGTCTCCCTGGAGTAGAGGAAGTGTCAGGACCTTTTGGGAGAGGAAAGAGATGGAGGTTAATTAAAGATATTGGTTTCCTCTAGGTAATTCTTGCATTTCCATTAAAAACACACAACACAATATTTATTCCTAAATATTTTACAGAGTCCTTTACCCATTTATATTTATGTAGCTGACAACAGTTTTTCTTCACCCCTTTTGTTAGGAATAAATATTGTGGAGAAAAATAGAAATCTTTTAAAAGTAAAATACCCTCCAATGTGCAATAAGATAATAAAAGAGTTGGAGTAATGGAATAAATATGTAATGTCTTTGTGAGGTTTTGTAGCCTTGTTAAAGATGAGTGTCTTCACAAAATTACTACTTTTGTTTCACTGTATCCCTGAGATGACATTTAAAAGTATGGCAGGATGTACTGTTAAAATTCATATGGAAACATGAAAGACAAAGGGTGAGCTCTAAAGATTTGCGTAAACCTACAGAGTGAGGTGGACTACCTTTCCCTAATTTGGCTTATTATGTATCACAATTAAAAGATGTGATCAACTAAGTTAACAGTAGACCATACAAACACTGCATAATCTTGAACAAAACTGAAACCCAAATATAGCTAATCATAGTAATTGTTGTATTGAAAAAAAATTTAGGCTACCAAAACTTTTTTTAAAAACAACATCCATCCATCCAGACCATCATAGCAGCTTTGGACAAATTTTCTAAATTTTTGTCACTGAGGTTCTCTTTCTTAGTTACTTTAATTAATAATCAGGAATTTCTCCCCAGTATATATCAAAATGAATATTTGTTGTTGTAAGAGCCGAGTTTACTCAATTCAGACAGCTGTTCCTGGATGATGATTTGAAATCATATCAAGAGGTATGTAAAATATTGGAGGGATTTTTATATTTTTACTAGTCCAAAAATTTATTGTGAAATCTGGATATGAGGTAGCTCTGTCTAGACGTTTAACTACGTATGAGGAGTTAACCCAGGAACAAGATGGAACAAAAGGTTTAATTCCTAAGATGTATACAATTTTGATGGGAAAAGAGAACAACCCAGAGGAAAAAGGTGGAAGAAGGATTTGGACAAAGAAATTGATCTGGATGAGTGGATTTCTATATGGGAAAGGGGATAGACATCTTCAATTTGTGTAGCTCACAAAGAAAATGTGTATTAACTACTGTATAGATGGCATTTGTCTTCAGTTAAGATTCATCATATATTTGCTAGTTAGAGGGGTTGCATGAAAGGGAGCATACTTGCGCATGTGATGGTTGTGCACAGGAATTAAATTGTTTGGAGAAGAAATTATTAAAGAGAATCATGTTATCATAAAATATTTTCTGCTTTCCTGGAGATCCTTGACCTGCTTATTTAATGCTTCAGTAGAAGATCTACATTTAAACAGAACATCAACTTATTTTTTTTATTGTTAGCAGCTAGACTTTGTATTGTACATTACTGGAAAAACATGACCCTCTTCCTACAGAACTGTGGTATAGTAAATTATGGACAGATCTTGTAATGGAAAAGTTTGTAATGGAGAAACCCCGAAAGGAGGATAGGTATTTAGAAATATGATAATTCTTTCTAATTTACTCTGAGGCCACCAGCAAGCCAGAATCTTTAGCCAGGTTCTTTGAATAGTAGCCTGATTCTGAATAAGTAATGCACAATATAGTATATTAATGTTTTATTGTAACTTTCTGTTAATAAGTTCAAAATGAAAAACAGCATCAATATTATCTCTCCTCATTGCTGATGACTCTCATAATATCTGATGTATTCTTTAGGCCTCATCTCCTGGAGTCAATTGATTTGCATGAGAATTTCAGCTCTCATCTTCTTAAAAAAAAAAAAAAGGAAGTTTCTAGCCCTCTTGATTCCAGAGGAAGGCTCAAAAACTAGAGGCAACTAAAAAGAATTCTAAATATACCATCTTTTAAAATCCAGAGATGTAAAAATAAAATATTTTATTTTGTGTGTGTGTGTGTGTGTGTATATATGTGTGTGTGTATATATATATATATATATATATAAACAGCATGACTCAATTTTTGAACCCTTGAAGCTGGACACCAAAAACCTGGTATAACTTGCCTGTGAACTTTGTAAATGAGTAAATATTGTATAGACAGAGCCAGATTCTATGCTGGCTTGAACCCTGTGTCACCTCATGGACTGCAGTGGGATTGCAAAAAGTGTTAAATCAGTGAGGAAATTGTTCCATTTTTGAGTTTCTAACACTTTACAACTTAACCCAGATGTCAGTCCCCAAAGAACTCAGCTTGACCAATTTCTAAATGAATCATTGTCACATGTTAGATAGAAACGTGATGTAAAAACTGAATTTTGACGTTCAGAAGTACTAAACTCAATAATTCTTTGCAACTTTCATCTAAGTAACTTGAAAACATGAATGAAGGTTCACAACATGCCTGCAAAACAGATGGGGAGAATTGGGACACGGAGCTTGGCTACACTGGCGCTTTATAGCGCTCTAACTTGCTGGCCGAGAGGTGCGAAAAATCACCCCCCTGATCGCAGCAAGTCTGAGCGCTTTAAAGCGCTACTGTGGACAGGTCCCAAGCGCTGGGAACCGGGATCCGAGTGCTCAGAGCTAATCCCCTTGTGGAGGTGGATTACCAGGTGAAATATCAAAGCGCTGCTGCGGAAATGCTCCCATGGCTTGCGCGTGGCCACACTCGCACTTCAAAGCGCTTCCATGGGAGCTTTTCCGCAGCAGCGCTTTGATATTTCAAGTGTAGCCAAGCCCACAAAGGGAATAAGGGCTTCTCTACATGAGGAATAAGCTCAGAGTAGCCAGTACAGAAAAGCTACTCCACACTAATACTCTTAAAGCTTGGCTACACTTGCAAGTTAAAGCGCAGTAAAGCAGCTCCGAGCACCCTAGCTCCTGCGGTGTCCACACTGGCAAGGCACATAGAGTGCCTGGACTCTGCAGCTGGAGCGCTCCTCAGAATCCACAAGAAACACAGAGTTTGCTGCTCCCTGGCTGAAACACCCGTGTGGACAAGGTGTAGCATTACTGTGCTGTGTTTGGCCTCCAGAAATGTCCCATAATCCCTTGAATTCAAGGGGCCACTCTTGTCATTGTTTTGAAATCGGCTGCAGGCATGCGGATATCTTCTTTCAAAGCTCTGTTTCTGATAGCTGCCATGCTTATCTGCTCTGGGACAAAGCAAACCATTCGGGTTGAAAGCTGCTGTTGTGAGTGGGGGGGCAGCTGCTGCTGCCTGAACTTACAAGACAGCACGCCAATACACTCTCAGCCCCCCCAAAACACACAGTCTTTCCTCCCACGTACACACAACACACTTCCTGTCACACTCCACCCCCACCATTTGAAAAGTATGTTGTAGCCACTTACACACAATGCACTGCTCAGTGTGGCATTGCAAGAGCTGCTAATGTGGCCACGCCAGTGCCCTTGCAGCTGGGAGTGTAAACACACGGTGGCGTTGCCCTGCTGTGGTCTCTGAAGGCTGGTTTAACTCCCAGTGGTCTACATCTGCAAGTGTAGCCAAGCCCTTACACATCATTAAGTGAAAGTGTACAAAGACACTCTTCTTGCATGTGACAATGGTTCATTTAGAAATTTTTTGGTCAAACTGAGCTCTTTGGGGACATGAGTTAGTGCAGAGTAGCTATTATGCTTTTAATTCAACTTCCTTGTGTAAATGAGTCCTAAGTGATTTTCCTCTAATCCAGAAGTGGTGTCCCAGAGCAAGTTACCGTATTTTTCGGCATATAAGACGCCTTTTTAACCCCCCAAAATAATCTCAAAATTAGGGGGGGCGTCTTATACGCCGAATATATGAAACACTCACCGGGCAGCTGGAGCTGGGGCGGCTGCAGGTGGCCCGGCGGGCGGGGCGGGGCGGCGCTTCCCCCCCGAGCCCACCCGCATGTGTTCGGGGCCGGCGGGGAACGAGAGCAGCTCGGGCCCCGGGGCCCCTGGGAGCGCCCGCCCGCGCGGCGGGGACGGGAGAGCGGCGCACTCCCAGCAGCCCACCCGCGCGGCGGGGACGGGAGAGCGGCGCGCTCCCAGCAGCCCGCCCGCACGGCGGGGACGGGAGAGCGGCGCGCTCCCAGCAGCCCGCCCGCGCGGCGGGGACGGGAGAGCGAGGCGCTTTTTTTTTTTTTTTTTGGTCCGGCTTTTTTATTTAAAAACTCGGGGGCGTCTTATACGCCGGAGCGTCCTATAGGGCGAAAAATACGGTGCTGGCTATTTGCATTAGGGCAAGTTAGGTGTAAAGCCCTACATTTGTAGAAGAAAGTGCTCTGTGTTGGAAAATGTACTGCTCTGTTCTGGGCTGTTTATTTCCTGAAGACAAGGAGATCTGCTGAAATATGCCATTTACATACCAGAAGCCGCTTAATGAAAAGGCAAGCAGGTGCATCATTTTTCATTTTTCAAATTTTACTAAGTAAATAGCTTCTCTCATAATTATTCAGCGAACTGTTCTTGAGAAGTGATAGCAGCAGTGATAATTTCTGACGGTCGATATTACAGAGAGCCTGTGTTTCATATGGCAAATGCTGGCTGAAATATTGAGACTGATCCTGCTATGCCGAAACCCAGTGGCAAAGCTCTGCTTGGCTTCAGTGCGGTTTGGATCAGGATAATCATCTATTTTTCTGCAAATGTAAAAACACAGGAGTTGTGATTAGAACTGTTTAGCATAAACAAATTGAGGTTATTCAGTCCTTTCTGAAAGTTTTTTTTATTACGGTTTTAAGGAACCGTATTTTACGGGGTTTTTTATTACGGTTTTTAGGAACTTCACTATTTGGCAGGGTTCCATTCAAGGCTTTTGGTGATAGAGAGCTCCCAAATTCTCCCAGCCTTTTCTCATATGCTTTACTCTATGCTATCTTGCTATCTCCCATTAGTTATATTTCTCTGCTGTTACATTCCCTCATTATGAATTATGTCAACTGGCCCTCCTTGTAACTTATATTTTTGGTGTCACTTCTTCAGTTTGGCCCAGTGGGAGGCTTGTGTGCACAGGAAATGCAGGATTTTTAAGCTCTGTGATGTTTCATAAACTACTAACATGAAACAGATTTCTTTTGTCAAATATTCATGTAAATGAGAGATTCATTTAAACCTATTGGACCAGATGCTCAGGATTGGCTGATGGTACCTGGAACAGCGTGGGTAGGTGAGGAAGAGGGTGCAAAAGTGGCTAGTATTCGCTCCTCAGGCTCTTATTCCCAGCTATGCCCACTATGCTTGGCTGGAGTCAGGAGAAAGAGGCGTAGGAGCCATTATACTTTCTCAACACGAACCAGAGATTTCCCTATCGGACCAGGGGAATCCCCAGGTGGCCAGTGGTTGCTGGCTTTAAGGCCTCGTCTCCACAAAAACTTGTACACGCTTGGTTTAAATTATTTTGTTACAATCATCTGAAACCCTGTATAGATGCTCTTATTTTAGTATAAGAATGGCTTATTTTGCTTAAATTTAAACCGGTTCCTAATTGACTTAAGCTAAACTAAAATAAGCCTGGGTTGAACTGAAATAACAGGGACCACATAGCCTTTTGCGCTGGTTTAATGAAATCGGTTTAAAATTTCACCTTAACTGAAGCCAGTTCAACTCTGTGTGTAGACAAGTTTTTAGGATGCTTTGTACCATCAAAGAGATGCAAAACAGCCTCCAAAGAACCAAGGAACTTGTAGTACAGCTGGCATTTCTCAACTATGGCCAACTTTCTCTCTGTTGCTTGGAGACGGCTCCCAAATACCTACCTATATTTCCCTTCCTTGCAATGTTCTACATCACTATGAATGTACTTAATTGTTTACTCACCTTTTGAAAAAAGTTAAACAAATGAGTGGATTTTTGTTGTGCAAAGTTCTCTGATTTGTTAGGTATGTTTTGCCTTGTGCTTCTTTCACGGCAGCAGACTTTGCATGTTAGATTATTTCTACAGTACGGCAGAAAGTATGAGTAAAAATCACATACCTCAATACCCATAAAAATAACTTATCATCGCTTCACATTTCACTTCTGTCACTTGCAGTAAAAGCCCAAATGAAATTTTCCACACTGAAATGGAGGATCTGAAAGCTAATCCTGACATTCCAAATTTGAAAGTAATGTATGAGCAGAATGAGGTCAGGGATTAACAGTACGAAGCACATTAACCAAATGCTAATAGAGGCAATCCTTTCTATAACTCCTAATTTCTCGGTATCTCTACTATCATATAGGACATGAGCCTGAGTTACTGCTGCATTATGCAATGGGGACTCAGGCCTGAAAATTTATAACCATTTGGGGGGGGAAATCCTCAACTTTTTACTGTCTGAGTATAAAAAGGCTGGATGTGGCAATGGAATGCTCAAGGAGATCAAGACACTTCTTGTTATTTATTTGTGTTGCAGTGATGGTAGTGCCAGCGGCCCCGCTCATGGACCAGGCTCCTGTTGTGCTAGCTGTTGTACAAACACAGCACAATAAGTCAATCCCTGCCCCAGGAGCTTAGGAGCCAGTGCCTGTGTCTGGTCCTGTGTGGCTAGGTAATTGCTCTTTTATCTGTATTAAAGAGGCTATTCTCCGACAAAAAAAACAACAAAGGATTAGAGAGACTGAATGAGGTCTAGTATATAAACTAGAATGATCTAGTATCTAGTATAGTATATGAACTAGAATGATCTAAAGTTTAAAGAAAATATGTCCTTTCCAACCCTACTGCTCTCCCATATACACAAGACTCAATAGCATTTTCTTTTCTTCTCCTCCCGGAAGCACCTGTATCTTAGCTCATGATACCTGTTGTTCTTATGGCAGCTTTTCAAAAGCTGTTCAGGTCTCTGCCCTCACCTTACTCAGATCATTTTGTAAATACTCACTTCTGCAGCATTGACTGCCAAAATAAATTATAGTAACACTTTGCACTTTGTTTAAAAGAAATGAGCAAACCCTGACACCTAGACAGATGTATGCTTAACTGAGCAACCATGTAATTATATCTCTGTAACCTGTGCCCCTCCACAGCCGTGCATGCTGTTATACTCAGTTTCCTGTCCTTTCCAAGACTGTGCCTGCATGCTTCATAGGGGAGCCAGATGCTGCTGCTGCAGTTCTGCTCAGCAACCAGACATACCCTGCAGACACTCTGTTTTTCCTGGGGTGCAAGACATTCCAAAAGATGTGGGGAGGAAGTGAGCTATGGCTCCATTCTCTGATTCACTGGTATAAAGGAGGAGAATGAGTTTCTATCTGAGGAGATATAGCAGCAAACATGATTCCTCTGCACATCTGCTTTTCCTGAGACCAAATTCTTCCCAGAACTCCCCTAGGGTGAGATGGTTCTGCATTGCCCCCAGCACAGGGCTGTTTCTAAATAGCCTGACATCCCCCCCATAGATGGGAAGCTTTCTGTAGCATAAACAACTTTCCCATTCCTCCCCACCCTCCTGGAGTGTGCTAATGCCGTCAAACAGCTGTTTGGTGATGGCCGGGGGGGGGGGGGGGGCAAGCACTGGGAAGTAGGCAGAGGAGCGGGGACACGCTGTGCTCAGGGAGGGTGCGGAGGAGTAGGTGGGATAGGGAGTGACGGTAGCTTGGCTGCTGGTTGGTTTTGAGCACCCACTCCTTTTTTTCCATGAGTGCTCCAGTCCCATAGCACCCACGTAGTCGGTGCCTATGGTAGCCAGCATTGCAAGATATTTACGTACCAGTTATGCTAAATATTCGTATGCCCCATCATGCTTCGGCCACCATTCCAGAAGACGTGCTTCCATGCTGATGATGCCCATTAAAAAAAGAATGTGTTAATTAAATTTGTGAGTGAACTCCTTGGGGGGAGAATTGTACATGTCCTGCTCTGTGTTTTATGTGCATTCAGCCATTTAGTTCATGTTATAGCAGTCTTGGATGATGACCCAGCATGTTGTTCATTTTAAGGACACTTTCACTGCAGATTTGACAAAATGCAAAGAAGGTACCAATGTGAGATTTCTAAAGATAGCTACAGCACTCAGCCCAGGATTTAAGAATCTGAAGTGCCCTCCAAAATCTGATCTGGAGGAGGTGTGGAGCATGCTTTCAGAAGTCTCAAAAGAGCAACACTCCAATGCGGAAACTACAGAATCAGAACCGCCAAAAATGCAAATCAGCCTTCTGCTGATGGCATCTGACTCAGATGATGAAAATGAACATGCATTGGTCTGCACTGCTTTGGATCATTATCAAGCAGAACTCCATCATCAGCATGGACACATGTCCTTTGGAATAGTGGTTGAAGCATGAAGAGATGTATGAATCTTCAGCGCATCTGGCATGTAAATATCTTGCAGTGCTGGCTACGACAGTGCTATGCAAACACCTGTTCTCACTTTCAGATGACAAGAAGCGGGCAGCATTATCTCCTGAAAATATAAATAAACTTATTTGTCTGAGCGATTGGCTGAACAAGGAGGAGGACTGAGTTGACATGTAGGCTCTAAAGTTTGATATTGTTTTATTTTTGAATGCAGTTATTTTTTGTACATAATTCTACAGGTGTAAGTTCAACTTTCATAATAGAGAGTGCATTATAGTACTTGTATTAAGTGAATTGAAAAATACTGTTTCTTTTATTTTTACAGTACAAATATAATAAAAATAAATATAAAGAGAGCACAGTACACTTAGTATTCTGTGTTGTAATTGAAATCAACATATTTTAAAATGTGGAAAACATCCAAAAATATTTATATAAATAGTGTTCTATTATTATTTAACAACATTTTAATCATGGTTAATTTTTTTAATCGCTTGACAGCCCTAGTTCATTGGCATAATTCACCTGCTGAAAGTCCTCAGTCAGAAAGTATGGTTATTTCACTTGGCAAATATCACAGTAAATTATATTATAGCTTTAGAAAAGCTTTTTATGCTCAGCTCTGTTAATGGAGCCAAAATGTTTCTCTCTTCATCTTTGTTTAATTCTACATTCAACCAATGAATTAATTTAGAATTAGGACTTAAATTATGATTGCTTTATTAATAATAGATGGGCACCATTACAGAGGGCTAATCAACCTGTTTGAATATTTTAATAACTTGTGCAACATAATGTTAGTGCCATAAAGATCTCATCTGAAGAGTTCTTTTGAATGGGTTACATTTTCATTGTTACTGATGCAGCTAATAAATCTAACAGTTATGAACCTACCTCTCAACTTTTCATTGCTGTACAACTAGGGATATAGGGCCAAAACGTTGGCAGGTGTAAGGGGGTGGAGCTCAATTTAAGTTGGAGCTACACTGATTTACACCAACCCAGAGACTTAAACTGTGGGTCTCAGAGTTGACTCCATCATTAGCACAACAGGGGAAAATTGTATCTTTCACATCTTCCCCCTGTCCCATTACTTCTCACTCCCTCTGTGCCAGCCTTCCTCTCTTCCCTTTCTCCTTGTTTCTTGCAATTCCACCGTGCCTGTGATGTGAGAGCACTGCTTTTGCTCCTCTCAAACTACTGGAACCACTTTTCTGCTACTACTTAGCCTTCATTTTGTTTGCCAGGGTGTGGTTCACTGCATCAGTCAGAGTTGAAATGGCCTCAGCAGGTTTAGGGGGTGTATGCAGAATAACTTTCTCTCTCTTTCTCTGATTTTCCCCTAATTGCCTTCTGTCCACCGTGGTCACACCAGTATGTATGATACAGACACGAACATTGAGGGCAGGTTGGTGAGATGTTTTGCTGTCATACTTAATTCGCTCATTCTCAGTGAAGAGAGCCGAAAGGCGTGAAATGACTGTCTGCCGCACCTTGCATGGGAAGCACAAAGTAAAACCCGTGAGACTGTTTTTGCCCCCATCATGCAATGCAAGCTTTACCCAGAATTCTAAGGGGACTGCAGGCACTGTGGGATACCTACCCACAGTGTGCCGCTCTGAGTCAATGCTAGCCGCGGAACTATGAACGCGATCCGCCGAATTAGCCCGCTTACTGGGGACACACACAATTGAATGTATGCCATTGGCTTTCTTAATTAGAACTCTAGAAAGTCAACATTACTTTGTAGTGGAGACAAGGCCTTAGAGATCTTGATTTGATATAAAAACACCATGAGCTGGGTTTGTGTATTTTGAGGCAAAATGTAAAATGGTGGGACGGGATTAAAAACACAATCTCAAAGCAAGATGGGCTGCCAAGTGAGGGACATGGTTTGGTAAAGAATAAATTTTTCCACTGTCATTTTATTGTGAATGTTATACTCCTACAAATGGTCCTCATTAGGCAGCATACTGCACATTTGCTCTCACTCTGAGGTTTTCCAGTTACTTATACCGTAGAGTGTACTGCACGCCTCTGGCAAGAAATCCCTGTCCTTGCTAGTGTCACTTTTTTTGTTTTGTTTTGTTTTTTAAAGTCCTGGACATAGGTTAAATTACATTGGATTTTTAAAAACTTTTAAAGAGAGCAACCTTCATAATTTTGATACTTTTTTGAATGTTGTTTGGGCAGTAGATGGGGGAACTTTTCCTCATAAAGCTGTATGCCCACAGGACTGTACATGCACAGACCACATGCTTCCCTCAAGAATGGGCTGATTCAGGTAGCTCCATGGCCAGGATCCTGAAGACACGTGAATGGGCAGGGAGTATGGGTTGAAAGAGGGACTGGAAGGACAAGTATTGTCCTTTTTCCCCAATCAGAAAGAAATCACTGATAATATTAATAAATACTGCTCGATCTGGATGGGAACCCATGTGAATTTTGGAGGAACCCCAAATTCCGGAGCCCAATCCCTCCCCTTTTACTGTACTTGGAGCAGACCCCAATTAATTGATGTGAGGTTCTCTCCTCCCCATGCTCTCTTCTGTGGGTTTTTTTCCCTGCAGGGAGTATTCTCTGAGTTCTTAAAATTACATATTAAAATCATTCCTTCTTTAATCTTTGCCTCATAACTTCTCAAGTCTGTCCTCAATGTCAGTTTTAAGATGTTTTTTCTCTCAAATCAAAGCCAAAGATGAGAGTGAGTACTGAAAACCTTAGAGCCCAGATAAGATGAGTATTACATGAAACTGTTATTTAGCTGACAACAGTCATAAATCCTTTGAAATTACACATTGGACTAACCTTGCAATCTATCTATGCATTTTCCATAATGTTAAATGATGGAAAAACACATGACAGGCTTCAGTGGAAATTATATTAGTGAATTCACAGAAAAGTACTTTTGGTGCAATGTTTACTAACTGGAGTAAAATTATTATTGTTTTTCACAAATGGATTTATTTCTGCTTCTATTTATGTTAACTTAAGGCCCTCCGGACCACAGTTCTTTGCCCTTATTTTGTCTTGTATAGCCAGAGAAAAGGTTAAGCCTGTTGATGAAGTGGATGGTAAAAACCTTTACATGAAGAAAAAATGGCACTACATCTAGCCCTAGTTTCTTTTGTCTTCTTACTCTCATTCCCCATATTCTGTCCCACCCCTCTTGCCTTACCAGACCCTTTGTCTCCTGCTGCCCTTCATGCCCCGGTGTCTTTTTCCACGATATTAGCTGTATCTTGCCATGCCTCTTTTAAATCCCTGCTTAGAACTCACTATTTTCTGTTAGCATTCTGCTGCTAACTCCCTCCCCCTCGTGCTCTCTTTGTTCTCATAGCTCATACTTGCTCTACCAAAAAGGGAGAGAAGAGGAAAAACTAAATATAAAATAAAAACAAATCAGAACTTGCAAGCTGCACATGAGACACAACAAAATGAATCTGCTGTATGCACTTCACTCACTGTAACCTCCATCCTTTCTTGTCCTCTCCTATTGCCTTTTGTCATCATTCACTGCACTGCAATCTGTTGGCTTTGGGGCTTGCAAGCAGTTGGGAATAGTGTGTGTTGTGGGTGCCTTTAAAGTTTCTTTTCACCTATTTACCATTAGGTAAGATATTGGTTGGATGAGCATGCATACTCCGTCCTTAGAATAGGGAACAGCATTAATACTGTTAATTGTTTAACCTCATAATAAAAAGCTTAAAGGTAGCTATTTAAGGGCTCCCTCTGGGTTGTATAATCCCATTGAAGTCAATGTGATTATGTGTAGGCATACAGATTGTGTGGTCATGATTGTTTACAAGTTGAATCCCTTAGAGACAGATTCTGGCTGACCCCGTGTGAGTGCACAGAGGAGTAGGAAGAGCAAAGAAAATCTCCTCTTCCCACCCCACACAGATAGACTTATTGGAAGTACAGGGACTGTTCCACCCATCTGCTCTGAGAGCACATGATGCCTCAAAGAGAACAGGATGGAGGAGGCTGGACGATCTCGCTCACTCACCATCAGCTGGAGAGCCACATGGGGGGAGGGGGTAGTAAGCGTCATCTCTTAAAAAATTGTAGCAGGGAGTGCGTAGCCTCTGAACACCCATTATTTTGGGGAGGAATTATCCTTTCCGAGACTAAATGCCACCCGCCACCAGTGCTTCTTCTGGACCAGTGTCACTGTGGGCTGTGTTTTAAATGGCACAATCAAGCCCCTCTTAGACTGTAACATACTCAGGAAGGGGACCTTCTCTTCTCCCATCTCTGTGAAACGCAATGCCTACTTATAAAACTGTATAAATAAATTAATACCAGTCTAAGAACATAAGAATGACCACAGTAGGGGTCAGACCACTGGTCCATCTATCCCATATCTGAGCTGACAGTGGCCGGTTCTAGATGCTTCAGAGGGAATGAACAGAACGGGGCAATCATCAAGTGATCCATCCTCTATTATCCAGTCCCAGCTTCTGGCAGTCAGAGGCTTAGGGACACCCACACTATGGGGTTGCATACCTGACCATCTTGGCTAATAGCCATTGATGGACCTATCCTACATGAACATATATCATTCTTTTTAGAACCCAGTTATAGTTCTGGCCTTCAGAACATCCTCTGGCAATGAGTTCCACAGGCTGACTGTAAGTGGTGTGAATAAGTAATTCCTTGTGTTGATTTTAAACTTGCTGCCTATTAATTTCTTCAGGTGCCTATTCATTTCCCCTGGTTTCTGTCTTAGGTAAGTAATACTTTCCTATTTATTTTCTCCACACCATTCATGATTTTTTGGCCTCTATCATATCAGTTACTGATGCATTAGAGGGCCTTTCCTCTTATCCAGAGACTGCTTGCGTTGCTTAAGAGTATTTGATGAGGGACCAAGTACACTATATGCACTGGATCACCTTGGCCACCTGCTTGTTGACACCCTCGCAAAATTCTAATTGATTGGTGAGACATGATTTCCCTTTACAAAACTTGTGTTGACTCTTCCCCAATGTATTGTGTTCATCTAAGTGTCTGATATTTCTGTTGTTTAATGTACTTTCAACCAATTTTCCTGGTACTGAAGTTAGGCTTTCCAGTCTGTAATTGCCAGGATCACATCTGGATTTTTCTTAAAAATTGGTATTACATTAGCTATCCTTCAGTCATCTGTATAGAGACTGATTTAAATGATAGGTACAGTGGAACCCTGCAATACCGCACCCCACTATAGCGCGAATCCACTTATAGCGCGGGGCGTGCAGGGCTCCCGATGGCGGCGGCGTGGGGCACTTTGATGCCGCACGACCCCGCAATAGCACGACCCTGCGTTTACCACGATTGGATATTTTTAGCTCCTGATCGTCGCGGTATTGCGGGGTCCGACTGTAGTAGTTCTGCAGTTTCATTTTTGAGTTTCTTCAGAACACTTGGGTGAATACCGTCTGATCCTGGTGACTTATTCCTTTTTAATTTGTCAGCTTATTACAAAACCACCTTCACTGACACTTCAATTTTGGACAATTTCTCAGATTTGTTGCCTAAAAAAAAGGCTCACATGTGGGAATCTCCCTCATGTCTTCTGCAGTGAAGGGAGGGATGCAAAGAATTTATTTAACTTCCCTGCAACAGCCTTGTCTTCCTTGAGTGCTCCTATAGTACCTGGATTGTCCCATGACCCCACTGATTGTTTGGCAGGCTTCTTGCTTATGATGTAGTTACAAATGATTGCTGTGAGTTTTTGGGTCTATCGATTGTTCTTCCAAAAAATGGTTATAATCTTGACTAGCTTGAGTTTATACTCCTTTCTATTTTCCTCATTAGGATTTGACTTCTAATTTTTAAAGGATGTCTTTTTGTCGCTAACCACTTTTTTGTTGTTTAGCCATGGTGGAATTTTTTGGTGGTCTTACTGTTTTTTTAATGCTGTAGCAGTCTCTTTCTATAAATCCATTTTTTTCTGTTCCCTTCCCCATGATGGATAATCTCTGGTGGACGTCTCCATATTGGTACTTCTGGGCAGTAGATATTAGATGTTACCTTCTTTTAAAGAAAAAATTGTTTGATGCAGCAGTTTTACCAACTGTCACTGCTTATTTTGTTCCAGTTCAAGATGAATACTCTTGTTTATAAATTCACTGATATAATATTGTTTTTAAATCTATGGATGTGCAGGAAGTGAGGTGTATGTTATCAATGACAGTGGCTGAAGGCAGAGTAGAGATCTAGTCTTCAATTTGCTGGACAGAGATTTCTTCCTAATTTGAACTAAGAGTTGTTCTTCTTTATCTAAGTCTTGCTTTATTGTCAATGCACTGTACTTTCCCAACTCATCTCATCTTCATGCACATTGATATTGTATATAATTTTTTTCTTGGCATACACTAAAAAACCTATTAGCTGTAATTGGAAATTTGAAACTCTTCCAACTTTGGCTAGCTTGTATAGTGAAGATACATTTTGCATGTAAATGGAGCACATTATATATATATCAATTGAATAGAAAACTGATATTTAAAAATCTGGTCACCTTTTATTAGGTTTCTTAATGATTATGCCCCGTTCCTAAATTAAGTTAAAACCATTTCATTTTTCATTTTTGTTTATCTTCCTGCATAGTTTTATTTGGCTAATTAATGTCTTTATTGGCTAGTTTGACATTCCCAGATATGCCTTCTTATGTACTGTGTAATTGAAAAAATCAATACAAGATTATTTCCATTAAAATGATGTTAACCTTCTCCATACATTATTTACCACGCTGAGAAAAATTTAGATTTATTTTCAATTTTATTTTTTGGATAAGGGTGTATAATGATTGTGACAATGAATATAAGTATAGGTCAGCTTCTGATCTTCCTTATACTTGCGTAAATCAGGAATAATTCCATTTAAGTCAGTGGGCTTGTTTTTCTCTTGTTTAACCACTGGAGTAGCTATTTTCAAGTATGGTGCAAAACATTACCATAAGTGAGGTGAGAATTCTGACTGGTAGTATTTGCACCCACTTTGTGTTCACTTCGCTTAGGAGTAAGAGCAATGTAGGAGGTTGCAGTGGAGAATCAGGGCCTGTGGCTGCATTGTATTGAGTTGTGCTGTTCATAGGTTTTTAGAACAATAACTTTTTTTCTATGGAACCTTGGAAAGTAGATTGGATGTGACAAGAGGGTGCATGCATAGAGGTTCTTCTGCCCACAATCAGAAAGAAAAGCAAGAGTTTCAGGATGGGATGAGGAGCCAAGCACTGAGAGAATTCTGAATCTGAGTTCTGAAGGGAGCAACATTGCTGTTTAATCGAGTCTAATCCTCATATATTTAAAAAGTAATAATAAAAATAATTGAACATAGTCATGCTTTAAAGTAAGACTAGATAGAGTTCACTCATCCTAGAAGTCTGACATTTCATAAGATGTCAGCCAGATCATTTTCAGATGTTTCTGAATTATTCCCTGTGACCTGTTTCTTTTCTTTAGAAACGTCAACATGCTGATCTGAGAAAAAATAGTTACTGGCTTCCTTTAAATAACTTGCAGTATATGGCTGCAGAATTTTATCTGACTCCAGATAGGTAATATCAGGAAAATCTTCCTGGAAGTGAGATCTATTAGCCTGTGGAATAGGGAAATGCCCTAAAACCATATTGACTGAAACATTTAAACCTATAAACCCAAAATTCTAGTAAATATCTCCTACATCAGAAAAGAAACTGACTGGATATACGAATAGGTCTCTACCTACATTAGATTATGATTCTAAACTACCTCTTTAATTGAACTAAAATCCTTTGACTACTTATATTAACATGTTCCATTTTGGAAATTCATTTGTCAAAATGCAAAAGAGATATGAAACAAATGTTTTGGAATATGGAAGGAGTTCATTATTGTAACAAATTAGTATGAGTATATGCTGCACTTAGGCATCAGAGTTGTCAACTATTCTAACATACATGGCATCAATTAAATCATCCAGAACCATAAAACTCTAAAAGTACCCTTTAGCGAAAGAAACTACTGTACTAGCCACCACTACAGTTTATATAATCTCTTTGTTGACTAGCAGACAACATGATCACAAACACCTGCAAAAGTCTGATATTTCCTTCTTCAGATGACAGTGATACATATGCACACTGGCCAGTATGTTACAAGACTATTGCATTGGTATTCCAGCCAAGGTGATATATGATCATTAAAGTGATGTACTGCATCTGAGACTGGCTTAGTAGAGCCAGTGGCAGTATTTGACCCTACATACGCTTTTTATTTTGAGCATTGTTGCATTTTTGTCCTACTCCTTTAAGAGTATAATAATGTTTTTCTCAAATCCTCAAATGTCTTCTCTTTCTTCTTCCTGATTTGGTGACTTTGAGAGCCATTGCTCTTCTGGAATTAAGTCTTTCTGCAGCTATGACCATCTTCTTGCTATGCTAATTCCTTTATTTTTGACTGACATCTGATCTTCAACTCAAGTAACAGTTTGCCTCTCATATTTCCTGCTCTGTTCCACAAAGCTCTTTGTTTTGGTCTGTTTTTTTTAAGAAAACATTTTACATCACCGGCTTGAATTTTTAATTCCATTTTTAGTTTTGTTTCATTACCTAAAATGTCACCTCACGCCATCTTCCTCCACAGATGTCAGCTTCCAACTTTCCCTGGGGGTGCTCAATCCTGCTCAACCCCAGGCCACACACCCCTCCATTCCTTCCACCAAAGTCCCATCCTCCTACCCACCTCTTCCCAACCCCACCCTGCCTCTTCCCCTCCTCTTCCTGCTCAGTTCCACTCTCTCCCCATAGTGCATCCTGTTCTGACTCCTCTCCCTCCCTCCCAGTGTCTCCTGCACATCGCGGAATAGCTAATGCAGGAGGAGCTGGGAGGGTGAAGGAGGAATTGATTGGCGGGGCCACTGGCAGGCAGAAGTGGGTTGTGTGTGCAGGGAGCTTGGCTGTCAAGCACCCGCTAATTTTTTTCAATGGGTGCTCCAGGGCTGAAGCACCTATGGAGTCGGCACCTTTGCCTTCCTCCTACAAAGCTCTTGTTGGGGTTCGTTTTCATTTAAATCTGACAGTTGGATGGTAGCTCTGTAATTTTTTCTCTTTTTGTTCTATAGTTTCTGTACCTTTGTGTTTTCCTTGTACTGCCTCTAAGAAATGTTTTTGAATCAATCTGATCTACCCTTTGTGCCCTTATCTTGTTCACCGTTGCTAGCTCCTTCTTTCTGGTAACTGTATACAATCAATCATGCTCTCCGTTTTTCTATCCACTAACTTCCACGTGACCATTCTGCTTATTTTTTCTTGTGTCCTTTATGTATTTGTCAAACTCATAATGCTATCCTAACAGAACCAAAGCCATTTCAAAACATCATTATTTCAAGTGCCATCTGAGCTGTGATACACATTGTGCTTGAGGTATAGATATATTTTCTGATCAGCATTTGGGCATGAGCATAACTGAGGACTAGAACTATTTTTTATTTAAAAGAAAGGTCAAGTTTTGCAGAACCTAATGGAGTCAGAAGAAGAGTGCTGGTACTCATGCCAAATCATGCAACTAGCAGATTTCATAATCTCGGTGAATCTTTCATTTCAAGTTTCACAGAGCTTATGAACTCCTTTAGTGAAGGGCAGACTTTAGAATCTTCATAAATACTTTATTTCAGGGCTCATGGAATTTACAAAATCCACTGGGAAACTAGCAGGGCTTGTATCTCATCCCCGCCTTACCAGTGGATTAATAACTTCCACAAACCATCGTTGTTCCTACCTCTTGGAGTCCTTTGTACATCATGCTTAATAGATGGTGAGTCTTGAAAGTGCAATTAGAAAAGAGTTTCCCTAAGGTTCATGGCATTTTCTAACTCCCACCACCACACACAACAGACTGTGTAAATTCTACACAATCAATTGCCACCCTCCATAAAAATCACAGATGGGCACAACTTTAAGACCTGTGTAATCAATGTTGAGTCTTTTCGTGACTTTCAAATTGTGTTGGCTATACATTATCCATTATAAATTCCATGCATTCAATTACTAATGTTCAAGGAATTTACAAGATTCACTGGTGCAGCTGAAAGATCCTGTAGTTTCAGTGAAATAAATGCCTACAGTTCATGGAAAATAGGTTATAGTCTGAGATAAAAAAAACAGTAGTTCACTATGATTATTGATGGAGTCTTTTAATACATAATATCTGAGTGCCCTATGTCCATAAATAAATTTATCCTCACTACACCCATGGAAGCAAGTCAAAATTAGGATTTTCATTTTTTCAAATGGAAAGACTTAGCATAGATATTAAATAAGTTGCCCATGGTCACAGTCGTAGGAACAGAATCCAGATCTTCCAAATTGTATACCTAATGAAACCCTATTAAATCAGACAGGTTCCGTGCAAAGGTATTGCTTTTATGCAGCCAGTTGAGGGACTCAAGCCTACGGAATCAGGCAGGGTCTGTTGCTGGGCACAATTCCTCTTCTAATCTGGGAGGGAAATACCTCTCCTAATTCTGTCTGTAACCCTTCTTCTAGGTATCAGTGTTAACAACCATGGGCCAGGTTCAATAATATGCTTAGGGCCCCCTTTTTAAAATGTATTATAGGAAGACCCTACTTAAAATCTTACCCACTCCCAGATTTTAGGAATTTAAAATCTAAATCTCCTGATCAATTTTACACAGCTTTCTTTCCCACTCAGAATCCCTCAGGAGTCCTTGGGAATATGAAATCCAAATATCTTTTATTTGGGAAAACACAATAACTAACTGCATATTGGCATGAAAATGAAGATATTTCAAACAGTGCATGAGGGTATGGCTAATTCTGCATTCATGGTTATTAATTGCCTGGCTTGCTGAGGCTTAGAACTCAAAACAGTCCCCACCATCTAAATCCTCATTCACTAATCCAGATAGAGTGTGTCTCTTCTCCGTCCATCTGCTCCATTCCAGCAAAGCCTATGCTGCCAGTTCTACCTCCAACCTACAGTTTCTTGGACCCAGTTTCACAAGGTCTGCTTCATCAGGTTAGCTACTATCTAGTCTGGTGCTGCAAAGTCAGCTCCTCTACTATTCATTGTGTCCAGCAAAGTGAGCTCTACACAGCTCACAGAATCTCTGGATGGGAGGGCTAGAGCAAAGAACTCTTGGACAAAGTCCCTGCTGTTTCTGATAAAGCCTCGCAGGTCTCTGTGTTTGAATTTTGGTTGTCTTCACAGCCAGAGTCCACCTTTCAGTTTAGGGTGACTAGCTCTCTACAGGGTATACTTGCATCACTGTGCATTCTTTCATGAGTATGTTAACAAACAATTAGCAATCATAAAATCAGAACATACACTCCAAATAATGTAATTCCACTCCAGGGGATTATGGATGAACAAAATTATAGTTTATGTAAATGAAGCCTACCGGCAGATAGACTTTTCCCTTTCCTCTGCAGAGGGAAGCAGAGGGTTTTGAAGTCCCTCTAAGATAGTCTTCTAGCTCTGGGATTTGCATATCCCCTCTATAGAATTCATAAAAGAAGTGAATGATTTGTATCTATTCTCATTTGTCCTCTCCTTGTGCATCCCATAGGAAACATTTTTAGAAGAGTAGAAAAAAAATAGAACAGAATATGGCATAATAACATCCCCTTTAAGAGCAACAGAGCAATTTTATCTATTATTGAGTATATATTATTAAAAATATCAGAAAAATTATATCCTCACCTGAGCTGTGCTGCATACAAAGATTTAATCCCTTACTCCCTAGCCACCATCAATAGGAGCAATAAGGACAATAAATAGCTCAAAAGGGCAGCGAAATTGAATAACAACAGTGACTCTCCTGGGGAAGTAAGATTTTTTATCATTTTCCCTCTGCTCTACCTAAAATTGAAGGTTAGAACAATAAACTGTTTCAAAGAGCAGTTTCAAAATAACCCCCCAAACCAGTGTAAATCTAACAATAGTTCTCCTCTTCTAAAATGGACATGATAATGCCAAATAGACCCTGCTAACATCACCAGGCTCAGAACTTATCCAGGCCCCTCTCTGCAATGACAGCAGTTGCAACTTCAGGCTATGTCTTCACTGCAAGAAAGATGTGTTTTTTACACAGAGATAACTTGCAATGACAACTATCTATCTCAATGCAAAATCCTAATGGCTACAAGACCATTGAAGATGTAGCTAGTTAAGATAAACCCCAAGTGTGGGGTATAGGGTTGATCATGATTAGCTTTGTTGTTCCTTGTCTCCACTAGAACTTTACCTACAGCTGCCTTGTCTTCATTAGGTTTGTAACATGGGTTAGCTGGCACAAATTAAAAATACATCCTATTTTAGTGAAGACACGTCCAGGGAGAAGAGAGAGTTTTACATCTCCCTCTATTTTGATGTCTTTGGGTGGAGTGGGGAGCCTATGAAGTAGAGCTAAACTGTAGCTTAATACATTTACATTTTTTCTCGTTATTTTACTGCAATGTAAAAACATAGGCTTCAAACAAAGCTTCAAATTTCTGAGCGCTATTTTTCAACAGCACGTAATCGTGATCCCAGTGTTGTGCCTCTTACCTATATTATCTACTGGTATAGTCAGGTCATCAGACACATAGGGTGCGGTTTTCAAAAGTGCTCATTGTTGGCATAACACAAAACTTCTTTTTGAAGTCAGTGGAAGTTGTGCTAAGAGCTATGATTTCTACCTATGTTTAACTGCAGTCACAGAATTGTGGGTAAAGTGCCTGGGAGGTAGGCGGGTAAAATCCATTCTCCCAACTAGTGAACAAGTGTGCTGTGTAGCTGCCCCAACATGAGTGCATCATGTTAATTCATATGAAAACACAGACAGAAAGGATCTTTTGGAACAGGGATTCTTAAACTGGGGGTTGTGACCCCTCAAGGGATCGCAAGGTTATTACATGGGGGGTGGGGAGTTGTCAGCATCCCTCCCAAACCCCACTTTGCCTCCAGCATTTATAATACAGTGAAACCTCCATTTAACGGACTAATTCGGGCGAGGGGGTGTCCGTTAAATGAAAAAGTCCGTTATTTAATAATAAAAAAAACCCGGGAACCGTCAGCCAGCCCGCCCGGGTCCCGGCTGCTGGGAGCCGTCATCCAGCCCGCCCGCTGGCGGGACTCGGGCGGGACCCGGCAGCCGGCAGCCAGCCCTCCCGCTGCTGTGACCCGGGCGGCAGCCGGGAGCAGGCAGCCAGCCCGCCAGCCAGACCTCCCACTGCCGTGACCTGGGCGGCAGCCGGGATCTGGCAGCGAGCCCTCCCGCTCCTGGGACCCGGGCGGGAGCCGGCAGCCAGCCCGCCCGCCAGCCAGACCTCCCGCTGCCATGACCCGGGCGGCAGCCGGGAGCCGGCAGCGAGCCCGCCCGCCAACCAGCCCTCCTGCTGCTGTGACCCGGGCGGCAGCCGGGAGCCGGCAGCCAGCCCTCCCGCTGCCCGGACCCAGGCGGGAGCCGGCAGCCAGCCCGCCCGCTGCCGGAAGCCGGCAGCCAGCCCGCGAAAAACGGATTTGGTATGCATCGGACTTGCTCATAAATTTTGTCCGTTGCAGCCGAAGTCCGTTAAATCGGGGTCCGTTAAATCGGGGTTTTACTGTAGTGTTATAAATTTAAAAACACTTTCTTATATTTAAGGAGAGTCGCTCTAAGAGGCTGGCTGTGTGAAAGGGGTCACCAATACAAAAGTTTGAGAACCACTGTAGAACATCTTCATCCTTCTGCAGGTGCAGGTAGTATTTGCTAATTAGTATGTAGATTTAAATACTTTGTACAAAGCTCAAGAGGTGGAGCTTTCACCATCTCCTTAGGGAAAGTGGTCTACAGTCCAGTCAATCTCAGAAATGGGAAATGTTTCCTTATCTGAAACTCAGTCCAGATGTTCCTTTGGGTCAGTTTTAATGGATAGTAATTAATACTTCTTGGGCTTAAGTAATTCCTTTCTCTTCTGGTTGCTTGCACTCTTCCAATAATTATAGATGATTATCACAGGCCCTTACTCTATAGTCTTAATTTAAATCAAACCTTTAATCTCTTAACCTGTATTTATAGATCAGCTCCTTTTAATAATTTGTGGACTCTTCTCTGAATTCCTTATAATTCTACCATTTTTCTGATATGGAGTTTTCCAGAAATGAATATAGTATTTTTAGATGCGATGTTACTAGTGCCATACATAGAGATAGTGTTACATTCCTGTTTCTCCATGATATGATGCCGCTGCCTGTGAAACCAAATGTGAGTTGGATTTTTTTTGTTTTATTTTGACATAGAGTGCTCATAATTATAGAAACTTTTTGACAGAACCCAGTCTGTTGAGTACTCTGGAAGCAGTTACTGCTGCCAACAGGGAAATCTTTCTTATATTCACAAATCACTGGAGATTGAAGTTGATGTGATATATTTATACACATTGGCCTGATCTTCCCTTCCCTTCCACCTTGAAAAGTCATTTACACATGTTCAGAGGGGATGTAAAGTGATACAATTTTGATTAGGTAGCATTTTACTCTCACTTCACGCCTGGAAATGCCTGCACAAAGGCGAAAGGTATTGGAGAGTCAGCATCTGGGTATATTTATCTAGAAGTGCCCGGAGGAGGTGTGTAGACTTGTCTAGTGAACACAATTGTTGTTGATCCCAAGTCAAACTCTTGTGATAATTCCCGGGGGGGGTAGGTACCTCTTTGCTTTGTATTTTTAAATGCTTCTATCAGTCCTCACCAGTTCCGGAATGTTCTTAGATTATTTCTTTAAAGCATAATTAAGTAATGAAGTTGTTATAGAATCGTGACAATTTAAGTCTTTTACAGATACCTTTTGCACCGAACTAGCTTTGCTGCTAGAGATGGGGGGGAAATAATAAATAACTTATTAGATGAGTGCATCCCTTTTTCACGTTCTGTGAATTATCTGTAAACAGAACTGAACTTTTTACAAATTTGTCCCTTGCTTGAAATTATTCAACAAACGGTTTCCATGGACACATTTTAGCCTATCAATTGCTCACCATAGTTCCTATGACCCTGGTAACGTTATACACTTGTAAAGACAAAAATTTTAAAGATTGTAATGTGACCACCGTACTCTGCATTCTGCAAATAAGTAAGTGCTTGAAAGTACATCAGTAGCCAGTCTTTTTGTTGCACACCATGTATCTGTCATATACACCACCTCTCTTTTTAGCCTTTCAGGCAATTGAAACATTTTTCACTAAATATAGTCTTCTGGCACCAGTACTACTCTTTCCTGAAAGCTGGAAATTGTCCCTTAGCAGACACATTCTAGCCTTCTCCTCCTCCTCCTTCAAAAACATTTCAAAATTCAGTCTTTCTTTGACAGTGAGTAAGTTGTGTCTCCCCCATCCTTTCTAACTTCACTAAGACCATGAGAGTTCATTTCTCATTCCTTGCCACATATGTGTGAGCTGTTTCTATTACATAAGTCCCTTTTGCATCTAAGCTTGGGCATGTAAAAAAATAGTAGAGATGATAGTGGTGATTCCAGACAGATACCATTTGGAAAGATGGGTCAGTAAGTGAAGTGAGTGTTTCTAGTGCACTGGAGGAATTGTTTTTCCTTTCCTAATGGATTCCTGTAGCTGTGTTGAAATGGTCACTATCATGGAGCAATCAGGGTTGACAGATGCCCAGTGACTCCCAGAGCAGTGATTTTTATTTCATCTAAAGAGATAAAAAGCAATACTGGCTGACACAGCAAGGTCTTTGGAGCTTTTCTTAGCTGCATAAGTCTCTACACTTCTCTCCGAAGCGCTCAGTATCCCATGGCAACCTCTTTTCTTCAGGGAGCTTTAGATTTTGACATATCATTAATACATGAGTTCAGGAAGTAAAGCTGCAGAGCTGAAGATTGGCTCATGGATTTAGCTGAGGTAAATAGTGAGGAAATGTAAAGGCAGGCCGAAACCAATTTTATGGTCCTTCCTTTGGGATTAATGCCTAAATTTGTTTGCGGGATAATGAAGAAAGGTTATCACATACAGGAAGTAGCAGGTGCAGGTCTAAATTGTATAGTAGAGGGGTTTTTAAAGGAAGAAGCTGTAAGATAGCAAACAATGAAGTATCTTTTTAAGACCAGCATAACTTACAGTAGTAAATGTTAATTGAAAACAAATGCTACTGCAACTCTTGTCTAAAGAACAGTATTACACAAAGTCGTGATGGCAGAAATATCTGAAAGAGGTTATTCATTAGAGAAAATAGAGAAGATAAACTAATTCTAAGACAAACTCTGACAAAAGCCCTGGGCTCATTTACAGATTGGCTCCAACATGCACTAATTTGAATAAAGCTGTGTATTCAAACACATTAATACATGACTAGCAATCAGTGACTCCATTTATTCTGTGAACCAGCAGCCGCAAAGTCTACCCCTTCCCACAACATTTGTGCTTCAGAATCTCACCTTTAAAAAAAAAAAAGTTAAATGTCATTATTGCAAAGAAAACCTTGGCAGAAGTTAACCATGTGTAAACAAACCCGCAAACAGTATCTTTGGGGATTATGACCTGTACCTACGCATTTGGTAGAGGTGTTGAACCTCAAACCAAAAAAGAACACTTTAAATGTCCACACTGTTAATTATTTCACAGCCATTCATTGTAGCAGAAGCATCCGGAAGGTTTACTTATCCCAACTTCAAACTGCCTGGTGTGGAATTTAGCCTGTTGGGACACTATACCCTATATTCTTCATAGTAATATTATTCTGATATGATTGTAGCATAATTATGATGCATTTTATGCAAGAAGAGTCATGTGAGATGTTATTAAAAAGGTTATGGTATGCTGAATATGATTATCCTATTTGTATGCATTTATCATTTTTGTAACTGGAATTATAAATACTGACTATGTATCTATACTTCAATGTAGCTACACCTGGGTAATGCCCACTAAACAAGATGCTTTCAGCTTAGATAGCTGGTTGGGAAGGACCTATTCAGGGTAATGAGCCATGAGAAAAAACAATAAGCCTCCGGAGAAGCTTATCTCTCACCTGGGGAGCCTTCCTGAAAACACTCCAAACAACCTGTGAGTGATGGCTGCAATGACTCTACAATGACATGTGACCAGGCCACAGGATGGTGGACTCCATCTTGGTATGTCAGTATTTTTCCACAGACTGGTCTGGGAGCTAAGCTTTGGAACAAAGGGTTCTCATCATATGCAAAAGCTATATAAGGCAGGGAGTGGCATCCATCTGTGGTTGTTCATTCCTCACATAAGAAGACTTCTGGAAACACCTGAGGAACAAAGATTGATCGGTGGAGTGTGTGTGTGTGTGGGGGGGGGGGGGGGGGGGGTGATGAACCCAGACTAAAGGGATTTTTCTAGCCGGTATAGGAAAGATCTGGGGATTACAAACTGTAAAGAAAGTGCAGTTTTCCCCTTATGGATCTGCAGCCTATTTGTATCTGCTCTTAGGGTGAGAATCTGCTATTCATATCCAATCTATTTAGTATATTAAGATCAGTTTGCAGTTTTGTTTATTTGCTAGGTAATCTGCTTTGATCTGTTTGCTCTTCCATATAATCACTTAAAATCTACATTTTGTAGTTAACAAACTTGTTTTTGTCTTAATCTAAACCAGTGAGTTTTGACTGGAGTGCCTGGGGAGTGTGCATTGTTCTCTTCTAGAGCTGTCAATTAATCACAGTTAACTTACATGATTAACTCAAAAAATTAATTTCATATAAAAATAATCATAAATAATCACCTTGTTAAACAATAGACTACAAATAGGAATTTATTAAATACTTTGGAGATTTTTTACATTTTCAAATGTATTGATTTCAATTACAACACAGAATATACAACACTGATCACTTTATATTATTTTATTACAAATATTTGCACTGTAAAAATGATAATATAACGGTTGTTTTTAATTCACCTCAATCAAGTACTGAAGTGTAGTCTCTTTATTCTGAAAGTGCAATTACGAATGTAGTTGGTTTTTTGTTACAGAACTGCATTCAAAAACAAAACAATGAAAAACTTTAGGGCCTAAAAATCCACTCAGTCCTACTTTTCGTTCAGCCAGTCTTTAAGACAAACAAGTTTGTTGACATTTATGGGAGATAATGTTGCTTGCTGATGACATTGTAAATAAGAAGTAAGTGAGAACAGGCGTTCGCCTGGGACTTTTGTAGCCAGCATTGCAAGATATTTGCATGCCAGACATGATAAACATTCATATGTCCCTTCAAGATTTGGCCACCATTCCAGAGGAAATGTTTCTATGCTGATGATGGTCGTTAAAAATAAAGTGTTAATTACATTTGTGACTGAACACTTTGGAGAGAATTGTATGTCTCCAGCTCTATTTTACCTGCATTTTGCCATATATTTCATGTTATAATAGTCTTGGATGATGACTCAGCATATGTTCATTTTAAGAACACTTTTGCTGCAGATTTGACAAAATGCAAAGAAGATACCAAAGTGACATTTGTAAAGAGAGTCAGGTCCGGCGACAGAAATTTGGGGGCCCCCTACTCTGATCATTTGGGGGCCCCCCAGCCCAGCTGGCACTTCCCCCCCAGCTGACGGCGGCCGGGCCCCCCCCCAGCCCAGCCGCCCCCCCCCCCAGCTGACAGCGGCTGGGGGGGGAAGCCCAGCTGCCCCCCCCAGCCCAGCCGGCGCTCCCCCCCCAGCTGACAGCGGCTGGGGGGGAAGCCCTGCCGGGGCCCCTCCAGCCCAGCCGGCGCTCCCCCCCCCAGCTGACAGCGGCTGGCGGCAGCGCGGGGTCCTGCGGGAGCGCGAGCCAAGCCGCCCTTGCTGCTCCCCCCCCCCCTTTCTCCCCCGGACTGCGCCGCTGCTGCCGGCCGGGCTCACTGCTCCTGCCGGGGACATATGTGCTGCTGTGCTGCTGCTCCGGAGGAGAGCTGCACCACCTCCCCGCCCCTTCCCCACTCTCCAGGCCCGGCGACAAGGGGGGATGACTACGGGTACTGCTATGTACCGGGCCCCCCTAAAGTCCGGGGCCCGGTACAGCTCTACCTGTATAACCCCCTGTCGCCGGCCCTGAAGATAGTTACAGAACTCAACCCCAGGCATAAGAATTTGAAGTGCCTTCCAAAATCTGAGAGGGACGGGCTGTAGAGCATGCTTTCAGAAGTGTAAAAAGAGCAACAATCGGATGCAGAAACTACAGAACCTGAATAACCAAAAAACGAAAATCAGCCCTCTGCTGGTGACATCTGACTCAGATGATGAAAATGCACATGCATCGGTCCGCACTGCTTTGGATTGTTATTGAGCAGAACCCGTCATCAGCATGGACGCATGTCCTCTGGATTAGTGGTTGAAGCATGAAGGGACATATGAATCTTTAGCACATCTGGAATACAAATATCTTGCAATGCCAGCTACAACAGTGCCATGAGAATACCTGTTCTCACTTTCCGGTGATATTGTGAACAAAAGCAGGCAGAATTATCTCCTGAAAATGTAAACAAATTTGTTTGTCTGAGTGGTTGCCTGAAAAAGAAATAGGACTGAGTGGACTTGTAAGCTCTAAAGTTTTACTGTTTTATTTATGAATGAAGTTATTTTTATACTTAATTCTGTATTCGTAAGTTCAACTTTCATGATAAAGATATTGCAGTACATTATTGCAATAAGTGAACTTTGCTGGGATGATTTAGTTGGGGATTGGTCCTGCTTTGAGCAGAGGGTTGGACTAGATGAGGTCCCTTCCAACCCTAATATTCTATGATTCTATGATTCTGTGAACTGAAAAATACAATTTCTTTTGTATTTTACAGGGCAAATATTTAATCAAAAATAATCTGAGCGCTGTACACTTTATATTCTGTGTATTAATTTAAATCAACATATTTGAAAAATGTAGAAAACACCCACAAATATTTAAATAAATGGTATTCTCTTATTGTTTAACAATGCAATTAGTCATGGTTAATTTTTTAATTGCTTGACGACCCTAGTCTCTTCACACTGAGGGAGAGATGGACCAGGTATTAAACCCAAATACTGGCCATTTTTGACCAGGACAGGATGATATTGCTCTGTGGTCCCAGGCTAGGAAGCTGGTGGTTAGAGACCCTGCATGTAACTGCTGTTGAGTGTGTCCCTACCTGTATGAATGCTGGTGAAAGTGCAGGCTGGAGGACTTTACAGCTTGCTACAGCAGCACAGTGTGAGAGGGAGCCTAGGCTGGTGGGTCAGTGGACTGAGTGGTACCCCAGTTCCAGGTGACATCTCGGGGGAAACCTGTCACACTCATGTACTATTTATTTGTATATTATTGATTATATTATTCAATATCCTATTTAATTAATTGAAAATCTTCATTTTTAATTTAGATGAAGCTGCTGCACAACCTGGAGATCTTGCAACATTATTTTTATGATTAATTATTAGTTCATTTTGTAGTAGCACCTGGGAGCCCTAATCTTGCATCAGGATCCTGTTTAAGCCAGGTACTGTACAAATATAGAATAAAATGAGGGTCCCTGCTCCAAAGAGCTCACAGTCTAAGTATATGACAACAGATGGTAACAGACAAACAGGAGAGAACAAAGACAGAATTTAAGTCCTATTTGCCATGAAGTGATGCAGTCTTAACAGGAAAGATTTAAGAATTTTGCGTAGCTTTAAGTAACTACTATTGGAGCAGGGATTCTATAGCTATTTCAGCAATGTAAATGCTAATGACCAAATAGATTCCCCCACCCCGCCATTCATGTTGAGTAGGCCCACTGATTTCACTGTGGACAATTACTCAACATGCGTAAAACTGGCAGAATCTGGTCCCATGGCAGTAGAACAGGGAGTTAGAGGTACATGGGGATATAACTATGTAATGGAATGAAATTATGAAAGAAAAATTAGAATGACTATCAAGAAAAACTATTAGACATTAATAGATATTAGTGTGCAGAATGGTTTCCCATGTGAAAAGGTGAAAGCTCAGTTTACTATGAACATTTAAAGGTGGTCTTGAAAACCACTAGTAAAGATACAATAGGAGACAATCTTGAATTGGCAGGGAAATGGATTAGATGATAGAAGATTTTCAATTACAATTTCTGACTTTGGTCATTCTGTATATGACCCAAGAGTAGTACATATACCATATACGAACAAATAGAATGACAGAAATAGTCTGAATTCAAACTATACATTTTGTGGTACTTAAATCTCATTATATTATGGGTGATTCAAAGCAAAGTTTCTGGTTGGATACTGGTAAGCCAGGCTTGTGCTAATAATTTACCACAAATAGACATGTGTAATGTTGTCATTATAATAATTCAAGCCTAGGTACATACTTTCTGAATTATTTAAGAACTAATTGTTTGAAATGTGAAAAAATTATCATTGATATTGATACATTAGCGTCTCCAACCTTATTTAAAATTAGTCATCTGGAAAGGCCCTTGCATATGAGTATGCTTTAGCTGAAACATGAGCAGCAATTTATAGTAACTAATTTGAGATGCAAAGATTTTAAAATAGTCTTTAAATGTTGGCTGTATAGAGGAAGATTTTTCAAAAGCTCCTGAGGGAATTTAGGGGCAGACGTCCTGTTTTCCTCATACTCTTCTGTTTTCTAGTCCAGTGTATTTTACTCTAGGCCAAAAGGGTATTTGGAACAGTTGCTTAACCAATTTACCTAGCTCCTGTCCAGATTTTTAGCTGTGGCATGCTGGAGTGAGACACTAGACATGTGTAGTGTTTAATGAAATATTCAGGGGGCTTGGGCAGCAAATACCAAGCTGTACTGAGTAAAACATGGATGGAAAATAATTGGTGACATTCAACGGCTCCTAACTTGGCCACATAGGAACCGATTTTCATGGGGGATGCCAAAATATATCTCTGAGTCGGAGACTATCTCTCTGCCAAACATGAAGTTCCTGCTGCAAACCATGGAGGTGCTCTAGCTCTTCAGAAAATGGTCACAAGAATTTTTATAATGGAAAATGTCATGCAACTTTAAATATAGGGATTACTGCTCCTCCTCTCTCAATTCACTCAACCTCATAAAATTCAGCTCTGTAGATAATATCCAGAATATTTCTGTATAATCTAATATATTTATCTATCTAGGTACATATACTTTCATGCATATTTCTCTAGTGCCCAGGACCTAACTATATGGTGACGAGATAGCAAATGTGAAAAATCTGGACACTTTTTTTGTGGGTGGCTGGGAATATTTGCCTTTATAAGACAGCCGCTAATATTGAAACGGTGCTGATATTGGGACATCTGGTCATCCTACTTAACAGTTCAATGTAAAGTTGTACTGTTGCTAACTTTCATGGTTTTATTGCAAAGTTCATGGCATTTGTTTCCCTTAACAGTCCTAGTTCCTGGAGAAAAGTGTGATTACAAAAAAATCTAAACTTTTTGTTTTTAGAAAGTTTTTTGCCTGCTTGGTTGCACAGAAAAGCTTTAAAATTTGCTTTGGGCACACACTAAAAACAGAAGGCAATTTTCAAAAAAATTGGCTGTAATGTCATGAGATTTAAGAACAATCTGGTGATATTTTTGGGAGAGGGGGCAAACTAATGTTTGGAATAGGTAATATCAAGTTATGACAGCATCTTCCAAGCAATAACACTCGTGACATGTAATGGCTGCAGTAGTTTTGACACTCATCCCTTCTTTATCGTTGCCTATAATTTAAGAACGTATTTCTGAGGAGATCTTCTCAACAATGAATGGAGACTGATGCTCAAGCATCTTTCAGTTCTTTGAGCGATAAGGTCTTTTCTCTACACAAATTAAATGCATGAGTGTAGATTAATAAGGAACCATTAAGTGTGCTTAGAATAATAGAAGTGTGGGAGTGAAAGGGACCTCAGTTGGTCATCTAGTCAAGTCCCCTACACTCAAGGAAGGACTAAGTAATAACTATACCATCCCTGGAAGTTGTTAGTCTATCCTGCATGTGGAAGGCTGCAGGAAGGTGGTGGTTTAGATCTTGACTTACCAAAAATGCACCAACTAAGCTTTGATATTTGTCCAATTCACTCATCTCCAATATTTTATACTATAGAATTTCCTGCTCTTGAAGGTATTTAAATGTAAAAGCCCATGAAAACTGTAGCAGCTGAACAAAATGAACATAAGTATGCTGTTTTTGTTTCAAATTGACACCAGACCCATCAATTTGAACTGCCTGCACATGAGAAGCTTCTTATGAATGTAGTAACAAGCAAGGTGCTACAGTCCTTAATCTCATTAACATCAAAAAGACATATACCTACTGTGTGTGGTGAGGGAAAGGGAGAGTTACTAGTGAGCAGTGTGTTTCGTATCCTATTCATTGAGAGGGTCAGGTTGCACATCATAAATAACAAACAATGCCACTAAAAAAGGAGGCGGGGCTGCTTTTAGCTGTGACCACATATAGGTGAATTGATTGGCTACAGAAGGCCTCATGAATAAAAAAATTAGAATAATAAAATAAGAATAATTAATAGGCCATTTCAAATATCTGAACTCAAAGAAATATCCATGAGTGGACCTTATTTTCTTTATATAAGCTAGCTTCCAGAACATCGTACAGAACAGAAACTATTTAATGGCATGACTTTAGAGATTTCCATTTTTAAATAACTAAAAAGTCATTAAAATATAAATACTTGGGTGAAAAATCTGCTGAGAGTGTAAATAATCATTTCTCCATTTCTCACTATTCGCCTCTAGAAATTCTTCAAATATTCTGTCACATGATTTTTAAGGTAATCTGATTATTTTATTGAACCTCAAAGCATTTACAGTTTTTGCTACTAGAATTACAAAACCCAAAACAGTTGCAAAGTCATAAAAAAAACTTAGTGGGGGGAGGAGGAGTGGAGCAGGACGTTTTCTTGCTGCTTTGCTTTACTGCTTAATCACCTTAATCATTTCCCATCACATCTTATTTAGCTAAATTTAGCCCTATTTCTGTATCACTAAAACAGAACTTTTAATTATCTCAATTTAATATCTTTGGCATTGCAATTTCACAGAGGAGTGGCCCTTTTAAATGAAGCAAATCCAGCTCCCCTGTGCTAGAACACATGCTCCTAGTTTGGTCAGCTAATTTGCCTGGAAGTAACTGCCAAAGTCCCCTGAGAGGAAAGGCAGTTGGAAACTGCTGGGGACAAGGGTGTCTGAGGAGAGAGCCCTGGGAGACAGTGCTCCATTAAAAGAGCATGGGAGAAGCCTGCAATAGGCCTTCTAAGCAGTAGGGACTGAGAAGAGCAAACGGGAAAATCTCCTGGGAGCTGAAGCCCAGGGTGGGCTGAGAAAGTGTTTGCCCAAGTTAGGGAAACAAATTGGGTCTAGAAGGAGATTGTGGGTGAGGCAGCAGGTCCCTCATGGGCTGGGGACAAACCAGCATCCTAAACACTTCATAATACATTTCAGTTTCCCAATAAAACAGCTCTCAAGTAGAGCTTGAGAAGATTCCAGTATTTATAAGAACATAACGGTCATACTGGGTCAGACCAAAGGTCCATCTGGCCCAGTATTCTGTCTTCCGAAAGTGGACAATGCCAGGTTCCCCAGAAGGAATGAACAGAACAGGTAATCACCAAGTGATCAATTCCTTGTTGCCCATTCCCAGCATCTGGCAAACAGACGCCATCCCTGCCCATCCTGGCTAATAGCCATTGGTGGACCTATCCTCCAAGAATTTATCTAGTGCTTTTTTGAACCCTGTTGTAGTCTTGGCTTTCACATCATCCTCTGGTAAAGAGTTCCACTGGTTGACTGTGCATTGTGTGAACAAATACTTCCTTTTGTTTATTTTAAACCTGCTGCCTATTCATTTCATTTGGTGATCCCTAGTTCTTGTGTTATGACGAGTAAATAACACTTCCTTATTTACTTTCTCCACACCAGTCCTGATTTATAGACCTCAATCATATCCCCTCTTAGTAGTCTACTTTCCAAGCTGAAAAGTCCCAGTCTTATTAAGCTGTCCTCATGCGGAATACCCATAATCATTTTTGTTGCCCTTTCTGAACCTTTTCCAATTCTAATATATCTTTTTTGAGATGGGGCAACCATATCTGCATGCAGTATTCAAGATGTGGGCATACCATGAATTTATATAGAGACAGTGTATTATTTTCTGTTTTATTATCTATCCCTTTCATAATGATTCCCAATGTTCTGTTGGCTTTTTTGACTGCCACTGACCGATCCTATTCAACTTATTTATAAATGATTTGGAGGAAGGGGTAAACAGTGATGTGGCAAAGTTTGCAGATGATACTAAACTGCTCAAAGTAGTAAGGACCAAAGCAGACTGTGAAGAACTTCAAAAAGATCTCACTAAACTAAGTGATTGGGCAACAAAATGGCAAATGAAATTTAATGTGGATAAATGTAAAGTAATGCACGTTGGAAAAAATAACCCCAACTATACATACAATATGATGGGGGCTAATTTAGCTACAACCAATCAGGAAAAAGACCTGGGAGTCATTGTGGATAGTTCTCTGAAGGCATCCACGCAGTGTGCAGCGGCAGTCAAAAAAGCAAACAGGATGTTAGGAATCATTAAAAAAGGGATAGAGAATAAGTCGGAGAATATCTTATTGCCCTTATACAAATCCATGGTGCGCCCACATCTTGAATACTGCGTACAAATGTGGTCTCCTCATCTCAAAAAGGATATACTGGCACTAGAAAAGGTTCAGAGAAGGGCAACTAAAATGATTAGGGGTTTGGAACGGGTCCCATATGAAGAGAGATTAAAGAGGCTAAGACTTTTTAGCTTGGAAAAGAGGAGACTAAGGGGGGATATGATAGAGGTATATAAAATTATGAGTGGTGTGGAGGAAGTAAATAAGGAAAAGTTATTTACTTGTTCCCAAAATAGAAGAACTAGGGGCCACTCAATGAAATTGGCGTGCAGCAGGTTTAAAACAAATAAAAGGAAGTTCTTCTTCACACAGCGCACAGTCAACCTGTGGAACTCCTTACCTGAGGAGGCTGTGAAGGCTAGGACTATAACAGGGTTTAAAAGAGAGCTAGATAAATTCATGGAGGCTAAGTCCATAAATGGCTATTAGCCGGGATGGGTAATGAATGGTGTCCCTAGCCTCTGTCTGTCAGAGGGGGGTGATGGATGGCAGGAGAGAGATCGCTCGATCATACCTGTTAGGTTCACTCACTCCGGGGCACCTGGCATTGGCCACTGTCGGTAGACAGGATGCTGGGCTAGATGGACCTTTGGTCTGACCCAGTATGGCCGTTCTTATGTTCTTATGTTCACTGCACATTGAGTGGATATTTTCGGAGAACTATCCATAATGACTCCAAGATCTCTTTCTAAGCTAATTTAGAGCCCATCATTTTGTATGTATAGTTGGGATAATGTTTTCCAACATGTATTACTTTGTGTTTATCAACATTGAATTTCATCTGCTATTTTGTTGCCTGGTCACCCAATTGAGAGATCCTTTTGTAGCTGTTTGCAGTCTGCCTGGGACTTGTATCATATTCAAATTTTGCCACCTGTTTGCCTCTTTTTCCAGATCATTTATGAATATGTTGAATAGAATTAGTCCGAGTACAGACCCTTGGGGACACTACTATTTACCTCTCTCCATTCTGAAAACGGACCATTTATTCCTACCCTTTGTTTCTTATCTTTTAACCAGTTACCAATCCATGAGAAGACCTTTCCTCTTATCCCGTGACCGCTTACTTTGCTTAAGAGCCGTCGGGGAGGGACCTTTTCAAAGGCTTTCTGAAAATCTAACCACACCATATCCACTGGATCCCCCTTTCTCCACATGCTTGTTGACCCCCTCAAGGAATTCTAGTAGTTAGTGAGACATCATTTCTCTTTACAAATACTACGTTGACTCTTCCACCAACAAATTATGTTCATCCATGTGTCTGATAATTTTGTTTTTTATTATAGTTTCAACCAGTTTGCCTGGTATGGAAGTTGGAATTACCGGCCTGTAATTGCTGGGATCACCTCTGGAGCTCTTTTTAAAAATTGGTGTTACATCAGCTATCCTCCAGTCATTTGGTACAGAAGCTGATCTCAATGATTAGTTACAGACTACATTTATGTAACCACCTGCCTTTACACAGATGGTTACAAGGAAAGAAAGGCATCATCTTGGATAAAATCCAAACATACAAAACCAGAAATACAGACTAATTAAAAGAACAGGTCTTTCAGTTATCTCACCAACGCCAGTGGGACAAGAAGATAGAATTACTCCTAGTTGCTGATTTAGATCAGATATACTAGCATTTTTAGGGTAGCACTTACAGTACAACTACCTTGAGCTTTTGACCCAATGAAGTAATGTTAAGTGTGAAACTTAAAACCCATCACCCAACACAATGCAATGAGGATAAAGGCAAAAGCAAAATTTAAATGATGACACTGACTTTCTCCATATCAAATTGACTTCAGTGTGTGGCCAATCCTAGTTTTTTTCTGTAGTATCAGAACAGTTGTCATTGAGCAATCTTAATTTATTTTCTGTGAGAACCCACCTCTTTTTGAATCAAAGGCAGTTTGCTCTCTCTGAGAAGTGTTATTTGTCACATTAATTGAAATGGTTGTTTATTTGGCCAAAAAGTATGGTTACTACTTTTGACCCAAGCAATTAACGAATATTTGGGGTCCTGTTTCTGTTAGGAGGAGAAATTGATGATGGAGTCAGGTATTTCTTTGGTGCAATCTTGTTTATTTACAAAGGATGTACAAAGTACTGTTTCCCTGAAAACAGCAGGAATAAAACAATAAAGGGTAATTCCTTTGCTCACAGTTCCTTTGCTCCCTTGTAGCCAACAGTGCACCCAAAAGCTATCTCTTGGCTTTCCTCAGAGTCATGTTCCCAATACGTGCTCTGGCTGTGTTCTTGGCTTTCTGATGATGCCTTGCCTTCTCTCTTTGCTTCTGTGGTGTTTCCCCTGCTTTGCTCCCTCTCACTCACACACGCTCAGCTCCACCACTCAGTGCCTCAGCCCCGGTGTTTACTGTCAGTCCCGATGGGAAACCTTTTGAGCCACATGGTTCAGCTTCTACTCAAGGCTGGCTGCCTATGTTTTGGGTGGAAGTTCCTACTGTTTCAGCTACTTGATTCCCTAAAGGAAACTAATGGATTTTTACAATCATCTTAAATGAAGGGTGATGGGTACACCCATCAGCTTCAGTGAGGCTCCACACAATCCATAACAGAGGTGTGGGGAGGAGGGGCTTTTTGTGCTTTTTGCCTCCTTTCCCTTTCTCCTTCAGCCTCTTGCTAGGATCTCTACAGTGGCTGCGCTAAAATATGCTGCTGACTTTTCCAAATTGCATTTTTCATAGTACTGCCACTGGGAGATAGCACAGAATTAAAGCAATGGTCAGAATTAACAAAACAAAGCAGGGCAATGAAAGAGTTATGAATTAGAGAGCCAAGAAGTCTCAGAAGTGCTATATGAACATCGTGATGGCAAAATACATGCATTTTTCCATGTAGCTTCCTCAAAGACTTAGAATAATAGACTTGCTAAAACCAGGCATGCTAAGCATTAATCAAACTCGGGTAGAGTGTGCTTCAAAACAGAGCTACCATCTGCCTTATTTAGAAAGGCCAGTAGTAACTGCAGCAACGGGCTTTGTCTGATGAGTTTGAATTTCTTGTGAGGAAAAAAAATTGTAAACAAGATAATGAAGTGCCTGCAGGGTATAGCTGAAGGCAGGGTGGTGAATACAGAGGTGCACATACCCGACGTACATATATCATACACCAAACAAGACCTTCAGGCATTGCTTCCAGTTATATAGCAGCATTACAGTCTTCAGTTTTTCTCATTTTGTTAACGTCCCTCTATTGCATTAGAAGAAAAATTCCATGGGAACAGATTTTAAAGCAGAGGATGGAGCTCTAGTTTAAAAGGAGAAAACCTGTAGGGATAGATGTGACGTCGCCAGATCACTTAACATTCATCAATCATGTTTCATAATGATCTTCATAATCTTATTGTACACAGCATCTTTGATACCAGTGCATAGCCAAAGATTTTAATTTGTGATAGGAACTTCTGTAGTGTCACTGGTGACTAAAGTGGCTTAGTGAAATATGTATGCTTTGTTTCAATTATTATGTATTCAAAATCAACACGCACAGGTTTTAGGCACATGCGGTATACAAAAAAGATTTACACACAAGTTCTAGGTGCATGTACATATCGTTTTATGCATTTCTGATTTTCAAACAGCATGGATATCAATCCTAATATGTAGTATCTTTCTTAGCATACAAGTTATAGCTTTCGTTTAGCAAGTTCAAAGAGGTTAATAGACGGAATCTCAAATTGTGTGGAAATAACTGACAGTATACAACAAATGGAGGTTCTCAAATTATTACTATATAAATGATTGCTCTGCTCAAGAAAATAATACTGTAGATGTTAGTGCTGCTTCCTTCCAAGAATTTCTCTCATGCATCTTTCAGTAGAAATATTTCTCAAGCTTGTCCATACTCCACAGTATTTTGAGATCTTGAATTCTAGTGCAGGATTCTCTAAGACTTGCCCCTGCCAGTGGGCATTGTTCATTTCTAGCCAGGGGATATGATGGTCCCCTCAAGTGAATGAAAAATGTTGTAAATATTTTCCTGCCGGTTCAGTTCTAATTCATTCGCCTTTAAAGCCCCAACTGTCACTGTTATTTCTTAAAAAATTATGTTTCCCTTCTTGGATCTTCTCAGCCCTGGTTTTATGGCTGAGTATTAGAGATGACATAAAATAAATGTCACCTCTTGTTTTTTTCTTCTTCTTCTCCTTCTCCTCCCCCCATTATTTCTACTGCTCCCAGATGCTCTCTGACACTGGCTGCAGTGCTTAATGTCATAGAGCACATGTACAATCCAAAACACAGGGTTTCCCACTCTTACTGAATTAGATTGTTCATGGAAGTGGGAAGGACACAAGTTTCTACTAGAGAGACAAGGTGGGTGAAGCAATATCTTTTTTTTTTTAAACCAATTTCTATTGGTGAAAGAGAGACGTTAGTTCTGTAAAAGAGGGGAATCAGTGGGAGGGGAATCAGTACCAGAAACCTGCAGATCCCTGAGGTCTCAGGGGAGTTACTGGAGGCAAAGGGTTGTCACACGGAGATTGCTCACTTCTGGTTTGTTGTCAGCTCCTGCAGCAGCTATGTTGGTAGGGGATTCCTAAACTGCTGATTACCCCCAAATTTCCCCTCAGTGATGCTATAGTGGAGAGTAGGAAACCATGCAGGTCCTTGTAGAGTTTCCCTGCAGTAGCACATGCCTGTTTCTTGTACAGATGGGAAGACGCGAGTGACCTGCCAAACAAGGATTGGGTTCTAAGAACTCAGCTAGCAAGTTGCCAGAGTTTTGTGAATGGCCAGCAAAATGGAAGGAAATGCATATTTTTACATATCTAGATCAGTTTGAAACACAGGGGCCCAGATCATCTAATTCCAAGGTAAAACCAATGTCAGAAGGATGAGAGGCAAGATATTTCACTGAGGATCTCCTTACAGAGTTCCTATGCAATTGCTCTGTCAGAGGTGGTATTTCACACTTCCCAACCTCACCACCTTAGGAACGAGCTGCTGGGCCCACCTCCAAATCTGGTGCATCCCCAGGAGGCCAGACTCAGCCTCTGCACCAGCTCTGGCTGTTGGGTAGCATGGCCCTTATGGAGCTGCACTATTGGAGACCCTTCCAGGCTTCAACTTCCCCAGGGAACCTCAGGTGGCGAGCCATAGTAAAGATCATATAACCCTGGGAAGCCGCCAGGACTGGAGAGGTGACAATAAGTGTAGAGCCCTGCATGGAGACAAATTTATACGCACGGATGTGGCTATCCACAGATAGCAATCGGTTTCTGCTGAACAGCAGGGCTTTCCCAGGAGCTGCAGCGGCGAAAGGAGCAGAAAGTGTGGCCACCGCTCCCAGGAGCCAGTGACCCAGGCTGGCCCTCCAGCGCAGCTGTACCATTCCCAGCCCTGTCCTCCAGTGGGACTGTACAGACCTCAAAGACCTCAGGACTGGGCTCTAGAGTATGTTTGACCAGCATGCACGAAGGATAAAGCCTGATCCTGTTAGCCTTTCTCACATGAGTAGTCCTGTCAAGTAACTGGGAATGGTTCAAAGAGTAAGGAAAGCAAAATGTATCCCAAACAGGTGGGGAAGAAACAGCCAAGTATTCTATTTTTAAAATTATGTAACAGAAAATCCTTTACCATTTTAAAAGTGATTCAGGCTTTTTCTGCAGTACCATTTGTGAAGATAGTTGGATGTCAAGGTTATTTACAAGGTTTGAGTCATTAGAAAAGTCAGACCAAACTGGGTCTTGCATTTGTTTAGGTATATTCTGGAATTTAAGATTTTGAAAGTGGAAAAAAAGATTTTTTGTTATAGGTTTATTTGTATTGTACTCCAGTCTTTTGAAACTAATAGCTTTTTGGTTCATCTCATACATCCTTTTAGACTTAATACTATGTAACTGAGAATGAGGCCAGCTTAATGAACTGATATTCAACCAAAGCTGTTTGTCACAATACTAGGAAAGTAATGCACTATAGAAGATTTTGTTAAAATAAGTGTAGTGTTGTAAATTTCATACCATATATAAGAAAAAGGTCACTACTACTTCATGTGTGCAAAAATAATATTATTAACCTGCAGAAAAATCTGTTCATAAAACCCAGGTAGGAGTCATCATCACAAACCTCCAACTCTTTACTCATAGAAGTACTACTACTAAATGAAATGGCTCTACTCACATAAGTAAGTATTTGCAGGATCAGGCCACCTGGTGGTACAGTGATTACTATAACTAGAAAATAACCACTACAGCAATATCTGAGATAGCACCATATTTCCCTAAATTTAGAACAAACTATATCTGCAGTATCCCCGATATCAGAATATGGTCATTGTTGGTGAATGTTTGTGTCCCTTTACTTCCAAGAGAACTGCAAAATATTATACAGGGCCAGAGTCTCATTTTAGCTGTGCTACTTTAAATACTGAGGAACTCTATCAAGATCAAGGAGTTAACTCTGATTTACTGTGGTAAACTGAAAGAAGAATTTGGCCCAGAAAAAAACAGGCCTTTGTTTAAAACAGCATTTTCTCTTCTTTGTTTTGTACTCTCTTGTGTAAACTAAAACAATCTGTTATGGTATTTTGAGACCAAACTGTGAGGTCAGACGAAGTTCTTTCCTCGGTCCTTACTCAGTCAGACTCCAATTGAGTTCAGTGAGAGTTTGACAGATTATACACTGAGTTAATGACTCAGGATTTGGGCTTATTGTTGTTTGAGACAGGTCAACTAATCCAGATAAAATATTAAGTATACCTGGGATCATCATCCCAGTGGGGGCCTGCCGAGGTCACTCAATGAAGGTGAACAGCAAAGAATGGGACAAACAAACCCCAAATGTGGTGGATAATTCAATACTTATATTTACCAAGCCAGCATAAAATAGCTTCTTTATTACCTTACTCATTTCCCCCAAAACCAACAAGACAGTTCTCTTAATGCAACCCAGCCTCAGGGCAGGTACCCAAGTCAAATATGATGATTTCTGAAAAGCATATTTCATCATATAAAATAAAAGGTTCTACCAGTCTCAAAGGATTGGACACATTACCTCCCAGGTTACTGAATATTTCAGATCTTACCCAAATACACACAGCCAATTCTCATTAACTAAACTAAAATTTATTTAAAAAGGAAGAGAGAGAGAGAGAGAGAGAGAGAGAGAGAGTATGGTTAAAAGATTAATATACATATAGACATAAGTTCAATTCTTGAGGTTCAGATACATAGCAGAGATAGTGAGTTTTGTAGTTGCAAAGAGTTCTTTTACAATTTAGTTAATAGGTTATAGTCAATGTCCAATATCATATTCAGGGCATACCAGCATAACTGGGATCTCATCTTGCGACTCAGGCTTCCCCAGATGAAGCTTAAGCAGATCTGAAATAAAAAGGATCAGGTCCCAAGGAACTTTTGTACAATTTCAGGTCGTCTTTGACAAGTTGGAGATTTCCTAAGCATCATCATTAATTACTCACACAGATTAAAGTAAGACAATACTTTACTTTTTCCATCAGGCAGTCTATCACTAGTACTTAGCTATGCAAATTAACATAAGACCATCGCTTAGCTATGCAAATTAACATAAGACCATCGCCTGCTCCTCTGCCATTCACTGATTATTTGCTATACATATCAAAGAGAGATGAATACAGCAGCATCCCATGTTTACACTTCACTTAAATTCTACAATGGTCTCTTGATCTCTTTTGATCAATAAGTTATCAGGGACTGTCAATTACTTTGTTGACCATTATCCATATACATGTAAAAGCACAAAAGCACAAATATTATCTCCCTAGGTGTCTTTAAGGATTGAATTTGAGTCATTCACCCTGCAGGATGTTTAACCCTTTCTGGCCATGTGTCACAATATCCCTTCCTCTTTGACTCCCTGAAACTTCTCATTCATTTGAAACCAAACTTGATCTGGAGGAGTGGGTGACTGATGGTAATAGGTGGACACCAGTGAGGAAGGAATGATCATCTGCACTATATGAGCTATTTCCGGGCAGTTCCCAGATGAGTTAAATTAATCAAGTTGGCCTGTGGCACCTTAAAGACTATATTTTAAGGTGCCACAGGATTTTATACTTTAGTTAGTCTTTAAGGTGCCACAGTACTCTTTGTTACCTCTGCTATTCCAGACTAACACAGCTACCTCTCTGATTCTATTAATCAAGTTGCCACTTAACCAAACCACTTCCCCTGTATCTTGTTTCTTCCCGCATGTTCACAACAATAGTGTGACAAAGTCTGCTTACTTCAGGCTCAAGAGAGAGCCTGTTCTCACAAGATGCTCAGCCTAGTTCCAAGCATATCCTTGGTGTACCCAACATACTTATTTAGATGGCTGTTTAAATGGAATTTTGAACCTCTGAACCTTCTTGGATTCAGAGCTCACTAATTGTTACAAATTATAATGTAGTTATTTTAATATCAGAAGAAATATAAAAGTCCTTGAACCAAATTCTGCTATAACATTGGTGTAAATGTGGAGTAAATCCATTGTGTCACTTGTATTTATATTGGTATAGCTGAGAGAACTTTGTTCCCCAGCTGGAGACCATGTAAGGCTTGGTATGAATTGGCTTGCTTAGCATCTGTACACTGCTATAACTCTGAGGAACTTTCAGTATAAAGAAAGTATATGGCTACATATCCATATGTATACAATATATCCAAAACATACAGGATGTAATTGTCTTTCAAGTAACAAAAAAGTAAAAGGTAAAGCAATTAGCATTAGTCAACTCTAGTTTTTCTTGGATATTTGATAAAGAGCGCTCTATCACTATATTTATTCAGATAGTGCACATATGGTCAAAAAACTCAGAGGTGCTTGAGGAATCAGGTATGGAAAATATTCATTAATTTACATACTGATAGGATAAATAAACTTGCTTCTTTTTTCCCTGCAGTTTCTAGCAACTATACTTTTTCTCCAGTGGCTATTTTCAACAACAAAAGCCATCCCAAAAGTGATGCAAAATGACCAATTAAGTGACATCAGTACTGTGTGGTCAGCACATTTCTAGTTAGCACATTTGGGCACATGCCAAGGGCATGATTTCAGAGCAAAGTGAACCTGGGCACTTACCTTGGATCTAACACAGGTGTCATTCCGCATTGTGACAGCTTGCACCTGAGCTAGCCAAACCTAGACCTAACTCAGACCTGGGTGCTGGTCACCAAAGTGAACTCTGCAGGAAGGACCTACCACAAAATATGTGGAGAAAAAGCATATAAATATAGCCTTTAGTTATATTGCTATATAATAATATCAGGAGAGGAGAAACACCATTCACTCTGAGGAAATGTCAGTTCACATAAAAGGGGATATTTCTGAAGTATCTCATAAAAATACCATCCAAGAAATTAAGCAAAGCTAGATGTGACAGAATGACTGACAGGTGCCTTCCCTGCATAATCACAGTGATGTCTTCCTGCTGAAGGCATTGTTGCTTCTGTCTAAAGTGTCTGATTTCCTTTCCGAATGTTTGCATTCAAAATGTAATTTTTTCTGTATTTGAGTCTACTGTGCCATATGCAGATGTTCAACAAATAAAACATTCCATCACAGGTTGAAGATTACTATACAAGGTAAATTGAGTTAAGATTAGATAGTATAGCTTGCAGAGTTTATCGGAGCATACATATGGAGCTGGCTCTGATGTGAAAACATATTTGCTTTCCCATGCAGATTAAAATCATGTTAATTCAGTTTTGTGGAGTATTAGCAAACTTTATATACTTTCTTACACCATCACCATAATCATTTTTGTTGATGCAAACATACTCAACACACTCTACGTCAGATCTAATGCAGATCAAGACCATATTGTTTGTTTCCCTCCTAGCCAAGTGGCCACTTTACCATCATCTTATTTGAACAGGAGGTTGGACAAATATATTGTATCATATCTAGGCTGCTGTGATTAAATTGTGTGTCAAATGCTCCCCATCTTATTTACATTAATAGTCCCAATGAAGTCAAGGCAAGTAGGTTTGGCTCTTTGAAAAATTAATTTGTTCAGCAAAGATGTCAATAGTCATGGGATTACAGTATAAATCATGAAAAATCCTGAGCCTAATACTTATTTTTTTTAACTATCAGGATCAATTTTCTCCCTTTAATGCCCTGCACCTGTTTTTCCTCCCTCTTTGCCACACCTTGACCTGTAATTCAGTTGTAAAAGGGCTTTCCTTACTTATTTTCCCTCTCAGAAAGTAGCTTGAAGTCTTTCAAACCATTATTATATGAAGCAGGGACGTGCAGCTTGTCATTTTTTAAGAGCTCCTGTGTTCTTACCTTCTTGTCACTTCCTTTCTGAGAAAGAGTTTTCTGCACGCAAACCAAAGCAAGCTGTTTTCATTGCTCGATGCTTACTCTCCCTAAGTACCTGACTACGGTATAATGAGGTAAATGGGCATATTTCTGAAAGCAAGTGTTGCAGGATTGGGACATTTTTAACAACTGGATCTACAAGTTCCACTTGGCAAGGTGCCTTATGATGTCCAGCAGAGCTTTGGATTTGAAAAGGATTTAAAAAAAATTCTCGCAGTTCAGAATCTGCAGCCTAGTGAGAACCAACTATCGAAGAGAACCCTTCTTGACTCTCAGCATTAACCAGGTGTGAAGAAAAGCAGCTGTGAAGTGGACACCAGAGTGACTACCCCCAAAGGGGCCTAGAAGAATATTCCCCCAGGCAGCATTGGTTACTTTTAATGGAAAAAAATGGTTCAGTGTGCTTCACTGAAACTGTGTTTTTAAATCTATCTACATCTCAATATCAGTTAACTGTTAACTGATAGGGCAGGTCTGTCCAAAGATCCAGAAATTCTAACGATCATGATTCCTTCCTTCCTTAAAGGTAATTAGAGCCCTTTCACTGTGTTGTGCTTTGGTGATACCCTGCCACTCCCCCCCTCCCCCCCGCCCCGCCCATGCAGCTATCTATATGGTAATGAATTCTAAATTCCAAAGCAGCCTCGTAATGCTCAGTGGACAGGGAAGCAAGTTTGTTGTGGTTCTCTCGGAACATTGATTAACTTGATTTTTCAGCTTTTTTCCTCGAAATGTGATTTTGTTATGGTGGTGTTTGCTCCGGTTGAGTTCAAAGAAATGCCACCTTACTAAAAGGAGCAGGACACACCAGCTCCATGAACCCGTTTCCAGTAGCAGAGAGTTCTCTGAATCTACTTGCATTAGTAAGGACTGCTTGTGCAAATAAGTGTTGCAAAATCAGGTACTGGGTAGCCAAAGGCAGTATCTGAACTTCTACTTGGTCTTTTTTGGTTGTTAAGTGGCTTTAGGATTTCCACTCTGCTGCAAAAGTTGGGATGCATTTACACTGCAGTGAAGGTTTGTGATCCAAAAACACTGATTTTATTTCTGGATATTCCATATAAAGTCTTGCTAAGGATACATACTAATTCAAAATTTCTTGGGGGAAAGTAGTCCTAATATGTCAGACATATTAATTCCGGTAGAAAGCCTAATACTGTAAGAGTTAAATGCCTTATTGATTCTCAGCACTTGAGACTCTAAGCATTGTCTAAATAATAATATATGTTTGCATAGCATAACATTGACAATCACTAATGAAATACCTTGCAACTCATTCATAATATGAACAGTCAAGAATCACATATAATGAAAGGGAATAACAGTTAGCAGCAACTCTTGCTGTATCTAACTTTCTTCTTGCCCTAAAAAGCCTACTGTAGGAAATTAAGCTCCCTATTTTCTCCTTCCATCTGGTGTGTATATAGAAGAAACATAGTAAGGACTCATTTAAATAAAAACATGTGGCTGTGAACCCTGCCCTTTCTAGAAGGAGAGTAGTTGTTACCACTCCCATGTGAAATCAGAAATAAAATGTGTTGCCTGAAATCCTTTTAAAATTCACAAACAAAAAATGAAACCCTTTGTTAATAGAGTTAGACTTGAGAACCTAATACCCTTTAAAGCAAACACAACAATTTTTAAATCCTGGATGTTCAAAATCATAGGTAAGATTCCCAAACCAGTCTTAACTCTGCCCTTGTCTCCTCTCCCAGATTTCACTTATGGGACAACTCTTTGATAGTTGCCAGATATGAAATAGACATCAGTTTATGTGGGGGGAAGGGCATGAAGTTTTGGAAGTTGACTGAGCCCATGAGTTTTCACAGACAGGATCATATGGTTGATCCTTCTTAGGAAAATGGGGAGGAAAGAACTGGCTTCCATGCACTAAAAAACTAGATCCAGTAGCATGGCCAGTTTCATGGATCACTGTGATGATCGATAGGGCTACTCCCAAAATTTTCATGGTAAACATGAGATTCTGGCTCAGCTTATTTCAGGGGTTGTTTTCATGGGCATTGGGAGTTTGAGAATTTCTAGTAGCAGAAGACTAGCTTCATCAAGACTTACAGGAAGCTTTCTATGGAATCAGACCATAGGGGTTGCATCTCTCTTGCATCTGAGAGATGTATTTTTCCATATCTTTACCTGTTTCTTCACCTCCTTTGACAATCCTCGATGCATGGAGAGCTGAATGACATTACAGTGCAAGGTTAGCAATTCAGGTTGATGGAATTCTGCAGAGGAATGGCTGAGAGCAGGTCATAGATGGTGATCATTTTGTTTGACCTCACATTCATTAACATAATTTTGAATTTGCTGCTGTTTGGTTGTTGATCTGGGCTGTTAGTGGCTGATGGTTCAGGGAATAGGAATCTGATTATTCTAGTTGTTGCAGTGTCCTGATGTGAGTAGTTTGGGCCAGCTCGTGGAGAGAGTTACTCATGTTTGGTGGGTTTTTGTGTCTCTCACAATTCTGGTAGACTTGCTAGGCCAGTTTGCATGACCTATTGGTAGGATGACCTGGGAAAGGGTGCAACTAACAAGGAAGGAGAAGGATGGGCAAAGTAAGATAATTTCTGGTCTAGAGATGCCAAAGTTCTGAGGTGATGCATATGATAAATACCCAGTGAGATACTGTGATCAGATGTTTAGACCCTATGCTGCTACAGAGAGAGAGAGCTGCTACTTCCTCACCTGTGGCTAATTATTTGACTAGCTGCTGCTGGGAGAAAAGGCTGCTGCTCATACAATGGGTTCCTGCTGCTGCCAGGGAGCCTAAAGAGGACTTTGCACTGCTTGTTAACTGGAGGGGTGCAGTGCAAGGAGCTGGGACCTCCCAGGGACAAAACACCAGGATGAGCCATTCTTTGAGAGGGGCCTAGAAGCAGATCGATGGTAGGAAGTGGCCCAGGGAAGCAGCAGGAAGCAGATCTTAGTTGTTTATGACAAGGTCCTGGGCTGGAACCGAGAGGTGAGGGAGCACCCGAGTTCCCCTCCTTGATTCCAAGAAAGGGGATGTAAAGCCCTCCTGACACAAGTGGTTGAGCCCAGAGAGGAGCTGAAGACCAGACATAAGGTCACTGGATTTTTTATTACTTCAGAAAGGATGGGATTATAAACAATTTGGCTAGAGGGTTGATTGGGGAGAAGGGTCAAACCACCGCAGAATTGGAGTGACTGTTGACAGGAGGTACTGGAGTTGAAAAAGCTACACTATGCCCTTTCGTGAGGTGGCACTTCAACTGGTGAGTGACCCCTCTACAGATGCTCAAAAGGCAGAAGAATGCCAGTAACAAGACATATCTTTGAGCTCTAGTTTCAACACAGGCCTGCATTTTTAATGCCTATGTCACTGCCATGGATGGAGTTTTTTGCATGTGTAAAACATGTCTGGGGACTGCAGGATGGAAGATGTCTGGCATAAATGCAAATGATTAGTGCCTTTAGTGTGTTCTGCTTTCAAAGCTTATGTGGCTACTTCTCTAGGCCACTGTGCTCTGTGATGCTGAGTCATTTAAACTATTGAAGTCCCAATGATAAAAAATTAAGTAATAATAAAATACCTTTTAACTTAATGAAGAGAGCGAGAAGCTTTGCGAGAGAAGAGCTACTTGTTCAAAAATGTTGGTGAAACCTAATTTTGTTTGAAGTGTTTTATGAAGAATTTTACAGGTTCTTTTTAAAAATAATAATAATAATAAGTGATTATGAAAGGTAATAGATAGGCCTGAATAGAGCATGTCTCTAGCCACAGAATAGATTCAGGACGGGCAGACTTCAACCCTAAACCCAGAGGGACCACAGCATTAAAATGTGTATTGGCTCAGCCCTCTGTCACTCTGCTTGGGCTGCCTAAAGGGTGCCAGTAGTGTCCATTGTGATGGACTGTATTGTATGTGGACAACTGTCTACCTGAAACTGGCATGCGATTATCTGTTCATTTTACACACATTGTGAGATGTAACAACTGTTGGGCACTATCTATCTGGCAAACATGGGTGTAAAAGTAAAATCCCAACACACCTAGTCTGGCATGGGCAACTGGGCTAACAAAAGATAACAGTAAACTCATGGAGATGGTAGTTCTACTCTGAAAAGTGTCAAAATGTCATAGAATCATAGAGTATCAGAGCTGGAAGGGACCTCAGGAGTCAATGGCATTCTGTTTAACAGATCTGCTCCTTGTGTATATTCAAAGTGATGCATGCAGCCTTTCATAAAAAAAACACACCAGGGTTTGGAGGTTTTACTAATTTTTACCCCATTAGCCCTGCAGCATCAATACAGCTGAAAGAATTAGTTGGATTATATTTTTGATTGTGCATCATCAATGGAACTGTTTACTAAATTAGAATTAGAGAGTTAGTTGGTTTTTTGGAAACTCACATAGGGAAATGGGGTGTCACCGAGATATAATTTGACCTTTATTACTGGTAATGAAGCACAAGATGGAAAGAGCACAGCTTGACTCTCAGATCCCTGGTTGTTGTTTTGCTGCAAGGACAGTTTGAAAAAAACACCCTTTTTTTACCACCAAACTGAAAATATTTGCTCTGGAAACCGATGAGATAATAAACATGAAACTTTAAAAAGCTATTTTTGTGGAGTCACTTTTCAGAGTACTAAATCTAGCCATCATTTAAACACATAATTAGACTTTTGTACTTTGGCTTGTTATTAGCTTACTTCAAAATAGCAAAATACTTCTTCTTTAACAGAAAATGGCTATACTATTTGGTTTACAATAGTGCCAATAATAAAACTAGATATATTTCACAGTCTTGCATTTAGATGGACAGCAGAGTGATAAGCCTCTTCACGTGCTGAAGCACAGTAAATTCTTCACTGTTTTCTTTCAGATTCCTTATAAGTACAACCCTAATAAAATGTTCATTAAATGATTTAATGGAAGGCTTATTTTTAGAGAGAGGCTTAAGCCAGCTACCAGATTTGGATCCAGGTTTTGATTTCAGTTATACTCCAAGATCAGGGTTCTGCCTGTTCCGGAGTGTAACTCCACTGTAGTCAGTAGAGTCATGCCAGGATTAAATGTGGTCCACTGCTTATTTTACTATTATAAATGTGAAATTCTCACAGTCACTTTTCTGCTCTTGGATGCGGACCACATATGTTGTTCAGCCCGTCATATGAAAGATTTCCATCTTGTCAGCTATGTTGAGCAATTTTCATGTCACAAAGTCTTTATTATTTTCTGCTGGCATTGTTAAACTTTACTTTGATAAAGTACATGAAAAGAAAATCCAATGATCTATATAAGTCTACAGTATAGGCGCAGTGAGATACTGGTTTGCTGCCTGGATATAGCTACTACAGTAAAATGTACCATCCAAGAGACTCTTTCAGTATTTTAGTACGTATTTACCATGTAAATTAAATGATAAGGAAAAGACAACATCTTAGTAGGCTGCAGAAAGTAAAGGTTTGAATTATATTTGAAATCACTATTGAAATTCTTTTTTATACCGTTCAGAAATTGAACAAGCTTTGCTTCTTCATAAAATGCTGTATATACAGCAGTAAATCTCAAAGTCCTAGCACATTCTTCTTGTGGTCTTTGCCACTAAAAACTCTTTTGGCATGTACAGACCTCACTGCAAACACACCTTCAGTTCACTAGTGTAAGCTTGAAATACCACCAAGTATTAAGATCAAAATAGAATGGATATTTTTTGAGGGAATGGCACTGGTGGGAAAGGTCTGACTTAGGGCTTGTCTACAGTGCCTCATAGTTTGGACAAGTCTACAGTGCCCCACAGTAGGAGTAGCAAGATTCCATGAATGCAAACAAGGAACCTCAGTTTGCGCCAGTAGCTTCCAGACAGGGGTTTTACAGCGTAGTACTTTGAGCACTGCAGTTCACAACCTCAGAGTTCGAACTGTGGGGCTTAGTAGACATAGCCTTGGTGTCATCCTAACACTGGTAGCTGTCTTTGCAGTTTAGCATAGTCTTTGAAAAAAGAAAACAGGTTTATTGACCTAGCTCTTATTTCAAATTTGATAGGTTCTGATACTCTAATTATGTTTTTTCCTCAGTTTTGTTCCATTGTACAGTACCTATACAATGGACTCCTCGTCCATGATCCAGGCACTACCGCAGTAGAAAGAATAAAAGACAGTTTCATGATACAGGGATTCCCACCATAATCTTGAGCACTTCTATTAGTTAGCACTTTCTGCCCTTGTGAAAACCCTACACAAGATATTGAACTAGCTGGAAAATATGATGTGACAAAATAACTGATTTTAGTGCCGTGCAGACAGTGAACAAATTCACTTTTAATTGTGATGAGTTTCTCCCTGCTATACTTCATCAGGTACATACTTGACAGAGAGAGAGGATGAGGCCTTGTCTACACTACCAGCTGGATCGATGGGTAGAGATCGATCTATTGGAGATCAATTTATCGCGTCTCGTCTGGACACGATAAATTGATCCCCAGAGGCACTCCCATCGACTCCGGAACTCCGGCTCGCCAAGAGGCGCAAGCTGCAGTCGACAGGGGAACCCAATGTCGATGGCTGCCGCTGTGAGGATGGCAGGTAAGTCGACTTCAGATGCGATGACTTCAGCTACGCTATTCACGTAGCTGAAGTTGCGTATCTTAGATCGACGCTTCCTGCTACTGTAGAGCAGGCCTTAAAGTCTCGCGGTCTCTGCTTCCTTTTTCTCCACTCATGATACTTGGCTTGACGGGAATGCAAACAGCTGATTAGATATTTTTAAGGTCTGTTACAGGCTGTGGATGAGGCTAATATGACCCTGTTTTACCTCCCTTTGCCTTCATTTCTCTAACCCGTCAGCCCTTCTCCTACATTGTTCCTGTTCCTCAGCTAGTGATGGTTCGACTGCCCCACAGCTCTCCCTGGGCTGTTCTTTCACTCAGCTTCTGCTGTCTCAATTCCCTGCAATGTCTGAGACAGTTCACACCCCTTGTGCCGACCCCCATCCCCCTCAGCACTGACTCTGGTGATCATGGCAGTCACTTTCCACTGATTCCCCTAAGTCTCGGGAGGGCAGGCCAGAGAGCAGGGTTCGACAGGGAGCAGCTGCAGCCGGGGTGAGCCTGACTCAGCCAGAAGAAGCAGCCCTGGAAGAGATGGAGACGTGTGAGCTGTCTGAGAGCAGGGCTGCAAGAGCAGCACAGGGCAGAAGCAGCTGTGCAGTAACACGGTGGGAGTAAGGGTATGTCTTCACTACAGCAGTAGGTTGATTTCCCTTAAGTCGATTTTCTAAAGTCTACTCAGGCGGGGGGAGCCGGCGCGGGGCTGCTCGGGCGGGCGGGGGGGTCCACGGAGCTGCTTGGAGGTTGGAGGCTTAAAGTCATTTGCCTCCTCACTACATCACAATCGACCTAGAGAGGTCGATTTCAGCGCTACTCCTCTCGTTTTGGAGGAGTACAAAAGTCGATTTTGAGGGCCCTTTAAATCGACTTTAATGGCATGGATGTGAGGACGGGTACATGTTTATTTCGACTTAACGTTGTTAAAGTCGACGTTAAGTCGTAGTGAAGACATGCCCTAATTTGGAGGCTGCTTTCAGAATCCTGACCCTATCCTGCTTCTTGCGTGCTTTCTAGAGTTGCCAACCCTCCAGGCTTGTCCTGGAGTATCCAGGAATTAAAGTTTCATCTTTAATTAAAATGATGTCCTGTGATGAAACCTACAGGGATACATCTAACCAAAACTGGCAACCCTAACTCCTTCCAGCCTGACCCTTCTGGCGTACATTTTCCTGGTCACTTTAGATTACACAGTACCCTCAGTAGGGCAGATGCCAATCCCAGGTCTTTGCCCCTCCTTGGATTATTCATAGGCTGAACTACTCTTCAAATGAGCTTTCAGACAGACCTTGATGAGCCAATAGGTTCACTACTAAAAACAAAAACCAGAACAACCAGAAGCAATTTGGGGCAGGGACCCTCTTGTTCTGTCTTTGTTCAGTGGGGTCCTGGTCCCTGTCTGGGGCTCAGGGGTCCTGTCACAATGTAAGTAAGTGGTGATGATGATGATGATGATTTATTCATCCCAGGCAAACACATTTGAGATTCTGGTTATCTTTGGACAAATCACATTTTAAAAAAAAGTGTCCTAGCCAGATAGCAAGCTTTCAAGCAAGTGTACTTTTCCATTCAGTTTGGGGCTGGGATTTTACGGGCTAAAGAAATGTTTAGGGGGTTATTTCTTCATTTCTTAAATAGATATTTACACATTGTTAGGCATTGTCTATCATGCTATTGATATATTTTGAGTCTGTTTGGAGGCAAGGGGAATGTAGCAATTAGGGCTCAGGATAGTGCAGTGCGACACAATGGGATGCGCTTTGTTGTATACTATGAATGGCTGTCATTTAGCATTAACCAGTCTGATTGCTCAAATCTCCTGCCACTTGATCAAAGTGAACGACAGCAGACGTACCTGGAGTATGAGCACCGCTACCAGTCACACTGATTATTTAACTGCTTTGAACAGGGAGGAGGCTTGCCAGCAATGTTTCCTCTAATTTTTGACAGGCTGTGTGTGCAAAAAAATTATTCCGTGCACATTTCTGTGCTTCTGTGCAAATATTTGTGTGCGAAGTGTTTTGCCGTGTGCGTGGGAGTTAGGATCTGTGAGCATGCACACAGCTTAGAGGGAACAGTGCTGCCCAGGCTTCACTCCAGTTTTGCCTTTTCATTGTGCTTTTCTAGATTGGAAAGTTGCCCAACTTATTTTTACAATAATATCAGAGGTATGTGTTTCAGAGAAAAGTTCAGTTTTTCATAGGAACGCCCAGTGTAACATCATTTACTAAGCATGTATAGGGAAGGGACAGAATCCTTGAAAATATTGTAACAGATTTTGAAAGTTTAATTTGATCTCGCAGAAGAAATGTCACAGTCAGCAATAATCAAAAGAGCTTGACTAGCAGCACATTAATCACTGTGAAAGGCGACAGAACAGAAAACATCCAAAGAATGACATTAACTTATGATCAAAGATAGCATTAGTCTTCTCAATTCTTGGAAGAGTCTCAAACACAATACCTTCTTCAAGGATTACTGGCAAGATGTAATGGAAAATGTAGTCTGGTTAACCTTACCTCAGAGTTTGTCATCTTGTTGACAAAAGCTGATAGCCCTTTGTTAGAAGCAAATTTGTCTGCTACTGCACATGACTGTTGGACATTAAAATTTATATAATTCTATTAGCAGTGTCAAGAGAGGAGACTAAATTCAAAGATGAAGTAGTAGCGTAATTGTCTTCCTTAGCCTCACTTGCACTCTGTGACCACTTCCCTAGACCTACTTATACACACTTATCATTATGTGAATGAAAGGAAGTATAAGCTGCTATAACATACTGTGAAGAGGCGGGAAGAAGGTGTATGTTAAACCAATTTAGATATTCTTTAGAACAACCTCTGAACCTGGAGTACTGTTCTTTTTATTTTTATTTACAGATTCAAAGAATATGTTAGTGACACAGTTACACTGGACCTTTGTGTGTACAAAATATTTTGTAATTTCTAGATTAAAAAAATTATAAATAAAATGAAAGCACAGGAATTAAATATAGATCACAGATTTTTCATACTGAATATAAACTAAAGCATGTGTACAAAATACACCTATTTGCCAACTACAGGCATCTGGACTGACTTGCTGATGCTTTTAGTGGGCTTTCCAGATTCCAGTCTGCTGAGAATCTGATTGCAATTCTTATAAGCAGACATGAAAATGTACAGAGATTTATTCTAAAGTAATCTGATCTTGGCCCATGAACAGATAATGAGGCCTAAAGGGCAGAAATAGTTACAAGAAAAATAAAGATAAATTGCTTAGTGGTACCCAGCTTAACAAACTGTTGTTAGATTCAAAGCAAAGTGTTCTCACTACGCGCTTTCAGCGGTCTTACTGACCAAACTCTTTAGATCAGGTCCCTGCCCCAGAGTCCAAATGCTGCTGCCTTTGTCTCTTCACATGCACAGAATGTGATAGGCCGGGGAAGAGAGAGTGGTGTTTGCGCCTTCTTTTTCTAATCCGCCTTTGAGAAGCATTTCCAGCTGAGAGCAAAGGCTGATGGAAAGGAAAGGCTGATGTACCATTACCTGCCAAGTGGCCATTCATTGGCAGGAAAGGGAGTGCATTGTGAATATGTATATCATTTTATACAAGATACACAGTGCAAATGTATTTAAGGAGTTTATATTAATAAGCAGGTATTCATGTTTTTGAGAATAATTGTTTTAGAGATATTTTTAATACCCCTGAAGGACATTACAAAATATTTATTTGTGGCTTCCCCTCATGCCCCGTGCTTGGAGCCGCATAGAGTGGCACTTCTCCAGGAGCAGACAGGGAATGGAAAGCTCCTGGTTCATCATTCTGCTCTTGCTCGAATGTGACTGTTCAGCCGTGCTGGCCCATACCTTGCCCACATACACAAGATGTGGCAGCCATATGGAGGCTGCTCACAGTCTTGTGCTGCCGCTAGTGATGCAGTAGCCTGTACTAAGGTCATTCCCTATGCCCCCCCACTCCTTACTCCCTTGTGCTGTAACACACCCAGCATCACAATCTGTAGGAAACAAAGACCCTCTTGCAGATTGTCAAAAATACAGGGTCCTCCTCGGCCCACAAGGCAGGGGGATGCATCTTCCACTCTGCCTTATTGCCAGATGTGGTGGCAGCTTCAAAACGGCCACCTGTCAGGGTGAAAAAGCAAAGTCAGTTTGGCTGGAGAGTCCCACAACAATCTCAAATGCCAGTTGTACAGGATGGAGCCTGTGACAGTGTCCCTGGGAAGGGGACCAGCCAGTGTGATCACATTCAGGGAAGAAGTACCTTCCGCTTCGAAACCGGGTGCTGCCTCCGTGATTGCATAGCCAAGAAAACTCTTGAACCCTACATGGCCAAACAGTCACGGAGGCAGTTTTAGATTGGACACAACCCTATGTCAGGCTCTACGTCTGAAGGGTGGCCTTTCCAAATGATGTACAGTTGTGGTCATCTAGCTGTGCTAGTGCTTGACAGGGGGATTGCTAGAAGAGAGTGTGTGTGTGTGTGTGTGTGTGTGTGTGTGTGTGTGTGTGTGCGCACGCATATGGGAAAAGATTTGTCAGGGGAGGAGAGGCTAATATGAAATCTGTGATAAATCCCCTTGGGCCTGACCTACAGGATGAATATAATCATGTAGCTTATTTACTGTGAGTTAATAGTGTCCGTGTTTAACATTCATTGTGTTTGATTAATGAAGGTTTTGTAGTCCTTTCGCTAAAGGAAAGGACAGATGTATCTGTGGTCCACTGGTTCCACTTAAACACCAAGAAATAGCTTCTCAAATCCCATTCAAGGTCACACTGCATCGAGGGGAGAATACACCACCGTAGTGTGAAGTCAGCTGTTAAAAGCTCTGGCTAGCAGGTATTTTTAACCATAGGTAAGATAGTGTCTGTGCCATTATTATGCCCTCCCTGCCCATATGGCACATAATGTTCCAGAGGGGATGGGGAGGTAGCAAAGGCCCTGGCCACCAAAGGATGTTGTAGTCTGCATACCTCACATGTGCACCAGCATAATCCCTCCCCAAGTTCCCCTGCTCTGCACTCTTCCCAATGCAAGGCTGTGCCTTGAGGGTATAATCCACTCCTGTGTGACTGGTACATTCACATAGTTAGGCCATAGACAGTATTTGCTCTTGATGAGTGCAGGTAACACACATCCATTAACATCTGCTGAAGTTCTGCACTCAGATCCCAGACAGTATATGTATCCCAGCATGTGTAATAATCTATTCATTCTGATGTTTAAAATGTTCATCCTGAATGTGCTCATGTGACCCACCCATTGCAATGCTTAAAACTCATACCTGTCTAAATTCTATTAAATTGCTTCAGTCTATTGACAACTATCCACACAATCATCCTTCAGTCCCAACCTCACAATGCAATTATTAATACACTGTGCAACCTTGAATCACTGAAATTATGGACATGTACACTGACTCTTGAATGGGATTACTTTGCATACTAACTGTACAAGATATGTCAACATATATTGTACGCAGTTCACAAATGGGCATAGAAAGATATAAACAGAAACTTGAATTCATGTTTGGTCTTGTATGTATAAGCAAGTTGGACAAGTAGTCTCAAGATGTCTTATTTTCCTCACAAAATAAATGGGAGATTGTAATGATCAAATAACACTATAGTAAAACGCAAATAAGACAATGATAGACCATTAGCACTAACTACTTAAAATAAGTTATTGGTTGTTATTTATTTAGGTTATATGGAAAAATGTATAATATGAATATCATTTTATTGTGGATTATTATAGAAGAGTCTTTGAATTGCTGCTAGGAAACAGAAAAATATGTCATACCCTATTTTATCTATACCCTGGATTGATATAATACCATCACAATTATTATGTGCTCCAGGGAGCAGAACATCATGTATTGACGAACACAGCTTGTGATATCCCTGCATTACCAGAACACTAGATACTAGAAGTTAGTGAAGAGGCACCCAGGTCTTGTTTGGGTTCCTTCTTTACTTCAGATCCTTGCATTTCCAATTCCAGTTACAGCCTGTGAAACACCAGAGCAACCAGTAGCACCAACAACACCAATACTTCCCAGTCTCTATTCATCTTGTGTTTTGCCATAGAAGCTATTACCATAGCGTGTAATCTTATATCGCCTACTGGAATTCCACAGTGTCATCCTAAAGACATACATCACTATGTATGTTCCCTGGCTAAAACCCAGGAATGGCTTAGACTTATTTGTGAAATAGTTCTGTCCAACATTTTCGAAGTACGTATTTATCTATTGTAGTGGGCCCAGGTGGGCCCCCTCCGAGGGGGAGGGCCAACAAGCCGGAGACCCGCCATGGACGGCGGAGCCGAGACGGCCACGCCCCCCCGACCCGGAAGTACAGCCGGAGACCCGGAGGTACAAGTGGCGGGGCCGGCTGCCAGGAGGGGTTCAGACAGGGGCAGGAGAGGGACACGCCGCCCGAGTGGTTGCCACCCCGCCTGGACGCCGACCCGAGAGGCGGCCCCGACCCTGCTGCGGGAAGTGACTGGCCCGGGGTGCCAGCAGCCGCATACCAGGCGGCGGACAGCGACCCGGAAGCCCCGGCGGCCACACCTCCCACGGCAGCAGACGCCTGGCCCAGAGTACCCGCGGCCACATACCCCACCGCAGCCGACGACGGGCCAGAGGGACCGGCGACCGCATCCCCCGCGGCCGCAGACGACTGGCCAGGAGTCCCGGCCGCCACATACCCCGAGGAGCAGGGGATGGACTGGGCCCCCGAGGGCCAGGGACCCTGACATCTGCCCAAGAGGATGAGTGGAGACTGTGTCTGTTAGCTGGCTGCCTGAGCAGGGAAGCCCAGGCCAGAGCCAGCCTCCCCATAGAGACTGTATCTGCTCGCTGGCTGCCTGAGCAGGGAAGCCCAGGCCAGAGCCAGCCTGTTCATAGAGACTGTGTCTGTTAGCCAGCTGCCTGGGCAGGGAAGCCCAGGCCAGAGCCAGCCCCTTCATAAAGACTGTACCCATTGGCTGGCTGCCTGCGCTGGGACGCCCAGGCCTGAGCCAGCCTACCCAGCCTGAGCGACTGGCTACCTGAGCTGGGACACCCAGGTCAGAACCGACCTATTCTGGGACCTTTTAAGTGGCTACCTGAGACGGGAGCCTAAGACCGAACCGAAGCAGACGTGGACATCCCCCCCCGGCAGAGGGCGCCCCAGAGGCTGGAAATGCTAATTCCCCAGACAACCAGCAGGAGGCGCCGCCAGGTGAGTACTCGCTCGCTTACATCTATCATAGGGTACAGCTACATAGCAAAAAAATTAAAAGGGTAGGGGGCAGCAGCAGCAAGTCTCAGAGCCTGGGTCAACAGACTTGGGGGCTCACCTATGGGTCTAGAAATAGCAGTATAGAAATTCCTGCTCTCTCTGGAGCCTGGGCTCTGAAACCTGGTGGAGGATCTCAGAACCAAGGCTCCAGGCTGAGCAGCAACATCTAGACTGTTATGTTTAGCTCCATACTGTGAGTCCCACAAACCTATTTCAGTTTACCTTAACAGCTCTTAAACTTGTTTTCTATGTAGATGTACCCTAAGTAAGTGGCCTGTTTTTCAAAGATGCTGAGTCTCCAACAGCTCCCATTGAACTGAGGTCACTTTTGAGAATCAGGTTACTTATCTAAGTGCCTAAATATGGTTTTAGAAGCCTTAACTTTAGGTTCGTGTTTTGGAATATCTCTGCCTCTGTTGGTATGCTTCACTTCTGGCAATCAACACAACTAATTTTTTTTTTATTATAGCTTCAATTATAATAATATAAAGTTACATTAGAAGAATTCTTCCATTCCCTCTCGATTTGTAAAGGGGGTTGTAGCAGAATGTACTGTTTGCAAATTTGGACTGCTCTACTCCCACAAAAATATAAATGAATAAATAACTGAGTACAAACACAATGTGTTTTCTTTTGTCCCTGAAATAAACCCTTGAAATGAAGGGTCAGTTATGTATTAAATAAACCTAAAAAGTAAAACACAAACTACATTCACTTGTTTGGATGAAAAATTGAAAAATAAGTTATTTTGTAATGGAAAGATGCCTGAGGCTTTTAATGTCTCTTACTGTAATTCTATGAGGCTTTTAATGCCTTTTACTGTAATTCCATGACTTTCCCATTTCAAGTATGATGACCCTGTAATTTTTTTTTAAAATGGCACCATTATAGTCTCAGTCAAGGCTGATTCTGTTCACACATAAATCAATGAAAGTAGGCTCAAGTCCTATGCTAGTATCTTAGAGTCTATTTTGGCCCTTTTTAAAATGTACTTAATATAGTCTAAATGCAGCTAGACAGAGATGCAGCAGGATGTTTAAGTGTTGTAGTTTATGGGAATTATACAAAAAACGTTAAAAAGAACATTAATGTCATTACCCAGTTTGCGCTGCAAATCCAACATGCAGTCTCTAGCTCAGTCCCACCAGAGAGAAGAAATGTGATATTTCGTAGGCTGTTGGACATCACATTTCTGGAGCATAAATGGATAGTTATTCAGTGTTGGTATTTCTTTACTTATGTTGCACACAGAAAATTCACTGTTTGCTGGTCCTTTAGATGATATTTGCACCAGTTGAATGGGGCTGCTCTGCCTCAAACCTGCTACAGTTAATTTTTATTACGCTGTCAACACTTCCCTTGACAGTTGCTGGAGGTTGAACCTGAAGGTCTCCCACATTAAAACCCAGTTCACTGTCAGCTTGCCATCAGCATACATCATAAAAGCTAGTGCAAAAATGGATTGAACAGGGCATGTGGGTGATTCTGAGAACCCATAATACGTTCATCCCAAGACCCAAAACACCTGACAGATATTTTCTCAGGGGAACAGGAGAGCAGGTTATGTGTGAGCAGTTTGATTGCACCATCCCTGTGGGAAGCTAGTTGATTCATTTATTTTTTTCAGTCCCAGCTTATCTTTAGTTAACTGAATTATGGATATGAGAACATTGCAGCATGCAATCAGCCTTTTAGCATCACAAAGGACAAGATAGCTTAGCAGGTGTGACCAGTGTAACCTTAGTGCTTGGGCATGAAATGAACAATTAGAGTAAGTAAACCATAAAATATTCACAGACCATGATACTGTAGCGATTTTCTGGCAGATTGATTGCCTTAGTCAAGCTGAGGTGATAGGCTGCCAAGGATTTATACTAGCTAACGAAAAGCACTCATCATAATAGTTCCTTCTGGTAAAAATGACAAAATGCCTGAGGTCAAAGCACATAAAACACCAAGTGAAATCAAAAGGACTGTTGTAACCATACTCTGTCCCAGATAAGGAGCAGCTAGCCCAGTCTTCTAATGTATGCAGCAGATGGCTGGTTGGTTTGCCCTTTGCAAGATTACAATAAAGGTGATTAAGAAATGCATTATTGAAATGAATTCCTGGTAGGAAACTTCCAGCAGAAGGGTCGCCAATGAAAGCCACCTCTCAGCTTGTCTTCACTGCTGGGTCAACTTGGATATAGATAACCTGAACTCGAAAGGGAGAGCAGCCACACTGTGAAATATCACTTCAGCTACACAGAGCAGTTGTGTTGGCAGATGATGAATTGCGCCCCATTCAAGCTGTGGCCTGCACCTACTCATGGATCAGCCAACGCAACTTAAAAGCACCACCACACTGGAGTTCAGAGGTTTTATGTGTGGATGGGACTTGAGTTCAGTGTAACCCCCGAGTTATAACACAAGTTAACTGCAGTGACAACAAGCCCTGAGTGGTTAATAGTTTAATGCTCATCAGAAATTCAACAGCCAGCAGATTGGAGACCTTGTGTTAGGGTAAGAATCAAGGAATTTTAGTGGATATTGTTTTGAGTGGATTGAGAGCAGCAGTCAGAGGGAAGTATTGGGAAGAAGGGCCACAATTGAATGCCTGGAGTTATGCTTATAACTCCTTATTTAAGCAACTAAATAAGTGGCCTGATTTTAAAGAATACTGACCACTCAACAGCTTTGGGAGCTACTGGATGCACAGCATTTTTTAAAATCAGGTTACTTATTTACTTGTTTAAATAAGGAATTAAGAGTGTAGCTTTTTTTGAAAGCCTCAGCATAGGCTTCTGAGGAAACTGCTGCTCTGGCAGAAATGCGGGGATGGGTATAGATGCTCCAGACCTCCAAGTGAATGTCATTACCTTTTCCAGAGGTCAACAGGTTTTCCACGGAGATCTGTGGGGAGGAGGGCCATCGCCCCTGCTTGTTCTGGGGGCCTTATCCCCTTGGCAGGATGTTCCCACTGAAATTTCACAATCTGAAATTTGCTGAGCCTTCCCTGGGAGGGGCAAGAAGTTCTCCCATTGTCGTTCATAGGAGTTGTGCCTGAGTAAGAACTGTAGGATCAGGTTCCAGGTTGGCAGACTCACTTGTGCTTATGTTAACTACATGACAGCGATATATTTAAATAATAGTATGGTTGTCAGAAAGCTGACAACATACAGTAAAGTATACAACAGAGAATGAACTAACATGCTGTCCCTTAGCTCCTGTAGTTTTGTTGGGGATTTTTTTTCAACACAACCAAGGGCACCATTGAGTGAGTGAAGGGCAGAGCATCACTTTGAATGTTCTGCTCTTCTACTATTGGTAATAATATTAGCATTACAGAGAAGTAGGGTGGAGGAATATTTTAATTCCCTTTAAAAAATGATTCATGGAAGGTTATAAAATTGAAAAATATTTGGCTATGAAGATGGAATAGCTCATTTGTATGCTGCCTAGTCTCTTGAATAAATACACATCTAGGCATTTGTTTGAAATGTGTATCATTTACTCTATAGCTACGCAAGCCTGTCAGTTAAATACATGTTTATAAATAGGCCAGGCTCATATTGAGGAAATGCTGTGTAAATGAAATTAAAAATAGATGGGGAAAGGACAGACGGGAGGGTTCCCCTTGTTAAATTCCTGCCTTGAGCCCTGTAACTTGTAGGAGACCAGTAATTTGGCCCACGCTGGCCTATGTCAGCGTGGATCAAAGAGGGGATCACAAATCATTTCCCCCTGGCTGAGTGCCAAGCCATTTCCTTACTCATCACCTGCAAGGTTGGTTTTTCTCTCTCGCAAATGCTCAGGAGCTGTCAGTGCTCAGGATTTTCAGTTCTTTGGGGTCCTGTCTTATTACTAGTCCTAGGAGCTCTGGTGGTACAAATAAACAAATAATTAATAATGGAGCCTAGACCACATCCAGGGGGTTAGGGTTGGGGTTGGGCTCCTTGCACCCTCTCCCCTGTTGCATGCCTGCACAGTTCAGTAACTACATCCACTTCCAATGGTCTTAAATAAAAGCAACATTGATTTGACTTGGAAAATAAAGAGAAATCCACAAACAAAATCAGTGTTGAGCAGAATAAAAACATAGCTTGGTTGATCACTGTGAAATGTGTCACTAACCTAAGGCCTGGTTTACACAATTTTTGTACAACTATCTTTATTTTGGATAGGAGGGTGACTTCTTTATTGTAAAAGTTATAGTGATACAACCAGTAGTGTGGACTAAATTATATCTGTATAAAGGTGCCTTATATCAGTATGGTTTATTCCCCTTTCTGTGTGTGTAACTATATCCACACTAAGGCAGTTGTACTGCTTTAATTGTACTGGTGTAGTTAAAGCTTTACAAGTGTTAGAAAAGTCTTAAGTGATATCTATGGACAAGCTTTGATCAGTATCACCAGTGTAAAATCTGGAGTAACTCTGTTAGAGCCCATGGAAATACTCTGCACGGGTTTCACTGAAAGTGAAAGTTTGTCCCATCGAATCTTAGGTTGTCAAAGTCTTTACAGATAACCAGCTTTTCCCTTTCTTTCTCTGCCAAATAGGCTGTCATCAAGAGTTGCACCATGCCTTTCTGGAGGTCTGTGTGGGCCATGTCCTAGAGAGATGGGAGGCCACCCCAGAGAGTCTATTTGTGTTAAACTCCCTTTTTTTCTTATGCTGAGATAATAAAGACTTTACCTATTATTGTGTGAGTCACTCTACACTAAATCAACACAATTTTTCTTAGTGCAGAATCAAGTTTAGTTTTAGATTATACAGATGACTTCCCCATACTAAACCATGGTTTACACTTAAAAGTTATGCCAATGTAGCTAATATCTTTAATCACTCCCCAACCATAGCTATGCTGGCAAAAGTCCTAGCATAGACACAGTTACATTGCAGAAAAGTCTTTTTGCAGGTATAGTTTATTTTATTCAGAGAACTGGTGTAATGTATGCCATCAAAACAAATCTCTTGCATCTCCATTAGGGCGGTTTGCTTGTATAGCTACATCATTGTTTCACCAAACCTTCAATTATTAGAACAAATCTAATGTAAGACTTGTATGCTAATATATTCACCTTTTTCTATGATTAATAGAATTAATCCAATCACACCTTAAAAGAGAGCACCTCCTAAAGTCAAGTTCTTCTGTATCTAGAGAGAGCTTCTGGTACAGTAGCTGTCTAAATGGTTCTGAATTAGGTGATTCTTATTCATTTTGTTGTAGTACTAGCCATGTTACTACTATACATTGTGTAAAATGCTTGAATTTTGTCGACTGTCATCATTCAGATGGTCAGCAGATAACTTCCTTATCCTAGTGTTCTCCAAAGTTTCCCAAATAGACTTTATCCTTATCTAAATTGTGTACTTGTATAGTGTTCTAAAAGCTTTTTAGAAAAGCTTTTTAGTTTAGCGTTAACTGTGCGTCTTCAAGGAGTACTTTTTCTTGAGAAACAATTAACGATGGAGGGGGGGAACAGCACTCAAACCTTCAATATCTAATTAATCTAATTCACATACACAAGCTGCATTAGAAGAATATTAACCTTGTGATTCATGGCGATGGAAACAAGAAAGTTCAAAGCAGAGAGTTAGATACTCTAAGTACACATGACAGGAAATGTTAAGGAGGCTTCCTATCATTCATAGTTATTGGAAGTTTATATCACCTTTGGTTTAAATCATAGCAAATTTGATGTTAACTCATAACATTTGTATGTATGTTTGTATGTGAGTATCCTGGGGGGTTATTTTTAATTTTAAAATATGTCATTGAAATGTCTCCTTACACAGAATCAGTTGTGATCAAAACTGGCCACTGCCAAAAAATCTTGGTATATTCACTGCAACTATATTGGATCCTACTGTAAATTTTTGGGAGACTTGCATATTTTTTCCCATGTTGTTACACAGGAATCCAATCCACAGGATTTTTCATTAGATGTATTAAAAAGGACTGGAACAAATTCTACTGTGATTGAATTAGATTCCGATTTAATAGGAATTTTGAGAACAACAAAAGACCCTGTTCTAGTTTAAAGACCAATGTCCTGCAACATTTCTGAATTTTAAAATAAATTCTGTTGTATGCTAAAAGTTAGTATAAAATCATATGAACCCCAGAAATTCATGTTTTCTCTCTCTCTCTCTCTCTCTCTCTTATATATACTCACACAGACACACAATTTTCATTTTAAAAGCTCTTGGGAATTGTGTGTGTGTGTGTGTATATATATATATATATATAGGCACACAAGTCCCAAGAACTTTTAAATTGACAATATATTGCCTGGAAGTGGTTAGGAAGTATTTCCACACCATAGTTGAGACAGAAGAGATTTTTTATATGAGAGTTATAGTGCCTAAATATAAGGTTTATCATGGGAGTGCTGAAATGTTAACTGCAACACTACAAAAGCAGTGCTACCATTCATATTGAACAACTGGGGGCCACAGCAGTGTGGTGTTCAGCAAATCATTCTGGGCTAACCCACTTACATGTACAATTCCTACCACCCCAAGGGGGAACCATTGTAACAATCCATAATTAGGACCTAATTCTGCAAACAAGCACATGCTTAAATCTACATATGAGTAGTCTCATTGGCTTCACTGCAGGAGTGCCTGCAGATATATAGTCCTGCTCTGTGCTCTGCCCAGTCCATGGCCTGCCAATTGCCTACCTCTTCCGCACTAATAGATTCTAGCTACATAGAGCCCTGTCCATGATAAGAGGAAACAGTGCCATGGAGGGTCATTGCTAGTCTTTCTAGCAACATGATGCTATATAGAGCTTGACTATTTTGTAAAAAAATGTTGTTTGTTTACTGGGAGTTTAACAGCTTCCCAGATTAATTTTTGGTATTCATTACACTAAAGTACTGGCCTGAGTGCTAAGACCCTCAATAATGAACAATTGTTGCTTTAAACTAAAATCAGCGATCTATATACAGTAGACTCTCGATTATCCAGGATTGGATTAACCAGAATGTGGATTAACCAGGATGTCAAAAAAAATATATGCGCAACTCGTAGGGCTGGCTCTGGCTTTGCTGCTGCCCCAAGCACACACACAAAAAACCCCATCCGGGCACAGGGCAGCCAGTTAATCAACACCCCCTCCCCCTGGTGCAGGGTGGCTGGTGAACCAACCCCCTGTCCCTATATTTCCTATGGATCGTGATTATCCAGGATTTTATTAACCAGAATTAATTTTTTCCCTATCATCCTGGATAATCGAGAGTCTACTGTATGTAATGCCTCAGAAATGTGCCCCCTGACTTTCTGTGGGTGGCTCTATCAACCCCGGCCTTCTCTCCACAAGCCAGAATTGACAAAGTTGTGCTCACTCTCCCACGCACTTTCACACATGTAAAACTGTGTCATCACAAAATTTGAAGTTGGAAGCGTATGTCACGAGCCTGTCTGCAAAAGAATTCTGTGCACATGCCTTGTGTAGTCCAATTTATTCCAACTACTGTAAAATCAGTATAATCTTGCACTAACACAAACTTGGTTCAGAAAAGTGCAGAGAAACTTCATCATAGTGATTATTCCATCTTCGCCTTTTAGCAATAATATGTCTGTCCCTCTGGCTAAAAACCATATACAACCCCACTGGTTTAAATGAGCATGCTAACAAAAATCAATCATCCTACAAAATATTAAACACTAAAGTTCCCAGTGCTGCTGCTTAAAATCCTCACTTTTTTTGTCTAAGCCATGAAGAAAGTGGCTTTTTTTTTTTACACTAGACATGAGATGTCAGAAATTGCAAAGCACCAGCTGTTTTAACTTCCCATCTCCATAGGACTATACTATTTGTATGTGGGAAACCAGTTGTCTTAATCTTGAAAAATAAAATATCATAATGAAGGGGAGGAAAGTGGATTGATTAAATAAATACTTCTGAACTATAGAAAAGTCCTTCAGAACTCTGTTTTCCAGGCCGTCAGTCACATGAAGACTTAGTACAACGTACGTCACCAGGGCCAAATTTTGTGCTGACTTGCACGCCGTGTAGTCTTGTAAAAATCTGTGAGGTTACCCAGGATGTAAATCAGTAGCATGGGCCAAATCCGGAGGTCCTTACTAAAGCATAACTCCAATTTCTCAAGGAAAGGGAACAGAATTTGTCCCCATGTGTCCCCAGACTTCAAAGACCACTGAAATGAAAGTACAGTAGACTCTCGATTATCCAGGATTGGATTAACCAGGATGTAGATTAACCAGGATGTCAAAAAAAATATGCACAACTCGCAGGGCCGGCTCTGGTTTTGCTGCTGCCCCAAGCACACACACAAAAATCCCACCAGGACGCAGGGCAGCCAGTGAACCAACACCCCCTTCCCCCAGTGCAGAATGGCTGGTGAATCAACCCCCACGCCTCATATTTCCTATGGATGGTGATTATCCAGGATTTTATTAACCAGAATTATTTTTTTCCCTATCATTCTGGATAATCGAGAGTCTACTGTATTAAGAAACATCACACTTTTACCGATACTGAGTCAGGGTGCGATACACATCACTAATATTCATGATACGTTGACCCACTGACCATGAACAAATAGAAAAATGTAGTGCAGCATTAAGATACCTTTCAGTTGGTCGTGAGTTATAGGCAAAGTGTCATTCAGTAACCCTTAATATACTTTGATATGGAAGTACAGTAGAACCTCAGAATTATGAACACCTCAGGAATGAAGGTTGTTCACAACTATGAACAAAACATTATGGTTGTTCTTTCAAAAGTTTACAACTGAACATTGACTTAAACTCAAGTTAAGAGCACTTTTTTCCCCTAGTGAAGACAAAGCTTAAGTGCTTTGACTGAAAGTGAAGACATAGATATGAGAGTCTTGGGCTGAGAATTAATTTACTTACTAATGCTGTCATTTCCATCAAAATATGGGCCAAATCTTATTTGTTCTATTATTTTAGGGTGAGATACTATATGTTTTAAAAACAATGTCAAAGGTTTCTTTATCTTCAGTGTGTGTAGAATCAGGCCCTTAAATCTGATGCAGTAGAATTAGTTGTATGAATGACTTGAGCAGTCTTTATCCTGATATGTCTGTCTTAACAGAATAAGGAGAAAGTGTGAAGGTAATTTATGTTATAGTAAAATTGATTCCTGACATTTGATCTGTTTTTGTTTAGAAAAACCTCTCTGATATTGTAGGGTCTTTTTTTCATGAAGCAAAGCCTGGTTAGTTATTGTTTATCTTTTTTTGATCATTCCAAACTTGTTCAGAGCCTTTATTTGACGGCTGTGGATAATCACTTAACTAGAAAGCATTCATCCTTATCTGTCATGTTGGTTTAGTCACTGTAAATCAATTTCTGGAAAAGATGTTTGGGACATTGTGGGGAAAACACTGTTCTGGATACAAGCACTGTACAAAGAAGTCACCTTACATATTTTTTTCACTTAAAGTCACATGTCTAATGCCACTCATCTTATACTGCTAGATTTGTCCTTTTAGTGATCTAGAGGCAAGTTTAGGCAAGAGTAGTTTGTAGTTGTTATCTGTAGTTTAGGTAAAGGCCTACAGGGTACTTAGATTAAGAAATGTGTGCTATTACTCTTTACTGCACAAGAACTCATGAATGCCTTCACGTGAGGATGCAAAGAAACAGAATAATAATTTTGCTTTTTGGAAAGCTAGTACACAATAAGGGGAAAGCCAATGCTTTTTCTCTTCTTTAATATCTTCCTTCCCTCTCAAACAAGCAGTATGTTCAAATTAGAGTTGTTATGCCTATTTTTATTAAGATTAGATCTGCTATGCAGGTGATATCACATTTATTTGTAGTGCTGCTTTACTAGGGACCTGCGGCCAAGGGGGTTGATGGAGCTGGAAGTTTTCCATTTTTTCCCCTCCAGACAAGACACCTGAATGTTCTAAGATGTCTCTTTATTCCAGAGCAGATGTTTAATCAGTATTGTCACTAAGGCAAAATTTTAGACTGGTCACTGTGATTCTTCTTTTGGTAATAGCATATGCATTAATTAATGAAGACCATTTGTTTTAATTGCCACTCAGGGCTCTGCTGTTTCTGCCACATTGTTGCAGAAAAGGCAGGTGCTCCTGCAGCTGCTGGTGCTTTGGAGCCCTGTCAGGAGGTGGATAGACCCAGACTGGCCTAGCAGCCCAGGAGTTAATGCACCAGCTGTCAGACAGCAGTGACTGGCAGCCTCACTGCAGCTGGGAGAATAAAAGATCTGAGAAGCAGAGGGGTGGGGCAGCTGTCAGAGGCGCAAGCAAGCTGGAGAAGGAAAGTCCTGCCGGAAAGCTGGTGAGAAACCCCACAGAGGCTACACCCCAAAGAAGGGATGAGAAGATCGACAAGTTGGAGAAGCCTAAAGAACCAAAGAAGGTAGGAAGAGCTCACGGCACAGAGGGAGGAGCTATGGAGACCTGATTCCACCTGGACCAGGACCAGCTAATCTCGTCAGGTATAAGGGAAAACACTTACAGCCCAGCAAGACTGAAATTAACACCCTTCATAGCTCAGAATGGGACTCAGGCAAGAGGAGCTGACTGACCGCCCCACCAGACCAAGCAAACTCTGTGCAACAATCCGTCTGAACAAAGGGGGTGCTGTCACATTGGCACACCAGCGCACAAGCCCCCTTCCGGAATGTGATCTCAGGCCCTAATTCAACAGTGGAGTTAAGCACATGACTAATTTTAACCCATTGACTTTAGCGGCAGCAGTCACATGCTTCAAGTTGGACACGTGGTCAAGCATGTTGCTGAATCGGGGACCGAGACACTTTGGATTACTGGAACTGCTGAGCGGTACCTGCATGGATCTTTCGTCTGGAAGGTGGCAGAGCTCTGCTTATTAAATTACCAGAGGGACTAAAGCATGGAAATGGGATGACAGTAAGTATTTTAGGTTGGTTTTCTTTGGTTTTGTTTTTTTCGGAGGGGGTTCTCTAAGAGTTGCAGAGCTACCCTTTCTTTTATTCTGTTTTCACTTCTTTACTCCCTTCCTCCCCCAGTCCTTCTGTCTGCTATCGCAGTACCACATTCAGCCCTTACTTCCCGTGAATCTGTCAGTAGGGAGCATTATTTTAGTGGTGAGATTCACATTCTATCCTTGAAGCTACAACCAGTTGTATTCCTAGAGGATATCCACAGGTGAACTCCTGCCCCCATTGAAGTCAAAGGAAGTTGACTTCAGTGCGGCCAGGTCTTTCATATGGCAGCTCTTTAGGGAGGTATTTAAGCACAGGGCCAACTAACAAGATATTTTAATACTTTTGTTATGTGTTTCTAAGTTTAAAGTAGTATTCCAAATACACAGTTGTCACTCAGACCCACTATCTGAGCATCATCTTTGATTCAGACCTATTGCTAGATCCTCACATTCAGGCTATGTCTAAATCTTGGTGGATAAGGAGAATAATTTATCACCCTTCTCTTCACAACAACCTTTTTGTATACTTTAAAACCATTATCATGTACCTCCCTCAGTATTCTCTTCCCCCAGACTATACAAATCCAATTGTTTCAATCTTTCCTTGTAGGCTATGTTTTTCAAAACTTTAATCATTCTTATTGCTCTCCTCTGGACTTTTTTCCAATTTGCCCACATCTTTCCCAAATTGTGGTACTTTAGGACTGGACACAATAGTATCGCGAGGCCTTATCAGTGCTGAGTAGAGGGGAAGAATTACTTCTCATGTTTTGCTTACAACACCTCCTGCTAATTAATCCTAGAATGATGTTCACTCTTTTTTTGCAACAGTATTCCATTGTTGATTCTCATTTAGCTTGTGATTTACTATAACCCCCCCCCCCCAACCTTTTTCTGTGCTCCTTCCTAGGCAGTCATTTCCCACTCTGTGCGATTGATTATTCCATTGTAAGTGGAGTACTTTGCATTTGTCCTTGTTGAATTTCATCCTATTTATTTCAGACCATTTCTCCAGTTTGTCAAGACACATCGTCCATGTGTCAATGTATCCTCTATGCCATTATCCAAATCACTTATAAAGATATTGAATAGAACTGGATCCAGGACAGATCCCTGAGGGACCCCACTTAATATGCCCTTCCAGCTTGACTGTGAACTACTGATTACTCTGAGTATGCTTTTCCAACCAGTTCAGCAGCCATCATATAGTTGGTTCATCTAGGCTGTATTTCCCTGGGTTTTCTTATGAGACGATCATGTGAGACTGTATCAGAAGCCTTACTAAAGTCAAGATGTATCAAATGTGCTGATTCCTCCACATCCACAAAGCTTGTTACCCTGTCCAAGTGGGATATTAGGTTGGTCTGGCATGATTTGTTCTTGACAAATCCATGTTGATTGTTACTTATCACCTTATCTTCTAGGTGCTTACAAACTGATTGGTACCTGGAAAAATAATGAAGCAAATAAAGAGTTAAACTGACTAGTCTATAATTCCCTGGGTAGTTTTTATTCCCCTTCTTATTGATAAATACTATATTTGCCCTTTTGCAGCCTTCTGGAATCTCTCCCATCCTCTGCAAGTTCTCAAAGATAATCACTAATGACTCAGAGATCTCTTCAGATAGTTCCTTAGGTATTCTAGGATGTATTTCACCATCCATTGCTAACTTGAAGACATCTAACTCATTGAAATAATTCTTAACTTGTTTGTTCCCAGGATAGTCTCAAATCTACTGTATTTACACTGATGTTGGCTAGGCTAGTTGTCTGATCACTACTAACCTTTTTGGTGAAAATTAAAACAAAGGCATTTAACCCTTTGCTGCATTTTCTGTTGTTATGTTTCCCTCCTTATTGAATAGTGGGCCTAACCTGTCCTTCCTCTTCCTTGTGCTTCTAATGTATTTGTAAAATGTTTTCTTGTAACCCTTTGTGTTCCTAGCTAATTTACTCTTGTTTTCTGCCTTGGCTTTTCTAATTTTGCCCCTACATACTTGTGTAGGGTTTTTATATATATATTCATCCTTCAGAATTTGACATAGTTTCCATTTGTTGCATTACTCTTTTTTAAATTTCAGGTCGTTGAAGAACTCCTGGTCAAGTCAGGGTAGTCTCTTACCATACTTTCTATCTTTCCCATGTATTGGGATCATTTGCTCTTGTACCCTTAATATCTCTTTGAAAAACTGCCAATTCTCCAGAACTCTTGTTTGATTTGCTTCACATGGGCTCCTACCTACCAATTCTCTGAGCTTGCTAAAATTTTCCTTCTCCATATCCACTGTCTTTATTCTGCTGTTTTCCCTCCTACCCTTCCTAAAAATCATGAATTCTTCATTTAATGACCATTTTCACTCAAGCTGCATTCCACCTTCAAATTCTCAACCAGTTCCCCTCTACTTGTCAGAATCAAATCCAGACCAGCCCCTCCCCTAGTCGCTCTCTCCACCTTCTGTAATAAAAAGTTGTTTCATTCCAAGTTGCATTCCAAGAACTGATAGGAGCCTGGCCCGCTGCTGGCTGCTTCTGGGGCACAATGCAGTGTTAGAACAGGTAGGCACTAGTCTGCCCTAGCTGGGCAGCACCACCCACCGGACTTTGGTCGGCAGTTGTCACCAGAGCAACCCAGCGCCTGACATGCCACGACCCAGGAACAGAACTTTAAAAAACACTGCTCTAACACACACATCATGCAACTAATCACACCAGCATGACTAAAACAAAGTGTAGGTACAAATGGTATATCACAAGAAGTTTGTGTCAAAAAGCATTTAGCAAGTAGATTTGGTGAGGTTTGCTTGAGTGCAATTTTCAGATTAGACTTCTAACATGCATATTTCAATTTTCCTCCATATATCACTGTTCAGGACATCTTTTGATACTTAATCAAAATGATTTCTCCTTTCAGGATTGAAGAGCATCATTGAGGCAGATTTCAGAAAACCAGAAAAGGGCAGAAAGGAGAATATTTTAAAATACTGAGTTGTGATTGCAGATTCTCATATGTATTCATTTTATCAAACTAACAGTGACTTTGAAAATAAATTATTTTGTCCTGGTAACACACCGAAAAGCAGCAGATAGTGATTATCTCAGCACCATTTTCTCTCCATACAGTTTTGAAGTATGACAGGAAATGCTGCAGTAGTTTCAAAAGTGAAAAATTTTAGTAGGTGAGCATTTCTTTCCCTTTTTTCTTATTTCTATGTAAAGAACACATTCACTCATTCACTTAGTCATAATATAGTGTCTATAAGAACCTCCAGCTACCTTTACATTTTTCTTTAATATGAAAATACTACTATTTCTGAACCTGCAATTATAGTGTTTCCATCCTTTAACAATTATTTTTAATAACTAATAGTCAGGAAAAATCCAAACACTTAGCAGCAGCTGTAGGTTCAAATAAAAATCTTCCCAAATGGGAACGGTCAGTGTTTTGGTAAAACAGGGAGTCGGTGTGTGTGATAACTAACTGTTGATTAGCCCACTGATAAGATTGTGGAGTCATGATATTTTACAATGATTGAATTGCTGAAGTGAAGAAACTGATATAACTTCTAATTAGTATTTTCTATTAGAAAGAACATTCTAACACTTATGAGAAGCTCCAGCAAGGGGCAGTGTAGGACACAGAAAACAGGCCTGGTAGATCAGCTTTTCTCTGGAGAAGTTTGGAACACGTTTGTTTCAGTTTTTATTGTAAAGAAAGGCAAAAGCAAATAAAATGGAGTTTTAAACTTAAAATGCCCATGTGTGTACGTAAAGAGGATTTTTCAGGTTTATATTTGAATAAAATCACAATATATATTAGTGAGATGGGTGGCTGAATTGAAAAAAAATTGAAAGGAAGCATCTTTTCTTAAATGCAGTTAGAAAAAAACCAATGATTGTATTCAAATATAAGTGCACTCCTTGTTCAAAATTAACTACATTTAGGATGGGGGGGGGCCTCGCAGAAGTAACGGCTGCAGGACTAGATCCTAAGGGTGTGCCTACACCAGATCTGGAGGTGTAATTTCCGGCTCAAGTGGATATGCCCACACTACTTTAATTAGAGCTAAAAATAGAAGTGTAGCCATGGCAGCACAAGTGATGAGATGGGCTAGCCACCCCACGTACATGCCAAGCTACTACTAGATTGTATATGGAGTATATATATATACACACACACACACCTGGGTTAATGGAGCTGCACTTCTATTTTCAGAACTAACTCCATGAGAGCTAGTGCTTGTATCTCTACCTGAGCTGCAAACTACACAGTCAATGTAGACAAGTCATTTTGCCTTTTGAAAAATACACGAAAATCACTTTTTAACAGTCTCTACTAAAAGTGTAGAATAATTATAGGGCTGATATAGATGTCTTACCTACCAACAATAAACAGAGGGTGAAATCCTGGCCCATTGAAATCAATGGCAAAACACCCACTGACTTCACTGGGGCCAGGATTTCACACAAACTACGAGTGTGAAACTATAAAGTGTGAAACTACGAGTGTGAAACTACAAAGTATGAGTTGCAAAGTAATTCTCATTGTACGTAGGCATTTTCTTTTAAATACCTACATTTTACCCTTCACCAAACCCTTGATGTCAGTGGGTTTGAACGGAATGCAAAACAGAACAGACATTGTCTCAAGGTATCTTTATAACATAGTTTACTTTTTGTCTTCTAACTATGTCACAGTAACAGTTACAGTGATGATAATGAACTTTGAATGTTCAATACCATGAAATCTGAGTTGTGTTTTTCTATTAAGTTCAGGACTTGTCAAAATCATTTTTAAAAGATCATTGTACTTTCTTATGGTGCAGCATTGCATGGAATGACATCAAATTGCAAAGACAGAACAAAATGGAAGTTTGATTTGGTAACTGGAAGTCTATTAGTAAAAGCTTGGATATGCTCATTAAGTCATAAATGGTAATGTCATTTACTTTTGGAATCTAATTCTAGTAGTCTCCTGTAAATCTAGTTAGCGTGCTCGCTCGCTCTCTTTCTCTCTCTCTCTGTTTTATTTATATAATAAAAATGACTAGAAATATAAAACTGATTTTTCATTCCTCTGATTTACTGAGGAAGCCACATCTTTTGAATCTAGTCCAGATAGTTCCCCCACCCCCATCCCCAAAGACTGAGCTTGTTCGAATTTCCCAGGATGTGTGAGTGATAAACTCAAATGTTCAGTTGCTAGGAGAAGGGTCTGTTGTTGTACTACTGTTCAGTTCTACTGGTTCTCTGTATGCTGACTGCTCAAAAAAATGTTCAGCAAAAAAGAGCTGCATGATTTGCTTTCTAACAAGCCCACCAATTGGCTCTACCCAATTTTATTCCATCTGTTTAAATATTTGTTACATTCTTATTAAAGCCTAGAGGTTATTAAGGAAACTGCCCAAATTCCCAAAGGTAGATTTCACTTATGAGTGTTTTTATGGTGGTAGGTGGATACTTCTATGTATTGAGTCTAATGAGGAAAGCACATCTCCTGTATACTAATGCATTTCAGTGTGTTTGACCCTAAAACAGACAAAAACAAAAGACAGTCAATTAAATTTATTATCAGCAGCTCATCGGATCACTAACACTTCATATTTAAATAGATCTTTAAGATCAGTTAATAATAAAGACTTAATGGATTCACTTAGCCAGGCTCAACATCTTTGGTGTACTTTATAAAGAGTCTGTCTCACTCCCTGAGTTTTTATTAAAATAAAATGTGGCCTGCAGTGAAGCTGACAGCTGAGCAGTTAGGTTACAAATTCGATTGTGATCGCAGGGCAGGCAGAATGAATATTACCATTCCAGCTTGTCAGAGACAGGGTAGAAACAAGGGCTGATAAATAGCAGAGCTTGGCCTATATAGTAATATCATCCAGGCAACACAGAGGGTTCTGGCCTGGTGCATAGTCAGAAAAGGTTCATTGTGCCAGCTGAGTAGTATGAACATTAACATTCATAGTCATTTGCTGTATGGTGGATTCGAAGGTTTCATTCTGAAAAATTCTGTCAATAAAATAATAGATGTTCAAGATGACAGTTGTTTGTTTAATCACTGCTAGAGTACTCTACAGACATGGTAAATAGATTTGATCAAGGGAGTGACCTCTTTTCATGAAGTGTAATAAACTGCCATGCTTATGAGTAATAAAAGCCTTGTCTACATTGAATTAGGCCCTTTCTACACTACAGAGTTTTGTTGACAAAAGTTAGCTTTCATCAACAAAACAGTGGAGGGGTAACAGTACTATGCTCCTCCTGCCGATTTTACTCTCCTGCTTTGTTGACAAAATAAAATCACCTCGATGAGCAGCGTAGAGGTTTTTGAGGCAAAGTTATATCGACAAAGTATTGATGTAGACACTATTACCCTGTTTCCCCGAAAGTAAGACATCCCCCGAAAATAAGACGTACTTCCAGTTTTGCCTCTCGCTGCAATATAATGTAATGTAATTTTGGGAGCAAAAATTAATATAAGACACTGTCTTATTTTCGGGGAAACACGGTAGTTATGTTGCTATAAATGGCCTCCAGAAAGTGGAACCCTTGAGCACCCACGGAGTCAGTGCCTATGCCTATGCGTATGGTCAGATTTCTCATGGCACATTAGATAAGGGCTACAACTGGGGCCTAGATCATTGCCGTGTGAAGATAAAGGAGCTGAGGCAGGTGTACCAGAAGGCCGGGGAGTCTAACTGTCACTCTGGTGCTGTGCTGAAGACCTGCCACTTCTATAAGGAGCTGGACACCATCCTCAGTGGTGACCCCACCTCCATAGCCAAGAACCTCCTGGATACTTTGGCGGGGCTGGAGGTGGCGAACGGTGGACAAAGTCGAGGATGAGGAGATTGAGTTGGAGGACAATGTGGAGCACACAGCAGAGTCATTCGGTGGCTCAGTGAGTCGGGACCTCTCTTCCATTCCAGAGCAGTCTAGTTAATCCCAGCAGTCTGTGGCTGGCACTGATGATGCAGGAGAGGGTCCAGGGCCAAAATTGGGATATGCCTGCCATCTGTCACCCCCCTGTAGTTAGGGAATCCCATTGCCACAAAACCATCCACTATTTCACGCATATTGCGAAGAGTCACTGTTTTTCATAGCAGGATGTGATTAATGGCCCTGCACACTTGCATTAATGCAGCCCCAAAGGTGGACTTCCCAACTCCAAACTGATTTGCAACTGACTGGTAGCAGTCTGGAGTCACCAGCTTCCACACAGCAATCACCAGGTGCTTCTTCACCGAGAAGGCAGCTCTCAATTTGGTGTCTTTGCACCACAGGGCTGAGGTGAGCTCTGCACACAGTTTCAGGAAGGTGGATTTCCGCATCTGAAAGTTCTGCAGCCACTGTTCATCACCCCAACCCTGCAAAATGATGTAATTCCAGTACCCAGTGCTTGTTTCCCAAGTCCAAAAGTGACGGCCCGCCCTCTGCAGCTGTTCTGTGAATGCCAAAAATAATCTGGTGTTGTCTCTTTCCGTGGCACACAGCAGGTCAGGCACCTCTGATGTCTGTTCAAATGGGGTGCTCATGATATACTGCATGACCAGCCGCAGCGTGTTCACAACAGAGTTAACAGCAGTGCAGGATCTATCCAGCAGCCGTGCAGTGAACAGAGACACTGAAAAATGCCACAAAACACAGTTGGAAGCCCGTGGAATGATGGGATGGAAAAAACTGTGTCATGGGATGTTGAGCACACACCCATGATGCACTGCAATCCACTCCACCTTCCCAACAGCAACACAGAAGTGTGGATGGCATTGTATGGAGGGCTCATGGCTTTTGGGAGGGGCATAGTGGCCTTATGAGTGGGTGACTGTTCAGGGTGCCATGGGTGGTGGGGTAGTTTTTGATGGCCACTCTTCCCCAGCCAGCCCATGGACTGGGGGTGCCCTGGCTGAGGGTTCCTTACATACCCTGGGCTCCAGCTGTTGGTCCTGGCTGGGCTGGTGCGGGACGAAACTTCCTCTTACCCTGCAAGGGCCTCTCCGGGGGGCAGGTCAAACCCACCTCCAGGAACTTCCCCTGCTGCACGAATCTCTGTGACTGCTGTCCAGGAGCCCAGTTCTAAAGGCAGCGCTGCTACCAGCAGCAGCACAGAAATAAAGGTGCCATGGTAGGCATTCCACCTTTACTTCTCTCCTACTGCTGCACTGTCCATCCAGCATCCAGCTACTCAGTTCTGAAGGCAGTGCAGAAAGTACTCAGAAAGTACTCAGTACTTTCCAGCTACTCAGTTCCGAAGGCAGTGCAGAAATAAAGGTGGCAATACCGTGAACCCCCTACATTAGCCTTGTGACCCTTGCATGACTCTCTTTTGGGTTGTAACCCACACTTTGAGAAATGCTGGTCTCCCCTGTGAAATCTGTACAGTATAGGGTAAATGTAAACAAAAGACAAGATATCATGGTCTGTGACTCATTTTCATGGCCATGAATTTAGCAGGGCCCTAGTTATCTTTCTTGGCTAGTTTTTGTTTGTTGTATAGCCAGTTTTGACTCAGTAATGTATTTACATGATGCAATCTTCCTCATTTTGAAAATGACATGGTGAAAATTAAAATATTTAAGAAAAATACAAAAAAAATTCACGTTTGAAATGAACCAAATTTTCCATAGAGTTTCTTTTATTAATCATCTCCAGTAACATCATCTGTGCCGGGCAGCTTTTATTTTTTATACTTGTGGCACATCTGTCCTTTTGCTAAACATCTCTCTGCTTTGGGTGTTCTCCATTTGCCATAGGCTCTCTCTTTTGTTTTCCAGGTTTTTAGCCCATCTGCTTGAGCATATCTGATTTTTTGTTTTGTTTTCTGTGGTTGCCTGAAGGTACATTGAGACTAAGTTATTTTGTACATATACTCCTCTGTAGACATAGGTTTAAGCAGAGGTTGTGCCATTTCAGCTAGTTGTACTAGTGATACTTAATTTAAACCAAATTCAGCACTTTTATTTATGAACACTAACTTGTCCCAATTAATTTAATCCATGTCAGTAAATGTAAAGTCCTTATCCAGCAATTTTATGTCTCTCATATGCTCTTCTTTGAGTTTACTTATGCCTGGCATTCTGTACAAGAATGTATTGCACACAAACATTGTATTAGCTTTGGGGCGGTGACATTTGTCAAACCTAAGGCAATGTGCCCTTTGCTCTTTTTGTTCATTCATCTGACTTATTTGTGTATTATAAATGCAGCCACCATTCTCTTCAGCCCAAATCAGCAGACAACTGCATTCTTTCTCCACATCTTTGGATTTGAGGACCCTTAAAAAAGAGCTCCATATGATGTTTGAATTTCTTCCATGCCTCAGGAAAAGTAATATTTTTCCAACTCATTATGGACAACTAGATTCCAGCAAACTTTATCATTCTAGCCTATTTGTCCTTTCTTAGCCTAGTTCTGACACCATGTAATATTTTTGGCATGTAATGTGTTACGTTTTATTTCTTGGCATCTGTAGAACAGATACACATAAGAAAGATTTTTTTTTAGTCAGAGACATTAAGGCAGAATAGACGTTACTGGTAATATGCTCAACATCTAAAAAGAAATGAATCACAGCTGACAATATTCATTTCTAATACCTGTACATTCAGGGCAGCACCCTGGAATTGGATGTTTTGCCATTGAATTGTATGGGTGCCAGATCTGAATAAAACAGAACTACATCAAATATTTGAAGTAGTACCATCAGGTGACTATTAACAGTGTTCCGTAAACATGAGGGAAAATATCCAATTTACCCTTAAATAACATAATTTCAGAAGGACTAGGAAATACTACTCCTGAGAAGGAAGAGAAGTAGTACACATATATTACATGAGAGTCCAAGAAGTAAACCAGCTGAAAGTAGATATAAAGTTAAATTTTTAAAATGAACCATGGAGAATATTGAACAAAGAGCAGAGGCAACTATACATCTTTACATTTTTGTCAGTGATTTGTATTATTGAAAATGAGGACTTCAGCCTTCTGGACTTCATCCAATCAAATAGATGATTTTATAATCAACAGCAGTTGACTATGAGGGACTAAAACAAACAAAAGTGGGATGTTTTTAAACTTTATATTGTTTTTATAAACACATAACTAAACAAAACATATATGACTACATGCACAAGTTGGAAATAGCATATCTATATATATAAAAGTCAAATGGTGTATGTGTGTATGTACGTTCCCTTACTCCTTCCACACCGTTTGAGCTAGAGACTTAAAATTTGGTACAGTTATAGGCTTTAGGGTCCTAATCAGGGTAAGGATTGAAAATTTTTCAAATATCACCTCTGACGCCCCCTAGGGGGAAATTCTTTAAAGCCCATTAACATCAGCTGGGCAGCTGCTGTTCTCTGTGACATAGTTATGATGTAATAATACCCCCCTCCAATGGCCCCCGCACTCGCTCAGCTCTCTGCCACCTCCCCCCCTCCAACGGCCCCCGCACTCGCTCAGCTCTCTGCCCCCTCCCCCCCCCCTCCAATGGCCCCCGCACTCGCTTAGCTCTCTCCCCCCTCCAACGGCCCCCCCACTCACTCAGCTCTCTCCCCCCTTAGGTAAGAATAAAAAAATTTTAAAATCTCACCCCCCCTCCAACGGCACTCGCTCAGCTCTCTCCCCCCTCCCCCCTCCAACGGCCCCCGCACTCGCTCAGCTCTCTCCCCTCTCCCCCCCTCCAACGCCCTCCCCCGACTTGCTCAGCTCTCTCCCCCCCTCAGGTAAGAATAGAATTTTTTTTAAATCTCACCCCCCCCTTCAACGGTCCCCGCACTCACTCAGCTCTCTCCCCCCTCCCCACCTCCAACGGACCCGAGCAACGCCGGGTATTTCTGCTAGTAAATAATAAAATTCAGTGTTCATTATTAGCCAAACCTGGGGGTGGAGGGATAAAAACAACCAAAACCCCTGAACACACAGAGGTCAAGAAGGACACCAATTATTAAAATGACTAAATAGATAAATAAGTGAGAACATAGCCTATGAGTATCAGGAACTAATATATACTAAGCTGCAAAAGTATTCACTAGTTTCCTGTGTGACTAGACATCTGCTATACAGTTTCCAAGCATTTCTGTTAGACCAGGGCTAGGTAATGAAGAGTCTTTTATATAGAAAGAGACCTTCTCAAAATGTTTAAATGATTTACTGGCATGCAAAGCCTTCATTTAGAGTGAATAAATGAAGTCTCAGCGCACCACTTCTGAAAGGTTGCCGACCCCTGTATTAGACAGTTGCTTGCCCCATTAAGGCAGTAGTAGAGAGCACACTAAGCCAGTTTGTATATGAGGGAAGAATGGCAAATTTCCATTTTCTTAAAATAACTCTTTGGGGTTCTAAAATAGTAACTGCCATCCATTTTTTAGTGTTAAATGTCTTGGAGAGAGCACTGAATGGGGTGTTCCAGAACACATGCATTTTTTGACAGGGATAAGGACTGTGTGAAAGGTTGACATGTGGCTGTTTGCATCTCCCAACATTTGTTGTATGTTGCCAGTCTAGCCGTAAATGTTCTGGAGTTTTGTAGTGCCTGTTTAATGTCTGGTTCTGGAAGAATCACAAGGATAAAGAACTGGAAGTACCTTTCACATTAAGCCACATTTCCTGCCAGGTTTCTGTCGTGAGAGTAAGGCTGAAGGTTTTTCCCCATTTTATTTTAAGACTGAGTTTGAGAGGATAATGCAAAGCATTAAGCCACCTGTAAGTAATTCCTACAAAGTGAAGATTCTTTCCATATTTCTGAACATGTTCTTCTAGAAGTGAGAGAGTTGAAAGAGACACATTGTCCCCTATCCTTGCATGTATCATTGAGCATAGACACTGGAAAGAAGGAACTTGTAAGACAGCAGTAACTGATATTTGTTACTCATGTAATTGAAGGAGATCAGCCTATCATCTTGTATTGTATCTTTAATTTTTGCTATTCCTTTTTCGAACCAAATTGTCCTAAGCATGGAGTTGACCTAGATTCTGAGGCAAATAATCCCATAGTGGTACGAGAAGAGAATTAGTAAGATTGGATGCTGTAATAATCTTAATGTGTTGCACGTTACCCCCCATAGATACAAAGACTGGATTTTTTCTTATGGGTGTAGGTACCCTTTCAAGGTATACAAAGAAGAGAGGGAACTAAGGGTATGTCTTCACTACCCGCTGAATCGGCAGGTAGCCATCGATCTTCTGGCGATCGATTTCTCGCGTCTTATGAAGACGTGAGAAATCAATCGCTCACGGCGCCCCCGTCGACTCCGGAACTCCAGCTTGCCGGGAGGCGCAAGCTGGAGTCGACGGGGGAGCGCGCCGCCGAGTGCCGCCGCCATGAGGATGGACGGTAAGTCGGCTGCAGATACGCAAACTTCAGCTACATGATTCACGTAGCTGAAGTTGCGTATCTGCAGTCGATCCCACCCTGTAGTGGAGACCAGCTCTAAATGGCATAGCTAAGCCTTTTTCAGTCTCAAACCAGGCTGGGAAGGTTCAGTTTTATGCCATAAGAAAAGGAAAAATTTCCCTTTTTAGCATAGCCCGCCTCATTCCGATTGAAAAGGTTCATAATTTAGCTCCTAGAAATCAACAAGCTATAGATTTGGCACTTCCACATCGTGAACCACTTAACCAAAAGAGCACCTTCGCTCTGTGTACTCTGTAGTAACATTAATAGCATGTTATCAAGGCTCATAGGTCCCAAACTAAATCAATTAGCTTTGTCTTGATTTGCAGCTAAGCACATGGACCATATGTCATCCCTACTTTTATTTTCCCAATGTCCTTGTAAATTGGCAAGGCATTGAAATAGTCCAATATCCTGCTCTTCTCAAAGGGAGTCTTTTAATGCAGTACACAATCCTGTTGGGATCCAAGCCTTTTGTTTTTTATAGCTGGGGTTCATTATAGTGAAAGGAGAAACAAAATGAATGATAAACTCCTGGATTAAGTTAATGAAGTTGCCTTGGATAAAGGCGGTAGCTAAATTAATTAATTAATACTAAAAACTATTTGTGACATGCCTCCAGTATTCTGCATTAATTCGTCAAAGAACACAGTACACAAAAAAAAACACAAATCCCAAATGGAACATTCAAAACCAGGTCAAACATGAAAAATTTAAAAGTGCATCGACAAATTTTCAGTTTTGTTTCAACTGAAAATATTAAAAATTCCCAAATTTTGATTTAAGTCTCCACTGTGAAATGTGCTTTGCCACACCAGTTTTATGGAAGCTGTACAAGCCAACATCAGTACTTAATGGAGCTGCAGGATTTTTATTGCTTCAACATCCTGTATTTCCATCTATGCAATAGCAGACTCTAACCCATTTACTGCCTCAGACAAAAGTGGGGTAGTTCATCTACTTTATCAAATTCATTTTCTAGGCATCTAACTTCCCCAACTCTTTCTTAACAATGTCTTCAGCTGTCAGTGCGGTGCTCACTGCACACTCATCATCCACATAAAGCCTGTCATTCACTACAGCTTCAGGATCCCATCCAGCAAATGAAACGTCTGGACATCTGACAGAAGTTGCTCATTGTCCTCATTTTCCAGTTGGAGCACTTCTGCATCTTGATTGACAGTTGACAGGGAGGGTCCTAATGTCTTGTTCCAAATGCTGTTGACTTTTCCTTAATGATTACCAGACCATGCTTCAGCTATAAGGTATGTCATATCTTCTGGGGCGAAGGATGTCAGAAAAGTCACAGCCTGTATTCCTTGTGACCAGGATTCCCCTCAGTAACCATTTTCTGTACTGATTCTTAAATGCCGCAATTATCCCACCATCCATTGGCTGGATTTTTGACATTGGATCTGTAAGTAAGTGAACAACTTTTATTTTTCCGTCACATGTCACTAACTTGTCTGCATTTGGGTGTGCTGAGCAGTTGTCCAGGCGAAACAGGGCTCTTCCATCTTGATATGCTCAGCCTCCGAGTTGATGTTTCTTAACACTAGGGACAGAGTCCTCAAAAAAACCCCACCACTTAAAAATGTCCCCATCATCCAGGCTTTTCTGGCATTCTTGAAACTCACTGGAAGTGACTTCATGTTAATGTGATGAAAGCATCGTGGCGGTTGTGACTTTCCAATGAAAGGCGGGGTAACTTTGTGACTTCCATTTGCATTTATACAGAAGAGAAACATCATCCTTTCATTTGGCACTTTCTATCCCTTCATCCTATCTGCTCTCAGGGACAGTGTCCTATAAGACACACATTTCCAAAACCACCCGATTTTATACATCAGGTCCAGTGTATAACCTCCTTTTAACAAAAGATGCTTTAGCTTTGGGAGAAAGCTTTCTACCCCCTCTCATCGCATGAATGGGGCTCACCACCAATTTTCAGTTCTGAAATGCCATGTCTTTTTTGAAATCACTATAGCCATCCATCACCTACTTTGAATGTTGTTTCAGGATTAATTTGGTTTGCCAAGATGTTTGCATTTTTGCAAATGATCAGTATCAATACAGGATTCTCATTGCTTCTGCACTGCTGAAACCACAACAAGACCACTTCATGTAGTGCATCATCATCAGATTGTCTTAATTTCTTTCGTGACAGTCCTGCATCAGTGTAGACTTTATGGACAAATGCGCAGAGGGTTTTTTTTTTGTTTTGTTTTTTAAATGTTCTTGCTTTTGTCAGCCCATACTCACAACAGAAATCCGCCTGCATTGCTCTTTTTTTGAAAAGATCAATAATTTCTGCCTTTTGTTGCAACAGAAATTGATTTTTGTTTCAGAGTCATGGCTCAAACTTTTCTGACACTTGTTCTAGTGGCACAATGCGACTTTCGTGACACTTCCATTTCAGTAGCTCAGCACAAACATATGACACTGGATAAAAATTGTGCATGCATGTGCAACATAATATATATATATATATTACACTACTGTAGTTGGGATCCAGGGACCAGGTTTGTTACAGCCATATTAGGAAGAGTGTTGTAGCAAGGATGTACTGTAAATCCCCATAATCAAGAAGAAACCCAATATCCTGAGTTTTTCCACTGGTTTGCATAGCACAGAAGATAAATATGTTGCAGTCCCAGTGTTGGTAATAGATACATTTCAACTAGGGAAAAGCTAAAAGTATATTTTTAGGATGGATTAATCTATGATAATGTCAGCTGTGGCAATGTCCTTGTAAGCCGTTAACTCTGACAACCATTCTGGTATTCTGGTATGTTGTTGTTGTTAAAGATCATGGGATTAAGAAGAATCTAATGTAATAGATTAGAGCTATTATAAAAACATTTATATATGTGTGTGTGTCTGTGTGTGCACGCGCATGTATAAAAATAACTTTTTTGTTATCATATTTTTTTCTAAGTTCAACTAAAGTGGAAAGTGGTCAGAATTGCATTTGTTAGGAAACAACATAATGCATTCGTTCTACATCAGCATGAGATTTTTGTTGAGTACAGTGAAACCTCGATATAACGGACTAATTCGGGCGGGGGGGTGTCCGTTAAAACCGAAAGTCCGTTATTTAATAATTTTTTTAAAATAATTAAATAACGGACTTTCGGGTGACAACGGACACCCCCCCGCCCGAATTAGTCCGTTATATGGAGCCAGCCGTGAGTCAGCCCACCCCACCCCCTCCCCCCTCCCGGCTCCCCGATGCGAGGAGACGGTCGGGGGGGTTGACAGCTCCCGCTCAGCTCCCCCCAGCGGGAAGCCCGGCGGGAGCTGTCAAACCCCCCCGCCCGGCTTCCCGCTGCGGGGAGCCGAGCGGAGGCTCTCAACCTCCCCCCCCCCGCCCGGCTCCCCGTTCCGGGGAGCCGGGCGGGGGGGTTGACAGCTCCGGCCGGGCTCCCCCCAGCGGGAAGCCCGGCGGGAGCTGTCAAACCCCCCCGCCCGGCTTCCCGCTGCGGGGAGCCGAGCGGGGGCTCTCAAACGCCCCCCCGCCCGGCTCCCCGTTGCGGAGAGCCGGGCGGGGGGTTGACAGCTCCCGCTCGGCTCCCCCCAGCGGGGAGCCGGGCGGGAGCTCTCAAACCCCCCCCCCCGCCCGGCTCCCCGTTGCAGGGAGCCGGGCGGGTGGGTTGACAGCTCCCGCCCGGCTCCCCCCAGCGGGAAGCCCGGCGGGAGCTGTCAAACCCCCCGCCCGGCTTCCCGCTGCGGGGAGCCGGGCGGGAGCTGTCAAACCCCCCCGCCCGGCTTCCCGCTGCGGGGGCTCTCAAACGCCCCCCCGCCCGGCTCCCCGTTGCGGGGAGCCGGGCGGGGGGGTTGACAGCTCCGGCCGGGCTCCCCCCAGCGGGAAGCCCGGCGGGAGCTGTCAAACCCCCCTGCCCGGCTTCCCGCTGCGGGGGCTCTCAAACGCCCCCCCGCCCGGCTCCCCGTTGCGGGGAGCCGGGCGGGGGGTTGACAGCTCCCGCTCGGCTCCCCCCAGCGGGGAGCCGGGCGGGAGCTCTCAACCCCCCCACCCCCCGCCCGGCTCCCCATTGCGGGGAGCCGGGCGGGTGGGTTGACAGCTCCCGCCCGGCTCCCCCCAGCGGGAAGCCCGGCGGGAGCTGTCAAACCCCCCGCCCGGCTTCCCGCTGCGGGGAGCCGGGCGGGAGCTCTCAACCCCCCCACCCCCCGCCCGGCTCCCCATTGCGGGGAGCCGGGCGGGGGGTTGACAGCTCCCGCCCGGCTCCCCGGTGCGGGGAGCCGGGCGGGAGCTGTCAACCCAGCCGGCTCCCTGGGGCGGGAGCCGGCAGCCCCCAAAACGGATTTCGGATGCATCGGAAATTTTGTCCGTTGCATCCGAAGTCCGTTAAATCGGGGTCCGTTAAATCGAGGGTTTACTGTATGTTTAAGTGAGTTTTAATAGCACTATACAAAAAAGTTGTTGCTTTATAATGAAATTGCTCCCAGCTAGTTTGTTGAGCTGATATACCTGTAAGAAATATTTTGTGCATTTGCTATAGATTAGCAGGAAAATTAAAGGCCTTGCCTTCATTTACTTCAACAGGACAACTCGCATGAGTATGGTTACTCATGTCTATACATTTTTATAGGATCAGGTCTTAACACTAGAAAGAGGCCATGTGTTGCAGTTACTAATCAACCTTCTATGCAACAGATCACATAGTGGGCCATGGCTCCATGTTATAAAGTTTATTAAAAAAAATAAAATCTTCTTCCCTTGTAAATAAACTATTTTTATTTTATAGCTAAAATGGTTTGAAACTAGAAAACAGCACATTTAAACATTTTGACGTTTGACATTTACTGGAAATGTGTGCCAATCAAATTAAGTCTTTGTGTGGCCAGATGCACTTAATAAGAACTAAAATAAATGGGGGTTATGAGAGAGAGAGAGAGAGAGAGAGAGAGAGAGAGAGAGAGAGAGAGAGATAGATTGTTTCTCCCCAAGAGATGTTTGATGGGAATGTGAACTTGGTGAATTTGAATTTGGTGTTGAGAGTTCTGCAGAATGATACATGGTAAGTGATTCTGGTCACAGAGGGAATGGATGAAAGAACTTTAATAAACAATCTGTATTCATGAGTGTGGTTTCCTTTTTCCTCGATTTCAGGGAATAAAGATGCACATTTTTCTGGGGGGGGGGGTTGTTTGTTTATTTTTGCGTATTCACCTTACTTTTTAAGATCATGTCTAGTGACTGTTCACATCACAAACATTGGAGTGTCTCCCCTGTAAATAGGGCTGACCTTCCCCCAGTGTCTCAGTCAATATGGATGCACTGCCTCAAAGACCATGGTGCAGCCACCATTATTTTTGCACTGTGTGTGACATGCTTCTTGAGTGAGAAAAGTAATTGATTCCCCATCCGGTTCCCCCTGAGCCATGAAGAAGGTGTGAGAAAAGGCAAATACTTCTCCCTTGTACCTCTTAGAAACAGGGGCAGGGGTTTGGCTGGGAGTCAGTTGGGACGGGGTTTGGAGGCAGTCTAAGAAGGAGAGAATGGTTGGAAGGGATGGATCTGGAGAGGGACTGAAGCTTCCTAGCAGGGGTGCTGGAATAATTTGTATAGTAGGATGCTAAGATCCATTGAACCAAACGGTAAACCCTGTATGATGGAAACCACTTCAAGCCAAGGGATGGGGCAGTATCCCCTGTACTCCTAGTTCCAGCGCCTAAGCTTCCTAGAGTGCTGTTTGGGGGAGGAAGAGAGCCTGAGGCTTGGTGGTGGTCAGGAAGAGAGTGTTTGGAGTAGCCTAAGGGGGTTGCTAAGACTCATTAGGAATTGGAAGTCTTGGTATAGCTCCAAGTGGAGGAGACTAGGGCAATCTGACCTGACGGCAAATTATCCTCCCCCACTCTACCCTCTTTCAGCTCCTGTCCCTTCATTCAGCCCCTCACCTCCCTGATTTGGAGGCAGTCAGCCTGTGGCACCATGTCTTCCCTGCTGCTGGCTGCTTGTGTGAGCCAGCACTGGGCCAGAGAAAGAAGGGCAGTATCTTGCCATCAGTCTTTGGGCTACAATGACCCTGGAGAGGAATGGGGGAATTTCTGCTGTCTCCTTGCTGAATTAATAAGAATACAGCAAGGCTGCAGGACTGGATGTTATTGCTGTGAAATACATAAGTGTCATGTAAGATGAATGATATTTGGCAGCTTTGTCAAAGACATACAAGTCAATTTTAACATAGCATTTTTCCTGTCATAAACAGAGCTAAATAAAGGCTTCCTTAGCATTCACGTATATCCAAGCTATCGAAAATTCCTCGGGTTCTCCTAGAAAAAAGGACTATAGCAGTGCAAAGTTATGGTATTTGGCCTGTGTATTTCCTCCAGAGATTGAAACATTTTTTCATCCATTATTCATTTATTAGATCTGTTATGCATGTGCTAATGTGTCTAGGAGTAAAAATGCTTATTTATTTAGATGGCATCTTGAGGCAGAAAAGCTCCCAAGACTGCATATTTCAGCCACAGTGCACTTGCAAAAAACCTGAATGTGTCTAGTAAGCACAGAAAAGTCTGTTTTAATCCCTTCTCCCATTCTAGACATTCTGCCATTCACTGTAGACGCAACAGCACAGAGATGCTTACTGGATTCAAGGACAAGTATAACCAATGGAGCAGTGAGTACCTAGCTCAGCTGGATTTCTATTAAAACCACGTTCCTTTCTGGATTTTCCCGCTCCAGAAATCCTAATAGTGGATACTTCAAATTCAGGATGGTGTTTCTCTTGCATAGCAAAGAGTGAGTTGACTATGAAACTATTTGTGTAATGTGACAAGATGGCTGACATTAGTATGGTGGGTCCTGCGCTTTTCTTCGAAGAGAGCTAAGATGTCATCCCTTGCCCCTGCTCTTGGGGTGCCACTGGACGCGTTAGTGGCCCAGGAATGTAGTAAAGGAGGGAAGTGGGGAGGGGTCTGGCTTTGCTCCTCATTCTGAGTCCCAGCCACTCTCAACCCCTGCAGATTCTTGCCCTCTTCCCCCCTCGGTGAGGCACCTTTTGTCCTTTAGATGCTGGGGAACGGAGTCTCTCTTCCCTTACTGGGGCAGCATCCCCTTTTCTTTGGTTCTCTGATTTTCCATCAATCTGTCCATCAATCGTTGGAAAGTTGCGGGGGCCCCATGGAGTCCAAAAGGGGGGGACGGTATATTGAAAAAGGCCATCAGGTGTAGAGATGGCAGTTTTCTCTGTGGCGTCTTCACCCAGGGGGATCTGCCAGTAGCCTTTTGTTAAGTCCAAAGTGGTCAAGTATCAGGCCTTGCCTAACTGATCCACCAGTTCATCAATACTTGGTATTGGGTAGGCATCGAATTGGGATACCTTGATTAACTTCCGAAAGTCATTAAAAACTCTTAGACCGCCATCAGGCTTGGTGACCAAGACGATAGGGCTGGACCACTGGCTATGTGATTCCTCAATCACTCCAAGTTCCAGCATCTTTCTTACTTCTGCCCTAATTTCCTCTCTTTTTGCCTCTGGTATGTGATATGGTTTTATCGTCACCCTTGCTCCAGGACGGAGCATAATAGTCATTCTTATACTTGTTCCACCATGTACCTTTTACCTGTTCCTGGCTATTGTGCTTTTGCCTTTTTAAATGTATAGAAAAGAGGTCTCTCTCTTGTCTGCTGTTATGAAGAATATATCCTTACTTTAAAGTCTGATCATTCTCTTTTTCTGAATATAGGGAAAGCTGATCATTTACGTCCTCCCAGTCACAACTGTGGAGCCAGTGAAATAGCTAGGGTGAGAGGGAAGGAGTCAGGGGATAGCCACTCTTAATGCCATATTACCCTTAAAATCTATCGAGACTTAGGATGCTCTAAGCAAGATGAAATACTATTACTAAAAGTATCAATATCTCCCCCTCCAGAGATTTTCCACATCTTGATGGGAATGCCCATATGCCCACAGGAAGCCTGAGTGTAGAAACAGTCAGAGTCCTGGAGCAATAATTAGGCATATGATACATATGCAGGCTAGGTCCAATGTTTGGAGGCCCCCAGATCTCAGCCTTGGTCCCTGCATAACCCAGCCTCTGCCCCTTGGCTGGCCATTCTGCCTTCTTCTTTTGTAGGCCTAGTCATACAGTCAGTACAGCGTGTTAAGCGAGAAGCAGACACCATCAATTTGGTCAACATACCCTCTCTATGCACATGCACATGGTACATTATGTTTTTCTAAAAGATATGCTCTGCAAATTACTTTGGGGAAGTTCCGTGGCCTGTTTTACAGGAGACTAGACTAGATGATCATAATGGCTTTAGAATCTGTGAATTTGAAAGTTTAATATATCTACTTTAAGATGAGGTCTGATGTGAAGCTGTCGAGTGGTACTGTTACCATAAAAATGGGGATAAACAATGACATCATCAACATGTTAAAATGACCGCTTTGAAATATTGTATTTGTTTCTGTTGTTTTAATGACTCTATGCATTATTTCAAGACATAAAATTGGATTCTTTTGTTGTTGCAATACTTTGAGGTCACAATCTTAAAGGGTAAAACAAAATCTAATACATTTGTAGAGGTATCATAGTGCCAGTGACATTTCTAGTCAACATCATTATCATCATTTTTGTTCATCATTATGATCTCTGCTGAGAGTGTGCAGGTTGCCACAGTTTTCATTGCTTTGGCATGTACATGCTTCAATGCAGGGAAAATTGTTCTGACTACAGACCCAGTTGATTGTGCAGCAACCCCCTAGGCCGTAAAAGCACAAATAATGTTTTGTAGTAGCACAGGCGCATTTGGGCCCTTGAAGGACACAGAGAATAGTTCATCATCCATAGTGCAATAGTGATACAATATCTAATTTACTTATGTATGCAGACATCCATATCTTTGTTGTCCGAGATGCTGCTTTGACATGCTCTTCCAAATTGTCGTCACATGGTGGGAGTTTGGCCAGTGACTTTTCCTTGTTGATGGCTAGACAGAGACTCAAGCAATTCATGATTCTGAGTCTCCTTTCCTTTTCTTTCTCACTCTGGTCACACAGCACTACTACCAGCATCCTGAGTGCAGAAATTGTAGCTTGTCCGTCACTCTCTCCCAATTTGGCAAGATCTATGAAGTGGTAAGCTCCCTTTGCTTTGACAATATTAAACACAGATTTTCCCCGGTATCAAATAGGGATGACACAGAGTCACAACCTGTTAATGCACATACAGCAGGAAATATGTTGCAGAAGTCAGGAGTGAGTGCATGCACAGATGAAATGGGACTTGTCAGTTGCCTGTTTCAATCACATCATATCTATATGCTCCATTTTTTGGAAAGTAGTGAATAGCAAGGAGCAAAACATCTGTATCAGGTGACCTGATTACTATGGTTCCTTTGACATCGAGAGACCCAAAAACCATATTGGCATATACAGCATGCAGAAACATCCTTGTGCCTGCTTCCTCTGGAGTACTGTACAAGTCTTGGACTTCTTCAACACCTTTGCTGGTGATGAACTTTGTTACTTCATCACTGGAAAAGCCTCCAGCAAGGAGGAGTGTGATTGTTTGTTGGATGTCATGTTTAGAAACTTTTTCTGTGGAGGCACAGGGCATCCAGCAATCACCTGGTATTTCTTACATCCAAACTTAGATTCTGCCTGGTGCTGTCTTTCTGCAGTTTTCACAGTTACTGTTGCCATACGTGTCAAAGACTTTTGCATTTAGAATTAGCTTTGTCAAATACTTTAAAGATCTGCCTCAAATATTCACACCCAATTCATCAAATGTGGAATTTGTCTCCAGCCATCCTTTGTATGACAGCCCTGGCATCTTTGAGGTACATTGTGGTGTCTTTGTTGCATGACCTTAGTTCATGGATTCTTTAACTTGAGCTTCCAGCAGATGATGCCCTATTTCAGCTCTGTCTGTTCTTCTTGTTGTTCCATCTGCATAGAAGATGTGCATCGGGGCCAAATGGATTTGTCATACTATTGATGACATAGTTGGTGGGGGCTCTAACATGCTCTTTGTCCCTCTTCAGTGCAGAGCCCGGGAGTTGACTTGCTCTTCACTACTTTTGTTAGGCCTCTTCCTTCCCTCCTAGCTTCTGCATACTCATAATGTGAATCTGTGTATTGTCATCCCTAACATTAATTCTGACCTGTGCATAAGCATAAAAAGCTAATTTGTAGAATATTTCAAAGTCTAGTACTGCATGCATATGCAATTTCAAATTAAAACCTTCTATCAGACAGCCTAGATGCTACATTGTATGTACAAAAGCGTACAACTGGAGAAACATTACATTAGTCATTCATGTACATTTGTGTCTACTCATTAAACAGTACTAACTATGGGCATACAATCAATTATTACTCGTGCACAGCATTCAGTGTGTGATTGATCTGGTCAGCAAATTTCAACTGAAGATATAGAAAATTAGTATAATCACTTGGGAGATCCTTTGACAGTGAACAGTGTGTGATGTGAAAACATTTCATGTTAGTGTATTGCAAAATGTTGATCTTTGCCATTTTTACCACATGCTAAACAGTTTAATCATTTTTGAAAAAGAGCTACTTGCCCATGCAAAACCAATAAAAATCTTTTAATACAACGTAGTTTGTTAGCTTTGACCAAACACCACGTTAAAGTGTTGAAATGAACTTAAACAGTCAAAATTGTACTTATAAGCATGTTGTAGTGTTTCTGGAACTGTGCAAAAATTACACTTTTTCTCATTTGTGTACCGTTGTTTCACTTCAACTAGAGGTGACAGCACTACTTGATGGCGCCACATCATGTATCATCTAAATGTATATAAAATCAGTTTTCAAATGATATATGACGTGGTTATGTGTTGGGTGGGCGTGTTCAACTCTAAAAATTCTTTATGGAGAATTGCCACATACCTCGAGTGACAGCAGCCCAGAAGAGTGGATCTATCCTCCTCATTTATAGCACAAAGGAGGGATTTGTTATTGAGCAGTTTGAAAATATGTTCAAAAAGGCAAATTCCTTCCCTGGTAGTACTCCATAGACTTTGCAGAGTTACTCGGGGAATTGAGTAGGCATGTTATTCACCAACTTTTACATGACTCTGAATTTCTAACAGGCAGCAAAAGACAAAACTTTTTTCTAAGAAAACATGACAATTTTTAAGAAGGAGTTTTTTTGTAATAAACAGAAAATGTTCTCTTACTATAGAAGCCTAGTCAGGGGGAAAAAGTGGTTTTACAGATACAGAAAAAAAGCTGTTGGATTATGTTAAAAATTGTCATGCTAGAACAGACCAGTGGACCCATCTGGTCCAGTGTCCTGTCACATACTGCAACCACTGCTATCTCTGCGGGAAGGTAGAAGAAATCTTTCATTAGGCAGCTATAGATAATTTGACTCAGGAAAGGTTTTTTCCTAATCCCCAGTATGTAGAGGTTGGATTATGACCTGAAACATGGGCGTTTATGATCCCTCTGTGATGCTCTGTACCTTGGGGGAGCACCCTGCATCCCCATGTTCATCATCATAATATGATTGTGTGGTATCCAATGCAAAGTTTGACATGTTGGGTGTCTTCGGAAGGCTCATGATGCACTGAGCATTGTTGTTCTAGTAATGTTATAGGTCAGGGGTCGGCCACCTACGGCACACGTGCTAAAGGTCGCACGTGAGCTGATTTCTGCTGGTTCCCCCTGCTGGCCGCTTGCCAGCCGGAGTTCTGCCGCCGGCCCCACTCAGCACCCCTGCTAGCCTGGGTGTAGGCATCACAGCAAAAGATAGCTTGGAGGAGGGATTTGAAGGTGCATAATGAGTTAGTTTTGTGAATATTTACAGGGAGTATCTTCCAAGTGTGAGGGGCAGGATGGCAGAGATCTTGTAGATGCTTACTCAGAAATGTGACAAGAGGACATATGAGTATTTTTACCATTCCTATAACTATTTTTTCTGTTTTATTTCAGTATAGAAAAAACACAGATGCTCCTATTCTAAATACATGAAAAAAATTTAAAAAGCAGTTGTAGTGAACAGAATTTTGTTTTAAAATTAAGTATACCAATTTCTGCCCTGCCCCCCGAAAGCTACCGTTAATAGTGTGCAGATGTAATGATGCCACTGTATATAAAAATAGTTTTTCAAAATAGACACGCATTACATTATCATTTTCTAATTCTGCAATGGTGGTAATTAGAGTCATTCCCTTTCATCTGAACAGGGAGGTTTTCCAGTTTGGTAATATGTTCTGTAACCATAATTAGTGATTCAAGAAATGCTTTGTAGAGTAACAACTTGCAGGAAATGTAATCAACTGGATGGCTGTATCTGAGTCTCATTAGCCGAGTGGCGGGTATTATTCTTTGTGTTAGCTTGGTAGATTGCTATTTTAAAAATCAGTTTTGTAATTATTTACTCTGTTTTCTTCTCTTTTTTTTACTGGTAACTCTCCCCTCAACACTACATTTGTGGAGATCATACTGCCATCCTGAGACATGTCCCTTTTCCCTTGATGTATTTCCAGTTTTCTCCTTCACAGAGATTGTTGTCATACCACTCCCCCAGTGGGCAGAAGGCCACAATTAATGCCTCTCTCTTAATCAACCAGGAAGGACAACACATACCACAGAGCAAATGGTATTTCCCTGCTAGGCCTCCCCTAAAACCAAATGCATCATCCAGAAGCATGCATATACTTCTCTAGGGCAGTAAGCACGGCAGCCAGTACAAATGGTTTTGTATCCAGAGGGATCTCTGATTAAAACTGCTGTCTTCTCTTCTCTAGTTAGCTTGTAATTCTAACATGCCTGGGACTGATATTATCTGGAGAACTTTCTTAAGGGGGTAGATAAACCTATGTAAATATAGCTATTTACCAACTATCCACCTTATCTGCTGTCAGTGCCGTAAAATACATAATTTCCTCCGTACTGTAGATGTTATACTATTTGTAGCCAGCTATCTTTATAGTGGTAGTGATGACCATGTAACTCAAAGTAGGAGAGACCCATGATTGTGATTATCCACAGACTGCAAGATTGACCTGTAAGCCCCACACCCTCTTTCAGGGACTGAATTTTCTCCACTACAATTCTATTCTCTCCTTCTTCAATCCTGCTATCTTCCTAGGCAAGTAACTCTGTTTTGTAGCCCTGATTGAATTCCCTGTGTGCAATCCTAGTGTCTATTTGCCCCCTTTGACTCTATCCTTAAACCCTCCTCCTGTCCCCACTTTGCTCTCTGTTAGTATCTCACTGATTTTTTCACCAAGATGATTGACAAGGTCCGATGTCATCTCCCTTTTCCCCGCCTTCCCTTCCTTCTGCAGTTCTGGCCTCCTCCTGTCCAGAACTCCAACTCCCCTCCACTCCTGCCATGAGTTGAGGATAAAAAAGATGCAGCCTCACCCTCAGGCCACAACACTCAAGTGTTCTCGGTTGCCAAGACTACAAGCCACTCTTTCCAGAGTTCCAACCCTCTGACTGCCCACAGCCCTGCCAAAGACTCCAGTTTTCCCCCAGCAACTTCTGAAAGTATGTATTAGTCATGGCACTATAGCAAGCTGAAGCATGACACAAATGAGGGGAAAGCATCACTTGATACATATGGCAGAATTGAGATTTGAATTGAAAATCAAAATAACGAATGCTATACTGTTAGTTGGTTTTTTTCATATTTTAATAAAAAAACGTTGGCTTTTTAATTTATCTTGAGCTGCCATCAAAATTTTCCAGGCATCACAGAGTACAGGACTGCTGTTACTGCTGTGCCACAAAAATAAGGGGACCCTGCCACACAGTTTAAATCCAGCATGCTACCAAATACATGGGGCTGTGGATATAGTACACATCTTGTAGACCTTGATACAGCTACTTAAAGCACATGCCTAACTTTAACCTACCTGCAGTGAGGCTACTCACAGGATCAAGTATATTGCTTAATCAGAGGCTCATTGCAGGAATCCAGGGTCTCTGTTAGTCCAGGTACAGTAAACAAGATCAAATGGAACCTTTAAACACATTTTAAGTCATTTTGATTCTCTTATTACATTTCCCAAAGTATGATTTGTAAGAAACTGGATGTGACAGGTCCCCCTCAGGGTGCCACCTGGAACTGGGGTATAATTAAGCCCCTTCACCCGCCAGCCTGGGCTCCCTATCACTCTGAGGCTTGTCACAGCAGTACAAAGACCACTAGCCTGCACTTCCACCAGCCTTCATACAGCTATGAACACACCCAGCTACAGTTACATGCAGGCTCTCTAACCAACAGCTTCCCAGTCGGGGACCCCCAGAGCAATACCATCCTGCCTTGGTCAAATCTGGCCAGTATATGGGTTTAATACCCTGTCCACTTCTCTCTCAATGTGAAGAGAACAATGCACACTAGTGGTAACCAAGCAAAATTTTCCCCCAAGCATGCCAATCAAAACTTACTGGTTTAGGTTAAAACTAAAATAAGTTTATTAGCTGCAAAAGGTAGATTTTAAGTGATCATAAGTGATAGAAAACATATCATAGCAGATTACTAAGCAAATAAACAATAAACACAAACTAAGCTTAATATACTAAATAGATTGGATATGAATAAGCGGATTCTCACCTTGAGAAATTATACAAGCAGGCTGTAGATTCTTAAAAGAGCAAGCTTCAATTGTTTTAGAGCTTGGAATCCTCAGGTGTTTCATACACAGGCTAGAAATCCCTTTAGCTGAGATCCAGCACTTCCCCTCAGTTCAGTCATTGCTCCTCAGGTGTTTCCAGGAATCTTCTTTGTGGGGAGTGAAGAACCCCAGATGATGTCACTCCCTGCCTTATATAGATTTAGCATAGGGCGGGAACCCTTTGTTCCAAAGCTTGGTTCCCAAACCAGTCTGTGGAAAAATACTGACATCCCAAGATGGAGTCCAGCATCACATGGCCTGGTCACATGTCCTTGTAGAGTCATAGCAGCCGTCAATCTCAGGCTGTTTGGAGCATTCTCAGGAAGGCTCCCCAGTAGGAGATAAGCTTCTCCTAAGGCCTATTGTTCTTTCTAATAGCCCATTAGCCGGAATGGGCCCTTTACCACCAGCTATTTAGACTGCTAGTATCTTGTCTACTGGGTGTTACTCAGGTGTAACTACATTTAGAAGTACAGATAAATAGTCAGTATTTATAACTTCAGAAACAAAAATGATGCATGCGTGCATATAGGATAATTATATTCAGCAAATCATAGCTTTTCCTATGATACCTCACATGACTTATCTTGCACAATATACATCATAATTATGCTATAATCATATAATTATATCACTATGAGGGATTTGGGGTGCAGTGTCACACTGGGTACTGGAAAAAGCCAGTGTATCTATTTGCTGAAAATAAAATCAAGAAATTATACATACAGACTCAAGTGTTGGAAAGCACAGCAGAAAAATAATTAAATTAAATGTGTTTATAATGTTCCAAGGGAAGAAGAGCAAATTCTTTTTGTTTGTTTGGTTGGTTGGTTCATCTTACTAGAGGATTTTCTGTAATAGTTGGAGATTTACTGGTGAATTTGCATCATTCAAAGAAGCAAATCCAATGCTTTACTGTCAGATTCTGTAATGCTATTCCATGCTGTAATCTGGTTTGTTTCAACAAGAAAGCATCTTTTTTTTGGTATGATTTTACTCCTGATGCACAGCATTAGTATCTCCATCCTGTTTACAGCAACACTTCAATAAATTAATTCATCAAATGCTAGAAAAGGGATCCCTGAGTGTGATGTATTCATGTCTTTTGTACTAGAAATTAACTGCAGGCGTTATAGAAAATAAAACATGGAGGGGTTTTTTTTTTTAACAGTGCAGCCATTTGGGGGCACATCCTCATTGTTGGTTGAAATCAATGGAAAATTTGCCTTTGACTTCTGTGGGGGCAGGATTATGCACTAGTCTTCCATTCTCCACTCCTTTGCATAATGTGTATTCATATATATCTGTGCAAAGTGAGTGACTAGGACATGTAAAACTATTCTGATTTGTCAGGGTTTGATGCCCACTTAGCACAGGTGTAAATGAATTCACAGTGTGCAAGGTCGTGAAGAGTCAGGCCCTCGATGGTTAAAACTAATTCATTGGGCCTGTTTCTCCACCCACATACAATGGTTTTATACCCTGTAACACCATTAATTTGAATGGGCTAAAACTGATGTCACACCGTGAAAAATCAGGCCCAGAATCTTATTTACTTTAGGTCTATTATATCTTCCTTGTACTGATGTAAAGAAGGAATAATTCCTTGGAAATAAATGGAATTACACAGGTATAAAACCAGTATAAGTGAGAACTGAATGAGGTCCCTTGGAAAGATATTAGATATATTGCCTTTTTTAATTGACCAGCATTTCCATCCATTTTCAACTCCGACTTGGTATAGAGATGTTCCTCATGGTTTCTTTATAGTCACATTTTCCACAGCTAAGCAAACTGATCTTTTTATATAACTAACATATGCTTTGATCCAATGAGCAGTATCCTTACTGATGATCCCTTTCATTTGTATTTAGCATCCACAATCTTATGTTTACAAAAAGATCTTTAAGAAAAGCCATGGCCATAGCTCTTTGCATTGCTAGTCATGAAACTAAAAATAAATGAGACTTAATAAAGTTAATATCTTAAAAGAGAACTGTATCTGTTAGATTGGGAATCTCCTGTTATTATTTGTATTATAGTATCACCTAGAGGCTCCAGCTAAGATTAGGGCCTTATTGTACTGGACACTAGCATATGTGCAATTAGAGACCCCCCATAGAATTTACGATATAAACAGATGGATAAATGGTGGGGAAAGACCATTTCAGGTAGATTATGAAAATTCAAGGAGAAATTCAAAGCAACATATTTTTTTAATTCCAACTGGGATGGTGTGTTTTCAAGGATGACAATATATTTATTTTGCTACATTTCTTTTTTAGGAGTTTTTAGGGGTGTTTTCTGGTTTTTGGGTGTTTTATTGTTTTACCCAGCAAAATTACATGGAAGGCTATCTCTGATGACTATGGGGAAACTGAAGACTTCTTTTTATCCTCCGTAATACTTCCCCACTTTACCCTGCCACTGTTCCCCAACCCTTCTACAGATGGGTTGTCTCTAGGGGTCAGAGCATTGCTCAGTCTCCATGCCCATTCAGTTCTCAGCCTCCAGTGAGATTAGCAATAAGATGTCAGGTATTGTTCACTGGGGCCCTGCCTACCTATTCTAAAAAAGCAGCCAAAAGTCTGTGGTTTAGAAAGGTTGGAGCCCACCATGGCTGTACATACCTTAGGCTAGATCCTCAACAGGTGTAAATCAGTGTAGATCCTCTGAGATTAAAAGAGTTATTCTGATTTTCACTAGGTGAGGATCTGGCGCAGTGTATTTCCCAACAGCACTTGTCCCAGGTGTGGCCAGGGTTTAACTGCTCAGTTTTCCTGACTTGAATCTCAGTTCAAACCCACAGAGAAGATTTGTTCCTCTACTTTGGAGTTCACAGGGATTTCCTGTGTGTACAGGAGTTTGATCCCTGGGGCTGTGAAAAGTGATCCCAGTACTATGTTAGCATATGAAGCGTTAATGCAGAAACACCATGAAAATAGAATCTTCCAAAACTTCAGGCATGTGAGGCTAACTTAGTCTCCACCATGAGAATTAATAGTATTAAGCCAATGCCAGACAAATAGGATACATCCAATGCTGCTGCTACCTTTCCGGCTACAAGTGCACACCCCAAAAATCCTTCCTTCCTGAAAACTGACCTATTTTCTCCAGTCTCACTCATTGCACTACAGCTCTGCTTTTCATAACCGTTACAAAATGCCTTTTGTGCACTCAACACTGCTGGGTTGTTTTATGTATTTTGTCCATGAAGTGCTACTGGTCTGGATTAAGTTTATCTAGTTCCTGAAACAGTCTGTTGTGAGCTGTATTGCACCTAATTGGATAGGAAAGTCCAATTTTTATATTTGATCTAGAAGCCCTGCTGTTATGGTTATAGTAACAAATAAAATGGTCTCACTCAATAAGAAAAGTGTGAATCATATTATCTAACAAAAAATAAACATTCCATTATTTTTAAAATAATGTCCTGATTTTGTCATGCCAAGAGAAACCAGATTAATTAATTAAAAAGAAGCAGATTAATTAATTAATTAAAGAGAAGCAGATTAATTCCTAGGGCTATAGTAGGACACACTTTTAACAGTCTTGCATGAAGAAATGAACTTGTGTGAATGTTTCTGGAAAGCAAACAAAGTGGAAGGTGAATATTGAAGCAAATTCACAATTTTGATTTAAACAAATATCTGCTGATACTTTTTGCAATATTTGCCCAATTAGAAATACAATATTTTTAATACACAGACATCTGATTATTATACCTGACCTTCAGAACTCTCCCTTTATACCTCCTCACAGCTGCTATTTGATACTGAAGCATACTCTGCAATAAAATATTTATTTTGTTCTTAATTAATCTTGAAGACCCTTTAATATTTATAGGGACTGACTTTTATTTTTTAATTCTGTGTACCACAGTGATTAAAATAACTTTTATGGAACAGTGGAGTTTTCTTTTTTATTGCAATGGGTGCCCTTAAATACTCAACATCTGTCACTGCAGCGACTGTTGTACCATCTTGTCTAAAAGAATGAAGATCCCATCTTTCCTGCTGGCAAACTAGTGCAGTAAATGTCAAGTTTTCATAGCACCCTCTGCAGGGGCCAGATTCTACCTCAATGCTCCTGGGGCTCACAAGATAGGGCAAAGTACAAATACTCTTATTACTCTCACTTCACAATATCAGAGGTAACAAAGTCCTGTGGCACCTTAAAGACTAACTATAAAGTTTTGAAGCATAAGCTTTCGTGGGCTAATACCCACTTCGTCGGATGCAGGCAGTGCCACAGGACTTTACCTCTGCTATTCCAGACTAACACGGCTACCTCCCTGATTCTTCACAATATCAGTGCACAAAGTCCCTCCTAGCATCCATTGAGGCACAACACACAATACCAGGGACAGATAGAAAGAATGGGCAGTACCCTGACCCTCCTTCCATATTGGCAAGTGCTGTGCCGTGGGAACACACTGTAACTGCACCACTAAAAGGATGTGGACATGCTCCTTTGGTTCAACATGGAGATCCAGGTGGGGCTGTGTAAAATGATCTTTCAGGCTTCAGTTCCTTAAGAAAACATTGCTTTACTTCTATGCAGTGTTGAAGCTACTCGGCATACTATGGTAGGCAAGATGACAGCATTCTGGGAAGTCAGATGTGTAAAATAACTAACTAAATATAGGAAAGCTGAAATCTAGGTCACAGAGCTAACAAATGCCCTGCTGCTATAAACTATACCCCACAGATGTTCTCAGTGATTGCAGTACATTATTTGTTGTTTATATAAGATGCACATTGATCAAAATTATTGGTTTGCATTACCATCTAGTTGGCACACTATGGGGGCACACTGTTTGAACTGAATGAAATACTGCCAGTCATCCTCACATCTGGAGTGAAGAAACAGTAAGAAAAATATTTGCATATTTTTGTGCATTATTTAAATAAACTATCTGTTGAAAAGGTGGGGTTATTTATACCATTTAATTAGAAATACCTGATGTAGTCAGAGATCAATGCTGATGCTTAACTAGATGAAACTCAAATATTATAGAGTAATTTAATAGCATAACTGTTAATATACAATAAGCAGCAGGGATCTTAAACTGACCATATTAAGTGAAATCCTGCTTATCTTATTCGTGCAAGTAGTTCCATTGAAGTCTGTAAATACAGTTTTTCTCTGTGACTCCATTGACTTCATGAGTAAGTAAAGCAGAATTGAACTCATGGATTCAGAGAATGTGCTGTCTATTTAATCACTGTTGTACTGCAATTAAAATAATTGAATATTAATATAAATGTTATTTTTATTTTCTTCCACTAAACACAAATCTCCAATGTGATTAGTTCTTTGTGAAAATTATCTTCTTAAAATGCTTATTTGGCTTTTATTTAGTGGGGAGTGTTATTTGATTTTATTGCTGCTGTGATTGTTGTTGTTTAACGAATCTCATGTTCGTGATAGAAATATTAACTCACAGCAAGCCATAGGGGGACTTTCTGGTAAGCTTCCTGTAGCCACTAGTATAACTGATGTAATAAAAATTGGTACGCGGAACACAAATGTTGAAGATCTGTAGAAGACAATAGGTTCTTGTTTGACTAACCTTGATTTATTTTGGGGGCAGTGTGGCCCAGTAGATAAGGCATTGGAGAATCTGAATTATATTCCCATCTCTGTCACTCACGTTTGTAGCAAGATCTTGGGCAAGTGACTTAACTTCTCCGTGCCTCTGCTCCCCTCTAGAAAATTGGGAAAGTAGTGCTTACTCATCTTTATAAAACACTTTGAGATCTACAGACAAAAATATTTAAGATCCTATAGGTGAGCTAAATATTTGTATTTAGAAATGCAGTTTAGCAAATGCACTAATATTTTTCAAACAGTGGTACCAGGTTTGTTAAACACTGTTGCCCAGAGCCTCCTCCTTCCTTACACTTTCTAGTTAGTGGCTACTATGTGCAAAGGGGGGTTGACCACTCTGGAGCACACTCCTGAGACAACCATTCACAGAATTATTATTCCCATAGCTACCAGACCAAATGGGAGGATATTCTGGCTACATCTGAGCCATGCTTAATCAGGTATTATTCTTTACATATACTCAGTGGCAAAAAGATACCCTCCATGACTGCAGAGTCGAGGTTTGTTGATGGTACGTCAGTCCCCTTTAGAATGCTGAGTTCAGCCAAACTCAGACCTCTGAAAACCAGGAAATGCAGTTAAGGTTCTCTGGGCAACCTTAACTTTGCCCTCTTTCAGCAGTACTTCAATATGCCCCATTAATACACATACCTTTACTCTGCCTACCCTCAGTTGCTGAAATGTACAAGCTCTCTGCCTCCTTTTACAGTCTGCTCACTCTCACCCATGGGATTCCACCTAACACGATTAAAGGGGAAAAAGAAAAAAAGGCCCACGCCACCGTCCCTCTGTTCCCCTGGAGCTGGCAGTAGCCAATGAGCATTATTTACATGCATTCCACGCACAGTGAGTGTGTTAGGTGTTCCATGTACCTACACAAATTGGAGGACACCGTAGTTAGGCCTGTCTGGTCAAGGTGTGTTTGTGACAATGAGGACTTGTGGATTACTTTGAAGGGTGTGACAGCTGTGATTATGATATCAGGAGATCTGTCTTTTGCACCCACTAGCATCTGTGAGCAAATGGAAGAGCTGCATCCGTACCTTCCTGCTCTGGTGTGCATCATTTCAATGCAGAGTTTGTGTATGCTGTACAATTAGCAGGGCCAAGGGGGGTTATTACAAAGGGCAAGCTGGGTGATGAGAACAGTCTAAGCATTATCTTCATGCACTCCAGGTAAAGTGGGTGTGCCCGACGTCAGGTGTAGCTAGGTGACCAGCTGTCCCAATTTTATAGGGACAGTCCCGATTTTGGGGGCTTTTTCTTCTATAGGCACCTATTACCCCCCACCTCCATTCCAGTTTTTTACACTTGCTATCCGGTCACCCTAGGTGTAGCTATACTGAATGGTGGAGGCAGTAGTTAGCTGTGCTTGGTAGGGGTCTGTTTGTGAGCTGTATGGATTATGCTGAGGTGTGTGACAGAGCCGTGACTGCAGTATGAGACGATCTTCTTTTTTCCCCCACCATCTTGTGCGTGAGGAAAGGGAAGAGGTGCTTGTGTACCTTCCGGATAAATCATGTCTGTGTAGAATTGCATAGGTCAGTAGCAGGAACAGGAGGTTTATTACAAAAGACATTGTGAGCAGTGAGGTGGGATATGAGAGGATTCTAATGCTTTAATGGTGGTTAAGTAAATATGGAGGTTGAGATGTTATCCTGTGTAAAGGTATAAGTGAGTTGTAAAAGGCTGTGAAAGGGTTCTTAAATTGTACATTTGTGGTATTCTTTCTGGTAAGTTAGTAAGTGCATGGTGTACTTCAGGATTTGGAACCTCGTAAGGACATAAGAATGGACATACTGGGTCAGACCAGTGGTCCATCTAGCTCAGTATCCTGTCTTCCAACAGTGCTTCAGAGGGAATGAACAGGCAATCGTTGAGTGACCTATCCTCTGTCATTTCCTCCTAGCTTCTGGCAGTCAGAGGCTTAAGGACACCCATCCTTCTGTCTTATCCCTGACCATTTTGGCTAATAACCACGAAGGACCTATCCTCCATCCACTTATCTAATTATTTTTAACCCAGTTATACTTTTGGTCTTCACATCTCCTGGCAATAAGTTCCACAGGATAACTGGTCATTGTGCCTTTTTTTTCTTTTAACCCTGCTTCTATTAATTTCATTGAGTGACCCCTGGTTCGTGTGTTATGTGAAGGGGTAAATAACACTTCCTTATTCGCTTTCTCCACATAATTCATTATTTTTAGACCCCTATCCTATTGCCTGCCTTTAGTCATCTCTTTTCTAAGCTGAGCAGTCTATTCTTGTATGGAAGCTGTTCCATGCCTCTAATCATTTTTGTTCCCTTCTCTGTACTTTTTCCAATTTTAGTATCTTTCTTGAGATGGGACAAGCAGAACTGCATGCAGTATTCCAGGTGTGGGTGTACCATGGATTTATATAGAGGCATTATGCTATTTACTACCTTATTTTCTAAGGTAGTAAATCAATCCCCGATAGATCGATCACTACCCGCTGATTCGGCGGGTAGTGTAGACGTACCCTAAGACTGTCTGCACAGGGGCTTATGTCAATTTAGCTAAATTGGGTAAAATACTAATTTAACTTAACCCCATGCAATATTTCATGTAGACAATGGGCCTGAGAGGGTTTGACACCCAGAGTCAACTCAGTGTGAACTCCTTTTGAAAATCATAGCACACTGTCATCCTGTGAATATTTCTGACCAGAAGGGAGAAGCACTTTAATGTGTACTCAATAACATTCATCTCAACATTTACTATGTCTAATTATGGAGATGAGATGTAGACTGCTTTCCAGTTATATACATAGTGTAGAGCCTGTGAAAATGTTACTTTCAGCTAAACGTTTCAATAAAGGGAATTTTTTTGAGTGAGTAAGCATGCCTGCTTAATGTCTGCAGCAGCCTCGTATTCATTTGACCCAGTTTTGCAAATTTTCTTTACTTGAGTGTGACAGAGATCAGATTAAGAGCTGGATAGTTCCAGCACTCAGTCAGCTGCTCCTATCTGACAACTGATGCTTCTTGTGAGATTAAGGGCTATATTCAATAAAGTGCTTTAATACTATAATAAAAAGTTCTGCCTAGTTGTGGGCAGATTAGCACCAGCTCTCGGAAAACAGGCTGGTCACATATTCTGCATGTCAATATAAGAAGTGACCTGCCTAAAGTTCGTATCCGTATCTCTTTAAGACTTTTATCTTCATATTCATTTAGGGTTTGATCAGAGAAAGTTACCAGCTTCTTGGGTAGTTATACCCTTTCCCCCCGTCCTGTGTCTGCCTTGTCTATTTATATTGCTTCGGGTAAGATCTCTGGTAACAAATTTCAGCATGAGAATTATTAAAACCTAGCTATGAAAGTACTTAAATAGGTGTCTCTAAAGAAAGTGCTGGTAGAAAAACTATTATTCTACAAGTGAACCACTATTTCTGACCTTTAAATACTATCCTCTCATACAAGGGTAGCGCTAGCCTCTTCCCACTGGGGAGAATGAGATGGGCTAGGCAAAAAATTGGAGGGGCTGTGCTACATTTATTTTGTTAAATAAATGTGTTTTATTGATGTTCTCCTCCAAAGGAGAATAAAAATATATACAGACAGATCAATTTTAAACTTCATCTATGGCACCTCAATGGTGCAACATTTATTCACAGAAAATTAATAGAATAAAACCTAAGCCTATAAATAAACAAATGAATAATGTTAACAGCAATAACAATAAACAAATGCAAACTTCTGGGGAAAAATACTGGCTAAATAATACCATAGCTAATTACTTTAAATCGGAGAATGTACCGTGTTTTAGTTTAAAATTATCCATTTGCACATGAAAATAAAAGGAAAAAACCCCACACCACACACTACTAAAATAAACATCAACCAACAAAAACTAAGTACACATTTTTCCTTAGCCGATCAAGCCCCTATTTCAATTCCGGTCAAATCCAAGCCCAATTAAATACATACAATCTGAACATTCAAAATATTTTTAAGATGCTGAGCAATTTAAAACTGGGCTTAATTTTAAAAACAAGTGGTCCCATTGACTATACTTGTGCTTAAAGATATGCTTAAAGCTTAAAAATAAGCACATGCCTCAGTTCTTTAATGGATCAGGGTCAGAGTTGTCAGCCTCTTGGAGGAGGAGTCCTATAACATCTGTCATTAAACTGTGAACTAATGAAACTGGCATGAATTGGACCAGGTAATAGCTACTCTGATTTTTAAAAAAGTAAAAATAAACCAAATAAAGAGTTATTGAAAAAGATAGTCAGTGATGAGCTGACCCCAATAGAAAGGTGTTGTGCTAATTCCTAGAGACAGCCCCTGAGGGACTCAAGTGGAGATTCAGGGAACGAGTTCCACAAGGTCCTGGGAGCTACTGCGACCTGGTCCATTTGGAACCTCAGTGCTCAAATTAGACAGACCAACAATCACTTGAGTACCTGAGGAATTGATAATTAATCAATTTACATCTATCTAATAAGGGACAGGATTTAGCAAATAATTATTAGTGTATAAAGACCTACTATTAAGGATCGAAGTGTGAACGTGGATGTATTCTTGTTGCACCTCTTTAACTCAAAGGGAGGAGCACATCAGTATCCTAGGGTGAAAACGATAATAAGATACTGTTTTAAATACTAATTACTCCTATCTCTCAGTCAACATAATGCTCAAATGGCATGAAAACATCTAGGGACTGAGTCTCACTTACATTAAAGGCCTTTTTATACTGTTCTGAGTGGGTCTGTACAGTGAACATGAACATCATTTACTCCCAAGTCAAGACCTCATTATGCAGATTGTGTGAAAAGGACTTAGTGTCAATGAGAATCAGACTCTGTAGTTTAAAAAAAAAATAAACTTGCCTTTTATATGAGTGCATAAAGGACTTAAGTTATCTTTTTGCATTTACAAAACTCCAAAACCAGAGTGTCTTTAAAAAAAAAAAGAAGAAAGAAACTGTACCCAAAATATCATTTTGGCTAAGATTCTTTTATCCAAAAATGCAGCCTGCGGCAAATATATATGCCTAAAATATAAGATCTTAATGGCTGATATATATATATAATAGAACAGTTACAGAGCCTCTAACTATAGCAGCTCTGTTATGCAGTGAAGCTGAAATAACACGTATTTCCATAAGCTCGTTCTTTCAAATATAAGAAGTGAGATACATAAAATTGCTATTACCCTAGTTCAAATTATGAATTAAATTGTTACGGACATTAGAACTCTTGCAGCCTATCATGTTAACAACCTGAGTATTTAAAGTTCTTAAATATTTACATAAGACATGCTTTTTAAAATGTGCAAACATGTGTTTACATAATACAGTGTAATGGTTCAGCATATAACATATTATTCTATCAATTCTTTATGTGGATTTTCCAAGTATTTTTACCACGGGTCTGATTCAAAGCCTGCTGAAGTTAATGGGAGGTTTTATATTGAAGTCAATTGGCATTGGATCAGGACCCTAATGTAGATATGTAGTTGAATAAACTATGGCTAGTGGTCAATTAGGCATGATTTTCATCTGAAAATCTACTTGAGTTAAATAGTATTTTCCTCCAATAATCCTGGTCATCTTTATTGCAATAGCCAGTTATGCTGCCATGATGAAAGAAGGCTAATGTTTCTCCCATTTACGTTATTTAATAATACGCTTTAAATAAAAGGAACATTTGGCTATTCTTCATAAATAGTCACCAGTTTAGGACAATTCACAGAACCAAAATAAATTGGGGAAACGAACTTTGGTGCTTCTGGCTGGATTGTGTCATATGAAGGAGAAGGCAAAGATAAACTCTGCTAAATATACTACATTAATTTCACCAAAGCCCCAGTGTGACTCCACTATCTGAAGCCACTGAAGTGGATAAGGGGAAGCATCCTAGCCCATTAGATACAAGCCCACCTGGCTCTAGCAGAGCACTTCGTTTCCCAGAATTGGAGACATGACACCCCCGCCCCAACAATGAAAAGGACCAAATACTTGCCACGCCTGATCCTGCTGAACAAAGTAGAAGCTGGTTGTTCCCAGCAAAACCTGGCTTTCAGGGATTCAGGGGGAGAACGGCAGAAGTTCTGAGGGGAGGGGTTTAAAACTTCTGGACAAAGTATTAAGTAAAGGGAGGGGAAAACAAATGGTACAAGAAGGGACTTGAGAGAACTAGGGAAGCAACGGGATGGGGTTCCTACCCCCGACTCCCCCACAGCCTCCTGCCATACCGGTCAGCGTCAGCAAGCAATTTGGTCCCACTTTAACCCTTTGCTGATGCCTCATGGGGCCACAGCTGTTGGTGCCAAGATGCCCCCACAAGAAAAAGGCATCGGAGAGCTGCCAGCACCACTCGTACTCGCAGGCCCTAGGATGGTCTCCCACCTCCCATGCTGGGTCCTGGGAAGCAGAGGAGCAGCAGCCAGAGCTCACACTAAGCAGAGCTGGGAGGGGAGCACAGGGAGGGAGCTATGGCAGAAGCTCTGAGGTGCACTGTCCCACCCTCCGGGCACCCAGCTCTGAATTTTGCACTACAGTGGGCGGCTACTGGGGGGATAAGGCAAATTTTGGGGAAGCTGTAGCCCCCACAAGCTCCCCTAGCACTGTTGCTGATCTTATAATTAAATGGTGTTATTGTATGAAATTATTTTCCAAAATTATTGTGGGAAATCAGAGCTCTGTACCACAAGCAAAGGCATTTTAATGAAGCCACTTGAGTTCCAGTTTAATGGTGTGTTCTAGTGAGTTCACTGTAATTACCTGTTCATACATTATGAACAATTTACAATGTTTTTAAACCAGTGGCTAAGGTACGTGGAGTGCAGGTTCCTTGAAGCAATAGTAACCATGGATTCTGCCGCTGTGTCAGCTTTCTCTGGAAAGTAGTTGTATTTCTTAGGCCACATATGCACTACAAATGTATGCCATTCAAGTTACAGTGGCACACAGCTGCTGCAGTTAGTACAGTGTCTCTGCGTGTTCATGCCTGTCTCCTGGTGTCAGCGGTGCGTGCACTCACCAGGAGTGCCTGTATCAATGCAGAAGTGTGGTTCACGATGGGTAGGTATCCCACTGTGCAACTCGCCACCATTCAATGCACTATCGTTTGGGAAGTTTCGGCAATGCATGATGGGGCCAAAATGAATCTGATTGGGAGCATGGCGTCAACTGCTCAGTTTATGACTGTCTCCATCCCATAGTGTTGTCTTAATCGTGCAACTTTCATGGATTTTTTTCAAAATCCCACAAACCCATGCAGCCCTCCCCTCTGTCCGCCATCTCTGATAGAAGCATCTCGCCTGCACAGCCCTGCACTGCTGTCATGAGTGTTGCAAAACTAGAGCTCACAATCTTGGAGTATCTGAAGAGCTGCAAAAAGAACCAGATGACTCAGGAATATGATGATTTCTTAGATTGCTGGGGGACACAGCAAGAACTAATTCAAGGTTGTTGGTGATATTCAGGGAGTAGCTGCAGATGGTGGAGCACCACGTCTGGGCCTGAAAAACAAGCACTGACTGGTGGGATGGCATCATAATGTGGGTTTGGGATAAGTGGCTACAAAACTTTTGGATGTGCACAGCCACATTCCTGCATCTATGCACCCAACCTCACCCCACCCTGCAGTTCAGAGCCTCCAGAATGAGCACTGCACTGACCATGGAGAAGCGAGTTGTGATCATGCCATGGAAACTTGCAACGCCAGATTGCTATCAGTTAGTTGGGAATCATTCTGGAGTTGGGAAATCCACTGCAGAGACTGTTGTCATGCAAATGTGCAGGGCAATTAATAGCCTTCTGCTACATAGGGCTGAGACTCTTATCAATGTACAGGACATAGTGAATGCATTTGCAGCATTGGGGTTCCCAAACTTCAGTGGAACAATGGGTGGCACGCATATCCCCATTTTGGCACCAGATAACTTTACTACTGGATACATCAGCAGAAAGAGCTACATTTCTATGGTTACCAAACAGTGGAGCACTGGGGATGTTTCGCTGACATCAGTGTGGGTTGGTCAGGGAAGGTGCATGATGCTTGCATCTTTAAGAATACAGGACTGTTCAGAAAGCTGTCAGCAGGGATTTTCTTTCCTGACCAGTTAAAATGACAAAATGCCAGTAGTGATCCAAGGAGACTCAGCCTACCCCTTGTTCCCTGGCTGACGAGGCGATACACCAGTCCCCTCGACATCACCAAGAAACGATTCAGTTACCGGCTCACCAGGCGCAGAATGACTATTAAATGTGCTTGTGGTCGTTTGAGGGGATGCTGGTGTTGTTTAATGACAAGATTGGACCTCAATGAGAAAAATATCCCAATGGTTATAGCTGCCTGCTGTGTCCTGCATAATATCTGTGAAGCAAAATGGGGAAGTTTCCACTGAGGCAGAGATGGAGCAGCTGTCCTCTGAATTTGAACAGCCAGATGCAAAGGCTATTAGAAGAACTTGACCCAGAGCCATGCAGCTCAGGGAGGCTTTGAAAGACCATTTTAACAATGAGCCTGTGTAGTGTTCTCTACCTGACCCTGCTCTTTTGTGGCCTGGAACGAATCCTGTGGTGATTGCTGTACATGTAGGACTACAGCACTATCAAGACACCTCTTAATTTTGTTTGTGAGTGATCCAGTGAGCTGTGTGACGCTGTGGAACCAGGGAATCAGTTGCCTTCAGAACCGTTGAACACTTGGCAGCATGTGTAGTAAAGATGAGCTAAGTTCCAAATAATAGAATTTTATTCTGTAAAAAAACCTGTTCCAAAAAACCCACCTGTGCAACTTTAAAACAAATACATTAAAAACGTAATAAATTACGAGAACAGAACTTTTGAAGGGGAAAGAACATCCATGTCTATTTCAACTACATATATACCAGCTGTGGCTTTCGAGGTCAGCATATGTGAAGCTGTGGTTGTCTTTAATGTCCCCCAGGGTAGAGTGGTAGGGGCTGTGTAGTGACCTCTGATGCCATGTGGAAAGTTGGATGTGGGGTTATATGGAGGTCCTGATATTGAATTTCTTCATGGGCTGAAGAGGGAGGGGAGTATGTGATTGTTGAAACTGCAGGTCCACCAGACTCTTCAGTATCTGTGTTTGCTGCCTGAGAAGCTCCATTATGTCCTTGTGCATCTCCCTCTCCTTTTACCTGCTGGGACCCCTGGTCCTTTCTCCTCTCAACTGTTTTCTTCTCAGGGCTATTTGCAATGTTGATCCTCCAGGCCCTAGTCACGTGGTCTCATGCAGCACTGGCTGGCAGGATCTCACTGAACCTATCATCCTGAGTCCTCTTTGTTCTCCTCCTTATCTGACTCAGGTGTTCCATGTGGAGGGGGAGATCCTGAAGATACAGATGGCAGCAGATACAGATAAAACACACCGATAAAACACAAACCATTATCTGCGTAGTCACTACAGCAAGCGAAACTTACAATGCTGAACTCACTCCCCTTGTTCCCCTAAAGTTTGAGGCACTGCCTTCTCACTTCTGCTGGGGTTTCTTGTGCACAGCATGAGTCAAAGCAGCAGCCATAACAGAGTATAGCATGCTGGGGGTTGGGGAAATGAGGGGCGAGGGAGTTGCTCCATTGCATGACTCTAGTTGTATAGGGCAATGGCACTGAATACTGGCACTGTTTTCCAAGGCGGTGGTGACTTCAGCTGATATCTCACTCCTGAGGGTAACAAAGGCAGAAAGAGCACAGCTGCTGCTAGCATTCTGAAGTCACCCAGGCCCACATGCTGCTCGCCTGTTTACTGCAATAATGCCTGCTGAAATTATCTCTGAGTGGCATAGGAATGTGTCCTCCTGCAGAGGACGAAATAAGGCAGCCCTCCCTAGAAACCTCCGGCAGAGGATTGCAGAGCACGTCAGGAAAGTTTATTGAGATCTGTCAGGAGGATTCAAGGGACATGCCAGTGCACATGAACTATTCCGCATGCCCCCCCCCCCCCCAACTCTAGAGAGGAAGGAAAAGCAGATAGCAACTGCACCTTTGTTGTTTGTATCCTTGTCTCTTCTAGCACGAAATGAAAAATCAAAAGATGTGTCCTGCTACTTTGGGGGTGCTATCCCTGTGATTGGAAATGTATCTACACACTTACTCGCGGTTCCTTCCCCAGCTTCGGGCTCACCTGTGCTTGACCGACAGGACTGGCTGGACCATGATGGTGTCAGAAGGAGGTCCTGGCTCACTGTGCAGCTGGGTCTCACCAAGCCAGCAATCAGGAAAAGGAAATTCAAAACTTTGTTGGGCTTTAAGCGGGGAGAGGGACTTCTGGTCTCAGTGACCCCTGGGCAATGGAGCTCACAGTGGTGACCAGAGTGGTCAGAGTGGGGCATTGTGGGACAACTGCTGGAGGACAGTTAGGCTTCATATAAGTAATGCAGTGTCTGCCCCCATGCTGCAATGACCTAAGTACATGGACCATGGCTCTATGCTGCTCAGGATGTTGTGTTACTGTGTTGACATAATGGGGTGTGCTTACACTGGTGAGAGACCAATTTAAGGGTAGACACATGCACAACTAGGTCGACATAAGCTGCCTTGTATTGACCTAATTTTATAGTGTAGACCAGACTTCATTGTTTATTCCTGGCCATTCTGGGCAGATTCAAGTGTTTGGAAACCATTTTCCTTCCTTCCAACATTTATTCTTTCCTGCTGGCATGTCAAAAAGGAGGGACAGAAACATTGTTTTAGGGAGATCAAAAGGGTGGCAGCTTCATTAAACAAAGATGAAAATAGACAGTTGTTACCATGTTTCACAGTGAATCGCATTTCCTCTTGAAACAAAGAGGCCATAACCATTATCAGGGACTCTCCATAAAACTGATGTCAGTTGGGGCACCACGGGCTACTTGTGGGTTCCACCAACTGTACCCTGAGGCTTGCTTCTTTAAAGCAGAGTGGCTATATCACTGTGAGAGGGTATACAAACCACACACTGGGCCCAATGGGGCTAGAAGGCAATACTAGGCCCAAGTAGCCCTGCCCCCTACAGGCTTGCTGGTCATGCAGCAGGAGCAGCAGATTAAATGGAGCTTAGAAGCCCAGGCAAGGGGTGGTGGACAGTCTCTGAAAGGGAAAAATCCTTCTCCAGGAAGCCAGGGGACGGGCCCACCAAGGAGTAAGGCTCCCAGGCAGTGCCTTCTCCAGCCATACCACCGCCTTTGAAAACCAGCAAATCTTTCATGGCCATGCTCATTTGGACTTTGTTTGTGAAGCTATTGATTGTTTGGACTACAGGGGCTATCCCCTGCACACACTAAACTGAAGGAGCAGAGAAGTAGGAAGTAGACAAGGGCAGCAGATTTAGGCTCTCCAGGGGGAGGAACCTGCCAATATTAATTCTTTGAGGGCCCTGGGCTGGGACCAGTGAAGAGGGAGGGTCCACATCCTTCTACCACTCCCCACTTAAATGCAAGGACCCAGACTCAGTGGGGAGGCCAAAACATTCCTAGCCTAGGGTCTGGAACCAGGCACCCAGCACTGCACCACCACCCCCAACCCCAACCCCTTGTCCCTCTGTCAGGGGTGAAGTTGCACTGACCACCTGGTCCTCTGAGCACCATTTGTGGTTCCTCTAGGTGCTTCTCTGGAGCAGTCACAGGACCATCTGTCAGATGTGTCCCTCTAGCCCCTAATCTGGGTACATGTGAAAGTGAACCATCTCTGAGTCTCCCAGCTGCAGGAAGGACTACGTAGAAGCAGGAAGAAAAATTTGACATAAGAAATAACATGGAGGAAACACTGGGGGATGTACACGGCCATTCTGATGAACCACTTAGAGGAAATGGACAAAGGACTGAATGAAAACCCCAATCCATCTCTTGCAAATAGCTTCAAGGTTACCATGCAGATGCCCAACTAGGGCAATAATTAACCTATCCTAAAAGAAACTCACCTATAAACGAAACACAAGTGAAAGCTGGGAGTCTCCACCTCTTTGTTCTCGCTACCAGAGTAGAACAGTTTGCTGAGGCACCATAGGAGCCCATCTCGTGGAAGCTTTTCAAGAAGATGCACTGTATTATATCTCCTAGGTATTCTGACCATACCCCTTCTATAGCCCATGCTGTGCACTTCTGGGACTGCATTCCAGGTGCCCAGATGGGGTAGGGACTGTGAGCACCTTTGTCATGTGTAATGAGGGCTGGAAACATTATATACATTCCACAGTGTAATAGAAAGTCTCTCGTGATATTATTTAACCGTAGATAGCAAATTACCTTAAGAGTCGTTTCATTAATTGCAGTACTTGATGGCTGAAATAATTGCTACGCCCTTGTATCTTCTTCTTTTCAGAACATAGTCAATTACAACTTTAAAAGATTTCTGCCTTAACTGAGTGCACAGGACGTTACTGCAAGTAAGGACTGACAGCAATTTCGTAAACACCATTGGGTCTTCTTACAGGTAAGTCCTCTTTCTTATTTACTTTTCTTTCTCTCCCTCCAGTCCTGACTTTTCTCTTCTCTTTTTTCTGGCACTGACTGACAAAAAATGCAGATGTGACAGCAATACTAAATCATTTTGTGAATTCATGTTGATTTCACCGAATTGTTCATTTAGGGAAAAAACTTTAAAACAAAAATTGAAATGTCAATTTTTCATTTTGAAGTGATTTTTTAGTGTAGCATTTCCTTTAATTTCATTTTTAAAAATTCAAAAATGTTTAGAAGTGCTCATAAATGAAATGGGACTTTTCACTTTGGTTCAAATGAAGTGTTTCATTTAGCCTGAAACACTTGTTTTTCAACTTTTCTATCCACCAAAAATTTCAAAAAAAATATTGATTTTGGTCCAACTCAAAAACAAATTTCCTTTTATGTCTCAAAATTGCCAGTGAACTGAAAAATCCATTATTTGCTGACCTTCCAAGAGAAAAGAGAGCAACTCACTGTGGCACCGAGACCAGAATAGCGCACAAAATAATTGGTGATGAATAATATAAAATAATTCAAAATTTCCTGCTTCCCAAATAGACTGAGGCCTGTCTACACAGCAGTTGAGTCAGGTTACTGGGTTACAATACGATTGTCTCAAGATCCAGTTACAAAATGGTTCCAATTTGTAGTATCAATGCGACCTTAACCATGACCTTGGACATATCCATATACAGTTATATATCAATTGTAACTATAGTGTAGGCATGTCATTAAAGCATCCTTCACAATGAGCTTTTTTGGCCATGGGATCCTGAATTTTGTTAAAACTTGAGCCACAGCGACCACAGAAAGAGGTACTTTCCTGGGTCATAATGCAGCCGAATAAACTTCCGCTCTGTTCAACAACAAAGTCCCTCAAACTCACAAGATTTGAAAACAGAAGAATTAATTCATTATAGAGAAGACAGCAATAATTCCTCACCAAGCCCCTAGGTAAGGGGCTTTTTGGGATTCTGTGTGTTGCTGAGTTGCCTCTCTTTCTGTGGGGCATTAGACTTGAGATTCAATTCTAACTGCAGCATTCTGAGCATCATTTGATGGTCCAATTGAGAGCCCCTCTTTTCACTGGCTAGTGACATCAGTGGGTGTCATGTTTTCAGCTCCCTCTACACCTGAACAGCCTGATCCAACTATCTTGCTTAGCCCTCAGCAGGTCTGCATTCAGTTTTTTCATCAATCTAACCAAATCCAGAGAAAAATATCTAGGTAAATTGCTGCAAACCCCTAGGGTGAATGTAGTTATAACAGCATAACGGTGTTTATATCATTATATCTAGTTTCAGTAACAATTGTTTGTATTGTGGTAGCACCTAGGAGCTTTAATCGTGGAACAGGGCCCCATTGTTCTAGGTCCTGTACAAACACACAACGAAAGATGGCCCCTGGCCCCAAAGGCAAAGCAATACAAAACTCAGTTGACAAGCCCTCAAAGATTTTGGGATTCTGCCACCTCCTTCTCCACTTAGCCCCTGGCTTTATGGACAGCACTGCCTCTGCCATAGGTAAACTGGAGAATAGGAGGAGGACCTTACCGAGTCCTTGCCTCTGATCCTAAGGGAAGAGCAAGCCACCTGTAGGACCAGCTTTGTAAGGGACCCCAAGTCTAGCAAAGAGCATTGCAACTGAGAAACATCCTGTCATGCTCTTTCTTAAAAATGTGGGCCTTAGGAAGGTTGAGGAAGGGAGTCAGCAATTTGGGAGGCTTTACTGGATTTAGGGAAAGGAAGTTGGGAGAATCAATAACTTGTTGGGAATAAGACTGTGGGAGATGGGAAGACCTGTGTAGGATTAGAGAGGGAGTTAGTTGTTAAAGGGAAAGGGCAGGATCATAAAAAGTTGAAAGGAGAAGGATCTGATTGAATTGAAGGAGGGAGAGAGGATCCTCCAAATGTTTAATAAGCTTGAGTCAAACAAACATCCTGTTTGCTCAGGATTTATCTGAACTCAGGTGAACTTCAGAACTTTTTGAAGTTCCCCCTTCACTAAAGAGGTAGGCTTATATGAAACTATATTTGTAATAGACAAAAATATTTATAAACAACACAAACCACTCTCCCTTGATTCCCACCTGAGGAAATATATTTTTAAAAAATCCATCCCCAGCGTCTCTTCCACCTATATAGCAATGAAGATTTTCATATCACTACAATGCACCTTAGGCTAAGGTATTTCTCTCTCTCTCTCTCTGTGGCTGCATATAACTACAGTAGATATTATGTTGTTTCCTTCTTGTTGGAATATGTTCCTCTTCAGAGCATGCTGTGGGTGTTGTGAAACTCAATACATGGCTTAATGCTTCTTCAGTTTTGGCAATCCTATTTGATCATACTGTGCTGATAGATAGTGAAATAGTATGACATTATCACATTTTGCCACTGCACATTTCTGGAATAAAGATGCTCAAAATAAATTAAGTGTATAATAGAGCTACTAGAGTAACAAAAGTTTTTACCTGCTATAATTAATTAAGCTTAGCTACTTCTTTCCAAAAAATGAGACTTCATAAGAATACACGGTGTATAATTTCATATGTAGTAAGATAAGAAAATTAGATTTAAAGAATTTTATTTATCATGTATATAACTATTATTAACAGTGCAATTAATCGTGATTAACTTTTTTCATCGCTTTTAAGCCCTAATATAAATTGTAATTGAAATGCAACAGTGTGTTCATATTTCTCTAAGACCTGCTGCCACTACAACTATTGCTGAAAGATCTAGTTGTTGGGTGTTCATATCCGTTGCCCAAGGTCCGTTGACAAACTTCACTTAGCATTAAATGATATGGGACATGATCCAAAGACTGACTTCAGTGGCCTTTGGATCAGGCTCATTATGAGTAACTCTCCTACTCAAATATAAGGGTGAACTTTTGGTAGAACAAAAAACTGTGTACCCTAATACTGGGGAGGAGTTTGAGTAACAGGTGGGGAAGACACTTTTTCCTGGGCCAAGTGATAGAGAAGGTTGTTTAAAGAGATTCTTTAGGCTGAGAAGACAACATAACTGTTTTCTGCCATGGTTTAGATATTTCCAAACTTTGTAACTCCAGCTGCACTCACCAGGAAATGGTTTCCTAGTGTGTGACGAGAGGCATTTATTTCAACTTACTGTTCATTTGATTTTTTTTTTTTTAATTCTTTTTCTTTGTGGAATTTGTCAATGAAGACTGCCTTTACTTATGACAAGCTGGACAGATTCTAGGAGCTTGTTAATCAGGAGCATAAAATAAAAGAACATGAACATAAAATAATGTGGTAAAATAGTATGTGATCATGTACTTAAAGACCTTATGTAATGTATTTGCACTGGAGGGCTGAATTATGATTGCACTTGCAGCATTTATCATGGCATTTCCTAACTTCTGAGTACTTGACTTTGCAACCTTAGTGATTTCTTTTAATGAAGTGTGTATGGGTATACAAGAATATTCCCCTCTCCTCATTCCTCAACCTCTGCATTTTAATTAGGCTACCTCCTCCCTCAAAGTAGACACTCTTGGTGCTCTCCCTGATGAGGTAGAATCAGCTTGGACAGTTGTAAGCATGGTCACCTGAGAAGTTGTAGAGGCCATTCCAAAACTAAAAGCCAAGGATTTCCCTTGTAGCGTATCTGCTAAGATATTTTAAATTCTGCAAAAGAAATCTGAGGCCAGGCAGTGCCATGATGACATCAAATCTAAACATTTACAAGGTATTTTCTAGGTGTGAGCAAAAGTGGATCGTGAAACTTATTTTTTAAGAATTTGGCAAAAGAGGCAGGAGAGGGAATAAGATCTAAAAAATTTCAACCTTCATTCAAAGCTATTCAGTTACTTCGATCCAAAACTGGACTTTGCACAGGGTTTATGCCAATAAATAAGGCTAATGGTAAAACATTCCCAACCCAAGAAAAAGTTCTGCAAAAATGAAAGGATTTTGAAGAGACTGCACTTAATCATTCTGAAACGACTTTTTGGCCAGATCTAGATGCATTATATGCAATCCCTGACACCAAAACCTGTGTAGATGTACCTACATTGGAAAAAGTTTGCTCTGCCATGAAGAAGCTGCTGCTGGACAGAACATAACACCTGAACTTCTCAGGTGAGCCATAGAGCCCTTAAGTGTAGCATTACACCAATGTTTTTCTTGGCTTAGGCCACTGGGAAGTTACCAGTGGAGTGGAAGGAAGGGATCATCATCCTACTTTATAAGGGAAAGGCCCACACACTGAGTGCAGCAACCGGAGGCCAATAGCTCTGTTTTCTGTTCCCAGAACAGTTGTTACACATGTCCGACTCACCTGGCTCTAAGCTCTCCTTGTGAAACTCCATTGCCCAGACTCATCAGGCTTCACTGCTGGGCAGTCTACAATGGATGTTATATTTGGTCCTTGTCTTTTCTCTGAAATCCATCATGAATTCAGTTGTCCTTCAACAGCAGCATATGTTAGATGAAAAGGCAGCCTTCAGTGCTGTTGATAGTGCCGCTCCGTAGAAGGCTCTACAAAACTTGCCGACGCCAACACCCTCCTGAGGTTAATTAAAGATGTACATAATGACTCAGGCATGGGTGCCATGGTGAACTCATAGGTCTGATAGGTTTACACTAGATCTGGGGTGAAGCAGGAATGTGTCCTGGCCCTAACCCTATTCTGCCATGCAGTGAACTGTCTCCTTGAACATATTTCCACCAATACTGGTATGGTCAATTCAACTTTGTTTGCTGACTTGGGCTTGGGCTACACTGTGGGGGGGGGGGGGGAATCGAACTAAGATACGCAACTTCAGCTACGCTAAGCGGCTCCCATGTCGACTCCACTTATTCCTCTTGCAGAGCTGGAATTCCAGAGTCAGCAGGGAGCGCGTTCGGGGATCAATTTATTGCATCTAGACGAGATGTGATAAATTGATCCCCGATAAATCGAACACTACCTGCCAATCTGGCGGGTAGTATAGACGTAGCCTTGGATTATGCAGATGATGCCATCCTCTTTGACCAGGATGCAAATAATCTTAAAGATGCACTAGAGAGCTTCCAGCACATGGTAGTTGCCCTTGAGCTAAGGATTTCTTGGGAAAAACAAAAAATGAGTGTCAGCACAAAAGTTGTGACACAAGAAATCTGTGGTGAGGGAAGTACTGGATGATTTCATCTATCCTAAGCTGTAAATTGTCAACAAATGGGCATTGCTCACAAGGAAAAATGTTTTAGCAGCCTTATCTTTGAAGGACCTGCATTAGGGTCTGGAGCCAAAAAAAAGATGAAATTATATTCAAAAGTATGGATTCATCAAACCTGTGTACTTTCAGTCCTCTTATATGGATCTGAAACATGGACATTGCTTAAACAAGACATCAGGAGGTAGGAGGCATTTCATATGTTTTGCCAGCAGTGGCTATAGAGCAGGGGTGGGCAAACATTTTGGCCCGAGGGCCACATTGGGGTTCAAAATTGTGTGGAGGACCAGGTAGGGAAGGCTGTGCCTCGCCAAATAGCCTGCCCCCCCCATCTGACTCCCACTCACCTCCCACCCCCTGACTGCCCCCTCAGAGCTCCCAAGACATCCAGCCCCCCCGCTCCTTGTCCGATTGCCCCCTCCAGAGATCCCCCCCCTCCCTAACTTCCCCCCGCAGGACCCTACCCCGTACCTAAGCCCTCCTGCTCCTTGTCCCCTGATTGCCCCCTTCCAGCAACCCCCCACTCTAACTGCCCCCCAGAATCCCCAATCTAAGCCCCCTGCACTTAGTTCCCTGACTGCCCTCTCCCGAGTCCCCCCCACCCTAACCACCACCCAAGCCCCCCTGAGCGCCCCTCACCCCCGTTCTTGCTTACTTTCCTCAACCGGGCATGGCCCCACGGCTTGCTGCTCTCATCTGGCTCCTCGCCTGGCCCCGGCAGCTCAGCCCGGCACCCCCGGGCGGGAGCGCGGCGCCCCTCACCGCGCTGCTCGGCCCCTGGGCACGGAGGAGGGGGCCACTGGCACCACTCCCCTGCCGAGAGCTCGCAGGCCGGATAAAATTAAAGTGAAATAAAGAGAAATACGCGCCACTCCAACAACGGTCAATGTGTTTTGAGTGCGCCATCTATTGGGGAAACGTGGGCATTGCAGGGAAAGGGGAAAAAAAGGAGGTTTTTACTATAATTTGGACAAGTTCGGCGGGCCGGATTAAAAAGCCTAACGGGCCGTATGTGGCCCGCAGGCCGTAGTTTGCCCATGTCTGCTATAGAGCATAAAATGGTTTCATTTTATCAGTAATACGGATGTATTATGGAGAACTGGCCTCAGGAGGATTGAAGTCATCATCAGGCATTGCCAGCTGGTACTTTTTGGTCACATAGTCACCTTGGAGATAAAGTCCCCACACATCAAGCCTTGAAGATAGGATTTGAGGTCAGGAGGGGACATTGCTTGGCAACAGCCTCACAGTTGTCTGTTTAACCTGGTTGCACCAGATCAGTAATAACTCTGTGGAGCCGTACAAGGCAGCCACAGACATTCAGCTCTGTGAACCCTCATTCTCTAAGTGTATTGTTGTTGCCTTCTCCCTCTCCTTCACTCTGCCTGGAGGTATAGGTATAGGGGAGCATTGAGAGCATAGACAGTCTCCCTGCTAGCTGTTGTTGTGCCTGATGCCCCAGCAGCCCCCAGCTGCTAGGAGGAGCAATTGCAGGTAAAATTACTCAGCCCCTGCAGTCTTGGGATGGAAGGTGCCTAACTGCTGTGTAAGGGATGGCGCAAGTACAGTCCTGTTGGCAGGCAGGAGCTGTGAGGGGATAGAGCTTGCCCAGTGCAGAGAGAATCTTCAGACAACATAGCTGCCAAACTCTAAGAAGCTTCAAACTGAGATTTTATTTAAAGGCTTATAAATTTGGGGGAATTTTCACAGGGACAGAAAAAGGCACATCCGTGACATCAAGTTACCCTAGGGTGACCAGACAACAAATCACCCTAAGTTATCCCCTTGCTCCAAAGCATGGAGGTCCCACAGCATCTCAAAGAAATAGTTGTTGTAATAATTAACAGGGATATAGCAGTGTATTTTCCCTCATCTCATTCTCAGAAATGGGTAAAACATTTTAGTTAAAGCTTTCCAGAACTGTTCAGCCTGAGTCAGACTCCTGGCATGGAAAATTTCAGTCTAAACCGTTGAAGTTTGGCAAAGTTATAAGCAACTGCAAACTGGGTTTTTATAAGTGGAATTGTTGGGCAACCTTAACTCTAGGTTTCACTGCCTGCACCACTCCGTGTAGAATAGAATGAAAGACGGCTGAAAGGTGACTTGTGTAAGCCAATGAGGACACTGAGCCAAATGACCAGAAAGATACTATGTACCATCCCTCTCAAATTAAGAGTTTGTATTTATTATGCTTGTAGCCATGATAGTATGTTTTATACACACTTCACTTAAGCAATTGTAATTTTAGTTTTATGAAGTACAAAGAGCAATAAGACACTGCTCCTTGCTTTTAGGTAGTAGATTAAATTGACGTTGCTTGACAAATATTAATGGCTGGTCATTAGCAGGTAAAGTCTCTTTTCTCATCATATATTATTGTTTTAATTTTAAACTACCTGTAGCATTTTGCTTTGTGGGTATAATTATTGACAGAAATGTCTGTCTGTCTTCATCAGATGATTAACTAAATCATCCTTTTCTTTCCAAGCAACCCTGTGTCCCTCTGCCCTAAATCTTGCTAGTTGGAAGTGAGGGAGGGAAAGCAATTTAATTAAGTTAACTTTATTGACCCACTGGAGCTGTTGTTTAATAGTATGGCTCCCTGGAGTCTAGTGCAGGTAAATTGAATGAATGCCACAGAATATCACTTCCCTGCATTGCATATTTCAAACCTTTGCCAGGCAGCTTGGGATGAACAGCCAATCAGGGAAAAGGTCCGCCCCACCCCCCTTTGCTAGCTTAGATGGCATTTCCCATTATGCTCAGAACAATGTGCGGTGTTACGGATTCACTCCTGTGAGTATACTGAGATTGTATGTGGTATTCAGCTGTTGTATTCAGAAGACAACTTTTTCTGAACTTGCTTTTCAGCCATGTTTCAAAGATGCCTTTTTATGAAGGAACGAAAACTAGCATGTGAATCTGAATGAATGTGCTGTGAGTAAACCATTTAATATAAGTGCATCAATACATTCATTCTGTATGGGAAATTGGAATCTGATAGGCTGATAAGGGAGCTCTTCTAGGCTACAGTTGTGATAAAATACTTGAGAATAAAATAGTCTGTTTCCTTGTCAAGTAATAAGGGTGATAAAATTAAAAGCTAAATAGACTTTAGGAATGTTTTCCCATGGATACTAATGCTTACCACTTTTTAGGTTATTATTTTCTTCTATTGTTGAAATCAGGATCAAAATGTTTTATTCATCTATAACCACAGCGGTGTTGCAGGTGACTTGAACAATATGTCCTTCTCTATACTAGTCCATCAATATTGTATGTTACTTGATGATAAAATTATGTAGTTTAGTCTGCTGCACATTTACTCCTAGTCACTTTCTTTTAAAGTACAGCTAGAACAGTAGTTGAATCATGCAACAGCAGCTTCATTCATAAAGTATTTACAACTTCTTTGGTTACCACATTAGAGCCAAAGATCCAGCCCTACAACTCTGTATAAAGAATGACATGCCAATTATTATTTTAGAGAAAAGTAAGCAGCATCATTTTAATTGCAATTCATAATCCTCACTTTTTTATTTTTTGACTGGAAAACTCATGTAACTCTGTGTTTTGAATTAGTTTTTGAGTATTTTTCCCTGTGTATATCTAGGAAGATATTGTCAGAAAGCTTGGGGTTGATTATTTGGATTTGAAATTCCTGTCTTAAATAAAACATGCATACACAGAGGCTCTCCACCCCTGAACCTAGGTGGGGACGCATGGAGCTGGGTCATCAGCTGGTGCAAACTGGCATAGCTCTGTTCAATTCAGTGGCTGTTGAGTTCTGGCTAAAAATCTGGCCCATCAACTTCAGTGGAATTTCGCAAAGGCATGGGTCCACTGACATGGATCTGACTGCAGGATTGGGATCTAATCTGCAATGGTATTTGCTAATGGTAAGACTGGTTCTGTTTTGGGTATATCTGGTTGTAGCCCTCTGGAGTCTCTGAATTTTTCTGTTCCTCTCCTGTCTCCAATATCCCATTATGCCATACAGAACTTGGCAAAATACACCAAATGTATTTTAAAGTAAATTTTAAAGTTGTGGCACAAACTAAAACAATCCAGGAAATTCTAAGCAAAGACTGACCCTCCATCCCGAATTTTAGGAGTGAGCGTGGCAGCCTCAGTGCTAAGTTTGACCTCCATGAGTTATGCTGCTTTTAGTTTAATATAATTTTAACGTGGCTAGTTGTTAATTTTATTTTTTACATAAAAGGAAAAAGCCTTCTATGACAGATATTTTAGAATCTGTTCCAGTTCCCAGTTCTGATATCTTGGCTAATTGTATCTCTAGGTAGCTGTTCTTAAAGTCTATGTTCTGCATCTGAGAGACAGACCTGGCATCTTTTAACACAGATGGTTTTGGTTTGGGGCACTAGGTGGGCATTAGATAATATTTTTAATTGTCCCCTTTTTATTAGGATAATATTTGTGGCATTTGTACTGTTACTCTGTAACTATTATTACATACTTAAAAGAAGTCAAGAATGTGAATATGATAAATACATATTTATGACCTAATCTTGCAAACTCTGCCTCGTGCAACTGGCTAATCACTTTGAATTCAAAAGGGACTGTTTGCCTGAGTAAGATTACTTGAATGAGTAAGACTTTGTAGGGTGATGTCCTTTAGAGGTGTTTTAAAAAAACAAGTATTTGTTTTTATGCAAGTGTTCTGTGTATTTGATTGCAATTATTCTAGTGTATTATGGAAATCTATTACTAAAGACTATAACATTTAAAAGCAGGTATTTTAACCTGAGTAGGTTAAGGGTTTACTGGAGGAGTGGGTGGGAGAGATTCTGTGGCCTGCATTGTGCAGGAGGTCAGACTAGATGATCATAATGGTCCCTTTTGACGTTAAAGTCTGTGAGTCTAAGTAGAGTTTAAAGACCTGGTTTTAAATGTTATAGCCTTTAATAATAGACTTCAGTAATAGACTAGAATAATTGCAATCAAGTACGTTGATACATGCATAAAAATAAATACTTGTTTTTTTTAAACACCTTTAAAGGACATCACCCTATGAAGTCTTTCTAATGCAAGTAATCTTACTTGGTGGATCTGAATATTTTTCAAGAGCATATCTCATTCTACCCATTGCGTGTACAAATATATTACTTTAAAATCCATTATTACCTGCTTTTGAAACACAAATCCTTTTAGTGTACTTTTGGTGAGACAGTGAAGATGCAAAAATTGTCGGTTTCTTTCTGTCTCGCATATTTGCTGCAAATGTATCTTCTATTCCTTACTCATGCTAGCATTGCAGCATCAATACAACTATGAAAGAGGAAGGTGGATTATATTCTGCCAAGTGCATTGTCAACAAAATTGCCTTTTAATTTCCCTAGCAGTAAATGACAAATAGAACTTTTATGGGTAATGATAATGAAAGAATGAGAGAAGAAAAAAAAGTGGGATGTTTCTTTTTCAGATCTGAAGTTGACTTTGCAGCTGTTGCGATAATAAAACTCATTGTTTCTCTTCTTAAGTAAGCAAGTTATATGGAGTCATTGTGAAGGAATGGATATGGAACCCCTTGCTTTCATGTTTAGAAGGCTTTTCTGAGTCTAAACACGAGAGAGAAGAAGATTAAAAAATAAATTTTGGTAACACAAAACCAGAGACAACTGATTTAGTATACTTTAACCAGAATACTTCCACTATTTCAAAAACACATCAGCCAACTCACAAAGGTATTTTAAAGACATTTACTAAAGCATGAAAAGCCAATAATAACTAACATCACAATTTCTGCTTGGAGAATAAGTATTGAATAGCCATTTCAGTATTTGATTTTATTATCATCATTCAAAGTAGGTATGACAGGGGGCCTGCAATTTAGGCCAGGGATCAGGCCAAGCAAATATTAGAAGCCTGGATTTTGTTTTCTTTCCTATATGACCACCTTCAGCTCCAGGAAAAACATTATTTTTTTCTGTGTTACTGTTTCCTTTCCTAAGGGAAAGCATTGAAATGGAGTTGTGAAATGTCAGGTTATACTATTAAAGAAAACCCCATGCTGATGGATGAATGTTATGCAGGGTGCACGTCTGAACATACAGACTTAGAGCCAACTTCTGAACTCCTGTGCAAAGCCTGACTGAACAAGCTCTGTATTGAGCACTTGGTTGTTTGAGCATGCAGCACTAGCACAACTGCTAATACAGAATGTGGGCAGTAAACAGAGAGCCTGTGCCAACCCAATCTCTACTCCCAACACCCAAAGAACAAGGCAGAAAACAATAGATCTTTATGCACATGTCTGAGAGGAAGGAACAACTTTAGCACTTAGAGCAGGGGTTCTCAAAGTGGGGGTCGCGACCCCTCGAGGGGTCGCGGGCCACTTTTGTGGGGGTCGCCAGACCCTACCCCAGTAACTCCCTGCTGCGGGATCTCCGGGGCCGCCGGCAGCTGCCCGAGCAGCCGCGATCTCCAGGGCCGCCGGCGGCTGCCGGAGCAGCTGCAATCTCCGGGACTGCTCGAGCCCCAGGGACCGGGGCCGGGGCTCCGCTGGGAGCCTGCCCGCGGCGGGGGCTGGGGGCCGGGGCGTTCGTCAAGGTTTTTTTTTTTTTTTTAGTAATTCGGCGGTTTTTCGGCAGAGGGGTTGCGAGGGGCCGCCGGAGTACAAAAAGGGGTCGCGGTCTCACAAAGTTTGAGAACCACTGACTTAGAGCATTGGTTCTCAAAGTGGGGGTCGGGACCACTCTGGGGGGTCGCAACCCGGTTTTGCGGGGGTCGCAAGCCCCTGTTGCCTGCAGCTGGCCCCAGCCCCTGCTGCGGGCTGCTGGCATCCAGCGCCCCCGCAAGCTCAATCCCGGTCGCAGAGGGCTCCCTGCGCCCCCCCCGGCCGGTTCCAGGCACCCCCGCGAGCCAAGCCTCTGCGAGCTCAATTCTCGTTGCGGCGGGCTCCCTGCACCGCCTCCCCTTCCCCCCCCCCCCCCCGACCAGCTCTAGGCACCCCCGCGAGCCAAGCCCGGTCGCAGCAGGTGCCCGGCACCCTCGCAAGCTCAGGCTAGTCGCAGCAGGCTCCCGGTGCCCCCCCCCCGGCCCTGGCCAGCTCCATGCGCCCTGTCTCCAGGTGGCCCCTGCCCCAGGGGGCTGCTGGAAATCCCCACCCCCAGCCCGGCCCCTGCCATGGTAGGCTGCAGGCACGCCCCCCCCCAGCCCGGCCCCTGCCCCAAAGGGCTGCCAGCAGCCCCGACCCCTAAGGGGGTTCGCGCTTAGAGGCCTGGTGTCCAAAAGGGGTCACCAATACAAAACGTTTGAGAACCACTGAAGAGATTTCTGCCTGAAACTAGTTCTGAGTATTGCCACCAATTTTTCCTGTTGTTTAAATGTCTATATGTCATACTGTGACGTGTTGGGATCACAGAAACCCCTTAGGAGCCGCCACCTGAAGTGCCGAGGCTAGTCCTGCCTCAGTTTTCCTGCCCCAACAGCTTAGGACCTCAGTACCCTGCCCGGTCTGAGCCACATCCCCTAACAGCTGTGGGCTTTCCTGGAAACAAGCAGGAGGTATTCTTACCTCTGGCACTCAGATGCTCAACTCCCAATGGGGTCAAACCCTGAATAAAATTTGTTTTGCTCTGTATAAAGCTTATACAGGGCAAACTCATAGATTGTTCACCTCTATAACAATGATAGAGAGATATGCACAGCTGTTTGCCCCCCCAGGTACCAACACGTACTCCAGGTTAATTAATAAGTAAAAAGTGATTTTAATAAAGACAGGAAATAGGGTTTAAGTGGTTCAAAGTAATAGACAGAATAAAGTGAATTACCAAACAAAATAAACAGAACATGCAAATCTAACACTATTACAGCAAAAAGCCTCAGCCTCAGTGAATTCCTTCTTTCAGGCTAAACTCTGTTAGCCTGGGTCCAGCAATCACTCACACACCCCCTGCAGTCACAGTCCTCTGTTCCAGTTTCTTCCAGGAATCCTTGGGGGTGGAGGGCTTTTGTTTGAGCCAGCTGAGAACAAAATGGAGAGGTCTCCCCCAGGTTTATATAGACTTCTTCCTGTGGGTGGAGAGCCCCTCCTCCTTCTTATCCAGAGTCCACATGGAGACTCAGAGCACATGGCCCATTCCCAGGTTTGAACCAGACTCCGCTCATTACCAGTCAGGCCGCATTCCTGAGGAAGCTCAGGTGTGGATGGGCGTCGACAAAGTTCATTGTTAACTCGATTGGTTCTGAATTGGGCTTAACTGAGAATAGTTTTTTCTCAGAGAGCTGTTCATCTGCTTTCCAAAGTCTACATATAACTAACCAAGCACATAGCCAATATTCATAACTTTGAATACAAAACAGACACATACATAGATATGTTACATAGCATATGTAGCAAAACCATATTCCAATAATATCATACATATATTTATAGACACCCCCTTCCTTGGACTAAGTTGTTGTACATGGCTCCTCCTCCTTGATTTCCAGTTATTGACCAAGCCCTCATTGTAATAGGGATGGGTGAACTGGCTCCCATAAAATAAAAGCTAGACAAAATTTCAAGCTGAGACAAGCCCGTTCTTTGTATGGGTTGGAATGGGTTTTGCACATCTCTTCTCCTTCCAGCGGATGATACCATATAGAAAATAGAACAGGAAAGCCAATTTTGCACTATTTCCTCCCTCCGAGATTGTGCAGTTTATTTCTGGGTGAACCCTACTTCTTATCACTTCAGGGAAGCACAGGGAGAGGGGAAGATGTTTTCTTGAGTTTGCATGGTGGTGGTGGTCATTACCAAACTCTCTTGAAAATCTGTCCTGTGCTTTCAGTTTTTCATCTCCTCCACAAAGTGTGCGGCTAGCTCACTTTTTCTATCCCTATAATCTTTCTTCCCCTATAAATGTTGTTTTCTTTTGGCTGTGGGTAGTACTGGAAGTAGAAGTATATATGTTCAGGACCCTTTGTTCTCCTTTACATTAGTCAGTGCAGGGCTGTATTTCTGAATCATCCAAGCATGCAGCTTTTATTTTCCTTTTGCACATCAATCCCATGCCTTTGTTTCCCTTCTGATTTAGGGGGCAGTGATGTGTTTAGTTCTTGCATTCCTGAAAGAGAAGGACTATTGTTTTCATCATCCAAACAATAGATGTTGCCCTGGGTAGGCAGTATAGGCTTAGCTTACCTTTTCTGAGTCAGAGTGATCTTTACCCACTGCTGTACATTTGGCTATGAATAAACCACCTGGGTGTCAGTTTTGCCTACCCAATTTCAGATGTTACCAGGCTGAACTGGATCTTAATCTAAGAGCAAAACACCATTATCTTAATTTTTCATCACCACTAGTGTACCAGGAACATGTATGGTATATGTTCATTTATTTTGTTCATGCCATGTAATCAATGCCAAGTGAACCAAGCTGAACTATTTACTACTACTTTGTGTAAAACTAAAGAATTACAATTCTCGATAATCTATAGCAAGGGTCAGCAACCTTTCCGAAGTGGCGTGTCGAGTCTTCATTTATTCACTCTGATTTAAGGTTTTGCATGCCAGTTATACATGTTAATGTTTTTAGAGGGTCTCTTTCTATAAGTCTATAATCTAGAACTAAACTATTGTTGTATGTAAAGTAAATAAGGCTGTAAAAATGTTTTAAAATCTTCATTTAAATTTCAATTAAAATGCAGAGCCCTCCAGACTGGTGGCCAGGACCCAGGCAGTGTGAGTGCCACTGAAAATCAGCTCTAGTGCCACCTTCGGCACACGTGCCATAGGTTGTCTACCCCTGGTCTATAGCAAAACATGAATGGTTCAGTATTGAGTTGAGAAGTAAGTTAAGTAATATGAGCAAATAGACTTGTCTTGATTTTTAAAAAATTACATGTGATATATACTGTACATAGAGCTGGTCAGGATATTTTTTATTACAGTTTTTTGTTCGAAAATGCCAATTCATTGAAATTGAAGTTTTCCCCCCAAAAGGTTAATGTTAGGAAAAGCTTCTCGGGTCCAGGGTGGAATTTCTGGTCAAAATGAGAGGTGGACAAATGTAGGGAGAGTGTGGGAGGGAGACAGTAACATCTAGTAGTCAATAAGCCTGTAGTTAGAGCCCTCACCTAGAATGTAGTAAACGCAGGTTCAAGTCTCTAGTCTGCACCATTTCTTGGCCAGGTCTAATTAATTGTTATATGTGTGATGTCCATATATACATAATGTGTATATATACAATCTTTATTGTTTAATTACTTTCTCCTTAATTATCTGAGTAGGATCTGTGTTTCCTTGAATTTTTGGAACTACTGACGAAAGAAAAACGCATAGGACCTGCCTGCAATAGCCTCGGGCAGTACAGATTATTAGTCCTATGACAGTTCAGAATTTTAAACACCTAATGTTATCTCAGCTGTTAGACAAACAACATGTATTGGCAGAGCAGTTTTATTACGAGTGTAATAGTATGGTTGAATTTGGATGGATATATAGAAGTTACAAACCAGTTCAGATATGTTCTTGAAACAGAAGCTATATCTGCAGCATGTGGTTTGCATAATAAGAAGCAGGAGAAAGAGCAACTTGAAATATATCTCGGAAATAGAAAAAATAAAACTGCAGGTGATATTTTGTCATAAAGATTAGTTATGGAGAATCCCTTTGTTTTCCACAGCCCCAAAACACTTCTTCTAAACTCATCTTCTATATCTAAAATATAACTTAATTAATGACTCTACTGGGAAGGAATATTCATAATATAATTGTCTCAGGAATCTGTTGTTTTTTTAAAGTCCTTGAAAAAAGAATAGTAGATATTATGAGCCAAGTTCTACTGACAATTACACCCCTGTAAATCTGAAGTAATTCCATGAGTTATGGAGAACTCCACTGTCAAAAGGAAGCCCCAGACAGGCTATGGTACTTTTCCATCCTGCTCTTTGCAGTACTAGAAGAGGAACAAAACGCATATCCTCTTGTCCACTCACTCCTTCCCCACCAGACCAAAGAGAGCCTTCCACTGGTCCCAAAGAGGCAGCAAATCCTTCCTTTTGCCCAGGAAGGAGAAATCTGTGGGCCAAAGCACCCCTCCACATAGATCAAGGGGCACAGTTAGACCCATAATTCCAAAGAACAGTCTTATACAGCCTCACCCAGAACTCCCTGAAGTCACTGAAAAGACTCCCATTGATTTTAAGATGTAGAGAAGTGGCAATGTGCTGGTGAGCCCAATGACCTTTCAATAATTGCTATAATTTAAATATATTTTGTCACATTATCTTACTTATGATCCTATTTCCCTTCCCCGGGTTTTTTAGTCTGAACAAAGGCAACTTATTCAGATTAGTTATAAACCGGAATCTTATAAGACAGGTTCATTTGAATGTGGATTGTTTGATGATGATTTCTTTGTACATAGATTTTTATGGAGTGGGAGGCCTATTTTAAAGATCCTGCTTTAACTGGTGTCATATCTATCAAGGACATTGTGTATGTTGCCCTTAGTGGAAGATTATGATTTGTTACAAAGCATGATGATACTAATTTAGAACAAATGACACCCTTGTAGCTGTGGCATTCCCTTCAGCAGCAGAACCAGAGCAGATCCATCCAAAAAGGGGCAGGGAGGAGGGGGGGGGACTGAAATTGGAGGAGGTCTACAAGTTGGAAAGGCTGCACAATCATTTATAGCTTGGAGTTCCTCTCAGAGCCCCCAGTCTTCCTATTGCACTGGATATGCATTTGGGCATGGACATCACCCCAATATCCCATCCAGCTGCTTGTCTTAGAAGCTGGGCGGAGGATTTGGGACCTAGTGCATAAGTAAAAGAGTCCGTTTTAACGTAAGTTAGTGTCGTCCTGCAACCTTCCTGTTGGACTGAATCACTTAACACAAGATCTAATAAATCCAGGAATGCCCAAGGTGGCACTTTTGCAAATCAACTTTACAGGTTATCAGTGCCATCAATTTGTGCTCAAGTTAATCATTTGTGGGACATTGTGGAGCTTTGCCTGAAAACACAGAGATGCTTAAGCAGCTTGTCATTTTGTGTGTACTAACGGATTGTCTGCATTACAGCATGCATATAATTCTGAATTATTCCCCCTTCCAAGAGCATGCCTCTTCCATTACAATTTACCACTCATTCTTCTGGAGGTAACTTGACATTTTGAAAGACCTAGATTGTAATCAATGTACAGGAGCTATAGCTACTGATCTGAAAAAACTGGTACATAAGCAGTTATGACTATTTATAGTGTTCTCAAGCAAAGTGAATGCTATAATTCTAGTTAAATAAGAGATTGCCTATATATTGGCCTATTTAAGGGCTTTACATATGAGGGAGGAATATCAGAGAGAAAAATCTCATGAGCTGTCTATAGATGTTATACTTTTTATTTCTGATTTTATTATAAGGCTCTATCTACATAAAAGAGATATTTTATATTGATGATATCATTCACTGCTCCAGGCCCTGGCCAGTATAACCAGCTCTGATCAGTGACTTTTATAACTTAAAAGGCTGAGTTAGGGGGAGGGGGAACAAAAACATTTTTTTCCTGAACTTGGACCAAACAGAATTTATATTATTTTCAACATCCAATCTCTTGAAAAATGTGACAAGTGCCACATTTACAGATATAGCATTGAGATTCCTTTTGCCTGGCCCATATAAAGAGCTTTTAGGACATATGGAGAGTTTTATGAGCTGTAATTAATAAGGTAGGGCAATATTTTTCATACAAAATCATTTTTGGGGGTGGTGGGAGGTGCAAATAATGTAGATGTAGATTGACCGAAACAATTTGTGAATTCACGTCAATTTCAGCACATTGTTTCCATCATAAATAAATAAATAAATCAGGAAACATTTTCAGAAAAGTCAAAACTGTTCATTTTGGCATTTCTAAATTGAAACATTTTGACTTTTGTTCGGACAGACATTTTATTTTGTAATTTCTCTCAGTTTTATTTTTAAAAAACCCACCCACCAATTAAATGTTTGAAACTTCAAAAGCAAAACAAAGCATTTCATTTTGGGTCAAACAGAATGATTTGGTCAACCCAAAATTAAACATTTTTGGACATTTCATTTCACCCCCAAAAAATAATTAAAAAATCATTGCAGCTTGATCCCAAACTGCTCTTTGTAATTTCTCAGTTCTGCTACTAAACCAAAAAATGGGTTCTTCACACTGCTTGAATTGCTAATTTTTGGCTCATGTTGGTCATGTGATGTACTGTGTATAGTGCACTGATATTCTCTACCCTGGGAGTCCTGTGAAACAGCAGACACAACAGCTTTCAGAAGAGCCCTGCACGAGCTGCTGAAAAAGGAAGAGTTACTGGCTTCCCTTCGTGCATGCTTTCCCCATTGAGGAGGAGGAGTTTGAACAGAGGGAGACTGGATGTGGGTGGAGTCATGAGAAATCGAGAAAAAATGGGCGGGGTGACAAAAGACGTGGCAGGGGTGCTGGAAAAGAAAGGGGAGATTTCAGAAAGAAAGATCAAGAGAAATAGGAGTTGGAGAAAGAGTTTGGAATGGCCGTGGGGTAGAGAGACATTGAAGGAGAGTTGGGGGGATTATGGAATGGGACAAAAGATGAAAAGATTAGGGTTGGGAAAGAGAAGACAATGAGGTAAAAAGAGAAAGAACAGAAACAAGGGAGACACACTTACAACAGAACCCCTGTTTTACAAACTAAGTGAGGACTGAGCAGTGCATAAAATCAGAAAGTTCATAAAATCGAACATCTCATAAACTGCGATATGGTGAACTGCATCACTTTCTCCTTGTCCTTCACATCACGGAAAAGCAATATCCAGTGCATTGAAGGCATTTGCTCTTCATTGACATTGGTTCTATTGTGTGATTTATTTTTTAACCTGTTGGGGAACAATGATTCATATAACTGGTCATTTGTAAGATTGATGTTTGTAAAATCGAGGTTGTTATTTAATGAACAGTTTGATATGCTGGCGATTGTGAGAAATACCCTACCAAAACCAGGCAAATGGCTACTATACCATCACTGTGAGCTTTACTGTTGTAAGCATTTTATTATGGACATACTGTATTATTATATGTCATCTGTCCTGTAATTTTGACAGATCATCCAAGCTAAATAGCATTGAGTCACTTGATGGGAGGCCTGTTCTTATTACTAAGTGCTGCAGGCAGTTATTCATCTCTAGTGAATTAATGAACAACCACAATATTAAGGCCACAATGCTACTGACGTGCTGTCTTTTATCTGAGATGTCAATCAAGGCCCTGACTCTCTGTTTTCTCAAAAATGGCATTAAAATTGGCATGTAAGCCCAGTGCTCCTGGCCAAATTTCAACTCATAATCATCCTTAGTAAGTAATTTTTAAAACCATGTAACATATTTTCTTCATGTAAATTTATCCCATGGGCAGGAGCTCTACAGTTTAGAAATGATTCAGTCAGATAGATTTGGGCAGGGAACAAAATTTTATTGGTGATAAAAATCAGCTTCAAAAAAGAACTCAACATAACTATGTTCCTCCAAGATCCAGTTTCCCCTGCATTCAGCCAAACTCTATACATCTCTGGCAACCTTTATTTCACTGGGGTGTTCTTAGCTTTTAAGTTGTGTTTTGTTTATCAAACTACTTTTTTATATTTATATGAAAAATGCTACAGAAACCAAAGACCCATGTACTGTATGGCAGCTTTTGTCATTCAAGGATGAGGATTGTTGTATCTTTTGCTCTTTATGCAACAAACGTAAGATAAAAGAACCACGCAGTGGGGTGCAAATAACCATGTTTACTAATTATACACATGCAAGGCATAGCCACAGATGTACACTTTTGATCTGGCAAGTTTCTGTACATACAATACAGAACCACTAGAGGGCTATTTAAAGGTATATTACATGATTCGTATACACTAGATTAGAAAAATGTATTAGTGGACTAATATTTAATGGTTATTATATAATTTGCTTCTGGTTCCAAAATGGTTCACCTTACAAGACTAATCTGACAAAAAATTTGAATAAAATAAAAACCTGAAAGCAAGATAGGAATACACAGCTTGAACATTTTATAAATGTCGGAGAATTTAGAGTCTGAAATCAAACATGGCTGTTTCATTTGGAACCAATGGGATTTGTGTGTGTGTAATAACAGTGTTTAGAAAACCCTTTAGATGTTTGAAAAATGAAGAAACAAAATAATGGTTATCCTGGTTATAATGGTTATCCTTTGAATGTACAATAATGTTTCTTATTATCCAAGACAAAGGTTACTTATTTTAATACAGAGCAAGGAATGCTATTACAAATACAAAATTTGTTAGATAATAATGATGTTAGAAGATGATAAAATCAGAGCAAAGTCTTCTGATTTTGCTATATGTTAAAATGATGTATTATATAATGTTCAACTAACAGAAGCTAACAGTACACAGTCAATCTGTGGCACTCCTTGCCTGAGGAGGTTGTAAAGGCTAGGACTATAACAGGGTTTAAAAGATAACCTCCATGAATTTATTCAGTTAAGTCCATTAATGGCTATTAGCCAGGATGGGTAAGGAATGGTGTCCCTAACCTCTGTTTGTCAGGGGGTGGTGATGAATGGCAGGAGAAGGATCGCTTTATCATTGCCTGTTAGGTTCACTCACTCGAGGGAACCTGGCATTGGCCACTGTCAGTAGACAGGATACTGGGCTGGATGGACCTTTGGTCTGACCCAGTACAGCCTTTCTTATGTTCTTATGTTCTAACCAGATGCGTAGATTGGAACTCAAGTAACAAAAGTTGAACACACACTCAGTCACGGGGGCGAAGATAGTCTTCACCATATCTTCTGGTTGCTACCCAAGCCAACCAGCATCACTTTCATTTTGCCTGGATTGAGCATCAGTTAATTTAGCTCATCTCAGCAAGACACATGGGGCAAGCATTTGATAGTAGTAGCTGCATTGGATGAGATAGACGTAGAGTTGGGTGTCATCAGCATGCTGAAGTAAGTAAAGCATTCTATGCTTCCTGTGACCAAAGGACCTCTTGCTGCCAATTGGCAGAAGGTTACAACATTCCCATGAGTCTGATATTTACATTCTAGTTCACCAAAGAGTGTCATGTAAGGTTTCTACTGGAAACTGATCATGCTGATCATCATAATCTTTGTGAAATGGATAATATGTAAGAAGGGGTGTGTGGCAGGAGAGAGATAAGAGAGAGGAACCTATATTCCTAAGGCCTTGTAGTTAAAGACAGGTGACCCGGAGTTAACATGCCCTACCTCAGGATCCACCAGACTGAAGGTGAGAACTATTTGTCTCCCTCCCTGACCATTGTGTGTTTTACAATGGAAGTTGATTTGCATACCGAGTGAAATGCTAATGAAGAGATTGTGGGGGGCATCAGAAGGAAAATTAACAGGAAGAGATCAATAGCAGGGGCAGAGAGCCCTGTTTTACAGGTGAAGAGCAAAGGACTGGACTACTATATCTGGAGGTGCAGGAAGATGTCCTGGCATCCTTCATCAAGGGGAAACAAGTTGCCATCAGACTTGATCCCATGAAAGGAGGATCTCAGCCATCTTGATTGAAAAGCGCTCTGAGAGGCCTTTGGGTGTAAACAGTGCCTAATAATACAAGAGGGGATCCTATTAGTTGAGTGTAGGCTGTAGAATACCTCATGAATTTATTTTATATGGAAAGCTTTTTTTCTAATAGTTCTGTTTGCTATCGTCTAAATCTCTATTCTTTGTTAAATAAGCTTATACTTGTGTTCTCTATAATCAAATCTAAGTGTTATGCGTTACACAGCTCCACGTTCTTAGGTATAACTAGCAAGCTGTGGCATACCATTCCTTTGAGAACAGCAGACCTGATAATTCTGAGAGTGTCCCATGGATAAGGGGCTGGATTCTGCAGGAAGATGTTTGGAAGACTCAGGGGTTGGAATGTGCCTATTGTAACCTGCATGCGGGACAGTGGAGCCCTCGTCCGCTGAGAGAGGAGGGCTTGTGTTGCCAATGGCTGAGAGCGAAAGTGAGCTGACCCCGGCAGATACAGACAAGGCTCCTCTCAGGTGTCTCACAACCCTGGCTACCCCTGGGAACCATCATACTTTCTCACTGAACCTTCCAATTGGCCCTCTACATCTGAATCAGGAATCACGCAAATGAGAATGTTTAGTGAGAAGGAATAGAAATGGGAGTTGCCCAAGATCAGTTCTATCCATTTTTGCCGTGATCTGGGAGTGTCAGAATGATGGAACGAATGGACCAGCTTTTCTACGGTGACTCTACATTAGCAAGAGATTCCCTTACGCAGCGGGAGTCCTTATCTGCAAGGTTAGTGTAGCTTTGCAATCCTTTTGCGCTACTGGAGCTACACAAGGGGCTATATTAGGGGACTGGAGTGGTTCTGGATCTGTAAACTGAAAGTAAAAAGGATAGTCTCTTAATATTTTAAGTGAAAACTTAAAATTTGCAGAATGCCAAACCTGTGAAAAACTCTAAAATTGCTATATTTCTTTTTTCCCCTGTGGCAAGGTGGCTCCTCTGCTCCCCCTGGTTCAAGTCCTCTGGGGTGCTGGTGCGGCCCTGGTGCCCTGACCAGACTGCACCAGACCCGGTTTTTCCTACTGCTCCTTAGCTCCCTCTCTTTCTCTCTCAGGGTCAGGCTCCTGCAGGCTAGGGAAGCTAGGTTCCCCCTGGAAGGGACCCTTAGTTCTCTCCTCCTGCTTGCCAGCAGCCTCTCCGTCCCTGCTTCTTCCAACTCACTCCTCACACTCCTCTGCTTCCACCAAACTCACTCCTCTAACACCTACTGCCTCCAAACCCACTCCTCAACTCCCACAAGCCTCTCTGGGGAGGAGTCCCTTTTCAAGGGCTCTGGTAGCCTCCTTAATTGGCCTCAGCTGGCCCTGCTTCTGGCTGTGGCAGCCCTGCTCAGCTGGACCCAGTTCCCTTGTGGTAACCCTTCTAATTACAGGCCTTACTGGCAGCTGTCCGCCCTGGGTCTGCCACACCCCTAATGAAAAAGAGAGTCTTCAGCTGATTCAGCCTTTGGTAGGTGGGTCCTGCATGCTGTGGCGATTCCTTGGCACAAGAGAATCCTTTCTCTCAGTGATGTTAATTTGTTCCCTCCCTAGGATTTTTGTCATTTCTGAGAAAATCCCACACTGAGGATTTTTGACCTACCCCTGAGAGAGACTTGGAGAATTTGTGGTTGCTTACCTGAAAATTTCCCCATCCTTAAAAGAATAGGACCACAGACCAGGGGTGAAAGTAAAACTAAAAACTTACCGGTATGGGGCTGGCTGCAGCTCCCCCCATCTGAAGGGGTGTGGCCTCAGGCAGAAGGAGTGGGGCTGGGAGGTCAGCATCTTCCAGCCAGCCCTTCTAGGCTGTCTGGCCCGCATTGCCTGGGGCTCCTGCAGCTATTTAAAGGCCGGGGGCTCCCACTGCTACTGCAGCAGTGGCCAGAGCCCCGGGCTCTTCTAAATTGCTGGCCCTAGGGCAGCTGCTCCTTTTGCCCTCTCCTCCCCCGTTGGCAGCCTGGGGGCGGGGCAAAAGGGGAAGGGAGGTTAAAGTGCTGGCGCAGCAGCACTTTCAGCAGGGTCTTTGCCGTGGCAGCGCTTTAACATCGCTGCCACTTTTGTGCTCCGCTGTTGGCGGCCCTGCTGCTAGGGACCTGGTAGGGCCGATGACGAAGGGCACAAAAACGGCAGCGATGTTAAAGCTCTGCCAGAGCAGTGCACTTAAAGTGATGCCGTGGCAGCGCTTTAAAGTAAGGCGGTAAGAGCCAGTACCAGCAGCCACTTTTACCAGTACACCGTACCAGCCCGTACCGCCTGACTGTCACCCCTGCCACAGAGCCAGCCCTCCCTGAGAATACAAGGGAGATTTCTTTCACTTCTGATGAAGTTCTACTACCTGCAGGAGTTAAAACCTTTCTTGTGGAGTATAATGTTTCTCTTTGTGTTTTTCCAAGGTGCTGATGCAGCATAAGAGATTCTTTTGTTTCATGGTCCAGAGGGGCTAGCTTTTGAAGCATCTTGTAACTGAGGGATTGGAAGCTAGTCCCTCGTCAGCCATCCAGTCAGCTTTAATTCTGCCCTAGACAGCTATAGATGAATGGCAACCCACAATGAGGCTCTGTGGACCTATTGCTTTGAAGAAGGGGAAAATTCTCCAAGTCTCAGGTTGTATTGTCCTCCAGAATGTATGGGCACCTCACAATCTTCAATATATTTACCCTCACATCACCTGGGAGGTAGGAAAGTACTATCATCCCTATTTTACAGATGGGGAACTGTGGCAGGGCAAGGATAAAACCCCTTGAATGCCCTGCCCCTGCTGGCTAAGCCCTGCTTGCTGGCAGGATGGCCAGGGGTAGGGGCTTGACGCAGTCAGCAGGGAGCCCAGCTGTGGGCCCTAATGAGGGCTGGGCCAAGTGGTCACAGCTGGGGCTGCAGACTGAGGGCTGGAAAAAACCCTGAGCTGAACTCAGTTAAAGAGGCAAGCCAGGAAGGGGACAGGGAGGCTACTGCTCTGTCTCCTCACCACAGGCAGGGCGCCTCAGGGGCCTGGAGACCTTGGAACCAGGTAGAAGGAGGGTAACTGTTGGGGGATAAAGGGAAGCACTTTCTTGCACTGAAGCCACTGCACTGTAAATAAAAGGCACTAGAGGGAAACACCAGATGAAGGTGTGAGGACTCTTATTTCTACCAGCCAAGGCACAGGGGAGAAAGAGAGACACCTGTGCAGGCCCTGTGACACTGGGGGCTTGTCTGGGACCCTCCTAGCCATTGTGGTTTGCGGCTGCCTGTATGGAGGAGACTCTAAAGTAGCTAGTGAGCACCGTGGAAGAAATGCAGCAGTCCCAGAAGATGGAGCAACAGGCCCTGATGAAGTGGCAGGCAGAACAACAGAGGACACTCCAGAAGTTCATCAGAGAGCAGTCCACGGCACAGCAGCAGATTTTCCAGAGGATGGTGAGTCCACCGGTGGGGGATGGCACCAGGCTGCAGGGATGGGGGCTCTGCAAGATGAGCCTTGCAGATGACTCTGATGCTTTCCTTGGAACTTTTGAAGGGGTAGCTACCATGGCTGGCTGGGAGCGGGAGACCTGGGCCCTGCAGTTAGCCCTGTACCTGGGCAGGGAGGCCCAGGCAGCATTCATGGTGCTGGGTGACACCCAAGCGCGGGACTATGACGCGGCAAAGGCCGCTATATTGGATCGTGTGGGACTCTCAATGGAGAGGTATCGCCTGCGCTTCCGGGCAGTCCAGGGTGTTCACCCAGAAATTGATGCCTAATGCCCAAACCATGGAGGTGGTCATGGACCAGGTGGTCTTGGAGCAGTTCCTCCTAGGGCTCCTGGACCCACTATAGGTATGGGTCCGGAGACATCAGCCGGCCCAGGTGGCCATAGCGGTCTGGTTAACGGAGGAGTACATGGAAGCCGAGGGGCCCCGACGGGTGGTGAAGCCGGGCAAGGGAAGCAGACCTGGGGCTGCAGACTGAGAGGGCTGGAAAAGCCCTGAGCTGAACTCAGTTAAAGAGCCAAGGCAGGAAGGGGACAGGAGGCTGCAGCTCTGTCTCCTCACCACAGGCCGGGTGCCCCAGGGGCCTGGAGACCCTGGAACCAGGTAGGAGGGTAACTGTTGGGGGATAAAGGAAGCACTTTATTGCACTGAAGCCACTGTACTGCACTGTAAATAAAAGGCACTTGGGCAAAACACCAGAGGAGGTGTGAGGACTCTTATTTCTACCAGCCAAGGCACAGGGGAGAAAGAGAAAGACCTGTGTAGACCTTGTGACAGGAACCAAGGCATAGAAAGACAGAGACTTGCCCCACCCAGGTTGCTCAGGAGGCCAGTGGTACAGTAGGGAGTTGAATCCCAGTCTCCTACCTTATCACTGGTGTATTTTTCCTCTCAATAATCAAAACATTTTTAAAGGCATGTGTAAGAGTGTCTTCCCTCTCTCTGGACCTGGGGTACAGAGAAGAGGGACTCTTTTTTGCCAGACCAACTAACTTCAAACTGCTTCCCAGCCAAGTTAATTCTCTACACCCCCCCCCCCCCCAGATCCCACACTCTACCAGTTAGGAAATTGGGGTTACTCAAGCTGCCACCATCTGAGTAAATCTCCAAGGCCCTGGAGTGGGGTACCCAGACTCCCCCAAACCCCCTCCCCCCCTGTTCTCTCTCTCCCTGAGAGATAAGGGTACTTCTCGCTGTATCACTCCCCCTGATAGCCCAGGGCAAGACAACACAGCATTCCGCTCTCTCTCTCTCTCTCTCGCTCTCTCTCTCTCTCTCTCTCTCTCTCTGAGATACTAGAGTCAAGCTCAGATCACTTTACTAGAATTACCAGACAATTCTTATGAGTATAAAAAATTTAATAAAGAAAGAGAATAAGCATACACTTAATACACTACACAGATATAGAATTTCTTAACTTTAATCTTCTTGCATAAACTAACTTCTCCCCTTGTCTGCTAATTACACAGATAGAGACACCAAGATCAAATGCAAAGCTTTTATGCAGGACAATTCTTTCTTACAGTTAGCTAGTTATTGTCATACAGAGAAAGGCCAAAGTTGGAGGTCCATAGTTGGACCAGAGGTCTGAGTCAATTCAAAGCCCAAATTGAACTGAACTTCGCTTCCTGGTCTCTCTGTGTCTAGCCAGACTGCTCTGACGACACTGCCTTCTCAGGTAACATTAGCCCCACCCAGGCAAGGCAACACTCCACACTTATGATAGCATGGAATAAAATATGCTGTGGGATTGGGAATAAAAATTTACCCAGGGCCAGACTTGGCTGGGTATCCTTTTCCTGATTTTGTCTGTCTCATGTTGAACAGAATTCTCTTTCCTGGTCTCCTCCTGTCAGTCTTTTCCTGTGGCTGCACCTGTGCCAGTGTATCTGCTCCAATGTGTTCCCTGATTTGTCAAAGAATGCTCCAAGAAAAGTAGCTTTCTAAGGTTTTGATAGCTCTGACTTGAAACTTCAATATTTACCTACATTCAAGTATTGCCTGCTAACATCAGTGCAATGTGTGTTTTGATGGTACTGTACAAGGAGAAACTGCCAATATACACTTCAAATCTTTTCCTATTTGTAGACTTCTTAACTCCACAGTTCTTCCATAGGTTCCTGATCACACATTAGTCAAACTCTGCAGTGGCACAATGGTCGCTCTCATTGCACCAGCATATTGAACTCTCTACCACCAGCCTTTGCATCAATAATTTCCTTACATTCCTACTCTCCCATTGACGAATTGAAGAGTGGAATGTACACAGCATATTAAATGATGTGATCATTTTACTCAAGATATCATTTCCTGAGAATGAGATTATATTGATTTATCTGGTGAAGGAATTAAAATTGACTTGAGGGGGATTTCTATCATATGCTTAGGGTTTTTTTAAAAGCCACATGGCCTTCGTCAGAATTGCTGTGACTGCTAAAGACAATATTTGCTGAATTTTTAGGAATACAGAAGTTCCAAACTTAAGTTGAAGTCTATCTTTCCAGCAGGAGAACTGGTTGAGCAGAAAACCTTTTGCTTTATGGAAGCTAGACTATAAAAGGCATATGTAACTGTAATAGTCTTAAATGATGAATAGTATTGTGCTATTATTCATATTCAGAAATGCAGCTAGTATCCTTGGTCTATATTTTGTGTGGCTATGATAATTTTTTTGTTTCAAAATACAGATGAAGGTGATAAGTATTTTGTTTTCTAACCCCATGCTAAACCTTCACTGGAGCTTTTTAACCTTTCTGAAAGCTGACAGTATTTCTCTTGCAACTGTTTCTCGTTTTTAGGTAGCTAATTCACATATCTATGTAATAAATAAAAACTAAAAATTTCCCCCTTTTGACCCAAGCGGTTAGCCAATATTTGGGATCTTGCAGGTTGTTTCCCATTAAGAGGAGAAATTGATGATGGAGTCAGGTATCTTTGATGTAATTCTGTTTATTTACAAAGAATGTACACACAGCACTCTTTCCCTAAACACAGTAGGAATCAAACATCACCTAGCTTTCTTTTATCGCAGTTCCAAACCTCTTTCCAACCAGCACTCTACCCAAAGGTTCTGTCTCTCTGCTTTTTCTCAGAGCCACACGAAAAGTGCTCTTCTGGCTGGCTGTCAGGCTTCCTGGCTGCCCTTTTGGTGGTCTTCTGTGGTGTGGCTGTTGCTTCTTTCACAAATGCATAGTTCCATCCAGCAACACCCAGTTCTCTATATCTGCATTCGGGGAAAAGCTCTCACTACCTACTCCTGCCTGGCATGGGAACTTGTGTTTTGAGCTGTCCAATTCATTAAGGAGCTTTATTGCTGTTTACATTTATTCTGGAAAAAAGGCAGCCATTATTCCCAGGAGTTTTACAAGGTTTCACCCAACCTCCAGCTTAACAATATTTATGTATTTGAAATATTAGGAAAATAGAATATTATGGGCAAAAAGCATCTCTCCTTTGAACTCTTAAAGGAGAGAATGGTTAGTGATTTTGAATTATTTTTAGCTCTGTAGCTAGCAGTGAATAAATACATTATTTAGACCTTTTATCAAAAAACACAGTAATTTATTCTTCATACCAGTCAACTAGCAACACCTTCTTACACCCACTAGCACAGTTAGTCACTTCTTTTGTAGATCTTTACAAACAAGCTAACCCAATATTCTAATATAATTGAGACAAACTAGCATGATTCTCTACAGTCAGGAAAAAGCAGCTGTTACCTTAACCCTAACAGGCAAAAATAACTTCTGGGGCTGACTCTGCTCCTTGGAGTTAGAGGCTAATCTTTTTTCCTCAGAAGGTATTTTGCTCTTTTAAGCTTTTATGAAATGGACAATACCCATTGCCCTTTGTAGAGATAGTTGGTCTGTACATACTGTTGGAGGGGTCTGTCTTTTACGGAGCCTGACTCCTCTGTGACCTTTCTATGTGCCTCACTTGGTGCTTGAGTGTACAGGCTGTTCCTTTTGAGCCAGCCATGAGTCAGGCAGGGAGTCTCTCCCTCTGTGAGTATTATACCCCCGTAAAAAAAACTTCCCCCTGTCGTTGCCTCATCTTGGATCCAGTGTGTGTCTGTTTCCCTGCTGACACTGTCCTTCTGCAGAGTGAAATTCACCCCAACTAGAAGGCCAGCACAATGGCCTATGTACCACTTCTCAAAATAGTTACTTGGGATTTCATTGGCACAGTAGGCCTTGTGCTGGCTGTCTCAGGAATTTCAGGCCAGCAAAGCAAACACATGAGCTTTGTATGGTAATGGCATTGGGATGCTCCTGGGAGTAGCCTGCACCTCTGACATGCAGGAGGGTTATTTTTATTCTGATCAAACTGCAGTCAGTGGGGAGGAATGTGGCCATGGCTGGATATTAATCTTGGGCTCTTCCCCCAGATAGAAAATCTGTTCTTGAGATCAGTATGAGGGAGTCATTTGCCTCTGTCCTTTGCAGTATTTCTGGAGAAGAAAATGTGTAGTCATTGACCCCACAAACAAATCTGCCAGTTATGAAAAGGCACTAAAGTGGCCATCAGAAGCTGAGATTTTTTGGAAAACAATTGGCCACTGATGGAGTCCTTCCCACTCACCTCAACTTATTATTTTTAAAAATGTATAAAATATACCCTGGGTTATTCATAGCCAAATGACCCTTAGTCTGTTCTATAGAGGTTCTTCTATTGCCCTGATCACCATGAATGCCTTCTAGGAGTGCATTAAGCAATGTGATTAACGTGTGTCATATGTCATTTGTTCCTCTTATCCTCTTCCCCAGAGAGAGAATTGTGTGCAGTGGGATATTTTGGCTAGTTTTTTAAAAATTGTAATAAATATGTACCTATTGCTATATGATTATATTAGGGAAGGCCAGGTTGAAGTAGTATCCCTTGTCCTTGGAGCATGAGGTGATGAGGGTTTTGATCAGGGGTGAAAGTAGGTTAAAGGACTTACCAGTATGCCAGACGTCCTGATCAGGGGGCGGGGCCTCAACCGGAAGAGGTGGGGCCTCAACCGGAAGAGGCGGGGCCTTAAAGCCTCAGGCCCTTTAAATCAAGATACAGCTGCTGCTGAGAGCCCCAGGCCCTATAAATTGTTTCCTGAGGAAGCCGGTCCAGTACGGCACACTGGCTCTTGTCGGTACGCCGTACTGGCACATACCGGCTTACTTTCACCTCTGGTTTTGATGGTCTTTAGTGTCTGTGTGAGTTCGTTCCACTGTTGTAGATTGACTCCCAAGAAAGCTTTTTCTCCTGCACAGAAAAGCTTTAGCCTTATGGGGCAAGTTCCTTTGTGCCTAAGGAGTGCAGCTGCCAACCCTGGTCCTCATCCCACAACTGTAGTCTTCAAGATAATCTGGGCCCAGCCCACTGAACGCCTTGAAGATAACCAATGCCTGCCTGTCCTCCTCTCTCTTCAAATGCAGTCCCGCAGGAGAATGAGCTTAGCGCTCAAGTTAACTACCATTTGTTTCAGCACTACAAGAAAAGAGCAAAGACAGTCATATAAATAAAAAAATGGGAATAAGGGTGGACCACAAGAGTTGGGAAGCTCATTTCCCTGCCTTTTTCTTCACAACTTGCAGCTGTAGAGGTGATTTTTTTTAAAATTATCTTATGGCTTGTCATGGAAAACAGACCTATGGAATAGGTGCCTTCTCTAGAGCTAGGACCAACAACCTCCCAGGGCTTTTGCAATTTCCAAACTATGGTTACTTTCTGCTGAACAGGGCCTTTAATTGCTTACGTAATGCATTGATATGCTTTGTGCCTTAATTGCCATGCATGTGCGGTTTTGTGTTGCGATCTTCATGCTGTTTGTATCCAGTGAACTTGATTATGCTTGGTTTTTGGAGAACTATGCTTTTTAAAACTCTACCCATTCAACAGAAGCTTGCTCAAACTGTCTACTGATGTATCTATTCAACTGAATATAGGCTATTAAAACAGAGTACTGAATATGGTTGTGCTTTAGACAAAGATTAGACTTCATTTTCAAAGTCTGAATAGTTTTTATTCTGGTGCATGTTGCTGCTGTATTTGCCGAGTTTGGTCCAAAAGAATCAAAGCACGTGGTTAAAGCAAAGAGTGGCATGTGGTTCATGAACCCCATAATTAGTTCCTCTTCCTAGCTCTAAGCAGTAATTAAATCTGCCACTTCTGCTCTGCTGATCCATTTGTTTAGCTATTTAATTGCTCAACTGAATACGTCTTTATCTCCGGAACTGCAACATTTTATTCAGACAAAGAAATCGCATAATCCATTTTTTTCCAAGATCAGGGATGTGTGAAAGAAAAGAGCATTAATACTACATGATTTGGTGGTGGTGGTGTCACTTTTCACTTATCAAATAAAACTGTGTTTAAGGGAAAACGTCAACTGATGCTTAAGGATAGCTTTCCATATATAGGTTTGTTTCCTCTAAGAGCTCATTATGTCAAACTTTGAATTCTAATACATCTATTCCAAGTTGCGATCAGGGTCATGAGTTAAACAGAGGAGCTCTCAGGGAATAAAACTGAGGAGCTCGCAGGGAATAATAGCAATAATTATATATACAACAGGAAATCCAACCGCTACTCTATTGGCAGCAGATTTTTATCACCATTTTTAAAATGTACATGTACTGCACACTGAACTGTAACTTTCCTATATAAAGCTCCTTTTGGAGATATTTCTGATGAGTATGTGATGCATGTCCATGACATCTTTGACAGATTCATCTACAGGTCCTGCAGTTGGGTCTGTAAAGCACGCTGCCTTGAGTACGTTCAACCAGTTTGAGAAGGAACCTGCTTTGGAAGTTGGAAAAAAATTAGCAACCTTTTTTACTTGTCATGTCTTTGTTCCGTCTGTCTAGCTAAAGTTTTATACCATGCACGTCACTGTTGTCTGAGTCTATTTCACTCAGATTAATATTTATATTGGACTTCTTGCTGTCCTCTTACCAAGTTAGTTATGTTCAAAGCTGTTCAGATCTCTAGCTAGATCATTGTTTCCCATGTATACTTATTATTTAAAATTGTTCACCAGTTACCATTGGGGTAAAGGTTTTTTACTTGTATGAGACATTTGTTTGGTGCTTAGTAACCCGGCGAGAGTTTTGCCTGGATAAGGACTTTAGGACTTGGCCAAAAGATACTTACATTGCACTGCTTCTATTGATTTTATTATACTTCTGTGTGATCCTTCATTAAACAAATAACGATGGTTTTCCAGCCCAGCCAAAACTGGAAATCTGAAAAGCAGCTCTTGTTCCATGATTTTCTCATAGAAATAAAGGTGGTAGAAGGGACCTCAAGATGTCAAGTCCAGCCCCCTGTGCTGTGGCAGGGCCAAGTAAACCTAGACCATCTCTGACAGATGTTTGTCCAACTTGTTCTTAAAAGCTTCCAATGAAGGGGACTCCATGACCTCCCTTGGAAGCCTATTCCAGAGTTTAACTACCCTTCAAGTTAGAAATGTTTTTCCTTATATCTAACCTAACTCTCCCTTGCTGAAGGTTAAGCCCATCACTTCTTGTCCTACCTTCAGTGGACATGTAGAGCAATAGACCATCATTCTCTTTATAACAGATGTCATTAGTTATTAGCACTCCTTCTCCTCTAAATAGAGGACCTATGCTTTCCTTTGTATTTCTCTTGCTCCTAATGTATTTAAAGAACCTCTTCTTATTGCCTTTTATGTCCCTTGCTAGGTATAACTCACAGTGCTTTAGCCTTTCTGATTTTGTCCGTAAATACTTGTGCTGTTCCTTTGTACTCCTTATCAGTTTGATCATGTTTCCACTTTTTGTAGGATTCCTTTGTGATTTTCAGGTAATTAAAGAGCTCCTGATGGAGCCATAATGGCCTCTTCTTATTCTTCCTGTCTTTTTTCCTTTGTGTTTGGAATAGTTAGTAGTCGTGCCTTTTAATATTGTCTCTGTGAGGAAATGGCAACTCTCCTAAACTTCTTTATCCCTTAGATTTTTTTCCCAGAGGACCTTCCCTACCAGTTCTCTGAGTTTGTGAAGTCTGCTTTTTTGAAGTACATTGTCCTTATTCTTTGCTTTCACTCCTTTCCTTTCCTCAGAATCATAAAATCTATCATTTCATGGTCACTGTCACCCAAATTGCCTTTCATCTTCAGATTCACTACCAATTCCTACCTTTTGGTCAAAGGATTCTGTATAAGATTGATCTAAATCTCAAGCTTTTTAGATGTATTTCTTGTATCAAACCTAAAAGTTCATCCGTCACTATGCACATAGGCTCTGACTTCTATTTTTCCCGAAGGGTGTTCCACCCCTGCTCTGCCCAAGGCCCCGCCTCCCACTCTGCCTCTTCCCACCCCTGCTCTGCCCCTTGCGCTAGGCCTCACCCTCACTCCAGCCCCAGAGTGCCCACAGAGTTGGTGCCTATGACTATGCTCAGTGCACTACCCTCAATTTCTTATGGTTTGTATACATGGCAGAGAAATGCACCAGACCCTTGCTGGTGCATACTAAAAGTTCTCTAAGGAATTTAATGTAGTACTCTTTCAAGTGACACTATGTCAAAGCACACCAGCAGAGACTTCATGGACTAATTAATGTGTAACACACTTTAGAAATCATACCCCTGTAGAGTGCACTACTGCCACTGTTTAGACAAGCCCTTTGAGTCTGTTAAGAAAAGAACTAAGACATCCATCCTGGACGATAACCATAACAAGCAAACCATCTCAAACCCACATATTAAGCATTTTAATTTAAAAAAAGCATGTTTTATTGTGGAAGTGCATGCAACCATGTGCAGAATAATATCTGGGAATAAAATGTTTTCCATTTGCTTTCAACAGAAATTTGGTGCACAATAGTTTCTGACAGCAATGGAGGAATCTTTTCAAATGGTTCTTATCCCTGCTCTAGTATCACACCAGGGCTTCATATTAGTTTGTGTAAATTATAGAATTATATATTTGCACTGATGTGATAGATGGAGGGAGAGATAAATAGAACACCCACCTGATCACCCTTTAAACATTTTTCATATTTAGGAGTGTCTGCGGTGGGCAATACTGCACACTTCCCCTCAGATTAACCTAGCTATTGTCATCCTGCCATCAACAGGCTGGAAATTGCATCCTTCAGGCACTGCTGGGTTTACAAGCAGTAGAATGCAATTGAAACCACTCCCTTTTCCTCTCCTCCCCTCCTTCCCCATAGCACAGCAACCATTGCCCGGCAACTTGGAGCAAGCAGCTGTCATCAGCCACAATGGGAACTGGATGTTTGCAAAGTAATGTACGTGCTTTAGGTCAGGTCACTGTACAGTGAGCCACTTTGCTAAATCCCTTTTTGTAATCTGTAATTTGGTTTTAAATCCCATTATCCAGCAATATAGTTAAACCTACGGCCAGAATCTGATCTCACATACACCAGTACAGCTCTGCTGTGGCAGTGAAGTCAATAGAGTTACACTGGTGTCAGACTGGTGTAAGTGGGATGAGACTCAGGCCCTGAATCCTGGGAGCAAACATACAACAATGTATGTAGTTTATTAGCACAGTAATAACTTTATGTGGGTGCATCTCTTCTTATTATTCAAGCTATGGAAAACATGTCACGTTTGATATGACAGAACCAACTGCAACTGTGAAAGACAGGGCCACAGATGATCAGACTTGTTACCTTAAGTCAGTTGTCTAGTGGACATGTGCTCCGGTACCTATACATATTAGTTAGCTGCTTTCACACATGATTTACTGAGTGAGTTGTACACAAGAAAACTAATGGAGGCATAGCACTTTATCACTAGAAATGTATAACTTCGATAACATATTGATATGTCTTAGGGCGACCAGACAGCAAGTGTGAAAATTTGGGGAGGGGTAATAGGGAGCCTATATAAGAAAAAGACCCAAAAATTGGGACTGTCCCTATAAAATCGGGACATCTGGTCACCCTAAGTCTGATGCTTTGGTGGGTTTTGTTTTTAATCTCTGTCTCATTTATTTCTTTGTACTTGTGCTGGACACTGAGAGAGTCTTTATAGTTCTGTCACATTAGAATGTGACATTCCTGGCCTTGACAGTGCTTTTGTTTGGATATTTATAGCAGAGTCTGGTCATTGTTGAGCAAAGGAGATTGCCCTGCCCTCTGGCCCTTTCTTAAGCAGATTTTGGGCAGAAGCTCCTCTCATGTGGCACTAATTGAAATGATTGGTGGAGGGGTGTGGTGAGCTCACTGTGCCTGACTCAGGCTTATCTGCCAGGGGCTAAGCCAGGGGAGAGGAGAGGGAGAAGGGGGGAGAAAAAAAAAAAGCAAAGCTTTGCCTCATTCCGGTAGGGCTCAGGGCTCCTGGCCGTCTGTCCACCCTCAGAATCAGAAGACAAATAGAGGGACCACACTCACTATAACTGTGCAGAAGGAAATTGTTCAGAAACTCTGGCTGAGCTTTGCATTTGAAGTGCGGGATTTGAGAGCAGCTCAGCAGGTCAGTACTTCTACCAGTCAGATTTATTTGTTCAGATGATGTAGAGGATTTTAGCTGAAACCCGTTAGTATTAGAAATGGTGTGTTATTTTCAGGAGTTAGATTGCAATTGAAGGACATGTTTCTTTGAAGCTTGAAGACTGAAACTCAGCTTGCTCTATTTGTGGTCCCCTATGCATTATGATTCTGATCAGAGTTTTGTTTGTCTAGCTGACTATTACTGGTGACATCTGCAGGGGTAGGGCAGCCTAAAAATGGGCAAATCTTTAAAAGATTTAAACTAACAAGTGAGTTGTTTGGAGATGTTTTTATATGTGTGGCTTATCCTCTGGACAAGTGTGCTACATTAAAATATGTATTAGGGATTGTCATTGGAAATATGTGCTCTTCATCTTGGTGAGTAACTAACTCAGCCTGAATTGCAGCTTGAGGATTTAAATGCTATAACATCATTTAGAGGTCCCCCCTCCCGATAATAGTTTTCTCTAAGTTTAATGTGAAATGGGGAAAGAAAAGCACAAGCTGTAGTGGTGTGATTAGAAAGGCAGAGGCGAAGAAGTTTTTGACATACTATAAACTGGCACTGCAGTAAAACAAACAAACAAATGAATTGTAATATTTTCTCACAGGAGCCTTCATCATTTGAAGTTACATGAACATATTTAATATTTCATTCCAAAGTCTTGGGGTTTGTTTGTTTTTTTACCTTGCTAATGAATGAACTTAAGTAAACAACTGTATAGTCTAATGCTGCACATTGGACAAGAGAGAGAAAGAAAAAGTACAACTTTTTACATCATATTTCTTTTACTTAAGGAAAATTCAGTATTATTCAGGAAATTGTTATAGGTTTTTTGTTAATGGCAATAAAATCATTGTAGGTCTCTGGATTTTTTTAAAACTCAAAATATTTTTAGGATGGAAAAACTGTACAGTTAAGGCTAACTACATTTAAATTCATGTGACACATCTGTTATATAATTTCATATAACCATATTGAGGATCTGAATGATTTTTAATGCTTTCTATTTAAACAGACCTGTTATGCTTAAATACTTCCGTATGGTTTCTGTTATGTTTGTATTTCTGAAGATAGTTTATTTGATCTGTTTTCTAATGATCATTTTTACAATATGTATTAACTGAATATTTAATAGCCACATGCTCTAGTGTAAAATTACATTCAACAAAATCAAGTCCCAGCAGGAAACTATTTCAATCACTGTGCATGCATGCATGCCTTCAAATTTAAAGAAGAAATATGAATTGTGTTATTACAAAATTAGCGCTTTGTCACATCCAGCTTATTTTCTTCTTTATATTAAGTTTTTAGAAGTGAAACGATAGTGAAAAATGGAGTCAAGTAACTGTTAATCCATTTGTCCACTGCTTTTCTCCATGCCTGGTGCAAAGTTCCAGCACCATCACTGGATTATTCAAAATGGATTCTAAGAACCAGCCATATCAAAAGTAGGCAAGCGCTAAATAAAAGGTTTGTGGATAGTTATGATGGATACTTGATGTTTATTTTTAAAAAACCTTTTAGTGATGCAGCTGTTGCATTAAAAAAAAAAGTCTAGTCAGAGAAAAATATGAAAACATGTTGAGGAGTAACAAGACATCCTTAGTAAAGGTACATGAAGAATATTGATAGCAGTTTTACAAGTTAATATAGTTGGTGCACTATGAAAGAAGATCCCCTGTATATTTATCATCCAAACCACAAATATGTCATAAAATAGGCATTCAGGTGGATGTATTTCTTGTCTGGAACAATACTGTTCCTTATCATTTCTGGCCTCTTATTCATCACATTATGAACTTTTTCATAATGTTAAAATCAATAGCTACTAGTTCCCTCAATAAATGTATTTTAACACTCATCATATTGTATGTGGCGATAATGCAATGAGATGTGAATGTATTAAATGTTTATTCTTAAGTGAATGAACATATTTTTTCTGTACTTTAAAGAAGCTAAAACTCCAACAAGTGCACCGCTAGTGATATTAGCAAGAAAAATAGTAGCATAAGAAAGCATCATTATTTTAAAACAGCCACACAGAAATCCTGTTTGTAATATTCTTAGTGCATAATGTCTGTTCCATACCCTAAATGCTAGATTTGATTTTCTTCCGGGTTGTTTATAATTTTTAATTTTGGTGCATTATTGATTGCCATGGGGCTAGATTCTTTTTACTCCGTTACTATGCCGACAAAGGTTTGTCTGAAAAAGGATTTGAGTTATAAACGGAGTCAGGGCTTCAGGATGGGGCCCATGCTGTTCAGAATTCCATTTACGATTAGGACTTTGTGAAGGGATTTGTGTTGGACATTAATTAAAACTGATTTGGCTGATATTTTTAATACAAAATTTCACAACACTGGCTTGTTAATTGAATAATATACAGATAAAGTTTTGAACACTTTGTCAGTGTCCCCTGCAAATTATGAGACATATTCTGTTACCCTGCATTTGGTGTAGTCATTCACATCCTTGAAAATTAGGTACAAAAAGTTACTATATCTTAGTGGTAGTATTTTGTACCCAAGTTGCCCTCACTTTGCACTTGGTGCAGTACAAGAGTGAATCAGGCCTTCCATCTTTCCTAAGGACCAGACTCTTAAGGCAGGCAAAGATCGTAGCAAGCTCCTTCCGTGCTGCGGGTATGATGGAAGAGAAGACACCTGTCTACAGTGTGGGAAGCTTCCAAAGCTACCAGGGAACATGGCGAGGGCCCTGTGGCTGTGGGTGCATGGGACACTTGCTTGGAGAAGAGTCTTCAGAAGCAGGGAGAAAGGGGAGGGATATTAGGCCTGAGCATGCACCGGTGAGAAGTTGTAGGAGGAAGATTGAGTGCTAGTCATAGTGAGGGGTAATGACAAGTTTTGGCAACTAAGGGTGGTCAGGATGAAGGGCTGTTGAGTACTGTTGTGGAAGGTTTATGTAGCTGGGAGGGAAGTCAGCTATGGGTTCTTTTTGGACTATTATTGCATAAAGGATCCAGAGCTGGAAAGTGAGCATCAGGATGCTTGTCATCAAGGGCAGAGGGAGAGATTGGCAGCGGAGGGGGAGGCAGATAAGATGCAACAATTACAAGGTGGGTGCAGGGGGAAGGATCTGCAACTAGGAGGCGTGAGATTCTGAATAACCTTCAGAAGTCTCTATTACGTATATGAAAGCAGCAAAGCAAATGATTATAAACATCGAAAGATAGCAATTGCACTAATTACAGACCACGGTGAAGTCTAAAAATAAACTGAAATAGCAATTTTTAGTGCTGAAAATTCATTGTGAGTTCCTATCAAAATAAAGGTTCAAGAATAGCAGCCGTGTATTATTATTGTTTATTCCTATCAAAATAAAGTATTTCTGTAGTTATATTTTGCTGTAAATTCTAATAATTCTTTCTAGCTTGAACATGTAGAATGCACAGAAATATAGTTGCACAGAATTTTTAAGACAATGTTGTTGTTTTCTCTTTAATCCAAGTCTATCATATTAATAACTGCATTTTGCCACTTCCATTTGCTAAACAACAGATGCACTTTGTTGCTTATGAAGCACCAAAGGAAAGAATGAATCCACACAAGAAGCAAGAGCTTATGGAAAGTTCATGAACGGTAGCAGAAAGATTGAATAATGAGTTCTGTAAATTTTGTTCCTTAAATATTGTAATGTAACGGGGATATTTTTCTGTGCTGGCTGCCGTCAGTGATAGAAGTATCAACAGGAGAAAAATAGGTCACTTGGGTTTTAGCATTAAGCAGCAAATCCAGGGTCAATAGGATTTAGTTGAGATGTTAAGGTTTATTCAGTACATTTAGTTAATGAATGGGGGCAGCGGGGGAGAAAAAAAGTTTGTGGCAGGATTGGTGGAGGGGACAGAATGGTCTCCTGCCAAGTGGCACATCCTGCTGTAATTCTTCCTGATTGATAGATATTCCACAGGACAAAAAAGGCGCTGAGTGATGGGGATTTTAATTAAAAAATACCAGCACTAAAGCCAGCTTTTCTGGATTAAAATTCACCAGAAATACTTTATAACAAACATCCATCTAGTATGACGGCTTGTTTTGTTTTACTTATTAATGTTAACCTTTAACTGAGGGCAGTGTATTGGTAGAATTTTTATAGTGTGTGTGTGTGTGTGTGGGGGGGGGGTTTCTGAAAGCCATTGAGCAAAATTGTAAACCTTGTATAGGATGGAAACCACTTCAAGCCAGGGTGTGCTGCTGGCACAGCACCCTTACTTCCAGAATTCCTGTCTGAAGGGGGAACACCTAGAATATGTTTAAGCACCTAGGCACTGCTGAATATGGCTAAATCAAACATTTCTTACTGACCAGGTTTCATATTGGCAGGCTTAGAGACATCATGTACCCGCTTGTCTTGAGAAGATATTCTCTGCTTAGGTAGTCTAGCTGTGGTTACTTCTTAGTCCTGTCATGTATGGAGGCCTTTGAGAATGTTCTTGCAGCACCTCTCAATAAAATTAGCATTTGAGATAGTTGAAAAATTTTGAAAGTTTGGAAAAAATGTGGTGTTTCAGCACAAAAATAGCATGGCTTTACTGATACTCAAATGAAGGCATGGACTTTTTTTAAAAAAATTGCTCTGCTATGTCATAACTACATTGGCTCTCCAGTCCAGCACAAGGAACCCCAAGTACATGTGAAGCAAGTGCAGTTTCAGAAGTGAGTACAGGACAGGGAGAATACTCCATAAAAGTTTTTATCAACTTTGAAATGGAAAAAGTCATAGATCAGTTTGTTGGCAGCAAGGAAGATAGGCCATTAAACTGAGGATTTCATTGAGTGACGTGGTGTGGTCAGGGCCGGCGACAGGAATTTTGGGGCCCTGTACGGCAGATCGTACGGGCCCCCCCCCGGTCTCCCGCCGCCCGCGGGGGTCCCCCCCTTGCCGCTCTCCCGCCTCCCGCGGGCCCCAACCCCCGTATGCGCTGCGGCCGCGTGGCCCGGCCGGGAGAAGCAAAGGGGGGCAGGGGGAGGCTGCTGGGTGCCGGGGGTGGGGGGCTGGTGAGTGCTGCAGTGGCTGCCCGGAGCCGCGCCTTGCTCACAGGCCCGGCGACAAGAGGGTACAGCTGCGTACCTGCCCCGGACTTCAGAGGGCCACCCTGAAGTCCGGGGCCCGGTACAGCTGTACCCGTTGTACCACCCTGTCGCCGGCCCTGAGTGTGGCAGAGACTGCAAGTGGCCATCCACCGACATCACAGCCCATGTAATGGCCCAGCAGAACTTGCGTCTCCTTCAGCCAAGCGGGAACAGGTATTGTGCCCCTTGATGGCACACGGCACTCTACAGGGAGCAGACACATCACATGAAAGCAATAAGCTGCATTACACAAAGGCAGGATGCTTTCTGGTGCTCCCCTTGGGGCAGTGCGTTTCCATACCACTCCTTTAGCGTTTGTGCAATTTGCACAATCTAGCCCCGAAAAAGGGGTTTTTACCAACATATTCAGGGCCTAGTCCTGCCACCCCTTACTCCCTTCGGGTGCTATTCACCTCCATGTGTAGGCTAGTGCAAGATCTATCCACCATTGAAACCCTATTATGAGGTTAGAGTCAAGTCTTCAATAATCACAAAATGTTTTGTGCCTGTCATTCAGATTGCAAAAACTTTGTGCACATCTAGGATCTCGTTAGAATGGCTGTAGGCGGGTGTTAACACTTTGCCAGGAAGTTATAATGGAAGTTTTGCCACATAGGAACACTGAATATGGATATAGAACAGCAACAAAGCATAATAAAGAACTACAATATTTAAAATAGACACAACCCTTCTTAAAGTCACAGCCCCTCTGATCAATAATTGACATGCCGAGTAGAGCTTAGCACTGCAAGTCAGCCACCCCAGCTCCAGTAAGACCTGACTATATATGTAAGACCTGACTTTCTTGGCATGTGGGTTTGGGATTTTGGTTGGTAGAGGCAAGGACAAATGTGAAATTGAGATCCAAGTTTTCGAGATCTCTGATTTTGGTTCAGGCCTATCTCCGTTCTTAAGAGTAGCATTTTTAGTTAGGCACTTAAATTTCTGATGAAAGAGCAGGGTTCCAATGAACTCCAAAGGTTTTTGCAGGGTATGTTGTCCTGACAGTCTTTACTTGTGATAATTATGGATCCACAGTAGATAATGGACATGCTGCCTTTGTCAATATAAATTTATGGGCAGCACATATTGTATACTTATGAACTTTCTTAGATTTTTTTTAAAATGATACTCTTCCAAGAATTTTGAATTTTAACTACAAAGTAATTTTCTACTTATATTCACCTTAGGCTGAATTGAGGTTCTAACTCAGTTTATCACAACTCAGTCTTTCCTCAGGCTCAATCCCATGAAATTCAGTGGCATTTTGTCAGAGTAAAGGTGAAGTAAAGGACTCTAAGATCTGTCATATTTTGAGGTGATCCTCATCCTCTGATACTTGTGATACTCAAAAAAAAAAGATATTTCCTTTAAATAACATGTCTGATATTACCATATATGTACACATTATCACATATACATTTATTCCAATCTACCTGTAACCCTTTCACTGGCTTAGGGCCCAAAGGCCTTCAAGTAGTGTCAGAAATCCGCCTGATGCATTGAAATGCTAGATTTTGCATTTTGATCTCTGATTTAGCTGTAAGTGATGTATAGAGCCAGATAAAACAGTGTTGACAACATATCTCAAGAGCAGAAATTAAGCTGTTGGCATGCCATGTGCTAAAATATGTGGCTCTACATTCTCCTATTTCCTACTGTGCCTTCACTACTAATTAGTGTTTTGTGTACATAATTCCATGTTCTTTGAAGAAAAAACACTTTTTTGAGACTACCAATGCCTACATAAAAGACCTGTCTGTATGGGAATCTATGCCTGTTGGAGGAACTTTTGAGGGCCTGGGGAATCCCATCTAAAAAATCAAATTGCAGTGTGGCTCTACTGGTAGCAAATGGTCCATAGGCTGTTAAGAGCAACTCATTTTGTCTGATTCCAGGTTAAGACCTTGTATTTAATTTAACATTGATGTGAATCATATGCCTACCCTTATGGAAGAGTCCTATAGAATTTAATAGAAAATTATTTCTGAAGGTATTTTGAATCATTCTATATTCAAACAATATAGATAGGGCCCTACCAAATTCTTGCTCATGAAAAACACATCACATATCATGAAATCTAGTCTCCCACTGTGAAATCTGGACTTTAATGTGCTTTAACCCTATACAAGGGAGACTAGAAGAAAAGGAGGACCCAAGTGTCAGGGGGGTGTGGCGGGGTGTCCGACCGCCCCCTACCGGAAGGGGCTTGGAAAAGCCCCAAAAGGGGTTTAAAACAGGCAGGGAAGGGGCTGTAGCCAGGGAAGCCTGCAAACTCCCAGGCTGATTGGGAGTTAGGTGCAGCTGTGTGGCCACGCCCCAAACACTCCCAGCCAGGATATAAGGGCTGGGAGGCAGAGAAGGAGGGGAGGAGTCTCCTCAGTAAGCAGAGGGAGACAGGCCTGCTGCAGGAAGCTGTAAGGAAGGTACTAGGCTGGGTGCAGGGCTGGGGCTAGGTGGAAGGAGCTGGGCAAAGCTCTAGCCTGAGAGCCCCAGGCTGCAAGTGCAGGCAAGGGCCTAAAGTCAGTCTCCCCTATGACTAGTGGGAGACAGGGCCTGGCTGCACGGAGCCTGTACCAGGGTACCCAGACTGGGACAGGGCGTGGGTGAGGCAGCTGGGAGCCAAGGAGCTTAAACTCTAGCGAGAAGGCCCCAGCTTGCTGGGCCTAGAGGACGCCCGACCCACGGGGTACTGGGGGTTGCCAGGAGGTGGCCCAGGGCTGGTAATAGCAGCAGCAGGCCAACCCCTTCTTGCCTGTGATGAGCAGCCATGAGACTGCAGTCCGCCCCAGTGAGCGGGGGCAAGTAGTGACTGACAGTGGCACATTCTGAGGCGAGTTGGGGATAGTGGGCATTGGGTTCCCTGGGGAGGGGAGACCCCTAAGACCAGGGGGGTACTGCAGGGTGCAGCACCCTCAGCAAGAGGCTCCGGGTCCGGGAGGGGCACGGAGCCAGGTGTGGAGAAGCGGACGTCGGTCGGCAGAGGGCGCTCAGAGGTCAAAAGAGCTAATTCCCGAGACGACCAGACGGGGGCGCCGCAGGGGTGAGTGACCGACCCCGTTACAGGGGGTTACCTTCCTTCCTAGCAGGATCCGATGGAATGGCTAACCCCTACCAATTCAATAAACACTCCACCTCTTCCCCTCCCTGAGTCCCTGACCTGCTAAGGCCAGAAAGGGCATTCTACTATCAAGGCTTAAGTTAATGACCAAAGTGACAGTAAATCATAATGTTATCCAGTATTTTCTAATGCAGCCTAGCAGAATAATAGTTTTTATGAACATTTATTAGATTATTAGAGAGACACAAATGGGACTTACTATAAATGGCACCAAGGAAAAGCAGAGCTTTGAGTGGAGGAAATAAAGCTATATTTGTATGGTTAAATACAATGAAATCACTCAAAAGAAATTTTACAAAAATAGAGAAAATGAGTAACAGTGTATCTGTAGCAGTTATGAAAAGTTCATCAAATGCAGTAGCAGAAAGTTACAGTTCTTTTCCCATGATCAGGGATTTAGACAAGTCATACTGGGTAGTATACTTTAAAAGAATTGAATTCAACATCTAGGAAGTCTGGGACTGTTCACAATTAACATGATCTCCAACAATAGCTAATATGTTCTGACAAAAGGAAGGAGATGTTTGCAGCAGCCGTGCAAAGAATAAGGGAGTTAGATCACTTTTCATTTTCAAAGTTACTGATACCTTAAGAATGTGTATTATTTGTCTCCTGGTGTTTGATGACAGGGTTATACAGGACAGAGGTCAGGTTGTTTAGGTGGCTTTAACTGCACATTTCCATATTTCTGATGTTGGCTTTCTTAGGTCACTCAATCTGTTTAGCATATCAAAAAGAATAGGATAAGGGGTGTCTTGATCTCAGCCTCAGTATTTCCAACCTCAAGAGATCAAAAATCATGAGTTTGGCTCCAAAATCATGAGATTTTTCAAAAAAGAGATCAGACTGTTTTCAGATTTGCCTTTTGAACTGCCTCCCCATCCCCAGTGTATGGGTGAGACAAATAGCTCCCAAGTTTATGGGGTACGGTGATTTTCACCCTGCTGCAGAAGCTCTGTCTGCCCCCATTGAACGTCCCCTGTCCAGCAATTAATTCTGCCCCCAACCTCCAAATCAACCCCCCCACACACACACCAAGTTCCATATCAATTCAGCCCCCCCATCAGTTCACTTTAGATTTTGACCTTTTGTCTTGTCAAATAAATACCATTTTAGGTTTCCCCATTCATTGTAGCAGGAAATCCCATTTATTATCGGAGAGGAAATCATGCTGCAATGTAACAGTGTTATGCCTTCTGCTCTTAATGTTAAAAAATAAACCTTATTTTAGGGATGTGGGGGGCAGGTAAAGTAATTATAGGCTTGGTAATAAACTGCAGGACAGACTTGTTTTTACTTAAATAATGTACACAAGCTAAAGCTATCCTTTTTACTGTGCCTTTATTACATTGCATTGTGCACAGATGGATAGGCTTTTAGTAGGTTTAGGAGCAACAGAGGCCCACCCATATATCTCTAAACCTTTCTGAAGCAACTGGAATTCCCTTAGGAGCAGTACATTAAAGTAACTATGAAAATGGAGTTTTCTTTTACCTTGTGACCTTTCTGTTTTCCCTTTATGAGGAGTATACAGCAAAGATCCTCTCTCTGGTGCATAATATTAGTCAATAAAGTTAAAAGCACCAGATCGTATATGTACAGAGAGATAAATAATAAAGTAGCCAGATCTGGGTTTGCCTACATCTACTGATAAAATGTCACCTGCATTTTAGTTCTGTATGCCTCTAACAGCATAGTTAAAAATGCATTAAAATCTGATGCTCTCTATGGGAATATGACTGAGCTTGCCAGATAGAGAAATATATTGTCTAAATAATACCTTTAGAGGATATTAGATGAGCATAAAAGATTACAGATGCAACTAAAGTGCATTTCCTTTCTATTCCCTCTGCCACTAATGTAATTCAGATGTTTAGATACTTTTATATATATATATATTTGGATTATTTTGTGGAGGACTTAGATTTTTAAAAATCCTTATTTGTCTGTATTGATTTCAAAAGCACATTAATTTTTTACTGTTTGAAATACTTCACTGGAAACTTCACTTCCCTGTGATTTTAAACCATGACTGTCATCTTACTGAAGCAAATTATTCATGTTTATACTACATTAACGCTCTTGCACACTTTTATTTATTGGAGATGGGCAGATGCCTTAAAAATAAAACTTCCACACATTTGCATAAATTTTAAAGAAAATGAATTTTCTTTGGCTGGGTTGGCACTTCTTTTATGTCTGCTCTCTGAGAACTTGTTTCTAGTAAACAAATCTGGTGGGAGTTTCAACTGAAACAGCTCTGTTTTCTATTTAGGTCAGGAGAGTTTCTCTATAGCGATTATCAATTTTTATTAAAACGTATTTCTTCATTATTTGCTGGAGCGATTCAATGGCTATGCTATCAGTGTTATAGCATGAGAAATACAACAATGAATGCCTCCCACCAAAATGTGTAGGGGTAGTAGTTCTGCAAATGAGTAACTAACAAGTAATATTACCCCAGGCTAGGGCATTCGGTTTTGTGAAGTTAGAAAGCTGGCAACCCTAAGCACCCTCAATGTGCCAGGCACCGGACAAATTGAAGAATAAGACATATCCCTACCTTGAAGAGCTTACCCTCTAGATGGAACTTCATCTCATAGTGAAGCACTTATATGCTACTGAAAGTGATAGATATATTCCATTTTGGAATCTTCCATTACCCACTACTCTAAGACTCTGATTCTGGTCAATTTTATGCACTACCAGTGGGCCCATGACTCACAGGGTTTGATCTAACTCTAACTGCAGTAATTGTTAAACTCCCCTTAACTGCAGTGGTGCTGAATTAGGCCCATAGCGCAGAAAGTTCAGCCTACTTTTAATTCTGTGGAGGACTGGGACCTAAATGTGTAAGTTTACATTAAAAATAAATAACCAATTCTTGCAAAAGCTCTAAAAAAATGATTTCAAAACTGCTACCAAAGGTCTGGCTCTTTTTATTTTAAATACTGTGACAGCGTCAGGCCAGATGGCTACAGGAGATTGCTAGAAGGTAGATACATTAGCCCCGGATTAAACCAGTCTCTTTTTTCCCTGAGTAAGATAATGGGCTGTTCCAGAACAATCAGGAAATTGCTGGAACCAACTAAGGCAGGCAGACTAATTGGGTACCTGGAGCCACATGGTTTAGAAAGGACCTCACTTCAGTTAGTGAGGTGTGTGCGAGGAGCTGAGAGAAAGAGGCGTAAGGAACTGAGAGGGAAGGCATATTGCTGGAGAACTGAGGAGTACAAACATTATCAGACACCAGGAGGAAGGTCCTAAGGTTCGGATAAAGAAGGTGTTGGGAGGAGGCCATGGGGACATAGCCCAGGGAGTTGTAGCTGTCACACAGCTGATACAGGAAACACTGTAGACAGCTGCAATTCACAAGATCCTGGGCTGAAACCCGGAGTAGAGGGTGGGCCCGGGTTCCCCCCATCTCCCCAACTCCCTACTTGATACAAGAGGAATTGACCTGGACTGTAGATCCCACCAGAGGGGAAGGACTCTGGTCTGTCCCCCAACCCACTAGATGGGTCAGCAGAGACTGTGGGGACTGTTCTCACTTTCCCCATGCTGGTTAGTGATGAGATTAGCTGAGTGAAGGGCAGATTTGAACCACTAGCAAAAGCAGCCAGACTGAGGGCTGCCATGAACCTCTGAGGTGAGCAAACCTACCAATAAGTGCAGGACCCACTGAGGCAGAGGAGGAACTTGGTCACAATACTTGTATTTCAAACAGTACATAGTAGAAGTCCAATAATCCTAGTGGTCATTCTGAATTTACTAGTGATTCTCAGATGGTAAATACTCTGCTGAAATATTTGATGCTGCTTATTTTGGTTATTTGCTTACCGCATTTGACACAATTCCACAGCCATTTTATGTAAGACCATGTCAATGTAAAACTCACACTCTGTCCATACATATTTACCTTCTCATTTTACACCTAACATGCAGGATTACCAGAACTGAAAGATTTAGAGAAAAATGTTTTACTTTCCTTTCTGTTTATTTTGTCAAATGTACAACACTCTGTGTATTAGTTTCTGTTTTCCCCTGTATCATCAATAAGACAGACTCTCACAAACAATAGAATTTCTCCCAGCAACAGGAAAGAGAATAATTTTTTTTAAAAAATAGGTAAATGTTGTAAAACACAGTGCTTCTGAGCAGGTGAAGTATTTGAAATGGATTAGATTTCAAATTGTTAGCAACCCATAACATGGCAGTGAATTTTGAGTTGGAACACAATCTGGCCCTCCTTGTCTTATCTTGTTTGAGAAGCAAATAAACAGTAAAAATATAAACGTGAGCAGGGAATGAGCAGATGTGCCCCCTCGATCTTGCTAATGCATCTTCTGAATTGTTTTCTTTGGCCTGTGTCTCTCCAGAGAAACCTTGTTTTCACCTGCCTCTCAATCCATAGAAAAGAAAAGACTATGGATTGAGAGGCTCTATAGGACAGAGTGAAAATTGAAGTCCTAATCTAAACATTTTTTTAAATCAAGTAAAATAGAACTCACTTACAGGGGACTCAGTTATAGTGAAACACTTCCTGTGGGCAAAACCCTGCTCCATCGCCACAAAAAGTCTTACTGTGACAGAAGCAATGAGGTTATAATATAGGGGGCGGGATTTGCAGAGTTTATGCCGGAGTCTGCATCCCCCCTGCAGACCATGGAGTAGAGCCCTATAAATGCTCCAGTTGCTCCGGTGCACTAAGAGGAGAGATGGAGGGAAACTCTTTTATCTCACAGATCAGTAGACTAAACACACATCCATTTATTGTTGTTCCACTGTATGTACAGTGTTTGTTTATAGCATAACATCAGCTGTACAATGAAATAAAATATGAGATCTGGGATAAAACCTGCTTCTTTCTCTATTTTGAGACTGTTTAGTATGCAAAGTGTAAGATCAGGTCTGACCTGCAAATACTTCTACAGTCAATGAGCCAAATTCTTCCCTGGTGCCAACAGTTTGTGGTGATGAATTTGGTTCAGCATGTTTTATGTTGCAATCATATTATCTCAGATGGCTAGAGAGGTAGAAACTCTAAAACTTGACAGACCTTGTTTGAAAAGGAAGCATGTCTGATAATCTATCTAATTGTCAGTACCTTGAGAAAAGCAGCCGTGTTCATGAACCTTCAGCAAGCAGAAAATTGTGTGCACTTACATGCTTTTTCATTGAGAGCCATCTATTAGGATATATTTTAGATGGTTAGATAGTAGCTGCAGCAACAAACAAAACTGCCCTTTGTAGCTCATGTCATGAGACTAGCTTTTGTGTCCACAGTCTTGAATAGAGTAACAGTTGCCTGTGACAGTCTTTCTTTCTTTTACTAGTCTTATCCATAAAAGGGACTCATTTAGCTATATTCATTAAAATAAATCTCTTCTTTAAAATCGGGTAATATGTAATAATTATGCAAGGGCCATGTATTCATTTAAAACTCCCTCTTCTCAGCGGTTTGTACACACCAACATCCCCATTAAAAGATCTTTAAAAAGGATGATGAGCCCCAAATACCATATTTTGGCAATTTAAAGTATTGCAACTCTGTGTTCTTACTTGATGAGAGTTTGACTGGTCACTACTGATATATTTTAGTGGACTCTACCTGGTTACTATTTCACATAACAAACCAATTAAACTGGCTACTTTGATGTATTCTTTTACCACCACCCCCCCCCCCCCAGGCCCTGGCTTCTTGGAGCCGGATTCTGAGGATTGTGTTAAATTTTAACCTAGCCCTTACTCAGATATTAAAGCCAATGATTTTATGAAAAACTGAGGTTCAGATACCCCTGTGGGAGGGAGCTCATGAGGAGGAAATCTCCATAAGGATTCTCTTGTGGAGTTTTTCCTTTGTTATTCTGTTGGAGCAATGGGGTTTGCTCCTACTCTTGGTCCACCCACAAACAGGAAGGATCTGGAGGCATTTGGGAGCGGCAAAGGGTCCATCCTCCCCCACACACTCCTCTATCCATACTCCTGGCTGGTCCTCATCTCTCTGGTGGGGGAGGGCAGAGAAAAACTACCAACATTGCCTGGAGCAGAGGTGTAGTGGCTCCTCCCGGGGCTCTAGCCCCTGGAACCACCTGAACATGGCTTCCCACTTCCCAGAAACCCAGACTGCTATCTCCTCACTCTTTCTTCCACCTCTTCCACTTCCTGGAGCAGAAAGGGGGGGGAGGGGCGCTTGGCGAGAACATAAATGTGCCAGCCCCCTCCTTAGCAAAATTGGATAGCTCTCCAAGGTGGCACACCTCCTTGGAGAGCTATCCAAGCAGGGGCACTGTGCCTCTTTGCCAACTCTGTGCTTCTTCCTTCCAGTAAACCCCAGCTTCATGACAGCCAGGCTCCCCTCCCCACTGCCAGCAATCTTCATTGGCTCCACTGCTGCAGGGCGGTTTCTCATTGTGGAAGTGCTTTGTGACTGAAGGTTGTGTCCGGATTAAAATCCGTGGGGACTGTGCTTCATAGGCCCTACTCCGCTTAATATAGGACCACACAGTCCCTTCATCTTCTTACTCCTGTCCCCCACCCTCTCGCAGATCCTGACTCACTGGGAAAGGGGAAATGGTGTCACAGAGATGACAAACCGCCCTTCCACATAGGAGAGATCCACATTTGGAGGGTCTCCTCCTTGTAGATCTTAGGAATGTCATCCTTTAGAATAAAGAAAGCCAGGAATACTTGTAGCACCTTAGAGACTAACTAGTTTATTTCAGCATAAGCTTTCGTGGGCTGTAGCTCATTTCATCGGATGCATAGAATGGAACAGAAGTAAGATGTATTTATACACACAGAAAGAAAGAAAAAGAAAAAAATGTACATTAGCATACCAATTCTAAGAGGGCTGTTAAATGTAGATGATCCATTATCAGTAGGAGAAAAAAACACCTTTAGAAATGGAGATCTGTTGTCAGTGAAATTAACTCAGGAAATGCAATTAATTACTGTAATGAGAGAACCAATCTGAACTTCTGTTAAGGCCCTGGTTAATAGTGTCCAATTTGAAAATTAATTCCAGTTCCTCAGTTTCTCCTTGGAGTCTGAAATAAACTAGTTAGTCTCTAAGGTGCTACAAGTATTACTGGCTTTCTTTATGGATACAGACTAACACGGCTGCTATTCTTGATCCATTAGACTGTGCTCAGGATTGGCCGTTGACTTCCTAGTTTAACCCAGGGAATGCTTCAGTGCTAGGGGAAACATCCAATAGTGAAATATTTAAAAGATCATCTTTTATTTGAGTATTTTCTTCCTGTTCGAGGCTGTGTCCACCCTGTATAGCCCTAGTGCTTCTGATGCAAACCAAAAGTGGGACTTACACCACAACAAGCTATATCCCGTGGCAGCTCTTCAGGAACCTGGATGGTGGCCAGTGCACCTGAAACAACCTGGTAAAGCTGTGCATATTTACATCTGCCTTTGGGAGGAATTGATAAAGTTAAACAAATATGCTTTTATGCGGTTGTTGAATAACGCTTCCTGGAAAGCACTGGTATATTATCCAGTATACTGTAGTAGCCTTTTAGTCACAACTGTGTGATACAGTAAATAATTAAAATCATCACTGGCAAAAAAAAAAAAAAATAGGCAGAAGAACCTTAAGGACAAACATGTTGGATTTTGTATATGGATATTTACATTTGCCACAATTGCCTGTTTTCTCTTTAGCTCTAATAATGATTGTGCAGCCTGTGTGTGTGTGTGTGTGTGTGTGTGTAAATACCAGACCATGAAAGTTTTGTAAGTGACAGGACTGCTCTACCCTCCTTAACTGAGCCTTTGGCATTTCCATTGCAGATTAAATGTCTGTAATAGCCATGCATACAGTACAAAGGGGTTATATTCTTCTGGTAGTGCTCATGTTAACATTAATGAGAGTTGTGTACTCAAATAGAAAACTTCCCCACCATCTGAACAGCAATTGTAGTAAATAGAAAATGTTCTTGTTTCTTCTACATATTGTTATTTGGGAGGGTTACTCAAAGTGTGTTAAACATTATTAGGTGTATGGTTGTACACTGTGCAACTACACAACTGCAGCTATTCTGTTAGATTAATTGGAGGCAGGTCTTATATTGCTATCTAGGAGATGCCATTGTGCTCACTACATGTTTTTCTGTAACTTTTATGGTCGAGTATGTCTGAGAGCCCCATTTATGCAATTTGTTCCGTACTCAATTCCAACCTACAAAAGGCTGCAGGGGAGAATGGGAACATTGTGAAATGGCTGGATTCTAACACTGCCTAAGCCCTAGCCTGCAGATTCCCACAAAGCTCACTCCTCTCCTCCATATTATTAGGCATCCATCTGAAAACGTGACAGAAAGTTGGTGAGACAACACATGCTGAAGTGTCAGCAAATCACAGATGATGCTAGTTCAGTCTGTCCTTTGCATCAGACTCCCAGATTTCTTAATGTCTTAATCAGCATCTGGATATAGATTAGCTGGATGTAGTTGAGCCCATGCAAGTCTGAGATCATGCTGTCGGGAAGAGGAAAGCACTTTGAAGAAACTGCCTCTCCAGTTATAGTCCTCCAACATCAAGGGCATCTACGAGGTTGTTACAGCCATCCTTACTTAGCCTAGGGTTTCTTGAATTTGGCAGTGCTATTGGACTTCCAAATAGTTATGATGGCGGAACAAAACCCACCCGATTCTGTCTGCAATACACCGATAGATTGTACATCATCCTATTGGATAGAGACTTGACCAGGGTGATCATCATGCTTGTGAGTTCCAGAATAATGCAACTGTTGTGCAAGAATGAAGCCACCACCACCATCCCCAATCCCACCCCCGAAAAAAGCTCAAGCTAGTTCAGAATGCAAACCATCTACTTACGACTATTTTGCTAAAATGTTTTCAGTAACATCTTGTCTAAATTGTTCTTGAATATCTGCAATGTGGTTCCTCAACTACTTTCCTTGATCATCTGTTTTATTGCACAATTGGAGTTACTGCTTAAGGGAAAAAAACCTTTTTCAGATACTTAGTATAAACTTTTTCATTCTAGGTTTAAGATTAGCAGCCGAGTTAGTCTGTATCCGTAAATAAGACGAGGAAGACTTTGTAGCACCTTAATCTCTAAGGTGCTACAAAGTCTTCCTTGTCTTATTTTTCATTCTAGTTTTCCTGCTTTAGCTTCAGGCAATTGCATCTTGTCCTATCATCTTCTGAGACTAAGGGCTTGTCTTCACTACAGCGGGGAGGGATCGATCTTTTGGTGATCGATTTATCATGTCTCGTCAAGACGCGATAAATTGATTGCCAGAGGCGCCCCCGTCGACTCTGGAACTCCAGCTCGCCAAAAGGCGCAAGCTGGAGTCGACGGGGGAGCGCGCCGCCGACCACTGCCACCGTGAGGACAGCAGTTAAGTCGGCTGTAGATGTGCCGAATTCTGAATTTGCATATCTACAGCCAATCTCCCCCTGCCCCCAGTGAAGACCAGCCCTTAGTAATTCTCTTCTTCCATCTACATTGTTGCCCTGAAGGTATTTATAGATGGTGATCTTAGTCCCTTCAATCCTCTTTTCTAGATTATATAATTTTAGCTTCCTTAGGCTATCTTCATAATCAATGTCTTAGCCATCAATCCCTGGATCATTGTAGTTGTCCTCCTTTAGTTTCCGTTCTATGTATGTATCTAGTTATTTTATATCTTTCTCAAATGCGGAGGCCAGAGCTGCATGTAATATTCCATTTGTGGTCACATTAGGGTTCTATACAGTGGCTTTTCCAACAAAAGAATCAAATTGCAAGCTTGTATTGAGTTTCCAATCTAATATCAAACCTACTTTCAGCCCCTTTGCTATTTTTAGATAGCTACTGATTTGGGCCGATACTGTTCCTATCCTATCCTAAAGCATATACAACTTTGCTTGTGAGATGTAAATTTCATTTTGTGTTGTGCAGCATTCTGCCTACTTCACATACTTCTAGGCAAACTTTCCATTCTGCTTCACTCCTCTGGGCTTTCAGATGAGAGCCAAAGTAGTAGAGTTAAAATACTGCAAGAGAGAAGTCATTCTCATAGTTGACCAGATGCAAAAAGTACCACCAGAGCCTGTTCTAATAACATTGCAAGCTTGATTGCTACACTAGGCACTGTACTATGCCTACAACATTTTAGGTTCTGAACCAAACTACACCAAACCTTCTGAACCTTTTCAGGTTTACCCCTCAGCTTTGCAAACCCTTTAATTTTGGGTTGATTGTTAAAATATATATGCCAAAAAAAAATCATGTGGGTCTCCTGTAGTCGCTAAATAAAACCACAGCTTTTCTCATTAAAACTATTGCAGAAATAAGAACTAAACAGTACAATTGTTGAATTTTTCTATGTAATTTATATTTTTCACAATGAATAATCTTCTCTGTTTGATCTAACATTTGCTGTAGTGGAGTTGCTCTTCACTTGGGCATTATTTTGGGCTGCTGTGGTTAAGGATAGTTACCCTTGATTGGAATAGGGAAGAGAACCAGGAGGAATCCTTACTGAAAAACTTCAAGGCCAGCTCCTCTTTCCATTGCAGGCAATGGCAAAATTCCAGATGACTTCAATGGGAGCAGAAGCAGGTCTTTATCAGGGAAAACTTTTTGCCTCTAAAAGTGTTGCCTCTGGGTGTGAAGAAACTCGTGTTGCTGACATCTTGAATTGCCCTCACCTGGAAGATTACTGGAATTTCAACTTTCTTACTGGGAAATATTTGTACAGCACTTAGCACAATGGATACCAGGTCCATGACTTAAAACTAATAATAGTAAATTGTTCCCTGCTCACCAAAATTCCCTAGCCATCCAAACTAAATGCTCTGTTAAATAAAGACATGCTTACATTGCTTGATGAGCTTAAATTTTGACAAATTGTTCCTTAATATTCCTGGCCCAATTTTAGCCTTGGTAATAATGGGCCCATTCCTTAGTAGCTTCCTATCTGTGTCTACGCCAGGGGTGAATTTGGTTCATTTTCCTCAACTGACACTATCTCAAGTGTTGCTTTAATATCCTTTGTTTGCATATACTGATTTAGAATAAGTTTTCATCATAATTCAGGTTAAAGTTTTTATTTTGAGTTGTCTCTAAAGTGTGCTACTTCTTTCCATGTTTGGGGTGCTTGTCAATTAAAGGAGTTTTCATTCTGACTATATAATTGTTAGTTATAGAGACCCATTTGAAGTGTTCTAGGTGGCCTCAGATTAGTGACACAATGAATGCTGTCAGGTGGTAGTATTTTTCACCAAACCTGTTCTCATTAAAGTCAGTGGCAGAACTGCCACTCAGATCAATGAGAGCAGCATTGGGCCGTTAGGGGGAAATGTCCAGCCACCGCTCCACATGAAGTCCAAGTGGGCTTCAGACCATCACTAGGCAGGAATGAGTATGTCCTCCCAGTGACACAGGAAGAGGCAGTCAATTTCTCTGTAATCACTCAGAGCCACTCTGGGCTCAAATAGCGGCTCTTGCCTCTAAGCAGAGGTTCCCAGCCATTGGATCTGTGGATTTGATTGCCCCTTTGGAGGCAAACATCTAGTTCCTCCCCAGTGCCAATATATTTGGAGCGGTCATGCAATTCAATTCAGCAGTGTCTGGGGATAGAGAAACCCCAGAATGGTCGCTCTACCATCACCTCCCCCATTCCCCAAGGGGGCAAGTTGTGTGGTGTCAGCAGCACTGCCGGAGGGTAAGTTTCATCCTGTAAGCACTTGCTGTTGTTTTTAACTTGAAATACTGTGAGAACAGTAGCCTGGCCCAGGAAGTTTGCAGTGCAAGGTGTAAAAAGGTAACAGAAAAATGTGCAGTAGGAGACAAAAAAAAAAATATGTACAGGTAGAGGATTCTTGAAGCTGAAATAAACCAACTGGTTCCTAATGAAAAGCTTTAGTTTAATTTTTGTGTGTGTGAGTTTCTGAAACAAATGGTGCCATCATGTTCCTCAAGTCCTTTCTGAATGCTGAAGAGCGTTGTTCCAAACCAGTAGAATTATTTGGCATCGGGTGAAGAAGGCAGGGAATGAGAATAAAGCTAAGTGGGCTCTGCCGCACAAGTATGTGTCCCTGCTGTATTTATAGGCTCTTACAGCACTGTTGATAGGAAAGTCAGAGGCAGGCAGCATGTAGCCATACTACTTTTGGTCACATTGTCAGCAAGAGAGAATAGCTGTGCATTTTTTTTCTTAACTTCTTATCTGAGCAGCCCAGGGGGATTAGTGTCAGCTGGCCCGCTCCGATATCTGGTGAGCGTAGACAGTTTGCTACATGCGCTGGGCTGAGTACAGAGTGTTTGTGTATCTTTGGGGATGAACAGAAAGGGCTGTTAAATAGTTTCAGCTCGTCAAGGTTCAGAATGTGGATCTAACTACCACTGAGCAGCTCTCTAATGTAGGGAGGAAAGTGCCCCTCTGCAAGTATAACACCTCTTCAAGTACTGCACAATGTTCTCCCATCGCTTGCTTTGTAATGAATATATCCTTACAGCTTGAGAAACGCTCAGCAAGGTTAAGTGGAAAAATTAATTCTCTTTTATTAAATAGTTTGTCGCTGCCTGAAGGAATATAAGTTTTCAGGTTACCCATACTAGAGCAATTAAAAGAATCAAGGATAAAATAATGACACTCCAGTGGAAATAAAGCCTCTTTCTTCTAGGCCTCATCCCTCATCTGCTGGATGGACCCTGTTAACCCTGCATCTATGGGACAGGGTCCATTGCCCTCTGTTTTTATTCTTCCCCTAGAAACACAGTCCCCCATGCTGCCATCTGGTGGTTGCAGAACCCTTCCATATCACAAGAACGAAGAACGGTATCTCATCGATGCCTACAGTATCTTATTCATAATATCATTTGCTTAAGATGTCATTGTCAACATATGTCCTGGCCTTTGGGTTGAATTCAGAGTGCTTGTGACAGAAATACTGAAGACAGCCTTTACTTACCATATGCTTTGAGAGTTTGTGTACTTAATACTGCTGAGACTTTAATAGCATACACGGGTTACATTAGTGGTAATCGTAGTGGAGACTGCACTGGAACCATTGCAGAATGAAATGTTCATAAACTAAATACTATTTATCACAAAAGGACATCCATTGTATGCAGTTCCACAGTGCAAAGACCTAGTAACAATTGAATTTTCATTAAACAACAAATCAGCCTGGGAAGAAAAAGGGTCTTGTGATTAAGGCACAAGAGTGAGACTCAGAAAATCTAGGTTTACATCCTGCCTCTGTTGCAGGCTTCCTGAGTTGGTTGCCTGAAAATCCCCTCCCCCTTAATCTCCCTGTTCCTCAGATCCCCACTTGTAAAGTAGTGAAATACTTTTTCTCCCACTCTTTCTCTGTCACGTCTGTTTTGACTAGAGGGCTCAGAGGGCCAAAGAACTATCCCAGTATATTTTATGGGACTTCATAGAGCAAAATCTTACTGACTGTATGAGCAACAATCACTACATCCACCAAGAATCAGAGAGGTAGCCGTGTTAGTCTGGAATAGCTAGTCTTTACGGTGCCACAGGACTTTGTTACATCCACCATTGAATCCATCCACTTCTGTAAATCAGTAGCAGTTGTTTAACAACACATAGCAACACAACACAACATTTTAAGACTAGTGAAGATCAGCTGATATTGCCCAGTGTAGATAGACAGAATGTAATTGTCTGAGTACATTAGGCTGTATCATGTGGGCTAAATCAAAACTTACATTCTCATGCACCTTGATGAGGCAGTTAGCAATGGCTGGAAAGCATTTTCTAGTTTGACTTAAGTTAAATGTTCCATGCTGGCAGCTGTGCATGCGAGGCCTACATCTTTGACATTCATTTCCAACTTTCAGCAATTGGTGCCGGATGCATGCAACTTTCAGGGCAATTTGTAACAGACATTCCTCTTGTTTAGCATTTGATTGAACTTATTTTATTCTATTACTGTCCATTTTAATTTTCTGTAATTAAGGAACCTAGTTGCTATTATGCTAGAGACTATAGAAATTAACAAAATAAAATGTAATTACTACAGTAGAGTAAAACTAAAGTTTTATGTTTCATCCAAAAGATTACTTCTCCAGTGGCCTAGCACACTCTTAACACCAAACTCACCATGAGCCACTGGTTCACTACAGACTAAGAGGGAAGATTGCCATGTCCTGAATCACCAACACAACTTCTTGCAGTTCTTACAGAGCATGTACATTAATATTTACCATATTCATTTAGATCATTGTGTGAGCCATGTCGGCTTGGTGTGACACTCTGTCCCCCTCTAGTGGCACCTAGCCCACCTAGGACTAGGTGCCACTAGATTAATTTGGTACAGCCTTGGCTAAGACCAATGGGGGCTTTTAGCTCATTCAGTAGAGAGGCTCATGCATTTAGCTCCAGCAGTCCCAGGTTTAGTCTTGTCCACCGACAACCAGGGGCTGTTGACATTATAACTGCAAATTATCAGTCATTCAGATTGTACATGAAATGTGTTGTTCTGAGATATTATTTAAGATCCATTTGTTGGCAAAAGTAATGAACCCCCATTTATGCAGAAAATTCTTACTTCTCAATTCTTATTCAACAATACGTAACTAAATATAAAGGAGATGGAGTTTTCGCGTGATGTCTGATGCTCATTTGTCCATCACTGTACAAGTAATTATCAGTAGTTGACAGTCAAGCTGGAAGGGCATATCAAGTGGGGTCCCACAGGGATTGATCCTGTGTCCGATTATATTCTGTATCTTCATAATTATTTGGATTATTAGAAAACACACTTTTATAAAGTTTGTGGATGATACCAAGCTTGAAAAAGTTGCAAGTTTTTTGGAGAATCAGATAAAGATTCAAAATAACCTGTACAAGCTGGAGAAATGGTCTGAAGTGAATAGTATGAAATACAATAAGGACAAATGCAAAGTACTCTACTTAGGCAGAACCAATCAATAGCACACATTCAAAATGGGGAAATAACTGCCCAGGAAGGAGTGCTGCAGAAAGGGATCTGGGTGTTATAACAGGTCACAAGCTAAATGTGAGTCAACAGTGTAGCACTATTGCAAAAAAACCCGAACATCATTCTGGGATTCACAGGAGTGCTGTAAGCAAGATCTGAGAAGTAATTCTTCTACTCTTTTCTGTGCTGATAAGGCATCAGCTCGAGTATTTTGTCTGGTTCTGGGTGCCACATTTCAGGAAAAATGTGAACAAATTGGAGAAACTCCAGAGGAGAGCAAGAAAAATGACTAAACCTCTAGAAAGCATTATCTATGAGGAAAGATTTAAAAAAATGGGTTTGTTTAGTCTGGAGAAGAGAAGACTGAGGGGGGACATGATAACAGTTTACAAGTAGGTAAAACATTGTTACAAGTAGCCGGGTGGAAAATTGTTCTTGTTAACTTGTGAGGATAGGACAAGAAGCAATGGGCTTAAATTGCAACAAGGAAGATTTAGGGTGGACAGTAGGAAAAACTTCCTGTCAGGGTAGTTAAGCACTGGAACAAATTGCCTAAGGAGGTTGTGGAGTCTCCATCATTGGAGATTTTTAAGAACAGTTTAGACAAACGCCTGTCAGGAATGATCTAGTTCTTATGTAGTCTTGCTTTGAGTGCAGGGGATTGGACTAGATCACCTGTTGATGTCCTTTCCAGGCCTATACTTTTTATGATTCTATGGTTCTCTCTGAAATGTTCATGTTAATTAACTTTGATTTATTGCCATCCCTCATTCAGTGGTGTCTCTTTATCCTAAATGTTAATCACTTATATAGAGACAGCAACCAGAGGAAAAGAAAAAATACTTTTAAATTGTGGGTGATCATAATAGATTGTATATTTCCATTTATTATTATGTATGGGCTTTCTAGAGTGATATATTTATTAATATTTTGCTGCTTTTTGATCTTGTATTAATCTCACCAAAGAATCTTAAGTCTTATCCACATTTTCACTAAGAAATTGTCCTGTGCTGACAATGGTCATCAAGACAGGATTCCACCTAAAGTGGTACTGAAAACAGCTTGACTGCTAATGGAAATAGGGCATGTCATTCCAGCACCATTAGGGAAAGCGTGTTTGAGGCTAGGGGCTGGTCTTCACTACCTAGTGATTGATCTTTTGGCAATCGATTTCTCGCATCTTGTGAAGACGTGAGAAATCGATCAGCCCCGTCTACTCCGGAACTCCAGCTTGCCGGGAGGCGCAAGCTGGAGTCGACAGGGGACCGCGCCGCTGACTGCCGCCGCCATGAGGACGGCAGGTCAGTCGGCTGCAGATACGCAAACTTCAGCTGCGTGATTCAAATAGCTGAAGTTGCGTATCTGCCGTCGATCCCTCCCCGGTAGTGAGGACCAGCCCTAGGGTTTGCTTGTGTCTGTGCCCTGCAACACACAGATTTGTTACACTGTGAGGTTCCCTAGCAATATTACCAATCCCTGTCATGTTTTTCTACAAGAGTATGAAAAATGGGGTTTTCCATGAACACTACCCATTAGACGGTGAAGGGGGATCTACTGCTAACAAAGGGCCAGTGGCCAGTGTCCTAGGGCTGGTCCTCACTACCGGGGGGGATCGGTGGCAGATACTCTTCAGTACTGAAGAGTGGAAAGATGCTTTTGTTTCCAAACTAATATTTGAAGGTTTTAGTCTTCACAAGATTCTTCATAGTTAGCAAGCATCATTAGCATAGCTATCATGTGTGAGATAAACAGTCACTATTGAACAAATGCATCAAATATTCCCCAAAGAATGTTCAATGGGAAACATGAAAAGGTACAGTACGTGGGAGTCAGTATAGAGACCTCTGTATTTCCTAAACTAGGCCTTGTGGAACTCTTAAAGGAAAACACTTTTTGGCAATTCAATTTATATGAAATTTAGAAATAAAGTACATTTATATTGTGCCGCCCAGCAAGGCATGTGTGAGTAGAAGGGACACACATAGGGTGACCAGACAGCAAATGTGAAAAATTGGGATGGGGGTGATAGGTAATAGGAGCCTATATAAGAAAAAGACCCAAAAATCAGGACTGTCCCTATAAAATCAGGACATCTGGTCACCCTAGACACAAAGGCCCAATTCAGGAAACTATCCCTCTCCAGACCAGTATTTCTACATTTGCTTAAGCCCTATTTAAGGTAAGGGGATTTAAACACATATGTAAAGTTAATCATGTGCTTATGTGCTTTCCTGATTCAGGACCAAAGATATTTCCTTCTTGCCCTGCACAGGAGCTAGGCACAATCTAAACTTTTCCACTCCCAGTACACAAGGATGAAGGCCCAGATTTTTTTAAGGCATTTAGGCATTCCTCTGCTCAGCTTTGCAAGGCCTAAGTGACGTTGACAGCTAAGTCCCATTTTCAGAAGCGACTCAGGTACTTAGGACTTGCGTACATGGGGAAGCTATTGCCAAATAAGTTAAGGTATGAAACTAAAGCGCAATAGCTATTCCTCACTTGCTTCCTGTGTGGATGCTCTTATTCCACACTAAAAGTGCCTTTGTATCAATTAACTTAATCCATTTCCAAAGTAAATTTAAGCTAAACAACATAAAGGGATTCTCTAACTGAACAAATAGGCTATGGCAAGCCAGGGGTGACTCTACAAGGTACTAGCCTCCTGCAGCCTGACTGTCTGCTTGCACCTTACTGACCCACATTAACAGTTGGTTAATGCACTTTGCGCTAGTCCCATTTCAAAGAAGACTAGAGCAAAGTGCTCTAACAAACTGTTAACACACAGCAGCAGGGTGCACACAAACAGCTAGGCCTGTTCTCCGCTACCAAGTTAGGTCACCATAACCTGCCTGGTGTCAACCTAGCTGTGCAAGTGACTGCCTTTAAATTGGTCTCCCACCAATATAAGGGCCCCATTACTGTGATGCAGTAACACCATCTCCCTGAGGAGCCATGAGTGATGTACTGAGGTAGATGCAGCATGAATGCAGACACTGCATGACGTATGTGGACCCTACGTATGTCGACTTCAGCAGCTGTTCCACAAAAATGCCTCTCACTGACCACTCTGGTCACAGCTGTGAACTCCACTGACCAGGGTCACGGAAACTGGACGGCCTCCCTCTCATTTAAAGCCCCACGACTTTCTGAAATGCCCTTTCCTGATTGTTTAGTGTGGCGAGCACACCCAGCAGCTCTCCATTGTTGTGTGTAGCTGCCCATGCTCACTACGTACGCCAAACACACTGTGGCTTGAAATAGACAAGAGATACTGGATCTCCTGTGGGGAAAAGAGACTAGAAGCACAGCTATGGACCAGCCATAAAAATATTGACCTCTACGAGAATATTGCACAGGAGATGCAAGAGAAGGGATATGACTGGGACCATCAGCAGTGTGGCATGAAAGTGAAGGAAGTGCATCAGGCATTATCAGAAGGCCAGGAAGGCCAACAGTCAATCTGGTGCCGATTACAGACCTGACACTTTTACAAAGAGCTCCACCCCATTCTTTGAGACACCACCTCTATCCCACACACCACCATGCCTACCTCGAAGGAGACCAAGTCATAGGCTCTGGCGTGAACAGCAAGGATATTGAGGAGAAAAAGGAGGAGGCTGGGGGGCCAGGGGGACCAGCTATGCCACAAACCGGAACCTGTTCGAGACTCCACCACAGTGCAGTCAGTCCTAGCAGTTGAATATGGATGAGCATGATGCAGGGGAAGGAACTTCAAGTAAGTGTGTAATTGTATTTCCCATTACATCAGTGTACTCATGGTGCCCACAATTTAACAGGACATAGCTATCGACTTTTCATTAATTTACTCCTACTAGAAGAGATAGCATTGCAACAAAGAGAGGTAGCATTGTTATCTGCTTTACATTCCCCTGTAGAGTTTTTGTAGTCATACCAATCCCAGGATATCAGAGAGAGAAGGTGAAACATAGTGATTTTACCTGATAACTCACTCATGAGGGTTACAGAAGTTGTCCAACAAAAGACATTACCTCACCCACGTCTCTCTAACTCTCCTAGAGAATTAAGCAAGGGAGCCATGAGGAACAGTTTATGTACACAGAGATGTCTCTTGAGTCCCCCTGAGAGATATCAAAGAACCCTCCATGGAGCTACTCTGTGATCCTCTCCCAAAGATGTCCAGGGATGGTAGCTTTATTTCTCCCTCTGCGGTAGGACACTTTCCCATGCCAGTCAGCAATAACTTCAGTGGGCACCATTGTAGTAAACAGGCTAGCAGCACTTGGGCCCGGGTAGTTTCAGGATGCCAACAGCCACTATGCTCTCTGTACCTCTGTAACCCTCATGAGTGAGTTATCAGCTAAAATCACCACCGCCTGTGGAAAACAGTACCAGTATTCAGTGCCACTCCCCTATGTTCATAGTTTCATGCAACTGAACAATTCCCTTCTCGTTTCCCTCGCCCCTGGCACGCCACACTCATCATGGCTGGTGCAGTGAGTGGTGCTGTGTGCTAACACTCCCAATCAGAAGGATCAATAAGCAGGTTTTGTTTAAAACTTTAGGGGAGCAAAGGAAGAGAATTCAGAATTGTAAGTTTTGCTTCCCATTATATCTGTACTGACAATGGTACCTGTGTGTGTTTTAGCTGTAGCTGTCTCCATTGCCCCTACATGCATGTGGAATGCCTGAGCAGGATAAGGAGGAGAAAAAAGAAGAATTGGGATGATGTGTTCAATGAGATCTCGCAAGCTAGTTCTGCATCAGACCATGAGCAAAGGGCCTAGAAGGGTGAACATTGCAGACACACTGGAGAAGGGTAGGAGAAAGGACCAGGAATCCCAGCAGAAAGAGGACAGGGAGATGTACCTGGACATAATGAAGGTTTTCCAACAGCAAATACAAATGCTGAAGACTCTTGTAGACTGAGGTTCAACAATCATTGGCTTGCCTCCGTTTGCAGTCAATGGGGAACTCCATTACAACAACTCCCAATATGCCCCTCACCATTCCTTGTGGCATCAGGGGCCACATCACTGCCCCTCCTATTCCACATCTGGGGACATTAAGGACAACCGCAGCTTCACATATATGGATCAATGAAAGCCCCATGCTGCTGTATGTGCAGGTAAAATGGACATGAATGTTCTTTCCTCTTGTTAAGTTCTGTTCCATTAATTTATTGAGTTTTTAATGTATTTGCTTTTAAATTGCACCGTTTTTTCTTTGCACTGGTTTTGTTACTGAATAAAATTCTATTATTGGGGAAACAATTCATCATTATTAGTTCACAGCGTATGCTGCAGAAAGCCTCACAGTTCGTAAAACACCCACTTACTTGTTCCAGAGCAGCGTGACACAACTCACGGGATCAGTGACTAACACTGAGTAATAATCCTAAAGGTACAGCAAACACCACAAAATGAATAGGTGCAGTGACAGTGTTCTATTCATAGACACACACCAAACACCACACAATTACTAACAGGCCCCAGAACTGCAGGTCCAGGCAGGGCACAGTACATCACAATGCATTCCTGTGGTTCACTGTTAAAGTGCTCTTCCACGGCCACCCTGAGCCAGATAGCTCCTCACTGAGATCTTCCAGTAGCCTTTGTGTCAGGTTGTTCAGACTCAGCAGACAGATGCTCCAGCTGCACCCTCCACCCTAGTGGCAACTTTTCCCCCTTTGCCTCACAGATATTATGCAGAGCAGGCAACCATAACCATTGGGCTTACTTTTCCCACTGAGATCCCATCTTGTGAGTAAACCATGCCAGCGTCGCTTCACTCTACCTAACACAAATTCAACTATCATTCTGCACCTGCTGAGCCAGGAGTTGAGTCTTTCCTTGGTGCTGTCAGGATGAGCCAGGGGAGCAATGTGTATGCTGGGTCTTCCATGCTCACTACTGGCATTTCAACATCACCAGTGGTAATCCGCTAGTCAGAAAGGAGAGTCCCTGCTTATACCTTTCTGAACAGTCCTGAGCTCTTAAAAATGCAAGTGTCGTGCATTTTCCCTGACCAGCCAACATTGATGTCAGTGAAGTGTCCCCGGTGATCCACCACCACTTGTACAACCCTTTCTCTTGATGCACTCTGAGGCAAGATGGTCTGGTGCCAAAACAAGGATGTGGGTGCTGTCTATCACTCCACTGCAGTTCAGGAACCCCACTGCTGCAAATCCATCCCCCGGGTCCTGCACCTTGCTGAGAGTCTCAGGCCTGCTTAGCAAAAGATGATTGATGGACTTTCACAGTTGCATGACAACAGCCCCCACAGTGGATTTTCCAGTTCTAAAATGATTTCGTATCTCCTCCATCAGCGCAGCTCTCATTGTGCTGTCCCTGCATTGGAGAGCTGGGTCAAGCTCGGCACACAGATTCGGCTGTGCAAGGCCACATTCCTGGAAGTGCTGCAGCCACTGCTCATCATCCCAATGCAATGCAATCCCGCCAGACGGTGCTCATTGCTCAGGGCTCTGAAGCTGCTTCATGAACACCGCCACCAACCTTGAATTGGTTCTTGCTATGTCCCACAACAATCTGTCTTCCAAGAAATTTGACGTGTTCCCCTCTGATTCTTACGGCTCTGCAAATAGTGGAGGACAGTATGTCCTGTGCTTGCAACGCTTATGACAATAGTGCTGAGCTGTGCAGGCTCCATGCTCCTGTAGATATGGTGGACAAAGAGGAGGGACATGCGAGTTCCTGAGATTTTTGAAAAAGTGCAAAAATTATGGGCTATAGATGACATTATGGGATGGAGATAGTTGCACGCTGGGAAGTTGACCCCTTGCTCCCAGTCATTCCTGCATAACTCATTTCTACTTCACCCTGCATTACCAAAACTTCTGAAAAGACAGTGCACTGGATGGTGGCAGGTTCCATGTTGGGATACCGATCCATGATGCACCAAAGTGTGCATCGGCGCAAGCACTCCGGCTGCGTGCATGCAGCCCTGACACAAGTAGCCACGTATACCTCGACACAACTGATATACCGACTGTGGCAGCCTTATAGCAACGTAACTTGTGTTGACCAAAGTTTGTAGTATAGGTGTGGCCTTTTGTCTGCAGTGAATTAAGTTGCAACAAGATTGCCCATATGGGAGCTAGTGCAGCATAGCTATTCCAGGCTTTTTCCCTGAGTAGACAATCCCATGGCTCCTGAGTCTCACTGGAAGTGAAATGCTGAATAGAACAATGCCTCAATACCTTTAAAAATCTGGGCTCAGGAGACTCTGGCATCAGCACTGACATTAGAAATTCCTTATTTTAACAAGTCTCTGTCTTGCAGAGAGCAGACTAAGTTGCAATGTAAGTTTCATACACACGTCTAGGAGGATGGGAATAGAAACCTGGTCTGTCAGCTCCAAAACCACAAAGGCTTCTACCCCTTGTATTCAAAGAGATCTTTACAAAGCAGTAGTAGCAGGTCCCTTATCTCCTCTATGGGCTGTCTGCCACGGAAGGAACATCATACACAATTCAAGCATAATACAACAAAGGAGTATTTAAATGATATTCCCTTATTTCTCCCAGCCAGCAGAGCTGAACTAGCACAATGTCTCTGGATGATACTACTGGCATATCGTCCCTCCTCCAACCCCACTAATGGACCCAGTGGTTTATTGCCAGAATCCAGTCCACAATTTGTTATGGGCAGAACCTCTTTTAATGAGATCTTTTATGTTAAAATGTTACCCTGAAGCTTTAAAAGACCACATGTACGTTTATCCACTCTATTGTGAATCAAATGAAAAATCGGATTAATTTGAAAATGTCCATCTTTCTCATTTAATTAATTTGAAAGGGTCACTGTTGTCAAAGAGAATTCTTGTTATAATGAAGATGTCTTGGGGTTACAGAGCGGGGTGAAGTTTTATTTCCAGTCTCCATCCAGTAAAAATGACAGTAGTTTGCACAACTAGTTTCTGACCTCTGATTGAGATGTGTCGGGGACTGTATGTCATAAATTTCAATGACAGTGCAGCCTGGCTTAGAAATAAATCACATATACTACAATCCTCTCACTTCAATCAGATGTCACTGTTTTAGTCATATGGACAAGCCAGAAGGTAAAGTCAGAGTTCATGCCCGAGGGGGGGGGGAGGGGGGGAGGCTGTGGGTATTTACAAAAAGGAGATTGTGTTAGGATTAGTTTTCACTTTCTGACATACATTTAGTAGTTTAAAACAGGTTGACAGACTGATGTTCACTAATTTTAAGGTTGGCTGTTTTCCCTTTGGTTTTTTAGGAGGATATAATTATAGTTGCCAGGCCACATTCTGTGCTAAAATCAGTGAGCTCACTCAGGGTGCATGCTGGTACAGAATTTGCTCCTCTGAAACTAGCTGTCATCTTCATGAACTGTGCGTGTGTCTTATTGCTGCCTTTAGCAGCAGGCAAGAGTGTATGGAAGTTGTTCCAGTTTGAGTAGTACAGGCTTATGCTCACAGCTGCTCATTCCTCATAAAGGTAGGGAAGCTGCAATTAATGGAAATAGTAGAGTAGCATGTTTATTTGTATGCTGTTGCACTGTTTGATTCCTTTTTATTTGAGGCTGAATAATTTTATTCTGTGAGGGGCATCCTAACCTACCAGATTATCCCAACAACCAGTAAGAATAAATGCAAAGCTCCAAATGGTCACCTCCTTCTAAAATATTTTTTTTTAAAGCAGTCAACCTATTTTACCCTTTTTTATTTTATTTTTTTTCCTTTTCAGCAAAATCAGCAGGAGGCCATTTTTAATAGCTAACAAAGCAGAAGTTTCTAATTAAAATGAAATTGCCACTGTTTAATTTTTAAACTCCAGTCTGAGAGGAAACCGATAGACATGACCTTGTACTGAAAATTACCCTTTCCTTACATCATAATGGATAAGGGTACCATCACATTCCACTTGAACAATTGAACGCTCGGTTACAGGCTTGTGCAGCATGGAGAATGGTAAATACTGTGCTGAGAATGTTTTTCCAGTTGAGTCACAGACCTAAGAAAGCCTGGATAGCAGCTCATTAACACCACTGTGCCATTTCATAGGTAAGAATACCCACAGGGATGCCAAACAATTTACACATGTGAATTTATGCAAATACATTCTGATGCGTTTGAATATGTAATAAATCCCCACCCTCCAAACAATGGCCAAGGTTTTCCTATAGATATCAAGGCTGGTTTTTGAACGATCTACACGCTGTCACATTCCCAAAACTGAGCTAGAAATTCAGTACAATCCAAAGACCCCAATTAGGAAGAAGCATTCCTTCAATGTTTTGTGGCATTTATGTGACAGCATAAAGTCGCCTGTAAACTAAGCTGATATTGACTACATGTTCCCAGCATGTGAATTCAGACTCCATCCCCTAGCTACATAAAGTTCAGGTAATTCTGCCCTATCTCCCAATAGCTACAAAAACCCAGCACCATGGGGCAGTGTTGCAGAAGATTCTGTGGCAAGTAGGCCACTGAACTGATGTTACTCCTCTCCACTCTTCTCCTGGCTGCATTTTAGATCTCCTTGGCTCACAAAAATATGGAGGAGATCTTGGTACAATGGTAAAGCTTATTTTATTGTTTGATGGTTTTGCTAGGTTTTTTTTTTTTTTTTTTTTTGAGAAGGAAGCAGCCAACAACTACCTAAATGAGCTCTAAAAAATAGTAGTTAAACTACCAACTTCAGCCATAACTCTGCCCTGTCTTTCCTTACCCATTCTCCATCTATGGGATGTGTTTGGAATGAATCAGGAGATTCTTATACCCCCCAGGATCTGAATCCCAAGCCTGAAAGGGGTGAAAACCAAATTGGTTGTTTGCTTAGGAATCCAAAAGAGTATTTTTTGACAGTCCTATAAGACGCAGAATGCAAACCAGGGACCAAATGTTGAGACCTGAATAAAACTGCAAAGAAAACCAAGAGTATGGGACAAAGGAAAAGGAGAGAATGTAAAATGGGTTGCAAAGTTGGCAAGTGTAATGGTAAGAATGACAGTGCTGAGTAAATCTGGTTGTGGGCATAGAAATGGATCTGAGGGAATCAAAACTTGACAATCCCAAACTAGACATTTAAAAAAGGGGGGAGGGGGAAACAAAAGATGGAGGAGAGATGCAAGCATTCATTCACAATGGATTATTCATACTTGGCATCTGTTCATTCCACAGATGGAATTCCACATGATTTGGCCCACAGGATACAGAGAGAGATCCCTGGGCATAGTTTCTCCATGGCACTAAACTGATTTTTAGTTACATGGGTCCCGGCTGTATTTAGATCAAAGCTTCAGAGCTGAAAGGGCATCCAAGCCTTTCATTCCTTTTTTAAAAAGGTGAAACAACTTTGGCACAGTATCTGTGGAAAATAAAGGTGACTTTGCAAACATACATGAACTTCATGTTGATTGACAGTTGAAATTAGACCTGTAAATAGCCAAGAGTCAGTTTAAAAAACATGAAATAACACTGAATGGTCTTATTATGCAATGGCTATTATTAGCCTATTCTGGGTTCTTTTTTTAAGTTTCTTTCTACAGCACTTGGAAATAACCTCAGTTACCTCTCACAAATTAACCATAGAATCCCAAGTGTATCTGGTGGTATTTGATAAATCCCAGTTAAGCTCCAATACTTTCAATACCAAAAAGAAATTTTGTTTCAAAACGTTGTTAAGGTTGTTAGATGAAAACAAGAATTTGCTTTTCACTCTGTTTACACAATCCAATCATTTTAAATTAAATGAAGCTTAGGGACATCATAAATCATGCACTACCCACATAGTGAACATAAACACATACTACTTCAGTGTCTCCTCCTGCAATAATAAGAGCTCCATGTGTACAGGAGATCTTCTGTGAGTGGATCTCCTAACCTTCATGTAAAATGGATGGTGCCCCTGCATCCATGGTCCATGCTACACAGGGATAGCACAGAATGGGTTTTCTGAGGAGAGGGATGAGGTGGGTATGGGCTTAGGAGCTACATTACCTAGTTCTTAGATCCTGCCTTTTTGGTGGTGCCTGAGTTTTCAAGGAGACTAACCTATACAGAAAGTTTGAGCGGGTACTAGCAAGCCATTTCTGAGCTGGGGGAGACAAGCAAGTTTTAGGATAAAGTTAAAATTTCAAATCAGGGTAAATTTTTTAACAGCTCATAATTCAAAAAAGTTTGCATTTTCATGAACCACTGCAGAAATGCCTTCCTGGATCTTCACAGTAAACCTGGCAATTATCATGCCAATTTTTTCTACTTGTCTATATACACAAATTCTTAGTTTGCAGCAAGCCAGGGTGTGAACCTACCCTTCACTAGCCTGCGGTACAGTTGGTATCTGCATGGACTCTGCTGCTACTGAGCACTAACAGTTCCCTAATGTGCTTTAATCTATCTCACTTTGACACAGGGGAGATTAAAGTGCACTTTGGAACGTACAGTGTATGGCAGCCGTGGGCAGCAGGGCTAGCGTGGGGTCAACAGTGTGTTATGTAAACAGCCATAAACCAAATTTTAAGGGGCTAAAATAACACTTTAGAATGGAAGTTGGTTTCCATCTTAATTATGAAGAGGCTACTTATCATTTTAGATGTGAGTAAACCTTTCAAAATTGGCCACGTGACTTTATCTACGTAGGGACATTATTCTCAAATAAGATTGAGTGTGAATTTAAAGCAGAATCTATTCTGGAATAACTCCACATGGCAACACTATCATTCCAGAATAAAAGTGCCTTTCTCTGCTTCAGCGTAATCAACTTCTCTTGTTCAGGGCGTTATTGTGGAATGGCTGTTCTGGTGTAGACAAGCCCAAAGTCCCCTTGAATCTCAGACTTTGACTTGGCAGAGTGCAAAGTGGATGTAAACCACTACCGTTCTGTTTGGTAATACTTTATGCTCACTTTGCATAGGTGTAAATGGCTAGACAAATTGCAATGCAATGGAGAAGTAGGCCTACGAAAATGTATTGGGATAGCTGCAATCATTTGTTTTTTAGGAAGAAAGAGATTTCCATGGGTTATGTTGGCAATATACATTTAAAGATCTCTATTAACAGTCACATATACAACCTTGGAGGTAGATTTATTAAACCATGGAGACACTCACTCATGTATGTCTTTGAGAGTGTTGAAAAGAGATCTTCCAGCATGCAGTGTTCCTGGGTGCTGTACTATATAGCTCCTAGAATAAGCTCCTTTGTGAAAGCAGTATATCACTTCTATCTATTAACAGCCTATAAATACTATATACTTTAAGTATTTTATGGCTACATAAAAGGATTGGAGCTGCAAGCACTGTGGTTTTATGTAGGATATCTGTCAAATGACTATTAAGATAGCCAAGTGAGTAAGGTGGCAATTTCAGAACTTTGCACTCTAAAGTGCTGAGTTCCTATTGACAGCACAGAATTTTGTGTTGTTTTAAGAAGAAAAATGAATCAAAATGGGCTACTAATTAAAATATGTTTGCATATTATGTATAACAATGATTGGTTGGCTATAGTGCTTCAGATAGTGTTATTTCAAGTACTGTTGTGACAGCCTCTATAAAGGTCTTCTATAAACAAACATGAGTAGCCAAGCACACCTCCTATTCAGAACTTTTTGGCACTCGGAAGGGAAAAGAAAATGTATAAATTAAGCCAATGTGTGGTGCATCTGTACATTTTAACTCATCATTCATTGTTTGTGTCATAGAAATCTTTTATAGTATCTGACAGTAATCTGATTTAATGATAAGGACAAAGAACCAGCCCTCTGTTTTTCAGAGATGCAGCAGATGTAGAGAATAAATTATAAACAATTTTCTAAACATAATGTGTAAATTTATAGCAGTAGCATCTTGATCTTGCATGAGAAATACAGCATATACATACTAAATAGAACAGCTCATTCTAAACAGATGCAGGGTCATCCATTAGCAATACTTTATCTGATTAGTATTGTTAATGGAAGGGCTTACCCAGCCATTTCCTAAAAGCAGATCTGCTGTAGATCATTAATTCTTGTCAATATAGTCATCACAGCTATCAGGTAAAGATAGCCCAGCTATTAACCTAGTAGAGAGCTGTGGGCAGAAAAATATACTGAGCAGTTAGTGAAATGGACACCCTTCCATTTATCTTTCTTCTCCACATAGAACATGCCACTCCTCCATCTTTCTCGTTATTTCACTTGCAAGACAAGTTATTTCAGCATCTTTCTTTCCTCAGAGAACTTCTAATATATTCAGTGCTTCAATAGTGGTAATTTATGGCAACTCTCGATTTTACACTCAACACAGTTTGATAAATGAAAAGGTGATACAGAAAGGTCATGTTTCTGGAACAGAAGAAATTAGCATAGTTACCCCATATTTTTTAAATGTGTAAATTAGAAAATGGACAAAGTTTGACCTTCCCTTGAGAAAAGAGCGGTTTTGTAAATGAAACCTGTAATATTAACTTTGAACATGATCTGTCTCCAATTTCAGTTTTGCATAGTGTGTTTCTATCTTGTTTGTTTTAACACCACAAAAAAACACAACATTGTTATAGTTTAATGACTGCTGCCATTTTTATTATAACCCTAAAACTTGTCTGGCAATTTGTCAGTCCAGAGATGTAATCTTGTGGTTTAAAATCACTTAAAATAGTTTGAGCTGTCCTTTTATATAGAGATCTGTCAAAATACAAATGTTTAGTTTCAGATACACTTGAAATAGCTTTCATTGCAAACAAACATTTATTTATTTTTAAAACCTGGCACATTGCAGACACCCAAATCCAGGGTGACAAACATAATTTTCTTTTTAATTCAACCTGCTAAGATATTTAAAAGAACATGGTGAGTTCAAATTTGTCCCAAAATGTAAGTTTTATTAATACAAGCCTTTGTGAAAATCCAAAGCAAATAGGAATGTTTTTGCAAGATAAAAGAAAACAAAATCCAAAGGAAAGCAGTGTTTAGATAGATAGATGATCTACCATGTTTGCAACTCAAACCAACGGGAGAACCAGAAAATGCAACTAATTAGAAACAAAAAGTAAAGCTGATAATTGTCCTATTATTCATTGCCCACCTTGGGAAAAATGGAAAAAGTAAGCAAGCTCTGTAAAGGGTGGAAAGTGATTTCAAAACATCTTTCAGACTAAGGAATTAGCATTTTTAATATGCTTGTACAAAATTCTCCTTTTTAGGCTGACTGTTGTTGTCATTTTGAAGAGTGAATGTTGCATATATTTGTTAGGTGCCCTGTGGTCGTAGCAGTGTTGCTCCCAGGATATCAGAGAAACAATATGAGGGTTATGTCTTTTATTGGATGATATTGGGGTGTCCAACATCAAGTTGGTCCAATAAAAAAATATTACCTCAACCATCTTGTATCTCTGTATTTGTTAGAGACATTTTCAGTGACTTCTGATGGCTATAAAGGCCAAAATCCTTTAAAAATCCTGTAACAATGACGTACTCTCATTACAAAATATATTCCTAAACATGACAAGGAAAAGCAGGCTTTCGATATAATGTAAACAGCTTTGGATAATGCTTAATATTCCAGACAAGATACTTTTTAAATATTTTATTTGTATAGCTCCTACTATAGGTTCTTTACATAAATGTTGATGAGTTTACAGATGTGTCCCTGCCCTCAGGATCTTAGTCTCATTAGACAGCATAGAAATGAATGGAAAGGAAGCAGCAAAAAGCAGTGTGAATACCCTCCCTAGGCAGATTGTAAAGGTTTTCTGCCCCAAGTTGCATCTCTCTTCTCATGAAGCTGCTCCCACAGGTGCATAGAGGTGCAAATGGAACCCCTGGGCCATGGTTTACTTAATAGTACTATGCAGCTACATAGTGCTAGTACTACAGTTACATGCAGTTTAGTTACTAATATGGTTTCTGGATTTAAAAACAAAAATAAGCATGCTACCTGTAGTTACTTATACATATAATACATGGAATATTTTATGTAATTACACTGTCTTTGCCCATTAAAGTCCATGAGCTAACTTTTAAAGTACATGCTTAAGGGTGGATTGTCCCCTCCTGTAGAAAAGCATGTAGGTGAAGATTAAGGTGGAGAAAGATCTCTGTGAGGATCCCCTCATTGAGTTGAAAGAGGAGTTTGCTTTCTTCCTACAGAATGAGCCATGATGCTTGCCCTCAAACTATGGGTATCATCTGGGATCCACAGATGTCGCTGGGAATCCACAGAAGAAAGACCCATCCACAGAGATTCTCTGGGCCTTCGCACTGTCTCAGTGCTCTGTTGTCACCATCACACTGCTAAGGTAGCCAAACGGCCACTACTGCTCCTGGGGTCTCTGTTAAGGAGTGATACCTGCCACACAGGGAGCACCACCGTAAAGACAATATAGCGTAGGTCCTATGTTACCTATCCCAGGTAATACCTGCTGGGTTGGTGGTGAGAGAATATATGTCCCTTTTGGCTCTTCTTCCAGTCCACTCCATCCCTGCTGTCTGTCTTTATGGGTCCCAGACACATAGCCCTTCAAGGGAAGGAGAGAAATGGCATCCTAGAAGTACTTGCCCCTTTCCTTCTGTGTGGCAAGAGGAAGATCACACATGGAGGGACCAGGGCCGGCGACAGGGGGGTACTACGGTTACAGCTGTACCGGGACCCGGACTTAAGGGGGGGGAGGGGACCCAGTACACAGCTGTACCCGTAGTCGTCCCCCCTTGTCGCGGGGCCTGGAGAGAGGGGAAGGGGCGGGGAGGCGGCGCGGCTCTCCTCCGGAGCGGACAAGCGCACGTGTCCCCGGCAGGAGCAGTGAGCCCAGCCAGCGGCAGCGGTTCACCACCGCCTGCAAAGAGGGCGAGGGCGGGGAGGCTCCGCAGCAAAGTAGGGCTTCCCCCGCCGGATGTGGCATTGTGCAGCCACTGCACCATCTCGCGCAGGTTGGGGGGGGAGGGAAAGAGCAGCAAGGGCGGCTCGCGCTGCTCCCGGGCTCGCGCTGCCGCCAGCCGCTGTCAGCTGGGGGGGGGAGCACCGGTTGGGCTGGGGAGCCCCCCAGCCACTGTCAGCTGGGGGGGAGCACTGGCTGGGCTGGGGGGCCCCCAAACAATCAGAGTAGGGGGCCCCAAAATTTCTGTTGACGGCCCTGGGAGGGACCCTCTGCTCCAGAATCTTGAGGGGAGAGCACTGGCTCTCTGGCTCAGAGTTTTGACTCATACAAGTCTTTCATTGATGTCAGTTGACTTGTTGCCTGTGTAAAGATCAGTGTTGGCAATTTCTGGGGGGGGAAACTAGTTTAGGAGAGGCCACTGGTAAATATTGGGTTAAATGTAGTTGAAACCAGGAAATTTAGGAAAAATAAAATTATTATTATAATACGCAAATGAAAATTACTGAAAAATATTTAGCAATTTGATGATAGTTTTGCAGTATAGATAATGAAAACTGAAATATGAGTCATGATATCTATAATTTCCTTGAGAAAATACTGAACCAAAATGTATACAGACATTATAGTTTTATACAGTATTATAATTACATATATTAGTGTTACGACTACTGCAGTTTACTTTTTACTTGTACAACCCTAAATTAATCTTGACTGTATTGCCTTATGTAAGCACAGTTTGAATGTGCAACTACAACTAAGTGTAATGTGGTGTGCATTAATGATACAAATTTTAACAGAGAAAATGCCTTGAACTTGGACTAATTAGTTTTTCAGAAGGTGGTAAAAAACATTATTTTACTTGGTAAAAATCACCTCTGGTAAATACCATACCATCCTTGGTAAGAACTGAGTAAAGTCTTCAGGCACTGAGCACCAGTAGGGCTCAGATGTGTGTGTCTAGTGCAGTCGAGCTCTGAGTTAAGAATAACTGGTATTACAATCAGAAAAGGCCGCTTAGAGACTCTGGTCTGCTGCCTTCATTCTGCATTTGTTCCACCATTCCAGTCAATGTCTTTTCTAACCTGTCGCAGCATATAATCTTCACTGAGGTTGCTTTCACTTCCCAACCTTGGTAGTCTATTCTACTCTCCAGTTTGTTTGTTTTTTCTGTTGTTGAGAACGTGAAAGGTGTAAAGTCCTTATTGTGACTTCTGTGCACTGCAAAATAAAGTGTAAACTAGCTTTGATAACCCATGGCAATGAAACCAAAGCTCACTATATCACTGATATTAAGCAGGACCCTCCTGCTCTGCTGCATGCACAACTCCCATGCTGGGTCCCTGCCGCAGAGAGTCCATTTTCTGTTGCCATGGAGGTGAATCTGAGCCATTCACATGAGAATGTTTTCCAAAATCCATTTCTTTCACCTGTTCAAGAATAAATAAATGTCCAATGTCAGTTCTGTAAATGTTTGTACAGTATTTAAAATGCTTTCCGTTAAAAGAAGATTCTGAACTGGGCTTAAAATGTGATTGATTTATTTTTAGTAGCAGCTGGTCACATGGTGTGTTTGTGTTCCCTTCTTATAGTCACCTTGGGCTTCTTAAACTTCTCTTTCTTTTCTATATCATGCTTTTCTTTTCCTTCTGCTTTTCTCTCTTTTGTCCTTCCTCCCCATTATTTTTATCTCATCTCATTATATTCTCTTATCTATCCTAGGCCCATTGCTTCTTTCCCCCTCCCCCATTTTCACTTTTTAATTTCTTCCGTTCCATATTGTTCTCCTTCCTATTCCTTATATTGCCTCTTTCCCTTGCTCTTTCTCATTGTTTTCTGCTTCCAGATTGTATATGGTAGATATATATCTATTTTGTTTGCCTCCCACCCTTCCCAGTTCTCTGTTTGTCCCTTTTAGTCCTTAGGACTTTCGGTGTTGATGCCGAGCCATTGTAGCATGGAGTTTTCTGGCTGTAAATCCTTCTTAGGGTTGTCTAACAGGGCAGCAGGCATTAAGTCTTTTGGAAATACTTGTGTGATCTGAAAAGTTCCCAGATGCACAAGGACTAGCAGAAAGACCAAAGATTGTTTGCAAACAGTAAAGAGGATGGGTAGAGGAACCAGGACGATCTCTGTGTTATCTGAACAACTAGTAATTGTTAGATCTGTAGAGAACCTTGAAGTCATGAAACTGAACAGTGGTTCCAGGCAGGGACGGATTAAGACCTTTAGAGGCCCTAACCAATGAAAAGATTGTGGTCCCCCCCACCCCCCATGTAATTCAAAATAAAAACACTATACCATAAAATTTTTATTTTTTTGAAATGACACAAAACTTACATGTATGCTGAAATTAAAATAGCTTCTTTCTAGATTTTTTGATTGCAAAATTTTGGATAAATTCATCAAAGCTGACTCGACAAAGCAGATCTGCTTCCATACACAATAGGGAAAGTGAATCAAGTCTGTCCTGACACATTGTTGTTATCTGTGGGTTTTTTATTCTTTTCAGCTGAGAAAAAGAGCGTTCTGCGGAGCAGTTAGTAATCATCAATATTAGAAAAATACTTAGTGCAATATCTACATTTGAAAATACACATTGTATTCCATCTTTCAGTATTGTGTCATGAATATCAATGAGACTGAATTTCATTTTTCCTGTTTCATTAAACTTTGTGCGCATATAACAGTGGAACTGCCATACTTCTCCACAGAGATTCATGTTCAAGTCAACAGAGTATGAGCCAATTAGCTTTTGGGAACCCTGTGAATATTGTTAGTCAGATAAGTCCATATCTTTTAGAAAAGAAAATCTACTTGATACTTTGTATTCTTCACCTCTCTTCTTCATATGAGCTTCCAGTGTATCAAATATAGCGTAGTAAGTAGATATGCGAAATTTGTCTCTAGGATTCAATGCTGTTTCTGTTGCACTTCTATCATTTGCTTGTTTTTTCCTGATTCACTTGCGGGACTGGGCTTCTTTGTAGTTAGTATCAGGCAAGATATATTTTGATATGTCTTCAAATCTTTTGAAATCACTCCTCCAAGTGTGTAAGTGGTCTGCTAATGATTGACAGAGGTCTGCATATGTTTTCAAATCCAATTCTTTTTCTTGGAGAGCTTTACTTGTGTGGTAAAAGTGTTATAAAATTTCATTCCACATGGTCAACATTAATACAAACTCTAGTTCTTGCATCGCGTTTGCAATGTTTTCTACCTCTTGTATAGTTTCTCCCTTTTGTGATTGGTCTTCAGCTATACTTTCTAATGCATCCACAATCTTTGAGTAGGACTGCAGAATTGCACTTTTTGTCACTGCAAGTACCTCCCAGTGAATATTAGAAAGAGATTTCAACACACGATCATTGCCCAAATATGTTTTAAGAACTGCCCATCAGTGTGTTGAGGCAGAGAAAAATGTATAAAGTAACTGGACAGTTGAGAAAAAACTTACTGCCACCGGAGTGTAAGGAAGTCTAACAAAGTTCTGATTTTTCCCATGATGGCTACTTTGATGGGTTTTTCTGTTTGGTTTTTGTTTTTTGGTTTTTGTTGTTTTTTGTTTTTTGTTTTGAAATATCAATTTTAAAAAAAACATATCTTTTTTGGTGCCCCCTCCTTTGCTGGTGCCCTAAGTACGTGCTTAGGCTGCCTATTGGGTAATCCAGCCCTGGTTCCAGGTTCACAATGTGTTATGAACCTGAGAAAAGGACATTTGCACAGTAAGGAACTTTGATACTCCTGCATAAACATTTTCCCCTGAACATTTGCTTTCATTACTACCAAGCTGATCTCTCTTAAACAAACTCCAGTGAGAATTTGACAGTTCTGCAATATCCCTGCAAAGTTAGGTTTTTCCTTTCTAAGATGAAGTCAGTGGGACAAAATTCTTCTCCCAGTTGAACCTTTGATCTCACTACTCTTAATTTGCACCAGTGTGATTGAAATCAAAGTCTAGCCTATTGCAGTTTCATGAGAAAAGAATTTTCCTCACAGTGTCAATAATTTGTTCTTCACTGGTTGTACTGAAATAGTAAGTACTGTACCTCCATATATTGGAATCTAAGGGTAAGCAGCTATAGGTGACACAGAAGCCATCCCTGCAGAAGTTATAAGGGCTTGTGTTCACTACCTGCCGGATCGGCCGAGAGGCGCAAGCTGGAGTCCACGGGGGAGCGCGCCGCTGACTGCTACCGCCGTGAGGATGGCAGGTAAGTCGGCTGAAGATATGTAACTTCAGCTACGTGATTCACGTAACTGAAGTTGTGTATCTTCTGTCGATTTCCCCCCCCCCCAGTGAAGACCAGCCCTTCACACAGCCCTAGAGAGCACAACAATAACATTGACACTGATACAGCTCTTAATTCCTGTTTAAACATCCTGATGCTGTGCTTGACTTAAAGGGCGTGTCGAATTGTCACTGGGAGAGAGAACAAAGCTCTTCACCTCCTACGTTGGTAGCCTGAATGAACAGGGATGAGTAAGGAATGTGTTAGCTATTGAGTGAAATGTGCTTTAAGTAAACATATTTGATGTTAAAATTTGATTACATTAATTCTGGAGATTGTCTCGGTGTGAACCATAATTATACAAGTGTGAGGTAATACCGTAATCCTGGGCTGCTTTTACTTGGATATGTATTACAGCTCAAATCTAGCCATATGCAGTAGTCCTCGTTTGAGCAAAATGGCTACAATGAAGTATAAAACTGAGGTGTCCAGATTCTCCTCTCATATGCACATTTTACTTGGTGTAATTGAATTGACTTCATAGGAGTTACTCCTGGTTTACACTGGTGTGAGAGGAGAATCTGGGCCAGGATCCGGAAAAGAAGTGGAGGGAATGACATAACTTCTTTCTTCCATTAGACATTTTCATATACTCTGTTCTTTAAGTTAAGAGCTATACAATCTTGATTCGCTTCCTCAGCGACTTTATTTCCGATCCTCTCTTTCAGCATTTGGGAATGAGCAGGGCTGTCAATGCTAACATATGGGTTACCGCAGCAGCGCTAATAAAATTGCTCTATAGCCTTGCCTGAGAGAATTCAGCATTACATGTACTCGTAGTTGCATGCCTAGTTCCATGGTGTCAGCCATCAGATATGTTTCCAGTTTGTTTATTGCAACAAATATGGTTTTAAAAAAAAGTAAAAAAAAAAAAAAAGAGTAAGGTGATTGGTTAACTTTTACATATCAGATTAAGAGGGACTGTTTCCAAAGCAGATGTTTCGTATGTTGATGTTTCTCTGTCCTGTATTTTACTATACTTTTTTTTTTAAAGGAGAAGATTAATTGTTTGGTACCAAAAGTCTGAAAAATGACATGCCATGTTTGTACTCGAGTGACTATAGCAAAACTTAGCCTTAGAAAATTACATGACTAGGGAAGGCAGATTTTAATATGTAGTTTAAAATACATATCTAGTGGGATAAGCAAGCATAAGTGTCATGCGGGTAGTACGTTTTTTCATCATGCTGCATTTGCAATTCTCCTTCCTGTGCCACAATTTCGGGGGAGGCCGTTTTGTTCTATTCCGGTGTGTGCTATTGTTTTTCTTAATTATTTCTGACAGTTTGATAATTGTGTGAGCTTTCTCAATCCACCACTTTCAAGAACACAGAATCTGAATTAATTCTCTAGAAGAGACTAGCTAATATCTGTCTTTGGCAAAGAATAATAGATAGGACATTGGAAATAATTAGGGAAACCAATTGTATACACCCCAACTGAAGACATTATTTTTGGATGTCCTAATCAATATCTGATGCTTTTGTTTGGATGGGAACTGCAACCACAGTAATTAATGGCCAGTTTCTGGACTTTGATGTGGAAGAGTGTGGAGAGTACTCCCCTGAAATATCTAGCGAGAACATAAAAAGCATCTGAGATAAAATTAGCAACCTTGTTCTGTTGAGCCTGAAAACCCCATTTGATCAGCAGCTGACATTAGCCAAATTCTTTTGTAAAGACACCCCTCAGCAACATGTGTATAAACAATAAGTGTCAGTCTAATAGCAATGCAAAGGTCAAATTTAAAAATAAATAAACAAAAGCAAGGATAAAAATTGCTGACCATGCGCCAGTCCTCTCCTGTGGAAGTCAGGGGACTTTTCGATTAACTTCAAAGAAAGCAATATCAGGCCCCATGTGTCTGTGCGGTGAAGTTCTTTATTTTTAACAATTTCACTTTTAAAAAAATGTGTAAGGCCAATTGATAATACTTATCCAGGTCTCTGTTCCACTGGCTAATAGAAGTTGATAGGAGTCAAACAGAAGTGTTTACATAGTGGTGAGATATAGTAGGCTTGTGTTTATTTTGGCATTCTGAGACTCGCTTGTTTCATTGATATTCGATGTACAGATTTTTAGTTCTAGTGGGTTTTATTATAACTGGTTGCCAAACTAAACACTAATCCAGATATTTTATATTAAAAATGTGTTAGCATTTTAGTCAATGACTTAAGGCTGTATCTTTTTTTCTCATTGGGTAGGATCTAACTTTAGGATGTCACTAAATATACAACCCATGGAAATGATTCATTTAGGAGAGGGCTCCCCCCCTCCCCCTTCCGTGGCTGTTAATTAGCAGATGAATTTTGATGTTCTAATTGATCTGCTACAGAGAGACAGCTGTGTGCCCCAGCTGTCCTCCATTCCAAAGGCCTCCATATAAAGGGCGGGGGGGAGAGAGGGGAGCAGTGCCGCTCTGACAAATTGATTTAACTAGAGTGCACTGCCTTCAGGGAGCCATACACCACACTGTCACTGCAGATGATTGCAGCCTTTGTGGACTCCGAACACTGTAGCGCTGTAATTGCCCACCAATGTCCTTTCCATTGCTTTGCTGAAATTCAATTTTTCATGCCTCACCGAGCTTTTTTTTTTTTTTTCAGGTTAGAAATATTGTACTCTGCCTGATTTCCATTTCAAGTAATGCAGACACTTCAGAATGTGGTTACGTTGTATTTAATGTAACAATAATCATTAAATGGACTTGCTGCCTATCAAAGTATTTGCCATTTAATTTGCTGGGAAGTATTCTATAATTATACTTATTTAGCATGTACTCATTATTATGAACCTTGTAATAGCTATATCAGCATGTCACCATTCTTGCACATGGTGTTGTGTGTGTGTAAAATGTCTATTGTCTCTTTTAAATACTTCCTCTTTAACTTAGAGGCACAGGTTTAAGTATAGTTATGTTCTATTTTTTTGCTGAATGGGGAAATGTACAGCATGTAATATTATATATACATTCCCATCTTTCTCAGAAATGACAACTGAGACCCTGGGAAGTATAAGCATCTAATTGGTCTTTGTTGTCAGAATCCTTCATGAATAGATTCCACAAGATGTGCATTGCATCATCATAGCCTTCTGGAGGACCTCTATTTGGACTGACGGTACCAAAAAATGTGCCACCACAAACTTCAATGTTTGTTACAACATTACCTCTCTGAATACTCCATATAAACTCAAGTACATCCAACATATTTATGAGGGTGCTGATTTATGGGCTACTTATAAATAGCAACCACTCACTCGGGGCACAGTGAGTTCTAAGTTCGGAGGGCTTACAGGGCTCCCAAGAAGTGGCCTTTGCATAGCTTTCCCCAGCACATTCCACATTACAGGGAAGTTACGTGATTTCTACTTATTCTTCATGCATAGTGTTATGTGTGTGCATGTTGTGCACTAAGCACAAAGGAAACAAGTAAGAACTTATGCCATTCCTATAGAAGCAGAATGAAGGATACTTGTGTGCCACTATTTTAAAAAATGACCATAAGAATGGTCCATCTAGGTCAATATCCTGTCTTCCAACCGTGGCCGATGGCAGGTGCTTCAGAGAAAAAGAACAGAACAGGCAATCATCAGGTGGTCAGTCACCTGTCATCCACTCCCAGCTTCTGGCAAACAGAAGCTAGGGATCCCAGAGTGTGAGGTTCTACAGGTTAACTGTGGTTTCGGTAAAGTACTTCCTTTCTTTAAAAAAGGGAAAAAGGAGAATTCAGGAAACTACAGACCAGTTAGCCTCACCTCAGACTTTGGAAAAATCTTGGAGCGGGTCCTCAAGGAATCCATTTTGAAATACTTGGAGAAGAGAAAGGTGATCAGGAACAGTCAACATGAATTCACCAAGGGCAAATCACGCCTGACCAACCTGATTGCTTTCTGTGATGATATAATTGGCTCTGAATTTGGGGAATACAGTGTACATGATATATCTTGACTTTAGCAACACTTTTGATACTGTCTCCCACAGTATTCTTGCCAGCAAGTTAAAAAAGTATGGATTGGATGAATGGACTATAAAGTGGATAGAAAGCTGACTAGATCATCCGGCTTAATGGGTAGTGATCAATGGCTCCATATATAGTTACTGGCAACCTGTATTAAGCGGCATGGTCAGTTGTGGGGCCAGTTTTGTTCAATATCTTCATTAATTATCTGGATGATGGGATAGGTTGCCCCTTCAGCAAGTTCGCAGATAACATTAAGCTGGGGGGAGAGGTAGATATGCAGGAGAGTAGGGATAGGATACAGAGTGACCTAGACAAATTGGAGGATTGGGCTAAAAGAAATGTGATGAGGTTCAACAAGGACAAGTGCAGGGTCCTGCACTTGGGACAGAAGAATCCCATGCACCGCTACAGGCTGGGGACTGACTGGATAAGTGGCAGTTCTGCAGAAATGGACCTGGGGATTACAGTGTTTGAGAAGCTTGATATGAGTCAGCAGTGTGCCCTTGTTGCCAAGAAGGCTAATGACCTATTGGGCTGCATTAGTAAGAGCATTGCCAGCAGATCAAGAGAAGTGATTATTTCCCTCTAATCAGCACTTGTGAGGCCACATCTTGAGTATTATGTCCAGTTTGCCACCTCAACCCACCCCAGAAAAGATGTGGACAAATTGGAGAGAGTCCAGCGGTGGGCAACAAAAACGACTAGGGGGCTGAGGCACATGACGTATGAGTAGAGGTTGAGGGAACTGGGCTTGTTTAGTCCGCAGAAGAGAAGAGTGACAGAGCATTTGATAGCAGCCCTCAACTACCTCAAGGGGAGTTCCAAAGAAGATGGAGCTAGGTTGTTTTCAGTGGTGGCAGATGACAGAACAAGGAGCAATGATCTCAAGTTGAAGTGGGGGAAGTCTAGGTTGGATCGTAGGAAAACTTTCTCTAGGAGGATGGTGAAGCACTGGAATGGTTTACCTAGAGAGAATCTGCATAACTGGAGGTTTTTAAGGCCTTGCTTAATAAATTTAGCCTCACCTCAGTCACCCGGATGGGATGATTTAGTTAGGGTTGGTCCTGCTCTGAGCAGGGGTTGGACTAGACCTCCTGAGGTCTCTTCCAACCCTAATCTTCAATGATTCTTTGATTCTTTTGTTTGTTTCAAACCTGCTGCCTATTAATTACATTGGATAATCCTGTTTCCTGTGTTATGTGAAGGAGTAAATAATACTTCCTTATTCACTTGTTTCACACCAGTCACAATTTCATAGATTTCTGTCATACCCCCTCTTAGTTGTATCTTTTCCAACCTGAACAGTCCAAATCTTTTTAATCTCTCCTCATATGGAAGCTGTTCCATACCCTTAATAATTTTTGTTGCCTTTCTCTGTACCTTTTCCAATTCTAATATATATTTTTTGAGGTGAGTCAACCAGAACTACATGCATATTCAAAGTATGGGTGTACAATGGATTCATATAGTGGCATTCTGATATTTTCTGTCTTATTATCTATCCCTTTCCTCGTGGTTCCCACCATTCTGTTTGCTTTTTTGACTGCCGCTGCACAGAGAACTATCCACAATGACTGGTAACAGCTAATTTAAACCCCATCATTTTGTAAGCATAGTTGGGATTATGATTTCCTATGTGCATTACTTTGTATTTATCCACATTTAATTTAGACATAGTTTTATGTCATTGTTGAACACATGATCAGAACTGAATGATACGTTTTACTGAATAATGAGAGCAAGTATCTCACTACTGTGCATATCGTTATTGCCCAACTAACAACAAAATAGATGTGACAGATGAAACTAATGAAGTATCCGTCTCTTACAAAATGGCTTTCCTCCCTCAGGCATAATGGTAAGAGAGTAGACCAGAAAAAATATGGGCACATACTGGGCATGTGTGGATAAGAGTTTTGAAGCTGGAGCATTAAGATTTAAGTAAGAATGTCTTACTAGTTGTAAAGCAAATGTTTCCCTTAATTGGTGCAGCTATTACCAAACCTCCCATTATATTGTATGTTCTTTTAGAAAGATGCATCTCTTAACAGGCAACGTTTATAACACATCTTGCTGTGATTGCTGGCGGAGCGGTTATTTTCCTTCTTGAGTAGCATGGCAAGTTGTCTCGTTAAATATTCAGGGAGACAGAATGCAAGTAATGAGACAGCTCTCCCTTAGAGAAATGATGGAGCATATTGAATAACGTTTTGTGTTATAAAATGTACTTATTGGTCATATACTTTCATTTTATAGCCACTGCTGGTGATTTGCTGGCTACACCCTCCATTGCTCCGCTAGAGTCACAGGCTCAGGGAGCAGTCTGAGGTTTCATGATCTTCATTCAGATTGGCAGAATCTGGGAGTACCATCATTTTGTAAGCATAGTTGGGATTCTGATTTCCAATGTGCATTGAAGATCATATATAGGTAGGGTGACCAGATGTCCCAATTTTAGGTGCTTAGTCTTATATATGCACCTATACTACCACCACCACAACAACCCTCCTCAGGGAAACGGGGGGCGGGGGAGGAATGTGTCCTGATTTTTCAAACTTGGTGTCTGCTCATCCCAATATATAGCACCAGACTGCTTGACTGCTGTGCAAGTGCATAATAGGGAGGAGGCGCAGGGAAGCACAGTAAGGAGAAGGCTGTATCCTCTGGAGGGTGAAGGGGTGCGGAAGCAGTCATTCTCACCCTGCATCCCTGGGATGTCCAAAACACAATCCCTGTGTTCTGTACTGCCTGCTACCTAGGGGCAGTGCCTAAAAGTCACAACTGAGCCTTCCCTGAAGTAAAAGCCCTGCAATACTCTCATGCTCTGTCAATTGGCATTACAGCTTCCCCGAGATGTTGCCTGATTGTGACTTTCTGTAATGGGTGTGCAGTTCTTGGCGTATATTGTAAGCCAGAGCTACAGAGGCAGGAAAATAAAGATCCAAGAATGAAGGTAAGAGAGAGAGAGAGCTGAAAGAATCACAACTGTATTCTGGAGTAGCCAAGATATCCAACTGTGACATTATTGAAGTTCTTGTTATCCAAACTGGATGAAGGTAAAGTGAGAGAGGGGCCATGATGTTAGAGGTTCCTTGCCATCAAATATCAGTATAGAAAGTTAAATATACCATAAAGCTAGCTGTATGGATCTATACCAACATATAGAGGGATACAACATTCCAGACATACCAGTTAGTAGTCACAAACTCATATATTTTAAAATCTCTATATATAAAAGTCAAGTGGTGTATGTATGAGTGTATGTATGTACGTATGACTGCGAAGTCCTCCCGCACCGTTTGAGCCAGAGACTTGAATTTTGGTACAGTGAGGGGTCTTGGGGTCTAGATGCTGGTAAGGGTCGAAAAATTTTCGGATCTCACCTCTGACGCCCCCCAGGGGTGAAAGTCTTTCAGGGCCAATCACATCAGCTTGGCAGTTAGGTGGTGATGATGTCATAATACCCCCCTCCAACAGACACCTCACTCGCTCAGCTCACCCCTCCCTCCTCCAACGGAACCCCGGAGATCCCTCAGTTCTCTGCCCCTCCCACCTCCCCAACGGAACCCCGGAGATCCCTCAGTTCTCTGCCCCTCCCACCTCCCCAACGGAACCCCGGAGATCCCTCAGTTCTCTGCCCCTCCCACCTCCCCAACGGAACCCCGGACTACATCAGCTCTGTGCCCCCCCCACCTGCGAAGGTCCCCGGAATCCCTCGGCTCTGGGCCCCCTCCCCTCCTGCGACGGATCTGAGTTGGGTTTGGTGGGACGGTAAGTGAGGTGGGGGTGTCGGATTCGGTCGGGGGGGTGAGGTGGGGGTTTCGGGTTTGCTTCGGGGGGTGGGAAGGTGTCGGGGTGGGTGAGGGGTGAGGGGTGGGTGTTGGGGTTGGTCAGGGGGTGTCAGCTGTCTGCCACCTCCCCACCTCCGACTGACCCGAGCAGCGCCGGGCACTTATGCTAGTATTTATATAAAAATGTGTTTTACATTGCAAAGATGAAATCCTTACTTATGGCCACCTTCTGATCTGGTTTAATGAGCAACTATATCTCTTTCATCATATTATCTTAGAGAGGAAACCACTCTAGTAATCCTTATTTATCATCAGCACTATTGTATAATTTGATTGTGAGCAGACTGTTCAGCCCACACCTAGAGCCTCTCTTTTAAAAAGCCACTTTCTCCTTCCTCTGGTGGGGTTAAGAAGCCAGCTGCTTTTGTGAGTCAGCAGATAGGATGGACACCAGCTAACAAGGTAGGGTGTTTCAGATAAACTCCGGCAACCTGTTACACTGACCTTCTTAGGGATTAACTTGATTTTTTTTCCTGCTGGGATCACTTCTATTCAACCCAGTATAAAAATTTTAAGCACTCTTTGACCTTTTTGAAAGCTTACCACCTGCTTCTCGTTCTATGAACACTTACAACCGTGCTGACCTGGAAACATTATAACCTTTACTCATTACTAGCACTGTGTATCTCCACTGTAACATCTAGCTATTCCGCATAATAGAGAAATGTTCATTCCAGAATGTACTGCTTGCCAGATTTCCATGCTGTTATTCTTGTTTATAATTTTACATACAATACTAACAGCACAAATCCATGATTCACACTAATGGCTGGGAGGCTGGCTGTGAAACACTGAATTTTGCAAACTGACAAGCAAGCAAACAATGCATCATAAAATCTACTTTGTTCTTTGATCATTGTAATCTAGTTTTGATGACTTTTACTAATGGGTCAATGTTTGTACAGTGCCTAGCACAATAAGAGTTCAGCCTCGCTGTGGCTTTTACTTGCTGCACCATTGTAAATCTTTCACACTGATGATAACACAACTTGTCCTTCCTGTGGCCTTTGACAGAGCAGACTACAAGGTGCTGTTGAACCACTTAAAATAGAAGCTGGCTCAGAGCACCCCCTGGCTATAATGAAGTGATGAAGCTGGCAAGGGGAAATGTTTCAAGGAGGTAGCCAAGGCAACCCCTTCTTCCACAGAAGGTGCCTGGCCTCCAGTTACCAAGGTAATGCAAAGTGTTGGGGTTCTCCAAGATTCAGTGCTAATCCTGGATACCAAGGAGCGGTCAGAAATACATTCTTCCACTTCCAGCTTGCCAGGAAACTGTATGCCTTCCTCTTTGACTCCAATGTAATAAGAGTGATCCATACATTCCTCATCACCAGGCTGTACTCATTACTCACTTCAGGCTGGTCTTCACTACCGTGGAGATCGATGTTGCTGCAATCGATGCAGTGGGTGTCGTTTGGTGGGTCTGATGGAGACCCGTCAAATTGACAGCAGAGCGCATTCAGGTCGACTCCAGTACTTCAGCTCCCCGAGAGGAGTAAGGTAAGTCGACCATAGACCGTCTCCCATCGACGCAGCACAGTGAAGACACCGAGGTAAGTCGACCCAAGCTATGTCGACTCCAGCTACATTATTCACATAGTTGGAGTAGCGTAACTTAGGTCAACTTACCCCGGTAGCAAAGAGAAGCCCTGAAGCTAAGGACTCTATGGAAACTCCAGCTTTCAGAGAACATGTAACATGAGCATTTTGTATCATCTGTTGACTTCCAGTTTACTTCTGGAAGCAATTCAAGGCTTAGTCTTAGTTTTTAAGGCTCTCAAAGGCTACATTAGAGGTTGCTTTACTGTTCATGGCACACTTAGACAGCTTTGCACTTCTGTAACAATTCTGCTAGTAAGAGCCAGGACAAAGCTTGTGAGAGCTGGGAATAAGGTGATTTTGGTCAAAGACCCTTGCCTGTGTTTCAGAGCAAGAAGAGATAAGACTGAGCCCCGAACTAGCCATTTATAGAACATGTTCAAATCACCTTTTTGCGCACTTCTTTGTGCAATAATGGAGAAGAGGAAATTGCAAAGTATGGGGAGCAGTAAGAAAAGCTTTGAACTTTGGTAAAGAGACAAACACTCTATGGAGACCTCTTTATGAACTATCATTACTGTAATTAGCCATCAATCCAGTGATGGGTGTTCTAGAAATGTCTTTGCCAGATAGATATCACACTAGCAAATGTGCTGTAGAATACTTTGTAAGAGTGGTGATGTCTTACTAATATGAGAATTGATTACAGCATCTGCTATTAAATGACTACTGAGAAGTGAAGCCGCTATTTTTGTGCACATTTATAAGGTGTGTGTACCTACTAGTGACGTGGAAATTAATGAGACTCTGCTGTAGTATACTTATAAAGCCAACTGCTGTAACAAATAGCAAAGTCTCAGGAACCAAAATGAGTTTTGTGGGTTTCCCACTGGAATAAATGGCACACCCTGTAATTCATGAAAAATCTCACTCTGACCTATGAGACCTTCCTACTTAGCAGCAGTCAGCCCTACAACTGGGAGTCATTCATGTTTCATATTCCTCAGTTAGTCCAAATAACCAGCTTCTGGAAGAATATGACAGCATGACACGTGGGTTGTAAAACTACTCATAAACCATAATAACATCGCCCCAAAAATTAGATAGCTATATGTACGACACTCATTGTGACATTTTATGATTAGGAGGTATAGTTATATTATTATATCCATTACCTTGCTCATTATATCCATTACCTTGCTGACTTGGAAGCAGCCTGAAGCTGTTGTTTGAAAAACAGGTTAGAAGTCCAAATTTAAAACAACATATAATAGATGTAATTATGGTTCCAGTTCTGTTCTTTTCAGTACAGTTGGTAATTTTGTTCATTTATGGTTGCAAACTGATAATGCTATAAGACTGGCTTTGGTAGGGTTAAGTACATGTTAAGAATAAGTGTAATGTGTAATGCATGGCTATCCTGTGTAATGCATGGCTATAAATCTATTGAAAGGGCTCTGGTAGGCTATGAAACAACCAGAAGCAGAGTTCAAATGTGGTGGTGTTTTTTTTTTTTACTAGAGCTCCAAGATAGACTTTGCTTGTATTTTATTATTGCATATTGTTGTTGCTGTGTTTTTAAATTTAAGGATAAAATCTTCTTATTTGACACACTCTTTTAAATGAAGTGTTACATTTTCTCTTTACTGGCATTTTAATTTTCAAAAAAAAATACAACGGTGGTCTGATCCTGCAGACCCTTCTTCAGAGAAACCTGATTGCAAAGGACTGCTTGTTAGAAATGCAGTGAAGTAATCCTGGCTTCACTGAAGTCAATGGGAGTTTTGCTGTTGACTTTAACTGAGCCAGCATTTCACCCCAGGGTTTTTATCAAAACTGAAATACACACAATACAGTTGTTACAAATATCCCCTTGATCTTTTCTCAAAGGATTCTATAACAAATATTCCATGGTCATTTATGAAATAACCTCTGTCCCCTCCCCAAATACACAGTACAGCTTTCTCCAAACAAAAATGGATTCATATACAGGATAGATTTTTTACATGCTTTTAAGATTGCGGTTTAGGGTCTAGCCCTATTGAGAGAGAAACTTGATACAATGGGCCTGATTCCTGTGGTGTTTTAGATGCTGCTTGTAGTTATTAGAACTGGGAGTCTGTAGGACAGGAACCAAGTTTGTTAGTACCTTGCCTGCCTGATACAATTCCCAACAGAGTTACTCCTGATTTATAATTGTATAGTCCTTTGATTTGATTGGCATTGAACTAAATCTTCATAAAACAGGAAATGGCTTTGTACATCCAGGATATATACTAACCTGTCTGGATGTTTATTTGCTATTTAGGTGACAAAAGGAGTCGTAAATCAAATTAAGAAGAATTGATTGACATTTGCAAACAGCATGGTACAACTGTTGAATCAATTAAAACAGAGACCGAAATTAATAGCATCATATCATGTTGTTTGTGTATTGTACATACTGCTTAAACGTTGCGTTATGACATACTGTACAATAGATATAAAATGAATGGAATTGGAAGCACCAAAATAAAAGCATTAAATTACTTAAGCTAAGCAAAACTGCTCAGCTACGAGTCTGAGACCACACCAGACAAGATTTTGCCAAAGATGCTTTAGCCTAGATATCTTTATTAAAACAAACTTGATTACAGGGATTCTCATTTTGCAACATTCAAAGCCCTAACTTTCTTTCCTTTCCTCTTCTTCCATTGTTTTTTGCTACTAGGTAAATAAGTTTATAGGCAGCAGCTTTGTAACAAAATGAGTATGTTCTATCGTTGTGTCTCATGTTCGGGACTAACTACTGCAGAGACCTGTTTTGTTCTGTTAGAATTTTCCTAACTTCAGCTCCTGCTTTTTTCCATGTATTACATGAGGTGCACTACTGATACGAATAGAACTTCCTATTTTTACTGTCTTTTTAATAGAATTCCAAGAATACATCCTCTGTACTTGTAAACATGCTAAAACTATATTAAACACATATAGGCCCTGTCTTCACTACCACTTTAATTAGATTTTAACGACGTTAGGTCGAATTAAACGTGTACCTGTCTTCACATACATGCCCTTAACGTCGATGTAAAGGGCCCTCAAGATCGATTTTGGAACTCCAGCCTGACGAGAGAAATAAGGCTAATCTCGACATTCCAAGCTCAACTGTGGGCTGGTGAAGACGGAACCCGACATTAATAGCCTCCAGAGGCTGTCCCACAATGCTCCATTCTGACCGCTCTGGACTGCCTCACTGCTCCACTGTGACCGCTCTGCACTGCACTCTGAACTCGCTGCTCTGGCCAGGTAGATAAGACCCGGGAACATTTGAATACCATTTCCTGTTTGGTCAGCGTGGCCAGCTCACCTGAACAGCTCAGTCGCCATTCAGAGCAATCAGCAGCACTAGCCGCCATGCAGAGCTCAGCATCACAAGACTCCATGCAGAGCTCATCTGCCCTGGAAACCAGCCAGAGGAGAAGAGCTCCAGCATGGTCCACCCGTGAGGTGCTGGATCTCATCGCTATCTGGGGAGAGGAATCCATGATGTTGGAACTCCGCAACAACAAACGGAATGCCAACACCTATGGAAGAGTCTCCAAGGCCATGCTAGAAAGGGGCCACAACAGAGACACCACACAGTGCCGCGTGAAAATTAAGGAGCTGAGGCAATCGTTCCAGAAAGCCAAAGAGGCAAACGGACAATCGGGGGGCGCGCCACAGACATGCAGGTTCTACAATGAACTAAATCAGATAATGGGGGGCCCCCCCACCACCATCGCGCCGGTCTGCGTGGACTCCGCAGATGGGATAATCGTCAGGGAGGAGACTGATTCAGAGGAGGACGACCATGAGGAAGAGGAACATCTCACGGAGCAGCAGGAGCCCAGCGGAGAACCCGTGTTCCCAGAGAGCCAGGAGCTGTTTATCACCACCCTCCCAAGCCTCCCAGGGGGGTAAGTGTTTCTTTTTTAAGGGATTACATGACGCGTGATTTTGTAAAGGAAGCATTTATTAATGAGTAACTTTCCCTAAGGTCTTAGCGTGCTTTCATTGCTAGTCAATTTCTACTCAAAGAGTTTGTCAATATACTCCGGGATTGACCAGAAGTCCTCCACGGACATTTCAAGCAAGCTATCCAGGAGGTAGCGATGAATCCAGCGCAGCAGATTTCTGGGGAGAGCCGCCTTATGTGGTCCCCCGTGATAGGAGACCATCCCACGCCACGAAAGTAGTAAGTTGTCTGGTATCATTGAGCAGGCTAGCATTGCGGCGTATGGACCAGGACTTTGCATGGAGTCAAGGAGCATGCACTCTCTCTCTCTCCGAGAAATTCTCAGCAAAGTGATGTCACTCATGGTTGCCTGTTTGAGATACGGACTGCAATTAGTTGGGAGATAAAGATTCTCAGCTGCAAAGTACTCGTTTCTGCTGAGGGCCGACCAACCTTCCCCCCCCCCTCCTCCAGCCCGTAGCGGTAGCTAGCAGGGACTCTGAGCAGTCTGCAAGCGGTTGTTGGAACCGCTTCAGATCCAACGCGTACCCAACCCCCCCCCCCCCCAGCCCGTAGCGGTAGCTAGCAGGGACTAACCCCAGCCCGTAGCGGTAGCTAGCAGGGACTCTGAGCAGTCTGCAAGCGGTTGCTGGAACCGCTTCAGATTCAACGCGTACCCAACACCCCCCCCAAGCCCATAGCGGTAGCTAGCAGGGACTCTGAGCAGTCTGCAAGCGGTTGCTGGAACCGCTTCAGATCCAACGTGTACCCAACCCCCCCCCCCGCCCCCAAGCCCATAGCGGTAGCTAGCAGGGACTCTGAGCAGTCTGCAAGCGGTTGCTGGAACTGCTTCAGATCCAACGCATACCCAACCCCCCCCCCCACCCCCCCAAGCCCGTAGCGGTAGCTAGCAGGGAATCTGAGCAGTCTGCAAGCGGTCTGAAGAGCCCCAAAAAGACCTTAGCTAGCCCTTAGCGAGAGATTTTTTGGCCTTTGCTGTGCAGTTTGTGGGTCAGTGGGCGCCACGCGGTGGGGGGGAGGGGGTGGGGCTACTCTACAATATGCAAGTGCCACTTTTAACTTACCATGGCCGGCTGCACGGTGATTTCAGAAGCCGTGTTGGGCTGAGGCACGCATATGTGTCTGAGATGCTCTGACTTTTCTGTCAGCTATTCAGTCACTTTTAGGTGTAGAACATGACCTTGTACAGAACTCATATCAGGCATCTGAATACTGAGGTTGCAAACGGCATAGTACTCCCATTGTGTACCGTCCGAGACTGCATCTGCCTCCTAACCTTGAATGTATCTGTCTCATAACTTTCAAACTTTCTTTTCCCACACTCGCCCACAGATGAACAATTATCTCAGAATCCCCCGTCCTGCTCCTCCTGCCGTGCATCGCAGATAAGAAAGCGTAAAAAGAAAACGCGAACGCGCGATGATATGTTCACTGAACTCCTGGAGAACTCGCGCGCTGAGGCAGCCCGCCAGACGGATTGGAGGGAAAGAATGATAGAGGCAAGGGATCGAGAGATACAGGCAAGGAATCGAGAGAGGCAGGAATCGAGAGCCGCTGCAGAAAAGAGGGAAGAGCGCGAAGAAAGACGCATGGATGCTTTGCTCCGCATAATGGAGGACCAGAGCGACATGCTGCGATCTCTGGTGGAGCTGCAGCATGCCCAAAGACAACCTCTGCAGCCCCTGTGTAACCACCTCTCCCCCTCCCCAACTCCCATAGCTTCCCCACCCAGACGCGGGGTGAGAACACGGGGGGGCAAGCTCCGTGGGCCGCTCCACTCGACCCCACAAGCCAGCAGAAGCAGCAGCAGCAGCAGGCTGACGTTCTAGGAAAAGTTTTAAAAGCTGATGTGTCTTGCCCACCCCCCCTCTCCCCCCTTCCCACCCCCCCTCTCTCCCCTTCCCACCCCCCCCCTCTGTCCGCTCCTCCCCCACTGCGACTGCCGGTCTCCCTCCAGGATACCAGGACAGTGATCCCCTGTATTTGTATTTCCGATGCACCAATAAAGGAACCATGATTTTTCAAACAGTGTTTTTATTTCCTCTGCAAGCATGGGGAGGGGGGAGGGAAAGCATGGGGAGGGGGGAGGTAAAGAGGGTTCAAGGGCAGCAGTCTTAGAGCACAGCAAGGGAGCAGATTCTCAAACGCCATCTCGGGCACTCATAAAACTGTCTTTCAAGGCGTCCCTGAGGCGCAGGGCCTCACGGTGTGCTCTTCTACTTTCCCTGCTGTTTGGCTGCTCATAAGTAGCAGAAAGTAAATTTGCCTCTGCCTCCCAGCCCGCCATAAACGTTTCCCCCTTGCTCTCACAGATATTGTGGAGCACAGAGCAAGCAGCAATAACAATGGGGATATTTCTCTCGCTGATGCCTGAGCGAATCAGTAACGAACGCCATCTCCCCTTCAGACGGCCAAATGCACACTCTATGGCCATTCTGCACTTGCTCAGCCTGTAGTTGAACAGCTCCTGACCCCTGTCCAAGGCTCCTGTGTAGGGCTTCATAAGCCAGGGCATTAGGGGGTAGGCTGGGTCCCCAATGATTACGATCGGCATTTCCACACACACACACACCCCCCACGGAAATTTTCTGGTCGGGGAAGAAAGTGCCTTACTGCAGCTGCCTAAAAATCCTAGAGTTCCTGAACACTCGAGCGTCATGAAGCTTTCCCGGCCACCCCACGTAGAGGTCGGTGAAACGTCCCTTGTGGTCAACCACTGCTTGCATGACCATTGAGTAATATCCCTTCCGGTTTCTGTACTCGGCGGCCTTGTGGTCCGGTGCCAGGATAGGGATATGTGTCCCGTCTATAGCCCCACCACAGTTAGGGAATCCTATGGCGGCAAAGCCATCTATTGTGGCTTGCAGGTTTCCGAGGTTTATAACCCGGTGTAGCAGCCGCTCGACGATTGCCCTGCTTACTTGCATCACAGCAAAGCCCACTGTAGACCTACCCACCCCAAACTGATTCGCCACTGACCGGTAGCTGTCTGGCGTTGCAAGCTTCCAGAGGGCTATCGCCACTCGCTTCTCAACTGTAAGGGCCTTTCTCATTTTGGTATTCCTGCGCCGGAGGGCCGGGGACAGCAAGTCACAAAGTTCCAGGAAGGTGCCCTTTCGCATGCGGAAGTTTCTGAGCCACTGGGAGTCATCCCAGACCTGCAGCACTATGCGGTCCCACCAGTCCGTGCTTGGTTCCCTGGCACAGAATCGGCGTTCGATGGCATGAGCCTGCCCCATTGCCACCAAATTTGACAGATTGTCAGTCGCCCTACTTCCAAAAACGGCAGTGTCCATGTCGTCCCCGCTGTGCACGTCCTTGTCCATCTCCTCCTCACTGTCGTCGGGTTCCAGAAAGCGCAGTTCTCCCCGGATCGCATTCCTCCTCTGCAGACGGTGCAGCATGAACTCCGCAACCGTGATCGAGGTCCTCACAACGGCCATTACTGCAGCCATGGTGTCAGCGGGCTCCATGCTTGCACTGCTATGGCGTTAGCACGGCGCGGAGAAAGGGTGCGAATTATGGGATGCCTACCCACAGTGCACCGCTTGTAATGGGGGTCGGCGGCGCGGAAAAAGGGCACGAAATTTGGAAATGCCTACCCATAGTGCAGCACTTGAAATGGTGCCTGCTTGGGAATCAGGGAACTGTGGGATAGGTACCCAGAGTGCAACCCTCGTCAAGTTGACGCTTGCAAAAGTTGTGCGGACAGACACTGTCGACTTGCTGTGCTTAGCTGTGCCTAGTGAAGACACACAAAATCGACTGCATACAGTCGCGTTCACAACATCGAAATAAAGAAAATCGAACTACTGCTGTAGTGAAGACATACCCTTAGTGTAAGGAGCCCTCTAGTTGGGGTAATTTTAAAATTACATCTGCTGTATCCCAGCCCCTACTGTCATTATGCTCACTTTTGTATATAAAACAGGATCATAAGTTCTTGACAACAAAGACAATGTCTTCCTCTTTGTTCTGTAAAGAACTTAGCACAGTTCTTGGCAATCTAAAAATGATGAATAATAATAAAGAATGTTCTTGTTAGTATGAGGGGGCATGTTCATTGCAAAAAAAAACCACCACAAAAAACCCCCACCAAACAAACAGGAGTAATTGTTTATGAGATTGAAATCTTTGCTATGAATAAGAAAGAAGTGTGTGACTATTGCTGAGACACAGCTCCAGGCCCTCTGGCTACTGTCTTTTCCAGACGTGTTAATAAGTTCTTTATTAGACATTATTAACATCAAATGATGACATTTTAATAGGTGTTACCCATCCCATTAAAGAGCCATTAGGCAGGATGCTCTGCTGACTGACTTAAGTAATAGAGGATCTTGGAGGAATATGAATTGAGCTCATCTTGGCAGTCAGGTTTTCTCTCTTCCTAATCAAGGATGATGCCAGGTAAAATGCAGAAGATAGTAATCTGGACTTTTCTTTATAAATTGACATAATCTGAACTACCAGTGAGCCCACTTACTCAAACATTTAGAAATGTAGCATAGAACATTTCATTGTGAACTTAGAGGGAAATTCATCTTTAAAGATAAGAATGTTTGTTGGTTTTGTAAATAAAGCTAAATCACTCCCACATAAATACCTTATGGTTTAAGATAATATAGCTTTTTAAAGTACTGGACTGTATTCTGTGTTCCATTAGAAATGTTTTGATCTGCAAGCACAGATTTCCCATTGTAATCATTGTAATCTACTGTAGATGAAAATCAATTATGGCTGAATTGTGGGTTATTCTAAATTCTGGATTGATATTTTAATTTAAAATACTGACACAATTTGTAATTCCTGTTAATCCTATTAAAGGAAATAAACAATCCTATTAAAGTAAAAAATAATAGTTTTATTGATAATAGCTAAACCTTCACATTCACTTACAGATAAAAATCTGTGTTAACATTGAGCATATAATGGCCTTTAATATTTTTTAAATATAGTTTAAAAACAAAATATGCTAGAAATTCAAGAAATTATCCACAAATATCATTAATTTAACACTAGTATACTATTAATATTGTTTTTAAAAGAGACATTCTTGGAGAAAATTAAGACATTTCACAAACAAGTATATTAAAATTAAAAAATATTTTTCCATGCTCATGTAACTTATGACTGGCTTAATGGAATTTGCTTGTAACTTCAGTGAAATCAGTATTTCGTAAGTAATTCTCAGAAGAGTTACAAATTCTGTTGACTGTGCTTGAAGTACTACCTTCAATGAAGCCTCAAAAGCAGTTCTTGCAGTGATTAAGAGCTCCCACTTCACCAGCTGTGCCATTCCATCAAGCCCAAAATACTTTTCTTCAGGGAAAAGGTGTAGAAACTTGTATCTGTCATGAACAGGAACATATTGAGGTTTATCAGTAGTTGTAAGCTCTGCCAACATAACCCGAGGAGCTTGTAACCATTCCAAGCCTCACATTTCAGCTGCACTGGGTTCTAGGATAAGATTTTCAAAAGTGTATAGCATTTTGTATTCATAAGAGTGAAAGAGGGTAGGTAAATGTGTGACACCCACAACCCATAGGCCTGAAGGAATGTTCCCCCAGGAAATGTTCAAGATTTATTATTTTAAATGTTTCGGATACGGAAGGCTTGTTTAATTTGGGTTTGACATCAGAAAAAATGTATCAGGAATACATTTCTTCATGGTTAATCATTCAAGAGCTTTTCTGGAATAGACAGTAGTTGAAAGTCCGCTATTTGGAGCCAGGAATGTCAGCTGACCTGTTTATTCTAGTTTGTTATCCTATCAGAAAAAAAACTAGGGAGTGTTTTCTAGATTGTACCGCCAGAGCATGACCCTTAATACTAATATTTCGTTTTAACAATCAGCCTCATACAGAAACCTCTGGGTGCACTAACCATTACAATCCCATAATAATGACTACACAGCAGCAATAAATAATCACATGCAAGTAACAAATGAGTTCAACCAGCCAATAAATGGAAATGACGGACAATCCCCTTCACACCTAGGAGCACACCCTCAACTTTCCCCAAAATCCTGTCAAATAAGTGGTTTTTTTCAGCTTGTCCGGTGGTTCCCCAAGTTCAGGCTCTTAGACCAAGGGAAGGGAGCCAGTTTCCAAGTGCTGGGGCCTTCACTGAGAATGCTTCACTGAGAATCCAACTCAAGTGCCTCTGCAGACTCCAGAGGCAGCCCCCCAAATAGGCCATTCCCTGGACCATTTACCACTTCCTGGAGACTGCTAAGTAAACAGTGCAGATACCGGCCCACCAATGTCATGTGGAGGCACAGATGCTCTTCTACCTGTCCCTAGAAGGGGAGAGCGAAGGCAAGACAAAATTTATGATGATCAAGAGATGGCTCAGGCAACAGTGCTAAAAGAAGAGCTTTGGGGTATTCAACCACTGGGAGGCATTCCTGGACAGAGGACTGTTCTCATGGGATGGACTCTTCCTGAGTAAGGCGGGTAATAGACTTCTGGGATGGAGGTTGGCACAACTGATTAAAAGAGCTTTAAACTAGGAATTTGGGAGAGTTGGTTGGGAGATGCTCATGTAATCTCTACACCTGATTCTAATATTGAGCAGGAGTAAAAGAGGACAAAGCAATGGGGAAGGGAACCACAGAGGGTAGGAGAATGGACATCAAGAGGAAAGATTGTTACTGTTGATGGTATTGACTGGCACTGTCAAGTAGGCGATACTGGCAGTAAAATGACTGTACCTAATCAGGCAAGGAATCTTGGGGAAGCCAAGTAGAAACAACGAAGATGGCTGTAGAGCAATGCCTGGGTAACAAAATAGAACTACTGTGCAGAAATGAAACCAGATATTATAAGGATAATGGGAACATGGTGGAATATTAGTCAAGACTGGAGTACAGGTATTGAAGGGTATGCACTGTTCAGCAAAGAGAAATAATGGTAACTATGGTGGTGTAGCATTGTATATTAATGATGAGGTAGACTATAAAGAAATTAGAAATGATGGAATGGATTAAACGGATTCTGTTTGGGTCAAAATCACTTTGGGAAAGAATGGTAACAGAAGGTCCACTGGGATAGTGTTTGGGGTCTGCTACACATGCCCAGGATCTGATTTGGATGTGAATAGAAACTTCTTTAATATTTTAATGAAATTAATATTACTGGAATTGTGTGATTATTAGTTTTTAATTTCCCAGATATAGATTGGAGGATAAATGCTGCTACTTAATGGTAGGGCCCAGATACTCTTGGATGAGAGAGTCAACAGATTGCTTCTTCACCAAATAGTCACTGAACCAAAATTTTCCTATGCATCACAACTCAGAATTTCCTCATAGCCAGAGAAAGGGCTGGCTTCCACTCACATTAATGGGGGTCTTGCCAATGACTTCAGCAGAAGCAGGGTCGAGCCCAAAGGAATCTGCTGAATGCAAATCACAGGAGCATTTCAGAACTCCTCTTGCCCTCCTACCACCCCAAACCTTCAGAATATCTCCCTTTGCATTGAGCTTTCCTCTTAAATAATATTCATGGTGCAGAAAAGCCTGTTTTGTTTGGTAGGCCTATAGCCACCCAAAATTGTTAAATCTGGATATTGTCCCAAAGGCAGCAATCAGGAACTCGCCAGCCCCGCAGCACACGCTCCTGGTAGGCTTGACAGGGTTTGTGCTTGAGTCAGTGAATCTTTCTGAAGTAAAAGTAAATGAGGTTAGCCCTGAGCTTTCAGTGCTCTGGCTACATTTTGGCTCCAGGACATCATGGTGACTAGGGTAGCCTTGCTAAGAAAGAGGGTTAACCGTACTGTATTGATTGATTGAGGCAACATCCATGTAATAAACATTGAGTGTAAATTGTGCTTTTGTTATTATGCGCAAAAATAGAAATTTGATTTTAGATCAGCATTAAATGACCTCAGCATCTGTTATCAGGGTTAGATCATTTCTAAAGGTCTCTTTTTAAAAAGATTCAAGAATAGCAGCCGTGTTAGTCTGTATCCGTAAAGAAAGCCAGAAATACTTGTAGCACCTTAGGCCATGGTTATACTTACAGGATTATAGCGCTTTTGGTTATAGCTGTACCCATATACAGCAATAGGTATAACATGTCCTGGCGTGGCCACATTTGCAGCACTTGCAGCAGCACAGGGAGTGGTGCATTATGGCCAGCTATCCCAGCATTCAGCTGGGTGCAACGTGCTTTTCAAACGAGGGGGGTGAGGGTGAACGTGTAGTGTGTATGCAGAGGGAGAGAGCGAGGGGATTTTCTACGGGCTGAGAATCTTGTCAGTGGGTATCCTTTGAAATTAGAGCCTGCTTTAATAGTTTCTCGGTCACACAGCTCCCTTTGTAAACATTTGCAGTGCTTATCTGCCGAGTTAAGAGAGAAACTCTGAAAAGGTACTTCCGCATTCCTCCTGCCGTGTTCAAAACAAAGTGAAAAGACGTCAATTGCCTTAAATGGCTCGGAGGCGTGCCAGAGATCACTTATAGCGTAATAACTGTTTACACTTGTGATAATACGCTACAGGGAATACGCAATAGTTGTTATTCCTCAAGGAAGGGAGGATTACCAGGAGTGGTATAACTGTGGGTTTATAGCGCAATACATGCCTTGCCAGTGTGGACGGGTAGGGAGTTATAGCGCTCCTGGAGGCTTTATAGCGCTATAAAGTGCCAGTGTAACCAAGGCCTTCGAGACTAACTAGTTTATTTCCGCATAAGCTTTCGTGAGCTATAGCTCACTTCATCGGATGCATAGAATGGAACAGAAGTGAAATGCATTTATACACACAGAAAGAAAGAAAAAGAAAAAAAATTGTGCATTAGCATACCAATTCTAAGAGGGCTGTTAAATGTAGATGGTCCATTATCAGTAGGAGAAAAAAACACCTTTTGAAATGGAGATCTGTTGTCCGTGAAATTAACTCAGGAAATGCAATCAATTACTGTAATGAGAGAACCAATCTGAAGTTCTGTTAAGCCCCTGGTTAATTGTGTCCAATTTGAAAATTAATTCCAGTTCCTCAGTTTCTCGTTGGAGTCTGTTTTGGAAGTTTTTCTGTTTCAAAACTGAAACCATCAAATCTTTAATGGAATGGCCAGGAAGATTGACGTGTTCTCCTACTGTATTTTTAATGTTATGATTCCTGATGTCAGATTTGTGTCCATTTATTCTTTTGCGTAGAGACTGGCCGGTTTGGCCAATGTACATAGCAGAGGGCATTGCTGGCACCTAATGGCATATATCACATTGGTTGATGTGCAGGTGAATGAGCCTCTGATGGTATGGCTGATGTGATTAGGTCCTATGATGGTGTCACTTGAATGGATATGAGGACAGGTTTCTGTAGCCTCTGTTCAAAAACATGCAGAGTGTTTGTGGATTTTAGTTCAGCCTCCAAAGGAACATAGAATGAATGAATGAGGACATGAGTGGAAATATGTAAAACATTTTTGGTTTTGGCTTGTTTTGGTGATGGTGTTTTTTTGTTTTGTTTTTTTGTTTTGTTTTTTTAATTTAACAAGCCTTTTTTTTTCTTCTTTTTTTTACACACTGCTGTATAAATCCTCTGTGGGTTTATGCCAGAGAGGTCAACATTCTGCAGTAGGAAATGACTGGTTACGTGTCCGTATTCTCCAAGAGTTCATCTCAATTACTGGATTTGTCAAACATGACAAGCCTGAATGACTGTGTGGTGAAAATAGCACACAGTTTGACTATTAAAGTAATTGGAGCATTGACATTTAACCAAACTGCAAGAGAATTGCAGTAATAAGTCTGAGGAGCAGAACCACAAGCAAAGCAGAGAATAATATTTTTATAAAATCTGCAGTGAAACAGATGTTTTCTTGTATTTTATTAATGTGCGGTATAATATCTTTTGTTTTAAAATTCGATATTAAATGACAGATGATTTGTCTGTCTTTTTTCTTTTTTGAGAAATGGTAAGATTTATATGACTAGAGATGCCATTAATATGATATAATAATGTGCATAAAATAATACATTGTGTATGTAATATCCATGTATACACTTTAATATCTATGTAGTCACATACTTTATAGCCACCCTGGGAAGCTATCATTTATGAGGAAATAATCATAGTGCAGTGTTCTGTGATAAATGTGTTTTATCATTCTCATCTACCCTCTGCCCACTAGTCTAATTCCTTTGGCTTCTACTCTTAACACTCAAAACCTGAGATATTGGACTTAAAATGCATGACATTTGAAGACACAAAAATGCTCTTTTAGATCATTTTGGGAGGTGGATTATATTTCTGAGCTTTAATGTTTTCATTCTGCAGAGCCCTGACCAAGTGGAGAGATGCAAATAAACTTTCTAAAATAATTTCTCTAGCATAAGTAGCCTTTACGAAATCCATGAAGTTGCTGTTTGGAGTAAATTGCTGTGAGTTTGGAACTGTTGTATTACAAACAAGTAGCAAGTAAGTTAATCAAGTCATCCAAAGGAGGGCTGCTCAGACCTATGTACAGCATTTTATCATGTATTTTATGTGTGGTATATATGATTTGTGTGCATACTACACATTTATATGTCACTATCTCTTTATCATATCCTATATAGAGTTCTTACATAATAGATATAAAATGTATCATTTCTTGGATAGAATCAGAGTAAACTTGGCATAGTCTTAAAGCATTTTCTCCATTTATGTTGAGACTCTTTTAAACAATTTGTTTCTCTTGAATTGACATAAAACATCAACTTCTTAGAGAAATATTAAGAAACTGGAGAACAACATGAACTGTAAGTAAAGGGAAACATTGTGAGTCTAGATAATTTAGATTTAAGTTTATGGATGTGATTAGAAAAAACTGATTTAATATAAAATCAATGAAACAGCATCTCAGACAATAGCTTAGAAACCAGTCTCTTCCTCCATCTCCAAAATAGGAATTGAAACAATGGTACATTTTTTGGATTCAGTCTGAAGGGATATATCTGAAGCTGATATTCCTGTATTTATGTGAATTGGTATATTTACATGAATTGGTAATCTCCAAGATGAATTTTCTCATGCACAGAATCCTCTTATGTCCAAACTGTCATGTCTGCTGTCTAGGATCCTTCCAAGGATAGAAGCAAGTACCGTATTGTCACAGAAAAACTGGGAATGTCCTATTTTTAGTGGTATTAAACTCCTAGGTAGTTCAGTAATTCCAAACAGGGGGAGGGAGGAGAGTAGGAAGAAGCAAGATTCTGTCTAATTCACACACAAGACTTCAAAATAAATTGTGTGTGTGTTAGTTAAGAGTGTCCCTTTCCACAAGACAGTCCAAGTTGATATTGATTTCCAGATGATGTCATAGTAGCCTCATGCACAGAGGCGACTCCTCCTTGAAATGGAACTCCAGTTAGAAGGAAGAGCCAAGTAAAAGGGATTTGAGTATTAGAAATATAGATAGTTGGGTTTGTGATGACTGGGAGAACCGCATGGTTGCCTGCTGAATGTGAAGGTTGTGGATATTTCAAGATATCTAGACTGACATGTCCAGTGCCGGCAAGGAGCCAGTAGTGATGGTATGTGTAGGTACCAGTGATATAGCTAGAAGTGGCAAAGAGGTTGTGAAGGCCACATTTAGGCTGCTAGGTAAGAGATTACAGTCCAGGAAATTCATGGTAGTGTTATCTGAAATGCTTCAAGCTCCACGCACAGGGCCAGAAAGACAGGCAAAACTGCAGGGTCTCAATGCATGGATGAGATTATGGTGTTGGAAGCAGGGATTTAGAATTATTAGGAACTGAGGAACCTTTTAGAAAAGGAGGAGCTTGTACTGGCATGTAAAATTAAAATGGTTGTAGAGGATTTTCTAAACTCTGGTCTGCTATAGACTGACAGATGCAGAAGAGAATATGGCTTGGGAAGAGACATCCCTTAGGGATGAATTTATTAAAAGGGGAAATGCTATATCCAGTAAAGAGGATAGGAAAGAAGTTGGTAAAGTACAGGTAGGAGCTAGTGAGGAACAATCAAACATAAAATAGTACCATTTAAATATAATATGTGAAGGCAAGACACTGAACATTAACAAAATGTATAAGTGCTTATGTACAGATGCTAGAAGTCTAAATTCTGAGATAAGTGAACTAGAGTACCTGACATTAAATGAGGATATTGGTATAATAGGCATCATGGAAACTTGACGGAATGAGGATAATCAATGGGAGTGGTAATACCAGGGTACAAAATATACAGGAATGACAGAACACCAGTGGGGGGAGTTGCACTATATGTGAAAGAAAGTAAAATATTGTAAATGAATCAAATTGGATATCAAATCAAATAGACTCTATGGATAGATATTTCATGTTTGAACAGTAGGAGTATAGCAGTAGGAGTATAGCAGTAGGAGTATACTACTGACCGTCTGACCAGGATGGTGACCGTAATTATGAAATGTGCAGGGAGATTAGAGAGGCTACCAAGACAGAAAATGCAATAATAATGGGGGATTTCAACTATCCCCATACTGACTGAGTACATGTCACCTCCATAAGGGATGCAGAGATCAAATTTCTAGGCACTATAAATGACTGCTCTTGGAGCAGCTTGTCATGGAATCCACAAGGGGAGAGGCAATTCTTGATTTTTGTCATAAGTGGAACACAAGATATCATCCCAGAGGTGAACATAGCTGAACCACTCAGTAATAGCAACCATAATATAATTAAATTTAACATCTTTATTGGGGACAAAAAGCTGAAGAAACCCACCACTGTAGTATTTAACTTCTAAAAGGGGAAATACTCAAAACTGAAGAAGCTAGTTAAATGGAAATTAAAAGGAACAGTCACAAAGATGAAATGCCGACAAACTGAATGGAGTCTATTTAAGAACACCATAATAGAGGCTCAAACTAAATGTATACCTCAAAATTAAAAAAAAATAAGTAAGATGACCAAAAAAATGCCACAGTAGCTAAACAGCAGAACAAAAGAGGGAGTTAAAGGCAAAAAGGCATCTGTTAAAAATTGAAAGTTAAATCTTAGTGAGGAAAATAGAGAGGAGCATAAACTCTGGCAAGTCAAATGTAAAAGTATAAAGCAGGCCAAAAAATAATTTGAAGAGGCACTAGCTAAGGACACGAAAACTAACAGCAGAAAAAGAAAAAGAAAAGAAAGAAAGAAAACCTTTGACAAAAGCCTTTGTCCCCTCCCCGCCCCCCATGAACAGGCTTTTAAGCAGACTAAGCAGTCATGGGATAAGATGGAAGGTCCTCTCATGGATCAGCAACTGGTTAAAAAATAGGAAACAAAGGATGGGAATTAATAGTCAGTTTTCACAGTGGAGAGAGGTAAATAGAGAAGTCCTCAATGACCAGTACTGGGACCAAAGCTGTTCAACTTACTCATAAATGATCTGGAAAAAGGGGTAAATGATGAAGTGGCAAAGTTTGCAGATGATACAGCATTATGCAAGATAGTTAAGTCCAAAGCTGACTGCAAAGAGTTACAAAGGTATCTCACAAGACTGGGTGACTGGGCAACAAACTCGGAGACAAAATTCAATGTTAAGAAATGCAAAGCAGTGCACATTGGAAAAAAAAATCCCAATTATACATACAAAATGTTAAGGTCTAAATTAGCTGTTACCACTCAAGAAAGAGATCTTGCAATCATTGTAGGCAGTTCTTTGAAAACATCTGCTCAATGTGTAGCAGCAGCCAAAAAAGCTAAAACAACGCTGGGAACCATTAGAAAAGGGGTAATAAATAAATAAAAGAATATATCATAATGCCACTGTGAAAAGCCATGGTAGAGCTACACGTTGAATACTGAATGCAATTCTGGTCACCCCATCTCAAAAAAATTATATTAGAATTGGAAAAGGTGTAGAGAACGGCAATTATAGTTAAACATGATTAGATGTATGGAATGGCTTCCATATAAGGGGACATTAAAAAGACTCCGAGTTTTCAGCTTAGAAAAGAGATGGCTAAGAGGGAATGTGATAAAGGTCTATAAAACATAAATGCTTTATCCCTTACCATCTTGGCTAATACCCATTCATGGGCCTCTCCTCCATGAACTTAGATCATTCTCTTTTGAACACAGTTATACTTTTGGCCTTCACAACATCCCCTGGCAATGAGTTCACAGTACATTGTGTGAATAAGCACTTCATTTTTGGGGGGGGGTTGGGTTTTTTTTTCTTTTAAACCTCTTTCCGGGATTTTACATTACAAGTTTTACGTTGTTTTGTTTTTGAAAGCAGTTATGTAACAAAAAATTCTACATTTGTAAGTTGCACTTTCGCGATAAAGAGATTGCACTACAGTACTTGTATGAGGTGAATTTAAAAATACTGTGTATTTTATCATTTTTACACTGCAAATATGTGTAACCAAAAATAATATTAAGTAAGCGCTGTACACTTTATTCTGTGTTGCAATATCAATCAACAGATTTGAAAATGTAGAAAAATATCCAAAAATATTTAATAAATTTCAATTGGTATTCTATCGTTTAACAGTGCAATTAATCATGATTAATTTTTTAATTGCAGTTAATTTTTTTGAATTAATCGTGTGAGTTAACTGCAATTAATCAACAGCCCTAATTTAAGCACATGCTTAAGTCCCCAATTGCAAAACACATAAGCGTGTGCTTTAAATCCCACTGCAGTCAATGGGATTTATCAGCACACCTAAGTTCATTGCTTAATGGTGGTGACAGCTGAATCAGAGCCTAAATAAGTATTCATGGTTAGACAACCTCCGTATGCTGGTATTTGCTATTGTAAATATAGGGAAATTCAAGGGACTGCAGTTGTTGTGGAATAATTGACCACTCTTATATTTTGGATTCAGAAATTAGCCTGAGGCCTTTATTGCAGACAAGCACCGGTGCTTGGGGAAGGAGCAGCAATCTGACACCTGCAAGTGCAGAACTGGTTATCTCCCCCCCTTTCCAACATTCCACATGATTTTTATAGATCCTTATTAATTATGCAAGCGTCATACATATGGATCATGCAAGCATCACACATCCGCATGGCACTTTCCGATCTGGAAAAGTCCCAACTTTACTTACGTGTGCCATATAAGGAATAAATGCTATCAAGTACCAATCAAATCATAGTATTAACATTAGTTTCGATAAAAACATGTTTTTCAGTAAGAACCGGGTAGTTGTGGTCAGCTTATCATCCTACAAGGCTAAATGTGGATATTTTTGCGGTTAGCAGGGAAGCAGGCTTCATATCCGTATATCTTTGACCTGTGTTGTCTGAAGACTCCGATCATAATCTTTTGCCTTCCTCTTTTTTTATTTTATCTCATTTTATAGCAGGCCTTATGCTTAACCTGACTATATTTTAGGCCTGAAGCAAAGCCATCCTATATTTTGCTTCTACACAGTAGATACTAGGATAAATTTATTTATCTACTTTATTTAAAACTGGCACATTTGTTAGAAACTCCACTCTACTTTAGAATGTAGATTCATAAAACAAACTAGTTGTACAATGAGATCGTTGTAATAGGTGTTGGCAGTGTGGTTGTAACCGTGTTGGTCCCAGGAGAAATGGGGTGGGTGAGGGTAATGACTTTTGTTGGACCAACTTCTGTTAGTAAAAGAGACAAGGTTTCGAGCTTACAGAGCTCTTATACAGGCCCTGTAGGATCTGGCCCAGGTCCTGAAGAAGAGTGTTAGTTAAATTAGTTCCTTTTACATATCTACGATTTATACTGCAAGTACATGTATTTACACTTAAATGAACAACTTCCAACTGTTTGCATCTAACATCCTTCATGAACACCATAGAGACTCATTCTTCTCCAGAACTGGTGTAACTCCATGACCTCTCTTTACACTTGTGGGCTACACTTAAAATAGGCTGGCGTAGATACAGTGCTGAGGAGCATGAAAAATTCACACCTCTGAGCACTGTAGTTAAGCCCACCTAAACCACAATGTAGACTTGGGTAGGTCAAGGAAAGAGTTTTTCCATTGACCTAGCTACTGTTGCTTGGGGAAATAGATGACCCACACCAATAGAAAATAAACGTTCCCTTGCTGTATGAAGCTATGGAACTTCAGTGATATAGCTGCAGCTACTGTAGCATCCAGAGTGTAAATATGGCCTCAGTGAGATCGGAAACTTGTCCCCAGTGATCAAACTCTGACACAAAGATTGTGGACTAGATCCTCAGCTGTTGTAAGTCACTTTAACTTTTGATGATCTGGCCCATCATTTCTTTTGCTGTTTTCTTGTCTGACCCTGGAGTTCTCAGGCTTTTAATTTTTAAAATTCCCCGGTTAAGCTGGTAGTGAAATGAGCCTATAAAGGAAAAAAATTAAAGATCAGGAAACAGTTTCTTTAGGTTCCAGACATTGAGGCTGGGTTCCAGCAATTCATGTTTCAAGAACAATGTACCCATCTTGCACCCACAAAATTGTAGTTTGTGATCTTACAGATACTCTTTGATCTGTTTAACAACCAAAAAGTCTGAATATACCCAGATTTAGGGCACATTAAATCCAAGATAAGACAATTTAATGGCAAGGTTAATAATCTTGAATCTAGAGTTGATGATTTGGAACACTAGCTAACCAAGAGGGATTAGAGGATTATATGCAATACAGATGAAATGGTGTCCTCTGCAAGGGAAACATCAACCCCAATTAAAGGGAAAGTGCATCAATGTTTTGGTCCAAAATAGTAAGCCCTAAATTTGGAGCCTTTTGTTAGGATTCTCAAGTAGGAAGAAGAAATCAGATGGCAACCAGGATAAAAGCCTTATTTTTCAATTCTCAGGCGTTGGGGTGAGGAGAGAATATGCACTGACAGCAGGAGAGTGTATTTGAATATATGAGTCCTGCAACCTATACTAGGAGGTTTGAATTTTTTCTTAGTCTGCGGTAGCTGATGCAGAGACATTGCTTCCTTACCTACAGAACACAAGGATATAGCAATGAAGGCAAGGTTTATCTACTGCTGTGTAAATCACCATCTGGAAATAGGTTGCTGGTAAAGGTTTCAGGTTGATCTACTTATATATGTGGGGGTTTCAACTGAGTAGTTTCTGGGTATGATTCAGATGACTTTTAATGCCTGGCCCCAAGCTTCTTACAGTATCGCTGCTCTGTTCCCCCTTTCCGTAGAACAAGAATAGACAGATAAAGGGGAAGATTTTTCCCAATTTTAAAAAGTTTTAGCCATCCGATTGGCTCTTTTGGTCAGGTGCCCTCTTCCTTCCTTTTCCTATGCAGGGAGACTTTTTAACCCTTTACAGGTAAAGCATGTAGAGAACAACTACTAAGAGGGATTTTATAGCTAACTGGCTGGTGGGGCATCCTAAAAGGGAGCTACTCTTCCCCCCCCCCCTTCATTTATCACACCTGTACTCTGACAGAGGAAAAGATTTAAGTTCCCCGCTCAAGCATCATTTTCCCCAAGTGGGTGTTCTATTATAGGGAGCTTTAAGAGATAAGATTGGTCCCCATATGACACTGGTTCTTGTGAGCAGCTCAGGATGTGGACTGGACGAGGCCAGGATCTCTTTCTGGTAGCAGGCGGAGCTGCTGGCACACGGTGTGTTAAGAATAAACATCCTTTTGTTGCATAAAGCCATTTACAGCTTTCATTTCTGGCATTTATTAGTATAAGTGTCATTGAAACACCAGTTCCAGCAGACCATAGTGTGTTCAAAAGTGTCCTTCAGTGGACAACTTCAGTGGAATTGTGCCCAATGTCTTCCACCTTGTGTGAGTCTCAGCCTGTAAGTGTTGTTCAGCACTCCACTCTCTGCTCTGCCTGAAATACATGGATGGATATATGGAGATGAGCCCACAGCCTTCTTAATCAGTTTAGTCCTCTGAAAATATTTTAAAGAGCTGGTCCTGCCACATAGCAAATCTTTGGAGGGGCGGGGTGGGAGGGAAGAGAAAGTATTATTTTCTTTGCTATACGTACTTGAATCAGAACAGAGCCGTAATTTATCCTTCTTGCATTACTGTGGGCTTTTCTAAGAGACGTGAACTTAATTTGCCACCTGTAGCAGTTTCAGTAGCAAAAATGAATGTTACTATGTGACAAATTACTAACCACGCAGCCAGTTGCCGTAGAAATTACATGTTAAACAGATGTACAAATTGAAGATTTTTTTGCAGTCCCTCGAGGATATATTTATATATTTATTTTTATGAAATTGTCAAGCTCAGTGGAGTGTGGTGCACATAATGATGTGCTTATGCTGTAGGACTTGTGCGATTCTTTATATTCGAGACTAGAACTGTTTTCTTTTTTTCCTTGGCGCCTGGAGATGGTCATAGGGACCTTCCACTGAATTCTTGGAGCTGAAATCTAATCTTTATCCCTAAACAAGGGCTTGATCCTGGGAGAGGCACCCTGGTCCCAGTACAGAAAAGCACTTGAACACTTAAGCATAGGAGCCAGGGCCGGCGACAAGGGGGTACTACGGGTAGAGCTGTACCGGGCCCCCCGACTTTAGGGGGGCCCCGGTACAGCTCTACCCGTAGTCATCCGGCACGGCTCTCCCCCGGACGAGCGCCTGTCCCTGGCCGGAGCAGAGAGCCCGGCCAGCGGCAGCGGCTCAGTCCGGGGGAGGGAGGGAGGGAGCAGCAAGGGAGGCTCTCGCTGCTCCCCGGCTCTCGGCTCTCGCTGCTGCCAGCTGGGGGGGGGAGCGCCGGCTGGGCTGGGGAGGGGGGGTGGCTGGGCTGGGGAGCCCCCAGCCGCTGTCAGCTGGGGGGGGAGCGCCGGCTGGGCTGGGGGCCCCCCAGCTGCTGTCAGCTGGGGGGGGCGGCGGGGCTGGTGGGGGGGGCCGGCTGGGCTGGGGGCTCCCTAGCCGCTGTCAGCTGGGGGGGGGGAGCGCCGGCTGGGCTGCGGGGGGCCGGCTGGGCTGGGGGCTCCCCAGCCGCTGTCAGCTGGGGGGGGAGCGCCGGCTGGGTTGGGGGGGGGGGCGGCTGGGCTGGGGGCCCCCCAGCCGCTGTTGGCTGGGCTGGGGGGGGGGCAGCCGCTCTGGGCTGGGCTGGGGGGCCCCCAGCCGCTGTCGGCTGGGCTGGGGGGCCCCGGCTGGGCTGGGGGGCCCCCAAACTATTAGAGTAGGGGGCCCCCAAATTTCTGTCACCGGCCCTGATAGGAGCCATTCCTTTGTAGTAAGGAGATGAGTTTGGGCTGCACTCCATACCAGACTCGAGATCCAGTAGTTTTTGGATAAGCAGTGGGTGGGAAGGCTTTACTCCCTGTACTGTCTTGATTGTTCCACATGAGTTAGATTGTGCCCATATCTTCCTCCCACAAAGATTGCCATTGTACTGAATCACTGCATGAGGTGTAGGTGCTAGGAAGAGGAGGAGGAGGGGAGAAATGGGAAGGCTTATTATGCCCTGTGGCTGCAGGGAGAAGGTACAATCTAATCATTGCTGTTTTCAGTTAAAATGAGCTGAAATTTGTGAGTTTCAGCTTAAAAAGTTGGGAGTTTCTGCTGAGTTTTGCTTTCAGATTTGGGATTCCTTTGAACCAACACTCTGGCACTGGGAGTGCCTCTTGATCAGAACCAAAGACAACATCCCCTCCTACTAACCCCTGCAAAGGGAAAGCATTCCCTTTCACCATTTTATTAGCAGCCTTTTCTTAATATCATCACTTTCTTCCAGATTTCTTTGGTGGTAGTTGTTGTGAAGAGCATCTTTTTAGTCTCATCTAGTTAAAAATGACACCCAAACTTCAAAGACTCCTCTGCAGCACATTTTTAATGAATTCCAGTCACCAGGAAGCACCATTATCTAGGTCAGATTTTTCTAATATTGTTTTCTGTGGATGCTTGGGCCTGCTGTGTGTTCTCTAAAATGAGTTCTCATGTGAAGCCTCCCAGTGTCTGTTAGAGCTTTATTTTCTCACCGCTTCTGGTACGACTTCCTTAACTACATGTCTGTTTAAGGCTCAGTCGTACCCTTTCTTTGGGGGAAAAGAACCCCAAATATTTGAGAGTTGTAACTTTATACTATAGGTGGTAAATCCTGCTCTGACCTGCACCCTGTGCAAACCCATTGCCCTCAATGAGCTTGCTTGGATTGTATCAGGGAAGATTTGACCACTATCACAGGCGTGAGCAAAGATTTTGGCCCGAGGGCCACATCAGAGTTGCAAAATTGTATGGGGGGCCGGGTAGGAAAGGCTGTGCCTCCCCAAACAGCCTGACCCCACCCCTTATCCAATCCCCACCTACTTCCCACCCCGACTGCCCCCCTCAGACTCTGCAACCCCCTTCCAGAGACCCCCCATCCCTAACCACCGCAATCTAAACCCCCCTGCTCCTTGTCCCCTGACCGCCCCTCCCAAGACCCCCCCACCCTAACTGCCCCTCCAGAACCCTACCCTCTACCCAATCCCCCCTGCTCCCTATCCCCTGACTGCCCCAACTCCTATCCAGCCCCTTCTTCCACACACCCCCGACAGACCCCGGGACTCCCATGCCCTATACAACTCCCTGTCCCCTGACTGTCCCCCCAGAACCTCCACCCCATCCAACTGCCCCCTGTTCCTGCTGACCGCTCCTTGGGACTCCTGCCCCTTATCCAACCCCTTGGCCCTGGCCCCCTTGCCACACTATTCAGAGCAGTGTGTCTGACTCCACACGGCCCACCGGAGCTAGACATGGCACGCACTGAGTCTGCGGGACAGGGGGGGACAGCAGGGGAGGGGCCAGGGGATGCCTCCACAGCCGGGAGCTCAGGGACCAGGCAAGGTGGCCCACGGGCCGTAGTTTGCCCACCCCTGCACTATTAGCACAGTTATCTCCTCATCAAGGCCAGTAGCAGTCACTGCAGACTTGGGTCCAATGGCGAAAAGCGTAACACAGTTTACGCTGCATTCAGTTCTGTTTTGCCAGATCTGGGCATGCAGATTTGAATCTCCATGTCCCTGGTTCTCATAGGTAAGGATCAGCTTTTAGCCCATGTATCTCTCTTCCCATATGGCTCTCCAGTTATATGATTTTTGTCTGCCATTTGCCTTATTCTGGCTACCCAATCCAGATAGATGTCCAAGCCACTTCTTCACTGGACTCATAGGCTAATGTTATAAAGCGAACAATAAATAGCCTTCATTTTGAAACATGGCAACATTTTGTAGTTAGCAGCATTTCACAAGATGTCACTTTCAATGGTATGCCACTTACCGCATGGCCTGCCTGTGTAATAAATATGGAGCATGACATGTCTTTCATTTGACTGAGTGGCACTGCCATACATCACAACACCTTGCATTCTCCTTCGAAGTTTTTACAGTTTCCGGTCTGTTGTATTCTTTCAGACGTGATGCTCTGAAACAATTACATAAAATGAGTAATCCAGATTCTGTTGTCAGTTTTACCAGTGTAAATGTGAAGTGACTCGGTGGTCTCCACTGAAACTTCAGTGGAGTCACTCTGGATTTACACTTGTAAAACTGAGAAGAGCCTAGTACCTTATTTTAGTAATTTGGGTATAATTGTACTTGAATTGCATAATGAAAACATATCACGGTTAATATCTCTGTGTCAGATGTAAAAGGGATGAGCCAGATACTTTCCTCTACTACACAAGGGCACAGCAGAGGGGTTGTCTCTATGTAAAGGAGGGCAGAACTGGATGTGGCTTTAATCCATTCATTGGATTCAGTCTCCAGCTCTCAAGAAGGCTACAAATCCACACACCAAGTGAGGGATTTTAGCACTGGGAACTCTGAGTTACAGTATTATTTTTATTTCTCTATTATGGTAGTTGAAATATGTTTTAAATCACTTGTAGCGTGTCAGTTCCCTAGTGATTCTGCATCTGAGCAGACTCATGTACATTGTTTGTTACAGTAACTCCCATGGAATGTGCCCCTGACGTGCCTGTTTCAGACAAGAGTAATTAAATGTATTGTACGAAATAATTAAAAGAAGGTAAATTGAGCACTGCTGTTTATCTGTTTATATCATACAAGAGCAAAGAGTGATTCTATTAAATCAAAAGATGACAAATGTAAAACTGATCAAAGGAAATACATTTTTTACTCAGAACAAAACCTTGCGGGCTTCATTGCCACAAAATATCATTGAGGTCAAGAGCTTTGAAGGATTCCCAAAGGTTTAGACATTTAGACTACCCAACTGCAATGATGTTTGTCATCCCGAGATCTCAGAGCAATTTACAGAACAAGAGGAGGATCATCATCCTTATTTTACAAATGTGGAAACTGAGGCACGGCAGTGCAGTGACTTGCCCAAGGTCATCCTGCAGGTGAGAGGCATGGCTGGAAATGGAATCAATTCCTTAGCTCCCAATTCAGCACTTTATGAAATGTATCACACTGGACTTTCTCCCACATTTTAGAGAGAGAGAGAGGCAAAACAAATTGTGGACAAAACTTTTTTGGCCAAAAACTGCAGATTCAGGTTGACCAAAAGATTTAATGAATTTGAGTCAATTTCAGCAAATTGTTTGAATCAAAATGAAAAAAGGTGGAAAAATCAAAAACGTCAAAATGAATTGTTTCAATACAAGTGATTGTTGGAACAGGTGACTAGATCACAGCTATCCCCTCTCCCAGCTGAGCACCTGAATCACCCAGCTATAGAGTCGCTCTCACAGTCTCTCTCCCTCTGGAACTATTTCAAGTACTCTATGCAAAATATAACAGCTTCAACTGGGGAGGCTGAGAAAAACCCACTAGAATACTCTGTAGTCCAATGGTTGGAGTACTCTCCCGAGAGGAGAGCAAGCTGGGTTCAAGTCTGCTTCACATCAGACTGAGCAGGGATTTGAGCCCTGGTCTACCACATCTGTAATGAGCTTTCTCACTGCCGGGCACAAGTTCACCTCTGCCTCCATTTTGTGAATCTAGCCCTTCATTTCAATTATGTTTGTTAAAAAATAACCAAAATGAAATGCAATTTTTCCAACTTTTCAATTCGATGAAAATTCTAAAAAAATTCTTGTAGTTCAACCCAAACCAAAAAGTGTTGGTTTTTTTCTGAAACTGCATTCAAACCAAAGAAGCAGCACTACTTTTAATCTCTGGGCCTTGTGCTAATTCTTCTAAATCTTTCATTGTGTTAAACAGAAGTCAGTTTGTACTTTCCTTGGGCCATTACAACATGTGAATCAATGCAAAGATAGGTGGTAGGGGTTCTCATTTAGAAACATTCATTCATAATCCGGTGTGACATGTTCCCTTCATACCATTACCTTAGTTATCGACACCAAATATCTGGACTGACCATTCACCATATGCTAAGCAGAATTAATATTGCAACAGCACACGATTAGTAGGGAAACTTACCAAAGCAGTACTGTGGTGTTGCAGTAATATTCCTGTTCAGCATGAAAGGAAGAGCTATGGTAGCCTGTATGAACAGATACATTTCTGTAGTCAGAAAAAAATTCTACACTGATCACTCAAAATTGAATTCAGAATTCTAATAACTAATAAAACGAGTGTGTTTTTCATAAGCACTTCTTGGAAAGGGGATTATTTTCTGCTCAATAAATAAAACAGGTTAACAGAAAATTGGCCTTTGCATGGGAAAGACTGTAAATACAAGCATAATTTTCTTTTTAGAAAGTGGTTCATTTCTGGTAGGATATTTCCTATAATCACAGAAGTATTAAAGCTTCACAGCATTATAAGTGTGGATATTTGCTAGATGGTGCTGTAATTCCCTATTATAAAACAGCAAATCAGTTGTAAATAGGTCAAAGCAAAGAGTTAGTAAAGGGTAGTTTTATGATGTAGATCAGTGAAGAGAAATACATCAGAGAAATATATTATTATTTTATGTCAGAATAAGAATATAGACCAGGGTTGTGTGAGATCAACACCAGGCCAAAAGCCTGCAAGGACGTGTTTCATAGATTCTCTCCTGCTACTTGCTGCGTGGCTTCGTTAATCTTTCCAATGACACTCTTCCAGTTCTGGAGCACACAAGCTATGCTGGTGCAGAATTTTCCTGAAATCTTCACTGCCTAATAGTGATGCAAGAATCCCACAACCTGACCTTTTTGAAAGCAAGAAGTTTAGCAGTGAGTTTGAAGAGTCACTGGTGTCTAATAGTTTGAACTGATTGAGGAAAATGGTCGTCAGGAGTCCCATTTTCACAAGTGGCATTGTTACAAAACCTAAATAAAACTGACACGTCCCATCTGGTTTTTAACTCTGTGGATGGTAGATATGGTTATTTGTCAATTGGAATACTTACATCATTAAAATAAGACTTGATGAAACATTATGCACCGAGGCCACAATTTTCCAACTGATCCAGGGAGAACAACAATAAAATTACACATAGAAATAAGTGAACATTAGCCACCAAGACACTGAGCATTTAAGTTGGCTCTTAACGCTTGGGTTGTAGGGCTGTCTGTGGCACAGAAATTAAAGTGATGGCGCATCTGTGGCATATGATCGCCTCCTAGCAACAGATGCTGGAAAGGTGTCTATGCTGTTTTCGTAGATGTATTGCTATTCTCTGACATCGCTGGTCATGAGGTTTTGTTGTTTCACCTGCAATGCAGCGCCTCACTGAAGTCAAATATGTAGGGTGAACTGTCACCGCTGTGCAGCCAGCCAGCATAAGTCCCATTTACACCTTATTTTGAAAATGTAAGAGGGACTTAAGGATTTTGCTGGGCCTCCGCCCCAGGAGAATTTCAACTGAGGTGAATTGCACTGTGTCTGATGTAGTAACTGAGTGAGTTTGTATCTCAGTAAGTCCCCATCTCTAATTATCTTCCCCCTTAGCCCTTGTTACTGAAAAGGTAGTGCATCAGGAAGCATCTGTAGAAGTGGGGGCTTTTTCATTGTCAATGTTTAAAGGTAGAACAATCCTCTTCTTCTCAATCCTCTGTTTGTTCCATAAACATTCAATTTAGTCTTTTCATATGTAAATTAAGTGTCATTACAGCCCAGCTGTGGTGCTGATTTGTTTTTATTTGAATACATTTCATGTGTACTCAAGACAACATATATGGCTAGAAAGTACTTTATATCAGTTTATTAAAGGTTACTATTCTTCCTGAAGCATATTGACTTGGACATGTCTGGCCAGTGACATTTCAAGACCAAGACCTTTGAGGTACAGTGCGTAGAACAAAATGTTAGGATTCTTGGGTTCTTACCTTTTGAATCATTCATTTAGATGGTTGAAACTGTGCCAAGTGAATCTACTAAGGGCTGTATCCTGCCCTCTGTGATAGTGGTGTGCGGGGGCAGAAGCCATATAGGAAACCATGTCTGACTCTCTCCACTGCCAGCCCTCCTCCAATGTAAGCCAGGTTAGATCTACACAGGAAAAATACATCATGCTGGAAAATGTGTTCACCAATGTGTTTTAACTAACATGGTGATAAACACAATTTTGCCCTTAGTTTGGACAAATACAAGTATGTTTAAAAGTGTCTGAGCTGGTTGTGGGTCAACCCTTGTCCACATTATGGGCATAGTTGTGTTTAGCATTGTGTTAATGAGCACATTTTCTAACAATGCCTTTTCCCAGTACAGACACAAGCCACAGGAGTAGGCGCTCTCTCTAGTACTCATGAGCATTCTAGGAGACGTGGGGTATGTCTATACTGCAGTTAGACGCCTGCAACTGGCCCATGCTATCTGACTCAGGCTCATGGGGCTTGGGTTGCAGGGCTGTTTAACAGCAGTGTAGGCTTCCAGGTTCTGGCTGGAGCCCAGGTTCTAGGACGCTGTGAGGTGGGAGGACCCTGGAGTCTGAGCCCTGAAATCTACACTGCAATCAAACAGCCTGGGCACCTGAGCTCTGCAAGCCCAGATCAGCTGGAACGGGCCAGCCATGGGTCTTTAATTGCAGTGCAGACACATGGTTGGACAAACTACGGCTTGCGAGCCACATCTGGCCTGTGGGCCCTTCCTGATGGGCCTCTGAGCTCCCGGCTGGGGAGGCTGCTCTCCCCCCGCTTCGCCCTCCCGCGCACCACGCAGACAGCGCAGGAGTGGCAGGACTGGCTCAGACGGGGGCTGAGCTCTTGCTGTTCTGAGTGGCGTGGTGAGGGGGGAGGGCTGCCAGCTCCAGTGGGGCAGCATGTCTTGCTCCGGCGGGCCTGAGTGGCATGGGAAAGGGGTTGGGACCGGGTCAGGGCCTTGGATAAGGGGCACTGAGTCTTGGAGCTCTATCAGGGGGTGGGGGGTGGATAAGGTTCGGGGCAGTCAAGGGAGAGGGAGCAGGTTGGGTGGGTAGGGGTGGGATGTGGGATTTGGGAGGGGCAGTTAGGGTGGGGGGTCTCAGGAGGGGGTTGTCAGGGGACAAGGAGAAGGGAGGGCTTAAATGGGGTTGTGGTCCTGTGGGGTGGTTAGGGTCAGGGAAGTCTTGGGAGGGGGCAGTCACGGGACAAGGAGCAGGGGAGGTTGGAGGGGTTGCGGGTTCTGAGGGGGGGTGGGAAGTGGGAGAGGGCTGGATAGGGGGCAGGATTGGGCTTCCCTAACCTACCTGTGCGTCCATACAATTTTTAACCTCTATGTGGCCCTCAGGCCAAAAAGTTTGCCCACGCCTGCCTTAGGACATAATGGCGGGCCAACAGTCTAGCCATTAGGCCATGTCCCCAAAGAGCACAATCTGCAGCTTACAGTGAGTGTCCAACTCCTCCCTGCATTCAGAGAGGAAGCAAAGGGCACTGCAGATTGTTTCCTTCTGCCCCATCCCACCAAGAAGAATCCTGCTTTGGTCAGCAGAGTTCTTGGAGAAGAGAATGCAACAGGCAGCCTCACTGTACCAGTCACGGCAAGGCTTATACCTAAGGCTTTGTCTACATTAGGAACATTACCCTGTCAACATGGGGACTTATTATTACCCATAGTAGTGGTGGAATGATTTCTAATGTAGCTGGGGGGCAGGCATTTTTACCGTCGTGTTAGGGCTACACAACAAAGTGGCAAAAATGCCAGAGTCCTGTTTACACTAAAGCCCCACCATTGCTGTATCTGATAGAGGACGGAGTCCCAATTTCGTTAATGTAGAGACAGACTCTTGTTTTTAGCTTTAGATTCTAGTCTCATGTGTATTTGGTCATGTATAGGAAGTTGCGCTAACCTATCACAGTAAACAATCTGAATAGAATTCTTAAAGGTAATTAGGGTGACCAGTTGTCTCAATTATATAGGGACAGTCCAGATTTTGGGTCTTTTTCTTATATAGGCTCCTATTACTACCCACTCACCCCCCACTCCCTGTCCCGATTTTTCATGTTTCCTGTCAGGTCATCCTAAAGGTAATGAAGACAGTGAAGGAATTTCATCCATTACCAACCACAGATTTTCCAAATGCTTGACACTGTAACCCTTCTGCCCATCAGAGTTGGCAGCAACAAGGGCCGGGTTCAGTATCCAGGGGTTCCATTCTAAGGACACAATACAAAACCGGCTCGAGCCCCCACCCAGTGACCTGGGACAATAATATACCACCCTTCTGGGTGCCTCTAAGAGGCAATACTTCCCCTCTCGCAAGCACAGAGTCTGAGTGTACCAAAACCCTTTTAATGACAGAGAGAAACACTGTGGCATATTATTGGGTAAATACCACAAACAAAAGTCACAAACCAAACCATGAACCAGAATCCCCCCACACACACACACGCCAATGGGCAGTGTCCTTTCCCTTGGGTTCTTGAGTCCCACAAGCCCCAAAGTCCCCCAAAGTCCCAAAAGTCCAACAGCCCCAGCAGAGTTCAAAAGTTCACAGCAGAGTTGTACCTCCCCACCGAGGTGGGGGGGGGCAGGTTATGGGGCACCTTACGTGGTCAGAGGCCGACTGCCCCGCCTCTCCAGTCGTGCTGCAGTCCTCACCATGGGCCGTTGGTCAGAGGCCGACTGCCACGCCTCTCAAGTCGTGCTGGTCACTCTGCTAGCCGACACAGGAACTGCTCTGTCAGCGGCTCGACTCTGCTCTGCCAGCTGCCTCAGGAACTGGCCCACTCGCCAACACAGGAACTGCTCTGCCAGCTGTCTCAGGAACGGGTCCACTAGCCAGCACAGGAACTGCTCTGCCAGCTGTCTCAGGAACGGGTCCACTAGCCGGCACAGGAACTGCTCTGCTTAGGGCCCCCCACTTAAGATAAAGCTCAGTGATTTTTCAGCTCTTAAGTGATTTCAGCACTGTGGGGGTCCCACAGTAGCCAAAGTGGGGGTCCCACAGTAGCCAAAGTGACCATCTGGGCTGTTAGAGTGCAGGCCAGGTGCGGTGGGTGTGTCTAAGCAAATAAGGTGTTATTTTCCAAAAGTCATTGCAATTCCTGCAACTCACCACCGGATGTCACCCATCCCGACACTGCTTACATCACTATATATACATTTTCCTGGTCCCGGTTCCCTTTTTGCAGACGTAGCATCATTGTGTTCAGTGGTGACATCCAGGCTGAGTTAAGCATGTACACTTTCTCCTTCCTGTTTGCCATGATTATAATATCAAAGGTAAGCTGTGAAGAAGATACAATGAAAGATTTAATTTGCCCTGCATTGTTCCTCTGTGGGGTATGATAATGACTGAATAAACTGTTTGTTGTTTTAAATATATATGAAGCATTTTTCTGCTTTTTTTTCCCCTTTCATTGAAATATCAGATCCCTTACTTTCCTGGAAGTTCTTTGCAAGGATCGGAGAATCTGAGCTGTGATGTCATACCAATCTTTACCCTGAGCTATAACTATCCTCCCCAGCTATGGGAGGAACAGGTGTTAACTTTTAGACAATCTAAATCACAGAATTGGTGCCTAAACCAGAAGCTAAGGGTTTGTCTACATGGGGAAATTGGGCAGAATAAATATACTGGAATATCTCTCCATGTATATATTCTATTCTGGAATAAAAATGCTTTATTCTAAAATAATCACTCTGCTTTGGAAATGAATTAAGATAAGCTGAGTTAAGGCCACTTTTATTCCAAATGAGTATGTCTAGCCAGGGGCATAATCCATTTTAATTATTCTGGTTTAAATTCACACCTTTCCCACTCCAGATTAGTTTCCCTATGCAGACAAGCCCTTGATTGTCTAAGAATTATCATCAGTCGTGGCAAGAGATGGGAGAATTGCAGCTCTAGTTACAGGCTCAAGCGACATCACCCCATTTAAAATCTTGTCAAGGAATTCCAGCTAACGTAAAACAAATAAACACATCAAAACATTTTTAAAAACCTCAATTAATGCAGTTTTTATACATCCTAAAGAAATAGGAAAAGACCCAATGTTTTCACTTTGCGGTTCACCCTTAAGGGTCTGAAACATAAGCATACATAAATCAAGAGCCGTTGAGAAACAACCTAATGTTCACAATCACAAGCTGAACGGCAAATGACTTTAGGTTTGTAAGAACACTGAAGAGACAATATTATCTGTAATATGTCTTAATTGGCTGTGATGGATTTACACTGACTTTTCATTTCACTAATTGACTGTATAACATTGAACATCTATCACATACCAAATTAATCTTCCGCTTATAGGTTTTTTAAATTAGGATGTACTCATAGATCTTTAATTTATCTAAGCCCAGGCATTCAAGCAGCATTTCTGTTGGAAGGGTCTGATTCAACTCCCACTTAAGTAGAAGTAGCAAAGTCCATTTATCCGTGACTGAATACTGGTGACGACATAGCAGAATTTTCAGAAACTTTCTCAAGTCACCTCCAACATGGCACTCTAAGCAGCTGACTCTCCCCTTAAAGGTAATAGCAAAACTCCTATTGATTTTCACTGAGAGAAATATTGGGACCAAAATTCCAACTTCTAGACGTTTATAATTTGGATATAAAAATTAGGTCCTGCCAGGCCAGGTTTGCTTTTCTCAGGGGAGAGATGCACAGCAGAGGGGGAAGGAGCAAGCAAAGGTGCCTGGCGGCTGCTCAGAGCATCGCTTAGCTAGGCCCCTTAATCATTTTCGTTGTTCTCTGGACCATGGGTGGTAGGTATCATCGGCTGAGCCTCCTCAAACAGCCTGGTATGTTCCCGCTCATGTTCCACCTCAGGCACTTTCCTGCAGTTCCTGCTCTTCCATGGCCCTGGGCTGGCCTGCCACCAGGACTGGCGGTGGTGAAGCTGGTGCTTGCAAGCTACCCATCCAATGCTCTGGGCTCTGGGACCATGCTGTCCATCCACTCAGCACTCCAGGGCTGGAGGTGCTGAGACCAATCCACTCACCTAGCACTTCGGGGCTGGAAGCACTCGGGTGGCCCAGGGTTGGGGTAAATTGTGGAGGAGCTGAGGGCTAGACCTTCCCAACCACTAGTTCACCCACCACCCATGCTCCGGACTCTACAGTTTGTCCACATCTTTCCAACAGTATGGTGCCCAGAACTGGACACAATACTCCAGTTGAGGCCTAATCAGCGCAGAGTAGAGTGGAAAAATTACTTCTCTTGCCTTGCTTAAAACATTCCTGCTAATACATCTCAGAATGGTGTTTGCCTTTTTTGCAACAGATCTATCACATCTACTGCTTCCCTTGTCCACAAGGCGTTACCCTGTCCAGAAGAATAATAGGTTCATTTGACATATTTGTTCTTGACAAATCTATGTTTCCTATTATTTAGCACGTTTTTTTCATCTAGGTGCTTACAAATTAGCTCTCTAGGTACTGGTCTATAATTCTCCGGGTTGTCCTTATTCCTCTTTTGATAACTAGGTATAATATTTTCCCTTTTCCAGTCCTCTGGGATCTCTCTTGTTCTCCATTACTTCTCAAAGATAATCATGAATAGCTCAGAGATCTCTGCAGCCAGTTCCGTAAGTATTCTAGGGCGTATTTCATGAAGTCCTGCCAACGTGAAGACATCTAACTTACCTAAGTAATTTATTTTCCTATTTTAACCTCAGTTCCTACCTCATGTACACTGATGTTCACTATGCTAGTCGTCCAATCACTACTAACCTTTTTGGTGAAAATTGAAACGAAAAGGGGCATTTAACACTTTGGCTGATGCGGCATTTTCTGTAATTGTCACTCCTTCCTCATTGAGTACTGGGCCTACCCTGTCCTTGGTCTTCCTCTTGGTTCTCATGTATTTGTAAAATATTTTCTTATGACCCTTTATGTCCCTACCTAGTTTAAATTCATTTTGTGCATTGGCCTTTCTAATTTTGTCCCTCCCTGCTTGTGTTGTTGTTTATACGTATCATTTCAGAGAATTTTAAATGGCTGAGAATAGATATTTTGAAGAGTGGCTTCTTCACATCTCTAATAAATTAGATATATACTGTAAAATGTTTGTCTACTGAATTAATAAAATAATCTTTTATGTATAACTACATATATTTCACTGAGAACATTTTTACTCACGTTTGGAGGACATATCGTTACTTTTCTCTTCCAAATCAGACACTGCCATCATGATTGGACAGGGACTTAGTGTGTTGTTTATGTTGATTTTGCTGCTTGGGAAAGAGTCATGAATCATTCATTATAAATAGTTCTGGACCCTTTCTGACTCCAGTGCTTTCATTTGTACTTGTCTTCTTATGTTGTTGCCTGATACAGTGCCAGATGTTCTCATCATGCATTGTTTTTTGTTTTTTTGCATGATACTCTCTCTTTTATTCCCTAAAAATTCAGAATATCAATTTTAACTTTTAATACTTCTGGTCATAGCATAGCATCTTCCAACCAGATATTTTATTGATGTTGCCCATTGTAGCAGCTACTTTTGGAATACAGTGAGATCCCCGGAGTTTGTCCTCCCAAGGTGACCCTCTAATAATCCATCCTCTGAGGGGTCTCTTCCCTCTTAGTTACTGTAGCAATGGACAGTTCTGAAAAGTGACTCCCCACTGCTTCCATAAATGTGAAAATCAGCTCTTTGTGATCATAGCACAATAATAATAATAATATAACATATTAGTAACAAAAATAACAATGAGCTCAGTGCTGTCCACTATTTCAATGTTTGTTCAAAGCTACCAGGCTGATTACTCTGAACAAATCTTATTTTCACGTTGGAACAAAAACATCTGGCTACAGACTACTAGATTTACCAGAGTGCAGTTTTCAGGACAGTGCAGAATTAATTCCAAAGAAAATACCCACGTTTCTCACTGAGGCAAAAATCCTAACATCTCTTCCTAAAAGAAATGAATCATCTTATTGAAGCGGGCTCCTACTGTTTGAAGCTAAAACTTGCCACTTTCCAGGCTGCCTGCTATTCAGCACAAAGACAGGTAACATTTTCCAGTTGCTTTTATGACCCAGATTTTGTATTCCCATGTATCAGAGTTTGAGGTAAACAGGCACTCTCGGTAACCAAGTGCTGGCTGGCACTTCTTACCTCCTGACTGAGCTTTTCCGTTTTGTTCCCCCCTACTACACTGCAGCCGGATAAAAATGAAGCAGTGATATAAAAGACTAAAGGATACAATAAAATCTACAGTTTATAAAAATTGAATACACAATGTTAAGGAAGCCACAATAAATAAATGACTACGGTTGAGGTACAATCACATTTACTTTGCAGCATTTGCTCCTTTTCCTTTCTCCCACTCACAGTACCTGCTTCTGCCCCAGGGCAGGAAGAGACCATTTTTGTTGAAGATGAATAGAAAGTTTTAGCTTGTGCATAGTATGCACAGGCAGCATTTGTAGTAAGTTGCTTGCTAGCCATTTTTGCATGCAAACCATGGGATAACAGTGGTCTGTGCTTCCAAACTCGGGAGCAGATCAGCCATTCTAAAGGGAAACCTGTGGGAGGGGGTTAAGAGGAAAGGAAAACTGTGGTGTTCCCCTCCCCGCATTTTCCTTGTGGGAGAGTCACTGTATGGGTACAAGGCCTCCGCCTGGAGGGTGCTGCTTCTCTGCTTGATTTTGTGGATGAAACAGCCCTCACTAGAAAAAGCTATTTTAAAAAATGGTGGCTGATTCCAAAAGATGGGCTAACCCTCCTCTGCCCCGTCCTCCTGGAATGGTTTGGGACAGGGCCGGTGACAGGGTGGTACAACGGTTACAGCTGTACCAGGCCCCCTGAAGTCCGGGGCCGGTACAGCTGTAACCGTTGTCGCTGGGGCTGTGAGCGAGGCGCAGCTCGGGCAGCCGCTGCCGCGCTCACCAGCCCCCTCCCCCGGCACCCAGCAGCCAGCCCCGCCCCCCTTTGCTTCTCCCAGCAGCCAGCCCCGCCCCCCTTTGCTTCTCCCGGCCGGCCACGCGGCCGCAGCACATGCGGGGGTTGGGGCCCGCAGGAGGTAGGAGACAGGCCGGGGGGTGGGGCGCGAGAGGCAGGAGATCGGCCGGGGGGGGGGGCGCGGGAGGCAGGAGACCGGCCGCGGGGGGGGGGGGGCGCGGGAGATCGGCCGGGGGGGCCGCGGGAGGCAGGAGATCGGCGGGGGGGGGGGTGCGGGAGGCAGGAGACTGGCCGGGGGGGCCGTGGGAGATCAGCGGGGGGGGCCGCTGGAGATCGGCCGTGGGGGGCCACGGGAGGCAGGAGACCGGCCGCGGGGGGGGCCGCGGGAGATCGGCGGGGGGGGGGGCCGCTGGAGATCGGCCGTGGGGGGCCGCGGGAGGCAGGAGACCGGCCGGGGGGGCCGCTGGAGATCGGCCGGGGGGGGGGGGCCTGCGGGAGGCAGGAGATCGGTGGGGGGGGCGCGGGAGGCAGGAGACCGGCCGGGGGGGGAGCCGCGGGAGACCAGCCGGGGGGGGAGGGCCGCGGGAGGTAGGAGACCGGCGGAGGGGGGCCCTCGGGCGGTGGGAGATTGGCCGGGGGGGGGCGGGAGGCAGGAGACCGGCCGGGGGGGCCGCGGGAGATCGGCCGGGGGGGGGCCGCGGGAGGCAGGAGACTGGCCGGGGGGGCCGCGGGAGATCGGCGGGGGGGGGGCCGCAGGAGGTAGGAGACCGGCGGAGGGGGGGCCCTCGGGCGGCGGGAGATTGGCGGGGGGGGCGCGGGAGGCAGGAGACGGGGGGAGTGCAGGCGGCGGGAGACTGGCTGGGGGCGGGGGGGCCGGGGGCGGCGGGAGATCGGCCGGGGGGGGGGCCGCGGGCGACGGGAGACTGGCAGGGGGGGCCCTGCGGGCGGCGGGAGACTGGCGGAGGGGGGGCCGCGGGCGGCGGGAGACGGGGGGCCCCGTACGGTCTGCCGTACGGGGCCCCAAAATTCCTGTTGCCAGCCCTGGTTTGGGGGAAGTTTCTATTCACAGAGCTTTCCTACCCAGGCTCTCTCCCATGGATATTTGTACAGGACAGGGAATTCTGGCTGGGTTATGTTTCTATTTGTGAAGCCTCTTGATGTGCTAGGGAGGCATCTTATCCAGCCTCAGGCTGGATTTAGAAAAGTTGGCTAAAAAACCGAACACCCTAAATTAAAAAAAAATTAACAATCTGTTACTGGAAGCCTTTTAGATGTTACAAGGTAATCCTGTATATTTCCCTGAGAGACAGGGCCATGATTAGCATGGCTGAGTGCCTTACTATACATTTTATTTTGTAAAAATGTGGTGCTTTTTGTGGGAGTGAAAAGTGCAGCTGGGAAGCACGTTGTTCAATACAAAAGAATGACCGTAGTGTTTGTTGTGATTTCAGAATAGAACCAACAGAATAGCACCAAAAAGCCAAAGCAAAGAAGCAGCTCAGCAGGAGCTCTGATGTTCTTTGGTATACTGAGCATTTGGGTTTATAAACTAATCTGTACCTCTCCCAGGTCCTTTGAAGGGCAATTCAGTTGGAGACAGAGACGGTCCTGAGTCACAAAGTGTAGATCCAGATTCAAACTTTCCCAATTTTGGGGTGTTCCCTTCCTTGAGTGAGTTTGAGGATCTCTCTCATTGATGGGTGAAAGTATGAAAATTAATAGAACCAAGCTTGTGTTTCTCAAACCTTAGGTGTAATGCTTAGATCTTAGTTTATACAGATTCTGGACTGCTAGATTTTGTTTACATAGGAGGAGAAGAGGGGAAGGTTTGCCTAGTATACAAGAAGAAACAGCTAGAAGCTGAATAAAAACAATGTTGTCACTGAAGTGATGAGATCATTGTGGTCTGGCTAGTGAAACACAGCCCATGTCTGTGTGAGTGAAGGCAAGAAGATTTGAGGGCATTATTGTGAATGACTGATGTACATCACAGAGAGCAGACCCCTAAGCAGTCGTTCAGTGGAAATGAAGCTTGACAAGCCCTGTAAAACTCATCGGACTTGTTCAGCTTTGTACAGTCGTGCTAGAAGAGAAGCAAGGGCTGGCAGTCTGTTTGTAGATGTGTGAGATTTAATATCCTGTTTTCCTTTATGTAAAGTGCAGAAATACTGAGAAAACCCTCTTTGTCAGATCAGGACAATTGAGTTCATGATAAAAGGCCCGTTTCCAGAGCTGTACTGCAGTAGGACTCCTCCGGTACAGCAACGTTGAGCTGAATTACAGAACAATGACAATTAAAAACTGGTGCTCCAATCAGCCAATGACATACTATATTGACGCCAAGTGACCTTTTATCTTCATTGCTCATTTGGCAGGTTCTCCAGCATTTTCCTGTTCCCTTGCCCCTCATCTCACATACACACATGCTTCAGCAGAGATAGGAGGATGCCTTTACATCCACTGCAAGCTAAAGGGGACTATTTGTACAGCTCATTATTTTCGAAGGTGGGAGGAGAGATTATCTTGCTGCTCTTGCACTTGTTACTCTTCCTTGTTCTGCGTTCCCGCCCCCTTGCACAGCCAGGGTTCGGAAATGATGACTTAACTGCAGTCGGGAGAGAGGAGCAGCTGCTGGTTTTTATGAGGCCAGAGCCATTGCTGATTCAGCTGATGGTGCTGGGAGAAAAGGGACAATAGTTCCATTGCCTTTTGAGTCTCCCTCTCAGAACAACAGCCTGCGTCACTTCAGCAGCCTCGGCTCCCACAGCGTCTCCTCTGCATGGCAAACTCACCTCAAGCTGGGTGGCCCTAGTTCATTTGTTTGTAACAAATACAGTTATCAACTAGTTTGTTTTAATGAAAAGTGTGGGTTTGTGTGTGTTGTCCTATGCAAAGTGGGTGCACCGTATCCAGAAGGAAGCAGACCGCTGGAGTGGCCTTTGGTTTCCCATGGGGCTGAAGTAACTTCCCCAGTACTGGTATGCTTTGATGTTGGAGAGCTGCTTTCGTCCCACTCCTTACCAACTCACCACTGGCATCAGCCATGGCCACAGCAGCAGGAGATTACTGTAGCTGAAGGATTCACTCCACAGTGCCCTAGTTAGCCCAGGCCACCTCCCAGCCCAGCAGATATGTGAATCCCCTTTGCCCTCTTTCTGCATTTACCCAAATCATTTCCAGGACTAGTCAGCCCCAGGGAAAGCCTATTTCTGTTGCCATCTGGGAGCATACCTGCCTTGTGCTCTGGAGAACCTGCCAATGAGCACTAAAAGGTAAGCCACATGTCTTGTGGCCAGCATAAACAGGGCTCAGGATTTGACCCACAGTGTGTACAATGGAGATGCAGAGACACTGATGAGTGCTGAACTGTACACTGTAAGCAGTAATGCATTGTCAAACCTCTGATACTATTTAATGAATGGCTAAAATAACACTCTACTCAAAATCAGCCTTACTGTTGCTGACGTTCATAAAGGCATGCATGTTGCATCACAGTAGCTTATTCATTGTGCAGCGCTAAGTGCTAGCAAGAGAAGATTGATTCAGTTTTATAGTGGTGAAAATCAAGGGATGACTTTGTGACCACTGAGAACAGAACTGCATTTATAAGCAAAAAATGTAAACTACAAAGCGTTCTTGTTCCTGGTGATCAAGTTATATTGCTGCATTAATGTGCATAGCAACAACGACATGAAACAAAAGGGCCTCTGTTAAAAATGGATGATTTTTCATTTCATTTACATTTAGCATAAAATGACTCTTTATATCCAAAAATTCAAAAGTGTTCAAAAATACTTGGGAAGCCTAAAATTCTCAGCACATTAGAAGTTACAATTTCTAGACAACAAATCACTAAGAGCAGAGAGAGAAAGAGTGGACAAATCCTACAACGGACAAAATTAAAGGTAGTTTTCCTTTTTTTGTTTTTAGTAGCGTACATGTAAAGACCGTTATGGTACTTGTAAAAATTTGCTGCACTGAACTGTATGGTATATGGGGTGATAAAACATTTAAACAAGCAGAGTAACTTCAATTTGAAAAATACAAAATAATCAAGTAATTTTAAGATGTATCCTTAAAAGTATTAGTCATTACTGAGGCAAGTAGATCCCTTGAGAACAACTGGTCTATTCATGCAAGTAAGGGGCTGCAGGATACTGCTGTTGTTATATTTTAGATTGACAATTATATAGAACTAGCATAAGTGCCCGGCGCTGCTCGGGTCAGTCGGAGGTGGGGAGGTGGCAGACAGCTGACACCCCCTGACCAACCCCAACACCCACCCCTCACCCCTCACCCACCCCGACACCTTCCCACCCCCCGAAGCAAACCCGAAACCCCCACCTCACCCCCCCGACCGAATCCGACACCCCCACCTCACTTACCGTCCCACCAAACCCAACTCAGATCCGTCGCAGGAGGGGAGGGGGCCCAGAGCCGAGGGATTCCGGGGACCTTCGCAGGTGGGGGGGGGCACAGAGCTGATGTAGTCCGGGGTTCCGTTGGGGAGGTGGGAGGGGCAGAGAACTGAGGGATCTCCGGGGTTCCGTTGGGGAGGTGGGAGGGGCAGAGAACTGAGGGATCTCCGGGGTTCCGTTGGAGGAGGGAGGGGTGAGCTGAGCGAGTGAGGTGTCTGTTGGAGGGGGGTATTATGACATCATCACCACCTAACTGCCAAGCTGATGTGATTGGCCCTGAAAGACTTTCACCCCTGGGGGGCGTCAGAGGTGAGATCTGAAAATTTTTCGACCCTTACCAGCATCTAGACCCCAAGACCCCTCACTGTACCAAAATTCAAGTCTCTGGCTCAAACGGTGCGGGAGGACTTCGCAGTCATACGTACATACATACACTCATACATACACCACTTGACTTTTATATATATAGATTAGAGGACATTTGGCTTCATTTCCACTACTGGAAATTCAGCCCCCTTGTAGAATTCCCTTGAGTTCCCTAATAACTGCACAGTAGCTAGGATGCCCCATAATCTTCTGCCATGAGTCTAGTTTTGCTGACAGTAGGAACAGGAGATTATGGGGTGATTTGGAGCCAAGGAGCATCAACCTGTTTCTCTTACAGACCCTTCTTAGACTGAAAGTTCTTCGGGACAGAGATTCTTTATATATGTCTCTTGTACAGCACCAAGTGCACTGTCAGTGCTTAACAAAAGATATATACAGTAAAACCTCCATTTAACGGACTAATTCGGGCGAGGGGGTGTCCGTTAAATCAAAAAGTCCGTTATTTAATAAAAAAAAAAAACAACGAGCTGTCGGAGCAGCAGCCCGACCGCCACAGGGTCGGGGCGGCAGCTCCGCAGCCCGCCCGCTGCCGGGACCCGGGTCCCGGCTGCTGGGAGCCGTCAGCCAGCCTGCCCGGGTCCTGGCTGCTGGGACTCGGGCGGGAGCCGGGACCCAGCAGCCAGCCAGCCCGCCCGCAGGCGGGAGCCGGCCCGCCCACCCGCTGGCGGGACTCGGGCGGGACCTGGGAGCCCGCAGCCAGCCCGGAAGTGGCTGGGACCCGGGCGGCAGCCGGGAACCAGGAGCCAGCCCGCCTGCTGCCGGGACCGGGGCGGCAGCCGGGAGCCAGCAGACAGCCGCCAGGGAAGGGGACCAGGGCCGCAGCAGGGGTCGCGTTCTGATATTTATCAGAAAATTTGTCCGTTGCATCCGAAGTCCGTTAAATCGAGGTCCGTTAAATCGAGGTTTTACTGTAATTCCCTTTTTAAAACCCTACCTAACAAAGAATGTTAAGGTTGCAAGGTCAAGTCCTTAAAAGTTAGAAAATGCCAGTTTTACAGGTGCCCTTGCAACTTTAATTCAGCCCCGGTGTGCTTGTGTAATATGATACACCCTTTAATTACACAATTGCATAATACGTTCTGCACAGGGGCCTCTGTCCTAGGCTGACCACACGTCCCATTTTGAACGGGACAGTCCCGTTTTTTTACATATTTTCCGGCCGTCCTGTCTTTTTAATATAAATATCAAATTTGGCCCGTTTTTGCTTTTTGCTTAAAAAAAACTGAACGCAGCTTATTTCAGGGACCCACGGCTGGGTCCTGCCTCCTCCCACCTCCTCCCACAGCCCTTCAGTCCCTTCCCCTCACAGCCTCGGGGCCCCCCTCCCCGGCCTGCTCCCCCCTCCTCTCCGCCACCGCAGAGCCCACGCGGCGCGATTGGCTGGGCCACCCCCACGTGTCACGTGCCTGCAGCCAAGCAGCGGCGTGAGCCGGTTACCGCGGAGCCCGGCGCAACGGCGAGCGGAGTGGAGCTGCTGGCCGGGCAGGGGCTGCCTGGCGCCTCGCTCCCCCCGCCCCCCCCCCATGTGGAGGAAACGCGACGTGCGGCCCAATGAGGGGGCGGCGCGGGTGGCACGGGCGCGGGGATTGCCGAGCTCAGGGAGCCAGGGGGCGAGGCCAGCAGCCGGGGCGGGCGCCGAGCGGAGCCGGAGGCAGCGCGAGCCCAGGAGGGGAGGAGGCGGTGCCGCCCCGGGCCCCGTGGAGCTGGAGAACATCGTCGCCAACACCGTGCTGCTCAAGGCGCGCGAAGGTGGGGGGGGGGGGACTGGATGGGGGGGCATGGGGTGGAGGGGGGAGGGAGTATGGGATGGGGGTCCATGGCTGCGTGTGAGGGGGGCAGGGGAAAAGAGGGGTGTGTAGAGGCCGTGTGTGGAAGTGGTGGGCACAGGGTTGTGTGAAGGGAGGTACTGGGGCTGCATGTGAAGAGGGACACAGGGGAAGTGGGGGGGGCATGGCTGCTTGTGAAGGGGGTGGTAGGTGGTGGGCATGAGGCTGTGTGTGAAGGGGTACTGGGGGAGTGGGGGCTTGGAATGGGGGGCACAGGGTTGTGTGTGAAGGAGGGTACTGGGGGGGTCCAGGGCTGTGAGTGAAGGGGGTAGGGGGGGCATGGGGCTATGTGTGAAGGGGTGGGGGAGAAGTGGGGGGCACAGGGTTGTCTGTGAAGGGAAGTACTGGGGGGGTCCAGGGCTGGATGTGAAGAGGGGCAGGGGGTGGGTAGGGGAGATGGTAGGTGGGTAGGGGTACCATGGTTAACCCCCTCCCTGAACACATGGATTCGGGGGTTGGGCCAAGCCTCAGAACCCATTCGGGGCGTCAGTCTTCAAGGCACAGCTAAGGCCTGGCAGGTGGCTGTGGCATGCATGTGCGATGCGGTGGGGTTGGTGAGAAGCCGTGTTTCTGCTGCAGGAGATGTAGGGAGAGGACTTGGTCAGTCAGAGGGTTACTGATAGTGGAGGCGGTTGGGGGCCTGCCTGGAGGAGTCAGGCAGAGTGGCTGGCCTGGGGGAAGCTCTTGTTTCACAAGCTTCTGCCTGTGAGATGCTACGCAGGAAACTGAGCCATAGCCACAAGCTGATGTGGTTGGGGGAGGCAAATAGGGGGTCATTTGAGGTGTCTGAAGAGAATCATGGAGTGTGAGAAGTTTTATGATAAAGTATTGAAAGACCGAAATTTGCTGCATAAGATTACTTCATCGGAGAAATATTCATGGTACGATCGTGGTGAAATACAGTCCCCCTTTACATCTACCTAAATTTTTGTATGAGTTCTGTCACTGAAGAATAATTGTTAGCTCAAGTCAATATGTTCATGTAATAAAACTTTTTTTATCGTCTTACTTTTTCATGAATACAGAATATTACATAACCCCGTCCCGTTTTTGCTATCCCAGTGTCCTGTTTTTGTCTCAAGGAAATATAGTCAGCCTACTCTGTCTTCTTTAGTGCATAGGATGGACTTGCTCTGAGGATGAGTCAGGAATGTGCAGTGAGCATGATTGTTGTCCGTAGGACCCCTGAAGTTGGCCGGTGTGTATGGAACAAGGTTGGGGACTTCAAAAAGGAAAAGGATGGTCTTGTGGTTAAGGCAGGTAAAAGCCACAGAGGAGAAGTGGTTCTGTCTCTACTACTGCCATTGCCCCATGGTGGGGGTGAGCTGCTGGCCCCAGGCAGGAGCCCGTCCTGGCACGTTCACTCTCCTGCTGCTACAGCTGCTCTGGCAGCAACCTGACTGAATCTCTTCTTCCAGCGGTCACTAGAGCACTGTGTGGTTCTGCTACCACAAGGGCCCAGCTTCAGAATGGTCAGAGTTTTTTGACTGGCTGGCTAGCAGAATGAATCCGTACAATGCAAGCCAGAGATGGGAAATAGCAATTTTCACCAGACTCTAACTCTGGCACATCTTAATGCAACAGTTCTCAAACTCTGTGGTCCGGTGCCCCCTTTTTCAGTTGTGACGTCCTGTCGTGGCCCCGGGGAATGTCTGCCGAAATGCCACGGAATGGAACACTTCTGCTTTCGGCGGCATTTCAGCGGACACAGACAGGAGCACTGCATGTTTGCCGAAAAGCTGCCTAAAGCGGAAGTGTTGAATTCGGCGGACGCAGCGTTCCTCTCTGAGTCTGCCAAAGTGCTGCCGACAGTGGAAGCTTTCACTTCAGCGGCTTTTCAGCAGACATACTCCCGCATTTCGAGCTGCCGCCAAAATGCCACCGAGAGCTTGCAACCCACCTGGAATTGCCCCACACCCTCCGGAGGGTCATGACCCCCAGTTTCAGAACCACTATCTTAATGAAATTCCATAGGAATGGCAGCATGTATCTCCCTGACCATTGTCCCCAAACCAGCCCGGTCTTTCCCATGCCAAAAATTAAAGTTCTGCTGCAAACAGTAGACGTGTTAGAGCTTCTCAGCAAAACTCTCAAGAATATTTTCGAATGGAAAGTGTCATGCAACCTAAATGTAGGGGTCACTGCCAGCTCCCACCACCTTAGTGTCTTCTGCTGATTTTATAAGCATACTCTCCCTTCCATTATTGATCGTTAATTAAAATATTGACCAGATTGAGAACAGACCCTGCAGGACTCCACTAGAGACATCCCCCCAGTTGAACAGCAAACCATTGCTGACTACTCTTTGAGTACAGGTTCAAGAATAGCAGCCGTGTTAGTCTGTATCCGTAAAGAAAGCCAGGAATATTTGTAGCACCTTAGAGACTAACTAACTTATTTCAGCATAAGCTTTCGTGGGCTATAGCTCACTTCATCGGATGCATAGAATGGAACAGAATAAGGTGCATTTATACACAGAGAAAGAAAGAAAAAGAAAAAAAAATTGTACATTAGCATACCAATTCTAAGAGGGCTGTTAAATGTAGATGGTCCATTATCAGTAGGAGAAAAAAACACCCTTTGAAATGGATTTCTGTTGTCAGTGAAATTAACTCAGGAAATCTATTTCAAAAGGTGGTTGTTGTTTTTTTGCCACTTTGGGCTTTCCCCCCAGGCTCCTGCCAGCCCAGGTCTCAGCCCGCCGCCAGTCTGGGTTTCCTACACCCAGGCTGGAAGCAGGCTGAGACCCCAGCTCCTAAGGGGCCAGTGGGAGAAGCCCCAAAGCAGCGGCAGGCTAAGGCTGAGCCTGCCGCCGCTTTGGGGCTTCCCCTACCGACCCGTTTAGACATCCCGGTTAATCCGCAGCCCGGTTAACCCGCGCCCGGATAATCGGGAGTCTACTGTATCTATATAAAAAGTAGGATTTAAATGGTTCCAAGTAATAACAGATAGAACAAAGTAAATTAGGAAGCAAAATAAAACAAAACCACACAAGTCTAAGCCTAATACAGCAGGAAACTAAATGCAGGTGACTCTCACCATCAGAGATGTTCCAATAAGCTTCTTTGACAGACTAGATTCCTTCCTAGTCTGGGTCTAGCAATCACTCACACCCCCGTAGTTACTGTCTTTTGTTCCAGTTTCTTTCAGGCATCTCTTTGGGGTGGAGAGGCACCCCATACAATTTTCTTCATAATTTTTCCACCTCATTTTTCTGCCCCCACATCTTTGCGCACTGGACAGCTGTCGCACTAGCCTCTCCCTGGCTTAGAGCCCAGCAGTGGAGTTACATAAATGATGAATTTCAACATTAGTGTTAAGTAGAGCTGGTAAATTGTTTTTAAAAAACCAAAAACTCACCTGTTCACAGTTTTGTTGAATTAGTAAATTGGTTTTGATTGGGCCTGTCATATCCCTTTATTAGTTGCTGTTCACGAGCCATAATTTTATTCATGCAAAGGTTCTCAAACAGTGAATTTCAAGCTTGTACCAGAAATTAATTTAATGAATAAATGCAACTGATGTTGTGACAATTGTTCTGGGAAGAATTATTTTTACAAATATTAAGTTACACAATCGGAACAAAAACAATACCATGTGATAAAGCCTGAGTTAAAAAATTCAGTATATAGTCTAATCAGTATTGTGTCTAGTCATGCTCACTATGAACAATTTAGTGTCAATCCATAGCCAGGTATGTTTTTAAATCTATTCCTTGATCAGTTTAGAATGACAAACTAAAATGTAGCATGATCTGTTCACAATTCACAAACAGAAAAAAAGGCTAACTGTGTAAAATGGTCCATTAAAAACTAAAGGTTCAACCAGCGCTAGAGTTTATATTCATTATTTTAAGATGTTGCATTTAATATGGTTAAGTGTCAACATATGGTGAGTTGTTCATTTCTTTCAAAACATGCATTGCAATAAAGTATCATAAAGTGAAGGAAGTGTGCCAAAATAAATGGATTAAAGCAGGCCCACAAAAACCTCCTAATTAATTAAATGTATCTGAAATACAGACTTGCATAAAACCAACTGTTCTCCTCTAGTAAGGATGTAAATGGCTGCTCACCTTCTGTAGCCCAAGGTATTATCTCAAACTACATGATAAAACTGTATTAGGGCCCAGTCCTGCAAACCTTTAATCACACGAATAGTCAACTGAAATTAAGAGGACTATTCAGGCATATCTACACCAGCAAATACTGTACTATACTGTCAAAGTGCTCCTATTGTGGATGTAATTTATACCAGCAAAAAGAGAGTTTTGCTGATATAGCTGCATCTATACTATGAGCTTCCACGAGCACAGCTACATTGGTCAGGGATCACACTTGGGCATATCCCTGACTGACTCTAGACTTCTGTCAGTATAGTCAAGTGTAGACCTGATCTCAGATTAGGAAGGACTACTCTGCTGAATGAAGTTTTGCCAGATCAGGCCTATCCCTATGACAATAATGTAATAAATAACGTTATAACTTGCAGTACCTTTTTTGAGTGTGCATATGTCTTAGAATGAAAGAGACGATGATTAATGGGCCCAGTTTTGAAGATCTTACTCAGCCCAAGCTCCTACCTCAGTAACAGGGTGTTGTAATGTAGAAAACAACAGGTGCACAAGTAGCACCTGTGACTTCTTTTTCATGATTTGCTTGTTTCCCAGTTGTCCTCACACTTCTGAGCAGCATGACTAAAGGTTGGTCTTCACTACCCGCCGGATCGGTGGGTAGCGATTGATCTTCTGGCAATCGATTTCTTGCATCTTGTGAAGACACGAGAAATCGATCGCCCGCAGCGCCCCCGTCGACTTCTGAACTCCAGCTTGCCGGGAGGCGCACTGCCGCCATCGTGAGGACGGCAGGTAAGTCGGCTGCAGATACGCAAACTTCAGCTACGTGATTCACATAGCTGAAGTTGTGTATCTGCCGTCAATCCCCCCTCCCCCCCCCCCCCCCCCCGGTAGTGAGGACCAGCCCAATGAGTGGGCGGCTTCTTTGGACTATCTCTGCTGTTCCTTTCTGGAGAGGCGAATTGGGAAGTAGCCTGCCTCCAAACAGAGAGACAAATCCTGGTCCCTGTGCCCCCCTGAAACATTGTTGGTGCTGAGGAGGCTGAGAGGGATCTCAGGTGGAATTTCCCCTCCCAGTTGGGATGCAGAAATTCAGGTCTGTAGGTGGCCCATACCCCGACTGGGGGGTGACGGGCAGAGAGAGAGAGAGAGAGAGAGCAATGAATCTACATAGTTATAAATCTATTGGCCACACCATACTCCTCCCTTGACTCAGCCATCCCCAAAAGACTGAGGAGTCCCAGGGAGCTCAGCTCAGTAATAAACAGTGTGACTAGATTGGGTTGGAAAGATGATTTTTACCCCCTGTGGAAAATTTTTAATTTTTCCTTGAGAAAACAAAACCCCGAAACCTAATTTTCTATTGACAGTTTTGGTGGAACATTTTGGACCAGCCCTAGCTGTGACTTCTGCACTCATGTGAGAAGATAGCACTGGCAGTTTTGTTTTCATTATCTATCTTCTCTTCTAGGCTCCAATGCAGCACTCTTTGTGACAGGTTATCCCAAAGCTCATGTCAGCCTCCTCCTCCCTGCCTACCCACACACTGCTTAGTCAATTGCAAGCCAGTGCTTTGCTATAAAAAGACAGCACTGGAAAAGTCAGTCCACCGCATTTAAAATATATTGCAGTGTTGTTGGGGAAGTCCTTCACGGGATTTCAGGTCCAGGAGCAAGAAACTTTTCTTGGATGGCCATAGTTTTGGTGGCAAAATAACTCTTGTGGTAGGTAGGTATTCAGTCAGAATGTGGCCAGTCAGTATAAATGTAAGACAGAGAACAAGCTATTGTTAAGCTCCACTATTGACCTCTGGGTATGGTAGTGAGAAGACAAGAGATGCTGAATTTTGGATTGTTGGTTTTTTAAAGAGGGATAATGAAACAATGTTCTTTACATTTGCTGGCCTGTCAGAGAGACTGATGTTTTTATGTAATAAGTTACCTAATAGCATGAGCTGAAAGGTTGTAGATGAGTTAAATAGTTGGTTGCTTTTTACATAGATGTTTGCATATCTATTATTATTTTAATAGATTTTCAGCTGCGGTATTAACTGAAGTGTTCTGGTTTTGGACAAAAAACAAAATATTTCTATTCAAAATAGCAGCGCCATGCCTCGCGAGAGGTGTAGATCTGGTCCCTTACACTCTCATTCTCCTCTACGAGGCAGGTACATTGATCAATTTATTTTTGTGTCAGTTTTCCATTGGGGGCATTATTTCCCAGCAGCCTATTAATTAATCTTTATTATTAATTACTCGGTCTGTCAAGTGATTAAAAATTAATTGTGATTAATCATGCTCTTAATAATAGAATACTATTTATATAAATATTTTTGGATGTTTTCCACATTTTTCAAATACATTAAATTACAACACAGAATACAAGTGTTCAGTGCTCACTTTATATTATTTTTATTATAAATATTTGAGAATAAAATAAAAGAATTCGTATTTTTCAATTCACTTAATACAAGTACTATAGTGCAATCTCTATCATGAAAGTTGAACTTACAAATATAAAATGATGTGCAAAGAAACACTGCATTCAAAAATAAAACTGTGTAAAACTTTAGAGCCTACAATACCACTCAGTCCTACCTTGACACCTGAAAGTGAGAACAGACATTCGCATGGCAATGTTGTAGCCAGTGTTGAAAGATATTTACATGCTAGATGCGTTAAAGTTTCATATGTCCCTTCCTGCTTCAACCACTATTCTAGAGGACATGCATCTATGCTGATGATGGAGTTCTGCTCGAAAATGATCCAAAGCAGTGCAGACCAACTCATGTTAATTTTCATCATCTGAGTCAGATGCCACCAGCAGAAAATTGATTTTCTTTTTTGGAGGTTCGGGTTCTATAGTTTCCACATTGTAGTGTTGCTCTTTTAGTACTTCTGAGAGCATGCTCCACATTCTATACCAAACAGATTTTGGAAGGCACTTCAGATTCTTAAACCTCGGGTCGAGTGCTGTAGCTCTCTTTAGAAATCTCACATTGGTACCTTCTTTGTGTTTTGTCAGATCTGCAGTGAAAGTGTTCTTAAAATGAACAACATGCTGGGTCATTATCCGAGACTGCTAGAACATGAAATATATGGCAGACTCTGGGTAAAACATGGAACAGAAGACATACAATTCTTCCTCAAGGAGTTCAGTCACAAATTTAATTATTATTTTTTTAACAAGCATCATCAGCATGGAAGCATAACTTCTGGAATGGTATCTAATGCATGTAGGGGCATACGACTGTTTAGCATATCTGGCACATAAATACCTTGCAATGCTGGCTAAAAAAGTACCATGTGAACATCTGTTCTCACTTTCAGGTGACATTGTAAACAAGAAGCGGGCAGCATTATCTCCTGTAAATGTAAACAAACTTGTTTCTCTTAGTGACTGGCTAAACAAGAAGTAGGACTGAGTGGACTTGTAGCCTCTAAAGTTTTACATTGTTATGTTTTTGAATGCAGTTATGTAACAAACAAAATCTACATTTGTAAGTTGCGCTTTCATGATAAAGAGATTGCATTATGGAACTTATATGAGGTGAATTGAAAAATACCATTTCTTTTATCATTTTTGCAGTTGAAATATTTGTAATAAATAATATAAAGTGTACACTTTGTATTCTGTGTTGTAATTGAAATCTATATTTTTGAAAATGTAGAAAAACCTCCAAAATACTTAATAAATTTCCATTGGTATTCTATTAGTTAACAGTGTGATTAAAACTGTGATTAATCACAATTAATTTTTTTGAGTTAATCATGTGAGTTAACCGCAATTAATCAATAGCCCTATTAATTACTGCTTAAAGCTGAATTGGGAGCTGCCTTTTGTACCCATGAATGAAAGTAAGGGGGTGTAAAGAGCTCCTGTATTGCCTTCAGCAGCCTACCTGTATCGTGAAGTGGGCTGCATCTCACCGTCCCGTACACATGGATAGAGAGTAGAGAAGGAGGGGCAGAGCCAGTGCACTAGGAGTAGTAGTACTCTGCTCCAGAGTGTGGCTGGCATAGATTATTTCTGTCTCTGGAGTAAGGGGAGAACCAGGAATTAGACTGTGGGCTATGTCTATTCATCCCCCAGCTTGCTGCAATCTAATTGGACTGCAGCAAGCTTGGGAATGAATCTATCCCGCGCATGCCTGCTGCGGTCTAACTGTGTTAACACTGCTGATGTTAACAGTCCATTAATACCCTTTGAGCTAGTCCTGTTTCACAGAGGACTGGGCCTGCAAAGTACATCAGCAAGCTGCACATGAACTAAACCTGTGTGCGGACAAGCCTTTTGACTCTGTGACTCTGGTCGGCTCCTGGGGCAGCACAACTATGCACTGATCCTTACTGCAACCATTAGGTAAAGCAACAATTGTGCAAGAATTAGCAAAAACAGAATGTAAGTGTATTCTGATATGTGGTGACAAGCATGCCACTGTATTAACAATACCATATTGGAACATACTTAATAGCTGTAGAGAAAAATCCTAAAGCTACTGTGATTTCCTATGTGATAGCTGCATCTGTTTTATACTAGTCCTTTAAAGAATGAAGGAAATGAAAAGGACGCTGCCCAATACCTCAAGCTCATAAAATACTCCTCTTCGGAGTTATTACAGTCTGGTAGGGAAGATCCTCTTGCTTTGTGGTATAAATATAAAAATAAACAGGGGACGTGTGGAAACACTGACTCATTTGTTTTTTAACATAAACACAAAAAAGCATTAATCCCATTTGCACTATTTTGGTGTCATCCCAAACTTTTAAAAATAAATAGCATTACTCCACCTATCACCACCATGTTGTGATTCTGTGTGTAAACATGCATGCTATCATGGTTTTCACACATTTACAATAATAAAGTACAGAATATTTAAATTAATTCAACAGAGCACAGTGACACTGCCCACACTGATCATTTTCTTTCTGTATCTGTGTTTCCCTGCTTGAAGTGAACTGTTGCTAGATCCAGGCATGGATCTATCCTTTACATTCAGGATCTATTGTAAATAACCATTGAAACCTAACTGCTTAGTCCTAATTTATCCAAACCAGTCATTTGACATTTCAAACCAATTTCCTTCCTCGAATCAAAGACTCAGTATAGTACAAGATGGCTAAATCAAGCATAAATAAATCAAATGTATACGTATTCATATGATGTCTCCAGAATTGTAAACACTTCTAAAATAGCGGTTGTGTGGTGAAAAACTGAGCATGCTTTATTTTTAATATTGATGCATGACCGATACAATCCCAGATTCTTATCATCAATAACGTGAATGATCATCTCCTGACTCTCTGCAGTTTCCCCTTATATCAATCATTCCAGTAGCCACTGGATCTTTCCCTATTTCGCTCAGGCTTTCTTTTACCACATCCCATAGGAAAAACCTTCCCTTGACATGTGGTTATCCAGCTACTTTCCTTCTGCTACGTAATAGCTTCCCGCATACTCAGAAACCTTCTGGAAAAAGTGATTTTCTCCCCACAGAACACCTTAAATATTTCCAATTTGGCTTTTTCACTCACTCTGAAACTATCCAGCTCCACGTACTTAATGACTCATTCCTTGTCTCTTTGACCATGATGCACACACTCTCTCTCCCTATTCTGCTTTATCTCTCTACCTCTTCGAAAGTTATCAAAGACACTGGCAGCTGTTCAGCAAGTTATCTAAGCATGTGCCTAACATTTAAGCATATGAGTGGTCACACTGAAGTCAATTGGCCTGCAAACTGAAATCAGTGAGGCTACTTACATGCTACAAGTTAAATACATGCTTAGGTTCCTTGCTCAGTCAGAGCCTTTTTCCTCCCTGAATGCTTTATGAAAAAAGCCATTTTCTCTAGTACTCTCCTGGCCTGGTTTGACTCATATCTCACCCACCATCCCTTTATCATTCTGCTTGAGGTTCTTCTACATCACCCCTTCTTTCTCTGCTATGGAAAGCCTCAGATCTTCATCCTAAACTCATGAGATTCAGCTAAGATAAGATCTAAACGTTGATTGCTTCTCCAAACAGACTTTCTCAAGCGATATCCTAGGGTCATAGGAATTGCCATGCCACATCAGACCAATAATCCATCTCAACAGCCAGTACCAGATACTTCTGAGGCAAGGTTGAAATCTAAAACATATAGAACAGTTATGCAATAATATGCCTCTGGAACCATTTCTTCTAGGTGGTTAATGATTATGTCCCCAATATAGCAAGGTACTTACGTGTATGTCTAACTTTAAATACCCAATCAGTCCCATTAATTGCCTTGCTGAATCAAGCCCCAAGTCCTGATATCTGAGAGTTGATATCCCATATATATAGTTATCTTAGCTATTTGAAATCTAAATGTGAATGGTATTCTTCTCCATAGAAATAGATAATTATTTTTTAATCCTGCTAAATTCTTTGCCTTGATAATATCTTGTGATGGAGATTACAATGATTTGCACAGGTTAATTGTGTTGTGTATTCAAGTATTTCCTTTCATCGGTTCCCTTATAATATCATTCAGTATCCCTCCCCTCCTTTTCTTCCCTTTGTACTACTCGAGAGAGGGTAGGCAGGATTCTGTATTCCTTTTATTATTTTTCTTTAGCTTCCTATGGTGGTTGTGGTTAATCCAAAATATAATAAAAGTATCCATGACACATAATTAAGCACCTCTGCCACCAATCTCGGGCAAATCATACGGAGGCAAATGAAAATAAGGGTGTAAAAGCTAATTAATCAAACTGTTAAATCTCTTTGCTATAGTTTATACTCAAGCCATAGAGCACAGTGCTACTTACCTCAGTAGCTCTGATTAACTTTATTTATACAACTATTACCCCTACCCTACATTATAAAGTCATTGAAGCAGGGACTGTGCCTTTGTTTATATTTAGAAATTGTATCACTAGAACACAGCGGGTGCTGTTAGAAATAAACAATAAAAATATCATTATGAAAAATTAGCATTTTTCACAACCAGACCCAATTCTGAAAAGCATCCCTCTCCAGGGCAGAAATTATAGCACATGCTTAAGTCCTGTTGACAGTAGTCAAGCTGCAGGTGTGCTGAAACCACCACCTATCATGCTGACCAATATTGCCTCATTATTTCATTGTACTCCACAGTCGCTCTGTCTGTATCCATCTTTTCTCTCCTGTCTTAGACTAGACTGGAAGCTCCTTGGGGTAGCTTGGCCATCTCTTTTGTTATGTGTTTGTACACACATTGTAGCACAATGGGGTCTTAGTCCATGACTGGAGCTCCTAAGTGCTATGGTAATACTACTAATTATTATTATTTATTTTATTAATAATAATGAGATGCAAGCACTTGCTTAAAGTAAGTATGTGAGTAAGTGCTTTCCTGAAACAGTTCCTCAGTTTGTATTTACTTAATATACAATATTTCTTACTAAATCTTATGGTCGTAGTTCATACATTTAATTTAAAGTGCTATTGCAGATATTTATGGAGGAGAGACGTGACCCCTCATCCCCATATTTTGAATAGTTCCTCAGTAGGACCAATACCGCTGGATTATTTTCCCTTTCCTTAACTACAAATGCAGCAGCTGCCTTTCTGTTTGGCTCTGTGTGTTTGAGCGAAACCAGTGGATGTTTTCAGTGTGTGAGATGTTTTTTTCTGGATGGCGTCTCTTACAAAAATGTTCTAACAGGGCTTCCAAATGTAGGCTGTCACGCTTGCCGAAGTACTAAAGACGCAGGCTGCAAGAGGAGTTTAGCATCTTTCTCTGCTTATAAGTAGATTAGTAACGTGGACTCTTTAAGCCTTGGAGGTATGTATGGTTCTATACACACACTGGTGTAGTTTTGCTCGGAAGAGGCAATGGAATGAAATAGAAGAGTGAAAGAATTTTGCTGCCTCCCCTTTGCACTTCACCTTTACTGGGGAAACAGCATATTGTAATAGCACCTGGGAGACCTAAGAGATGGGAGGACCCTGAGCAAAGTTCTACTGAGTTCGATGGGACTGCTTGCATGAGTCAGGTGACCGGGTTTATCTGTGACTATGTACAGTGAGGGAGAAAATGCCTCACGCTCAAGACAGCCAGTGAAGCCCCTGCCCACGCTACAGTGGAAACCATTGTATCAACAACTGTCTTTATACACCGCTGTTGCTTGTAAGCACCCTTTCCGTTTCCTGTGGGGAAAGGGATATTTTATTTCCTGAGAACGGCGCTACATCTTGGTGTAAAAATCATTTCTCTAACTGCCCGGGAGGACAGACAGTAACAATTCCCAGAAAAATACTCCTGTCCAAACTGGCCGGTGATGACCCGGCCATTGCAGACACAGCTGCATCTGGTCGCTGCTTAAAAGAGTGAAGACCAAGGGGTCTAGAGAGGGAAGGAGCTACAGTGACACATAAACTTTAAGCAGTTGAAAGAGAGGGTTAAAAAGTGGTTCAGCTGTGAAACTGAGCACTTTTTTTTTTGTAATGTCCTCTTTGTTGACTACCAAGATCACCACTTTGAATCTCAATGACTCTGTCCTCTGAAAGCAGTTCAGTGGCACATTTGGCACACATTCTCCTTTCATTGCATGGAAACTGCATTCCTAGGCCTTTTCATACTTAACCAATGTATATTTCCTTCTTCCCATCTAATGGACAGTTGCAGAATTAGTATGTGCACTGACTGGGAGCAGTTACAATATTTGCCTTTTTGAAGAACTTTGAAACCTATGGATTATAATTTCCATGGAATGTTAACTGGCAAATACTGTACTATAACAAGCTGAAATCCCCAAATGATAATTCATACTATTTAGGTTGCAGATTGGCCTGTGAAAAGTTGTACCATGCCTGTCCTGTGCCTGCCTTCCTAATCCACAGGTGCTCTGGCTCATGCTTGGTAACTGCCCTTTTAAATTATTGTTAAACTTTCTGCTCTGCAGTGTACAACATAATGCAGTTTTCTATAGACATTATTACAGCAGCATTTTGAGAAATGTCAGCCACACTGGTTCTTGAATTTAGCTGATGTAATATAGAAATTTTTATCTAGTGTTACTGATCATTGCAAATTGCTTTATGGTCTCAGAGGATGGTGTTATAAATGTAGTTCTTCGGGATGAAAATTGCATTAAACTGATGCAGCTTGTGCTACAATGTATTATGTATCCCATCTGCAAGCTCCACCCAAACAGTAAAAGGAACTGACTTAGTGACTCATATTTTCATGTATCATCTCCATCAGATAACCTCTTTTTCAGAATCACAGGAGCAGCTCAGATTATCCTCTGCAGTGTTTGGTAGAGATTTGTTTTCTTTCTTTCTTTTCTTCCTAATTTTTCTGGATTAAACAAGTCTGATTATTCTTTATGCCATTGCAAATAAAGTCATTTTCAGAAACAGATGTCTAAATCAGCCAGTGAAATAATCCTGGAGGCAGATGCAGCCTTCCATAAGCTGCCAGGCACATGGTGCAATCAAAGTGATGAAACAAAATGGAACAGGCTGCAGAAAAAGTAATTAAATTATAGTTCCATTGTAGAAGCACATTTTAAAATTACTGAGATTCAGAGCCTATAATGCTGGTATTATAGTTGAAAGAATACTTGCCATGGGTCATGAGCATTTTTTTTAAACAGTTATTAATCATGCTTGACTGGAAAGACATGTGTAACCTACAACAAGCAGTGGCTGTAGTTTTGCCAAAAGAAGCTTTTGTTCCCTGAAGAGAATTGTATCAAAGGCCAGTGTGTCCTATTATTACATGTGCAATTGCAGAGTGCAGAGTGCAAAATGTGAAATGCGGCTTTTCAGATTTCAATACAGAGTACTAAAAAAAAGAAAAAGAAAACAAGTATTGTGTTGTCTTGAATACTGTATGACCTTTTTTCCCTACCAAGTTAACTTATTCACTGACCACAACAACAACAAAAAAACTCCTAAGTAAAGATAACGTTAAGGTTCTGACAAAAATGGAAAAAAGCCAGGAAATCTTAAAAAATTCTAGAAAATGAAGATGAAAAAAACCTCATTAGCTCATCTAAATCCATTTCCCTGCCAACACAAGATTAGTCCCTATTAGAGCTGGTTGAAAAATTTTGAGTGGAACCTTTTCCCATTAGAAAATGCCAATTTGACAAAATAAAAATGTTCTGCAGAAATGTGTAAATTATCTTGTGTGAATTAAATGTGATATTATCTTTTAAAAACTCAAAGCATTTTTGGTAAGGTTCAACCTTATTGTAATGTTTCATTTTGTAATGATTTTTTGTTTTGAGATACTATTTTATATTTTATGATAAGACAAAATCAAAATGGAACATTTCAATTTTGTCAAAACAAAAGCACTTGACCCCAAACAAAAAATGTTCAACAATGTTCTAAAGTTTTATTTTGTGGGATATTTTGAAATTTGGCTTTTCATACCAATACAGAACAAAACATAGATTTCTTAATGAAATGGAAATTCTGGTTTCTGACCAGCTCTTCTGCCATTTAGGGCCTGAACCAATGTCCTTGAAGTCAAAGGCTTCTGTTGACTTCAATGTACATTGAATCCAACCCTTACAGCACTGGATCCAGTTCATTTCCAAGTGACAGGGCTTTTGCCACTTCACCTTGGATAATTTTATTCACCTTAGGAGATTTCAGTGTCAGATGTTTTTTTCCAGAAATTCAGCCTAAACTTTCCCTTTAACTGCTTCCTATAACGTCTAGTTATTACCTCTTCGCACATCAACCAACCTTGTTGTATGACCCCAATTAATTCCTCTCCTTCCCAAGCGTTTGTCTTTGTTGTCTGTTATGTTTCTCCTTATTTTGTTGACAAAGTCCTGTGGCACCTTAAAGACTAACTATAAAGTTTTGAAGCATGAGCTTTCGTGGGCTAATACCCACTTCGTCGGATGCAAGCAGTGCTTGCATCCGACGAAGTGGGTATTAGCCCACGAAAGCTCATGCTTCAAAACTTTATAGTTAGTCTTTAAGGTGCCACAGGACTTTGTTAACTCTGCTATTCCAGACTAACACGGCTACCACCCTGATTCTTATTTTGTTGCTTAACCAAGCTAAGCATATTTGGCTTTATAATTTTTCACATATATCAGTCTCCCCCTGATTATATTTTATTGCTCTCCTGTGAACTCAATCCAGTGTTTCAGTCTGTCTGGTAATGGGGTATCCAGAACAAAACATAATATTCCATGAACAGGTGCATCAGAGCCCAGAGGACCTATTATTATCTCTTTGCTTAATGACGTGACATCGCAACCACTAATTTGCTGTCCACTTACCCATTAGGTCTCTTACCACATGACCACTTTCCAGGTTTCTCTGTCCCACTGGTACAAATAATTTTCCCACTCATGTATTAGCTTGCATTTCTTCAGGATGAATCTCTTACCGTTGATTTCTGCTCATATTCCTCATCTCCGTGTCTCCTTTTGTATTATTGCCTTGTCTTTGCTCAGGTTTGCAAAACCTTCTCATTTAGAATAATCAGCAGATTTCGCTAATGTGCTGTTAACACCCTTTTCCAGATCACTGGTGAAGATGTTAGCTAACACCAGAGTAATGCTGATCTCTGCAGTAGTCACTAGATATTTCCTCTTTACAAAATATCATTAGTTACTCACTCTTCAGAATTCTTCAGAGGAGCCAAAGGGTCGTGCTGTGGTTAGTCCTGAGCAGGGGATGATAGGTGAGGGCAGGCTCCTCTAACTCTGCTTTTTACCTCCCACTATCCCCATCTTGCCCTAGGTTATAGGACCAAATTCTGCTTTTGGGCACCCATATGGAATGCCATTAAAGTCAGTTAGGGCTATACAGGGGCATAAGAGGTCACAATTTGGCCTGCAGAATTTCAATATCTTTTAATGGTTGTGTTTTTAATCAGGTACAGGAAATTCACTCCCATGTATTAATCTTTTAGTGCCAAGCTTCTGCAACCCCTTTAAAACAGAGGATGTGTCATGGATGTACAGGGAAAACCAGATGTAGTTTTTGCAGCACTATATTAAGGGCTGTTATGCTTAACAAGTTGGATGCAGCAGAAACTCTGCCCCAGTGATTTCAGAAATCAATCATACTGGAGTAAAGGCACTATCAGATGCCACATTTTTCAGTTATGTGAGTTGTGATGTTATATACTAAACAAAGCTGGGTGCTATGGATCTAGTAGGGTGGTTCCGGGATCAAGTCCTTACTTCACTGAGTCAATCAAGTGGGTAAGGTGAATTGAATTTGGCACCCAATCGTATTTCAGTCAACAGCTGTGTAAAAGTAATCAACAGTTTTTTATTTAAGAATTCTGTAGTGCTTTTCCTCGGGTATCCCAGCTACACATACTTAGCAAATGGACACCTTTACATCCAGCTCTAGCTTCTCAGCAGTAAAATGAGAAACATCGTTTCATTTTAGAGCTCGACTTTGAAGTTATTAATAAATATAATATTTGATTTTTTTCTGAGCTTTTGAGCTCTATTAGATGACAAACTTGCTTTTGAGTTTTAAAAATTCTGCTGGTTTAAATCAGTCCTGGAGATGTTGATTAGAGTGGCTAAAATATTGGCAAGCGTTCGGCTCTTTACTTTGAGTATTGACTGTCTATAAAAAAGTCATTTAGCATGCTTTTTTTTAAAAAAAATTCTGGTTTCAAACAAAGCTCTGGGAACTTGTTCACTGCATAGTCCTCTGGTTGACTAAAATGTTCTTACATTACCAAAGATTTCACTTCTTACAAGAGAGCTAGTGAGTGAGAATTGAAATATTAAGCCTGTAAGTGTTACTTGAAAGCAGCTGTTCTGATGATCTGAAATGGCACTGAAACACAGTGGGTATTTTTTACTCTTGTGAGTATTGAAATCTTTACAGGAAACAGCCATATTTGTAGCGGGTCCGATTGTACTGCTGTGGGAAACATCCTGTCCTTTCTTTTCTCTCCGAGAATTCCCTATACATCCTTGCTTCAAGCAAGTGTGACCATGATGCCCCAGAAAGAGGGCCTTTGGCAGATTGCCGTCAGTTCCCTTAGGATCTTGCCTTCCTCACTGAATTGGATGCTGCATGAATTTCTAACCTCTCTACATTTGTCTGGTGGCACTGCCTTTTCAGCATGTAGTTGATTCTGTGGCCTAGAGCAATCCAGTGGAACACATCCCGAATTATTTTGTCTTTTGTAGTATTTTGGTGGATTATTGTTTGTTGTTAATCTATTTTTAAATTTTAACAAATTGGTCTAGCAACAATTACTAAAATTCCACGATGAAAAATAGACACCTCATATGTGGTAAAGAGTGGTTCAAGTGTACTACACATAACATTTGTATGTAAAATTAGAAAATACATATTGAATAAAATATATGGAAAAGGCCCTTTTTATTGGTCCTAATGTCCGCTACATTAGAATAAACTTTATAGGAAATAGGGACTCAGGTTTCTATCTCAGAGGATGAATTTCCGGTTCTTACCATGTTGTCATGGAATTGTTCTACACAAAATAAACATCTCTTAGGAGCCCTGCTGGAGGCTCAGATGCAGAGCTGCTCATAGTTATCCACTTATTTATTATCTCTGGTATTTATTATTGCCACTCATTATATCTAATAGTGAAGCCACACACCCTGCAGAAGTTCTAGAGAATACAAAACTCAGAGACCAGGCTGTGTAGCAGCAAAGGTCACTGTGGGCATGTCACCCCAGTGCTGTCCTTTCTGCACTGGCTCCCCATAGCATACAGGGTACAATTCAACATATCCGTCTTGATATTCACGGTCAACTGTGCAAATGGCCTTAGCTACATGAGACCTGGCATGTACCTCCACTACACTGGAACTTATGACAGCTAAATTCCACCAGAAATGAAAAACTATTGACCCGGGGGAAAAGGCTCTAAAGTGTGGCAGACAACTTTCACAGGGCCTAGGCCTAGACTCTGAAACTCACTTCCACAAGATTGCAGCTTAACCCTGGACTTCACCACATACCAGTAAATAAATACAGACCCGTTTATTTGACTTAGCTTAGCTTCAGTCAGTTTTTACACCGGCACGTACACAAGCCAAAACCCCTATAAAATAATCAAGCTGTTTATCGTGTGAGTTTGGACAGACGAGAGAGAGGAAAAAAATAGTTTTTAATATATAAATACTTGTGATGTGCTCTGATACTACAGCAGTTGGGCCATATAATCACCTGGATGGGTGGATAGATTGGGGTGATGTGTAGAACAGCTGTCCTCCCAGACCAGCCAATGTCTCTCCTCTCCACACCCATAGAGCCCAATCTCATGTCTAGTGATGGTGTTACCTTTTTTACTGAAGAATAATTATAAAATAGGTTTAATTTTAAATGTCTCTTTCAAGCTGAATGATCCATATAATTAAAAAAACCTCCTGGGCTTGCTTTAGTTGGCTGTTAATATGCTTTCCTGGGTCACTGGACTCACTACATCTGAGGCAGTTGTAAATGACCTAGTAACGCAAGCACAATTCTATCTTCGTGTGTGTGTGTCAGTATATTCATGTTTTCATATATTTACTACTTAGTAAGGATGTTCAGTGGCAGGAAGGGACGTGCTTGGCTTTTACCAACATGTCCTGGTTCCATTCTGGGCTAACTGTTCCTGGGAACAATTGGCCCTGTAACTGAGGGAACAAGGGGGCCCATTTATTCTGTATGGCTAGGTCTCAAAGAACTAGTAGGAATGAGTCACTTCTGTAGCTCCCGAAGCATCCCTCCATAGATCCTCATATGCACATTCTCTCTCTCTCATTCCCTTCCACGTAGTTTGGTTGCAGACTTTTCTACAGCCCTGTGATAGCCTGGTAACCCCTCTGCTACTCCTGCTGAGGCATTAAGGAAAGGACTGAATCTCTTGACCTCAGTCCCCAGAGCTACAATGATCATATATGAGCAGTCATGAGCCATAGACTCTGCACCTGGTGGGACTCAGACTGTACTACGGGGTCACTAATTGGGAAGTGGTGTCCTTCAGGATGTGCATTAGCTACTGCAAAGTCCAGTGAGGCCACAAAGCTGGGCCAAACTCTGAGATGTCAACACACTGGGGGCTGGTTCTTTAGCCACTACCCCCACTTATTATAGCGGTACCAAAGTAATGAATAACATGAGCCTTAACAGATCTTTGAGAGAAGCAACAATTTGCCCTTTTTTTTTTTGGTCCTTGTTTTGAAAATAATGTTCTGCTCTGAGTGTGACTCTACGGATTCCATTGTCTTTAAGACAGGCCTAACATGGACAACAATCACTAAACAATCTCCAAGAAAGCTTTAAGCCTTCTTTTCTTTGAGGATTGCCTGTCCCTGGTAACATTCATCCCTTCCCATTTTAATTTGTAATGATAAATGTCCTTGCAATAATAAACTCAGAATAGATGCTCGTTTATCCCTTCAAGGCTTGTCCTTGCCGTTTTCATTAGCATTTCAGGATATTTATGACTTTGTGAATGACTGAAAATCTGCAATTTGTCATCAAGGATTAAGAAACCTCCTTCTCTCACTTAGGGCTGAAGCTGAGCTTTGGCCTTGGAGAGACAGAACCACCTCTGGGCTTCTTAGACAAAAACAAAGCCAGACAGTGCCCAGATTTACTGCAGCAAGTGGCTCTTCGCTACTCAGATGTCTTTGCTAATGTGTCATCTGCTGTTGCTGGTAGGGTTCAGTGTTGAGAACTGAACTAACTGTATGGACCATAAAATCCTCTGTTCTGCAGGAGCAAGAAAGAATGGGAAGGAGACCGGGAGGAGAAGGGAGAGGGATGCAAGTGTTTCCATTTCCCAGTTCAAACAAAAATAAAAAGTTTAAAAGTAAAATTGGAATTTCTCTCTCTCTCTCTCTCTCTCTCTCACACTCACTAACACACACACACACACACACGTGTCTATTTAAGGAAATATTTTATTTCAATTTGTCGTTGTGGTTCTGTTGCACTGAGTCGCTCTCAACTTCAGAGCACACAAAGCCAACAGAATCTTGAAGGCTCAAAAGGCAAGTTTATCACCTACGTGATGATGGATAAAGTACTCAGGCACTTAAAAAATAAAAAGGATGAAAGGAGCTTTTCACATGAGCTATACTAGGGAAAATCGACGGGGGGACGGTAATTGGTTCATGCACGTGATATTTTCAGCTTTGAAAAAATTCAGCCATTCAATGGTACTTTCTTTCTTTCTGCAGATTGACTAAGTGAAAAAACTAAGAAACTGCTTTCAAGCATTGAAGATACCAGGCCAGGATGAACACGAAGGACACAAAAGTGACTGAAGGAGGTCTCAATGTCACACTTACCATACGCCTTCTCATGCACGGCAAGGTGATGCACTTAACCCTGCAACAGCGGTTGTCTTTTTTATTTATCTAGGTGTCTGTGGTTGCATTAAAGTCTGACAGTTACATTTACAAAGACCTTGGTCCTGCTCGAATTTAAGTTAAGAGCAAAATTCCCATTGACTCAAGGCCCAAAGACCTGTCCCTGATTCAGCAATGTGATATATGTTGAATTTAAGCATATATTTAATTCCATTCCTGTTCAGCACAGCACTTATGCACATGGTTAAGTGTGTAAATCATGGCCTCTAACAGGCCAATTCAGGGCCATAGTGCCAATATCAGTGTTGTTGCAGCTTCACCATTGTATAGTTCAGGGACTGAGAACAATTCCATATCAAATCCCACTTTCCAATACTTTGTTAGTCTCTTAATACAGAAGTGTGCTGCTAGAAATTAAAACTTGTTCCACAGGTTCTCACTCTGAGAGCATGTTTATTTGCAGCATTTGGCAAAACCAGCTTGGGTGCTTTTGTGTTTGGGGAGCATCTGTACAGTGCTGGCCTCAGGTAGACATTTGCTCTCCTTTAGCAAGGAAACAGTTAAAATAGACATAAATCAAATAATTTTTGGAAATATCTCGCTAATATATATAACATTTTCTTTTGATTTATAAGGCATAAAAATATTTTCTTGGACTCTAGGCAGCTGTGTTATACATTAAAATTAAATTAAATTAAAACAAAAAACTGCAACTACTTCTCACCCCCTACATCAGAAAATAACTCAGAGAGACATTCAAAACCCATAAAATATCCTCCTAACACAAATACCAGACTCTCTTATGCCCCCCATACAGACTGGATTTATGTATGTGCGGGTCTGTATTTGGGTATAACACACACAAACTATGTTAAGATTGCAACGTCAAGCACTCAAAAGTTGAGAAAATGGGAAAATTAAGGTTGCCCATGCAATCTTAACTCAGCCCCTTTGTGCAACATGCATTATGATACAGGTTTTAGTTACATGATCAGATCCTATTTTTGCCACAGGGTCCCTGCCTCCTTCAGCGCAAAGGATAGACCTGCTCTGGGGATGAATCAGGGTTGCACAGTGAAGGAGGCTGTTGTCTGTAGGACCTCTGGCTCATATGTTGAGGAAGTTGGAAGACGTGTAGGCGCTTAGGTAAGGGATTGCAGGAAGGGAAAGGATGGTCTCGTGGTTAAGGCAGTTGAATGCTGCGGTGGAAAATTGGATCCTATCCCTGCCCCTGCCACAGAGTTCCTATGCGATTCTGGACAAGTAACTTGAACCAAACTTTTCACAGGCAATAACTAATCATTTTCTGGGTGCCTGACTTAAGATCCTGGGACCTAATTTGCAGAAGTGTAAAGCACTCACAGCTGTAACTGAAGTCAACGAAAGCTATGCTTTGAACATATAAATTCTGTAAATGCTTATAACGCTAGGATTCAGAGTGGTAGGCATGTTAGGCTGTATCAGCAAAAAGAATGTGGTGTACTTGTGGCACCTTAGAGACTAACAAATTTATTTGGCCATAAGCTTTCATGGTTAGTCTCTAAGGGTAAGTCTATACTACCCGCCGGATCGGTGGGTAGTGTTCGATGTATCAGGGATCAATTTATTGAATCTTGTCTAGACATGATAAATTGATCCCTGAACGTCCTCCCCAATGACTCCAGAACTCCAGCTCCACAAGAGGAGTAAGCGGAGTTGGTGGGAGACCCACCACGGTCCACTTGCCTCCATGAAGACAGCCAGGTAAGTCGAACTAAGATACTTCGACTTCAGCAATTTGAATAGCATAGATGCAGTTGCATATCTTGGTTTGAAAGACCCCCTTCCCCCCAGTATAGCCCAGGCCTAAGGTGCTACAAGTACTCCTCATTCTGATAAGGTACTCTGAAAATTACCCAAAATCAATGGATACTTTTGGCTTTAATCTCTGTGCTTCAGATCCCCATCTGTCCAATGGGGATAATAATATCTCCTCTCACTGAGCTGTTGGGGAAATAAATTAATTAGTGCATGTGAAGCAATCAGATATTGTAGCGATGAGCACCATAGAAAAGCAATAATTATGACTTCAGATCAGGGTTTGAATAGCGTGCAATGAATAAAGTGCAGGGCCACACATTAAAAAACAAGAAGACAAGAAGAATCAATTGCCATGGGAGGTTGTGGAATCTCCATCATTGGAAGTTTTTAAGAGGAAGTGAGACAATCACCTGTCAGGGATGGTCTAGATCAGCGGTTCTCAAACTTGTGAGAACTGCGACTCTTTTTTTACTTGTGGTTTCTCGGCGCGACCCTTGTGTGTCCGCCGAATTGATTATTTCCGCATTCCGCAGCTTTTCAAAGGACGTTCTGATCACTCCTGACTCTCAGCCAAAGTGATTGTTTCCACTTTTGCAAGCGCTTCAGCGGAGAATTGGGAGAGTGGGTATGTCCACCGAAAAGCCGCCAAATTCGGAAATAATCAATTCGGCGGCTTCATGGCGGCTACAGGGGCTCGTGACCTCTCGGGAATCGCTCAGCAACCCACTGAGGGGTTGCGACCCCCCACTTTGAGAATCACTGGTCTAGATAATACTTAGTCCACTCTTGAGTTCAGGGGACCGGATTAGAAGACCTTTTGAGGTCCCTTCCAGTCCTATAATTCTATGATTCTATTAAAATATTAAGTAACTGTGGTCCGCTCTTTGTACTACATGATACAGGGGTCCTGTGGAAAAAATAGCATGTGGTTATGTAATTAAAGACTGTATCATGATGCATAACTAAGGTTGTCCATGTAACCTTAATTTGTCCCCCTTGTGCTGCCGATCCCCAGCTACCAGGCACTGCTGCTACGACTTCAATGAATCAGCTGGGGCGGCGCTTCCCAGGAGCCCTCTGCAGCGGCAGCCAGGGGCGGTAAGCCAGGATCCCCACCGCCCTCCCGCCTCCCTCTGTGGGAGGCTTACTGCTCCTGTGATGCCGAGCCCTGGCTTCCAGGCAGTGTTGCTGCAGCCTCAATGAACAAGCTGAGGCAGCGCTTCGCAGGAGGGAGCGGGGAGCTGCATGCTCAGAGGAGGAGGTGGGGCGTGGCGGGACTTCATGGAAGGGGTGGAGTGGGGCTGGGGGCAGTGAGGCAGGGGCGTCAGTGATGCGGCTCTTCGGCCAGTGTACTAGTGCTCATGTGGCCCTCGTGGTCATTTGAGGCCCTGTCTTCACTACCACTTTAATTAGATTTTAACGACGTTAGGTCGAATTAAACGTGTACCTGTCTTCACATACATGCCCTTAACGTCGATGTAAAGGGCCCTCATGATCGAATTTGTAACTCCAGCCTGACGAGAGAAATAAGGCTAATCTCGACATTCCAAGCTCGACTGTGGGCTAGTGAAGACGGAACCCGACATTAATAGCCTCCAGAGGCTGTCCCACAATGCTCCATTCTGACCGCTCTGGACTGCCTCACTACTGCTCCACTGTGACCGCTCTGCAGTGCACTCTGAACTCGCTGCTCTGGCCAGGTAGATAAGACCCGGGAACATTTGAATGCCATTTCCTGTTTGGTCAGCGTGGCCAGCTCACCTGAACAGCTCAGTCGCCATTCAGAGCAATCAGCAGCACTAGCCGCCATGCAGAGCTCAGCATCACAAGACTCCATGCAGAGCTCATCTGCCCTGGAAACCAGCCAGAGGAGAAGAGCTCCAGCATGGTCCACCCGTGAGGTGCTGGATCTCATCGCTATCTGGGGAGAGGAATCCGTGATGTTGGAACTACGCAACAACAAACGGAATGCCAACACCTATGGAAGAGTCTCCAAGGCCATGCTAGAAAGGGGCCACAACAGAGACACCAAACAGTGCTGCGTGAAAATTAAGGAGCTGAGGCAATCGTTCCAGAAAGCCAAAGAGGCAAACGGACGATCGGGGGGCGCGCCACGGACATGCAGGTTCTACAATGAACTAAATCAGATAATGGGGGGCGCCCCCACCACCATCGCGCCAGTCTGCGTGGACTCCACCGATGGGATAATCGTCAGGGAGGAGACTGATTCCGAGGAGGACGACCATGAGGAAGAGGAACATCTCACGGAGCAGCAGGAGCCCAGAGGAGAACCCGTGTTCCCAGAGTGCCAGGAGCTGTTTATCACCCTTGAGCCAGCACCCTCCCAAGCCTCCCAGGGGGGTAAGTGTTTCTTTTTTAAGGGATTACATGACGCGTGATTTTGTAAAGGAAGCATTTATTAATGAGTGACTTGCCCTAAGGTCTTAGCGTGCTTTCATTGCTGGTCAATTTCTACTCAAAGAGTTTGTCAATATACTCCGGGATTGACCATAAGTCCTCCGCGGACATTTCAAGCAAGCTATCCAGGAGGTAGTGATGAATCCAGCGCAGCAGATTTCTGGGGAGAGCCGCCTTATGTGGTCCCCCGTGATAGGACACCATCCCACGCCACGAAAGTAGTAAGTTGTCTGGTATCATTGAGCAGGCTAGCATTGCGGCGTATGGACCAGGACTTTGCATGGAGTCAAGGAGCATGCGCTCCCTATCTCTCCGAGAAATTCTCAGCAAAGTGATGTCATTCATGGTTGCCTGTTTGAGATACGGACTGCAATTAGTAGGGAGATAAAGATTCCAAGCTGCAAAGTACTCTTTTCTGCTGAGGACCGACCAACCGCACACACACACCCCCACGAACGCTGACCGCCCACCCCCACCCCCTCCCAGCCCGTAGCGGTAACTAGCAGGGAATCTGAGCAGTCTGCACGCGGTTGCTTCCGCTTCAGATCCAACGCGCACCCAACCCCCCACCCCCAGCCCGTAGCGGTAGCTAGCAGGGAAGCTGAACAGTCCGCAAGCGGTCTGAAGAGCCCCCAAAAGACCTTAGCCCTTAGCGAGAGATTTTTTGGCATTTGCTTTGCAGTTTGCGGGTCAGAGGGCGCAACGCGGTGGGAGGAAGGGGGTGGGGCTACTCTACAATATGCAAGTGCCACTTTTAACTTACCATGTCCGGCTGCACGGTGATTTCAGAAGCTGTGTTGGGCTGAGGCACGCATATGTGTGTGAGATGCTCTGACTTTTCTGTGAGCTATTCAGTCACTTTAGGTGTAGAACATGACCTTGTACAGAAATCATATCAGGCCTCTGAATACTGAGGTTGCAAACGGCATAGTACTCCCATTGTGTGCCGTCCGAGACTGCATCTGCCTCCTAACCTTGAATGTATCTGTCTCATAACTTTCAAACTTTCTTTTCCCACACTCGCCCACAGATGAACAATTATCTCAGAATCCCCCATCCTGCTCCTCCTCCCGCCATGCATCGCAGATAAGAAAGCGTAAAAAGAAAACGTGAACGCGCGATGATATGTTCACTGAACTCCTGGAGAACTCGCGCGCTGAGGCAGCCCGCCAGACGGATTGGAAGGAAAGAATGATAGAGGCAAGGGATCGAGAGATACAGGCAAGGAATCGAGAGAGGCAGGAATCGAGAGCCGCTGCAGAAAAGAGGGAAGAGCGCGAAGAAAGATGCATGGATGCTTTGCTCCGCATAATGGAGGACCAGAGCGACATGCTGCGATCTCTGGTGGAGCTGCAGCATGCCCAAAGACCACCTCTGCAGCCCCTGTGTAACCATCTCCCCCCCTCCCCAACTCCCATAGCTTCCCCACCCAGACGCGGGGTGAGAACACGGGGGGGTAAGCTCCGTGGGCCGCTCCACTCGACCCCACAAGCCAGCAGAAGCAGCAGCAGCAGCAGCAGGCTGACGTTCTCAGAAAAGTTTTAAAAGCTGCTGTGTCTTGCCCACCCCTCCTCTCCCCCCCCTTCTCACCCCTCCCACCCCCCCACCCCTGCTCTGTCCGCTCCTCCCCCACTGCGACTGCCGGTCTCCCTCCAGGATACCAGGACAGTGATCCCCTGTATTTGTATTTCCCATGCACCAATAAAGGAACCATGATTTTTCAAACAGTGTTTTTATTTCCTCTGCAAGCATGGGGAGGGGGGAGGGAAAGCATGGGGAGGGGGGAGGGAAAGAGGGTTCAAGGGCAGCAGGCTTAGAGCACAGCAAGGGAGCAGATTCTCAAACGCCATCTCGGGCACTCATAAAACTGTCTTTCAAGGCATCCCTGAGGCGCAGGGCCTCACGGTGTGCTCTTCTACTTTCCCTGTTGTTTGGCTGCTCATAAGTAGCAGAAAGTAAATTTGCCTCTGCCTCCCAGCCCGCCATAAACGTTTCCCCCTTGCTCTCACAGATATTGTGGAGCACAGAGCAAGCAGCAATAACAATGAGGATATTTCTCTCGCTGATGTCTGAGCGAATCAGTAAGGAACGCCATCGCCCCTTCAGACGGCCAAATGCACACTCTACGGCCATTCTGCACTTGCTCAGCCTGTAGTTGAACAGCTCCTGACCCCTGTCATAAGCCAGGGCAGTAGGGGGTAGGCTGGGTCCCCAATGATAACGATCGGCATTTCCACCCACCCACACGGAAATTTTTTGGTCGGGGAAGAAAGTGCCTTGCTGCAGCTGCCTAAAAACCCTAGAGTTCCTGAAAACACGAGCGTCATGAAGCTTTCCCGGCCACCCCACGTACAGGTCGGTGAAACGTCCCTTGTGGTCAACCACTGCTTGCATGACCATTGAGTAATATCCCTTCCGGTTTCTGTACTCGGTGGCCTCGTGGTCCGGTGCCAGGATAGGGATATGAGTCCCATCTATAGCCCCACCACAGTTAGGGAATCCCATGGCGGCAAAGCCATCTATTGTGGCTTGCAGGTTTCCGAGGTTTATAACCCGGTGTAGCAGCCGCTCGACGATTGCCCTGCTTACTTGCATCACAGCAAAGCCCACTGTAGACCTACCCACCCCAAACTGATTCGCCACTGACCGGTAGCTGTCTGGCGTTGCAAGCTTCCAGAGGGCTATCGCCACTCGCTTCTCCACTGTAAGGGCCTTTCTCATTTTGGTATTCCTGCGCCGGAGGGCCGGGGACAGCAAGTCACAAAGTTCCAGGAAGGTGCCCTTTCGCATGCGGAAGTTTCTGAGCCACTGGGAGTCATCTCAGACCTGCAGCACTATGCGGTCCCACCAGTCCGTGCTTGTTTCCTTGGCCCAGAATCGGCGTTCGATGGCATGAGCCTGCCCCATTGCCACCAAATTTGACAGATTGTCAGTCGCCCTACTTCCAAAAATGTCAGTGTCCCTGTCGTCCCCGCTGTGCACGTCCTTGTCCATCTCCTCCTCACTGTCGTCGGGTTCCAGAAAGCGCAGTTCTCCCCGGATCGCATTCCTCCTCTGCAGACGGTGCAGCATGAACTCCGCAACCGTGATCGAGGTCCTCACAACGGCCATTACTGCAGCCGTGGTGTCAGCGGGCTCCATGCTTGCAATGCTATGGCGTTAGCACGGCGCGGAGAAAGGGCGCGAATTATGGGATGCCTACCTACAGTGCACCGCTCGTAATGGGGGTGGGCGGCGCGGAAAAAGGGCGCGAAATTTGGAAATGCCTACCCATAGTGCAGCACTTGAAATGGTGCCTGCTGGGGGATCAGGGAACTGTGGGATAGGTACCCAGAGTGCAACGCTCGTCATGTCGACGCTTGCAAAAGTTTTGCGGACAGACACTGTCGACTTGCTGTGCTTAGCTGTGCCTAGTGAAGACACACAACATCGACTGTATACAGTCGCATTCACAACATCGAAATAAAGGAAATCGAACTACTGCTGTAGTGAAGACATACCCTGAGTTTGAGACCCCTGCTTTAGATCTACCACACAGACCTCTGACACTTGAGTTATCAGCGTAACTGGCAGCAGTAGTAGGATGCCATTCTCTCTTTGGACCAGCACAAGAGGGGGATAAAGCAGATTGCCACTAGGTTTCAGAGATCTTTGCTGAGGGCAGAAAAATGGTGAGACTCAGGACACGTGGTTTCCACCCCAAGCTCTGGAGGGCCGTTTTCTCTAGTGGGCACAGACTCTTCTGCTAACTCTCCTCAGATTCACTCCCCTCCTCCCTGTCCCCATTCTACTCTAACCCCACACTAGGTCCTGCATCCAGTCTCTTTGTCCAGCCAATCCCAGTCAGTTTCTCATCCCCTCCCCTCTAATTCTAGTCTGATCGGAGTCCTTTTCCGAATCTACTCTTTCCCTCCCTCCTGGTCAAGCTGCATTCCAATCAGATGGCTTCCTCCTCTATGCTGCCTGGGTGCCAAGAAGGGGCCATTGAGGGTCCATGAGAGACAGGCTCTCTGCTCTCAGCTCCAGTGTCTGGCCCAACTGTGGCCTGGAGCAGCCATTACAGGGAAAGTCCAGATTCAGCCATGAAGCCCTGGACTGGAGGGAGAATGCTCAGTTGTTCCCTGAAAAAGATGCAATGTACAGTCTGGAGCTGTGACCAGGCTGGAGCATCCTCAGTGAGGACAGTACTGTATCTTCAGAAATCTTAGCTGCTAAAAATCAAAGTCTTTACTGAGCATGTGCTAACTGATTTTTCAGAGAGACTTATAACATGGCCAAATGTGGGCAGATTTTCACAGGGTCATACCCTGACACAAATGACACCACCTGCCAAATTTCATTTCCCTTCACTAAAGCATGTGGGCCCTAGATCTGATCAAAGAAAAGGTCACCAGCATTTTTTAGTAATGAACAAAACAACATCTTTTTCCCTAGTCTTTTTACTTAGAAGTGGAAGAGCCATTTTGACAAAAAATATTTTAAGAAGTTTCAGCCAAACTTGCATCTGGCATGTAAAATTTCAGCCCAAGTGGTTTACATTTGGCAAAGTTTTAAGCAACTGAAAATAGGGTCTTATAATGGGACATATCAGGCAAACATTGTTTGTGTGTGTGTGTGTGTGTGGTGTGTGTGTAAACCTAGTATGTGGGTCTTAGGGGTCCATCATGCAAGGTGTTGCCCCTGATCCAACACAGCACTTAAACACGTTTGACTTCACTCCTGTGGTTAGTCCCATTGGCTTCAGTTAAACTTCTTTTGGCTTACGTTCATTTCTGGATCACGTCAAAAAGCTAAACTGCTCTCAGAATCAAGCCCTTTATGTAACTCAATAAGTATCTGTCATTTTTAGGACATTTTATTTAAACTGTTTTTTAAACTAGTATAAAGTAAACAGAAGGGAAATTGGAAGAAGTTAATTTCTGTATTGAATGTAGTGAATTGGGTGCACAACTACAGTTAGCAGTAAATGGGTGTTATGTATCTAATCTTCAATTAACATGTTTCCCTGAGAGTTTAAATTAAACCCATAAAAGCAAGGAAATTCAAAGTTAAAGTGGTTAAAATATACTGTACATCCTCAGTTAAGGCACAATGGGTGTACCCTTTACTACAGTATACTTTATACTTTACTACTAAAGTATGCTCTAATAATGTGCCTTGTTGCACCTAAGTATTGCAAAGAATGTATTAAATTAGAATTAATTTTTATATATTAAACTCAGGCCCTCACATTTACTTTGATGTCATCTTTGTGATTTAAGAATGCTAATATCATTGTCGGAGTTATCATTCTGAGAGCTGTGAGTGGCTCTGAAATTGAGCAAGAAATATGCTTCCACATTGTTTCTCAAGATTTGCTGCAGTAATGGCATCACTGGAAATTGCTGTACTCTAATTAGCATTCGCAGACAAAACACTTAACAGGGCCAGCATTCAAGTTGTAAATAAGGATTCATAACTTACAGGCAAAAGGGGAGAATTAAAGGACATTGTTAAAAAAACATAGAATTTCCTGGGTTTCCAATTTTATTACTAAGTAAAATAAATACATGTTTTAAAGTTGAAATATATGGAAATCCATCCTTAACTCTGTCACTATAATTGTGTTACCTTCTGAACTCTTACATTAGGAGGTTAATATGCTTGTGACATCTGCCTTGTAATTCACAAACAGATATCTTACACTTCACTTGTCTACACTTAACTGCACTGCTGTAGCACTTAGTGAAGACGCTACCTGTATCGACAGAAGACCTTCTCCAGTCAGTGTAGGTATTCCACCTCCTCAAAAGGCAGTAGCTATGTTGACAGGAGAAACCCTCCAGTCAACATCGCGCTGTTTACACACCCCTGAGCGACATAGTTATACTACCATAAGTTTGTGGTGTAGATCAAGGCTACGTAAGCTTAATTCATTCAGCTGTAAACCCTGGTGGCTTTGGACATTTTAAACATGTATACTTTAAGAGGATGATGGACTTCTTTAACTATGTCCACTGCACATTATGCAGCATGATACACACTGCTGAACTCCAAAGGGAAGATGTCCACAGACACCAAGAGGCTAACCATTTTGCAGCATAAAGGGTTATTATTGTAAAAACAAATTCCACTGACTGGCATGAGGGAAGTAATGCTGCACAGGGAGATGGTTAGATATTCAGTGCGTGTATATGATGTGTAAGAGATAGGAGAGGCCTGATTTTCATCTCAGCACTAGGTTAAATAAAAATACCACTCCATTGAAGTCAGGGATCAGGGCCAAAATGTTTCTACTTCTGTTTTATCAGAGGACAGTCTCTGGTCTTTCTTGGAGGTGGAATTATGTACCGTATATTAAGGATGATACAATGGAGAGGTGTATAGAGCTCATATTGTCAGTGAGAAAGATGTTCTGTATTGAGGCATAAGGCTCATGTTCCGTGAAGTTTCGCAGAGATGGGGCAGGGAAAATGGGGACAGAATTAAGATTGTGTAGGATATCCTAAAGCTCCATTTCCCTATTTAAAATGTTTGAATTTTATATAGTTTTCAACATTTGTTCTATGAAACTATGATGTTCTTTCAAGTTTCTCCCCAATTAAGGAGCCTGCATATTCATGATAATTTTATCTTAGCTACAATTTCTGCATGGGAATGTCCTTATTTTTTTTAACCGTTTTCTGTTTCTATGTTTTTGAAGTATTGATGTGGTGTGGGTTCCCATTGGAATCCTTCCCGCGGTCACAAGCTGGGCCGGAATCCCCAGTCAGTGTATAATATCCCATCAGCACCAGCTATGACAGTTGATAACTACTCCACTTCTTGGGGCTCTGCCATACTTGGATGCCCAATTTTTTCAATCTTCCCTCATAGGTCATGTTTTCTAGATCTTTCATCAGTTTTGTTGCTCTTCTCTGGACTTTCTCCAAATTGTCCACATCTTTCCTTAAGTGTGGTGCCCAAAACTGGACATAAAACTCCAATTGAGCCCTAATCAGTGCAGAGTAGAGCAGAAGAATTATTTCTCGTGTCTTGCTTACAACACTCCTAGTAAGACATCCCAGAATGATGTTTGCTTTTTCTGTGACAGTGTTACACTGTTCACTCATATTTAGGGACCCCCAGATCCCTTTTCGCAGTACTCCTTCCTAGGCAGTTATTTCCCATTTTGTATGTGTGCAACTGATTATTCCTTCCTAAATGGAGTACTTTGCATTTGTCCTTATTGAATTTCATCCTATTTCCTTCAAACCATTTCTCTAGTTTGTACAAATCATTTTGAATTTTAAACCTATCCTCCAAAGCACTTTCAAGCCCTCCAGCTTGGTATAATCTGCAAACTTTGTAAGTATATTCCCTGTGCATTATCTGAATCATTGATGAAGATACTCAACAGGACTGGACCCAGAACTGATCACTGCAGGACCCCAATCAATATGCCCTTCCAGCTTAAATGTGGGAATGGTTTTCCAACCACTTATGCACCCACCTTATAGTAACTCCTCTAGGTTGTATTTCCTAGTTTGTTTGTGAGAAGGTCACACAAGACAGCATCAAAAGCCATACTAAAATCAAGCTATACCATATCTACTGCTTCCCTCCAGCCACAAGGCTTGTTACTCTTTCAAAGAAAGCCATAAGGTTGGTTTGACATAACTTGTTCTTGACAAATCCAGACTGACTGCTACTTATCACCTTATAATCTCCTAGATGTTTGCAAATTGATTGCTTAATTATTTTCTCTATTAATCTTTCCGGAAGTTCCCCAACCCAGCACCTTCCTGTTCCCCAAATATATTTGACCTCCCGGCCATCTGCCAGGACTGCCCAATTTTGTGCAGCTCCCTCTCCTACCCTTGCCATTGCTTGAGGCTCGATATATTGACCTTAAGATTAAGTTTATGGTCAATACTTGCAAATATGTCAAATAGTTGCATATTCACAAATAATTAGTATAAATGCAACACAAAGAGCTACACAAATCTTGGCAGCTATGTCAGTCATTCTCACAGAGTATAATTACATTATCTGATGTGTAAAGAAACATGCATTGACAACAGACATTTTTACGGGGATGAGAAAGGGAAGAGAGAAGGAGAAATCCAGTGGGGTTTCACAGAATGTAGGTCAGTGCAGAATTCAGCTTTGTGTAGTCCAGAGAGGTAGGGAGAGTGTAGAAGAGATACCAAGGAAGGACACTTTGGGTCTGATTTTGATCTCACTTTGTCCAGTTTTACGAAGTGTAATTCCAATGAAATCAGTGGATTTATTTCTGATCTTAAACAGTGTGAGAGAAATTAGATCCATAGACAGACATTATTTGTATCTAACAAGTCTTTTATGGAGCGACAATAAATTCTCAGATTATATATATATATTATGATAACTGCCACTATTCTTTCAAGTACTGTTAGCACAAGTTAAATTTCTCCCAGTTGTATCTCTTTTATTCCATTTTTCCTCATGCTCCTATATTTATACGAAGCACATTCCCTCCATCCCGCCCTCTATGGAGAGAGTTGACTCATTCAACCCACATATCACGTTTTACGCTCCCTTACAAGCTTATGTTATTCCTTCTGGAGCCTGTTGTCATTGCTGTATCAGCTACAGGGGTCCTCTAGATAGCAGTGCTAGTGGGGAGCAAGGGAATAAATGAAGGAGCCACAGGTGGGTCTTCACGCTGCATTTCTGCCAGGTTGAAATGCAGCCGTGTTTATAATGATAAGCAGTATTGATTAAGGCACAGGTTATTTCCTGGGATTAATGACTAGCTGGGAAACCTTGATAATGTGTTTGCATGTGACAGGGAGGCTGGGCTTACCAGTAACATCACTAGTGGTTAGGTTGCAGTACCTCTACTTTCCCCCAATCTCCAGTGCCTCTCAGCGGCAACTCCTCCAATAATGTGAAAGCCCGCTTTTTGGGGTCACCAGTTTTGGTTCACCCCCTTTCAGGGTAACAAAATCTAAAGAGGTATGAAGAATCCCACATCCTCACAACAGAAAGGGTCTTCAGCCCACCTCCAGACCTTTGTGCAGGGTCCAGCCTCACCTCAGGGCTCTCAGCATCTCTCCTCACTCCTGAGAGGAGGGGTAGGAAAGGAGGAACATGCTTCTTTCCATAACAATGGGCACAGGGAGCTGGTAGGAGAGTCTGGATCTTCCCATTCCACCTGGCTCTGGCTCAGGGCCCTATGAGAGGTAACAAGATCAAGTACCCTGCAATGCCTTGAAACTGCTTCCCTGAATCACTTCCACTGTTCACCTCACCGCAAAGTCTCAAAGTCTAACATAAGACAGCAAAAATAATGAGTAATTTGAACCTTCAGGGGTCAGTTGGAAGCCCCTTCCTTGTAATGGGGGTTTCTGCAACACCCTTGTTCACCAGCTCTCAACATAGGTCTGTCCTCCTACCCTACCTGAGCCATCTGGCTCCCTTTCAAGCTCCTTCCTGTAGCTGGAATGTGCTTTTGCAGGTGCGATGGGACAGTCACCTGGGCCCAGAACTGCTCCTTAGCCTCTTCATTCCTAGTGTGGCGTTTACGCACCGCATTACATTGTAAAAACTTACTCTTTGCTAGGCTGAGTTTGGCATTTGGTTATGTTCATGCCTAATATGAATAATCAGGAGCAACCCCATTTTCTGGGGTTCTGCAGCCCTACTTATTAGTATCCTTGCTGACCATCTCAGCACAGAGACTAAAGTTTGAATGGGCCCAGAAATTAAATCACCTTTCCCCTCCTAAAGTTGGGACTTTCAGGCCAAGGCTGGGGTAGGATGGCAGTGTTATTGTTGCACTGCTATTACCCATTCCTGTTTTATAGATAAAGAGAGGACATCAGTTTCCATTACTGTTAAGTTAGCACCTATCACCAGCATTAAATTAACATTTTTGGAAAGGACTTATAGGATGCAACATAGAGTGCATGTGCGAGTGCCATCCCCAGCTGTCAGAGCCCTCAGTAGGCGTCAACTGGATACATTGTTAAAGTGCCAAAAGAACCGTTTCTTTTCTTCTTTTTTTTTTTTTTTTGGTCAAAAATCAACCTTTCATAATTGCCCGTAAAATAGATATGGGGAAGTTCTTTGAAGCTTTTGATATTTTGCTTTCATTTTCCTGTTCACATTTTGGAAAATTTGTATTCTCGTGAATTTTGGAAGGCTGATTTTGTTGCCTAATGCCAACAGTAATGAGGTCAAGCACTGTGCCGTGTTGTAAAGGCTTTCCCATGCAGCTCTGCCAATACCCCGCTGAACTAACTCTGTTCCAATTCTGAGCATCATGTGCCCAAACTAAAAGGACTCCAAGGAAGCATTTACACTGTACTGGAGAATTATTACATGACTTTAAAATGGTATGGACATGTACACTGCCAGTGTTAACAGGCTGTCTGAAACCCTGAAGATTCGCTGTGAAGGGCTGAGTTCAGATATGTATGGCATTGGCAGAAGGGTGTTTGATTTTAGGAAAGCAATTTAGGGGAAGTTTAAAAATCAAGTGTATAAGGTAGAATAGGAGGAAATATTCAAATCTGCCAGTCCAAAACAAGGCTAAGGCAGCCTAAAAGAGACTTTAAATAAGGCCCAGCAGGTTTCAATTCTTCTGAAAAAGAAGAATGTAAGAAACAAGAAGAGACTTGTGTGATTTCATAAGGGATTGCACAAAGATCTGAGGTGAAAAAGAAACCAAGCTATACTGGGAATAACAAAGTGTGCAAGGAACCAAACAAGCATACAGGGAGTCAGTTAAAGCCTGCAGGGAAAAGTTAAAGACTGCAAAAATAAAAACCAGAATGAATTAATATTAGCCAGCTTGGGTAAGGAGAACAAGAAGAGCCAATAGAGAGGGGGTACCGGCAGGAAAGAAAATTTGGAGAAAATGTAGACCTGTCGTTACTAAATGATATATGTTAACATATCTGGGGAAAAATAACGTGCAACATCTATGTTCAGTGTGAGGGAGAAATCTGGAAATCACAAAAGCTGAAATAGAGCTGGTGTGATAATGGCTTGGAAGATGAGAACAACAGACATGAGTTTGATTGCAACATGGTGACACTGAAGTCAGAAATGAGTGCAGTTTTGGGCTGCATCTACAGAGTCATCTGGTCAACGGGACAGGTAGGCAATAGGTACCTCTCTCTATGGCTCTGGTGAAAAAACACCTGGAATATTGTACTCAGTTCTAGGTACTAGATCATGGGCAAGATGTTGGAAAATGGGAGGGAGCTCAAAGAAAAACAAGAAAAAAATAGGTGGCTGAAGAGATTGGAAAGAGAAATGTGAAGAGCTAAAATAGCTTTCTTACGTTATGATAAGGGAGAAAATAAGTTTGCAAATCTGTGAAGAAAATAAACACCAAGAAGGGAATGTAATTTATTTAGAGTGGTACAAGGAATTAGAACTAGAAATAATGGGGTAAAATAATAAGTAATTGTAACAATAAAGACTAAAGAAAAAGGAATTTTAGCCTAAATAGTAGGGGAAACTGCATGGCAGTGAGAGTTATTAGGCTGTGAAGCAGTCTCCTAAGGGAAGTGTTGGAAGCACCATTGCTTGGAATATTTAAAACATATCTGGATAAAATACAAGCAAATATATTATAGGGAACATTCCTGCATTAGCAGAGGGGAATATCTGATGATCTAATAGGGCTAATAGGGCTTTTCAGTCTCTGATTTTTTTTGATGGGGTGAAACATTCCAAGTCTATCCTCACAGTCGCAGTATCAGTAAATTAGACAAGTGTACTTAGCAGCCATATTTTCGACCATGGCCATTGATTTTAATTGTCTCCAGTTTTGGGTGCCCCCCTTCAGATACCTTGGACCTTCTTAGTGGTGCTGAGCACCTGCAACAGCATTGACATCAGCTAGAGTTGTGGGTGCTCAGCACCTCTGAAAAAGGAGACCTACTATGTCCCAGCAGGGCACCCCTAACATCAGTGGCCGTCATTCTTCACAACAAAATTTTCTACGTGTTTTTTTTTCCCATTACTATACTTCTCACCCACACCTACAGACACTAATACAGGCAAGATAAAAAACACAGACCACATCTCTCACTCTCTTTCATTATACACAACACACTCTTGCCTTCATGGACTTTTTTATTTTTTTAAAAGCAGAGAAGCCTCTTTTTCCATATGTTTTTATATAATCAGTCCCTGACAGGTCTGTCAAACAAAATATCACCAACTCCTCTGCTATCATGAAATAAATAACCTCCTCTCATTTTTGTCCATTTCACGTTAACATATAACATAAAAGAGTTGGCTTCTCAGCAGCTTAATCCAAGGAGGAAAAATGCCAGCTAAGCCAATGTTCATTCTGTATTTTCTATTTCTTGTGAACACTGGCAAGGTATTCATGACTGATGGATTGTGCACTTCCTATAGATAATTTCAGTGAGATCCCAGAGTCCCTTACTACTTTGCCAGTCTGACAAAAGGGAGTGATTCATTGGAAGCGTGTTAGCAGTCCAGACATTTTCTTGTTGCAGTGGGTGCTGCACCTTCCAAAAAGCAAACCACATGACAAAAATTTCTTGTATCTAGCAAGCATGGTATTCTGATCTGTCCACAGTTACAATGAATTGCTATAAGCAGAAGACACTGTTTCCATTGCTACTGATTTCATACAGTGGGCGGGCAAAGGGATTGTCATCACTAGTACCACCAGCACTGGAAGGAAGATTGCAATAGATAATTGTGGTGAAATTTTATACAAATTACTAGCCTGCTAGCCAAATAGAAGTAGGATGTGTTATAAAAGCTTCTGCAACACAAAAGGATGGAATAGTGTCTTCTCTTTCAGAATAGCCATAACATTTAAGTGTCAGTGATCTGTAGAAACTGACGAAGGTGCAGAAGCATTTGCCTCACTTTTAGCATAGAAGCAATCCCAGTGAAGACCTTGTTGAAATGAGGTCTTAAGCATCAGATGTTGAATACATAAACATGGATCACCAGTTAACATGACTGATTCCATTCATCTACCTTGAAAGAACAAATAACTGAGTTATGGCACATGTAATTTACTGTGTCTTTTTTTCAGGTACATTAATAGTTGGTTTTATACATGGCTTAATCCTGATGTCTTTGCTGGTGCAAAATTAATATCAAAGTGCAACAGTAGCTTTACCTGCATAATAAGGGAATAAAGGCTTTACGATGTTGCTTGTAGTTTGTCAAATGCTTTGGGATGAAAGCATAAATGGATGATATTATTGTGACTTTTAAAATGGTTTTCACGTCCATAAATGAATTTCGATTAAGGCTCCTGTCAGATTAGTGTTTCAACAACACTGTAAAGTTGGTAGCAAGATTTTATAACAGAGTGATTGCTGGTTTATCGTGAGTTGGGGGAGGGATGTTTTTTACTCCTGAGATTGATGGTGCTATAATGATTATTAAACTGGCAATAGTTAGAAAAATGATGGAACTTTACACATCATGTTAGCAGTCTAAAGGTTATTCTTCATGCCAAGCTTTGTTACCATTTGTTAAGCTTTCTGGTTTTTTTAACAGGATGAATCTGTTTTCCTTGCTATGTGGACGGCATAACTATTAGCTGATTAGGGAAATAGCTCTCTGTCTCTCTCTGTCTCTCTCTCTCTCTCTCTCATTTTTATATATATATATATATATATATATATATATATATATATATATATATATATATATATATATATATATATATATATATATATATATATATACACACACACATACATACACACATACATACATACAGGTTGGCCGAATGTTTCAGAAGCCCAGATTAGCCAATCGCACTGTCAAGATTTCTGTCTATCACTTGGATTGTAATGAGTAGTTTTTTGTTTTAATTTTTCTGTTCCATTAGCAATAAGGTGGCATAGGCAATGCGTTCTGTTTTGTGCTAAAATCCTGTGCCTCTGGATTGCTCATTTGGCATGGAAGTCTCTCCCCCCCCCCCCCATCTAATCCATCATGTGAATTAGGTGTGAAAATAATAGTGTGTGTCTACCTCTTAGCATTAAGTGAACCATCCCTCATTTTTAACATTGATTTTTCCTTCTGTTGCCCACTGAAATGATGACTAAGTAACTGAAAATTTTAAAAACTATGTATCCGGTATACTTTTCATAGAACAAACCAATGGCTGACAACATTTTCCATTTTCTAGGAACATGTGGCTTTATACAGGGTTTGCATCATGTCATTTTTGTAACATTTATAAGTACTTAGACACAGCTTATTGGTGAGAAGCATGGTCATAGGCACAGTGTGAAATACTGTTGAATCAAGGCAATGACACACTCAGGTGAATTGAGTGGGATTTCCCAAAGTGACTAGAGGGTTTGGATGCCTCAGCATTTGGGGACCCAATCTAAGATAATTTGAAAAGGCCGGTGTTACACACTTTATAAACATCAGGCCACTTTAATGGGTTTTGAGAAAGGCAACCAAAATCACAGGCACTTCAGGAAAGTGTAGACATACCTATAAACACTGTTTCAGCTCTGTGTTTTGAAAATTGGTGCCTGGGGGTTGATGACTAAAGATAGCACAGGCCAACAAGACAGACTTTTGCTTATTTATGGAAGAAAAGAGGGAAAAAATCATGGTTTAGGATATTTAATCTCATCACAGATAATGATTCGAATGACCAGTGAGAAGCAAATGTCATGCTGGTCTGAAAGAGCTGAGTAAGTAGTTACAAAACGTAGCTAATTTTTCAGAAAAGCAAAACAAATCTCACTATTTATGTATACGTCAGGGGGAAATTTAGGAGGCCAAGGGGGTGGCATCTTTTCACTTTCCAACTTTTTTAGGTGTCAGAAACTAGGTCTGCCATTAGTAGGTTATATGCATGGCTGTGTGGAGTGTATCACCTGTAGCAGCCTGACACACCACTTTCTATAGAAAATAGTCTCCACAGAATAGCAGTAATAACTCACGGGCCACACTGCTATGCACACTGATTCCACACCCCTATTACACTGCATTTAGTCCCTGACAAACAGTCAAAGGGTGTCTTTTGAAGGCATTATGGAGCGTAGTAGAGAAAAGCATACAGGTAAACACTACATCATGCCATCCAAAAAGTCTTCCTAAGCACTAGGAATAATTGCTCCTGTTATTTCTGATTGATAGGAGTTTTAATATATGCTGTGCTATATTTTCCAATATGTTAATGAGTAGAAAATAGGAAATTAAATCAAGCTGAAATGACCATATGGAACAAATATATGTACTTAGGTATCGTTTGTGTGAGCACTGAAAAATATAATGCATCAAATTTTCAGTACATAAAAATATAAACGTACATTATAGGACATCTCAATCAAAAACCAAACTGAAATCAATGGGAATTGCACCCATTTATACCAGAGCTGAATTTGTCACCAGGAGTCTAGGTATCATAATCAACTAACCACAGTGTAATGTGCTTCTGCAATAAATAAGCTGTAGAAATGTTCTATTAAGGGGGGGGAAAGTCCTCAAAAATCACCTTTAGCAGAAAAAAAATTATAATGAAACTTCAACACTGTAGAAATAATTTGAGATATTCCAGAAAGCACTAAACATTATTCTTAGTGACATAAGAATCTATATGAAACAAACATTGAGCTTTATAAGGAACCATTAAAAGTTTGACAAACCAGAAAACTCAATATGAGACCCACTGTCCAAATTAGCTAAAGAACCCTTGGATTTCTATCTGAGAAAAAAGAAAGGCTTTCCCATCAGCATTAAAAATATAGGCTGTTTCTGATCTTTATGTGAATTTAGCTTTGCCGGAGAGAGGACTGGTGCTTACAGACCTAGAGTTCATCCCTGAGAAAGAACTTTTTCTTTTGATTTGCTCACATGGTCCAAAAAATATCTGGGAATTTAGAAACTTCATTATTAAACAGATTTTCCCCCTTTTTTCATACATAATCAGCCTCATACATTCCTGGTCAAGATGGGCTACTGGACTAGATGACCTCCTGAGGTTCCTTCCAACCCGATATTCTATGACTGCTAAAAACTAAATAGTAATTTTTAAGTGTATATAGATTCATACACTCCTGAAGCTCTCTCTATATATGTACAGATCATTAGATACATGCATGCAAGGTATGTAATACTGAAGCTAACACAATAACAAACAAAATAACACATATAAATATATTAGCATATAGGTCAACTCCACACAACACGTAAAATTGTGGTTCCACAGATCACATAAGAAGCCCATCTGAATACAGGCCAGCCCTATGTGGGAATGAAGTATCGTTTCCAAGCAGCTAACAGGAGGGGCAATAAAGAAGAAAACAAAAACAAGGGAGGTAAATGTTGAGAATAAGTCTGAGGAGTTCCAGGTTCAGCAGCAGTCAGCAGAGAGGCAGCCTGGGGTCTTCATGGCCTTGTTCATCAAGGCACTTCAGCGTGTACTTAACTTGAAGCATATGCTTATGTCCCAATCAACATGAATGGGATTGAAGCATATGTTGAAGCAGCTTGCTAAACTGGAGCTCCTCCACTCACAGAACATCTGCAGCTGTCCTCAGTGTTGTGGATGTGGCTAGAAGAGCCACACGTCCTAACTGCTTCATTTCGTATGTGTATAAATTATTCATTGGACAGAAAGAAGTTCCACAAGGTCACTGCACAAGCCTTGAAATGTAGAGATGAATTTAGTAGCCTTTTGTCATAAAATGAGCCTTTTTCACAGGAAAAAGTAATGGATGGCAATTTCTTAAACCTACTCTGGTGGTTGTGATTCAGAACAAGTCAGGTGAAAAAACTAGCTGCAGATCAGCTCTCCAGATCAGATTCATCTTGTCTAACTCTTTTTAACCAGTGGAAGCTGATTTTGGAGACTAACCACAGAATATGAGTTAGCTTTTCCCTTAGCTGATCTCATCTCTAACAGTTGTTTTTTTCTCTCTTGGATCAAACCTGTGCAACCAGCACAATGCCCAGGGTGTTCATTTTATGGTTATTAACTTCCATTTTGCTTCCCTACTGCTTGTGTGTGCCTCGTTTAAAACACACGGATGTGATCAGAACTTCCACATCATTCTCCCATTGCATGTTTGAAGGGTTTTTTCTGGACATTTTATGCAACTCCACGTAGGATTTTAGGTACTCATTAGCCACCCTCAGAGTGTCTAACGGCTGATTAGCAATCACTGGTTTGGGAAACTCTCACTGGAGGGATTAAGAAAGACAGGCCAGTTGTTTATACAATAACTCATGATCTCACCATAATCCACTTCTATCCATTACTTACTGAAAAGAGAATAAGTGTCTGCCTTCAAAGAGATCACCATTGAACGTGAAGGCTGTATCTTCCCCATTTTCCCAGAAGATTGTTCAGCTCAATCAATTCTGAATCTCTTATTCCCCAAAATAAGATCTCGGTATTTACAGAGACAGAATGCTGCATTAGCTCAGGGCTACTTTCAAGGCAGTGGGGCTTTCCCCATGAGAGCAATAAACTCTTGTGTGTCATGTATATATATATTGCAATAGGAGCTCTTCGTCCATTCCTTCTTATAGTGCATATTTGTGTGGACTAAAAATGTAGCTATTGTGAAATGTGGCTGGTCTGTCCTACCCACCTTTGTTTTCAGAATGAACTTTATAGTGAAATATTGTTTAATTAACATTTCTTCTTTTTGTACTCATAAATATTCACATACTGTGTTGTTGTTTTTTCCTGTTTCAGGAGGTTGGGAGCATTATTGGAAAGGTCAGTAATTTACTTTAAGAATTTTTTTAAAATTCATGTCTCAATATTCTATATCAATTGACCACTGCAATGGGGACTAATTTTTCCCCATTTATTTAACAGAAAGGGGAGACAGTTAAGAAGATGAGGGAGGAGGTAAGAGATAAACTTTGATGTCTTTATTTCTTTCTCTGTCAGAGAAGAGTGGAACTAGATGTGTATGGAATAACAGTGCCACCAAGTGGCAGGAAAGATTAATACCAACTATTTATTGTTACGTGTGGTATTGCTTTAATACATAAATCTACAGGCCAAAATGAAACAGTTTTTCTTAATGTAAGAGTCCCATAAAGTTGTCTCCGGATTTTTGTCTACTTGAAAGGAAACTAAAAATGGATAATTTCTACAGCACTGTGCTTGTAACCCTGTAGTCTCATAGCTTATTTAGTCAGTAGGTTCTAAGTGTCACAGAAACTCTCAGGGGACTATTCTCCCAGTGACTCACATTCATAACTCCTGGTTCTGGTCCCAGATTGAGGAGTTTCGCTCCAGAGCTAAATTTTCCAAATTTGGGATTAGAGGGGGGTGTTGAATCCAGGAATTTGGACTGACACCTTGTAGAGAGTGGGGGGCAGCCAAAAAGTCTGGCACTCTCTCAGAATTGGAGTAGTCATATGGTACAAGCTCACCTCTAACCGCTCTCTTTGTCAAGTGGCTTATCACTTGATGATAAAAAGATAAACCTGCAAACTGGAGGCATCATACGAGTTGTAAAGATGCAAAAAAGGCACCTTTCCCCCATTCCTGGAGTTTGGTATCACATAAATCTCACTATAAAGCAACTCCCTAGGCTTGGCTACTCATAGGTTTACTTTCCCATAAACTAGTCTGTCCCAGATAGGGTAACCAGATGGCAAGTGTGAAAAATTGGGAGGGGTGAGGGGGATGGGGGGGCAATAGGCATCTATGTAGGAAAAAGCCCTAAATATCTGGACTGTCCCTATAAAATCAGAACATCTGGTCACCCTAGTCCCAAACCCTAAATCTCCTGCTTTGAGGCTTCAGCCAGTCAATTGTAGGGGTCCAAAAGGGTTTTTCCCCCAACACTGCCATGTATTCTTGCTGTTGGGTTTTGTTTGGTTTTCATGGTGGAGTTGTTTTTTGTCTTTGTTGTTATTTTGTTTTGTTTGTGGCATCAAAGATGGCCACAGCTGGAATTGGGGTACTTCATTGTGTGGGCTGAAGCTCTGAGCAGTCTCTCTCTCCAGTGCTTGGCTGGCTGGTTCTTGCTCATACTGATCCCATGTGCAGGGTCTGGATGGAATTTTCCCTTAGGTCAGATTGGCAGTGACCTGAGGGAGGGGAGTTGCCTTCCTCTGCAATGTGGAGTCAGGTTCTGTGCCAGGATTATCTGGGTATATCTCAGTCAGTTCTCTGCCATTGCATGGGCCTTGGGTATTAGTGTACGTTGGTCCCTCCTGTTTTCTTCCTGTGGCACGTAACAGCTTAGTCTCCTGAGGGCTGTAACACGTTAGTCTAATTTCAGTTGTTGGTTGCAGGTGCTGGGTGTTGGTGGTCTGTGATATATAGGAGGTCAGATTAGAATAGATGATCTAGTGATCCCTTCTGGCCTTACATTCTAGGACTCTAGCTACCTGTCCTCAGAGGGCTACCCAACCTTTCTTAGATTCAGTTTGGAGTCTAAAAGGTCACACCTGCCCCAGTGAGTCAGCAGAAACCAACCTGCAGATCTCTGCAGGGCTCCAATGTCTGTTAAAAGGATGAGCCAATCTACCTTTTTGAAGGTAAAAAATACACTTCCAGAGAATGTACAGAGAAATGTTTAATTTAATTTTAGGGGTTTCTGCAGTGCATATTCTGCTAGTTGCTTTGTTATTAGGCACTTATAGAAAGTCTCCCTTAAGGAAATTTTAAAACATGCTGTATAGAAGAATACTCTCATATGCCCTTTAAATATATGCACTGAATAGTTTCTTTTCAGCCAGACTGATGTCAGAGCTCTCTTTTTGCAGACACAACTCTCACCCATGTGTTGACTCATTAAATACAGGTATTTATTTTGATTTAGGAAAGAAGTGGTGTGTTTCTGATGCTCCAGATGCCCCTGATATTCATTAAACAAACAATAATCAATTAATCAAAATTAATTGTAGGTGCTAATCCTATTGTTCCTACCAACAGGCAGTTAGAGCTCCACCCACTCAGATTTGTGCCCACAGGTGAGTGCAAAACTGTGGGCACAGATTATGTGTGTGCATGTTGAATCTACATAAGAGAAGCCCCATCTCCCCTCCCTCTTCTCCTCCCCTGTCCTCCCCATGTCCCTCCCCACCCCATAACTCTTTTTCTGAAAACTTATTTCCTGGTCCCTGCAATCAAACCTGTTAGGTGTAAAAAAAAGAATTTGTCTAAATTTTTTCACAATAAATGGAAATTTTCCTCCTTATGATCCTGAGGACACTAGAATCATACCCTCTAATTTTTGGTATTATGGGGTTATTTAAAAAATAATAAGGGATAAACATGAGATGGAGACACATCATGTTAGTCCTCAAACTCTGAAATAGATGTTGTTTAAAAAGGAAATTCCATATAACTCCTGTAACTTGACGATTTTCTTTTGCGCTTTCCTTTAAAGAAATAAAACACAGTTATTTTCATTTAGACTTTTCTGGCAGATGTGATGATAGCACTTTTGGGGAGTGGCACACCATTTGGCCTGTCTATGTCATTCTCTAAGCCACCGGGGGCCTGGCACAGCCTAACTGATATGTCTCCAAAAAACTATAGTCCAGTAAAATTCCTTTCACTTCATGGATAAGGCTGCCACAAAATACTGGCATCCCTCCTGCTTTCCTTTAGAATAGCAACCTCTCCGATTCAGTCAATTTGACTTGACTGAAAGCCTAACAAGAGTTAAATGATCTTTTGCCATGTGTGATTCTCAGAAAACATTGAATACGATGATGCACTGTGGGAGAGTCTTTCACATAAACCACTGTGATCTTGCTCGCATAAAAAGTACTTCCATTAACGTTAGGCATATATTCTAAGTATTGTCAGGGTGTGTAACCCCTAAATGCCCCGATCCTCTGAGTGCCCACACACAGCCCAACTGAAGCAGAGGAACTCACTGCAAGATTCAACCCTAAGGAGCCTTTTTGTATTTGAAGCCAGACACTTTGAACCAGCTTAAAACTAGGCCTCACCATTGATTAAACACTGATGTATGATTAGTGCGCATCTGGAAATCCATCCCCCCCTCCCCCCGGGCAAGGCGGATTCACAACTCTCCAGTCCACCTGTCCGACCAAAGTAGATTAAGTATCTGCTGCCCTTGCGTCTTTGCAGACATTAGGAATACCTGTCAGGAGAGTCAGTGGCAGGAGGATTTTGCCATTCATATGCCACCTTATTATATTTGGTTGCTGTCATGTAGAGAGGCAAGATACACAAAACTGGTTCAACAGCAGTACGTGCAGGAATAAAAAGAAACTACACAGTCTTGGTCTTTCCTGAACCATCTGGGTCTGATTCTCATTACATTAAGGAGTCGCTGTAATACATTTATACCCACTTTAAGGGACACCTGTCCCACCAGCATGATATAAAGGGGCCATGGTATAAATGAGAATCAGGTTCTCTGTGTCCCAGATGTGTGGTCTCCTATTTCCTTCTTGCTGGCTCTTCCTCTTAAAGCAGCGGTGTCCAATAGAAATTCGATGCTAGCCACACTGTGGTTTTGAATTTCTCTTAGAAGTCACATTTATAAAAAAGCCACATGCATTAGCCACAATTCTATAGCCTATTAGCCACATGTGGCTAGTGGCGAACATATTGGACACCACCATCTTACAGAGACATGACTGTGTTACTGCACTGGTATCTTACAGTTACTGCTGGATGATTCTTTAGTAACTGTTCGGTACACATTAGCTTACCTATTTTGTGTGAGTTTGTACAAAGCACTTGTTAGAATAATTTGGTCTAGGATATAAATTACAGACCTATAAAATATGCCCCATAATAATAATTATCCCGTTTATTCAGAAAACTGGAGATCAACTAGACAGACCATTTTCAGGTGAATAGTTTGGATCCAGTCCAGAGATTAAATGATATTTTTTTTAGTTGATGTTTGCTAAATAAAAATTTCTCATGCACAGAATTCTGGTTTTAGTCCTATTCAAGTTTACTCCTGTACCTAGAAAAGTGAGAGAATTGATTTTGCAGTTGTTACTTTTAATTACTTAGGTGCTGCTCACCTACTGTGGTGAAAAGAGCCAGATAAGGATCTAGCTAGACAGACAGATAAGTAGAATCCTCCCTATTTTGCATCCCACAATAAAATGTACTTTACAAATATTTGTTCTTGTTGACAGAGTGGTGCTCGAATCAATATTTCAGAAGGTTCCTGTCCAGAAAGAATTGTGACAATAACAGGCCCAACAGATGCGATTTTTAAGGCTTTTTCTATGATTGCATTAAAATTTGAAGAGGTAAGCAAATAAAATACATTTTTCTCTCTTCCAGTTGCAATACAAATATTGTCTGAATTTTCTCATGTTTGCTTTAACGCTAAATATAATTTGTTTAATGCTCTGTTTAATGGCAATGAACGTGGTTATGTTTTTATAAATGCTTTTGGCAGTATTACTGGAAGAGAAATAATAGGTCAATTTACAAGCTGTTTGATCATTTCTTTTGCTTTTCATAGACTTTAGGGAAAAGCAGTTGCTTCTAGTAATGTGCTCTAATGGGGGAAAAAGTGTCTTGGAAATTTCAGGTCCCATTGTGGATTGATTTGAAAAGAATAATTGCATAACTTATAACTCGGTTTCTGTGTGAATCAGCTTGATAGTGATGTAATTTTTTTATATAAAAAAGAATATAGATTTCATTCAACTGGAATATTTTTTTAAAAAAGTATTAAAAGCAAAATAAATCATTGCCAATTACTGTATTTAGACTTCAGATTCTAAAATATGAGAAATATACTGAACATAAATAAGCAAAATAGAGCTCCTCTACTGTTAAATAGATGCAGTCGTACATAGACCGCTGGATGACATCAGCTTTCACAGGCCAAGTAGAATTAGACATGCCCAGTATTGGGGTAGGAAACCTCCATGAAAGACCGTGGGGACTGTAGAAAGTGGTGTGTGGTACTAATACAGTAAGGCTACATCTGCACTACTCGCCGGATTGGCGGGTAGTGATTATCTATCGGGAATCGATTTATCACGTCTAGTGTAGACATGATAAATTGATCCCCAAGCAGGCTCCCCGATGACTCCGGAACTCCACCGCTGTGAGAGGCAAAAGCAGAGTCAACGGGGGAGTCACATATCTTAGGTCAGCCCTACCCAGTGTAGACCTGGCCCAAGGGTGCTCTTCTCTCTGCGTCAGTATGACTAACTCAATACCTCACCATGGTGTTAGATGGCACCATCTTTCAGATGAGATGTAAAACTGAGGCCTGGTCACATGTGGTGAATAATATTCTTATAGCACTTTTCTTGGAAGCAAGAAGGCATTTTTGCTAAACTTCAACCCAGACAATTACATTCTGCCTAAGTTCCCCAGTCAGTTTCAATATATATGGTTGCTTCCTTCACTTCTTCCCCTAAACTCTTGGGTACAGCTCTTGCATGCTATTAAATAGTTGCCATATTCCAAGAAAATTATGAAACACTTTGGTATCTTTTATGAGGAAAGGGCTCCATAAAGGCCCTAATCTGAAAAGTGCTGAGGGATACCTACAAGGAGCTAGTCATTCTCAGTCCCCACTGAAATCAGTGGAAATGTCCCTCAAATGGCATTCAGCACCATACAGAGTCAGGCCTCATAGCTAAGACATCATTGAAAGCACTGTACCTAACAAAGGGCAAGACATTTTGGGTTTCAGCATTTGAGATATTTTATTTATTGACTCTCTTGTATTTTAGGTGATGGGGTTTGTATCTTAATGTGGCAGTTCTTAGTCAAAAAGGTTGTTTGCATTCATTGCAGCAACAGTAGCTGTGCATTATATGTTATAAAACACCCATATTTGCTTCAAATGTAATTTGCCACGTTTAGATTTAAAAGCCGAGCTCGAATGACCTCTGCACCATGCAACCAGTTCTGTTTACTATAATTATTTTGAAAGTTCCCCAGGGATAAAAATAAGCAATCAGAAAATTATAACTCTTGGAGGCGTAACAAAGTACTGGGTCTCACAAACTGCAAATGAGCTATAGAAATAGCATGTGCTGCTGTTTTCATACATATCACGTCTTTCTGTTTTACATTTCTTCAGCCATTTTTTTAAAACATAAATCAGAATATTATTTTCTGCATTTTGCTATAAAATACTTTTATTCTCTTTCAGTTATGCTAACAGCATAACTATGGTGTAACAACCCAGAAGTGTGGCTGTATGGGACGGTATAAATTGCTCGCCAAAGGAAACTCTTTATCAATTCACTCTCAGGGCATGAATCCTATTTAGAGAAAAAAAGTTGGCAGAACACCAAAGCACCCTAAGGAACGCTGGGTCTGAGTTTGTGCAAAGACCCTTTTTTTTAAATGGTTTTGAGGTTGCAGTAGCTTATTCTAAATCTGAATCCATCCTTTATCAAGTTGGCTAAAATATTCATAAGTTGTTACCCTCTGGATCAAGGCAGTCTATAGGCAGGCCTTTTCCTTAATGCCCATAGCCTCCCCCACTGATGCTTTTGGGCAAAATAAACTATTATAACATTTCTTACTCTTTGTACTATCAGTCCATCACTAAGTTCTGTGGATTGCTTCTGACACACTGAGGTGCACTGGTGGTTGAACAAAATGCTCTTGGTGCTCAAGTGAATACCAGCTCAATGCTGGGGGGGTTTTTTGTTTTATTTTTTGTTTGCTTTCAAGATAAAGTTATGTGAAGTCTTCATTTCAGCACTACTGGTATCTAACTGGGGAGAAACACGGGAGGACACGAGAGCCCTCAAACAACCCAGCCTTTCTAACACCAGCAAATAATCAAACCTTATAACCTAGTGTAAGGAAGCCAGGCCTAAAAGAGACTTTTCTGCTCTGATATTGTTTCCTGCCCTTTACCAATAAGCTTTAACGATCTCTCCAGGCAATAGGCAGGTAATTTTTAGCAGGTTTCTAAAGAATTCAAATTCTTGTTAAACAAACCAAGTTTGGATCACACTGATGATTAAAATACGCACTTTTATCTAGAGGGAAAACAGGCCTATGAAAAATGGCAAAAATTAGCATCGATCGTAGCCGTTGCAGCTGCAAAGACACCTTAGATCACCAGCTCTATATCTCCTTACAAATGCATGAGATTATCTCCTGATATAGTAATTAGTAGAAGAGCTCAGTGAATGATGCAGTTAAATATTCCCAACATTTGTTTGAAAAATGTTGTGAAAATCCATATTTATTTGCAAATATTCACCAAATATTTGCCCAGCTCCATCAGATGGGTAAAAATGGAGGGGGGGGGGAATTGTTGGAAGAGTTAATCAGATAATTATCTGATCAGCTTTTGTATCAAGTATGCAACTGATGCTACATCAGAGGCAGATCCTCAGTTAGCCTAAATTGTCATAGACCAGCTGAGGCTCTGCCCAATAGCCTCATGGTTGTTTGCTGGCCACTGAGCTAGAGTGATTCTGGCATACGGCAGATTTACTGCACAGCTAGCCAGGGTGTGAATCTACTGCACAGCTCGCCATGCAGAAATGTTCCACATGGGCACTGCATGACTTGGAGTGCAGCTTAGCAGGCAGTATGCCAAGCCACGCTCTGAGACTTTCAATGTGCTGTGTCAGTGTCCCTGTGGGATGGTACTGCTGGTGCTATAGATCATTGGTTCTCAAAGTGGGGGTTGCGACTTTGAGGGAGGTCACGAGCCGGTTATGTAGGGGTCACGAGCCGGTTATGTAGGGGTTGTGAGCCCCTGCTGCCAGCAGCCAGCCCCGAATGCCGCCCCGGGCTGCTGGCATCCGGCCCCGATCTTGGCCCCTGCTGCCGCATGCGGCCCGTGCCCCAGCCGTGGCTGTCTGCCGGGACTCCCACAAGCTGAAGCCTGGCCCCGGCCTGTGACCCCGCCGCAGTGAGCTGCCAGCGCCCGCGCAAGCCCAAGCCCAGTCCCTGCCGCGTCGGGCTCCTGGCATCCCCGTGATCCTGGCCCCAACGGGTTGCCAGTGCCCCCGTGATCCCAGCACCGGCCCCCGCTGGGTCGGGATCCTCCCTCCCCCCCGTGGGCCTGCTGGAATCCCCCCTGCCCCGAGAGGACTGCTGGAACCCCCGCCCCCGATCCCTGCCCCGAGAGGGCTGCTGGAACCCCCCTCCAGCCTGACCCCTAAGGGGGGGTCGTGCTTAGAGGCCTGGTGTGGGAAAGGGGTCACCACTACAAAAAGTTTGAGAACCACTGCTATAGATTTATATCCCGGCTTGCCATACAGTAGCTTCCTCTATAGACAAGCCCTTACTCTCAGACACTTTGTTGGCTACTGATAGGAGGAATGCTTCAGTTGTTAGGCGCTAGCCTGGTATTTAGGAGATACAGGTAGAGGTGCCGACTTTGTGATTTGTGGGGGGGTGCTTGACCCCCAGTCTTCCCCAGGCCCCACCCCACTCCACTCCTTTCCCCAAGCACCCACCCCACCTCTTTCCAGCCCATTCCATGCTCCCTCAAGTGCGCCCTGCCCCGCTCCTCCCCCTGCCTCCCAGTGCCTGCTGCATACCACTGAACAGCTGATCGCGGTGGGTGGGAGGTGCTGGGAGGGAGGGGGAAGAGCTGATCAGTGGGGCTGAGGTGCTGAGCACCCTCTATTTATTTTCCATGTGGTCTCCAGCCCCGGAGCATCCATGGAGTTGGCCCTATGGATCCAGAGACATTTCCTGTTCTGCCATAGACTTCCTGTAGAATTGGGGAAAGTCACATTGTGTGTCTGTGCCTTAGTTCCCCATCTGTAAAATGGGGATGAGAGCACTTCCTGACCCCCCAGGGGCATTGTGAAGGGAAATATAGTACAGATTGTGGGGTCCTCAAATACTACAATACTATAACACTAAAACTTCAGTTAGATGGAGGGTGGGAGGGGCTCTCCACACTTCCATAGTGCACACACGCATGTGTGCACACACACACACCCCAAACGTGAACTGGGAGTAGGCAGCCGGGAAGCTGGCTCTGCCCATCAGTGTGCCAGCATCATGGTCACAATCAGCTTCCAAAGCTGCTCCTTGGCCAGCACAGCTATGTACTGCCTTATATACAAGTCTGTTGGCAAAGCCCCACTTAGCTCCTAATGAATGTTAACTGTGTAGGGATGTGCACATATTCTTGTTACATCAACAGGAACATTTTATCCCACCTGTCTGGTTTTAAAAGTCACTTTCCAAAACCTAAACAGAATGAAAACATTGCATGTAGCTGTCCGATATTGTCTATTAATATAACAACTTGGAAATATTGCTAAATGTTGGCTGAATTTTTTTCCATATGCTAAGAACATATTTTACTCACTGCAGAATAAAGCTATCACAGGTCTACATTACTGTATAGAACAGAATAGAAGCCAATCACTCATTTGCCATCATTTCTTTAATGAAGATGTTATAAAACTAATCAGCTCTAAACCAGTCATGAATATGGCATTATAATTTAACATTAGAAATTTTCTTTTTATTGTTATATGTAAATTAAGTGGTAGCTGTCTAAGAATGATTAGAACAAAATGTATGGCTACACAAAGAATAGCTCCCAAAGTTCACCATAATAATGCAAAGTTATGGAGTAAAGTACTTAAAACTTCGGCCCTGATTCTGCAAGCGCTTACAGGAATGCTTAATGTTATTCATGGGATCAGCCCTCTTGGCCAGCAGTGCTGCTCATGTGCATAAATTAAGCACAGGTGTGTTTGTAGGACCATGCTCTTGGGGGAAAGAAGATCAAAATAAGGATCAGTGTTTAAAAAAGAAAAAGTGGAATGAAGGCCTAGAATTGCTAATACAAAATGTTGTTACTTTAAAATCTGACCTTGTCAATTTGTACTTTATATACCTGAGACAACCAGGAAAATAAAGTATATAAGGAATTTATTGGTGGCACAGATAGCATCACCTTTACTTAATGTTGTCTGACACTTTCCATTATAACATCCTGTTTTCAGTTGCTTATAACTCTGCCAAACTTAAACAATGTAGACTGAAATTTTCCAGCTGAGTATCTGCCCAAAACTGCATTTTTCTGGGGCAAGTTTTCATCTAAGTTTAGCAACTAAATTTGGTGAAGATTCCATCTGCACTGAGCATGATTTATCCGCACAGAGTGATTGCTCATGTTCCAGTCCCGGGCTGCAAGGAATGATTAGGAATTTCCCTGATCTTCTTGCTCCCGGCTCCCAGGTGCTGCTCCAGTTCCAGGCCCCAGGAGTGAGAGGAATTCCACAGATAGGGTTCCATGGATTTTTCTTTTTCCAGCATGCAAGGAAATATTCAATCTTGGGAAGACATGATATGTTGTTGTTTTTGTAGCCAGACTGGTTGCCAATGAGCCAGGCAAATAGTATGGCAAAAAAACAGGAAAATTTTGAAACCTGCCTGAACCATCAGAATCCTGCCTGATAGCCACTGGAATATTGTTGAAACTGACATATTCCTGCAAACTGTTGACAAATTGGCATTTTCCAATGGAAAAAAGGGCTGTGTTGGAAATATTCTGACCTGCTCTAACCAGGAGCCAGTGGTTCCTGAGTTCTGTCTCTTTTCTGACATCCTTGTGGCTTTGGGGATCTCTATGATCCTCTCTTTTCAGTTTTTCCTTTTTTTTTTTAATGGTGATGTTAATACACAGAAGGGATGTTATGGCCATAAATAAAGGGTGGTCAAACTTTTTGGCCCTCAGGCCACACTGGGGTTCAAAATTGTGTGGAGGGCCGGGTAGGGAAGGCTGTGCCTCCCCAAACAACCTGTCCCCGCCTCCTATCCGACCCCCACCCACTTCCCACCCCCTGAATGCCCCCCTCGGAACCGCCGACTCATCCAACCCGCTCCTTATCCCCTGATCACCCCCTCCAGAGACCCCCCCACTCGAACTGCCCCCACAGAACCCCAGCCCCAATCTAAGCCCCCCTGCTCTTTGTCCCCTGACTGCCCCCTCCCAAGACCCCCACCCTAACCACCCCCCCAAAACCCCACCCCCTCTCTAAGCCCTCTGCTCCTTGTCCCCTGACCACCCCCTCCAGAGACCCTCTCCTCCAATGACCCCGTAGGACCCAACCCCTATCCAACCTCCCTGTACCCTGACTGCCCCACCCCCTAGCCACACCCCCGCCCCCTGACAGGCCCCTTGAGACTCCCATGTGCCATTCAACCTCCCCATTCCCCATCCCCTGACCACCTCCCGAGATCTTCTGGCTCTTATCCAACCCCCCAGCCCAGTCTGGCCCCAGCCACCTTACCACGCTGCTGCTCAGAACAGCGTGTCTGGCCCAGAGCCCACAGGCCGGATCCAGCCCATGGCCGTAGTTTGCCCACCCCTGCCATAAATGAATTGTTTATAAAGTTTGAAGGTGCTGAATATTATTAATGTATTGGTCCCAGATCAAATGGTAGAAATTGCTTATTCAAAATGTGAGGGAGTTTGGCAACCTTTTGTGACATAGGGCTTGCCTGTCTTTGAAGTGAAAGACATGTGATGTATCTGTGGCATACCACCAGCTAACAGCAACTTGGCAAAGTTTGATGGCATCCCACTTCTAAAAACCTAGCCATGGCATGCATTTGTACAGCACCTAACACAGTGGGGTCCTGGTCTCCGACTATGCTCCTAGGCATTGGGATAATAAAAATTTATATTCAAAATAATATGTATACATACAAAATAATATATATCATACATATACCTACATACACATTATATGTATTTCAGATGCATGCAAGCCACAACTTGCTGTAACCTCTGTTGCTTTGTTTTGGATTGTAACCTCTTGCTGACAGTAAATATGACATGATGCAGTGTTGACGAGGGGAATCACATAAGAACTAACCTGTGGCAGGCAGCCATGCCTCGTTGTGCTGTGATTCTATCTGCCTTTTTTTAAGCAAAACAGGGTCAGACTGGGCCAACACTTACATAGAAAACTTCTAATGTAAGAAATACCAAAGTGTTCCTGGTCACTAGGACAGCACTTTTCATTACTGCACTAATGCACCAGCGTAGCATCAGGCAGCACTGTGCTCCGAGGTCCTCTCTTTTGCATGAGAGGTAGAACCAAGGTCCTGATCGTTCATGGTCATTAAAGATCTCATGGCACTTTTCATGAGATTAGAAGTGTCAATCCGGATGGTTCTGGAGAAATTATATTTTGGGCGATTACAGTAACTCTGCCAACCTAAATTCTCCCTCCATTAGTTACGATACTTTCCTTCCCTCTGGGTCCTAAGCTCCTGTGTGCTGTTAAACAGCTGCCACACTCCATCTCAGGGACGGGTGAAGTTACCTTAACCTATGTCAAAGGGCTGGTGTGCCTTAATTAGCTAATGCTGATAAAAGTACGTTGCAATGCTCTTACAAAAGATGCTATAGCATTGCACAGCAGTGTTTACGGCTTTTTATTTCCATCGACGTCTAAGATTCTGGAATGCTCTCAGCTGTTGCACATTCTATAGTGGGAAGATAAGCATTATCATTTCATTTCTAATCAAAATATTACATTGGGGGTTCCGTTTTGTGCTTGCGAAAGAGAATTTGAATGAGCAAAGCAGATTTAACACAAATCTGAGGCTAGCAACTGGCAGAACTCGAAAATGCTCACTGAAGGGTACAGTAGAATTTCATGGATTAGATGGGCTGAGATGAGCAGGTGGTTGCCTCTGTGTATGCAATTCCCACAGTCATATCTGCATATTTGGATTACATATCTATCACCCGAAAGAGTTTAGGAACAGTTAAGCAGTGTTTAAAATGCTTTGAGATCTTCAGCAAAGGTAAATCTGGGAAGCGTCAAAATATTTATCAAAATAATAGTGCTTGGTCTCCCATTTCAGTTGACTAATGTTATTTTTTGTTTCTCCGCTGTTTCCTTTGTATTAAAAGTGCTAACAAATATAATGTGATTGTTGGCTGATCAGAGTCTTTGTACCTGCATATTTCAGCACTTGGTATCAACAGTTCCATTGCCATGATGTCACCATGCGGTTCATGCTGCCGAGGTGCCACCAGCAGATCTGGTTGCTCTGTGTGCTACAAAAACATGATTAGCTTCCAGCTTACCACTTCTCCAAGAACAGTTCGACTCTTTGCTTTGATCCTCTTAAGTGTTAAGAAGAATGACAAATCCTCAACTAATTCTTACTGACATTGTTATTGCAGGACATAAATGCTTCAATGACAAACAGCACAGTGACAAGCAAACCACCTGTGACACTGCGACTTGTCGTCCCTGCAAGTCAGTGTGGATCCCTTATAGGAAAAGGAGGCTCCAAAATCAAAGAAATCAGGGAGGTAAGTTCTAGGATTCCAACTGGGGATGCTAGACAACTTGGTGTAGCTAAATGTCCTCATATGCCCATTTAAAGAGTATGGCTTACAGAATCCTGCCACCATAGTTGGTTCATTGCATTAATATAAATGCTTTGTGACTGGAACGTTCAGCTAAACTAGCTGTGAAGAGTGTCAACAGCATCTTCTGTGGCAGAACCAGTTTTAGAAGAAATTTGTCTTTCCATGTCGCAGCCCTTCAAAAAGTAAATCCGACTCTAAAGACATTGAGTGCACAGCTAGCATTTGGATACACATTTGAGAAGACAAAAAAAGCAAGATGCCATGTAGCAAAGGAAAAGTTTAACATAGAATTGTTTCTTCAACTTTTAAAAAAATCCATAAATACCCCAAATAATCTAGGTCTGAAGTATTGCTAATCCTTTTCTAATCTGAGCATTTCAATTGCAGCCTCTGTAGCCAGAAAAAGCCAAATAGTTTACAGGGACACTGTCCAAGTTAGTAGGCATAATATTTTACTTACCTTGATTTGTCAAATTGGTTTTCTAACTATATTCCATACTCCCTTTACTCTCCCTCCTGCCGCCAATATTATGGCTTCATAGGTGGCCTAATTTCACATATACTGATCCTGAGAAACTCATGATTGTCTTAATGATTGTGAAACTCATAGAATTTTTTAATCCAAGCTATTTCTTAGGACATCCACTCCACCCCAAAATCCACTGAGGCCATAACCTCTCTGAAGCAGCCCTGTGACAGAGGATCAGTGTGTTTTATTGTTGTTTTACTTTTGTTTTGAGACCTGTCCTGGACTTTGCTTTTGGAGCTGCAGGCAGTTGGTGGATATGGAACAATGTGAAGAGAAACTCCACAATAAGATCCTCATGGAAATATGTTCCCCCTTGCAGCCTCCAACTCTCCTCTGGGCTTTAGGGGGAGAAGGAGTGATCAAGCATTAAGAGTGCGGGCTCAGAAATGAATAATTGTAGCAAAAATGTTATTGATAACTATATCTTATGATCTATTCATGATGAGAAGTGCTTCTTAACTTCTTAATATTCAAACTGCAGAGCTAAGCCAAATGGCAACAGGTTTATATTTATTTGTTTGTTTGTTTATATAGATTTCAGCCACAATAAAAAAAAATGTCCATACAAAAAGTACTAAGTACTTAAACAATTGATTAAATTTTCAGCAACATTAAGTACTCGTGTATGGGAAATACATCACATAATCATGGCTAGATAACAAATACATTTGCAGTTTCCTGTCAAAAAAATTCATTGAAATCTCTTTCTTATGAAAGGTTTTGATAAAGTCACATTGTTGGGAAATGTTTTTGATTGAAAAGTTGTGACCAGCTCTAGTTCTGAACAAATTTATTTAGATTAGTATAACAATAAGTAGGAAAGTGGTCAAAGGTAGAAAGCGAAATTAGGTGCCCAAATCCCTTGGCTCTCAAGTCTTCCCCTGAATTCCTTCATTTGTTACCAAACTTGATTATTGTCCAAATTGTACAACCATAGCTGATTCTGGGGGTGATTCTTATTTCTGGGGAAATTCAATGCTTTTGGCCCCCTCTATTAGGTCAAAAGAACAGTGTGAACTAACTCCCTCTCCCTTTTTGTAAATCTAAAGATAATAGTAAAGTTTTGCTCTCAGTTTCACACATGCAATCCCACTAGTGCCAAAGAATTGTAAAGATTAGCATGTTGAGTGACTGAATGGCACGCTTGAAACTGAGATGCACTATTTGACCCAGAGTATTTTGTACTAGGTCTGCTGGTGCTCTAAAAACTTTGTTTTAAATGATGACTACTGCCCAAATGAAAAAGGATCATCCGTCCTCTCAAGATGCATTCTAATCTCATCATCACACAACACATTGAGCAGCAGCAGTATGATAGATGTTCTTTTATGCTCAATCTGTACCCAGCAGTAACATGTTGTCTGCCTCAGTATTTTCAAGACTTGATTTTTTTAAAAAAAGAAGAGGCACAATGACATGAAAGATTGATCAAAGTATGGTGACATTCCAAAGCATATTAAAGGGACTCATAATTGATATTCTGGGTTTAAACAGTGCTAGTGAACAGAAGATGTAATCAGTAATTTAATCAGTCTCTAGAAAAAGAGTAAGATATGTTGTGCATGGCCAACAGCAAACTAAATTAACTCCTTACTGACTGACACAAAATCAATGCAAGGCAAAAACATTTGTATCCACAAATCAGGATCAGAAATAGATTGTGTGTATAATGTATGAAAATATTAATTCAACAGAAACAGTTTTTGTTGTTGTTTCCATCAATTGAAAAAGGCTTGCAAGATTTTTGCTCGGTTATACCAGGGATGATTTTGGCCTCAATCTTTTTTTTTTGTTTTTGACTAAGACTCATTAGTGTCATGATCAAGGAGGGAAAAAAACACTGGCTCATTACATGGATAGGTTCATTAGTGAACTAGAAGCTGATGATGTGCATATGTTTAATCAACACTAATAATAATTTAGAAATGCTCCTGTATTGCTCTGCATCATTATGAGAGATTCCAGAGTATAAAGCAACCCCAAATTTCATTCAGTAAAATGGTCGCAATTATCAATTCATTAAGGAATCACCCATCCATGACTGGAATTCATTTGGGAAGCTGAAGCTCTTCAGACATCAGCAATTATTTTTTTAATGATTGTCTTAATGATTGTGAAAGTTCTTAGTTTTCATATTTTTTCCATAGTATTTGCAGTGGTTTCTGTTTCAGGAAGTTGGGAGACTTCCCAATTGATTCATTTAACAACCATTGTTAACTACGCTGTCTATCACTGAGAGTGCTTGCAAACCTGACTTCCATATACAAATCTATACCTGGCAGTTTTATATATATATATATACAGCATAAAACTAGCAGAGAACAGGAATGTTTTAGATATCACTGTGCTTTATCAGCTTATTTGTTATTGGTGAATAAATGGATTCTAATGTGCTGCTGTATTTTTATGATACTCATGTCTGTTTCATTTGTTTTTTTCTTAAGTCCACAGGGGCCCAGGTACAAGTAGCAGGGGATATGTTGCCAAATTCAACAGAACGTGCTGTAACTATATCAGGCACTCCGGATGCCATTATTCAGTGTGTAAAACAAATCTGTGTGGTCATGCTAGAGGTAAGAGAGCACTTAAAAACATTGAGGTTCATACTGATAATGTTCATAAATTATGTGAATTTCCTCCAAATCCCCCCACCCTCTCTCAAGCCCTGATCCCATAAGATGCTGATGTCCCTCAACTCCTGGTGATTTCAAGGCTAGTTGTCAACACCCCTGGTGTTTAGAATGCACAGTGCCTCACTGATCAAACTATTAGAGCAGGATCTACTTACCGGGAATACAACACTGATTGTCATTAAAAAGCCAACAGCTCGTGGAAAAACATAAGTCCCACCCCAAATCAGGATAAAAAGTAGAAATCTCAGGATTTTTCATGATACAGAATTCCCTGTAACATTTCATGCTGACCTTATTGAAATATTTGGTTTTGATATGGTTGAAACATTTCAATATGGTCATCAATTTGTTTCTATAAGGTCAAAATGTTTCATTTTTACTTTGTTGCTTTGATTATATTATATTACTATAATCTGTTTTCTTCATATAGTATAATATAACTTTATCAAAACAAAATGTTCTGACCTTATTGAAACCAAATGCATCATTAAGGTCTAAACAAAATATTTCAACCTCACCAAAAACAAAACATTTTAAGAATTTACCGTTGAAAATTTTGACAAAATTAATACAATATTAATACATTAGACATTAATACAAAACATTTCAATGTTATTGAATCGACATTTTCCAATGGAAAAACATTCTGTCAAAAAAATGTTCCATTACATCTAGTCAACCATTACCACACCGTAATGCCTCACATCCGACAGTTATTCTTTAATCTAAATATAGTGAGATGTGTGGCGTCTCTGATACTACAATCTGATAACTCTTGTCTGGTTAGTAGCGACTACTCCACATCAAAAGAGCATGCAACCTAATAAATATCAATGTTATAAACTATTATTATTGTAAGAACCAAACTTTGTCTTGCAGGTAAGGGGCTCTTGCTTCAGTTGGCATTAGATGTGCATAAAAATGTAGCAAAACAAAAAGAAAATACTAAAAACCAGTTTCAGTCTATTAGCCACAGAGAGCTCGGCATGACTTTATAAAGAATTGATAAACTGTTGGAAAATAAAAACTCCATTTCTCTGTGTGGGGAATTTAGAATATAACTTAAAGGGCATGATTTTGAAAAGGGCTTAATTCTGTCCTTTCACTTCCCATCTTGTTCTCCCAGCTTTGCAGATGCAAATAGCTGCAAAAGCAATTTTGCATCTCCCATTACTGGCATGTAGTCATTTAACTACCTGCTTTGTGGATGCAGGCAGTAGTCTGATGTCTAAATTATATTAATTACACTCATAGTTATTTGAAGAGACAAACCAGAGCCAGAGAGTCATTTTCTGCCTATCGAGCCATTTTCTTTCTGAGATAAACAGCTCTGAACGTATAGAAAACAGAACTTGTTTAATTTTAGAGATAATAAACTAGAGACCGCAAACCACCAGTTTGAAGCCTTAGAGACGACAATGCTGTAACTGCATTTTGCTTCTTCAAATATTAAAGCATACTTAAAATAAATGTGTTTAATTTGGTCAAGGTATTTAATTTGGCAATGGTCACTGCTTTATTAAAATCAAAAAGCTAATAATAGAGAATTAGGATGGGGATATGTTATTTATTGGTGGTGGTTGATTACAGTAGTGCCTGGCAGTCAGACCCCATTGTGCCAGGCACTATGCAGTTAATTTAAAGCCTGTTAATTGTTCCCAGGGCCATTTTGTCTGTCTTACTCCCTATAAAGAAATATTCATGCTTGGTCAAGTATTTACTGATCATATATTTATCTACTGACTCTCAGAACAATTTTCTTCTCGTGTTACTTGCAGAGGACCCGTCTTGCTCCCACTGAAGGCAGTGAAAATAGGCCTACGCTAGTCATGTCTTTCCTGTACACTTCTCACTCTGAGTTCAGTGGAATGCAGGATCAGGCCCATTTCATTATCCCTGGAGTTCAATGAGCATGGCGACTATAGCGCAGACTGCACATTCTTATTTCACTTTTATACTGGGACGCTTGGCTGTGTGACAGCACACAAAGGGTTAAGCAGCTGAACGTATTGTTCTCTTTTAACAGGCTTGTGCAAAGAGAGAATGCCAGGGAGAGTCTCCCAAAATACTGACAGGTTTCAAAAGTGACACCTAGCTTCCTTAGGGCTCACGAGAAGCTAAATTCGTTCCCAGACCCCTTGAATCTTTACCAAACTATTGTGGAAACAAAACAAAACCTGTCTGCCTTTTCCTTTTGCCAATGTAAAAAGGACCTTAGCCCATTTCCCTGAAGTGATGTGAATTTTGCCACTGAATTCAGTGGGAGCAGGATCCGGGCTCTTGGGAGAATACGCAGGTCGATGGGGCAGAGGCATGCAATTGCTGTATGAGGTGAACAAAGTAAAAAATGATTTTATGTGAGCGACTTAACTCCACATCTTGATATGTTTTTGTTTTCAGTCCCCACCCAAAGGTGCCACCATTCCCTACCGTCCCAAACCTGCCTCTGCACCTATCATTTTCGCAGGGGGCCAGGTAAGAGCAGACACCATTTTGGCTTCAGCTGGAAACCACACAGTCTTGGCCCAACCTCAGCCAGCGCCTGTTAGTTTTCACCTTTTATACTTCTTTGCCTGGTATAGTATGAATGTGTTTTATCCAGCGCGGATTGTTATTGCTTGCAGAAAAGGAGAACACTGTGTTATAAACTTAAAATGAAAACAAGTCAAGGGCTTCTTTTAACTTGTCTTCTGTGTTGTTATTGAATAAACCTCTGATACTTGTACACTATTCATTCAGTTATGTCCTGGATCTGGGTTGTTTTGTTTTGTTTTTTCTCTGTGTCTCTTCCAGTAAATGCAACATTATAGTTGATGTTGCCAAGAACTTGTCGCCTGCCATGAGTAGCTGCATCTGGAATATTCTGTTTGCTACCTGATAACACATTAGCAATGGTTCTCAGACTTTTTTTTCATGGGCCACTTGAAAATTGCTGAGGGTCTCAGCAAACCACTTTATGATCTTTCCAAATGTTGTTTGTACCATTAGCTAACTATTATAAAGCACTTTGGATAAAAGCACTATATTTTAAGAAAACCTTAATAATTAACATATTTTTGTTCTACAAATAAAAGCACACAGCTCATATTTTAATATCCATAATCTTATCTTTCTAATGTGATGGATGTGCCCTCACTCCCCCACTGCGGCAGCCCCTGTCCTAAGAGTTTCCACCTGTTCTGCACAGCCTGATTTATACCATATCCAAAGTTTTGTTGTTTGCTTTTTTACATGGTGGCGGTATAGCTGCCCCTTCAAGCTATATAACCATGGTTCCCACACATTTTTAGCCCTTCTCTGGTGCCCATACAATGTGTCTTGTTCTTCCCTTGAAATAGGCATACTCACTGGTGCTTCATTGCAGCTTTCCCTATCATCATCTAATGTGGAGAAAGGCAGGTGTTGATAGGGGGCGCCCGGCTTGGGAGCGTGAAGCCCTGTGGCTCGCCGCACTCAGCCCGGCACCCCGGCCCGGGAGCGCAGGGCCACTGGCACCGCTCAGGGGCCAGATAAAAATGGCCAACGGGCCACATGTGACCTGCGGGTCATAGTTTGCCCACCCCTGTGATAAACTGACCTCCCAACAATACACACAGTCAGTGGACTATCTAGATGTGCCACTGATATGGTGTATGAGCTGTTCTGCCAACAGTTCACCTAGAACACCATTTCTCCATGGTCGCTTACATTATGAGAGGCCTTCCAAATCACCCCCCTCACTTGGAACTATATGAGAACAGATGGCAGCTGTAGCTGCCACACCACCCATTTGGAGCACCTCGTGGTTCGGCTGAGCTGCTGGTTCATAGGAAGGCCAATGGCTACATCTCATGACTGCACTGAAGAGCAAGTTGGGCCATTATGGATTAAATGTTTTCCCAACATCATTATTCGATAACACTAACTAGCCACTTTACAAAACTTTTAATGTCCTTTATATTGCTTCTTCAGTTAGAGTCATGGTTTGCTGAACTATTTTATGGTAAATTTTGAAAAAAAACCAAAAAACAAACCTACCTATATATTAATTCCTGCTATCCAGGTCTGCTGCTCTTACTTTGACTGGTTTTTCTGCAGAGTAAGATACCTACTTCCTTAATTGATAGAATTTAAATTGAAATTACTTTTCCAGAATTTGATCTCAGTTGACGGAAAGCTCACAAAGTAAGTTACTCCAGACATATATTTTAAGTTTATAGTGTGGTGTTCTCCTTTAAAGCCGATGTGTATATATATATATATATATTGCAGTGATGCACAGTAGCAGTGCTGTAAATGGTGTTGCCATCAAAGGTTGTCTCAGTGCATAATAAATTACTCAAAAAAAAAATATTAAAAGTAGGCACTAGAAAGCTCTCAACAGTTGGAACAAGTAATTGAAATTCTGTCTTATCATATAGTGTATCATACAGATTGCTGAATTCTAGTCATCTTTAGTTTTATGAATCACAAAGAAAACAACTGGGTGTTCTATATGTGTCTTAACACGGCTCACTTCAATCAAAAAAAAAAAAAAAAGCTGATTCCAATATTTTGTGTGCACCTTTGAACCTGTAGTTCCTCCCTTATGAGGCAAATTCTTCAGTACCTTAGAAAATGTTAGCGGTGGGCTTGGGACTTAGCAAGGAAAGGATTTCTCGTGGGTTTTATTTCTAGTATCAAAATACAGTATATGCATTATGTTTTTCATTGTGTAATAAGAAATCCTGAGTGCAACTTACTATTTTATTTTGTTTTCAATATTATCAGCAGTGAAGACGTACTGGATAGGGTTAGTCTCCCTTCCTGTAGGATCAGTTTCAGTTCCAAATTATTTCATGGTTAAGATGAAAGACTTGGGGTTGGTTGGTATGTATGTTTACTTTAAGTATACTCTGCATATCAAACTACCCTGGAAAAATAAAACTCCTACTATTATTTGACAAGATGGGATTTTGCATGGGTTTTGCTGCTTTAAACATTTTTTTTAATCCTCTCTGTGCTTTTCTCAGTATAGTATTATGTAGCAGAACAGAAAGGAAGGTGAACACAATGCTACCTTGCTCTTAGCTCAGATCTGTACTAAAATCCAGCATACGTCGTCGTTTCAAATAATCCCAAAACACCACCCATGTCTGAAAGAAACAAAGTTTCATCCCATTTGTTGTACATTACCCTATCCCAAAAATCCACACTTCCAGCACTCTCTCTTTGGGGACAGACTTTGCCCTGACTTACCCTTCATTCAATCTCAATGACGTCACAGGCTGTAAATCGGGGCAAATTTTCGACCCAGGGGACAGCCATTCCTGCTTTTGTTGAAGTCAGTGGCAAAATTTCCATTGACTTTATTGGGAGCAGGATCCCACCCCTGGTTTGTAAATTGAAGTGACCATTTCCTCTTTCCATGCATTTGGTCAGTTATTTTTATGTATTATTTCTGTTGCAGTAACTCCCAAAATGTGCTTGGCTTGTTCCAACAATGGAGAGAACACAGTCCTGCCTCAAAGCGTTTTACAGTCTGAAGCGCAAAGGTGCTGGAGCTAGGGGGTGCAGGGGGGGCTGCAGCATCCCCTGGCTTGAAGTGGTCTCCATCATATCCAGGGTTTGCCATTTGGTTCAATGACGCTCTGCACCCCCACCATCCAAATTGTTCCAGCATGTCTGCTGGCATGTGCTTTTTCTATTGTATGTGAAATACAGCTAGGTTCAGACTGAACACTGCTGAAGTAGGCCAGAAGGTCAACGTTATAGTGTGGTGCTTTTCAGTCCAAATGACTTGCCCACAGAATTAGACCCCAGTCCAGCAGAGTATTTAAGCATGATATCAACAGGACTACTCTCATGCTTGAAGATAAACATCTGCATTAGGTCTTGAACCAGCAAAACAATTAAGCATGTGCTCAACTTTAAGCATGTGCTTATGTCTATCCCTGTTTAGCAAAGCATTTAAACCTATGCTGAGCTTTAAGCATGCCCTTATATGATACTGTTCTTGGTGGAACTTCAGTGTTTGCTTTTGTGTTTTTTGGCTCGGCCTTAATTTCCAATTTATTGAAGCGTTACAAACCGCCACATAACTGACTCTGTACATGACGAATCCCATGGTATTCAGTGGCACTCGTGTGCATAAAGATACTCAAAGGCATAAGTATTTTGCAGGATTGGGGCCCGACTTCATAAGTTACTTTAAAATAAATGAAATGTTTCTGCTCAAGGAGAGAAGTGCTGGTGTATATATTTCTAATAAGCAGCTGGAACATTTAATTAAACTCTGTTCAATGAATTGTTCTATAATTTTCAAAGCATTCATTTCTTTCTCAGAAACTTTTTGTCAAATAAGCATTTTGCAATCTTAGCTAATCAGCTCTTTTCATGTTTATGATTCTGTCTGTACAAATATTTATAAATTATAATCTGTCCTTCTGTTTTCCCTCCTGTCTAAGCACAAACATTAAAATGTCTTGATAGGCTATCCCTTTTGGAAAAGACAAAAGGGTTGTTGTTGTTTTTTAACCTGTCCTGTAGAAGTTAATAGAGGCAGCAGGAGAGGATAGCCACAGTATCATGTATCTCCTCACTTCCCTGGCATGCCCCTTATGCCAATGCCAAAGGTGCTTCCTCCGTCCAGTACCAGCAGAATTCCATGCTGGCCATTTGAGGACAAAAATCCAACCTTTTTTGCCCTGCTTGAGCAGGGCAAAGGGGTGGGTTTCAGTTGAGAATCTGTCTCTTTATGTAAAAGAAAATGAATTTTGTCGTCTATCCTCACGAATCATTTCAAGACCCTGAGTCCAGCCTTGTGCAGAGTGATGTGAGAAAGACGGACAGGAATCAGTTACCTCAGGGATGGAGGAGGCTGAAAAAAAATATTGTTTTATAGGGCCACCTGAAGACAAGCACAAAGACAGCTCCAAGCAAGTCCAGCAGCCAGTCCTGGCCCCACTCCTCTTCCACACAGACCTATGGATTTTGACCCTGGTGGTGGAAAGTGCTTGCTGCCCCTATGTTCCTGGAGGCATTTGGCCACAGTCTGCCCTTTCTTACACTGAGGGGGGAATGTGGCCAAATGTGCCTGCCTGGGGCACCAGGCCTGGAGGAGGACCCACTGTTGCAGTGCCCCTCACAACACCTCCCCCATTGGACTGTACCTGAAAGGCACGACAGAGCCCTTCCTGTACTGTGTGGTTGTCAAAGCACCACAAGAAAATTAAGCTTCCCTTAGCATGTAATGAAATGTGATTTGCATTAGATTGGAAAACAGCACAACCTTCTCTCTAGCCTGATGAGAGTGGAGTACTTATTGTCCAATTTGACTGATATGTATCTTTAATTTTGCTTGTCATTTTCAGGCGTTTACAATTCAGGGACAGTATGCCATCCCTCATCCAGACGTGAGTCCAGCGCATGTAAATTACTCCCTTCTTCTTTCTCTCTTTCTCTTATTTGTTCTGGGCAGCATTTACTTTCTACAGTTAACATTAAGACATGCCTGTAGATGCCTGTACTTAACAGTGTACCATATAGTCAAGTGTTAGCGTTGCTGGATAACTTCTGTAATAATTGCTAGAAAGTACAATGACCCAGATACAAATGGCAGTTTTCTGTCTGTTATGCATGCTATGTATTTGAGTTTTTAATATGTAATTCTACAGAAAAGTAGTAAATATTAACAATAGCCATTACATGTAATAACAATAGAGACGTCATTTTAACCAGTTTTTCTATACAGTAGAATAGAATGAATGATTAAACCTTTATTTTAATTTTAATTAATCCAGTTTTAAAACATGTAAGATGGTTTTCTCTACTCTGAAATAATTCCATTTGATTGGTTAGTTCTAATTTCCCATCCTGCCCTGCAGTTGACCAAGCTTCACCAGTTGGCTATGCAGCATCCCCCCTTTACTCCCCTTGGGCAGACCACCCCTGGTTTCCCTGGTACGTACCCATGACCCCCTGGGGATGTCCTTCTTCTTAACAGCTTTGTTTCCCATGGTCATTACATCATTTTAACACTAAATGTGGGCAATGACCAATGATCCTTTTGTTTTCACACCTTAATCTTTGTTTTTTTTTCCCCTGTGGCTCTGTTAGTTTGTTTTCGTCATTACTAAATTCTTGTGCTTTGTTTGTTCCATTTATTTTCATACAATCCACTTAATTTGTGCCATCAGCTAAAGAGCCTGAGTTTCTTTGAGTTAGTCCTATGCAAAGTTATTATGCACCACATAGTACGTACCAGTTAGTATTACCTAAAGTACTTGATAACATTAATTTGGTTGGACTTCCGTTTTTTGTACTGGGCATTGAAAAAATCCAAAGAGAAATTAAAATCTAAGAATGGAAAATCTATTTACAGTATAACAGAGTAATTAAAAATTTTAGAACATACAATTGAGGGCTTAAACAGGCATCTCTTGTACATTAAAATTCCTTTTGGTTTCCATTATTCTTGTTGTTGGAACAAATTCTGCTGTTCTTAATTGTGCAAAACTCCCAGTGAAGGCAATGGAATTTTGCTCAATTAAGGTTGTAATTGTTAAGGCCTGTCAGGTATATTTCTTTGTTTTGGAAAAGAGGGTTGAAATTAGATAAACTTTCAGTTAAATAAGTTTAATGTACGTTTTATTTTGTTTCGGTAAATATTGGGCTTAGAATTCAAGATTTTCCCAAGACATTAATAAATATACACTGGTACATATTTTGTATGGCAAGTAATAACATTTTTATCAAATACATCAAATTTTTGAGAGACTGATTAATTTCATTATTTTAATTGTTTATATGATTTTTGGACTACAATATTAAGCAAATATACACACAGTGTAAAATTAACATACACAATATGTAAACAAATTAATGTAAATATAATGAATATTTAGCTAAGGTATTCTGAATAAAATTATTCCTTTTCAATCATTGTTAGTTGTGGAAAAATACATTTTAAAACATATCTTTATACACAAAAATTGGAAAAGGAAGAAAGAAAAATGACACACAATATAATTTGCTTCTACATGGTGTATCTGATAAAATATCAGCAAATAGTATTAAATCACCTTTCCTGGCTTTATATTTTCCTTGTTTTTCTACTTGTCATTAACATGCTGCTCCTTAATCTTTTCCTTGTTATATTTGTGATTTGTATGTTTCCGTAACTATACTGAGTGTTAGAGCACTAATTGCATTTCTCCTAAGCATTTTCCTTTTGTCCACCCAATTTAAAAACAAATGTATGCAATTTACAGTATTATGTACATTTCCCTAAAAAGAAATGATTTCCAACATTTCTGCAAAATCACTAATCCCATGTACAATTTAAGTTCACGTGGTTTATTTTCCCCATCATTCTTTATTTTATCAGTTTTCTTTTCACATTTTACTTTTTGTTTACCTTAGATTTCCACTTTTTATTTTGTGTAATTCAGTGCTTCTGGTAGACAGGTCAAAATTGAGACATCCGTTCATTTTTGACAATTAATGTATGTGGAACAAATTTCAAAGTTATTTATAGGTGGAACCATCCACTTTCTAGAAACTTTTTTTTGTAGACTCTGCTGTGACATTTGTTCTTTTGGTGGGTTAAAGGTTAATTAAAATAAGAATAAATTAAAGTCAGTCCAACCCTCTTAATTTTTGCATCTCTTGCTTTCTTTTCTCTTTTGCTAGCAGTTCTGTATTTTTCATTGCTACTCTCTTTTATCTATTTTTTTCACATTTTCCTTCTTTTAAATATCATTTGTTGTATCTTCCCTTTTTTTCAAAACGATTGGCATAATGTGTTTCCCTTTGTCCCGTCAATATAGGATTGGATGCCACTACTCCAACCAGTTCCCATGAGCTTACTATTCCAAATGATGTAAGTGGACCAATAATCAATCTGTTTCTCTCTCTCTCACTCACTTGTGCTGCTGTAGGTAGAATATTTCATTTTGTGTCAATTCATCAATTTGTTGCCAAAATAAAGCTATGTCATTTAGACTATGCTATCAGAACTTGGTTACAAAGTATCAGAGGGCAGGGGAAAGGGCGGGGGGAAATTACGGTTTATGATAGTCAGTACCCGTAGGGAGAGTTGGTAGAACAGTGGTATAAAAAAAGAAGACAGTGAGACTGGATGGATCAGTTGAATGACAAGGACTGAGATACAGAGCATTTCACCTGTGGTCACCTGGTCTAATAAGGCCAGGTTGGTTGTTACTGAAAGTGTTATCAATAGGGCTGTCAAGCGATTACAAAAATTAATCATGATTAATTGTGTGCTTGAAAAAATTAATCACAATTAGTTGCACTGTTAAACAATAATTATTATATTAAATATACATATGTTGTTGTTTTCCACATTTTCAAATATTGATTTCAATTACAACATCAAATAAAGTGTACAGTGCTCACTATATTTATTTTTATAATAAATATTTGCACTGTAAAAATAAAAGAAATAGCATTTTTAAATTCACCTCATACAAGTACAATCATTATCATGAAAGTTGAATTTACAAATGTAGAATGATGTATAAAAAATAATTGCATTCAAAAATAAAACAATGTAATATTTTAGAGCCTACAAGTCCTCTCAGTCCTATTTTTTGTCAGCCAATCACTCAGACAAACAAGTTTGTTTATATTTGCAGGAGATAATGCTGCCCACTTCTTGTACACTACGGGTACAGTGACTAGAGTGAAATGGTAGAGGCCCAACTTAAATGTATACCCCCAAATAAAAAAACTAAAAAAGAGTCACCATGGCTTAACAACCATGTAAAAGAAGCAGTGTGAGATAAAAGGGCATCTTTTTAAAAGTGGAACTTAAATCCTGGTGAGGTAAATAGAAAGGAGCATAAACACTGCCAAATTACGTGTACAAATGTAGTAAGAAAAGCCAAAAAGGAGTTTAAAGAACAGCTAGCCCAAAACTCAAAAGGTAATGAGAAATGTTTTTTTAAGTACATCAGAAGCAGGTCTACTAAACAACCAGTGGGCCCCTGGATGATTGAGATTCAAAAGGAGCACTTAAAGATGATAAAGTCATTGCAGAGAAACTAAATGAATTCTTTGCTTCAGTCCTCACAGCTGAGGACGTTAGGGAGATTTCCAAACCTGACCCATCTTTTGTACGTGACAAATCTGAGGGATTGTCACAGATTGAAGTGTCATTAGAGGAGGTTTTGGAATTCATTGATAAACTTAACAGTAGCAAGTCATCAGGACCAGATGGTATTCACCCAAGAGTTCTGAAAGAACTCAAATGTGAAATTGCGGAACTATTAACTATGGTTTGTAACCTGTCATTTAAATCAGCTTCTGCTCCCAATAACTGGAAGATAGCTAATGTTATGCCAATATTTAAAAACGGCTCTAGAGGTGATCACGGCAATTTCAGACCCACAAGCCTAACATCAGTACTGCGCAAATTAGTTGAAATAATAGTAAAGAATAAAATTGTCAGACACATAGCAGAACATGGATTGTTGGGCAAAAGTCCACATGGTATCTGTAAAGGGAAATCATGTCTTACTGATCTATTAGAGTTCTCTGAAGGAGTCAACAAACATGTGGACAAGGGAGATCCAGTGGACATAGTGTACTCAGATTTCCAGAAAGCCTTTGACAAGGTCCCTCACAACAGGCTCTTACGTAAATTAAGTTGTCATGGGATAAGAGGGAAGATCCTTTCATGGATTGAGAATTGGTTAAAAAAGACAGGGAACAAAGGGTAGGAATAAATGGTAAATTTTCCCATAGGTTCAGACCTCGGAGCAGTCCTATACCCCAGATCATTTATGAATAAGTTGAAAACAGTGGAGTGGCGAAGTTTGTAGATGATACTAAACTGCTTAAGATAGATCAGACCAAAGCAGACTGTGAAGAACTTCAAAAAAATCTCACAAAATTAAGTAATTGGGCAAAAAAAAATAAAATTTAATTTGGATAAATGTAAAGTACTGCACTTTGGAAAAAATACAATACATACAATACAATGGGGGCTAATTAAGCTACAACTAATCAAGAAAAAGATATTGGAGTCTTCGTGGATAGTTCTCTGAAGACATCCATGCAGTGTGAAGCATCAGTCAAAAAAGCAAACAGGATGTTAGGAATCATTTAAAAAGGGATAGAGAATAAGATGGAGAATATCTTATTGCCCTTATACAAGTCCATGTTACGCCCACATCTCGAATACTGCATACAGATGTGGTCTCCTCATCTCAAAAAAGATATGCTGGCATTAGAAAAGTTTCAGAGAAGGGCAACTAAAATGATTAGGGGTTTGGAATGGGTCCCATATGAGGAGAGATTAAAGCATCTAGGACTTTTCAGCTTGGAAAAGAGGAGACTAAGGGGGAGTATGATAGAGGTATATAAAATCATGAGTGGTGTGGAGAAAGTGAATAAGGAAAAGTTATTTACTTGTTCCCATAATATAAGAACTAGGGGCCACCAAATGAAACAATTAATTATTAATAATATTTAATTATTATTAATTATTAAAACAAATAGAAGGAAGTTCTTCACACAGTGCACAGTCAACCTGTGGAACTCCTTGCCTGAGGAGGTTGTAAAGGCTAGGACTATAACAGGGTTTAAAAGAGAACTAGATAAATTCATGGAGGTTAAGTCCATTCATGGCTATTAGCCAGGACGGGTAAGGAATGGTGTTCCTAGCCTCTGTTTGTCAGAGGTTGGAGATGGATGACAGGAGAGAGATCACTTGATCATTACCTATTAGGTTCACTCCCTCTGGGGCATCTGGCATTGGTCACTGTCAGCAGTCAGGATACTGGGCTGGATGGACCTTTGGTCTGACCCAGTATGGCCATTCTTATGCTCTCATGTCACCTGAAAGTGAGAACAGGCATTTGCATTGCACTCTTGTAGCCAGTGTTGAAAAATATTTACATGCCAGGTGCGCTAGAGATTCATATGTCCCTTCCTGCTTCAACCACCATTCCAGACGACATGCGTTGGGTTCTTCTCAATAACTATCCAAAGCAGAGCAGACCAACGCATGTTCATTTTCATCCTCTGAGTCAGATGCCACCAGAGGAAGATTAATTTTCTTTTTTGGTACTCTTTTTTGTATTCTGTAGTTTCCGCATCAGAGTATTGCTCTTTTAAGACTTCTGAAAGCATGCTTCATGTTCCGTCCTTCTCAGATTTTGGAAGGCACTTCAGATTCTTAAATCTTGAGTGCTGCAGCTCTCTTTAGAAATCTCACATTGGTACCTTCTTTGTGTTTTGTCAAATCTGCAGTGAAAGTGTTCTTAAAACAAACAACATGCTGGGTCATCATCCAAGACAGCTATAACAGTAAATATGTGACAGGATGCACATTAAACACAGAGCAGGAGATGTACAATTCTCCCCCAAAGAGTTTGATCATAAATCTAATTAATGCATTATTATTTTTAACGAGTGTCATCAGCATGGAAGCGTGTCTTCTGAAATGGTGGCCAAAGCATGAAGGGGCATAGGAATGTTTAGAAGATCTGGCATGTAAATACCTTGTAATGCCGGCTACAAAAGTGACATGCGAAAATCTGTTCTCACATTCAGATGACATTGTAAATAAGAAGCGTACAGCATTATCTCCTGTAAATGTAAACAAACTTGTTTCTCTTAGCAATTGGCTGAACAAGAAATAGGATTGAGTAGATTTGTAGGCTCTAAAGTTTTACATTGTTCTGTTTTTGAGTGCAGTTATGTAATAAAACATATCAACATTTGTAAGTTACACTTTCACGACAAAAATATCGCACTATGGTACTTGTATGAGATGAATTGAAAAATACTATTTCTTTTATCGTTTTACAGTGCAAATATTTGTAATAAAAATATAAAGTGAGCACTGTACACTTTGTATTCTGTGTTGTAACAGAAATCAATCTGAAAAATGTAGAAAGCCATCCAAAATATTTAATAAATTTCAATTAGTGTTCTATTATTAGTATTCTATTATTTAACATGCGATTAATCATGATCAATTTTTTTGAGTTAATCTGTGATTAATTGAGGGCCCTAGTTATCATTCATTGGATAGTTAGTGCCCTAAGTGGAGTTACCAACTAAGGAATTAGGTGTTTGCATCACAAGTGGCACCCAGATGAACTGTTCCAGTAAAAACATCAAGAACTGAATGGACTTGAAAAATGAACAACCTCCATATTCTATGGGGAAATTCCTCCAGATTAGGATTGAGAACACATAGGTCATCTAGTTTGGGGAAACTGTACTCTAACTTGCTTGTGCCATATTGTTCTGGACTAGATAGAGGACCTTTGGGCCCCTGCGGCAGCGCTTTGAACTGCGAATGTGGCCATGCACAAGTGCTGGAAGAGAGCTCTCCCAGCGCTCCTGGTAATCCACCTCCACAAGGGGATTAGCTCGGAGCGCGGCTCCCAGCGCTCGGAGCCTGTCCACAGTAGTGCTTTAAAGCACTCAGACTTGCTGCACTCGGGGGGGGGTGTGTGATTTTTCATCCCCCTGAGCCAGCAAGTTAGAGCGCTATAAAGCACCAATGTAGCCAAGACCTTTATCTCTAAGGCTGTCAATTCAGTATCTTTCATGAGCATGAAATGTACTTAAACTATATAAAAATGCAATGTAAACAACATTGCTTTTAAAACGAGGGGTTAAAAACTGGAGCAACACTCCAGCTCTGTGAATTCCAAACTAGATATGATTGGACTACCCGGTCCTCAACTGCGACAGTCCTCCACCTACGCTACAAGGTGCTGGAACTTTAGACATCCACTTAACATTTCCAACTGATTCTTTGCCTGACATAGAAAAAAAACCTTCAAATATTTGCCGTCAGCTCTAGGTCTTATCAACTTTCATTATAAATGAATGAGACAGAAAATTGAAGATATCCCCTCCAGTAAAAAAAGCTTTCAAGCATGAATGGGATCCCAAATAACAATTACATTACTTACCAGATACTTATAACATCGTATAGACCCTATTAAGCTCAGTGGCAGTGATTTATAGAAAGAAGGGGAGAAAGCAAATCAGAGTTAATAGGAAAAAGGCATCTCCTTTCCCAAGTACCTGAGATTTGGCAAACTTTGCATTAGTAGGAGGACACGCTGCTAATACGTTTTATCATCTAGTTTGTTTGTTTGTTCAGATTTATATGAGAGCACCATATCTGTTCTTACAGTACAGGTTTGGAGAAGCTCACTGCCAAATTCTGCTCTTGCTCACAGCACTGTAACTCTATTTACTTCAGTGGAGTTTCCCTGGAGATCTGCTGATGAAAGCGAGAGCAGACTTTGGCCCTGTGTCCCTTTTGCAACAGAGAGAATCTGTTCCTAGCCTCACAACTGTAAAACCCACTGACACAGGACTAACCTGACATGCAAATGTGCATCACTGCATTATTTGAAACATCGTTGTGCAGTAGCTGAGTTTTCAAGATATAGTAGAAAAAGCCGGCATATGTGAGTTTTAAATCAAGCCCATGTAAGTTAAGTTAAGACCAGTCTCACCACTACCTTCTTAAAAGGAATCCCAGAGCACAAAATGGGTTTAGGCATAGAAATAGCCTGCAGGAACACTGCAGCTAGGAAAATGGAATAGTATTTTGGGTTGGTTCCTGTATATTAATAGACGTGCTAAATGGACTCGGTACTCTGCACATGCGCAGGTGTGTGTGTAGGGCCGCTAGCCCGAGAAGTGGTACAGTTTTGGGGAGGATTCTCATGATAAAATCCAGACAGTTCATTAATGTTGGCTCTTTGTGTTTCTGGCAGCCAGAGCAGCTGACGGCAGTACAGCAGGTCTATGCTCTCAGCGGGCAGAGTCCTGGAGCAGGCACAACTGACCAGAGCAACCTAGGGCTGATAGAAAGGAGGGACAATTGTTCCCCCCACCCCACCCCACCCCACCCCGAGCTAGATGTGGGAGGGGCCTAATGTCTGTGTAAATAAATGGGAAGGGCCTCAGTGAACACGATGTACCAAGGCCCCAATTTTTTATTGATAGGCCTGAAGCTGCACCCATTCTGAGCTCACTAGCTGCAGCTTCATTCCCTCACCACTAAGCCCCTCCTCTGCAGGCTGGAGATGGAGAAACTGCCTAAGTGGTTTATGGGAATGGGGGTGGGCTTCAGCACCCTACTAAGGAGACGCAGGGGAGCCTTCTTGAGTGGAGGGGGAAGGGAGAGAGGCTGCAGGAGCCTGGTGGGGGTCAGTGAGTGATTGGGGGGGATCCAGGGAGCTCTAGCCCTGCCTGTGGTTTCTGCGCACTCTGTACACGATTACGGTTCAGTTTTCAACCTGTTATTGTCATGCACACATTTAGGGTGGACAGGGGGAGCTCACAAACCAGGCTGACCAAAAACCTGAGCTAGGCTGGATTCTGACACTTGGTTTGTGAATTGTTGGGGTTGGGTAATTTTTTTAAAAAATACGTAATAAATAGTCAAACACCCCGCTCTTGGAGAGGAACTTCCCAGAGGGTGCCTGAGAAACCAGTGAGACTCATCTCATGTTGATTTAAGGACTTAATCTTCGGTAGTGGCTGGGGAATTTACTTGGGGTGAGGAGGCAATAGAGTGGGAGGGAGGGGAGGATAATGCTCAACAGCAACCTTTCCTAGGTAGATCTTAAGGTGTGGTCTACACCCTGTGCACACAGTTAGATCATCTTGACCCCCAGTGTGGATATGTCTGAGTCAAAGGAAGAATTTTTCTGTCAATTTAGCTACTCCCTCTTGGGGAGGTGAACTATCTACATCAACGGAAAAAACCCCTTCCAGCAATGTAGGGCTACCCTACAGCAGTAATCTACTCTCATGAAATCTACCCTACAGCTACATAGCTGCAGCCCCTTAGCCATTCTGCTGTGGCACAGATATACCCTAGGGTTGCATGCAATAATCTGGGAGGGAGTTAATGCTGCTTAAAATAGCATTAAATCCAAGTCCTAGTTGTGTTTGAGCAGCCAGAGATGGAGTCACCCAATGGCAGCACAATTCTGGAGAAGGGGTGGGGGTAGTAGCAGTGCCTGGAGAGCAACTACTGCCCGTGTGCAGCTGGAACATCCAGGGAACCTACGAAACTGAGAGGCTCCTCCCCTCCCCACAATATTGCTCACACAATCCCTCCCACAAAGAGGGATGATGAAAATTCTAAATGGCGCCAACCTTCTTGGCCCTGCCGCAACACCCCACTAGTCCCATGGAGGGACACGTGTAGGGGCCCAAGATGGGTTGATTCCTCACCCCCATTCATTATATCTAGAGGGAATTGCCCCCACAGTAGGTACCCTCAGTAGAAGTGATGATCTGGCCTTCAGTAATTAAAGTCTGTCTGCTTTTAGCTCATCCATCCAAATGGATTTTTGTTGGTACAGTATTGTCTAAATTACTCACAAAAAGTGACTTATTCTGAGTTCATTATATGTTTGGTGACTGACATGTCCCTCGAGAGGCCGTGCTAGTAACAGTTTAAAAAAAAAAAAAAAAAGTCCTCCCTAAAAATAAAAAAAAAGTCCTCCCTAAAAATAAAGTGTCAGCTTCAATACTTTCTGCTATTGTTTCTGCTTGGCAATACTGATTATTGCTCCAAACAGAAAATCAGGGTTGATATTTGTCATCTTGACAAGCAGCTAAGGAAATTAATTGATATTTTAATAAGGTGTAAGAACCTACATGCCCACAGTCTGGCTTGTTCTGAAACAGTTTCCTAAGCAATGTATCCAGTTGGCTTTCTGCTTCACTTCCAGTGTTGTACCTTTATCCTTCGCTGCCTTTATTTTGTCTAGTACTGTATTGCAAAAACTTTTAGCTCTTGTAGAGTGTACACTCCAGTGAGGGCAGCCTATTCTGGGCATTATTCTCCCCTTGCTCTGGTGCAAACCAGGAGTACAGTGAAACCTCGATTTAACGGACTAATTCGGGCGAGGGGGTGTCCGTTAAAGCCGAAAGTCCGTTATTTAATAATTTTTTTAAATCATTAAATAACAGGACTTTGGGCTTTAACGGACACCCCCCTCACCCGAATTAGTCCGTTATATAGAGGTTTTACTGATCACAGCCGGGAGCGAGATGTCAGCCCCCCCGCCCGGCTCCCCGCAGCGGGGAGCCCGGCGGGAGCTGTCAACCCCCCCCCCCCCGCCCGCCCGGCTCCCCGCAGCGGGGAGCCGGGCGGGAGCTGTCAACTCGCCCGCCCGCAGGAACTGTCAACCCCCCCGCCCGGCTCCCTGCTGCGGGGAGCTGGGGGGGGGGTTTGACAGCTCCCTCCCGGCTCCCCGGGGCGGGAGCCGGCAGCCCCCGAATAACGGATTTCGGATGCATCGGAAATTTTGTCCGTTGCATCCGAAGTCCGTTAAATCGGGGTCCGTTAAATCGAGGGTTTACTGTAATTCTTTTTATGTTAATGTGCCTCTGTCTCTACTGCTTTGCATCTTGAGGAGTCATTGACCTCTTTGCAAAGTGGATGTAAGATACCAGTGGAAATGAAAAGAGAATGAGACCACTGTACTTACACATGCTCTTGAGTTACCAAAGAAGAACAGGATCTGATTCTAGCGGAATAATGACTCCTTCCTTTCAAATAACTATTTCGGACACTCATCACATGAGCCCCATAAGGGTCTAAAAATCTAAAATCACTAAAAATCAACACCATCTCCATAAAAGACACTGGAAAGGTAAATATGGCCTTCCCATTACATAGCTGTTGTCCTTGACTGAGAAATGCTACTGCGCTAGGAAATAATGTTATATCCTGCAGATCTAATTCAGGCAAATCTTCGACACGTGAGGCGATCGTGACTTCCACTAGACTACACTGTCCTTCATGCAGCCCCTTTTCTAAATAAACATGCATTGATAAATTCCACTATGGCAGCCCTCTGAGGCATATAACAAGGCAGTGTACTTATGTAACAGAGGAAAGAAGCAGAAGGAATAGAAGATATTGAAAATAATGAGAAAGAAATTAAACTAAGTATTTATGAAAAACAATTAGAAAGTCTCCTTTGAAGAGAACATCATAGACCTGATTGGAGATAACAAGCTGGTTCAGCCTAATTGGACTAACCTTGTTACCTCCTACCTGGTTCTTGCCTACTTTTCTATACCTGCCTCTGGACACTTCCACTGCTTGCATCCGACAAAGTGGGTATTAGCCCATGAAAGCTTATGCTTCAAAACTTTATAGTTAGTCTTTAAGGTGCCACAGGACTTTGTTACCTCTGCTATTCCAGACTAACACGGCTACCTCTCTGATTCTTGACATCATAGACCAAGTTCTGCTATCAGTTATACCCTGGATTTACATCAGGGTAACATGTCAGGAAGCCACGGATACCTGTGGTATCCTGGGAATGTCAGACACATCCAATATAACATGTAACAGAAACAATTCCACAGATACGCAATAAAATAATTCCTACATGGGCTGAAACTTCCTTTACATTTCCAGGAAGGGGAGTCATGGCTCAGTGTATTGGTAAAGGGAGGTGTCTTTTCACCTTTGGTCAGTGGGTCAGACTGGTGTGGAATGACAGTTGTTCCCATCTGACAGTTGTTGAGTGGTCGTTATTAAATGAGTCTCAGCCTTGTGTCCACCCTTGTTGGCAGACTCAGGAGAGAGACCAAGGATTCAATGGGCTGAGCCTACACTCTTTTCACCCTTGAAGGTACTCTCACCAGGCCAGAGGAGGTAAACTGACCGGGCAGTATTGGGAGGCTTGAGTTGGCAGTACCTGTACTGGGGATAAGCAGAAATTTCAGTCTCAGACACTGCCCACTCAGTACCTTCTACTAGGGCACTATTACAAATGGAATCCAGTTTAATCTAGAAGTGAACTATTCAAAAGAGCCCACAAACCACTCGCCAACATAACAAGCCACCGCTTTACAGTAGGGGGCTGGTAATAAACTACAGACTAAATGTCCGGCTGTTCCCAGTGCCATATAGGGAGAATGCAGCAATGAGGCCATAAAGGGCCACGGAAGCACAAAACTCACATGAGAAGGCCGTAGTTTAAAATATAGTTCACATACTCTCTCTTTGTGTGTGATAGGTGGTCTTTCTTTTTAAAGCATTGCCCATGTCTCAGTTCTATACAAACATGAAGAAAGACACAGGACCTGAATCTGAACTACATAGTTTAAATCAATGGAGTTAAACTGGTGTGAGCTAAAAATCAGGCCTCATTGTCCCATCCCCTAGGACTTTATGGTCCTGGCTCAATCCCACTCCCATTAGTGCCATGGGAATTTTGCCATGGACTTGGACAGACAGTTATGAAATAATAGGTGCATGACTCTCCTCTGATTTACACCAGTATAACGACATGCTTTTTGTGGAGTCATGCCTGCTTTACACTATAGTAAATCAGAGGAGAATCAGGCCCATCATTCATACATTGGAAGACCTCATGAACATCAGTCTCAAAGCAGTTCCAATGGTCCTGCTAAAGAAAAATGTTAGACTCCTGTACTGCTCATCCTCTAATTGTATCTGCCAAGAGTTTTCAGAAGCAGCAAACCTGTAACTGTAGAACATACAACACTCCATACAGTGATGTACATTTCAGTGTTTGATGGACCCACTTCTGTGCAAAGGACCCAGTGGGACTAAGTACCACAGAATCTGCCAAATCCTGATGTGTAACCAGCTACAAAATGACAGAGATGCGTTCTCCTTAGTGGGCCAGTCAGTAGCATTAGAAAGATTTGTCTTGAAAACAGAACCTCAGTTTAGATATAATTTCATGACTCTGTCTCAGAGTGAGGCAGACAAAATGCAAAGGGCCTGGCTCGCCACTGCATCACTCCAGTTTTACTCCAGTATTACGACATCAAAATGACTTGAGGAGGCAAAGCAGTCACTCGAATAACCTGATCCCAAACCAGTTAAACTGCATAGATCAAAACCAACCCCTAGAATTCCCGGAAATGTATCAGCAGTCCATGCAGATCATGCACTCCAATGCTATAGTAATGCACTCCATACCATATAAATACCTAAGATAGACCAATCCCATTGCCCCAGTATAATGGGCTCCCAGGGGACAGCCATATTCTGAACTAGCTTTAGTGTTTGATTGGTCTCAGTCATGTAGCTCCATGCAGAGTGTATTACAGAAAGGCAGAGTTAAGGTGAGAAAGGGTAAGTGTGGAAAGCTCCATACAGGAATTAAAAGGTGACCCTTTCCCTGTCAAGCACAAATTAAAAAGTGTTCTTGGCCACCACCAATTCTTGGGCATCCAGGAGCAACCCAGGATCTAGCAATGCTCTTAAGATGTTCAACTGGTCACAGATGGTGATCACACGCTCTCAGTCATAGTCTTAATTAAAGTGCTACCAGCGCTTCTGGATGCCTCCACCAACATTATCTCCAATTTATCTGGCCTGAGTCACAATCATTCAAGCCCCAAACTCATTTAGGCACCAGACAGTTGGCTCCACTCTACCAGCTGGGTCAGGCAGGATAGCAGCATACAGCTGGGTGTCTTTGGTGTCCCCTTCCAAGTGGCCTCATGACCACATTGAACAAGAGAGGTGGTAAAATAGACTTCATGGTACCATGCATGAACCCTCTCAGGGCAGCTACCATCTGAGTCATTTTAGAACATTCCAGAACAACTGTACTGCTTTGACAGGCCAAAGATAATTTAACAAACCCTGCTGACTAGAGATGGTTGGCATTTTTTTCTAAATGTTAACAAAAAATCAGAGTTTTTACGCATATTTGTATTGTGTTTTGACTACTGCTAACAGATTTAAAAAAAATTTGTCTCTGTGGCTAGGACACAATCAGCTGTAGCAGCCAGTACCATGCTCAGGCCTGGTTGGCTGACCAGGTTAAGTAAACTTGAGGACTCAAGGGGCAGCCAAAGTTGCCTCACACAACTTTCTCACTGAGTCTTGCTTAGAGAGGAAGAATTCCTAAAATTAACACACAAAGTGGAAACCATCCCTCAGACTAGGGAACGGGAAATCTCCTACATTTATTTCCCTCATTCTCCCACTCCTCTCAACCCTATTGATCTATTTTGTCCTTCTGTTGTGGCCTTTCACCCAGCTGGAACCATCTCTGCCAACAACAATAAAGAGGTCCATTAACATAAATCATGTAAATTCATGCCAAGTCCTGGGCTTCATCTTCCATCAGCTCATCGATGGTGCTAAGTTCATTGGCCATCAAGCTTTCATTTAATAACATGTGGCGGAGGACCAGATCCTTGTTCCCCGTAAGTGATAAAACCAAAGGAACCAGAATTTTCCAGCTCGGTGCATACTTCTGTTTTCCTACCTTGTTTCGCCTGCCTGATCACCGCCATAGGAAATCGGTGGGGGGTCATACCCTGGCGGCACCACTTTCTCATGTGCCCCAAATGCAGCAGCATTGACCACTGATTTACATTAAACACTTTTGGCATTTGTATTAAAAAATTTAAAAAGCTCACCAAGCACTTTCAAGTAGCCTTTGAAACAATATTCAATGTATTTTGCCAAGTGACTTTAAGGCTAAGAAGGGACCATTGTGAGCATTAGTCTGACCTCCTGCACGTTGCAGGAACAGACCTTCCCCCGCCCACTCCTGTAATAGACCCCGCACAATTTTAGTGAAGGATAAAATGGGATATAAGAACACATGCAGAATCCTGACTTACATTTTGCAAATAAAAAGGATCAAGTTGTGACGGAAGGGTCATCTTGCTTTAGGCCCAGTTGTGCACTCAGCTACAGGATCATAAATCCCAGTGTCTTTAATGGAGAGAAACCTGCGTAAAGATGGGCAGAATTTGGTCAATAAAGTTTAGGACTGTTAAGCTAGAAAGACCAAGTGAGTGAGGTTTTGTGGTAAATGAGAAAAGCTTTCAAACTACCCAGAGCTCTTTTCAGACTGATGCACAGACCCACAAATAGAGCCTTCAGTCTCTTGGATTGGTCAGTTATGTTGTATCTCTTGATATTGTCACTGGAAATTCAAACTGGTCTCCTCTGTGTATTCTGGAGCATGGCAATATGCCGGTATTCTCTGATATGTTGGATGGCTAAATTGCCTGAGATACTGAGTTAATACATAACCCCCTACAAAATGACAATGCTTTGACTATAGAAGCTTGACCAGCGAGCCCCTAGACTCTGCTAGCTATTCATTACAAAGAGCACAGCAAAAATCTTTTGTTTTGATATTGAGACCTCAGTAACCACATTTCGATCCATACAACAAGTTGCAGTTAAATGGTTTTTGCTTGTGTCTGTGGCACTAATTTCAGTCTTTGTCCCACTCCAGTTAATAGGCTGCATTATTGGCAGACAAGGCAGTAAGATAAATGAAATCAGGCAGATGTCAGGAGCGCAGATCAAGATCGCTAATGCCACAGAAGGCTCAGCAGAACGACAAGTTACAATCACAGGCTCCCCAGCAAACATCAGCTTAGCACAGTACCTCATTAATGCAAGGTAAGTTAGCTTTGTAAGTGATATGCTTGTGCAAGATTGCTCTGTCTGTTTTCCAACAAGTGTCTGCCAAACATAAAGCCAGAAAGGTGCTGTGCAGTGTCCATTTTGCATAGTCTTATTTGATTCCTACCTATTTGTAAATTCTGTACTTTTAGAACCTGTGTTTATTGGTGGTTTATAGGGAAAGCAGCTTAATCTGGTGCAATTTCAGTTACACTGAATCATAAGAGCTCAAAACCTGAATATTCACATTAGTAACCACCTAGCCTATGAGCTGGATACAGAAAATGACATTGTCATAAATTTGTTGGAAAATAAAACTTTTCATGGGACAAGCGGATAGCGATGCAGACTCATTCTGCTGTCTTAAATAGCAACTATAGTGAAACTGATTGCAAAACAGATTTAATTTGCTTGCTGGAAATTGCTTCTCGGGGTTGATATTAAACAGACATTTGGTTGCTAGAGAGACCAGGGATTTATTTTTTTCATAGATAGCCCCACAAATCTGTAAAAAGCCCACCCTTATCAGAGGGTGAGAATCTCCTTTTCACCACTTTTCAACTCCAGAGTTAATGAAAACACTGGTTGTTAAGTTAGCCCTTTGGGACCGCTTATGCCTCTCGCTATTTTGATCTGGTTATTTAGGAAAAGATTAAAGTTGATATGCAAGTATCACTTCATTTACTATTACCCCTTTAAGAAAGTGCAATGAATGTAACACACGGTCATAAATCTACTTGTATGTGCTGTAACAAGGCGCTAGAGAGGAAAATTCGTATCTATATGTTATACCATTTTCAGAAAACACTGTGCCATCTTGCAAATCAAGCTACTTTCTTAAACATACTTGCCATTAAAGTAATATAAAGTGTGTAAAATAGTATAAGATTGTGTATGTTGTGGATTGCTGTCCTAGCAAATCTAACCAGCCAAAGCACCACCGCTATAATTTGATCAACACTAGAAAAGCATGTAGATTCCATGAATGAAGGGAAAGGAGATTTGTAAAATATTTATGTAGCCTTTCATTGTGGCAAATGAAATATTACCTTTGAATTACTTGAAACTAGCTTGCCAGGGATAAATGTACAGTTCTCTGGCACCGTGAAGCTTCCACACTAGCCATTCCAAGGATCCAAACTCAACATACAGGTCATGTGCTTTACATTCTTTATAGCAAATATAAGTCACTTCCTTAAGCCCTGAAATCAAGTAAAAATGTGTTCCCTCCTTTAACCCTTAAGGATATGTTCTTCTCTTGGTGTTCAGGGATTCCCCCCACATCGAGACGAGAATAGACCCCTTCACTTTTAGTTGCACAAACACCATATGGCATGCACCTGGATTGCAGAAGATAACAATTTAAGATCTTCAAGACAGCTAAAGCATGCAAATAAAATAATGCAAGTTATTAATGGAGTTGCAGTGAGCTGCTCAGCAGAGACAGAAACTCTAGTGAACAAACCTCTCTTTGACTCACTTAGAAAAGCCTGCTCACTCTCACAGCTCTTTTTATTGCTGTCTAATGATTCATGGAATGGGACATTTCAGAGGTTTTTTAACACACTTTTGCAATGAAGAAAACTGCTGATCAATCATATTCCATGGATACTCTGAGTCTATACCCTGTGAAACTAGAAATAAAGTAGTACTTTTTTCTTGTTGAATTTCTAGTTAGAAAGCATTTGTTACCATCAGATACAATAAACCATTATCTATTATGTACCATATGTTGAAAATGTATTTAGGTAAAATGATTTAATTTGTGAATGGAGAGTTTTAAAACAATGTATAATAAATCAAGCTCTCAAGTATCATAGGTAATTAAGGTGGCCTTTTCATTTTAAAAAGCTATGCTATATGACTAATTTTTGCTAAAAGATATAATGAGGAGAAAGAAATTCTGTTAACTTAGGTGCCAACACAGCAACAGAATTAGTTGGCAGTCAAGCATTGAATGGGCCGTTGAAATTGAATAACTTCAGTCCAACAAGTGGCGTCCCCAGCCTATGGCTTACGCAGCTTGGCAAGGCCATGGGAGGGAAACATCGAGTGCCACAGCCCATGCGGGACCCTATTCTGTGGATAATGGAGCCAGCAGCCTCAAGGGTTTAAAATCCAAAACTTTATGAGAGTCCTAAATGCTCTTTCTTATTTTTTATTTTTCTATGTATTTATAATTTTTATTAAACATAAAAAGCAGATGTGAAATAAATTGTTACTAGAGATTGTTGAGTACAGCATCAAAGTACTAAACTCATCAAGATACCCACTGGTGTGCAAAAATAGTCAATGTAAACTGAGGCCAGGGGCCACCAAGTTTTCCCATCATTCCTGGATCTACCTTTTCTTTCTATTCAAGGAGAATCTGATACTGACATCATGCTGCAGACCAATCAGCTCTGACTGATGCTGTAATGTCATTCCCATTGGTCTGGTTTCCAGGGGAATTACTTCTAGGAATTGCAGTACATAATTCAAGGTGTGAGAGTAGCATGGGTTTTAAAAGAATACCAGTTCTTTTAGGTACCTGAACTATTTCTAGCCAGTTTTGTCGTCTTTAAAATCATTTATAAGTCAATTTTAAAGAAAGATTTTTTTGTTGAAGTATCTTGTTGAATATCTGCATGAGAATATATAAACTAGGTTAAATGTAAGGCAGCATGGTCTATAGAGACAGAGATTTAACCTTATTTTTGTTTCTGTATGGATATAGCCAACTGTTGATATTTGTACCCCTGAAATATGCCCTTAGTTATATGCATTAGGAATGTTTTATTTGCTGTATATCTCTTGTCTCTTAATTAGTCTCCAGCCTGAACCATGTAACCACAGGTCTTGTGAAATAAGGTTCCACTGTAAAATTGGATCCTTGTTATCAAATTATAATCTTAAAATTCTTACTAAAAATGAAGTGAACCACAATTTAGGTTTAAACTGTATGATATATGACTTTTTGAAGATATTTTTACTTCCTTTTTGATAACCATTTGATTAGTTCAAGGATAATTAATAAAGGGCCCACCCCTATATTCCTTACCTACTCAACAAATCCACTGATTCCACAGAACACAGGATGTGGCCTTCAGTGTATTTATTCATAAAATGAAGCTCTTCTCTGAAAAGTGACTCTGTAAAACTGGCATCATGGTATTCCAGTGTCGCGCATCATTGGCTTCCAAATTAAATTTGGTTGGTTTACAAGTAAACAGTTGATTTTGGTAACTGCAGACTCAAAAAGGCCTCTGAAAGCCAAGTTGGATTCCTTCTGTTTATGCATCACCACCACTAGAAATAAAGATCTGGCAAGGCAGGCCAAATTAGACCCGTAGTAATGCCTATGCAGCTCAGTACATCATCTGGAGACAATGAGGTTACACAGCTGTATCTGAGGCCATGATTTTGGCCTGTAGAATATTTGCCACCTGTGATGATACACGAGAAGGTATTTTCAGCCGACCCCCACCTCCCAGCTGAACTTTCAGCATTAGCAGCTAGAAAAATCCCATCTCGTTACTTGACAGCTGAGCCAGTTTGATGTGGAGTCACTGCGTTAATACACAATGAATCCTCACAATGTCATTTTTACAGACCCCTCAGAGTAAAACTGAACTGTAAATATAAAATCCAGTTATATACAGATAATTTTACAAAACATGCTGCTCCTGCTCACCGGCCTGAGAAGACACCCTGTAGTTGGCTCCAAATTTCAAGGTCAGGTAACAGGCATTTTTAATGTAAATTATATAGTTTCATATTTCAGATGGCGTTGTTTGCTATATAAAGACAATATATTATTGTCTTTCTACAAAAATCAGTTTTGACACCAGGCTAGAGACATCAGTGTTGTTCAGTGGGAATGGTTGAGACTTGTGGAGACAGAGGTTAAGAAAACCAAAGTTTTCTGTTTCCTGCACCCCAAACTTTTACAAACGTAGCAGAGATAGCTTCTGGCTCCCTGGCAAAAGCTTTGGAGTTAAGATCCAAAGAGCCCACTTCCTTGTGGAGGGACGTGAAGAACCTGATATCTTCCTACCATACATCTAAACAAGCACCAAGCTCCCTCACATGTGCCTTTAGCAGCCGTTCGGGGGGGGGGAGGGCCTTCCATCCTCAAACACCATCACCTCTATCATCTTCAAGGGATGGCTTCATCTGGTCTCTGGGGGCAGCACCTAGACTAAAAGGAGGGGCTCCTGGTGGTTGCCCATCTCCATTCAGCAACACTGAGCAGGAGACATGCCTGCAAGTCACTTGAAGCAGCATGGAGCTCTGGGCTCCGGGAAGACCCTACTTGCATTCTTGTTAGGCTGGCCCAGAGGTGAAGTTCCCCCTCCTCTTGACTGAGGCCTGGATATGATTTGTCCTTAAACTATGCAATATGGGTGTCTCTGTCCTTTCGTGCTTATGTGAACAGGGCAGCAGGGCTAGAAGTGTTCCCCATGCTGCTGCTGGCTGATGACAGCTAGGCCTCTGCCACAGACCTCCCCGCCACACATTTTGTGATTGTGGGGCATTGGGGATCTCTGCTATTCCTGCTCCCACTCACATATAGAATATGTGGGAGAGGGAAAGTGCTACTTCAGAAGTGG